>OW388265.2:11138665-12453665 GCA_936450705.2 Protodeltote pygarga | reverse complement strand
AATTATTATTTTTGTATAAATTTAATTTTAATTTTTTTTTTTTTTATATAAATAAAAAAAAATACAATTTAAACAAATTATGTGCATTATGTAACACACCCATTAATTATGTGTATGTGTGTGAATTTTTAATTTGTTTTTTATTTGATTTATTATCTTATAATGTAAATGCTAATTTAACATTGTAATTAATTTATTGCAATTGTAAGTCAAATTCTGTATATTTTGATATTTTATTTGTATTCGGTTTCTAGGATAAATCGGTTTTTGGGTTAATCGATTCCCTGAAATCGGTAACCCATAACCCAAAAACCGATTTAATTAATCGAAAAAACGAAGCCGATATATACGGGTGAACTAATAATTATGAAATATCGGCGTCGTTGATCGCCGTAACGATTATTGTAGGTTGGCATGTCAGCGGCAGTGACAGGTGAACTGTAAACTGTGACGGTTTACGAGACCTCGGTACGGTGGGCTTGTGGTGATAGCACACTGGACCGTAACAAATCAAAGTTTCGTAACCCTGTTGGTGAATACTGATTGGTTGGTGAAAGCTGCCTCGTTGGTCTAGTGGTAGCAAGCGCGACTGCTGAGCACAAGGTCCTGGGTTCGATCTCCGGGTCGGGCAAAGTGTTATTGGGTTTTCCAAACAAGCACGGAGTCTGAAATTGTGTCCGGTTAATGGTAATAGGCTCGCCTCCTATGAGAATTATAACATAGCCGGCGAAACGTGGGTGTACTGCATACACCTCTGCCTACCCCCTCTGTGGAATACAGGCGAGAGTTTGTATTATGTTGTGTTGGTAAATAAAATAAGATTTAAATTTTATACAATTAATGTCAGTTTGATATTTTTATACAATTAAGATATTTTGTGGGATGGTGGTTTTAGCCAAATCGAGTCAGTTTTTACGTGTAGATATCAGCATGGCCACTTAAAAAAAATCATTAGGTCTTTATGGTCCTAATACAAAAAGCAAGCTAAGAAAATAATATTATACATTTATAAACATTTTTATACAGCATTTAGGCTTGCAAAGCGAATCGTTAGAAGCGAATATTTAGCGATTTTGTTTTTTTAATAATCTTGACGACTTAATAGCCGTAGTGAATAAGTACGGGACGAATATTTGTGTGATCTACAGAATTTGTTTAAATCTGGCCTTGGTAATTAATGTCTGTAAACGGTACTTACGATATAGTAGAAAAAACTAGTGTAGAGTAACGTTTCCATAAAAAAACTTAATTTTTTTTTCTTAAGTATTATAACCAGGATTTTATATTCAGAAACGGAATAAATCATGCAAAATTTTAAGATTACACCACAGTGTGTTAGCACCCTAACACCACGTGCAAATTCCGTTTCCTGTTTTAAGTACATTAAGTTTAATCTCCACTATATTTTAATAGTAAAATGTATCTATGCTTCACGCTTTATGTAGCAAGGTAAGCAGGGTTGTAGCGTTGTAACACGGACTTTTTCCTCGTGTATCATTAAAAAGTTTTAGCAGTTCGTCCGGAGTTTTTAACGCTGTGACGAATGTTAATATTTTACCTGATAACTTTATTATATGGCGTATACGAATTATATATATGAGACTTGAGTCGTGATAGCCTAGTGGTGGTGGACCATTGACTGGCAAGTCAGTGGTCTCGGGTTCGAACCCAAGGCGCGCACCTCTGACTTTTCGTAAGTTATGTGCGTTTTATAAATTAATTATCCCTTACTCCGTGCCTCGGAAAGCACGTAAAGCTATTGGCCCTGCGCCTGATCTCTCTCTGATCGTGTCGGAAGGCCGTCCCATGGGACTATGAGAGTGAGGTAACAGAGAGTGCACATGTGTTTGCGCACACACTTGTGCACTATATAATCTCCTGCGTAATTGGCTAGTCTCCGTTGAGATTGGCCGCTGTGACCGAAGTTCGGTCAGGAGAATATTATTATTATATGAGACGAACGATTAATAGTCTAACATGGCCTTAGACAGAAAGGTATTGACAACTTGAGGGTCTAGTAGGCATTTGCGCAGCAACCATTAATTTATCAATCAATTTATTTATTTGTATAAAATGTGGTACAAAGGTGGGTACATTTATAAATATTTAAGTGCTAAACACATTTTGCCAATTTATAAATATTGGCAACTTGGCACTTGGCATGGTAATATTAAAAGTAATTAGAGTTTAAACAACCACAATGGCTATGTAGATATAATAATATAAGTAACGTAAAACGGTTTTGTCATCAAAATTAATGCTGCGTACCAAATATCAGATCAATCTGTCAACAGGAAGGGGGTGAAATATCAATTACAAAATTTGAACCAAATAATAAACAGGTCAAGCTAAGTAAAACCGTTTAAAAAATAGTTGATTCACAATTTCTCGCTTTCTTTTGTTATTAATTTTTGTTTGATGTTATAAGTTCAAATCATAATACATTAAAATAATTGATACTTTATTGGTAATAAATGAATTCTAAATCGAAATACCTTCAAGCTAATAAAGACATGAAAAAATGTGAAATCGATAGCTCGGGAGCTTGTAAAATGACTCTATCTTCTTCTATGTCATTACAACCCGTGGCATTTCATTTGTTATTATCACATTTTTATAGATATACCTACACTACAAAGGTGTAGTAAGAAGGCCCACTTTCTTTTGACCTCCGACGAAAAATGAGGGATAGCCTTACTTGTATGTGACGATTAAAAGTTAATTGACATAAACGTCACTAAATTTAATTCTCATCTCTATTCATTGGCTTACAAATGACAAGGACAGGTATAATTTGATCAGTGATTAAGAGTGACACGTTTTTATAAGTTAGGCGTTGTACGTGTATGTCTGTGTGTCTGAGGCATCGTAGCTCCCAAACGGATGAGCTTTTTTTATTGGATTTTTTTATTTGAAATGTGACGTGACAAGAACACTCTCGGTGTTCTTGATAATATTTTAGAAAAGATTGAATTATTATTAAAAATTGACAACATATACATAACATTCTTTAAAAAACGGTAAAAAAACGGCTCTTCTTCGACTTAAAGGTAGGAATTAAAACATATAGACGTAACATTTACGAAATGAAATTATATTTTTTAATTTATTTGTACACACAACATAATATATTACAAAATAAGGCATTAGGTAATCATTTATTATACTTAAGTTAAGAAAGAGATTTCAACTGAAGCGGGCAGGACTCGGTAGCTTAGTTGGTAAAGCGATGGCACGGTACGCCAGGGATCACGGGTTCAAGTCCCGTCCGAGTCTGTTGTTTTTGCGAGTTCCTTATTAAATAAATAATTTCATTTAATAAGCAAAACAAAACATGTAAAAAACATTCATAAAATTTATGAAATGCTCAAAATAAATGAATGTTTGTTTTTACTTTCAGGCATATAAAAGCATTGAAGTTTTTTTTTTATTATTTATTTATCATATTAAAAGTACAGAAAAAAAATACAAGTAAAATAGCATTTGTGAACCACTTATAAGGTTTGTGATGAATGCTACGTGTAATTCTACATCGATAATAATAATTAATTTAACTGCAAACAACATCGATAAATTTTTGAAAATTGGTAAGTAAATAAATTTATAAATCATTCAATATGTGTAGGAAGTGGGTATTTAGTTTCGACTTAATATTTCTTGGCGTTATGTTATAACGCAAATTGGAAGGTAAGTTGTTAATAAACCGGGGAACTAGATAAGACGATGTGCGCTCAGTTGTACTTCTGAATTAACTGTTCAATAACCTAACTGCGATCCCGCAATTCCTGTGGACTGTCTTTATAGTTAAAATGGCAGTTCACTTGACAGTAAATTCCTGGACTAGTTTAAACCTGTCGACAGTTATGTTTGTTACATATTTTATTATTTGCTATTACTAGTTAGTCCCCGAGGTTTTTCCCTGCTTGTAAAAGCTAAAGGTTTAAGTAAAGACTTGGATATTGACATTGGCTTATGTATACACTGAAAACCGACTTACAAAATGGAGGAGGTTCTCAATTTGATATGTATTTTTTTCTATTTTTTTATTATGTTTGCCTGCCATGATTGACGGAACGATTTGAGTCATCCTTTTCAACTCCCTTCGCAAAAAGAAGGGTGTTATAAGTTTAACGAGTCTGTACGTCTGTGAATCTGTGTGTCTATCTGTGGCATCGCAGCTCCTAAACGAATGGACCGATTTTGCTTTTTTTATTTGATAGGTGCAAGTCACCTTACAAATAAAAAAAAAATTCGAGAGTTTTCTTAGCTAAAAGAATTGAGAATTTGTATCGAGAGTTTTTTTATTTTAAATTTATAGTTTTTTTTTTGTTTGTTTGTAAAAGTATTGTAGGTACTCTCCGATTTGTTACTTATAAAATACTGCCATGATTTGACAATAAACTTAATGATAATTAAATAAAAATATAACGTTCAAAGTTTTCGGGGGAATACACATCCAAGGCATCACAACACTCACACAATATACTCATATTAAATACAAATTCCATCACCATTTCTATACAAATAACAAACATATTATTTTCAAAACACTCGACATTCATACACATATATCACTCCGCGCGAATACCTGCCGTCTGCCAAAAATATTCCCCTTTTGTTTTAGATGAAAATCGAAAAAGAATCTGGTGTTCATTAACCAAGGGTGTAAGTTACGCGGGGGACTCGAGGACTCTATTATTGAAGCACACGACATTTATGCACTTACATTATTTTATGAAGATTTAAATGAACGGGTTCGAAATTTTTGCAATGTGTTTTTAGAATTCTAATAATAGGTGTAAGATTAATGGAAAGAGACTGTAAAGACCTTTGCCTAGCTGTGGGACACTTAAGGCTGATAATAATAATAAAAATTGTAAGTTTTAATGTTTGTGTTTCACTCTGTGACTGTTCAAAGTCTATGGATAGTTTTTACCTAGGTAAATCAAAAATATAACAGATATCATAGTCATAAAATTGTCTACCAGTTTATTAAATCTTACTTTATAAATAAGCCAGTAACTTACTTTTACTTACCTACTCGTACTGGTAAAGTGACATGTTGTAACCTGATATGGATGTAATTCCACGGAAATTATGTTTTATATTTAAATTTAGCTTATAGTTATTGCCTATTCCATCAATATGGTCTAAAATGACACCTAAATTTATTTATCTATGCGTATTCTAAATATTTAAGAAAATACATGAAACTATAAAGATTTTTCATTATTAATTCAAGTTTATTACGTTGTAAATGAGTTGTGTCTATTCATCTAAATTCTATTTTTTTATGTCAAATTTATTGTAATGTGCATTGTTAAATTTTCACATGTAGAGTGCGTGCGCGTGTTGTGAAATAGAAGATCTATCCTAAAACTACTCAACATCAATATTATGTCATCTATTATGTGAAATAAATTTATTTCATTTCATCACAATTTAACTCACCTTTATAAAAATATTGTAACAATAGAATAGTCCCCGGCAAAGCATTTTTAATTTGTACTTGAAGTAAAAACCTGAGGGCACACGAGATGGTTTCGTAAGCGAACAGAAAAAAAGAAGGGTTTGTTTTGACACAGGGGCGCCTGATTGAAATGCACGAAATATTTGTATACTGTTGCCTCCGTTTAGAAATTGCAACGTACGATGATATTTTGGTTAAGAAATGAGTTTCAATAAATATTTGAACATTGGGTACGCACGCACTTGTGTACTCGATGCTCAAGAACTGTCTAAATAAATGTGTGATTTTGTGTATGTATTAAATATGTATTTACTAACATAGTTTTTAATAATATTACTAACAATAATATGGATAATGTATGTGCAAAATCCGAATTAAAACTATTTGAATTTAAAAAAGTATGTTTGCAAGTGTACTAGGATACATCTATAATAGCTATATTTCTATATACCTCTCTCTGCGTGTCGGAAAAACTACTAATAATGGGACAAAGGTCACAAACTAACAGCAATCAACACCTAAAGTGCTTTTGGTAGAATGCTTCGGCCGTAGCTAGAACCACCCATCGGACGTGGCCGTGCCACCGAGCAGCATGATCCCGGCATGCCGCGAAACCTATCTGGGAAGAGATGGGTCTGGACCATAGAGTATTCAAGAAAATATAGAGTGATAACGTCAACCACATTGCCTTGCGCGGAGCAAAAGCAGGCCTCACCATAGAAATGTTAAAATGTAATTTTTTCAAATTATGTTTTCTAGACGTTTTTCAAAATTTAACTCAGCAGTTAACCATGATATAAGCTAAAATGTAACTTTTTCGCTCGTGGAGCCTAGTTTAACCGCAGTTGATCGAGGTATGATCGTGATCGTGAAACGTGTCGCGGCCGCGTTGTTTATACCCGTGCTCACAGTTAATACTTCTATAGGGTTGCTCTACATTTTCTTATTTACTCTAAGGTCTGGACCATAATTATCGTTCTACTTCTGTCATCCTGATTCAAAGGCAAGGTGTGCTCCATCGACAACAATCAAGTGGGTTCGTAATCATACCCGTTTGCCTCTTTAATATTATTTCTTTAATCCGATTTCGTGACCTATCCATGAATTCCTTGTGTCCACGATTTCTTTCGAAAGAAAAGATAGTTCCAAAACAGTTTATTATTTTTTTGTAACTTAATAACAATAGCCATATATTACTTATAATATTATAATGTAAGCAATTCACGGCCTGTTTCAAAATGCATATAGACACTCTCTTATCTACCCGATAAATTAAATTTAGAACATAATTTTCATAATACAGACAAACATAGAGCACTCAGACACATATATCTACGGTACAGATTCCAGATAAATTAAAAATGAGAACTATTCCAAAGACGAGCAGTTATCTGAAAAAGAATGAAAGTTTCAGCATAGCAACATGCCATGGCTTATCGGGCATAGCAGACGGCAATTAAGCAGATTGCATTTATATGGGTTCCACATAAATCAGGGATCCAGTACGCTCTGCGCCCGCCTGCGAATTCCCTGAGGGTAGGGCCATAGGTTCAGCGTCTAATTCATAACAACTTGGTGTCAGATTGAAACCATCCTTAGGTCAAATCGGCAATATCTCTCAATTGCACTAATTTCCTTACACCACACACAAACACCAAGTGCAGAATGCAAATCGCTTAAAACGCAGTTACGCGCTAATCTGCTATCTTGCTCGCACATACAAGATTATAAAATCAATGAATTTTTGGTTATGAAAAATCGCAACATATCAAGTCTCAAATCTCCTTAAGATTGACATTACAAAGGTTCAGCAAAAATATCAGTTTGAACGGAATATGTTTTCATACATAAAGCTATTTTTATTAATTGTATTTTTATAGTTCTCACATAAGACCCCAGATTCTTTTCCATGAAGGTTAGACTGCCCTTGGAACTGGCAACTAGAGCCACTCTTACAACAAACAATATTAGAATTATGACTATTCATAAGTGCCTAATGGTCTACATGAATAAAAATATTTTTATTTTGATTTAAAAACTTTGTTTTCTTGACTTGGTTTGTTGCGATTTTTTATAACTATATTCATTGATTTTATAGCTTTAATGTGCGAGCGAGATAGCAAATTAACGAGTGTCTGCACCTTAACCAAAGAATATTTATACTATTACCCTTAACGGTGAATCGTGTCGTATATGATCCCCGCTAGTACTATGGCTCCACACGATACTTAGCAATATGTCTTCGCGTGATTTAGTTTAGCGTAATTAACGGTTTCCTATGTAGACATTTTGGGGTTCCGCCGGGACACATCGCGCCATCTTATATGATTGCCAACAATAAGATTTGCTTCGTAATAATATGAGTGCTTGGCTCACATATTAGTAGGATATTGCTGTTTGTGTTACTCCGTGGCTTTCGCGAGAAATATTCTTATTCATGTGCTTCTTACTCCAGTTGAAATAGGGTAGTTTACTGCAGGTAAAAATTCATCCTCCTAGCCATATTTTTCCCAAACTTTGTTGGGGTCGGCTTTTAATCTAACCTGATGCAGCTGAATATCAGTTTACCACAAAGCGACTGCCTATCTGACCTCCGCAACCCATAGGGATACGATATTCTAAAGTTAAATCAATTATTGTCAGGATTTTATCTACTGTCAAAGATCTCGTGACAGCCGGGGCGTCGGAAGATCTCTCTAGAGCACCTCGGAAAGCACGTTAAGCTTTTGAACTTAACGTGCTTTCCGAGGCATAGAGTAGGTGATAATTTATAATGCTCTAAAAGAAAACTCTAAAAACTCACACTCAAACTCAAACTCTAAAAGCTCTAAAAACTTCTGAAAAGTCAGAGATGCCTTAACTTTGAACCTGCGATCACTGATTTGCCAGTCATATCACTAGGCTACCACTGCTGTATGCTACTGTTAAAAATTATATTATTTAATTGAAGATTTGAAAATACACGACAAGTGAAAAAAAAAATCAGTCGCTCAATGCCGAAACTAAGATTTCAAATAATTACTGGAGAGTTATTACATTCCTTTTCCCGCAATTTAAGACATTAAATACGACATTAGGAGATATAACGTCATCAAATCGCAGTGCCGTCTCTGTGTAATAAAAAATAATTTTCAAATTCTTTAAAACTTGTAAATTTTTGGAATCATTTAACAATCACTTTTTACTTATCATTTAATTTCCTAAAAATATTTAAAAAATTGAAGTGAAAAGTGAGTTTTCTAGTATTGAGAAAAATGTTACTAAGTAGGTATTTTGACAGATAACTTCGAAAAAGCAACGAAAAGTTTGAAACACTAATGTTTAGCCAATACAATACAAATCATATTAATACACCATAAGTAGAACGTTGGTGTATAATACAATCATATTAGACACCAATGTTTTATGAACTACACGTTTAACAGCAAGTGCAGCGTCTCCTAACAGCATACATAAAGCCTCAAATCTACTTTTACCAAGAAGATAAATCAACCTAAAAAAATATAAACTTCAAAAAAAAACCCACTAAACCCAGAACGGTAAAAAAGGATAAACCAACTCAAATATAAGTAAGTGGTATCAAATTATGGGAGTATTATCTAAATGCTTAATGTCACAAAACCAATATGGCGGATATCGGAAAAAGAGTTGTAGCAATGATTCCAAGCCGCTTAAAATATTACTCCAGCCTATAAGGTGTGTCGGCTCAAAACAGAAACGCAAGCGTTTTTTTTTTTGTGAATTTTTTACATGTTATAGCACATAATATATAAATAATTATAGAAACGCAAGCGATTTAAATATTGCCATTATTGCTATAAGTACAATAATGGTGCTGATTCTCTTGTACATCCCGCTAAACTAATTTTAGTCTAACTATATCTCTTTCAAATGAACACCATCGAAAAAATACAGCAAATTGAACCATCAATTAGAGCTGTCAAATTAGTCTAGGTCCTTGCAATTGGCGTGAAATTAGACGAGACCTCTATGACATGCCGACTAATTCTCGTGGTATGTTCTCAACGAGTCACAAAAATGTTAGCATGGAGTAACAGTGTGACTCGATGCTAATTTTTTTTCTCAACACTGGTGCGTAAATAGTGTTACTCGTTCGGAAAAACAAATCTCATCAAGTAGCAGTGTGACTCGATGCGAATTTTTATTCGCATTTAGTAATATTTGTCAAGTATATTTTATAATTAATTCACTCTTGACGGAGTTACACTGTTACTTAAGACATATTTTTTCAGAATGTTTTTTCAAAATAGTTTTAGGTGTTCCTCACAGAAATCTAATTATTATTTAGATTTCTGTGGTGTTCCTACATAAAAATACATACACAGTATAATATGTACCTACTATAATTATAAATATTTTTTTCAAACGCCTATGCCTCAAACCACTTCAAAGGGCAGTACGTGTGACGTTCCCGGGGGAAATCTTTTCGACGCCAGTCGGGGTGAAGTCGGGATTAACTCCCGTTTCATTCGTCAACGCACAACCCTGTTCCTACATGCATTTTACATCATCAACCTTTCGAAAACTTGCTTTTGGTGACCCTAATGTATTTTTTATAAGCTGCCATTATTGTTTATTTGTGTAATATCCTAAGCGATCAGGGTTGTCGCTAAATTGGTGCGAATGGATACTTGGGGAGGTGAGGATGTATTAGGAAATGAGCTCTCTATTTTATGGTGTGTTTTGCAATCTTCTTTCTTATCGTATGGTTGATGAACAACCTGGTGTTAGAATTTAAACTGCTCGAAGGCCTCTAAGGCTTTACACACTGTACGCTAGGTGCGTGCTTACTAAAAACATTGCCACGCGTACTAGCAGCTTCATATAACACTTGGCAGCGGCCAAACTGCTGACGGAGGATCTATATGGGTCTAAAAAGCCTCTGGTACGTCATAATAGTTATTTTTTTTTGCCCTTAAGACTATGCGCACCACTGTCTGTGAATCACTGATCTAGCACAAAGTCAACCATCGGATAGCATAACGGCAACCACCCCCTCCCCCTTTTTTTTTGGAATTCAGTTATCAACAAACAATATTAATCCAATCGAAGAATGCACTCTTTCGAACGAAAAAAAAATCTCAAGTTGACCCACTAATCACCGAGTAGGTAATAGGTGCATAAATATTTTTAAAAAATTAAAAAATGAACCTTCTTTTTGAGATCGAATTCTTCTGAGATGTGCGAAAAAACAATTTTTTCACGTTTCGATCAAGCTGAGTTTCGATGAAACTTTGTAATGTTGTTCTCCTTCAAATGGGTTAGTTTGATTTTTCAAATCTATATTCATTGATTTTATAACTTCAATGTGCGAGCGAGATGGCGCCTTAAGGGAACAGTATTAAAAGCCATTTCACCGTTAAAGAACGCAGCCATTTCAGGTAAACACAAACGTGTTATTATACCACAAAACTCGTAATCAACGAAAATCTCGAAAACACCAAACAAACACCGAAAATGTACAAACACAAGCAAGTCACGTCCACAAGACGAAAAACGAGCAATATTCCCCCGTCATTACCTTCTAAAAGCCAAGAGATTTCGAGAAACGATACCAGAGCACCTTACATAGAACTGCGCAAAAAACCTGGCGTAACCCAGGCACATGGTTCTATTTATCTGAATACATGAGGCAGGATTTTTTTAGCCATTATAAAACACGTCTTGTTTGTGAGTCTGAAATAAAACATGGCATCTCAGGGGCCACAAATAAACAGAGTAGACACTCTTTTGATCTCGGCTTGGATGTAATGAGCTCGACGGGTGTGTTTTCCCGTTGAAATATGTGCACTTCGATAATGCTCTCAATTTTTGCAGGGTTTGTGGTGTTTTGAAGAGGTCTGTGCTAGTTTGTTGGAGGCTTGTATGTTTGGTTTGGTTTACTAAGAAAGTTTTCAAATTCAAATTCAAAATCTTTATTGCATTCCACAATGTGATGCTTAGATGGTAACTTACTAACTATGAGATCATCGTGGACCCTGTCGGGCAGAGCAAAAGTAGGAGAGAGGAAGAGGGCTTAAAATTACATAGATATTTTTTTTTATGAATTAGTTTAAAAATATATTTGGTGTACAATTATTAATTGTTCTCCTTAATAAATTAAATATTATCATTTAAGTACTCAGCATTATGTACCTATATTACTCGTACATTTATTAATTTATGTAAGTAGTTTAAACCGCCTGTAGGCTTCTGACATGGCTTTACACACCATTGAAAAATCTCGCAGGTGTGCTCGTTTCATCGCGATGTTTTCCCTCACCGTTTTAGCAGCTGATAATTATTTTATAATACGCACATAACTTACGAAAAGTCAGAAGTGCGCGCCTTGGGATCGAACTCGAGACCACTGACTTGTCAGTCGACGGTCATAGTGCTAACAATTTCCCTAATATCAAACGACAAGTACATAAGGTACGTAACTCACTGAGTGCAGCAAACAAAGTCTGCGCAAAGTTAGCAATGACAAACAAGTACGTGTTACAAACAACTGGACTTTGCCGTGATCCATCATTGTGTACAACGAAACATCCCGTAGATACTCCGTCTGCTCGATTAATCACTAGTACGTATGCAGTTAAGGAGGGCTGTTCATCGCCCGATTTGATTACGATACAAATTAAATTTACTGTCGCGCGTGGGTGTGGGTTCGAATGTGAAATGTGACTTTTTCTATGTCATATGTAATTTCTTAGTTTTGAAAGTGAGGGAATAGAGAGTGCAAGGTGTGTTTGCGCACATACTTGTGCACTATAATATCTCTCGCGTCGATGCCTGACCGAAATCGGTCAGGAGGACATTATTTTATTTTATTGTAATAAATACAGACGACTGTCTAAGATCGTAGGTTTAATCGCATCATGAATGTACAGCCTTAATTCCAATGTATACAAAATTCGATTAAGGTCGTGTTCCTAGCGTTTTTGTTAACTTATGAACAGGAAGCTATGTTTTACTGTAATATTTTCACTTCTACTGGTGTTTCTACTTGCAAATAATTTACTAGCTACTTGTAAATTTTGCTTGCAATTTGTAATACGGAAGTGGGGATCAGTTTATTAAAAGAAACGTGTTTATTGAAAGAAAGGTGTTTTCTTAAAAGAAATGTGTTTTGTTAAAAGAAATGTGCATTTCAAGGTTTATTTCCTTTAAATTAGGCTTTTTATTTTAGTCTTTACTAGCTTGTGTTATCGCCAAACGATTTTGTTAATAATAATAATTGCCTGTGTTATATTCTAGTGAAGATAGTAACGAGTCTGGTTTTGCATTATATAAACGGTTGTGCTGAGAGATTCTGTTCAGTCGATTACAGGTCGTCGAGTAAGCGAGATCGGTATCTTGTCTAATCAGTGTTTTAATGTGCAATTTATGTTCAAATATGATATCTCTCATAGTCCAATGAGACGGCAATTCGACAAAACCGGAGAGAGATCAGGCGCAGGGCCAACGGCTTTACGTTTCCAAATCACGGCGTAAGTGATAATTAATTTATAAAACGCACATAACTTACGAAAAGTCAGAGGTGCGTGCCTTGGGTTCGAACCTGATACTTCTGACTTGCCAGTCAACGGTCTAGCCTAACGGTCTAACGGTTGTTAGCCTAACACTTACGACTTCTACACCACCCAAACAGTAAATATAAACACATGTTAGTACTTGACTAAGAAAGTAGAAAACTACAAAAATATATTTCACAAAAAACCTCTCGACAAAAAAATACCGAACCATTCCACATTTAAACAGCAATTACGGACAACAAAACGGGAGTCCGAGATGTCTTTTTACAAGACTAGGCCCTCGAGGCTCGAGCCTTTGAGCTTGAAGCCCGGCTTGCCTCCGGGCGAGCCACTTGAGTCCGTGTACGACTGCGCTAACTGTTGCATCCGACTCTCCGACTACTTACGCCTGACTTTTTATTTGAAGCTCCCTGACTACTTGTGGGAGTTTTTATTCGGCTGAAGTATGTACTGCTCTTAGTGCTGTATGTGCGTTGTTAGGTTTCGTTGTCATGTACAGGGTATTTGATTGTTTACTTTTCTTTTTAAGGATTTGTTTGCTGTAAGTACTTAAAAGAAAAATATTTAATTTATATAAAAAAGAATCTTTGTACAAGCCTTTATTTAATGATGTATGTTTCGTTCAAATCTCCTTAAACCTATCTTCTTTAAACAACTTTGATGCAAGGACGAAACGAGGACGATTTGATAAAACGACAAGTTATTATAATAGTTAATGGTGTTTAGTTACTGATAACAACGATTGCCCTATTAAGGAGACAATCCTAACTGCAGAGCTAGTTTTGTCTCCTCAAAAGGGCACTGTCGTCCTTGGACAAGACTTTGCCAACGTGGTCAAGGCAATACGCTACTTACAACATTCTACATGTCAAACTATGTAAAAAATCTCCGACGAAAAGAAACTTATTTTAGCTAAGAACATTCGATCAAATTAAAAATCTTGAAAATAAAAAAAACTTAATCAAAGTCAGTTAAGTTTATCTTTTAATTTGGATGATTTATACTTATGGTCTGTTCAACAGTTCATTTGTTACTGTTAACTTACCTGATAATAAATACACATTGCATAATTATTTTTATACATATTATCTATTATAAAGTAACCAGAAAGCTTCTTTATGTCAAAAACGAAATCAAAATCGGTTTTTCCGTTTGGGAGCTACGATGCCACAGACATACATACCTTAAACTTATACCAACCCATTATTTTCTTCTGATGTTAAAAATACAAGCGATCATGTAACATGGACATAAAATAAAATAGAACGCTGTATCTAACATTCAATATTTTTAAAAGTCACATGTGATGGATTGCGCTTTGTGCATGTTACCGCGTTATTGGAGATATAAAACTAGACTGTTTTGTGATAAATTATATCCATGGATTACTGGATTTATTGACTACATGGAAAATGGTTTTTTTATTATATAAATATATCAGAAAAGTCTTAGGTTATTTGTAAAACCTTTGGGTCATTTTTAACTTCTCAAATCCGTCTTTTAATTTGAATGACTCTAGCTTAAGTCTGTTTAACAGTTCATTGGTAAGTTACTGTTCGTATGACCGTTCTAGTGAAATAACTGTTGGACTGCCAAGTAAAAGGTCGTAGGTTCAAAAGCCAGGCACGAACCTCTCCGATTTAGACATTAATTATCACTTTGTAAAACGCTCAAGGAAAACATAATAAGGAAACCAGCACACCTGAGAAATTTTTCAATGGTGTGTAATGCCATATCAGAGGCTTGTGGGCGGTTTAAACTCTGACAATAGTTTGTTAATCAACCAAACGATAAATAAATAAATTAAATTATAACATTCGTTACACCCTGCACCGTATTGAAACGTTTCCCTGCCTACCCTCAAACCAAAACAAAACTTCAAGTTAATCGTACTCACGCCAACTTTAAATCCTTTCCTCTTTGGAGGAGGCTTGGGGAATTAAAAAGTAAAATATACCTGAAAGCTTTCATAAATCAAAAGCTTTATATTCTAATTAAAATGATAAATATTACTGCCTCGTGGGTTCTTTCAACCACTAGATCGGAAGCCAGCTTTTCAGTATAGGCCTTTTGATTCCCATGACGGGAAATATTTAAAAAAAATGTAGCTGCAAAGTTCTCAGAGTTCTCAGTGAAGGTTGGACGACAACTGATAAATTTTCGGTCATTGCCAAACAAAAGTGACTTTCTAAAATACATATATACACAGCGGCCATACAGACAGAGGCCTATGTCCAGCAGTGGACTGATACAGATCAGTCCACTGCTGGACATAGGCCTCTTCTCATAAACATCACTTATTTTGTAAGCTTATTAGGTGTTTAATTGCCACGCTAGGCAAGCGGGTTGGCGATCGCAGTAGCAGATGGTTGCTATTACCCAGTAGGATACTGCTGCTCATCCTCCAGATTTTTCCCTTTGTCTTGAGAGGCCTTTTCCCTGCAGTGGGAAAGATACAGGCTGGTTTATGTGTATATCTACACAAATCGTAATAATCGCACGTCACAAACAAAAGGGTATTATCTTCGAAAACAGTGTTTTGAGATATCGCGTTTTGAATGTTTAAAAAATCATAGCTTCGGAACTACTGGATCAAACATTTTAAATTATACCTAGATTTATAGGTACATTGTCCTACTTTGTGCTAAGTAAGTTTAGTTAGTGTAGCAATAGTAGTTTTAGTTTTATTAGTACTTTTATGGAACTGGGTAAAGATGATACCATTTAAGCAGTTCATGTAGCTCTGATGTTGAACTTACGACTGTCTTGCTTAACCAAAATTTACTAAATTGCATTGATAACACGTCATATTTAATATTGATACCATTTTATAAAGTAAAGAAGTTATGTTCTGCCTACCTGAGTAAGGGATTATTTTATTCTCGTGGATTATTTTAAATTAAATACCAATTGGATCTTAAAAATGTTTATTCAAAAAGTGGTAACTATCATAATAAACTAAAATTAAAAAACACAACATCAATTAAACATATTTATCAAAGTATTACATGTACGTATGTAAGTGTAATAACACAATATCATAAGTACTTATTAAAAGCTATATTAACTTTAGGTAGGTATAAATCTATACCTACACACATCAAAAAAAGTTTGCGATCACTAGCATAAACTGATATATTTTTTAAATTGAACTTTATCTAGAAAAAATAATTATTGTGTGTTTTCTTTAAATAGAAATACCCTGAAAAAATAAAACTATTTTTATTTTTTGTGAAAAGAAATTGAGGAGGTAATTAATCATAATGTAATTGTAACAGAAATTTGATAGAAAGAAAAAGACTGTTTAACCAAACATAAACAACTAACAAACAAATTACTAATAAAAGGTTTATATTCAATATAGTGTAACTTCTCCCCTGGCCCGAACACATGCGGAGATCCTCTTGGGCATGCTCAGAATCAAGTTATTCAGTATTTGTTGGTATAACCTGTCCCATTCTTGAATAGCGGCTTTCCTGAGCTCTGGCACTGTTTGGGGACGTGGCTGATAGTTCCAAACAGCTCGCTTAAGAGCATCCCACGCGTGCTCTATTGGGTTTAAGTTAGGCGAACCGGCAGGTTAGTCTAACCTTGTGATGTCATTTTCTCGTTGACTTGTTGAGGTCGATGGGCGGGCGTATTATCATCGACCAGTGCAAATTGGTGCCCATGTTTTACTTGGAATGGTCTGAAAATTCCGTCAATAGCATTGTTTTATGCATGTCTGCTGTCATGAAGCCTCGATACAAGATCAAAGGTGTTCTAGCTCCAATCATAATACCATCCTATAACGACACCGATTTCCCGTCTTGCTGAACTATTCCAGTGGCAGTTTTTTACCTTTCACGGTATCCTGATCTTTTTCAGATACTGACACGTCAGTTATCTGAATTACCTACTGATTCGCAATTCGTCAACGAAGAGACCATTTTGTCAAATGTTTTCTTCTCAACTTCGTTTATTTTGCTGAAGCCTAGCCCACTGCAATCTCCGTCGTTGACGTTGCAGGTATTCAGAGAAGCTCGCCAAGACCTCCGTGCTCATAATCCAGCCTGGTGCAAGCAACTCCGAATAGTCTGAGTGCTAACTTCAAGCCCAGAGGCGGCCCAAACTTTTACTTTTATTGTAGTAGTAGTATTTGGGTCACGGGCTGCCAGCAATCTAATTTAGCGCTTTTGGATAGCAGTAAAAACAGTTGGGCGACCACTGCGGGGTCGGTCAGCTAAATTACCCATCCCGTGGTACCGCTGCAACGTGCTCACGACACAGGATTAGGATATAGCGACTCTGAGTGCTATTTCTCTCGTGGTGTATCCTTCTTCCCTTAAAGTTACTATAATTGCTCGTAAAACTTCTGATAATCCTCTTGGCATTTTTTGAATTACAACTTCCCGCGAAAAAGTATTTTAAAACCGTTAAAATTGACTAAATCAAATTTCAGAATTATAGTAATTTCAGTAAGCGAAGAATTTTAAGCCTTTTTATATGGAAAAACAATTAAACTGTTTTATTGTTTTATATTTCAATACTATATTTTTAAATAAATAATCTAAAAAGAAGAAGAAATCCATCAGGTGTACTGCCCGGTGTACTTTAGCGATCGCAGATTGCTCTCATTATCAATTCAGCCCTTTTACTTTGCTTCATTGTTTTGAATTTATCTAAAATAAACAAAAAAATAAAATAAACAATAGCCTAAAAGGTAGTATTCTACTTGAAACTTCGAACCACGGAACAAAATTGACAAGCAATATAGAATTATCTCATGCAAATCGGGGGCTATAAAGTATCATTTTAAAATAATTTCGTTAAAAATAACACATTAAATAAAATTGAATAGGCAAGAGGGTATTATTTTAAATAAAACTTCAAACTTGTATTAATCCGAACAGGCAATAGGGTATTAACTTGATATAATACTGTTTAGAATACTCACAATTTAATATTTTGGCATGAAATTGACGACTGGACGGGTTGTAACTCACAATGACATGTGTGACGGGCACGAGCGATGGCCGGCAACTGAATGAACTAACATGCGACTGTCTTGATTGTCTCGAAAATGGCGTGTATGAACAGTCAAGAAAGACATTTGTTGCTATATTTTAAAAACTATTTGGAATTTAAATACTATTGTTTTACCAGTTTATAGAGAAAAAATTGTTGTTTTCGAAACGCAAATAAAAAAAAATCGTTTTTACAGACTTAATACCCTTTTGTTTGTGGCGTGCGATATGTCTCTTCTAGGACGGGCGGGAAATTGTGTGATTAATTTCAGATGGCAAGTTCACGACGATAATCTTTGGGCGATGGTAGGGTTCCTTAATCGCCTGTGATATATTGTGGCGATTCGTGTGTGTACGATAATTTGTCAACCTTTACTAAAAGGGCTAATGGTTAATTAAGTGAGATATTACGTAATTTATAGGGATCTTAGTAGGACGGTCGCGTGGAAGCTGTTTAGGCTTAGAATTGGATATTGTATCAAAGGTTCAAATGTGTTCTAATTATGTTAGGTATTTTACCTCTCTGCTTGTCTATTTAGTCTTTGGCGCATGCGTGACTGTTGTGCACGCGGTGCTGGGTTTGACTCCCAAGGTAAAAGTGTTATGAAGTTTTCCATGAGGAAATTTTTAAGCAAATAGTGTCTGGAATTGTGCCCAGTTTGCAAGGACTTATACTGAGCACAACTAGCCTACTACGCAGGAGATTTTATAGTGCTAATATAGGTGCAATCTCATCCGAAGTATGGTAATCCGACACGATCGGAGAGAGATCAGGCGCAGGACCAACAGCTTTTACGTGCTATTCGAGGCACGGAGCAAATGATAATTTATAATACGCACATAACTTACAAAAAGTCAGAGGTGCGCACTTTAGGTTCGAACCTGAGACTTCTGACCTAGAGGCTTGAGGCTTGAGCCTAGTGGCTTGAGTGTTTACAGGCACGGCTATCACGACTCATCCCTGTATACAATATTAAACCGACACCCACACACAAACAATGCATTGTGAAAAGGGTGTAGCCACACTGGTGGCGATAAATCAAAAAAGTGATTTAAGCCTTATTCACACTGTCCCTATTTTTATTTATCGCCATCGCGGGCGTTTACATTTGGACTTGTTACTTATGAAGAATTTAAATAATGCTTTAACTCGTCAAAGCCCCGCTTATTCTTCTTTATCGTATGGTTGATGAACAACCTGGTGTCAGAGTTTAAACTTTACGCAGAAAAAAAATTCTGTCGTACTTTACGAAAGTGGTTAATAGAGGAGAATTTTTATTCAATTACCGATTTTTTTAAGATCTCCTGTCGTTACTATGGAAATGTATTGTAATTTAATTACTAATTAATATACTAGCAATTTAATTTATCTAATATAATTAATCTAAATAATAATTTACAATTATGGCAATATTTTTCTGTATTTGGCATGCCGATAACCAATTGGTGGAATATGACTGGACAACATTTTGCTGAACAACTTATGTATCATATTTCGAGCAAATAAAATGATTGAATGATATTTTTTTATACTTTATGTACAAAAAATCTGTGTACTAAGGTGGACTTAATACCATAGGCATATTTATCGGGTAAATAAAACACTGTCCGTCTAAAACTGTCGTCGTCAACCACTGATACTGTCATACGCGTAGTTTGTTAAATAGTGGTCGGCGTACTATACAATTTTCAGCTTCACGTAACTTACTTTTCATATACATCGCCATCCAGGTTCGGCCTCTTTCAAATCTATTTATGCAAACAAGCCATTTAGGAGTTGGTAGCTCCGGGAATCGACAGTCATCGACAACGTAGAAGTTTAGAGAACTACCTGACTAAACATTTAATAGGAAACTAATTGGCTATGTCATAGAGATGTCTGTGCAATAAATGCCTGCCTCAAACTTAAAAAAAAAAATATTGTTTATAGATTTTATTTCAATTTTACTGTTTTATATATACTAATTATTTATTTCGATTGTAGTTCCTTGATTTTGATACCCCACTCGATAGATTTTGGAAAAAAAAAAACAAAATTTGGCGCCAAACTTCCGCCATTTTTTTCTTAATTTTCTTGTACCCAATGTCACTCTCACAAATAAGACGAATCTAACGACACCTCTCAAGTTAAAATGTAACAAGTCGTTTACATACACTCGAAAAACATAACCCTCCTTCTGGCGCAGTCGGTTAAAAAGTTACACAAAGACATAAAAATTTCATCTAAACAATCTTCTATCGACGTAATGTGACGACGATACTAGATAACATTGAACTATTATGCGTCGATAGTCAATATAATTATGCAAGTTCAGAATTACATCTACCACTAAACGAACGAAATCGATATTAATCAGATCAAAACTGTCCGAACCACATTTGGGGGCTGGGGCTCATCACCGATTTAACCCCTAACCACTGCCTCGAGGCACATGAAATTTCGGCGAAAGAAAACTTTAAATTACGAAAATTTCAAGCTAATAGCCGACAGCGTTCCGCTACCAAGTTTGTGTTGCTATGAAACAAATATAAATAGTTCAATTTTATGCATGGGTTTGTTTGACTGAAACAACCCAGGCCTACCCTGCTTTTAAAACCTGTGGTAATACAAATTGCCTTATCAAATAGTATTGATTTATGCCAACACGTTTACAGATCAGGCATGTTTTACCATATTTACCTGAATTATTTTAAAATGTATGCAATGCGCGCCAACGTTCCGACATTATACGAGCAAATATTTATTGTCACGTTTATCATGTGCTCAGTGCATGAGGTCTCAGGTTCGTTTCCCGGATCGAACACAGTGATTCTTCTTGGTGACCCAGAGTTTGGAAATAATGCCCGGTATTAGGCAATTTGCTGTGTGTAAAATATATTATTACATGTTGGTGTGTATATGTTATGAATAGCGCATAATATGAAATGTTAGTTAAACAACAGTTAGTAATATAATATCCTCCTAGCCAAAGTTTGGTCACTGCGGTCAATCTTAAAGGAGACAAGTCAACCATGCAGGAGATATTATAGTGCACAAATGTGGCGCTTAGCGCAATTACGATCAAGAATTACATCCCTATTTAAAAAATCCTTTATGTATTTGACAGTCCATTTATTGAGGAAGGTTATTGGCTATATTATTGGTTATTGGACAGGAAATTTTATCAATTATTTGCATAAATAAAATTATTGAATTGGAAACATTAGATCGACATTCAGTATAAATTAATTATTACTCTCCGTGCCTCGGATAGCACGTTAAGCTAACGCCCCGGCTGTCAATTGTAGATCTTTGACAGTCGTTATGGATAGTCAGAAGCCCGAAAATCTGACAACCAGTCTTACCAAGGGGTATCGTGTAACCTAGTATCTGGGTTGTGGAAGTCTGATAGGCAGTCGCTCCATGTAAAACACTGGTATTCAGCTGCATCCGATAAGACTAGAAGCCGACCCCAACATAGTTGGGAAGGCAGAAGATGAGATCGACATTCAGTAGGTACTGCGGTTGAAATCACAGCTTACAAGTCCTAGTTCAGCTAAATCAACTAACACGTACCAACTAATAAAACCGATTCTATCTGTTAGTTATCTAACTAAAACAAAACTACCTATATTCAAAACTAACAAAATCCATTTATTTGAAATAGATCGGATTTCGTTCACAATTCGGATCGGAACTAAAACTATATTGGATTTCTATACTTTAATTTGATAACAGGGCGACGTTTTTAGGGTTCCGCACTCAAAGCGTAAAAACCGAACTCCATTTCTAAGACTTCGCTGTGCGTCTGTAACTAGACTGTATCTAACCGTGATAGCTAGTTTAGCTAGACAATTAAATTTTCACAGATGATGTATTTCTGGTGCCGTAATAACAACCCTTTGTGTATGAGTGCGACTTTTTTGGATATAATATAAAGCATCATGGATCTTGTGGGAGTGAAGTTAGTCGCGTTTAAAAACGTTGTTTAATAAAGCGCGGGCGCTGGTGTTAAAGTTTAAACCGCCCGTAGGCCTCTGACATGGCTTTACACATCGTTGAAAAACGTACATGAATCCGAAAAGTCAGAGATGCGTGTCTGGGTTTTGAACTTACGTCCGTACATAAAATAAAAAAACCTAGTTAAGGAAAATAATATAACAATTACAAAGTTTAAAAAAAATATATGAGTTCCATCGAAACAAGTTTTCATACATAAAAATTGCGTAAACAAAAATTCATTTGAAGCACTCGAACACAGCACAAGTCACTCCCGTAAACAGTGCAAATCAGCTTATCAACTGTACTCTCTCACCTAATACAAATAGCAAGTATCTGACATCCGGCCCTCTCTGACAAGGGAAAGGCCAAAATACTATTGCATAGACCTACATCAAAATCTCTGGGGAATATTTGTTGCCTCTCATTTGAGTTCCGGCCACATTCAACTTAGATGTTTCGAATATAGCCCACGTGTTTCCCTCCATTTATGACCCTGGGTTCTTTAAGCGGGGCGTGAAAAAGCTTTCCTCAAGGCCGTCAAGGTGAGGGCCATCATGCTACATTGCTATGCTGGCTGCTGGGATGATGGCCATCATAAGGGACTCTGACTGCTTTCCATCAGGCAGCATGAAGTCAATTTGTGCGGCAGTAATAAAAAAAAAAGAATATAATCGTAAATTCAATTCTAACAAAAATTTTCTGGCTCCAAAAACTCATCGCGTTCAAAAATGTTAACCCCTTAAACACATGTTATTATGGGATCGCTTGCACCCCAATGCGTCGGTCTCACGACTATTTATAGGTCAATTACCGCTCCTTAATTAAGGCAATACCTCACCAAGATCAGTGCTTTTGCCAAGATTGCTTAAATAAATTTAAACTTGAGATTTGGAGTTAAGAGACATTACGGTATCGCAACTTTGTAAACAAAATCTTTTAATATTAATGTGTAAATGTTGTTTTAGTAAGAAGTTAGGGACACAATTAGGGCACTTCATTAAATTGTCTTGTCTTATTTTGACAGTAATATAAAAGCTTAGTCTTATGCCCGTTGGGCTGCTAAGACTAAATTCGCAGGTTCAAATCTAAAGCCACAAATTCGGAGTAGCGGTGTTTGAAGCGTGCAGTGTGGAGTTGCCAACATTTATGTACCATTAGATAATAATAAGATTAGATAAATAATATGATTAGATACTTTAGAGTCGTGTAATTTCGAATCAGAAGACTACAGATGCTATATCAGTTTGCTGAATACTTTCATGATATTAAAAGTCATCGGTTTGGGTTCAAACCTAGAAATCTTGACTTTTCAATACTTATTTGATTTATAGGTATCAATGTAATTAGAATAATTAAAAACGTAATAATATTATACTTTTGTGCAGATGAACATCATCTTCCTAGCCTTATTATTCCCAAACTTTGTTGTGGTTGGTTTCTAATCTAACCAGACGCAACTGAATATCAGTTTTCTTCGGAGCGACCTATCCTACTCCCGCAACCCAAAGGAATACTCTAAAGTTAGATCAGTTGTCAGGGTTTTTAGAGAGTACTGGCTGGCTGGAATATTGACTGTCAAAGATCTTCATCTTCATCACATCCGGGGCCAACGGCTTAACGTGCTTTTCGAGGCATGGAACATGATAACTAATTTATAATACGCACATAACTTCCGAAAAGTCAGAGGCCTTGGTTTCGGACCTGAGACTTGCCAGTCATTGGTCACCACTAGGCTATCACTACATTTGTTAAGTTGACATGGTATAACTAAAAATTACTCGTCCACTCTGTCCATATTGAATATTTAAAAATGTTATTTATTATTCCCTTTGATATATTTCCTTTGAGCTCTGCATATTAAAAAATATGCATTGCAGCTTGCGCTCGGTAAATATTTTTTTCTGTGCTTACAGAATACGTCTATTAAAGCCTTTAGAGCTTTATTTATTAAGCTTTTTAAATGCTACAGATTTATATTAAATACCTTCTTTAAATCCCCTTTAAGCTTTGAACTGGTGAATTGAAATACTATTTAAAAACCTACTACATCCTAAAATATTAATTAAATGTAAAACTTTGTGAGTATGGATGAATAGATGTTTGTTCCTCTTTCACGCAAAAACTACTGAACGGATTCTGATGAAACTTTACAGTAATATAGTTTATACATCAGAATAATACATAGGCTACAATTTATCAACACACCATGTAAGCAAAGCCGCGGGCGGTAGTTAGTAATATTATAAACATGCAAAATTAAAGGTATGTTTTTAATTCTTTCAATTTACTCTTGCACTTGGTCACAGTGCCTAATGGAAAATAAAGGCCTGGGGAAGAGTCTGAACCTAGTCCTACACAGCCTGTATAAGTCCACTGCTGGACATGGGCCTCTTCTCATACACATCAATTATTTTGTGCGCTCATTAGAAGGTCTAAGGTCCTAAGGACCTCGCTAAATCGCAGTAGCAGATGGTTGCTATTATATCGTAGGATGCTGCTGCCCGTCCTCCAGATTTTTCTCTTTGTCGCTTCTTACAACACCCGCGGGAGGTATAGGGATGGTTCTATTCTTTGGCCGGAAACCACATGGCACCGGAGTGAGGTCTGGACGATACCGTCTAATTTCAATCTTCCTGTTTCAAAAACATGTGTCATAAGTATAGTCTTCCATTCTAAGACTTCAGACCTAGGATTTCTAAACCAGTCCTTAACCATCTATGGATTAACAGACCTTAACCGGCAATTCATACCAAACTCCTCAAAAAATCTTAAAAAAATATTAAAACGACCATTCCAAAAATAAACCATTGCCAATTTTTGTGAAACACATAGTATTTCAAATTTGTATATATAGTTAGTGGTTTTGTATTTTGTTTGATTATTGTTTTATGGTTACTTTGTTATTAGTTTTATATTCCCATTGCCTTTGATTATTGTAATTGGTTTCTTGAAAACCGTGTTAGTCAAAGTTAAATAAATAAATAAATAAATAAATAAAAATGGCGTTATAATAATAAAAAAAAACTAATAAATCACAGATACTTTAAAAACATTGTATTTGACATCGCGTGCTTTTTAATCGCACTAAGTAATGAACACACAGGCATAGCGAATGGCCAACTGATGGTGGTTTCGCGTGCTATACTTCACACCAGATACCATTTCTATTAATCGTCTCGTGTTGAATGTCACGTACATGTGACACACTGGTCGTAAGGATAGTCAACAGATGAAAATTTTTATTAGTGTTGGAAAAGTCCATGCAACTACTTAGCAATTTTTACATGATTAGTGCCACTTTGGTATAAAAATTTCTGTGTCGAACTAAACACACGGTTATTATCGCCGCATGGGAAAACTAGCTCTGGTAGATAGTGGGATTGTTGCAGCAAAGTGTGTTGTATTTTATAGTACAATTGCACAATAAACAAACACAGAGATCGGAATAATTACCTGTTGATTACATAACTGCTCTGTGCGGGAATCATACTCGCAATACCAAGGCCAAAAGCTTGCATTGGGTTTGAACCCGCAAGTCAGAGGTCTCAGGTTCGAAATCAAGCGCACCTCTGACTTTTCTTGAGTTATGTGCGGTATTATACATTAATTATCATTTGCATCGTGCCTCGGAGAGCAGAAAAACCCGTCGGTTTTGCGCCTGATCGCTGCCCGGTCGCGTCGGATTGCCGTCCTATTGGACTATGCAAGTGAGGGTATAGAGAGTGCACCTGTGTTCGCGCACACTTCTGCGTCATAATATCTCCTGCGTAGTTGGTCAATCTCGGTTAAGATTGGCCGCTGAGACTGAATTTCGGCATGGAGGACATTATTATTTATTAACAAGCTCAAAACGAGCTGGTGCCATGGCTCATCCACATGTCACACTCGTGTCACAAACATGCTCAACCAACACAACTCAAAACATTTTAATATTCGCCGAACTTCCAGACAGTATGTCTCGCTAATAACGAGTGATATAAAAAAGGTGATTAAAAATATTGGTCGAACGAAACGTTATGGCGATTTGTCGATGGACATTATGTATCGACTGATATTTCGGTACTCTATACTTTTCGCCTACATGTATGACATAATATCAAGGTATGGTCGAGCAAATTCTAAGTCTTATATCCACTCCGATAAATGACTTAGTAGTTACAAAAAAATCAGTTTATACTATCCAACGGGTGGGCAAAGACCTCCTCTCACAAGTCGAGGAGAATAGGTACCAACTAACTACTCCACCGTACTAACTCAGTGCGGGTAAATGGAGGTGGGTTTGTGACCACCCAATTTAAGCCAAGCCAAACATAAAAAAAAACATTACGTTCGCGAACAACAAAACTGAAATATCACTTATAGACACACAATCTACCAAATAACTGTCGCAAAAGCCGTTTAACCTCCGGCTTTCTTAAAGAGATCCTTTTTAGTAGTATTCTTTACATGTTTATGCATACTTTGCTTATCCAATTCGCAAAAACAACTGACTCGAGCGGAACTTGAACCCGCGATCTCTGGCGTACCGTATCGCTGTACCAACTAAGCCACCGAATTCCACCCGCATCAGTCGAAATCACGAATTTTTTTATTAAATCTCGTTGGCTCTTAATAATTATCTTCAGTATTCAGTATTTTTATTCTAGTAACAAAATAATTTGGTTACACAAACAAATAGAGACTTATTGGCTTGGCTAAAATTACCCATTAAGAGGTAAATAAGTGCCTGCTAGTGGGGGCATTAGCGCTAAGCCAAACAATACAGTTTTTGAATAGAGGTGAGGTACAATAGAGGTGAAAGTTGTATTGTTAATCAAAAGAATGGTTCTGTACGTAAATAATAATTCGTGTAAAAAATATTATTACCAATTGCCCTAACTGATGATATGATCACCTATATGCCAGAACGATCTATAGTGGCCAGTGGCATGCTAACTACTTATTTTTCCAAAGCCCGTCATACAAATGAAAAATAAAACAGCAATATCGTAAAAAAATGTAATAATAACAATATGTAATAAGAAATTTGAAAAGCCAACTAATACGGATGGGATTCGAACCCACGACCTTAGGCATACCGTGCCGACGCACTAAGCGCTAAGCCACCGTATTCTATCGTAGTTGAAATTTCAAACCTCTTTCTACGCCTAGGGCGTAGGGTAATATCTATCGAAAAATATTACGTATCCGACTCAGTGGCAGAGGCACCGATCGGCACGGTAAATTACTTACTCTTTTTTTTAGCTACGAACACTCGATGAAGTTACCTTTTAAATAAAAAAGAACTAAATCAAAGTCGTTTCATCCATTTGGGAGCTACGATGCCACAGACACAGAAACGTCAAACTTAATAACACCCCTTTTTTTGCGGCGGAAATTTAAAAAGACAATAACTTACTAAAACAAAATACCTAACTTTACCAACCTTTTACTAAATTCACATACTTATAAAAGATTTCACAATTTCCTTAAAAGATAACCCCACACTGCGGACTGCGGTTCACTTACCTAAATTATAAAAAACCGGGGTCTGAGGGACCCTAAAGTGTGAAATAACCCGCGGGCGCAAACACGGGGCTTAATTAATTACCTGTACCCAACCGCGTGTTTATATACGAACAAAAACTGTTGAAATGTTAGTTTCTGAGATGAAAGCTGCAACTAATTCATTACGTTCAAAGTAAGCTGTGGTTAATCCTCATTTTCTAAGAATCTCCAGTTTCCGTAGGTCAGATCAAGCTGTTACATTTATTATTTTTGCTTTTTATTTTTCTAAGTAATTAATAAAACATTTTTTTTAAATATCGGTTTCCTATCATTTAATTCATCAAGTATGTTAGAGAGATTTCATCCTTATATAACAATCCATGCAGTACAGGGTGTAATTTTTACAGATTTTAGTCGGTTCGCTTCCCGGGTGTGGCAAGCGAATTTTCGAAAATCTTTGAATGCAGTTTTATTTCTATTCAAAAATAAAGGAATGTTTTCTTTAAGTAAAATTTTCTATCATAGTAAAATACTCTTAATATTATGAGTACTTTTCCTTGAAGGTGGCATTACAAAATTCAATTCCATTCCAGAGTATGAAGTGCGTATTATAAATTAGTTACCACTTACTCCGTGCCTCGGAAAGCACGTACAGCCGTTAGCCATGTGCCTGATCTCTCTCCGTCGAGTCGGATTGCCGTCCATCGGACTATGAGAGTGAGGGAATAAATAGTGCGCCTGTGGCAAACACAGGCTCACATTGAGCACACAACTCCGATGAGATTGGCCGTTGTGACCGAAATTCGGTCACGAGGACATTACCTATCGGAATTATAGTACCGGTAACCTAAAAAATATATAAGTACTCACAGAAATAATCATTAATATTGTACAAAAACATTACCAGAAACAAGGAAACATAATATTAGATATGATTATTTCGTTAATATAGCAACTTATTTGCGACTGCCAGAAAATTGGCCACATAATAGGAGAGCTGAAATTTTAATGAGAGCCCTGGGGCGCTATAGCCGTTGTTAAGAAGAGTGTACACAAGTATGTTAAAGATTTTAATATTTTTTTTTTAGTTCTGTGAAAAGTAGATACTATTTCTGTTTAAGATATCAATTGGTTATTTTTTACGGTTACAAGTCTACGTGTTTGTCTAAAATAAAATTCTTCTATAAACTTATTAAAAAAAATTAAAAAAAATTCTTCGTCTTTCTTTCTACTAAACCTACTATAGAAGTTTATAGAAGGATTATACGGATTATTATCTCTGTATATTCCTAGCA
The DNA here is from genome assembly GCA_936450705.2 of Protodeltote pygarga. Taxonomy (NCBI): domain Eukaryota; kingdom Metazoa; phylum Arthropoda; class Insecta; order Lepidoptera; family Noctuidae; genus Protodeltote; species Protodeltote pygarga. The sequence continues at coordinate 12,424,887 of OW388265.2, read as the reverse complement.
ATTCCCATGGATTAACTATAACATTGATTTTTTTATTTTTGATTCGATTTGTTACTAAAATTGGTTATTGAGTGGATGCAATATTTTGTTTTTTTTTTTTCAAAAAATATGAATAAAGATTAATAAATACAAATATTTTAATGCCCAATGGAATTATGAACGCTGACTAAACAATTTATCCGATCATTATAAAAATAAATTGTTTTCCATGCTTAGACGCGAGGCGAAATGTTGAGACTATTTTCACTTGTGAAAAATTTAACACATTTTTTACGAAAAGCTTACTGGCAGAGTGACTGTCTGTTTTATCCAGTAGGTCTCAGGTTCAAATCCCGCTCGTAACAATTTTTTTCTTCTACAAGATTTTTTCTTTCTTTTCGAAATAAAAATCTGGGAAATATCAGTATCAGTCCAACAGTGTGTAAGCTCCTTAACAATGTTCATCGGGGTACTGAAATTATAACATTTCGGTGTCCATTCGATCGGGAGTTTTTTTCGCATCACTCGTTAGCAGATTATCTTTTAATTATTCCCTTCGTATATATTTTCTCATATTAAATACGGCCATTATCAATTTCCGCTGCTCGTTCACAAAAATATGTGGGGTAAAGTGTAAACAAACAGAAATGAAAAGAAAATTTAAAAAGTTTCGGTGTCTGCGAAACGGTTTGCTTGCTTACAAAACGTTACAATTACGTTTCTAATGATAATGAGAGTCGTAACCGCTTGACTGGCAAGTCAGAGGTTTCGGGTTCGAACCCAAGGCGCGCACCTTTGACTTTTCGTAAGTTATGTGCGTATTATAAATTAATTATCACTCTCCGTGCCTATCCGAGGCACGTTAAGCTGTTGGCCCCGGCTGTCAATTGTAGATCTTTGACAGTCGTTACGGGTAGTCAGAAGGTCGAAAATCTGACAGCCAGTATACCAAGGGGTATCGTGTAACCCAGTATCTGGGTTGTGGAGGTCTGACAGGCAGTCGCCCCATGTAAAACACTGGTATCCAACTGCATCCGGTAAGACTGGAAGCCGACCCCAACATAGTTGGGAAAAGGCTAGGCAGATGAATTAAGTACGTTTCTAATGCATATATGTTTTCATATAAAATCAAGAGTCCAGATGTCATATTGCGTTGCATAGTGGGACCACTTTGTCTCTACCTACACGGTCGAACTCATACATATTTATGAGATACGTGTCACAGTTGCGGCCGGCCAGACTTCGCCGTAGATGTTTAATTATCTTCACACAGACTTTAGGGGATACGAGATAAGTTAAGGCCGTAACATACCATCGTTGTAAGTACGGCTATATCAGTTGGAAGCGCATAATATTTACGGACACAATCGTACCAGAAAATTAATCTATTTTTTTTTATTAAACCATTACAGGTATATGAAAGGTCAATCTTACTTAAGTAAGCAGTAATAGCCTAGTATCATGACCGTTGGACTGCCAAGTCAAAGGTTCAAAACCCAGGCACGCACCTCTGACTTTTCGGATTCATGTGGGTTTTAGAAATTAATTATCGCTTGCTAAAACGGTGAAGGAAAACATTGTGAGGTAACCAGCACACCTGAGAGAATTTTCAATGGTGTGGAGAGCCATGTAAGAGGCCTACGCCTGGTTTAAACTCTGATACCAGGTTTTTCATCAACCATACTTACTTAAAATGAATCTAGTTACCACCTATTTAGTACCCCTACAGTGTATTTAGTACACCTATTTAGTAGAATCTAGTTAGATAGAGAAATCTTGCAAGAAACTCCACGGTTGTTAAATTAATTAAAAAACTTAACTCAGATAATTGACCAGACACTGTAGCAACACAATAAAACTTCGACGTGGACGCTACTCCGACAATATGGATTTTAACACAATATGTCTACTCGGACAATATGTCAGACTTCAATAAACGAATATTGCCCTTAAGACATGAGTGTCGACAGACCCCGTGTCTTGTCTGAGTAGAATAGTGTCGAAGTTCTATGGTATGGTATAAGTTATGACTGACGGAGGAGCGTAATGTTTAAGTTTCATTGTGTCGCAATATGTATGTCAGACAAATATTTTGACAAAACTAAGTTTTTAAATCGTTCTTGATGGTGCTTATGAACACTGGTAGTATACATTCTGAACTTAGTAAATAAAATATAATAAAAAAGTAACGATACTCTTTTTGTACATATACGGTGAAAATTTGACTTTTCACCGTCGATATCAGTTTTTATAAAATTCATTCGGGCATATTTACGTTTTGTTCTGTTTCAATTCATTTTGTGGGACAAAAAGTAAACTTGTCCCGCGGGACAATAGTTCGGTGTCTGTGGCCAAAGCTTGTCAAGTTACGAGCTAGTGATGTGCTGCGATAAAACACTAATTGGCATTATCGGTAAAATGTTAAATGCTAGATAAACAAGCCTTAAACAAATTTTGAAAGCGTGCTGTTGAAGTGTCTGATGCGCCTTTTATTCTCTATTTAGCAACAGCGCTAGGGAGCATTGACCTGGGACGGCTTATTGTTATTGCAGTCTAGATATGTAAGTCTATCTGACGATAAACCAGGATGTCCCAGGTTTGAATCTCGCTTACAAACGATTTTTCCCTTAACAAAATATTTGACTTGAACCTGTCAAATACTACCTACCGAGTCCTGCTTGCTTCAGTTGAAATTACGAATCTTTTTCTTAACGCCTTAAAGGCTTGTAGTGATATCTACCGGAGTACTTAGGCCCTGCTGGTCCCATGTTCCAAACTTTTCAGCTCTAAGCTGAATAATTAGAACTGAAGCGGCAAGGACTCAGCAGCTTAGTTAGTAAAGCGATGGCACGCCACGCCAGGGATCGCGGGTTCTAGTTCCACCCTAGTCAGTTAAATTTGCGAGTTTCTTATTAAATAATTTCATAAAATATATTGTTTATTCAATAAAAATAACGGTGCAAATATAAATATGTATTTTTATTGTAAGTTAGTTAGTTAGTCGCATCACTACGCGACTTGTTGTGTTGCCATCGCAGACGCTCGTATGAATTGCCTGTCGCCTCTTTCCGTCCCTGTTTCTTTGCCATTTAAGTTCAACTTCATGATTAAACAAAGGACGATTAGAAAATATATTTTTACTTTTAAGACGCTTCGCGCTATCTCACTCGCACATTGAACATATAAAATCACTGTATATTGTTGTGAAAATTCGCGAAAAAAAAACGAATTTAGGTGTAATTTGTTTCAACAAAAATATCAGTTGGATTGCAACAAGTTCTCATCTATATAAATAGCTTCAAATGATTTTTTATTAAGGCGATTTCTAGGAAAACATCGTGAAGATACTGGATTTAATTATCTGAAACGCCAATACGCAGTGATCTGGTTATTAATATTAGATCCTTCTCCTTGTGGGAAAACGCTTTTGCCCTACAGTGGGACAATCAGAGGCTGGTTTATTTATGTACCTATATTCTTTAAAATATAAGTATATTCAGATCGGTGTACTAATCTAAAACAAACCATTGAATTTTATTTAAAAAAATTCTTGCTTGATTAGGGAACTGTACACAGTAGGTAGCTCATATTTAAAAGCAGCTCTTGAAATTATTAGAAAAAGAGGGTGTTTGTCAACAAATAAATCAATTCTTATCCACGTTTATCAATTCCAAGGATTCGCCGTACTTTTGTCCGTCGTTTGAAAGAAGTTACCTACTATAAATGAAGTCTACTTTTATTTTTGTGTAGTACTTACTAACAACTGGTACTTATTATTGTAAGCTTGTCTGTATATTCTGTAAGGTGTGAATTAGTAATATTTAACTTTGTAAAGTGAAAATTTTAATATTTAAAGTTCCAAATTTGTACGTTTAGATATTTTAGCAAGCCCGAGGGCATTTTTACAGGTGATGACGACGAATGACACACGGCCAAATTTAATTTAGAATTTGAGATTTACAGCGTGATAACGTCTATAGGATACATGTGGTGTAGTAGACTAACCATCAAAACGTGACATCATTCCATTTGGAGTGATTTACGTGCTTCAGTTTTTTGCGATTTGACGCTTCTGGGTTTTTATGTATTCTGAGGTTGACATTTTAAAGGGTTACAAATTTATTAAGAATGCATAGATTAAAAAAAATGTCAAGAATGTTTGTGTTAATATTTTCGTATTCAAGATAGGGTACAGGAGGCTTAGCCAAGTTGACTATCTACAATCGCTAACGCTATAGAAAACGAAAGAAATGTATAGGATTAGATTCTATTACTCTATTATTATCCTATACATTTCTTTCGTTTTCTATAGCGTTAGCAATTGTAGATAGTCAACTTGGCTAAGCCCCCAGGTTTGTCTATTTCTAAAGACAGATAAGTACCAAAGATACCTACCTGTGCCACCTTCCTACGGCCTCCAATTGTACTAACAAATATCGTTTATCTGCTAAAATAGCTGCCAACTACGAAACTGGTATCCATTTTCATAATTTCCCTGGCGAACCAAACCACCAACAAAGTTATTTAAACACTCACAGTTTCTTTATTCTCTAGACCGTAAGGCTCATATTTGTTTGATCTTAGTGAACGACAAATGTTCCCTCAGAGTTATAAGAGCTATGTGAAGTGGAATATTAGTCGTTACTTGTAACGCGATATCGAGTAAATATTATCGATATTCGTGTATCGAGTCAGTTTATCGATTCTTTGAATTGATGGGGTTGTATTTCACCTGTTTCTGGGGTTTTGGGTTAGGGATGAAGTAGTGAATCGATTACAATAATTTTATTGGCTTTGATTTCTATTTTTTAAGGTAACGAATGTTAGTTGAAAGAGCGGGTAGCGGTAGAAATGGTAGGATTTTGATGAGCTTTTTATTTATTTATGGCATTTCTATGTGACATGTCTGATTTAGTACGGACAGAGGGCGCCTTAGGTTCGAACCTAAGGCGCCCTCTGTTTTTTCACTGTTTTTAATTATCACTACCTCCGTGACTGGGAAAGCGTGTAAAGCCGTTGGTTCTGCGCCTGATTTTTCTCTGGGCGTGTCAGATGAATGTCCTATCGGAATATGAGAGCGAGGGAATATTGAGATAGACCGCTGACTGATATTCGATCAGAAACTATTATGTATCTGATCTCAAACTCACTGTGAAGCATACAAGACCTGCTTTTTAGTTTCTTTCTCGATTTGTGTATTCCAGAATTTTGTGTTTGGGAAATGAAATATAGGTACGTGTCTTTTTAACTCGATGCAAAAATAGGGACTTAATAAGTTTGACGTGTCTATCTTTGGCATCGTAGCTTCTAAACAAATGCACCGATATTGATTTAGTTTTTTTTCTTTAATAGACTGACCGAGGGTGTTTTTAGCCAAAAAATTGAGGTTATATTGTGTCAAAATTTTTTATTTTTTAAAATTTAACTATAGTTTTGTGACGTAACTGGTGTATTCACGTTAAACGACATTATATTAAAGTAGGTGTCCCCTTTTTTAATAAAGTCTGAGTCAAACATTCGCTACTTTCTTATATTGCATGACCCGTCTTGCTGGTGTCACAAACTTCGCGAAGATTGATTCACTGCAGCCAACAATTTTAAAGTTTAAAGTTTTTGCCCAAGATTGGCTGTAGAGTTTTTGTGGAAGGATTAACGTAAGTAATTTAGTATTGTTGTTTGTTGCAAATGTTTGTGATATATGAACCGCTCTGCTCATTGATTAATGATAAACAATTGCGTATGTTTTTACCTCATATTATTATGTACTCGCTCGCTGACTATGAAAATGTAGCCGTAGTACATGTGGCTACGCCGTAGCTAGTCGTAGCTGACGTAGAGGCCATCCAAGCAGTCGTAGCGTATAACTTTAGTATCTAAGTACAAAAATGTAACAGTAGTACAAACTGTGTCTACGTCGTAGCTAGTCGTAGCTGACGTAGAGGTCTTCCAAGCGTTCGTAGCATATTATAACTTTATTATCTAAATACAAAATTTTTATAAAAATGTGACAGTAGTACAAAGTCTTCGAGTAGTAGCTTATCGTAGCTTGTCGTAGCATATCGTAGTGGCCTGCCAGACGGTCGTAGCATAAAACTTTAGTAACTATGTATACAAATGTAGCAGTGTAGTACAAACTGTGTCTACGTATCGTAGCTTGTCGTAGCTGACGTAGAACCCTTCCATGCGGTCGTAGCTTATAACTTTAATATCTTAATTTTGGTAACAAATTTTGTTTCATATAAATGAGACGTAAATATTTAATAAGAATATAAATATTTAATAAAAAATTTTTTTTACAAAAAGTCTAAATGAGACGAGTAATTTACATGGTACTAAATACATGTCCAGAAGGATTTAAGTGCCATAAAAATCGCGATCGGATTATTTAAAGAAAGGATACTTTTATTCCAAAATAAAATACGTACAATAAATTGTCCAACTAATATAAAAAACTAGCTTTTTCCTACGGGTTCGCTTCCGCGTATTAATTAATCTGTCTAAAGTACAAAAAAACTTAAAAACAATTAATGAATAACAAGAAAAACGTCTTACTAAAACACTGTCCCGACAAAAACTGGGAACGAATTCGTGAATCAATCTTTCACAACTCAGGGGGCGACATCTACCTTGAAAGAGTAAAAAGTCTCGGAAACTACTGAATAGAACCTTAACGTATGAGTATAAAGCACGCTAGCTTTCTATTTGTCAACTGTGATTTATTTACTCTCTTTTATCTTCTTTTAGTTTTAAAGGTATTTCTATTTGGAGAAGGTAACTTTTAAAAACTAGTCAAGTGTGAGTCGGTTGCGCACGAAGTCGCGAACAAAAAAGGCCGAAATAAAAACACGTTTCTTGTTTTTTTATTGGTTTTAATTAATTGATATTTATTATTCTTCTTATTAACTTTTTTTTGCGCATGATTGTTCGTAACAGATCAATTTTTAACAATTAATTATTGGTCTGCGCAATGGGCCTGCGTGCCCGCATCAAAAAATATATTATTATCATTATACAGGGTGGAATTTTTGAAAATGTTGTGAAATTTCAATTTAAAATACCAATTAGCACTTTTTGCCGACCTGAGAACCTTAGACCTTATTATCAGCGTCGTGATTACGACCACTACACCAACTACGCAGCCTGAGGTCACGTACAACATTCTACCCTCACACGTACAATTTAAACTGAACTAAACAGCATTTTCCACGGTCTTCTAAACTAACAAAATACGTATTTTATATTTTCAATAATCTTCTTTCAAGTCAAAGTGAATAGAAGATTTAATCCGGCCAAATTGGCGCCTTGTCACACGGGGTGAGAGCGCGTCGCGTCGCCAGGCTGTGGGGCGCCGAAAACCGCGGGACACACGGGGTTGAAATGCATTGGAAACACTAGGCTGTTTATAATGGCTACGATTCTGCAGTTTACAAACTATGTTATATATTAGTAGTTTTATTAGCTGTAGTTAAGTAGTGATAGCGTAGTGGTATAATCATTATACTGCCAAGGTCGTCGTTTCGAAATCCAAGCACGCACGTCTAACTTTTAAATTCATGAACATGAAATTTTTACATGTTTTAGCACATGTTAGCTTATTAAATATAAATATTTAATAAGAAATTTGAAAAAACAACTGATACGGATGGGATTCGAACCCACGATCTTCGGCGTTCCGTGCCGACGCTCTAACCGCTGAGCCACCGTATCCCATCAGAATCAGTCGAAATTTCAAATATCTTTATACGCCTAGGGCGTCTGGTAATATCGATCGGAATACATTACGTATCCGACTCAGTGTTCCAAACTTTGCAGTTTTAGAAGACACCGATGCGATATTACCAATTGTCTTAATATTTTTGTGAAATTTTTACATGTTTTAGCACATGTTAGCTTATTAAATATAAATATTTAATAAGAAATTTGAAAAATTTATAATTTGAAAATATTTATAATTACTACTTGTTAAAACGGTGAAAAAAAACAATGTGAGGAAACCAGCACACCTGAGAATTTTTTTAGCAGTGTGTAAAGCCATAGGTCTGCGGGACCCTGCGCCTGAATTCTCTCCGGTCGTGTCGGATTGCCATCCTATCTGACTATGAGAGTGAGGGAATAAAGAGTACATCTGTGTTTGCGCACACACTACTGCACTTTATATTATCTCTTGCGTAGTTGGCTAATCTCAGTTGAGATTAGCCGCTGTTACCGAAATTCTGTCAGTAGGATAGAAATTATTATGAAATCAGCTATTATTTATGTATTATAATTATGTAACCATAGTGGTTGGTAGGAGTGTAAAACGGCTAAATGTGACATTCTCATCTTACCTTTCCCGCATTTTTCGTGGCCCCAAATTCACCAAAGCTCGCGCTTTCAATCCGTGTGAATCGACGTTAATTGCATACAAATCGTGTTTTGTGTAGTGTAATCCGACATTAATGAAGAAAGTCGTTAGTCAAAAGTGTTAATGATGGCAATTTTTAAAACTGTGATTAAGTTTAAGATTTCTTGACGTCATGAATTGTATTTTAAAATAAAATAAATAAAAAGGAAGCTTAGTTGACAGAGAGGCTGGTGCATGTAACAAGAAAGTTGTAGGTTCAAATCCGGCTCGTAAATAATTACTTTAGTTATTCACTCTGCCTGCGATAATGTATAAATAAAATAAAAACATTACAAACATTAAGTAAAGTCTATACTCCGTAGGTCAATAAGGAGATAATACACATGCCCATGAGCTTTCTTTTAAGACCCACAAATAATACTGACTTATACTAAATACCTCAGAGAAAACAACCCAACCCGCATGCTATACCTAGTCGACCAACCCATTCCTAAAATAGAATTCGAAAGAAATATGTAAAGAAAAATTATCTGTCATTTATTTTCTCTTAACTCCATAGGGACAAGACTAATGTACTTTGTTTTTTTATTAAAATTTCACCGGGAAAGAGTACTGCTGTGCAATCCCGCGTTTGTTAATGCATTCTTTATGACGTTTCTAGTGTTGTGCCTTTACGGGAAAGGACGGATTTATCAGTTAAAAATTTAGTGAGATGCATTAGTAAGATTAAAATGTTACGTGTGTAGGTCCTCAGAATAGATAACAATCCAGAAGTCTCTAGATATACATATAAAGACCTCAGACGCACGGCAGTCACTCTATGTAAAACACTGGTATTCAGCTGCATCCGGTAAGACTGGAAGCCGACACCAACATAGTTGGGAGAAGGCTAGGCAGATGATGATGAATTAAGAATCCCGACTTAAATCAAATCTGTCAATTTATAATAATTAAATCGATATGGAATGGAATAGTTAGAATTTTCAAGTTGTCGACGCCATGTAAATCGATTAATCATGGGCACACCACAAATAAATTAATTATTTTGATAAAAATGGCATAACAGCTATAGGCTGACCAGCCCCAACAGACGGCATTCGTTCACGGCAATTCAACACAAACGGAGCGAGTGCTTTATGTGGCTTTGATGTACTTCGATGCTCGAAACAAGTGATAATTTTAATACACTGGTTTTGACTATCACTGCATTATTCCTGAAATTACTGTTGAAGCAAAACATGATGAGTAGGGTTATTTAATAAGATATAATTATTTAATAAGAAAATTCACAAAAAAAAAAATATGATGAGTAGGGATTAAAAATCGGCAGATGTGAAATATTAGTTCAAGATTTTGGACACAATGCTCGGTATCTTATTGTCTTCTGGTTCGTTATTTATTCCGTGGCAAGTACACATTTCTATCTTACACGACATTGTCAGGACTTGTAGGTTGCTGCGTTTGAACATAAATTTAAATGCATTGCATTCAAAGTTGGATGCCGACCTAAATAAAAGTTACCATCATCAGCTAGAAAGGTCTTAAAATAAATTGTAGACATTACAGCCCAATAATGCTAGTAAGTAGTAATAGTATGCTAGGGGCCATCATCATCATCAGCCTGTATTCGTCCACTGCTGAACATAGGCCTCTTCCAATCATTAGAGATATTTGCCCATAGTCGCCACGCTGGGCAAGAGGCTTGACGATCGCAGTAGCAAATGATTGCTGTTACACAGAAGGATGCTGCTGCCCATTCTCCGGATCTTTCCCTTTGTCGCTTCTACGACACCTGCTGGACGAATTGGAAATCACACACATCTCAATTTTTCGACTTTGTCATTTTGCGAACTGGTCATTTTACAACCTTGTCATTTTGCCATCTCAACGTTGATATTATGAAACGGTCAGGTTTTATATCGTAGTGAAACCATCATCAAAGTTCCTATTACCGCGCTCCTACAATCGAAATTACTAAACGTGTCCCAAAAAATATATTTATCATACACTACGGCGAGTTAACGGCGTCTCCCGTTGTTTGAATAATGCTCGCCATATCCATACGACTAAAAGACACCCATTCACGTAATACGCAAGCTTTTTTATCGCGAATCACTTAGTGGGGTGCGAGAAATGTGCCCGTCAATAGGGATGTGGCGTCGTCAGTTTGGTAGAAAGTTTAGTCGATATTTTTATCGAATTTGTAGTTTTAAAATGACGGTTTTTTTTTTGTTTTGTTGCAAGCACGGCTGGTGGGCATAAGTTCCTAGGATGAAGTCTTGGATCAAGTAAAGTTACTGGATATTTACAAGCTTGACCAAAGTAGTAGACACAGAATATCAGCGTGAATTAAATACATACTGTTGTGTTTCGTACAATCAATGAAGAAAACCGGAGGAATGAAGAGAAAAATCGCTTACCGACTCCTCCTTCATATGCCATAGGGCTTCGTCAGTACAACTTTAATTTAGGAACTGTATACGTTTAAAAAAAATATTTTCTCCACTATGACGTCGACTACTATCGAGGGGAAAATAATTTTGATATAAAAACCAATTAAATCACACAAAAACCTACAATACAAACACAAGCCAGACTAATTATATAATCTGTTGTAATTTTTATAATTACTTAAAAGCCCAACGCCCACACTCGCTATAGCGAACCCTCCCTCACATTAATTTAGTTAATACTACAATATATTTTTAATATTGTGATAACATTATGCTTAATGAACGTACTTAATTTGTACTTATTCATTAATTTAAATCGTATTAGGTTATGTCATTTAAAGGCAATTATTATAACTAGAGATTTATTATTTAGTAGCGCTAATTGGACGGAAATCAAGTTCTTACTATAATATAGAAATAATTAAATTAGTAAGCGGTCTTAAGGCTATGATCAAAATCAAAGAATCATTTATTTGTGAATACTTGTACATTACATGGTGTTTCAGCATATTACAGACCCCTTGGCTTATATTCGATCAAATTTAACAAATTATATAATAGTCATTAAATACATACATATTAATATAATTTCGACTTGCATGGACTTAAAACTTGAAACCACCCAATGTTCATGAATGGACCCCTGGTGGGAACGGGATTCAGTTGCGTATTCACCATGCTCACGCAAAATTTTAACCACTAGTGTACACTCGAATCGATTTTCACAACAAATAAATCGACTACTGATTTTACGTACGATCGCTCATCACTATGGATACCACACACATACATCTATTTAGGGCTGTGACACTTTTTTATAATGTTATCATGATGTTATGGCTGGGGCAACATAACTTATGAATGGGGAACATGCTTCGGTGGCTCGGCCATGTGAAAAATAACTTTGAAAAAATGTTGAATGAAATGAGCTAAGCTCGGAATTTTGTTACGCAAAAAAAATCAAGTTGAAAAAGAATCTCTCACAGAATATAAGTATATATGATCATACTTATGTATGTCCTATGATCATAGTAAGAACAGAACATCGAAAATACCAATTTCTCTTCCACAATTTCCCCAATCCATAATCCTGCACAAGCTCTGCAATGAGGAAATCGTACTCCTGATATTCTAATCATAGAGCAGGGATCACATATTTTTTCATAGTTTGATTGAGGTCCGTTTTAATAAATAAAAGACTGTCAAGGTCCGCTTGGTAAATTAAGGTTTGGTAAATTACTTTTATGACAATGTATAATATATAGGTACGACACAAAAAACTCCGATTTGACATAAATAAAAAAGTATATTGCGGTCTATCGTTGTGGTGTCTCTGGTCTATAGTTTACGGTAACCGCTTACTATCAGGCCGTATGCTTGTTTGTCACTTAACTTGTATGAAAAAATAACAAATAATAAGTATCTGAAGATCACACCAGTTCCTGTTCTAAGCGGGCATTGAACCCGCGACACTTAGTGCAGGTAGTGACTATGCTAACCATGCCTACTCTAATATTCTAGCCACTTACAATCACTACAATAAAAATGATTAATAGCATTTCTTTGATAGCAACTCTTTTTAGTTGATTCTAACAATATCTAGTGATCTATTATGTCTTTTACGTCTTAACCCACAAATACACAATACAAGCAGTTCTTATAAAAATAACAACAATAGAGGAAAACGGAGAATACCTCAAATAAATCCAATACACAATAATTCAATTCACAAATCAAGGAAAGAACGCAATATTCCTTAAACGCGTCATAGCATTCAATCTTTCTAAGGAACTAGTTACGGGGCACGAAAATTGAGGAACCTTTTGCTGTTTGATAATAATTGTTAATTACATAGGTACCTACACAACCTGTATCAGTCCTCTGCTGGACGTAGGTCTCTGCCTATACGCATGACTAATTTTGTGCGCTCATTAGAAGGTATTTGCCCTTAATCGCCACTCTGGGCAAGCGGGTTCGCAATCGCAGTAGCAGATGGTTGCTGTTAGAATATTGCTAGCCATCCTCCAGATTTTTCCTTTTGTCGCTTCTTACGACACCCGTGGGATAAGTAAGGATGATTCAATTCTTAGGCCGATCTACTGCGATCGCCAACCCTCTTGCCCAGCGTAGTAATTACGGGCTAATTACTTTTCAAAAAGTACTGTTCCCGAGGAAAAACAATAATAACGTTGTTATGATAATAATGGCGCCACGTGTCTTTCTAATTATGATTAAATTTTTAACATTCCACGCGAGTGAAGCCGCGGGCCAAAGCTGGCTTATAATGTCAGTAGGATTATATTGCCTACCTCAATTGACTGCCTCATTGATCTAGTGGTAGCAAGCGCAACTGCTGAGCACGAGGTCCAGGGTTCAAACCCCTGGTCGGGCAGTGTTATTGGGTTTTTCCATTAGAAAATCTGAGTTGCAGCACGGAAGCCTGGAATTATGCCCGGTTAATCGCAATAGGCTCACCCCTATTACATGGGACTTATAACATAGTCGGCGAAACGTGGGTGTACTACATATACGCCTACCCTCTCTGGGGAATACAGGCGTGAGTCTATGTTATGTAGGATTATATTGACATATCAAGGAGAAAAAAAAACATCTGCGTGACCCCTATTTTTGTACCGCGTCGCTCAATGGGGACCGAACGAAAAAAACCACAATGGGCCCTTTATCGTAACCAAACCACATGTTTTTATGGCAACCCCGTTATAAAGTCGACACAAAAGGAAAAAAGTTATTTATTTCATAGAGCACTTTGCCAGTCTGATTCAGAACATCAACCTATTATGACAACAAGTTGAAGAGACTTGTGAGAGAAGTGGACTTGTGCTGACGATACGCTCGAGGACTTAGGTTAGATTTCCAGTTGAGGTAAAGAATTACTTATTCCTTTTATCGATATATATACCACAAGCTAAGAAGTCGACGTCAGACTATATTTTAGTCAATCTTTAGGGAGAAAAGCCTTGTGAATGGACACAAAATGTCAAATGAAAACCATTTAAAAAAAGATAAAAAGAATAATATCATTAATTTTCACGCAATATTGCGCAGCGCGCTACATACAAAAATTTAAAAAAATACACAAAAAAACTACTGTCCAAATCATTAAAAAGAAAAAACAGAACCAAAAAATTAATTTAATAAGAAACTCGCATTAATATCTAAAAAAAACAAAATATTTCGTAAGCTCAGTGAAAATAATCGCGAAGGCACAATCCCTTCCCATTCTATAATCCTCTGAGGATCGGCAACGCGGAAATTGAACCCACGACACCAAGCGCAGAAAGCGAATCGCCTAACCACTTCACAAATCGTGTCGTCCATGTCGTTTCTAGATCGTCAATAAAAAAGAGATTTAAAACAAGCTTCTCATATTATAAAAATCTTTCCTAAAAACAAGCTTTTATTATTTGTTAATAAAATGAACTAAAAAGTTAAAAATCCAGCTTCATCATCAGACCCTGGTTACCATTAGTATTAAAGTACTCGTCAAGATGAATCAAATGAGCCCAAACTCGATGGGGTTGCGTCGTTTAATTACGGAGTTCCTATGGCCACCGTCATTCATAATAGATAGATAAATAGATAGAATATACTTTTTTTTTTTTATATAGCCTAGGTAATGTCCCACTGCTGGGCAAAGGCCTCCCCCTTCTTCTTCCAAACCTCCCTATATATATACTTTATTGCACATAATAATTATAATATTGCATTGTCATCCAATTTATATATGCATGCAAAATTTCAGCTCAATCGGAAACCGGAAAGTGGATCAAATGTAACTTGCAAGATTTGATTATGGACAGAAAAAAAATCTTGTAAAAATATCTTTGATGTTACAAAAAGCAGGAGGAAATCAAACAGAGAATCGAACCAAACAGTCATCAGTCACGTTTCGTCCACTACACCATTGAGGTACGGAGAGCTTATTAAAAATAGAGGAGGTGTTTTACTCTTCTCCGCACACCTCGTCTTTTTGGTGGTCATGAATTTTTTATATCAAAGCTTCCTCCGCGAACGTTTGTCTCTGCACGGCTCCCTAATGTAATGGCGTGAATTTTACTCAGATATTCCCCTTATTTCGTAGTGTTTAGGGTTCCGTACCCGGGTGCTAACAGGACCCTATTATAAAACCTCCGCTGTCCGATCGTCCGTCAGTCTAAAAGCTGTATTTCTTGTACCGTAATAGGTACACACTTGAAATTAGTTTTCACGTAGTTAATAAGCACTGATAGCCTAGTGGTATGACCGTCGACTGACAAGTCAGAGGTCTCGAGTTCGATCCCAAGGCGCGCACCTCTGACTTTTCGTAAGTTATGTGCGTATTATAAATTAATTATCAGTTGCTAAAACAGTGACGGAAAACATCGTGATGAAACCAGCACACCTGAGAGATTTTTCAATGGTGTGTAAAGCCATATCAGAGGCCTACGGGCGGTTTAAATTCTGACACCAGGTTGTTCATCAACCATACGATATGATGAAGGACGTAGTTGGCCATTATATCAAAATAATAAAATAAAAAAAAAATTAAGGGGAAACGTGTACGCGCGTTTTTGCGCGGAACCATTTCTCTTATAAGGTAATGCACACAGACGTAATTACTAATTTATAATGTACGAATACCCATACCAGAAAATCTGTCACAAAACACGGTTGGGCTTGATTTTGGTTTCAATAGATAAACGGATTTAGTAAAAGATCGCAGCATTCTTAATATAATAAAAAGTTTATTTCAGATTCAATGATTTTTAGTAAATGTAATAATAAATAAAACAATAAAGTAAAAAAAATATTAAAATAAAGTAATGATTCTTAATAAAGAGAATAAGACATCTAATTAGACTTTGACTTATTACTCATTGGACGTTTTGCGCTATTGGACATTTTGCTACTTAGACCTTCTGATCAGGAGCGATTTTTTTATGACCGATGTCATAACTGATAGTCCAATAGTGTGGTGAAATTTAAACCATTTTGAAAACGCATTTAGGTACGAATGCAAAATCTTAAAAGTTTAAATGTTTGTAAATATAAAAAATCAATTTTATGCAGCATTTTAACTTTTTTCTTTTTTGACATAACATAACATAGATTCACACCTGTATTCCCCAGAGGGAGTGAAGAGGTGTGTGCAGTATACCCACGTTTCGCCGGCTATGTTATAAGTCTCATGTAAAAGGAGGCGAGCCTTTTGCCATGAACCGGGCACAATTCCAGACTTTTTTTAACTAAGAACACTCAATCAAGTCACTTTTCAAATAAATAATAAAAAAAAATCAAAATCAAAATTAGTTAATTCGTTCGGGAACTATACGAGACCACAGACACATTCTAAAACTTATAACGCCCCTCTATTTTCATCGAAGTTAAAAAAAAAAAAATAACATAAGATTATCCTATCTTCTCATTCAAGATTCAAAGGTTCTCAAACTACACAGACTCGTAAACTTTCCGACTCCATCCGATGTCCGACAGCGTCAGATATGTAATACTAGTCTCTTACAAGACTTCAACGTCAACTAAAATCTAAAGCGTCAAAGCTTAATGAGTACCGTCACCGAAAAGTTACAAACCAATATTTGGTTACCGTTTCGCGCATGTTAACAAAGGTGGCATATTATATTAACCGAAACTGAACTTGAGGAAATTTATCACAAAAGCTCCTATCCAACTTTTACTACTACATACTCGACGCTAAAACTGTGACTTCAATCACACATACATTGCTCGATATGTATGGAAGTTATAATTTTGCTGTCGTACGTAATCGTCAATGTATTGTATACAGGGTGGTAGTGTAGGGTGGCAAGGATATTGTCTTGTGTTTCGGGATACGTGCTAAGTATGAAGGGGTGCTAACTTTGGACAGCGCGTCGTCGGTTGCAACGTCCCAAGACACAAATGCAACTTACAACTATGGCACATTGTTGCGATATTAGATGTGCTACCTCTTATTACCTTTGTCTGCTATTCAAAAACGGCTTAAGTTAGCGTCACTGAGTAAAAACATATTATGACTTGCAAACGAAATTTTAAATGTTCTCGCTACGCTTTTGTTTTGAAATTAAGAGGGTTGTTGTAAAATAATTGAGGGTTGTAATAAAACAAGTATTTATTTATTATTCATTTAACCTTAGGACAACACTTCATAAAAATAAATGGAACTTTTTAAACTTTGTAGGTTTTGAGTAAAATTTCAGGATTTTTCTTTCTTTCTCCTTTATCGTACGTATAACATGATGTCAGAGTTTTAATCGCCCGTAGGCCTCTAACATGACTTTACACACATCAAAAAATTATCTCAGATGTGCTGGGTTTTCCAAATTCGTTTTAGCAAGTAATCAATAATTTCTAAAACGCATATGATTTCGAAAAGTCAGAGGTGCGTGCCTGGGTTTGGAACCTACGATGTTTTGCTGGGCAGTCCAACGGTCACACCTCTAAGCTATAACTACTTTTTACTTTTACTGGTAAACTACTGCTACTCTAAAATTGACACTTACTTTTTTATATAAAAAAAAAACATTAAGTAAACG
Source organism: Protodeltote pygarga (assembly GCA_936450705.2). Classification (NCBI taxonomy): domain Eukaryota; kingdom Metazoa; phylum Arthropoda; class Insecta; order Lepidoptera; family Noctuidae; genus Protodeltote; species Protodeltote pygarga. The sequence goes on along the minus strand of OW388265.2, from coordinate 12,407,557 downwards.
GCTGAATGAAAGCAGGCACAAGCATTTCCCAGTGAGCATTAACGTTAGATATTATTTATTGGATAGTTATGCCGCCCTTTCTGGCCACATCGAGGAAATTGCGGTAAACGCGGTCGTAACTCGAAAAAAAAACTATTTATGAAAGGTTGGAAAAATATATTAGACGGTAGATTAAAAGTGGTGAAAGTTGATCGTCACATAATACGTTGTTTACCGACTTTCATGGGTTCTTATCATTTTTTAGGTTTACCAACGTTTAAAAAAAAATTTACCATCGTGGTGAACATTAAAAAAAAAAACAAAAGATTTACTATGTAACTATCAAGCAGACGCAAGCTGCATCAAATATTACAGTAAAAAAAATACATAATTCAAAAAATAATCTTTTCATCGTAAACTTTTGAAAGCCATTAAAGTTAAGCGTTTGTATGCTCTAACAGATTTTTCGTATGCAACTGCAAAAATTATCGCAAAGCCTAATTAACATTTAAAATGTACGCCCGTTTTAAATTCATGAATTTCTCGTTTTGAAAAAGCGCAGACTTCTAAAAAAATAAGTTTGCTTCCACAGCAGTGTGGAACACAAGAAAAATCTTGCTTTGTTAGTATACTCAGACTGTCTACTGTTTACTAATTAATGTTGCCCGCATGTTAACTAGTAGGGTTGCCATGCTGTTGCGAATTCAGTGCTATATTATGTGTAGTTGTAATTTGTTTACATAGCTATAAACTACTAAACTTAGTTTTAATCTAACTATGATTCACAAAGGAGAAGGTTATCAATTCGTCTGCTTTTTTTTAAACTTCTAAGGGGACAGACAAGCATACAGCTTTCCTGCGAAAAAATATTTATTCATATTCATTTAATACATGTTATGACCATGGAATGAATGAAAAGAGATAGGATAATACTTGCGAAAAATATAAATAAATAATAAAATAAATAAATAAACCAGCCTGTAACTGTCACACACAGGGCAAAGGCCTCTTCTCATACAGTGAAGGATAACCACGCTATCTTATTACGTGTTAGCGATACTATTAAGTCGAGGTTTCCCCTTGAGGTTTTCTTCACTGTTAGTCAGTGGTGTCTGATTAACGAAGAAAAATTATAATTTTGACATTGAAAAAGTCACATTGGCAAATGCCAGGTCCAACCCCACACCCACATGCCTGCAAAATCAAATAGTATGTATAAATACTTTATAAATATGTGTGTGTATATGTATGTGTGTGTATGTATATATATATATATATGTGTGTATATATATATATTACGTCTGCCTAACGCATGGTCCTTATAACTGGAAAGTGTTGTCCCGTCCCAAACATGGTCACCGTACAATTTTCCCGCACGCCCGTCTGTAGTTCCCGCTCTTTATTTGTAATTACTTGATGCGTTTCAGATTGGAATTAAATCTGTCTCCGCGCCGCCCGCGCCCGCGCCGTTACTGGTGTGTGCTTTAATTGTCGAAGCTGGTAAAAGTGCTTTTAAATAAGCATTGCGGGTTGCAGAATTTTGGCTTTTTAATAAAACATTACACAGTATTTTCTCAAACGGTTTTAAACTTTGTTCTGTAAGCCGTGTTAACTAAAGTGGTATGTCTGTGGACAGGAATGTCAAAGGTTTCAGGTTCGAACCTGAGACTTTTATAAATTACTAGTTTCTGCCGCTATATTACTGTGAAGTTAAATCAAAATTAGTTTAGCAGTTTTTGCGTGAAAGAGTAATAATTATCTATACATCCTCACAAACTTTCACATTTATAATATTAGTAGGATAATTAACGTTTTCCGATAGACATGCCTTGGAATAAATAAACCTGCCTGCCTATCCCACTGCAGGGCAAAGGCCTCTCATTCAGAGAACGATCGAGCATTAATCACCACGCTTAATCACTGTGGGTTGACGATTTCAGACTGTTGTTGTGTACTGTGGCTGTGAAGAGTTTATACCACCCGTAGGCCTCTTATAGCTTTACACACCATCAAGAATATCTTTCAAGTGTACTGCTTTCCTCACGATGTTTTCCTTCACCGTTTTAGCAAGTGATGATTAATTTCTAATACGCATATGAATTTGTGAAAAGCCTGTCTGGATTTGAACTTGCAACTGTTAACTTGACAGTCCAACAGTCATATCACTGCACCTATAGCACTGAAAGCCATCACCAGCTTCGCAGATAGAGCTGTGATCAGCTAAAAGGCCATATATTTAACTAATAGGCAAATTACCCCGCGCTACAGCCAACTCACTCAGTCCCGTACTTGGCCTTTGTTAAGGGACAGTTCTCAACCACAACTTTTTTATTTTTATTTTTTTTACGAACGAGTAATATGGAAAGCGAAGTCGTGGTGGCTCATTGGTTACGGACCCGCTTTGCAAACACGTGGGTGTGGGTTCAAACCTGGCTACCAATAATACTTTTTCTATGTCATATGTATGAATGAATGAATAAAAATGTATTTGAGACAGCACATGAAAACACAAACAAACAATAATAAAGCAAACAAACAAAATAAGAGAAAGAAAAAAAACTATCGCGGACACGAATGGTGCACAACTTTGCGATCAAAATACTTTGAACGATGCTACTACGGTTATGCTACGTATGTAAGGGCGGGGTAGCGCTACGTTCGGACGCCGGGTGACTATTTTATATTTTTCTTCACCGTTTTAGCAAGTGATAATTAATTTCTAAAACGCATAATTATGAATCCGAAAAGTCAGTGAAAAGTCCAAAAACGATTAAAAAAATTTAAACATTACCGAATCCAGAAATAAAACCTTACCTCATTACTCAGTAGTTATAGTTAGTTAGTTATTTCAGATTTTTAAACCGAGGTAGCTTTTATTTATTCTTTTCGCACAATATAGTGTACAAAGGCGGATTTAATGCCATTGGCATTTTCTGCCAGTCATCAAAAAAAGTAAAAAGATTTTATTATTTTATTTTCGATCTGTATACCCCTTAACCAGTTGGAGTGTAGGTAATAACAGTAACAATATCAGTAGTGCAGTGAAAACCGCGTCTCGCTGAGCAAACTCCTCGTTTTAATACTTATTGCTTGAATACAATGTCTTGCGCCAAGCTGCACTCATGTTTCGCTAATACTTTTATGCTTTGCTGATGCTACAGAGGGTACATGATGCTAAAGCAACGCTGCCCATTTTATTTTTTAATTAATTTAACTACTTATCATATTATTAAAAAATTGCGTGTAATTGTCGGTTTGTTTCTTGTTCTCGCAACTAATACAAACTTGACACAATACTCTACGCTACTCTGATGCTACAGTATGCTACGCTTATACTACGGTGACGCTACGCTGATGCTCCAATATGCTACGCTGATGCTACGGTATGTTATGCTAATGCTACGGTTTCGCTACGCTGCACCTGCAGCTGATGCTACAGCATGCTACGCTAATACTACGATGGTGCTACGCTGATGCTACAGCATGCTACGCTTATACTACGGTGTTGCTACGCTGATGCTACAGTATGCTACGCTAATACTACGATGGTGCTACGCTGATGCTACAGCATGCTACGCTTATACTACGGTGTTGCTACGCTGATGCTAAAATATGCTAAGCTTATACTACAATGGTGCTACGCTGATGCTACAGCATGCTACGCTTATACTACGGTGTTGCTACGCTGATGCTAAAATATGCTACGCTTATACTACGATGGTGCTACGCTGATGCTACAGCATGCTACGCTTATACTACGGTGTTGCTACGCTGATGCTAAAATATGCTACGCTTATACTACGATGGTGCTGCGCTGATGCTACAGCATGCTACACTTATACTACGATGGTGCTACGCTGATGCTACAGCATGGTACACTTATACTACGGCGGTCAACATTCTAAAGTTCAGATAATATTTTAAAATAATAAAGAAAATTATTTTTCTATTTGTGATAAAAGTAATAATATTTCTGTTAAAAACTACCTTAATCTACTGTACTATGTACCGAAGCGATATTTTAGAATTACAACTAAATGTTATTTAGATATAATATACCTAACTTATCAAGCTTCATAATCATATTTTTTTTATTTATCGACGAGACTATTGGTGCGAGGGGTTAAGGGTCTTCAGTACTTACTGTCACGGGTTCTGTATGTGATAAATAAAAGGGATTCAATTTACTACGCCTCGGGTTCTTTAGAACGCAAATTTGCTGATTTGATTGCAGTATCGTGCACTACACAACTCCCAGAGGGACAGATATGGGTCACCTAAATACATGCGCCCTAACAAGAGGTGAGAGTCCCAATTGATGTTTGAACAAAAATTTTTTCAGATTTATTTTTAACCATAGTGAAAGTTATGTTATCTTTTCGATTTTTTACTACCAGTTATAAATTATGTATAAATCTTTTCACTTTTTTCTTCCCTTGGCAGTCTCCCACCAATTATTCTTGAAAGTGTTAAGATCATCTTGCAATAGTTTTTGCATCGTTTAAATATTGTTAAAAAATATATTATACATCAGTAATGATTAGTAGCAGCACCTTTCCACTTCTAGCTTCCTGCTTTCTTTTTCTGTAGGCAGAAGGCAGGTCTGCTCTATGGTACACCACACTCCTTTTATGGTCGGTTCAATCAAATCTCTGGCAAAACAAAAACGTTCTCCTTCTATTTGAAACAAGTACTTCTAGATAAAATACTCATCTGCTGAAACTAAGATTGATCACGTTGGTTATTCAGGCATAGCCGCGAAGAATCGTCTCTGACTTCGCTTTATTTCAAACTTAATAAGTTGTTGAACAGAATACTTGAGAGCAAAAGGTTAAATACGATGTCGGCGCGTCAAGAGTGCCTGTATTTTATTTTATCATTTTGTTTAGCGCCATCTATTAGATCGGTTTACATGCAATTTTTTTTTAAACTACAGAAATAATGAAAATAGATAGTGCAGTGATGCCTTAGTGGTATGACTATTGACTGTCACGTCAGAGGTCTCAAATTTGAACTCAAGTCCCGCACCTCTGACTTTTCGTAAGTTATGTGCGTATTATAAACTAATTATTACCTGCTCCGTGCCTCAGAAAGCACGTTAAACAGTTGACCCTAGCTGTCAAGAAAATCTTTGACAGTCGTTAAAGGTCGGTAGGTCGTCAGAACCCCCATCAATTTCTGAAAACTAATCTAACTTCAGAATATTGTATCCCTTTGGGTTGAGTCAGATAGGCAGTCGCTACGTGGAAAAATTATATTCAGCTGCTAGTTAGATTAGAAGCCGACACCAACAAAGTTTGGGAATAATAAGGCTAGGAGGACGATGATGAGAAATAATGAAAGTACATTCTTTTTTTACGACAAATATGGTAGATTTTACAGAATTTTCCTACTGATTTTTTTTTCTCTGGGGTTCAATTTTGGTCCAACGTCGTCAGATGCATATGAATCAGATCCTCGCTTCTTTTGTTACGGTTAAATATCTTCTGCTCGAATATTTTAATGTATAACGCTTGCACCCCTTGGGGGGTCGGCGAATTATACGAGTTTGTTATAATCAGAAGGAACCAAAGTGATGGATCTAATTTTGTACATGTTGAAGACTGACTCTTAATAACTTCTTTGATCTAATAGTATAATAATAATGTCCTCCTGACCGAATTTCGGTCAGAGCGGCCAATCTCAACGGGGATTAGCCATCGACGCGGTAGATATTATAGTGCACAAGTATGTGCGCAAACACAGGTGCACTCTCTACTCACTCTCATAGTCCGATGGAACGGCAATCCGACACGACCGGAGACTGATCTGGAACCGGAGAAAGAACATAGACTCATACCCGTATTCCCCAGACGGGGTAAGTAGAGGTGTATGCAGTACACCCACGTTTCGCCGGCTATGTTATAAGTTTCATGGGGCGAGCCTATTGCCATTAACCGGGCACAATTCCAGACTCCGTGCTGCTACTAGAAGTTCGTAATGGAAAAACCCAATAACACTTTGCCCGACCCGGGAATCGCACCTAGGACCTCGTGCTTGCTACCACTAGACCAACGAGGCAGTCGATTAGGAAAAAAAGAAGTGGATTAGTAAAAAAATATAATTAATATTTTTTAAGTAAATTCTTTTTTGGTGTCGATAACAGGTACAATCACCCTACCCCATATACCAATGTGCGTCGTAACTACTGCAGGGGGTTCAAAACTGCGCAATTGCAAGCACCACGTGGACCAAGTTCATTCACCCCCACTTAATCATACCCTACAACCTTACACCCTTGCAATAAGAGCTATAATCACACTTTTTTATTACCAACTTGTCATAAAACCTTATCAAATGATTATAGACTTTATGACTATAGGGTAAAGATTGTTTTGATCGCATTTTAAATTTTGTAGTTAAGTAGGCCATGTTTGTTTTGGTTCTGAATTACTACGTATAAGATGACGTCACTCATTTATTTCTGAAGGGGCTTATACATGTGAAATTGAATAGGAATTATATAACTATACACCTATATAGGTAGGAGTATAAACTATTTAATTGTTTGTGGTAACGTAAGGGAAATCAGTGTGAGCGAGAGGGGTGAACAAACAAAACATTGATGGAGGCGTTTATTGTGTATGAGGCCCGATCAGCCAGAAAACTAGTTAATTGAATGGTGTCCTGGATTTAATCTTGAAATACATAAACTTTATCAATAAGCTGAGTGGCTTCTTTACACTTTTGGGCAAATGATGCGCAGCGCGGGCGCAAGGCAGTATAATTTATTGTTGTGGTTTTGAGTCGTCCAGCATGTTTTTTCTTTTTGTCTGAGTGTTGGCAACAGGTAAAGCCTGTCTATAAGAAATGTTGCCACACTTAATATTGTTTTTTTTTTATTTTTCGATTTCCTTTTTTTATTATTGTCAATGTTTTTGGTTTTTGTTATTCTGTCCAAAAGAGAATAAACGGTTTTTCTTTCTTCTTTCAAATGAGGGTAAAAAATTAGTCTACTTTATAGAAGTAATGTACTTCGAAAAATGGCAATAACATCTCTGCCCATCCCTTAAGTTTAACAAGCGTGAGTGATACTAGAAAAACGTCACGAAACGTATCGTCAAACCAAAGCAAACATTTTGCATCAAGCAGCCCGCCCTTAAGGGGTGGTTTCAATAAACTACTCTAAACTACACTAGAATAACTTAGTACTTAATACTTTATCAAATGCGACTGCTGAGCACGAGGTTCTGGGTTTGATCCCCGGGTCGGGAAAAGTGTTATTGGGTTTTTCTATTAGGAAATTCTCAGTAGGAGCACGGAGTCTGGAATTGTGCCTTGTTAATGGCAATAGTGCAATAGTTTTCGGCCCAAGAATAGAACTACCCCTACTCGTCCTGCGAGTGTCGTAAGAAGCGACAAAGGGAAGATCCGGAGGATGAGCAGCAGCATCCTTCTGTGTAACAGCAATCATCTGCTACTGCGATCGCCAACCCGCTTGCCCAGCGTGGCGATTATGGGCAAATACCTCCAATGAGGGCGCAATAGTGGCGCGCATTGGGAGAGGCCTATGTTCAGCAGTGGATTATTACAAGTTGATGATAATGATGATTGCCGGGATTAGGTCATGACTAAGAGTATATATTTTTATCAATATTTTGGGTTAAATAAAAAAGTAAACAACAAAAAAGCGTTCAGGGAACGAACCTTTAACACCGGCGATGAAATCTTGTCTGTTTGTCGAGTCTGGCATGAACAGTATTTGTCAAGAACGATTGAAACGCCTTTGATGCGATGTGTCAATGTTTGTAAACCTAACTTTATGTTTGTGTATTTCTTATTTCGACCGTCTTCAAACAGTTCTAGTGTGAGTTGAGTATGAATGTGGAAGGTTTTTTGGAGTTACATCGTTTGAATTCAGTTACCTGATGTTGGTGGTTCTTTAAAGATTATTTTACTTTCTAATCAGCTATGGGTTTATAGCACTGATAGACTAGTGGTATGTCCGTCGACTGACAAGTCAGAGGTCTCGAGTTCGATCCCAAGGCGCGCACCTCTGATTTTTCGTAAGTTATGTGCATATTATAAATTAATTATCAATTGCTAAAACGGTGAAGGAAAACATCGTGATGAAAGCAGCACACCTGAGAGATTTTTCAATGGTGTGTAAAGCCATGTCAGAGGCCTACGGGCGGTTTTTCCATTAGGAAATTCTCAGTAACAGCACGGAGTCTGGAATTGTATCCTGTTAATGGCAATAGGCTCGTCTCCTATTACCTACATGAGACTTATAACAAAGCCGACAAAACGTGGGTGTACTGCATACCTCTGTTTACCTCCTCTGGGAAATACAGGCGTGAGTCTATAAAAAAAAATCAGCTATGGGTTTATAGCACTGATAGCCTAGTGGTATGACCGTCGACAGAGGTCTCGAATTCGATCCCAAGGCGCGCACCTCTGACTTTTCGTAAGTTATGTGCATACTATACTGACTGTATACATATATACTGACTCCCTACATCGACTTACAAAGATCTTTAAGACAGCCAGGGCCTAACGTGCTTTTGGAGGCACGGAGCAGGTGATAATTAACTTATTATACGCACATAAATTCCAAAAAGTCAGAGGTGCGTGCTTTTGGAACCTGAAACCTATGACTTGCCAGTCAACGGTCATACCACTAAGCTATCGTTACCATCATCAGACACCCAGCTTCCTTAAAAAATACAACCTGACCGAATCGAACTATGGTTCTCACGGTCACATTCCCTTATCACTGAGCTATTTAGCATTAATAATTAAGTTAAACCTATGAGGTAGGCAGTGAGACACAGTTTATCGTACATGGAGTACTATCACATTCACAAACTACGCTATCTTTGATACTAAGTTTGTATAAACCAGATGTGCGTAGGGTTGTCACTTTGATTTTAAATTATTATTTTTTATTACACAGTCTTTATTTAGGAAAGTTTACATAATATTATTTTTCTACATTATAATAATTTCATATTTTTATAACAAAACCTAATACTGAGAATTATCAAAAATACTGCTTTTTAAATATGTTATTTGTACCGAACAGACAAACAAATAAGCAGGCAAGAAAACTAATTAATGGCAACCAGCCAACTCGTACACCGAAGGTTCTGTCCCACCTTCAATGGCGTAAGCGTGGCTTTTTTGCTTATGTTCATTTTTTTAAACATGTAAAGAAGGTATTTTATGTTTGAAACCTGTCTGTCTAAGAGCTTTGTGTCGTTGATAGACTGATTTCTATGCAGTTTATTTTTATTTACAAATGGGTAACATTATTAAATAAAGATAATTAATTAAAGGTAACTAAAGATTTGCTGTAGAGAATATGTTAACTTCCCAACGAGTAAACAATGCGCAATTGTTTACTGGTGTTACTGCAACCTATAAATGCTTGCAACCGCAACTACAGTAACCACTTACCATCATTTAGGACATAAATATCTGATTACCACCTTGGTGGTTTAAAAGACGAAGCTTCAAGGGGCAGTATGGCCCAAATATTTAAATATTCTATGTAGGTAGGTCTAATAATTTAATATGTGTTATGTAATTCTAATTGTTTTTATGTTATTTTTTATATTATTATTATTATAATTTTTTTCTGATATTGTGACTGAATAGTGTAATTGGCCTAGGCCGTACTATTTAATGTAAATAAATAAATAAATAAATAAAAATATTTGTACGCCGTAAAGGCCAAAAATGACTGACATTAATATCTGTTAAAATTTACAACCTACATTGCTCTGAATGTATACTCATGTTTCAACAAATAAATGAATCTGAATCAAGACAAACAGAGTACAGTTGATTTTTTAATGTACTGTAATTATTAAATTTTTATTTTATTGGAATTATTTATAACATTTTTTTTAACAATATAAGGTAAAGAAATTGATAACGAAAGAGTTAAATGACTTGTTCTAGTAAAAATATAAGGAAATAATTCTAATAATAATAATTATTGTTGTTGTTATTTTGTCTAGGGTGGCAGCCCTGCGCGCTGCGTTCCGTACACAGTGCAATGTATAAATCTGTCAGGCGCGACAATCCGATGGTATTCCCGCCGCGTTCATTCCCTGTTTATACCTTTGTTGGACCATAAATCTCGACTTAATTGCGTCAATAGCGTATAGCTGTTCAATTGTACGCTAAATGTTAATAACCATTGATTTTTAGACTCCAATTAATTAACCACTGTAAGCAGGGATAAAATAAATAGATAGACAAATTCGTCTTTATTCAGTCTATTTTTATGGAAGTTCTGTGGAATGCGCTTAAAATCAGAATCGTCACCAGTAAGGGCACCTCTTTGAAATCTAAATAATATTGTTATTTGTTAGTTAGTTATGTTCTCGTCTCGTTATCACCATAAAGTTTGAAGTAAGAAAATGCCTACGACATTAAGTCCGCCTCTGAACGTCTTTTTATGTGCATAAAGTATCTATAAATAAATAAATAAATAAAATGAACTCGTCTTCAATAAATCATCATCTGCCTAGCCTTTTCCCAACTATGTTTGGGTCGGCTTCCAGTCTTACTGAATGCAGCTGAATACCAGTGTTTTACATGGAGCGACTGCCTATCAGACCTCCACAACCCAGACACTGGGTTACACGATACCTCTTAGTAAGGCTGGTTGTCAGACTTTCGGGCTTCTGACTACCCGTCGTCTTCAATAAATCTAAACCTAAACCGAATAGAGACTAAACTATGCAAAAATACGGGCGGACACTGCAATCCCTCTGTCTCACAGGCCGACAGGACGGCAATACGACACGACCGGAGAGTGATCTGGTACAGGACCGAAGGCACAATGCAACTAACAGGAGTTGTATTACAGTTGAGTCTTACTGAATTCAGGATCTACTTTTTTTTATCAGCCTGTAACTGTCCCACTGCAGGGCAAAGGCCTCTTCTCGTACAAAGAAGGATTGAGCATTCATCACCACTTTAGCTCAGGATCTACTTACATTGTTTTATTTTTGTCAGATTAGCACCGACCACTACTGATCAACGAGTATAGCAGAGATAGCCTTGTGATATGACCGTAGGACTGGCAAATCAAAGGTTGGTCCGAATTAGGCGAACACCCCTGACTTTTTTAACTTATTAGAAATTGACACTTAGCACAAACACATCTGTCACAAATATCTTATTTTATTTATTTGTTTTTTATTAAAAAATAAATAAATTAAATAAGATATTTATTATGAATTATTAATTATTATGAATTAGATATTTATCTGTCTAGTCTGAACCACACAAATACTTGTACCATGCGGGAATCAAACTTACGACAACATTACGCCGATCGTGTCGTCGATGGCTATCCTCACATACCGCCACAACAGTTTTAATATAAAATGAATAAGATCAACATCTCTATCTGTAACCTTAATTTATATTGTACACTTTGGTGACTATATCTGGCAGCTTAAAGAAGACCATCCACAAAAAGCGATAGCGGAGCTATATTTGAAGGCTTTCCTATATTGTAGACAAATTTTCTTACTTAAAAATGGCATAAAATAAAAAAATATTTAAAGCTATTTTTTACAAGCTTTTATTTAACTTGCAATGTATGTTTGTTCGGGTGGAATCTTGCAAGCTGAATTAGAACCACTTATTCTTCGGAGTTGATTTTTTGCATTTTAGTTCAGTTCCGAAAGCAATGCATTTTTATGATAAGCATGACCTGAATCAAACTCAGTTGTTTAACAGTTTTGTATATACATTTAGAGTTGATATTCCAATATAACGGCTTGGTTAAAAGCGTCGTTTTTTACAAAAACTTATTATTTACTAATCATAATAACTTAAATTATTATTCACCCGAAACACAGGATTACTTAGTTTGAGAACATGTATTATGATTTTGACTGTAAATCTTTGGCTGTATTGTGTTTTTATTATTCTTTTAGATTTTTTTGTATTTTTTTTTTTATTTTTGTTTTCTGCTGACACTGTCACATTTTGAATTAAATGTTTTCTATTTCTATTGTATAATTTTGTAATTATTTAAGAATAAAGTATCGTATTTTATCGCCATTACACCAACTTAAAATATGTTTGATATAGCCAAATTCGAAGTGACACTATGCAATAAAACGCTTGAAGTGTACAGTCACCTCAGAACAGAACGTAACAATAAAATTTGTGGAATTTCAGAGGGGATCAGAGGAATTTTTCGCGTGGAAAATTATGTCAATTTCGTAAGGGGATGTTCTTTGTTCGCTGTATATCTTTCTGTCGAAATCCCCGCGTCTCTTTTTAACGAGAGAACCTTTCGCCCAATAATAGGGCCGTTTGAAATTTGACGTGATTTAGTAGGTGACTAAAATCTCAAAGGGATACCCGTTTAAGGAGAGAAAGAGTTGGACTCTTTAATAATTAAGGTCGTGGCTAACGAGTGCTATAACAGGACATGGCAATTTGAACAGACTCCTTTTTAATATAGGTACCTACGTCCTGCTAAAGTGCAGTAGAATGGCGAACTACCGGGTAACATACCTCGGCTCACCATACATACTGCATGACGTCATTACAAACGTGAAGGGTCTAGCTGCGTTCTCAAAGGAGCTAAGGTGGCTGGAGTGAACCATCCATACACCCTCGGACGCAAATAGGCGCATAAGTCGTCGATTTGCGGAGACTGCCCGCATTGATATCTAAATTAAATGTTAAATTGTGATAATTTTAAAACACCCTAACAGGTAAAAATGGATGTATGTACCTTACTTTAAATATGACACCTCTCTGTAACCCATTTTATGGCGAATAAATGATTGATTGATTGATTAGAAGAATACTTAAACGATATCGCTCCAACCGCGACAGCAAAAAAATCTACTCTTTCTGCAAGCTTTTTCCCATTTTTAATTGGGGTCGGTTCACCTAAACATCGTTTCTTGGTCGTCGTCGGGTCCAGGTTATCTTTTGCAAGATCTTTCTTAATACAATATCCATTTTAAACGAGGTCTGCCTAAGCTTTTTGGTCTCGAGCTCAAGCTGCAACTTTTTTTTGTCATGACTGTGTTCATCAGGTCTTCAGGTCAGATTGGAGTCGTGATAGCCTAGTGGTGGTGACCGTTGACTGGCAAGTTAGTGGTCTCGGGTTCGATCCCAAGGCGGCGCACCTCTGACTTTTCGCAAGTTATTTGCGTTTTATTAATTAATTATCACTTACTCCGTGCCTCGGAAAGCACGTAAAGCCGTTGGCCCTGCGCCTGACCTCTCTCTGGTCGTGTCGGAATACCGTCCCATCGGACTATGAGAATGAGGGAATAGAGAGTGCATTTGTGTTTGCGCACACACTTGTGGACTATAATATATCCTGCGTAGCTGGCTAATCTTCGTTGAGATTGACCGCTGTGACCGAAATTCGGTCAGGAGAACATTATCAGGTCTTCACCATCATACATCCGCACAAACTTTTACATTTGTAATATTAAAGTAGGAAGGATGTAAAAACAATACATAAAATGTTCAGCATGATTTGCTTTGAGATTGAACGAGTGATTGGGTGTGACACTTGGATGAGTGATCGAGCACACCAATCGACGAAATTTATTTTTATTTCTGTGGATTCTTACTTATACAGGGGGTTACAAAAATATATATGAAAATATTTAAAAAGTGATTATATACGAAATAGGCGTTCAGTAAAACTAAAGTTAAAAAAAATTGTAAAAGGAAAAATTCGATTACGAGCAGGATTTGAAACGGCGATCTTTTGCTTCAATCTACCAGCCACTCTGCCAACTGTGCTATTACTAAGTCTCTGCTGTAGCCGTATCTTTTGAACACGAATAGGTAGATATTTGAAATTTTCACAGAGTATGTACTACTAATGGCTGCTATAACAACAAATAATAAAAATGAAAAAGAAATTGAAAATTTAAGAAGTCCCTATACAAGAAACATGTTTTTACTTCTTTCGGCATTTTTTTACGGAACCCTTCGTGAACGAGTCCGATTTGCACTCGGCTAGTTTTTTAATAAAAACAATAGATTACACATTCTCCAAAGATTCTGCCTTTTATTTACCCAGCACAGTTAAAATCGCGGGCCACCAGCACGAAAACCTATAAAATTCAAACCTTCTATTCAAATAAAATTTAAAACTACATTGAAGCACTGCTCTCAATTTTACTATGGTATATTAAAATTGGTATTGATATACTGTTCTTTTCTCCACTGTAGCTCGCTACAGGAGGCTTCATAAAATATTTTATGACACTAATAAACTCGAAGGCTGTCTTCACAAGAATGAGTCAGGATCGCTCCCTAAGTCTTCAACGTTAAATGGCCGAGAAATTAGTTATATACTGTATGTAGCGGTCGGTTACATAATTAAGGTTACTGAGATAAAGAAAACTTTGTGTTTTCCTTTATTGTCAGGCAATTATGTCCCTCTGATGCACTGCAGGGCAAAGGCGACAACACGATAGGCAGTTTCGCGCTAATCCGTTGTCTCGCTCGCACATTGAATATAAATAAAATAGGTGAATATAGTTGTGAAAAATCTCAAAAAACGTAGGAAGTTTTCAAACAAAAAATATTGAATGCTTATTTAATAAAATGTTTTTCAACCGCGATACCGTTTTCTGTCCGGGGCCTCCGGAATTTCGAAAACAAAGATATGTGTGACCGGGGCCTTGACCTAGTAGGTTGTGGGTTCAATTCTAAACTTTTCTTTAGAATACTGTTTTTTCCGACTCGACTCATTCATGCTGGCTCTCGAAAATTATTGTCGTTATTAATCTTCGTTGTAACTTCAAGGTGTAAAACGACTCATCTTAACCTTTCGGGGTTTCAGGTTGTGACGTTTCCTGTTACACCACTACGTAACGTTTTGACATACGCTAAAAGCATTCAATAAGATTCCCTTTTCAGCTTAAATACATTCGTACAAACCACTCCACGCGTCACTTGTCATTATTCACGCATTGCTATCGTTACAGGGGTCTGATAGAAAGGAAACACTCTGTTTGTGATGTGAAGTACTTGGAATCTAATGTAGGGATCTAAAGAAACACTCTTTATATTTTTTTTGCACATTTTCAATCAGGGAACATCATCGGAATCTCAAAAAGCTTCTATTCTGGTGTCTGTAGGTCCAACAAAATGTACTGCCGTGCACAGCGGGACGTCAGAGAGATCCTTTTCATGACCTCCCATGGGAGTGTGCCTAACAAGCGTTGCTCATCGGAGGTTCTGGAGCTAGTCTCTTAAGAGGACCTCCTTCCATGTGATGATGATAAAAAATGTCCAGCAATACAAGAAAGTGGTGGGCACTGCAGTTCAAACGTTCTCGCTTAAAGGAGCAGTACAGTAACGTAAATTGAAAAGTCGATTGAAAGAAGATCGAGTACACACACACTTGTGTACTGGATGCTCAAAAACTGTTTAATAAACGTATGGTTTTAATATATGGTTTCTGCCTACCCTCATTAATGAATTTGAAAAACTACACACATCAAAAGTGTCTAGGGATCAACATATATTTTTGCAATAACTTTTCTCCTGATTGATATTAATTAAAATTTTCTTTAAGGATTCATCAAATAAAGTGTTTTCGTTTGTCACAGTAACGATAAACCAAGTCACCTTTGCATTAATAAAGAAATTTGCCATTTTCCTAATAAAGGGATTTTTGACATTTGAACCACTAACATTAAAGTTCAAAAAAAAGACTGAAATAACAGTTTTCTTTAAAATTTTATTGGGTAACTTAAACAATTAATAATCCGTGTTTCTACCGCGAACACTAACAACACAAGAACATCGGTTTGGCATACTCAAAATGAGTTCATCCAAATCACGCTGTGGAATGGCCGCCCATGTTCGTTGAAACAACAAAAAAAGGTCTTCTTGCGACGGGATACCCTCCATATTCGGCAGAGCTCTTCTCTGTAGCATATCCCATGCATGCTCAATCGGGTTCAAGTCTGGCGACTGAGCAGGCCAGGGCAGGACATTGATGTTAGCTGCGGCGAGAGTATGTCTTACAACTCTTGCGGTGTGCGGTCGTGCATTATCATGCATTAACTGAAATAAGGGACCGATTTGCACTTGTAGAGGAACGATGACGTCTGATACAATCGTCTCAGCATAAATTTGAGCGTTGAGGTTGCCTCTGATCCAAATCAACTCAGTTCTTCCGCCGATCCAAATACCCGCCCATACCATGATGGTTCCACCACTATAAGGATGGACTTCCTGGCAGGATTTTAATCGCTGTTGGCGTCCAGGGGTTCTCCAGTGTCGTATACGTCTTGTATCCGGTCTCATACCAAAACGAGACTCATCAGAAAAGCACACGAAACGCCATTGTTCTTCTGCCCAATTTCTGTGTTCAAGAGCCCATTGATATCGAATCCTACGATTGTGCATTGCTATAGGTGGTACCCGTAGCGGTCTTCGGGAATGAAGGTTCACTTCATGCAAGCGGTTTCTGACTGTTTGGTCGCTAATTAAGTTCCCTGAAGAGTGATGAAGCCTCACGGCTAACATCATGGCGGTTATTGTTGGAGCTCATCGAGTTAAGATTTGAATGTATCGGTCTTGTCTCCGTGTGGTGCAGCGATACCGTCCTCCATGGCGCTCAGCCACGGTACCAGTGCTTCGGTAACGTGTCCAAAGTCGACTGATAACACTCTGACTTGTATTCAGAGCTAAAGCCACAGTACGTTGCCGGGAACCAGCTTCTATCATTCCCACGGCTCTGAGCATTTCTTCCCTGCTTAAATGACGTCGCCGCTCCATAATAACGTTGGTTTTAATCAGTAGTAGGGAAACAGTAGCACTAATAATGTCTTCAATGCGTTGTATGTTTTTATAGGGAAAATATTGACAGCTGATTTTCATCTTTTACTCGAATTTGATTCACAGTTCCTGATTCAAATTATGAAATGCACCAAAAAGGATCCATATAAATTTATAAAATCATAAATTTATTACAAAGCCACATCTCAATCTCAAGAAATCCGCATAAAAATGCTTGATCCCTAGACACTTTTGATGTGTGTATTTGATTAACGTTTACTTTAATCAAACATTCTGAACATCAAGTTATTTAAACACGAAATGGTCGGCATTTCATTTTCCAGTCCAAACAGGGCTATCTCACAAAGTTCGGCTCAATAGTGATCATGTTCTCACATAATACCGATACAAGACTCGCAGCCAATATACAACAATGCCTTTAAGCTAGAACTAAGTTAAATTTGACTTGTTTACTTACCAGCTAACATAGAAGGTACAGGAATTAAGAAGACTGGAAGGGGACATGAGATATCTAAATATATAAAAGAAGAAACTGACTAACTGACATAGCACAGCCCAAACCGCTGGGTCAAGAGATTCCAATTTTTTTCAAAATTCACCCCCTAAACAAAAGTTCGTAGTTTGTATGGGGAAACAAGAATAGTTAGACTATTTTATTCGAAACTTCACAGGAGTACTCCTATTGATAAAACAGTAGAAACAGGTTTCAGGTTTTTTCAGAGTTCAATCCCTAAAAGAGGGAAATGGTTATTTGGTAGGTCTGAGAACAGGTCGTAGGCTATTTTTACACCCCGAGGTGATAAGGGCGGACGAAGTAGTAGATAAATTTAAGAACCCTCGACACAAATATCACTATTTTTTTTAGCTAAGAACACTCTCGATCAAGTCACTTTTTGAATATCTATTTTGGAGCTACGATGCCACTAGACTTGTGACAAAAATAACTTCACAGTGATTTTATCACTGTGATCTGCCTTCTGAAGTTATCACAGTGACACGACATGACATAACGACGTTCCAAAGTCACAACGTTATTTATTTCGTTCCTTGGCTACCATATTGTATCTCTGTTTCTGTCACGCACGGCACATCACGTTCACGAATTCACGACATAGCTACAGCGGCGCGCGGCGCAGAGATCGGAACTATTCGGAACGTCACCGACTCGCGCGCGCACACCTTGAGTGCGAGTGAGAAAGATCATTACACCATTAAACTAGTCAATTAAGTTTTTAAATAAGATGTTTTTTTTTCGTAGACTCCGATAGGCTTTAAGCTTGATTTCATAAAACTTAGCAAATTATTTTATATATATCTATAATGGTGTCATTTTAAGACGCTTACGCATTCCATCAACAACGTTTTCGCCATTACTCTTTCAAGTAGTAGTCCACACAAGACCAAAAGTAGTTTTTGCGTGAAAGAGTAACAAACATCCCTACATACATACATCCTCACAAATTTTCGCATTTATAATACATATTAGTAGGATAAAAATATTAGTAGGTACTTAATCGGTTTGACGAAACACTATTTATGATGGAACGAAATAACGTGGCACGTGATGACGTGCCACGTATTTTGTTGTGATCTGCATAACGGGCGTTATAAAGTCATAGAATTGTTTGATGTGACCATCGAATAACCGAAGTGACAGAGTCACAGTGATTTTTCACTGTTATTTTTTTGGAACTGGAACGACAGTCACAGTGAAGGAAAAATCACGCTTTTTACCAAGTCTAGATGCCACAGACACACAGATACACAAGTAAAGTCTAAAACACCATTTTTCTTTGGAGGTTAAAAAGAACATTATTACCGCATCGTTTATTTTTACAAGCTTTTATTTAACTTGCAATGTACTCGTATATATATTTGTCCGGGTGGAATCTTACAAGCTGAATTAGAACCACTTCCCCTTATCCTATGGAGTTGAATTTTTGCATGTTAGATCAGTTTTGACGATTATGTATTTTTATGGTAAGCATGACCTGAATTGACATCCATTAAAGATAAAGAAACTCTTCAGCAGTCAACAACACCGATACAAATTGGTTGGTTAAAAATGTTGTTTTTCTAAAAACTTATAGACTAAGAGCCGATTTCACCATTCACTTTATAAAGTTCAGCCATACACAAATAGCAGTTCCAAGCTCAGTAAAACGCTTGAACCGAGTTTAACTTTATTGATCGCGTTTAGTGTCAGTGATGAAATCGACTCTTAGTGATGAAAAATTGTTAAGTCAAGAGTTCAAGACGTACTTTACGGAGTCTCATCTAGCTTCAGCTTGAGCTCAACATCCATTCACTTACCGGCTAGTGCCCGTCAAAGTACTCCGAGTGAAAATATTCACACACATCGCCAACTCACGTAACTGAGAAATGAAATGGATAAGGTACACTAATATTACTTCTTTCAGATATTATTAACTTAATATAATTATTTAATAAGCTATCATGTGCTATAACATGTAAAAAATTCACAAAAATATTATTAACTTAAGCTTAAGCTTAGTTAATTCTTTTTAGTACTTCTTTTCTTTTCAAAACAGTGCAAGTGATAGCCTAGTGGTATGACAGTTGACTGCTAAGTCAAAGGTCGTAGGTTGAAAACCAAGGCATACCTTGCTTTCAGACTTTTCGATTTCATGTGTGTATTAGAAATTATTTACCACTTAATAAAACGGTGAGGGAAAACATAATGAGGAAACCAGTACACCTGAGATATTTTTTAACGATGTGAATAGTCATGTTAGAGGCCTTCGGGCGGTTTATACTCTAACATCAGGTTGTTTAACATACGATAAAGAAAGAAGTTAATTCTTTGAAATCATCGGAAAATACAGATTTCTCCATGTTTGTTCATTCCACTTGTGAGACGGCAAAAAATATTAAATTACCTATTATACAGAATGTTTGGCGCATGGACCGACACAATTTTTTCAAGGATTTGGGGTCAAAATGGCTTTTAATTTTTCTTATTTTGAATTTAGCAGTCGTAATTTTTTATACACTGAAACATTTTTAACACTAGTAGCAAATAAGATTTTTTTTTCAATTAAAATGTTTTATTTAGATTAATGAGACGTTTTAGAATACAACAAAATTTATTTTGTGTCATAACAACTACAAAAAAAAGTTATTTCGAATTAAGGGAATGATTTTAGGTAATTTAACAAAAAATATTTAAACAACCGTGACACTTGGGACATGGGGTGAATGGATAAAACCTAGCCAAATCCCTGAAAAAATTGTGTCGATTCATGCGCCAAACAATCTGTATAATAGTCAAATCAAATCAAATCATTTATTCAAAAACTAAAATAGTACAATACAATATAAAATAAGTCGTAAAAAATTAAGGTAATACAATATTAGGTGCCTGTACTAGGATAAACCAGTGTCACAGGCGACTGGAGTGCTTAAAGTAAGAAAAAGTGGTAAACAGAATTTTAACAATATTTAAACCTAAATTACATACAATAGAAACAATATATTTGTAGTTTATAATACTTATATCTAAATTAGTATAGGGCTAGAGGGTATATGGGCTATAGTGGGTAAAAACCAAATTGTTTTTGAAGCTAGATGTTTTGACATTATCGTTTCTTAGTGGTTCCACGTTTGTTAAAGCTCTCTCATCCTTACACTGCGTATAATCCGATCACATTATTCCTTTGGCTAACAAACCGCAACCCACTGTGTTTACTACAACCCGTACTTCCAGAAAAACACACTTTCTTTATTTACTATACTCATTCAGATACAACTATTCATGCAAAATGCTATAAGTTTATTAAAATTCTGTTATAATATTATACGTTGCCCTTCTTACAAGTCCGACTCGATTTTACTCAGTTTGGCAATATAAAAAATTGTTTAAAAACCTGCCGTAGAATTCCACGAATAGTCTAAATGTGAAAGTTTGTGCGGATGTATGGATGGATGTTACTCTTTCATGCAATAACTACTGAACGGATTTTGATGTAACTTAACAGGAATATAGCTTATATATCAGAATAACACATAGGCTTCAATTTATCCATATATCACTGAAAGAAGCTATAAGCTAGCTATATTATAACCTAGCTAATTACTACTAAGGAATTAAGACCCGCTACGCCGTAGATACTGCTACGAAACTTCGTAGCCTCGTAGCTCACTGTTAGCAAATCACAAAGTATTTTTTCATTTATCGTTACATTATTTAATGTTGAACTCTTTCGATTTGCAAATAGTTAAGTCTATTGATTTAATGGCTGATCAGACCTTACGCGATGCTGCAATCTTTTAGGTATTTAAATACATGGTAATATGCACACCATAACGTTGCCAGAATTTACAAATTCCCTAGCTATATCAATCCAAAATATTACTTAAAAACATTTTGTAAATATTTAAATGGTAAAGCTTATCTTATTAAGCTTATATCCTGTGACAAAATACCTAAGCAAAAGTTTTTTTGTTACAAAAATTCATTAGTCCGAACATTGACCATTGCCAATGACCGGACAGAATGACCAAAAACTTGAACAACAAAAAACACAAATTAATAAAACAGTTTCTTTGATCATTTAACATTGTACTACCATTTGGCTAGGCCAATCGTAAAATAACAATTGTTAGAATGGTCCACATATAAAAAGTATTATGGCAGACCCGAGTCGATAGAGGACTAACGTACCGTACAGCTACCGCAAATAATAAAATGGCGGTACACTGGCGTACAAAAGTGTTTCGTTCTTTATCCGCTTTATGTAGATGTAAATTTTGATCTCGTATATCAGCGTGGTGAAGCATTGGCTGATTATCTGTGGGATTGTTTTGTTCAGCATTGCAGCGTAGGGTGATTTATTACTGTTCTGCTGACCGAATTCGGCCACATTGTCATATACACAGCAGTTAATCTCAAAGGAGATTAGCCAAATACGCAGATATTGGACACAAATGTGTGCAAAAATACAGGTGCACGAGAGAGTACTCTCATAGTCCGATGGGACGGCGATCCGACATGACTGGAGAGAGATCAAGCGCAGGACCAACAGCTTTACGTGTTTACTGAGGCAAGGAGCAAGTGCTAATTAATTTATAATAGACATACATAACTAAAAAACAGTCAGTGGTATTTCGTGCCTTGGGTTTGAACTTGAGTACTCTGACTTGCCGGTCAACGGTCACTACTAGGCTATCACGATACTAAATACAACACAGAACACGACACTTCTTAGTTTTGGCTATTTGTCCATTTTGTAATTCTTATCAGATCTTATTCTTCTTCTAATAATAATAGGTTTCAGCTTTTAATAAACCACCTATCCCTAAGTCTGGGCACCGACATCAAAATAATCGTTTGTATAATATCAACTTATTTACTTAAACAATTTCAAAAAGTTTTACGTACGTTTACGAGAAAAAATAATCAAGTTTCAAATTATAATTTAGTGCGCGACGATACATAATTTTCCGCTCGGCAAATGTCAATCGTGGACCTTAAACGGCTAATTTCCTGCCAAATGTAACTTTGTATTAAGTAAAATACATAAAAAAAAAAGTTGTCTAATAAATAGACTTCATATTATCATCGATAGTAAAAAAGTTTTTTAATCAATCTTTGCTGAAGTTCAACGAAAAAATGTTTACGCGAATTACTCACACAGTAATTCTGATAAAGTTTTCTTACTGATTTTATGGTGTAATATAGAATACTAGCTGATGCCCATCTTTGCCTGCGAGGGTATAGATAGTATTATCTGTCTCTCCGAGTCATATTGTATCATGAACTGTAAAATGTTTAATATTATTAAAAATCTTATTCTATTCAAATCAAGATGTGAGAATTTAAATCATATTCCAACCCAGGGTTAGTGGAAGCAGTATTGTGGTTATAGTTATAAGTAATCAGGCTATTACAATTTATTATTATTTATTATATTTTTTTCTCCAATTTTACTTAACGACTACAACACTGGTCTACTCCTTCATGCCTTTCAATTAACGTGAATGACAAAATGGCGGGATCACCGGTTATTTCTTAAAAATATTTAATGTTTGGATGTACCAGCTTAGGTACTAAATCTGTGTGCAGTAAGTATATTACTAAATGTTGTAATTTTGGCCTCAGAGCCTTGATTCCGCCATCTTGACAACAAGTCCGCCATCTTAGCCACAAGATGGTGAATCAGTATTTTTTTAAATGTTTAAACATATTGACGTATTACCATTTTTTGAGTAGATATATATACTTAGGTACCAAATAATACCAATTAGGTACTATTGGTTATATTTTTAAAATATAATCAGTGATTCTGTTATAAATTAATTGTAACATTTCCCAACAGAATAGGTAACTTCGGATTATTTCCGAACCGGATAAAAAGTCCTGTTGCCACTCCGGCTGAAATTTACTACCGACCGTACAGATTGCTCGATTCCTTACGAATATAAGGAACTCTACACACTACCCGCTCTGATGCGGTAAAACACATTTTACCGAACAGTGTTATTTTAAATAAGTGGCAATGAAATATGTCGTCTGCCTGATGGTAAGCGGTTACTGTAACCGTAAGATGCTAGCAACACCACCAACACTAGTGGTGTGACATGGTGTCACTTGCGCGTAGCCGACCCCATGGGGGATTATGGAAAGAAAGGGAAAATTAAGACAGATGTATTATGAAAGGGGGGCTCCTCCTTCCAGTGGAGAGCTGTATAAAACAAAATTACTTTTTACAAATCAAACTTGACATAGCAGGTATTTTTTAAGGATTTGGTGGCCTTTGGCAGAGTTATAACGTCTCATCATTTAAGTCATTTGACTAAAACTTTGATTTTTTAAAGTAAATAGAGGCAAAGATACAATACGTATTTTTGAAAGTCATGTAATAAAAATTTGCAAAAACCTGCCAAGAATTCACCTGTTAATTAATTTTCTTATTTATGTTGTTGTTGCTTGAGTTTGTTCAAGAACTGTTTTTACCAAACACTGCTGTTTTATCTATAGAAAACAATTTTAAACACACAAGTAGATCAATATATTTTCGAACAGCTCTCCTTATACGAATTCACAAACCCCACCAAAACTGTCAGTTTTAGTAAGACTCTATCTGTCTTTATCCTTTCGAGTGTGTAAAAACGAGACAGACATATTTGATCTTAACACTAGAGATACTATATCTTCAGCCAGCTTGGGTTCGCTTTCATCTGTTAGTGTACAGCATACCCAACCCAATAGGTACGGGGTTTCTGAATGCGGCACGGAAACTTATGTCAAATTATTGGATTTTGGTCCCTTAATCAGACATGTAAGGCTTTTGTTAGGCCCTGCGAAGTGTTCTGTACCCATTTGTCATGGCCAATGCCTTAGGTTGGGTACCGGGATTAGGGTGTTATAACCAATAGGTTACTTACTGAAGTGCGACGTCTTGAAACTTCTGAGATCTTTATGTTTTTATCGTTTGATCGTCCTTGATGTGACCGAATTTAGGTCATAGCTGCCAATCTTAACGCAGATTACCCCTACGCTACAATAGGAGATATTATAGTGCATAAGTGTGTGCGCCAAAACAGGTGCACTCTTTAATAACTCGATTAGACGGTAGTCCGATACAACCAGAGAGATATCTGTCCAGACAGACAGACGGCTTTACGTGCTTTCCAAACTCGGTACGATTTATGTCTTAGGTCTGAACTAGAGACCAAATCAAAGGTTCCCTGTTTATACGCAAACTTTCAGAATGATCGGTTCAGTGGTTTAGGCATGAAAAGGTGACAAACAAACATTTTTTTTTTTTTTGTGAAATTTTTTACATGTTTTAGCACATGTTAGCTTATTAAATATGACTACTTACAACAAACTTACTTTTGCATTTATAATATTAGTTAGGATTAATTAGTATCACAGCTAAGTAAAATATCGTGATCAGATTTGAGAGATATTCTCCACGGATCCGTTGCTTTATGTAGGCGTCGGATTCCAAATCTACCTCGATGTATTCATATATCAATTTCTCTACGGATTGATTACCTATCTGACTCCCGCAACTCTAAAGGATACTAAGGTTAGAACTGTTGTCAGGCTTTTATGAGGGACTTTCTAAATCGACTTTCAAAGATCTTCATAGCAGCAGGAACTAACTTCTGAACGTGCTCTCCAAGGCTCGGAGTAAAGGCTAATTATTTAATAATACGCACATCACTTAAAGTCAGAGGAGCTTTTTGAAAGGGAAAGAAAGCATTTATTAAACGACAAAATGAGAGACAGCAATACAATTTCTTATTCTGACATAAAAGTTGACTTTTTTAGAATAATAACTTTCGTGAGTCATACTAATATACGAAATATTGATCCGGCTTTACTGACGTATTGTTTTCGGGGAATGCCCGACTAGTTTCGAACTCAAACGGAGTCCATTTTCAAGAGCGGGTGTATACTCGGCGGCGTCGCGGATACACCCGTATCGTATCGGATATCGGATCGTATATACCGTATCGTACCCGGATAGCCGTATCAATATTTCGTATAAAAGTTGACTTGTCAGTCAATGGCTACCACCAATAAACTACAGTTTACTAATACGAGATCATTGTATATAGATAAATGGGAGCCTATGAGCCGGTATTATCCCTACGCAAATCTTATATCCTTCGTTTGGGCTGTGGAACCGGTCGGTAGATACGCCTACCGTCTCAATATCGCTGCCTCGATACCTCGCTTGCCGTAGACTCGTTTATGCCGTATCTACAACACAAGAGGACGCGATTTGAGGCATATCCCAAAGAGTAGAAACTAATCTTTATATCTTTTTTTAAATCGGGGGTCCGTTTTAAACATAAAATACTAGCTTCCACCCGCGTCTTTGCCTGCGTCGTATGTTGATAAATTGTAACTTATGTGTTGTTCTGAGATGTATGAGCTATATTACTGTAAAGTTTCATCAAAATTCTTTCAGTAGTTTTTGCGTGAAAGAGTACAAAAGACTATCTATCATCCATCCTCACAAGCTTTCACATTTATAATCACAGACTTAAAAGGGATACTACGCATAATATTAGTAGAACTGTCAGAGTCGCTTAATAAACGGTGGCTATCAAACAAGCTTCAAATTGTCAAAAACTACTTGCCTGCTACTATAAAAAATGTAAAAGGCACAGATACATTTTGATTATAAAGACACGGGTGATTTTTCTTCGATTTGTCTTCGGTTTAAGTATCTCTTACAAAAATTTACCCTTCGCTACTGGTGCAACAAACAAGAAGAAGCCAATGACAATAAAAGCTAGTGATTATAATATAATAATCTTTGGCCCCTTTTTTGGGTAAGTTGAATAAAATCGCTTCCGCGTATAGCTAAAGCCGTACCCTAAAGACGAGGAATGAACAGCGGATATGAGGTAGGAGCGGATATTGCACAGACACTCGCAGGTACATTCGGTAACAGTGTAAACTACCCGCATTTGGTTATAAATGTTGTTTGCCAAACATTCTAGGTTTGCGGTAAACATATTACAAAAGGCTTCTTCACTTGGTTGTACCCTGTTTTTTTCTTAGCGGGTACTCAAGATAGTTGGCAACTTCATTTAAATTAAAAACAAGACGTCTGTCGTAACAATGACAGCTGTTACCACATATCGACAACCTGGCGGGTAGTTTAGATGTTTTATCTGTCTATCTTTCTCGACCTTTACGTGGTTCCCGTCATGCGGAATGGTGATATCAACAATAATTGCGCGGCGGTGTCAAATGTACCTTATTTGGTAACATGTATTTTTGTTGAATTTTTCAATTTTTCCGATAAGTTTTCCAATTTTTCTTTCCCTAAAAATCGTTTACGTTCGTTTTTAAAGTTTTACTTGACTTATGATGCTGAATTCGCTAGAAATGACAAAGGATGACTCTCCATTCTAATCGGGCTTGAATTGACCATCTAGCTAGCTCTATATAGCTCTGTCTAGCAGCTTAATTTCCAGGGTTGTTTGGGACGACCACGCTTATAAGTTTTCCTTAATTATCCATAGCCTGCTTATTAGGGACATGTCAGGATTCTTTTGGATCGTATTACTATTATTATTAGATATTTGATATTTCAATGCATCCAGCGAAAAAGGGTAAACTTAAAAAAAATCAGTTATGGCAAAAATCCAGTTTTATTTATTTTCGGTTTTAGCGTTTAGTATTTTATAGTTTTAAGCCCGCGTGCCAATGTCCTAGCACGCTCTCGAATGACGCGCTATTTTCTGACCAAATAAGGAATTTTTGCGTAGAATAAAAACAGAATTCGAATAAAGCTCGGGATTTTACGCGATAAATTCATTCCTCTTTTGTAACTATTCCATAATCTACTCCACGTAGGATACAAACACTCCGTGGAATGTGGATTACATCCTTCGCTTTTTATCAAACTGCAGATCTGGCGTTGTGTGGATGCAAAGTTTGATTATACGTTAATCTTAATTATCTGTGGAGGCCTTTCAGTTAAAATACTTACCTACTAAACAAAAACTGCAAAAAACACCCTTGTAAAAGAGCTCACAAATAAACTGATAAAAAAACTGTTTAATAAAATACTATTCCCCGTAACCTATCAACGCTGTATTCTAACGAGAGAGAAAAAACCGGCACCTTTACTTTTACAACACCCACTAAAACTTTTTTTATGGCGGCAACACTCGTAAAAGGTATAAATAAAATATAGCTGCTGGCAACATTGACAGCGGGCGAGCGCGGGAAACGCAATAATTTCCACGTTTTGGCGACTAGAGTTGTGGGCTCTTTTCGATTATAATTTATAGCTTCGAATGAGGGCCGGGCTCGGTTACAGGGACACTTTACCAAGTATTATGCCATAAATACTATCGTAAAATTGTTTGCTGGCTTCCAACAGTAATCTGATCACGTTCGTCCGCTCACCAATAAAAGAGGAATGTGCGAATTTACACAAACAATTATATTTTATTATCCACTATACGATTTGTGATGGGTTTGTGAAAAATAAAATACGAGGTTCAAGCCGTTTAGTCAAATTGCTATAGTGTAAATAAGAATATTACTGCAAGCGCCTACTAAATTTTATTTTGTTTATGGAAGAAATTGTAGTAGGCTATTTAACTTTTTTAAATTTCATTAAACGAAAAAATTTAATTCAAGCAAAATTCTAACTTGATTGATTTATGCCGCTCTGCCAGTTCAAGTATTCGTGAAGTAAGTTCAAATCGACATCGTGTTCGTAATCGATTTTTTCTCGACGCAAAAATAGAACTTTTACAAGTTTGACGTGTCTGTGTGTCTGTCTGTGGCATCGTAGCTCCCAAATGAACCGATTGTGATCGGTTAAAACGATCTAAAGTGTTCTTAAAAACTGAGTTCTCAAATTGAGGTTTTTCTGTATGGGAGGTTTTTAACATTTTGAATAATTATACATAAAACTATGAACGTTGAGTTTGAATCGCACGTTAATGCTGTTAAAAAATATATCCTAAAACGAAAAACTACTTAAAATATGTTCGCAAAACCGTATGCAATAATTCAGAAACATTGCGGTGTACTTTAAAAAGTGAAGCAAGTAGGCCAGGCCATAATAATCAAAGGAAACCCTTTTCACTAAAAGCTCTCAGTAGTTTGGAACCTTTTTCCGCTAGCGTACCTCATAAACGATGGGCAGAGTCAATCTTTCAAGAAAAGAAAGGCAACATTGCCTTCGCTTGGTACTTACTCGATAAATTTAAAAAGAAAATCGTGAAAGTGTATTAATTAACAAAAAGGTTTTATTATAAACTAATAAGGAGGCATATAAATATCCTGCCAGCAAGATGCAAGCGATTAACGCTGGTTAACCCAAAAAGTGAAGGTAGATAAGTATTACTTACTAAAATACGTAAAATTAAATTAACTTCAGAAATATGTGAAGATATGTTATTTTTATTTACAACAATGCGCGAGTAAGACTGCTCACAACCCAAGGCAGGCAAGAAAATAGGCCCCCGGTTCTTTTCACATTTAAGTACGATTACATTTTCACGTCGATGTTCTGTGAGGAGGTGGCATTCCCCCGGCTGACCCGGCCTATTCGTGCTGAAAGCAGCATGGCACTACCATAGAATACATGTTGATTCATTTCAGTAGCAGCGATAGCCTGGTGGTATGACCGTTGGACTGCCAAGTCAAAGGTCATAGGTTCAAAAAACGTAGATCTGACTTTTCGTATTCATGTGCGTATTAAAAATTAAATAAGTCACTTCCTAAAATGGTGAGAGATTTTTCAACGGTGTAAAGCCATGTCAGAGGCGTACGGACGGTTTAAACTCTGAGACCAGGTTGTTCATCAGTCATACGATGAAGAAGAAAGAAAGACTTTCCCATAACCATAGACTTAATAGCTATCCCTATTGTTACAAGAAAAACAAATAAGTATTGAGAATGAGGGATCTTCCAAGATTTCTTTTTTAAGTTTTAATCGAGCGTTAATTAGTTGGTCTAAGAACTTTGTGCCTTTTTTGCTCGGACCCAGTGGCTCACGTAATCAATTAAAAACTTCTTTTTAATCTGAACTCTACGGCCGCGCAACCCTAGCGCAGCCTTTTTTTATTATCATCATTTTTAGTCCACTAATCTACTGTTTTTAGATCCTCAGATTATTCATCTATGTAATTTATATATTTTTCATGTTTATGTGTTTATTAAGCGCCAAAATATAAAATCACTCCATTCCCGGAGTCATAATTATAATAATTATGGTGCTTCACTTTTTTACAATAACAAGTCTTCTAGTTATTTCCGTAACCAGACCAGTCCCTAATTTTATTATCTATGATCAAAACAGTGCAAGTTTAGGAAAAGCTTGTCGATTTTTATCAGGAACTTCTCTACCTACCTATATCAGCCTCGAATCTATTTATTCTATACGTACCAAGTATATCAGTTGATAAAACTGAAGTTGAAGGCCCGCCATTTTACGCTCCAATTAAAAAGAAACTTTACGCCGCTGCCGTCGAAAGCCAACCAGCCAGTCGTTCGTTCGTAGTTTAAAAACTTCAAAATTGGGTGCTTTCTCGAGTCCGCGATGGCATCGCACAGTCGTCGCTAATTTCCCATGAGGCATCTCACGGCGAACCGCAAACTGCCGCTATAAACAACCCAGAGGCTACAAGAATTAATAGGCGCTACTGTGTTTCTTTTTTTATTTGCTTAGTGAGTACCTATAAATCCATGACTTTCTTTCTAACCTCACAGTCTTATTCGGTATAGGAAGGTAAAGGACTGTTAGTTTAACAGTATTTATTTGTGCAATCGTTCCAGTAGCGTAGTTATCATGGGTAGTTAAAGACAACCAATGCGGATATTAATAGGTAGTCCTGAATAGTCAGAATAAGGTTTTTATGGAACGAAAATTAGGAAAAGTTGTCCGGATAATTGGGTTGGAAATTCGGGAAAATTGTAATGCGACTTTTTTCTGGGGCTTTTTTTTTTAATTGGACTACACGTCTATCGAGTTAGCTATAGTTAAAAAAATATTTCGTAATAGTCTAAAATTAAGTAGAGACATACCTACCTAACTAGTGCCACACTTAAAAAAAAAAGTTTTTAGAGAAAGAAAAAATTTAAAAATTGCGGAGAAAATGGGTAGTAAGGTAAAAAAAAGGTTGGTTATAAACTTATAACTAACGAGACGAGATCACAGCCCAAGCTGCAGGCGAAGCGTAATGGGCCTACTTGTGAGTAATTTTTTTCTCTAAACATAAAATATTTGTCTTATTCTTCTCTTTATCGTAATTGTTGTCATTGGCGGTAATTGAAAATTAAAATGCACGCTTGCGTAATAAGTCGCATTATGAACCTAAAAGCAGTGCAATAAAGACCACGATAAAAGCAATTGTATTGTAATAAAAACACTTCAGTATGTACAAACGCCAGCTCATCAAGTTACAACAATCTGTCAAATTTCTTCAATAGATTTTCAACTTTCTCTCTAATGCATTAGGTTCAAAGTTGATTGGAAAAATTTGACAGTTGCGGGTCGTTTGCTGTGCTGGCGTTTGTACCTACAGGTGAGTCTAAAAGAGGTCTGAACTGTGTGCAAATGGGAGCAACAGCCACCCTTTTTAACCGACTTCAAAAAGGAGGAGGTTCTATGTTCGGCTGCAAATATTTTTGTCCACTGTTTTTTACGTTTTACGGGAAAATCTTCAAATGAATCAAGAAAATATACATAATTAAAATATTTTTATTAGAAAATAACGATAACATTTATATACGTATATAATATAATATAAGTTACATCTCACTTACATAATCATATATTACTTACATCATATTGATCTAACCTTAGAATATCGTATCCCTTTGGTTTGTGGAGGTCAGATAAAAAGTCGTTCCGTAGAAATCTGATAGCTGTATCTGGTTCGATTAGAAGCCAACCCCAACAAAGCTTGGGAATAATAAGGCTAGAAGGATGATTATAATATAAATTACACTACGCGCTACGATTTTAAGTCTGTAAAGTTAACTGCGAGAAGACTTTAAAAGCTACTACAATCTTTCAAATTTCTTTAATAGATTTTCAACTTTCTAGCTAAAGCATTAGGTTCAAAGTTGATTGAAAAAATTTGAGTTTCGTGTAGCTTGATGTGCTAGCGTCTGTACATTGTCTTACAAAAGCGGTAATTACTATCGAAGGGACATTCAAAGCCCGAGCAGTAGGCGAAGGATATAACGGTCCGACGTTACGTATTGTCATACCGCGAGTGACATACAATGTTCTTTATCATATTTCGAAGAAATAAACGATAAAATAACGTATACAATAATGTATGTTCCGTAAAGCGGCCTTACCGCCCTCTTTTCCTACGTGTAATAGCACTATTTACGAGCAAGTATGATGAAAATATTCTATTGTTTTTTAACCGAAACCATTGTAGAGCCTGGTAAACATTCCACATGCCGCAGGCCGCAGCTAACTTCACAAACTTAGAGAATCGTGGTAGTACCCTAATTTAACATGTCTTAAAAAATATAAAATAAAATAAAAATGTCTTTGTTCAACTTAATCGTGATTTAAATTTATTTGTTTTTAAACTTGATACGCGCACTAGTGCACAATAACTTAAATCGTTTGAACCAACGTCATTCGGAGGGTTATTTTTCTTATGGTGAACATCAATATAGACCTTTATACATTTTTTAGGGTACCCTGTATGAACTGTACCCTGTACAAATATATTTTCGCTATAAAACATTTTCATTGAGATGTTTTACAATACAATAAGGCCTCATTCTGATACTCGCGTTTAAAACTAATTATACACGGTCAAAAATGCATATACACTTACAGTGTTGCTGTAGTAGTTATAAAAATACAGTGTAATTGTAGTAGTCTTAAAAACTTGTGGACATGCACTTACAAATTGATAACATTTCTAAGTTTCTAACTTTTAGTGAGGGACTAATTCCGAAATCTGAAATAAAAAAGCCGCCACTTTATATACATTTCAGATGGTCTTTAGTAGTTCAGTAGTAGTCAGTAGTAGTTGTAGTAGAGCGGCTGTTTTTTGGTCCCATAGCAAAAGTTGTTTTATTAGCAAGTTTTTAAGACGACTTTGAGTTATTTAGTTTGCAAAGATTGTTCCAGAGTTTGTCCAGATCGTTCTGGTATAAGTTGGAATATTTTGTTCCAAAACACTCATTTTTATATCACCACTATCGGTTTGTACATTACTGATATTTATAACAGGTACGCCAGCGTTTTTAAGTATATCGAATACTACCGCATCCATATTTGAAACTCTCATGAGAAATGCGTTACCATAAACAATAGACTGAAAATGTTTCACAGTAAAAAAGTTTTCTGTAGTATAAATTATACCGCGAGGCTTCGTTATTCCTACACAAACATAATTGTTTCCTACATCGACGAAAGATTTCACAGTACAATCAGACAGTGAATTGTATATATCAGTATAAATACTCTGATCTAAAGAAATAGCAGAATTGCATTTATCTAAAACATCGTACAAAATTTCCCGACGAGCGTCCAAATCAAGTTTAAGCCACGACTGCGAGAGTTCAATTAGTTTAGAAACTTTTTCTGTTTTGCTAATTAAAAATGTTGGATACATATCATCAAAAATGGCTTGAGTAATATTAGGGGGTCCTCTAAACTCTCCAAGGTTGTTCACCCACACGACAGGTGATGACGTACTATAACTAACTTCATTTATTTCTGCAACGTCATTTGACCAAAGAGATAAGTATTGGTTTGGTTCCTTTTTTAATATAGATAGGACCTCTTTTGTCGTTCTATAAGCTTCAACTGTGACCGCAGTTTTCTGTTTCAATGTCTCCATGCAATCTATTAGAAATACCCTATCGTTGTAAATGTGATATTCAGCACATAGCTCAATGGGTTCAGCGGCTTCCTTTTCTTTTTTATTCAAGTTGCACTTCCAGTTGAGTGCGTCCTTGAATACTTGGTAGACGCTTTCTTGCACAAGTATCCGGCGCAAACGCCACGGAACCTGCAATTTAAACATCAAGTGATTATCTAAAGAGTCTGTCGTAGTAACATAGTTATATTCGTAATATAATCATAATTATACTCTAATGGTCCATGACTGGATAAGTAGGACAAAAGATCGCCAGGAATGGAGAAAAGAAGAGGCCTATATCCAAGACTGGATCACGATAAGGCTATGATAATGATAATGATGATGATACTCTAAGGGTGCACCAAATTGATGATGGAGTATCTTGCCAGATTCTTCTCCATGAAGGGGAGGGTGCCCTTAGAACTGGCAACTAGAATCACTCTTACAACAAACAATATTAGAATTATGACTATTCATAAGTGCCTAATGGTCTACATGAATAAAAATATTTTGATTGATTGTTATAAATATCTTTCTTCAGTGATATCGCATCGGTTCGCATCAGTTTGACAAATTACCGCCCATATGAGCTAAGTACATCTAAATGACCGTCAAATTAGTCCAGCTAGGCGAAACTGGCTTCGTTCGAGGCGACTGACGCCAATATAGCGACATGACTCCCACATTTACTTTTTTTTTATTACTGCCGCACAAATTGACTCTATGCTGCCTGATGGAAGGAGTCAGTGGAGACCCATAGTGATGACCATCACCCCAGCAGCCAACATAGCAATGTGGCATGATGGCCCTCACCTTGACGGCCTTGAGGAAAGCTTCTTCACGTCCCGCTTAAAGGACCCAGGATCATAAGTGGAAGAAAACACGTGGGCTGGTAACGAGTATATAATTGTGGTGAACACACCTGTGTCGAGGAAGCTAGCAGCTTGTCTACAGCAGAGTCGATGTCAGCGTCCTCACTCACCACGGCAACGGTACCAGACTCCAGTTTAGTATCTGGATAGAACAAAACATTCGTGTACACCAATAGTAGGTAACTAGCCCTAATTACCCTAGACATAATTTAATGACAATTATAGAGAACGGCACAGCGACAAACAATGTTAATGCTGAGAGCAGACTAAATACAAAATAGTCTCAAGACAGTTTTGCACGCAATTTGCGGGTAAATTTGCTTTTTTTGACGATTATAACTTTTGTGATGTTTGTTTGAGGTATGCACAAGTAGGCATCATTGTCTGCATGTGTGTATGAATAAAAAACAAAATAATTCACCCTGAATTTCTCGGCGCAAAACTGTCTTGAGACTGTTGTCTTTGGTCTGGGCTCAGCTTTAAAAATCTGTCTGTGTCTGTGTGTCTGTAAACTCTGACTCTAGGTTGTTCATCAGCCATAGGATAAAGAAAGAATGACAATTATAAAGAAAAATAAAGAAAGCCAAATAAAATGGTTTTAACAAATTCTACTTACAACAATTCAGTGAATTTTCCAAATCTGGACATTGACCTCCAAAACGAACTAAAATGTTTAGCAATCTGTAACAAAAATACATTATTTATTTTACACACACGTTTCGCCATATTATATGATATTTATAGATATAGGAAGGAAGAATAAAAGGCGAGGCTATTTTCAGCAGATTTAATAAAATAATTTATTTCATGTGCTCCATGTCATAATTTAAACAGTTTTTTAGCACGCAAATCTCAAAACTAGTGCCCTGAGACAGTGAGACGTGGTCGCGGCAGACCGCGAAGGAGATGGCAGGAAAGAAATGATAAATTTCTTTCAAATTGGCCTGATTTGATGCATGATTGATAAGGGTGGCAAAAATGGAGGGAGGTCTTAGCTCATTATTAGGACACGATGGGCTAGTAATTATAATAATATAGTAATTTACTCACCCAGCTTCATAGCATAACTTTGAGAACAGGTAACTCACAAAAGCTGTTTGCTTATCAACATACATGTCAGTACGAATATATTCAATGGACTTTATTACTGCACTCGCTAGACGTAGCAACGAGTTGTCAGAGCAAAATGGAATCTCACCAACTAGAAAAAGAAACATTAATTAGCCAAAGGGGCATTCTCTCACTCGGGACTCTTTCACCTTAAATGTACAGACGCCAGCACATCAAGCTACTACAATCTGTCAGATTTCTTTAATAGATTTTCAACTTTATAGCTACAGCATAATGTTCAAGGTTGATTGGGAAAATTTGACAGTTTCGGGTAGCTTGACCTGCTGGCGTCTGTACTAACTTCAAAGCTATTAGTTATTTAGTAATTCCAATAAACAATAAAAATTGCATTGTGTCTGTGGCATGGCAGACAAGTGAGATTTGACTAGAAATCATAGTTGAATCTCACAAGATTAAGTATAAGTTATTTAATTATAGTAATTATACAGGGTGTTGCTTTGAAGACCTGCCAAATTTTAGGAAGGAATAAAATCCGTAAAACTGAACAACTTTCTCCAAAGACCAATATATTGAAAACAACTTGCAACAAAAAACAGCTAACGAGGGTTTTTAGTCTTAGCATTAAGTACTTACAACCGACTTTTACTCCTGGAAGAATGAGGCACTGAAGCCACCGAATAATAAGGTCCAACTGTACATTTGTATCCTCTATTGGTATGTTTCGGTTCAGATATTCTAGCTGTGCAAAGAGTTTGGCGTTCTGTTTTAATAGGACAGCTAAATGCCGTAGATGTCTTCGACCGGGTTGCTTTGTATCAATAAGTAATCCACTTTGGTACATCTTGCACATTTTACCATTTATGAAAAATGTAAACTTCTCTTGTGTGTCATAGTTATTATACAGTAGGAATAGATCTTCGTCATTTTTCAAATATTCCTAAAAAATAAAAAAGTCATTTAGATACTTTAGGACTTTACAATGTTTAAAAGTGTTATTGAAAATTAGGTACAATCCACAGAATAATTAATACTACAACTGTCATGTATGAATTAGGACCATAGCAATACAAATATTTAAAAAACTAAAACTGTATTATGAAGCAAACATAACATTTTGCCTTTTCTATACCAGCTCACCTACTTCATACAGGGTGGAAACAAAATTAAAATATCAAATAAGAAACTTGCGAAAACAACCGACTTGGGCGGGACTTTTGTCAACTCAATTATTAGGTAAGTACCTACCATTTGCATGTCTATCACATGATTCACACCTTCAAGTAATTATCCGGTATTAATTAATATGAAAGAGTAGGTTGTATGTACCTATAGTTTGTGAAAAGTTGGTTTAGATTATAAAGTTTTGCCAATTTGCCACTATGATGTGACTGACCCAATAGTAGGTATATTGGTAATTCAATGATCCCATGGTACGCCTGCATTTACTTACTATGAGTGAATAAAGACAAGACTAATTTCCAGTAAATTGACTGCATTCTTAATCAAAATAAATACCTGTGCAAGACTGGTGTCCACAGTCATTTCGTCGAATTTTAAAGCCATTATATTATACAGACGTGGCGCTCGAATGATGATAATACATAGAGCCACCGACGCTTAGTGATAACTAATCTAAGAGCGTCATTACGGTTATCTATTATATTGATACTCAAAAGTCAAAGATCGAATTTATTAAATTCGGACAATTTCGAATCACACACAGAAACTATCGAACT
This sequence comes from Protodeltote pygarga, assembly GCA_936450705.2. Classification (NCBI taxonomy): domain Eukaryota; kingdom Metazoa; phylum Arthropoda; class Insecta; order Lepidoptera; family Noctuidae; genus Protodeltote; species Protodeltote pygarga. The sequence continues at coordinate 12,370,734 of OW388265.2, read as the reverse complement.
GTCATAACAAATAACAATGACATATGTCACTGTCATATTGACATGCCTTTTTTTTCGTCCTAAACCTCAGAACAACAATCCTAAAACTCGTAGTCCTTGGCAGGCTGACTATTTATAAACAGGCATATTTATACATGTTTTATATTAGTTTATATTTATACATTATGTACATAAAACAATTGTTACGTTAAAAAAAAATTTGTTTAATGTTTTGTTTAACTTCCCTCGTTAATAATATAATTTGAAAGCAGCTACGTTTGTAAAGACATTTTTAAAAAAAAAACAAGCGGAATTTGACCCCACAACCTGCTGGATAAAGCCCCTCTGCCACTATTCTATTCGTATCCCCGCCTAGCAGTGGCGAAGGCTCCATATAACTCGATTCCTACCGACTTCCCTTTGAAAAGTGGTACAGTTTGTAGTGTCTACTGACTTCGCCACTGGTTTTTCTCAGTTTTGTCTTTGGCTTACCTCTTATAAAAATTCACCCTTCGCCACTGCCGCCTAGCCTGTGTTATCGAAGTCCTCTTCCACATTCAACCATCTCTGATGGTACTTATCAGAGATGGTTGAATGTGGTATCAATTTCCTATAGAGAAGATGCCTATCCCCCGCATTCCCGCAACCCAAAGGGTTATGATATTCTGAGATTATATCAGTTGTCAGGATTCTTTTCTTCTTTCGACTCCCTACATAATCTATTGTCAAAGATCTTCATCTCAGCCGGGGCAAACAGCTTAACGTGTTTTTCGAGGCACAGCGCAGGAAATAATTAATTTATAATACGCACATAACTTCTAAACAGTCATTAGTGCGTGGCTTGGGTTCGAACCTGAGACCTCTGACTTGCCAGTCTACCACTGGGCTATCACTGCTTTTTTCAAATGGTGATCCAATTTGTTTAATTAAGATAACAAACCTATTTTGTGTCTCCGTTCAACGTGCAGGGACACTGGCGATTTGTTTTAGCCGTTAAAAATAGTCCAATCAAATGTCAAGCCCGTCAATAAATAGTTCCAATTTCAAAGACCAAACAAAAGATGGTACCCAAACATTTATTATGACGTTTACAAGTAAATACGATAATAATCGTGTGAGAAAACGTGTAATTTGTATTGTTAGTATAAATACGTTTTTTTCGCGTTTGAAATAATATAATTATGAATCGAAATTAGTGAGTAGAGTTTAGTATGAAGACTGCCATTATGACCAGGAATAAGGGACAAGTTTATAGTGTTGGAAATTATCTTATGACTGGCAAAGTACTAGGGAAAGGACACTTTGCGAGGGTTGAAGAGGCGACACATAGAATAATAGGAAAAAAGGTAAAGTTGACGTTTTTTTATTTACTTGTACCATCTACTATATAATACCAATGTTTATAATGGCCGCCGGCCAGTATAAAACGGTTTTACACTATTTAGAAGAACACTTCATGGTTTCCAACAATAAATACTTTTCTTTATTTACCTTGTGATATCACAATAGACTACCGACTCAAAATCGCTCGAGTTTATATCCTCAGAGGGACATAAACACGACCGATTATGACAGTGCAAGCATGATAAAAACGGATTACTTAATACTTAGATACCTTTAGTCGAAACACGGATTTAAGCCGATGTTGGTTTATGTTTAGAAGTTGATGTATCTCATAGTGGTTATTGGTTAGTGGATGGGGTATCGAGTCCGACCCATAGATCGAGAAAAGTGTCATTCGATTTTTTACATTTGGAAATTTCAGTATTAATAGATTTGACACTGATATGTATGTGGTAACAGGCTCCCTCTGTTACGAGAGACTTAACGCGAAATGCTACTTGACCATTAGGGTTTATAGAATCACAGGTCATACCAAAGCCAAACGTAACACTCGCTCGCAATGTGTGAAAATACACCTTTTTTAATAATTTTCTGTGAAAAAAACGTTAGCGGGGCATTCGTGGACTAACTCGGCCGTCGTGTCAGCCCGCGTTACGTTAATTTGATGTGAACACTGGGATTTCGGCGAATTTGCACAAAAGAACATGTTCATGTTTCATGTCTCAAAACTTGTGTTATGAAATAAATCTCACAATTTGTTTTGTTGATATTTTATTTTATTATTATTATTCTTTATTTATGGACGAGCAGCAGCTTGCTGATGTGCCCATTTCACAGTGCTGGAGTTAAAGTCTTTTCATTGTTGTTTAAAAAGATTAAAATTTAGTTTTTGCTAGGAAGTCACTCATCGCCAAAGTTTTAAACTTTCACGTTGCATGATTATTAAAACTGGTATAAAACAGGGATCCACGTCGTCACAGGGTTGTTTTATTAATATTTACGTTCGCACTAGGTAAGTGTAGCTAGATACTTAAATTATTTGATAATTCTTACAAATATAAGTCTTGGAAACGCAAACAAGTTGCGTGACAATGCACACACGATTCGATTCCATTCGATCGACATTGACGGAAATCAGAGTTTTTAACATTTTTTATGCGAATGTTACGTCGCGTCAGTACAAACACGCTGATAGAAGGATACATTGTATTGAAACATGAATAAGTATGTCATAAAGAAACATTTGTTTAAGGTGGCTATAAAGATCATAGATTTGACGAGTATAAAAGAGGAGTATGCCCGTCGGAACCTACACCGCGAGCCACGAGTCATGGCAAAACTTCGGCATCCATGCATTGCGGCCCTGTATGAAACTATGATGGTTAGATATTTAGCATTATTTTTATATGTTGTACCTATATGAAATATTCTGGGGCAGATTTGAATTAAAAGTTAGAGTCTGTAGCACTAGTAAAGTATATAGCAAAATGAGAATGATATGTTTGAACTTGTAGTAAACTAATAAGCGAATTCAAATTCCAAACATTTAAAATTGAAATCTCTATGCAGTTTGGCAAAAAGAGTCTGCAAAAATTGGGGGAGCCACTGGCGCACTCATACTACAATTCAAAATCAAGTTATTTGGTACTTACCTATTTCTATGACGATTTTTTTGTTATTTTAGTACTCACAAACTTCGTCTTTAAGATTTTTAGTTCCTCAGACACATTTTTGCCAAACTTATTTCAACCTAGGTTGAAATGAATACAAAAAATTGCAACCTATTCGTTAAACCGTATTAAAAAAGTTTTTTAAAGGTGTCCACTGACCAGCTAATCTGACTTGAGGATGGCTGGTAAACTATTCTTTCATTTATAAACTATGCCAATTTTTTAATCAGTTTCAGTAGTTTCCAATCCTGCTCATAATGGTTTTTTTTTTCTAAAAGAATTAGAAGTTTAGTTAGGTTTTTCTGTTCGTCCCTGTTGATGTGGTGTTGTATTGTGTAAGCACGGGCCGCGGCTGTACGTGGTGATGGAGGCGGCGGGCGGCGGCGACCTGTGCGCGCACGTGCTGGGCGCGCGCGGCTGTGCGCGCGGCCTGCCCGAGCCGCGCGCGCGCCTGCTGGCCGCGCAGCTCGTGTCGGCCGTGCGCCACATGCACGCGCGCGGCGTCGTGCACCGGTAAGCCCACTGACATTACCACTCACCAGCGCGGCGTACCAGCTCATTGCGTCCCGCTCATTCACTAGGAGCCTAAGTTTGAGATTCAATATTACGAACGAGCTGAAGCCTGTAGGCTGCTCATAGAGAAGTTAGTACCTTCCGAGTGTCCAATATCACAACATACTTTGAACGATAATGAAGATTATTACAAGTAATATCTTCACCCATAGACGCAGACTAGTCATATAAAAATGTACCACATTTTTATGGACTTGATGTAAAACTACAAAAGTAGAACAAACAGGATTGGGACCTAAGTGTATTTTTCATAAAGTGGCAATGGCAACTTAAAAAATACAGTTTGCCATGGCATATATCACCCTCAAGGCCGAAACTGCGAAACTACAATTAGCTTCATCTCTGCTTTAACTCTTCGTAATGTTTTTCTTTCAGTGATTTGAAAATGGAAAACATCATGTTGGACAGTACTAAACAATTCATCAAAATAGTTGGTAAGATAATTGCTTGACCAGAACCAGTTAGCAAACCCAGAACCAAATAATATAGGATGAGCCACACATCTAAGCACTGTAATAAATGGTCTTTCGCGTTTTAGGCGCTGAACAAAGACGATGAACAATTTGTCCGCACAAAATTACAGAAATGACTGCTCGCCTACCCTGGTTGCTGCGGTCAGGTCTACACTAATCGAGGTCACATTGACACCAATCGCGGTCATGTTGACACCAATCGCGGTCACGTTGACAACAATCACGGTCACGTTGACACCAATCACGGTCACATTGACACCGATTCGTGACGTCAACGTGATCGCGCAACCAATGGAAAGGAGCGGTCATTTCCATCTACGGACAAATTGTCCATCGACTTCTCAGCGTCTTGACGTAGTTTTTGTTTCAGACTTTGGGCTATCAAATATGTGGAGCGGTGGGGCAGCACTGCGCACTCCATGTGGCTCGCTGGAGTACGCGGCCCCAGAACTGTTTGTTGATGGCCGCCGATATGGACCCGAAGTCGACCTATGGAGCATGTATACATCTACTCTTATACTACTTGTCACATTTCAATGTAAACTTCTACGTAAAAATACTTATAATACCTGAAAGCTAATTATACTAACTTACTAATCAAAAATTCTTGGAATGTCGTCACCCGAACGTTAAAGGCATGTTTTGTGTTCTCCTCAAAGCTCATATAGACGTTCATTAAATTAGATTTCTGGAAAATCTTATGCAATCGGGTAATTCTGGAATTAAAAATTTTAGAGTATCGGCTAATACACTAACCTAATTCCAGTTACACACTAGCCTGATTCCCATAACTCACTAGCCTAATTCCTGTAGCTCACTAGCCCTTTTTCCAGTAAGTAGCATTATTCCCGTAACACATCATCCAGATTTCCGTAACACACTAGCCTAATTCTCACAAGACACAGTAGCCAAATTCTCGTAAAACAGTAGCCTAATTTCCGAAAACAGTAGGTAGCCTAATTTCCGAAAACGGTAGCCTAATTTCCGAAAACAATAGCCTAATTCTCGTAACGCGCACTAGCCTAATTCCCTTAACACACTAGCCTAATTCCCATAACGCACTAGCTTAATTCCCATAACACACCTAATTCTCGTAACACAATATCATTTATTTCCGAATATCTTAATAGTTTTGGATCGTTAAGATGTCATGCCAGGATGACGCTTCAGCGAAAAGTGTAGATAAAAAAATATATTTTGAATATTTTTAAGATAAAATATAAATGTTAATACCTACGTCGATTAACTAAATTAGCATAACTGAACAGTTGGTTTAAACAGATTGTTGACCAGCCATCCTGACGTCAGACTGGCTGGTCACCAAACTGGTCACACAGCTCCGCGTGGCTGCTCGCTCAGTAAGCATGCGGCTATAGTAGAAAACCATAGTTATGACGCAAATTATTTGGCGTTTTTGTATTCGGACATTAGTGCGCTAAATTAGTAAGCAAACGAAAAGGCGCCTTACTTTGTATCAGTAGTAAGTAGTGTGGTTTCCAGAGGCGTGATCGTGTACGGGATGGTGACGGGCGGACTGCCGTTCACAGGCGCGGAGGGCGGCGAGGGCCGGTCGCGGCCGCAGCTGCGCGCCGCCATCACGCGCGGCTTCACGCGCAAGCAGCGCGCCGCGCTCGCCTGCGTGTCGCCAGGTACACATCACACACTCCTACCATTGTTCTTAATGTGGCCAGCTATCCGCTGACGGGATCATTTATATAAGGTCGGGAAGGCGCTGAATGAGAACAGCGCAGAACCGAAATGTGTGGAAAATTTTCCACACATGCCCAGCAGTGGGCGTCTTTCTGCTGATATGATGATGAAGGAATCCAACTTGTGTGCAGTTCCGGTAACCAGTTAAATGGTTACGTCTTACCGAATGATACGTTACGTCGATAACCGATGTTTTAACAAATAACTAATTAATGCTAGAGTAGAGTAAAAATCAAAGTTTAACATTTTAATGCATATTTATATTTCGCCAACAAATCACAAACAGTATTCCTTAATATGTACCTTATGTATGTATAAAACGCTCGACTTACACTCACTCTTGTTCACATAGTTCTGATCACACACGCTCACTTATTACCTGTAATATAAAAAAAATAGTTTAAAAGTGATGTTTCATATTTTTGTAGAAAAAAAAATCGATTTCTAACAGGTTTTGAACATGCGACCCAGTGACTTCAACCACACGTATGGCATTACTAGAGGGCTAGGCATTCAACTTTGCAGTTAGATTACTAAGTCAGTTTCTTTCACATCGAATGCATTAAAAAAAACTTAGTTATGCACGGTCGTGTACCGCAAATGAACGCTAATAAAATAAACTTGGGTAAAAAAGTCGTCAAGGTATAAGTTTTCATACGTATGGTATAATATCGCTGTTGTTATCTATTGTATAGTAATATTTTATAGAGGTATCAGTTTGTATGTGTGAGGGTGAGGTGAGGGTGTGTGTGTGTGTGTGATATTGTATGTATGTATGTCATTACTAGGGCCCGGAAAAATATGTATTAAAAAATTCAAAATATGTACATATAATATGGACGAAAAAATGTAAAATATGGAAAAATATGGAGTAAAAATATAAAATATGGAATAAATATGGAGTAAAAAATAACAGTAGGTACCTTTAAAGGGAGGTACTTTACCTTTTTCATTGCCCTTTTGCATTAAATACATTGAAATGAGTAAAGTACTTAACACTTACATTAAAAAAAAAAAAAAAAGATGTTGAACTATTTATGTAATACAAATAAAAAAATAAGTTTTATTCAAGAATAGGAATCATTTATTTGCTTTGCATTTATCAACTTCCACTACATCAGCCACTACACTACACTACATGGTTGCAGTAGACAATCAAGTGCTTTTTTTTAATTATCAAAATTAAATCTTACGATTTGGTCTAAATATTTATTGATTTATTTATTTATTCATTCATTTATTGCATACGTGTGGTATAGCTTTATATTGGCTGAAAAACTTTCCACGTGACATGACGTAATGAGAGCATACATAATGTGGAATGAACTTAGAATCAAAAATCAAAATACGACGAATAAAACGCGAGAGTAATGAAATACGCGCGGCCGGTCATGGTGGCGAGAATGCAAACACGTAAAATTATATCAATTTTTGTGAACTAACTCTTGTTCTATGATATAAAAATGGAAAATATGGAGGATTGTGATATATTTTTGTAAAATATGGACTTAACCTTGAAATACCTTAAAATATGGAAAAATATGGAAAATAAAAATTAGTTTTTCACATTGTAAATATGATAATCGATGTAGAGAACACATTCTAGACCGAAAATCGCGTAAATTAAAAATATGTATTTACATATTAATCCGGGCCCTAGTCATTACATTAAGTGGTGTACAATAAAGAGTTTATTAAGTAAATAAATGAATAAATAGGGGGGTGGGTAGGTTGGTAGGTTAATTAGGGTGGAAATATTTCAGTAATAGACCTCTTCACAATCCCTGAGTAACATGGATTATAATTATGGTATCTATTTTTATTTTGTGTACAGAATGCAAGGTGTTCATTCAGCATTTGTTGGAACCGAACGTTGATCTTCGAATGAAGATCGAGGAGGCATCTCGGCACCGCTGGGTGAGGAGACCAGGCATGAGGATGAAAACACATCCGTTTGGCACCGTAGAGCCCGCCACTAACAGAGAAGTAAGAAAAAAATCTTCTTAACGAATCTAACTTCTAACGCCAAGAATTTATACTATATCAGAAACTGAAAAGCACAAAAAAACATGCTTACAAATCTAATAATATCTATTCTTGATAAGAAGTGGCCTGCCATCAAGTTCCGTTGTGGAACTTAAGGCACGCAATATTTTTGTAAAATTTTGAATGAGTATTGAAATTTGTTTTAGACGTACAGACAAATATCGGAGTTGTGTAACATGACGACCATGGATGTAGTGGCACAAATTAAGGCAGAGCCGTTCGGTCCGGTGGCCGGCATGTACAACATCAAGACACACCTACATCAGGCGGCGGCAGTGGCCGGCCCCGACCTGCTGTGGACCGCGGCCGCGCAGGAGCCGCGCCCGCAGGACCCGCCCGAGTACCGCGCCAAGTACGAGCTGGACCACCTGCCGTCACGCGCCAAGCACGAGCTCGAGCACCTGCCGCCGCGCGCCAAGCACCTGCTCGAGCACGACTCGCCGCACGCCCGCGCCAAGCTCGAGCATGAGCTGCCGCCCCAAGCCAAGCCCCCCACCGCACCTTCCAAACTACAAACGCAGAAGATCAGGATCCCCACCCCGCCGAGACCCCTTGAAAACAAATTCAACTTCAACCGAAACGTCGAAGCGCAGAGCAAACCCATTCCGAAGCTCACGGCGCCCGACAGGACTCTGAAAAAGAGCCAGTTGCAGAGTCCGAGGACTATCAACCGACCTATTAGCAGTATGTACGGGTTGAAAAAACCGGTGTACAAGGTGTACGACAACGGGGACTGCGGCCTGGACCCGAGACTTCCGAGTATCGACGAACATTCCAGCACCGACGTGAACGACTCCAAGAAAATCACGAGGAGCAAAAATATAAGAATCCCGACCGTAAGAAAAATGAGCATCGACGAGGAACGAACTATGAGACTCAATAGTTGTCCGACCAGGCTCAGTGACAAACGGGCGGAGTTCTATAGAAAGGCCGGAGATGGTCTACCAAGGTGAGAACACGTGTATTTCATGACGTAATTATTGAGTACCTACAATTTAAATTACGTCGCGTTTATAAATAACTTTCCTTCAGTTGGCGAGCGAGCGGCTCACTGGTGACGCCACCGGCTAGAATCCTACTTCAGAGCAATGCCACAACCATTAAACGAGCATCGTTGGGGTGAGTGTCTTGGGAACAATATTACTATGCTTTACGACTTTACAAACGTCGAACAGAGTTTCTGACTCGTTAGACTTGGCCGGAGCCAAGTAGGTGAACAGGCGTATCTAATAGCTTTTGTCTGGGAAGATGACAGTACCGGATGTAGGAGATTCTCTTGACTTAAAAACTGTAGCGCAAGCGTTTTTACACTTAGAAACTGAGACCAATCGCTGGAGTTATCCCTTTAGGTATATCTGTAATTTGGCTTTTTATATATAAAGTATGAAACAAAAGTTTCATACTGTATATCGCCCATAGGCCTCTGACATGGCTTCCCAGGTGGTGCTGGTTTCCTCACGATGTTTTCCTTCACCGTCTTACCAAGTGATCATTAATTTCTAACGCACATAAATCCGAAACTCAGCGCGTGCCTGAGTTTCGAACCTAACCTTTGACTTGGCAGTCCAACGGTCATACCAATAGGCTATCACTGCTTATAATATTAGTATTTATGGTGCTTTGAATCATCATGGTCACATCTTTTTTACAGTAACATCGTCAGTCCGCACTCATCTTCAAATAGTCATTGCAAGAGCGAGCGGGCGATGCCGGTATGATTTCCCATTTATTTATTTTTTTTATTTACGACTACCTATACCTTGGGTTTTGTCAATAAGTGCGTTTTACTGCCTCCTGCCTCCAACTTGTCTCACAGCAAAATGGTACCATTTTTTTTATTTTCCTAAGATTCTGAACGTAATCTAGGCGAAGTTTAATCATTTATATTATTAAATACTACTACTACTTTACTATGCCACATCGTATTAGAATCCAGACCTTGTCTTTTATTGATATGTTATTATAGCACATGGTAGCTTAGTAAATTTTCAAATTTTTTATTAAATAATTATAGTCGGATACTAAAATGCTATCGTTCCGCAGGTCGGATGGTACTCAACACGCAGCATGGGCAAGGACGCAAATCATTTACAACGACTCCGACGCACCGCACCGATGAAGTGAACATACCTACACACCATTAGCCCACCGTCACACACTAGACTAATCGCTGTAACTACGCGAACTGTGCGATAAGTCGCTAGTGTGCAGCGGACTTTAGTTGAAAATTTTTGCGTGCTACCCTCATTGTAATGTTAAGCGAATAAAGCAGTTTTGCTATATTGTACACGTTCGACTTCCAAGCAATCGATTTTGGACTAGTATTTTTTTGTTACGTTTTTAATGAAGAGTTTTATAGAATACTAAATAATAGAGTGTTATGTTATGGTTGTATGCATGTATTTTATTGAAAGATTAATATAAGATGTGCATTACTTTGTTTATTTTACATGTAATCATTTATTTATTTTATAAAGAATTATATCTCCACCAATCGTTTATGTCCGTAGACGCGCGTTAGAAGCACGCGCAAGGTGGAAATATTTTTAAAGTTTCAGAAGAGACGCCTGAAGCGAGGCTTTTCTCTAGAGTGGGCCCGCTTCAGTGCACGCGGTGTCACTCTTACAAAAAAAAACTCTTTTGTAGTGCGTGACAAATCAAGAAGTCAAGGCAGTTAACGTCGTGCGGGCTTAGTGCGTTTAAGGACGTTTTATATAGAGTAGAGCCGCGACAAAGCGGAAGAAATGGTGTGGGTGGTGTAAGTGGTATATACCTGTTTTGTGTGGGTGGTGGTGTAAGTGGCATAATATACCTGTTTTGTGTGGGTGGTGTAAGTGGTATATACCTGTTTTGTGTGGGTGGTGGTGTAAGTGGTATATACCTGTTTTGTGTGGGTAGTATAAGTGGTATATACCTGTTTTGTGTGAGTGGTGTAAGTGGTATATACCTATTGCGTGTGGGTGGTGTAAGTGGTATATATATACCTGTTTACGTGTGTCAATGGAAGGGCATGTGGGTGGGGTTGGCCATGGTAGCGAGGCGCATGTAGGTGGTTGTTGGTCGGCTTAGCGGCGGAGAGTCTCCCGGCAGTGGCTCGTTCTTGAACACCGCCGCACATTTCCACTGGTTCAGGTATTGCACTGGAATAAACGCGATAAAAAGAAATGAGATTTATACTTAAACATCGTTCTATGACTAACAAGTCATTGGTAGATCGAAGCAATGATAGCCTAGTGTATGACCGTTGGACTGTCACTCATTTGGCACACAGGTACATGATGTTTCTTCTAGGACCATCAAATTGCACAATATTTGATCGCTGAACATTAGTGGTGCTGCTGCCGAGCATTTTACAACTTTTCGGATTCATGTACGTTTTAGAAATTATAATTATCACTTGCTAAAACGGTGAAGGAAATACATCGTAAGGAAACCAGCACACCGGAAAGATTTTTCTACGGTGTGTAAAGACATATCAGAGGCCTTTGGGCGGTATCAACTGTGACTGGTTGTTGTAAAGCCATACGATAAAGAAGAAAGAAGTACGAACTCTTCCACAGGCGCACGGTGGTGTCGTCCCCCGAGGAGGCCAGCAGCGTGCCCGTGAGGTTCCAGCACACGCGCCACACGCACGAGTAGTGCTCCTCGAAGGCGGCCAGCACCGAGCACTTGAAGCGGCCCGCGCCCGAGCCCTCGCTGCACAACACAATGTACCGTACAGAATAGGGTAGAAGACTAATGCTTATTTATACATTCAGTGTGAGTCAAGAGCACATAATTATGAAATTAAGGGAAACAAGACATCAATTTATCAATGGGAAAAATACTAAAAACACATTTACTAAATTTTTTCTATTACCCTTTGTAAAGAAAATTAATAAAGTTTTGACCCAAGTGATCTATTCTATCAGGTTAAAACAAAAACAGTATTGATTGAAATACAATTTGAACAAACAAAATTACTGAACTTATAAATAAGGAAGAATAGACTCACGCCTGTATTCCCCAGAGGGGGTAGGCAGAGGTGTGTAGTACACCCACGTTTCGCCGGCTATGTAATAAGTCCCATGTAATAGGGGGCGAGCCTATTGCCATTAACCGGGCACAATTCCAGACTAAGGAAGAATTTATGGAAAATAACTAAATACTTACTTTGTTTTTTCATTTTTATATGTGTAGAAAATAAAAATAGCTCTCACAAACTCCCAACGCCCATATTATGTGACAGTCAGTTAAAAAGTAAAACCAATAAAAGCATAAAGAACTTACGCGATAGGTTCAATCTTGATGATCCGTACATCTTTAGTGGCGACGGCTAGAAGATGGAATGATCGGCCGAGGTTGGGCGCGAATGCTATGTCGTTGACAGGCTCCTGCGCCGACGCCAGGCAGTCCGTGCGCGTCCAGCGACGGGACGTCTCACTGTACCTGTAGCAAGCAAGTCAGTAGCTCACACAACGAACAATTTTAACTCACTTGTTGTCGCCCGAGACTTCGTTCCGGTAAAATTTAATTTTCATCATCTTCTTACCCTTGTCCTAATTTTATTTAGGGTCGGCGCAATAGGTTGTAAGCGTAGTCAAATTAGACCTTCAATTTAGGAGGTATGTAGGGAACACTTAATTTAAAAAAAAATAAAGCGTTCTATAGGTGAAAGGTAAGATTTCTTATAAGAAGTTTTTGAGTTTATCAATTACAAACAAACATACAAAATCTAATCTTGTCTAGTTTAAATAAAAAACTAAACTTTAAAAACTATAAAATTACTTACTCGTATATAAAGACTTTGCCGTTACACGAGGTCGCTTTGTCGCCTTGCACGGAGACTGCTGCGTTAGTCGTATTTGGTTCGTCGCTGCCGACCGCTAACATCGGCGGATGCGCCACTCTGTCGACAAATTATTATATTATATTATTAATTACATACTAACGACCCGCCCCGGCTTCGCACGAGTGCAATATACATATAAACGTTCCTTAAGAATCACTATCTATAAAAAAAAACCGCATCAAAATCCGTTGCGTGGTTTTAAAGATCATAGCGACAGACAGACGGTGGATAGCGACTTTGTTTTATACTATGTAGTGATATGTATACGTCACGTGACTCACTTTTGTATGAGAAATTAAATTTTCCTTTTCAGATTTCGACCTATATTCTTTGGGGATAGTTGTTCAGTATTATCAACCTTATTGCCTCCTAAAATTTGGCAGGTCTTTAAAACAATAGGGTGTACTAATTATGGGCCTAAGTTTTCAGTACCTACCTGGACAACGAAGGGTTCCATGAGATGCAACTGATCGATACTTTGGTCGGAATTTCATGTTGTAACGTCCACTGCGCAAGATTCATCACGTCTGGTGCTTCATATATTCTGAAAAATAATCATTTAATAATTACCGTTAAAAACCCTTGTTTGGCCCATGTTAGCTATACTTTTCGCTCAATAGTTCTTTTTATGAGCTAGTATGATAAAAAAAATTCAGCAGCAGTTTTATCTAAAATGTTAATATTATCTTAAAAGATCATACCGTATAATGCCATCAGCGGAGCATGTGACTAGCAATAGGCCTAAGTGTTTGGGACCAAATTTAACATCAGTCACTGAAGTCCGAGAGTCCACGAGATTGGACCTCTTTAGCCAGGTCCGCAAACCTTTTTCTGACCCTGAAGCTGCTGTATCACCTGTAAAAAGTTAATTTTATCAAACACTAGCTTCTACCTGACTTTATCACATTATTTAAAGCAACCTGAGTGAAGTTTCAACATAAAAGTCTATGTAATGACTGAAAAAAAAAATCTCACAAGTTCCATTGATCGGCATTAAGTTATCTCATACATAATCTGCTCATAGTCTAACGACTGATTGCAAGATAAGCTCTAAAAAAACTTCTTCTTATCGATTCGATAGCAAACAATTTTTTTTTATTATATTGAAGCGGCCCAGAAAATAGCGACGCTGACTGCGTTATCGGAAGCAGCCAATAAATCCTCTAGCGTGCAGGTTTTAGGGCAGGGCACGATGATAGGTGAGACATCGTTTGCGTCACCTCACCTCACTCATAAAAAGTTCCATCGGCAATTACTTCTATAACAATAGTGATTTTTTTCTCTGTATTTCCATAGACTTTCGGTTGATCCACTTGTTTGGTTGTTTAATAGTGAATCAAAATACAAGCAACATAATAGAAAATACACATATAAGGGATCCGATGATTACATTATTACTAAACTATTGCGAAAAGGATTCCAGCCACTACACAACCATAATGTGTCTTATTTGTGAGGCTTTGGTGGCAATCTCATTTTAGTCAGACAATAAAAATAATATTATTGCATGATTATAAGAACATCCTCACCAACTTCCTCCCAAATGGCAGCAGTTCTGTCAAAGGAGCAGGTGGCGATGACCTGACCGAACTCAGGATGTGCCCATGTGACCTTCCACACTGACCCATGATGGGCCTTCCAGCTGGCTGTGAGACGCCAACCACCATTTCCATCTGAATCCCACACCTAAAACCAGTTGTTTATGGTTAGTTACCTCTTATGAGCTGTGAATGCCAACAAGTTTTTCTTTCAAATTCATATGCTGGTTAGCCGTTCATGATAGATAATACAGATGATAAAAATCTTGTGTTAGAGGTATTATATTAAGATAGCAAATTTGGGCATTTTTATTTGAAATGCAAGGCTTTAATTGGTTTTAATTTTAGAAAAATGCCCTATATTTTATAACTTAGCAATAGAAGCTTGCAGGAAAAATTTCGGATCAGAAATTCCACCCCTAAAAGGACACCACACCAAAATAAGTCATCCAGGATAGGACACATTTCAATAGCTGATGCCACTCGAGACTGCCGCTTAGGACGTAAGACGATCGGCCAAGAAAACGATCGATTTTATTTATTTATTTGTGTTTGCAAATGAATTAATATTTTTTTGATTTATTAATAACAGCAAAGATTATGGGACTTTTAAATAATATGTGTGCAACAGGTGAGGTTATAGTTAGATAAAAAAAGTGTTGAGGTTATCAGTACCGGATAGTACCGGATGTAAACAGTTGGAAAAAATACCCAGTTTGCCACCCCCCAAAAAAATGAAAGCTCTATAATAACACTGCAAATGGAATATAATATAAAGAATTCATCTAAGCTCATTGTTTATAAAAATGAATCTTGTATTAATATTTATTATGTTACCGCGAATTTGTTTGCTAACAATCAACTTACCTTAACGTACTGGTCACTAGAACAAGTGGCCATTCTTTCACCGTAGAAGTCGTATGCGACATCGTGAATCAAGTCTTTGTGATCGGCGAATATAGTTTGTGATTCAAACAAATTAGTTGCAGTTAATTCACCCATATTGTAGTAAAATCTTTTAGTGAAATTTTTAAATTACACCTTGCGCTGCTAATAATGTTTAAACACATTTGACATAAATAAGCTGTCAATGTCACATGTCCATGTCAAATGTCAAAACTACGTTTAATTCATCATCATTCATTGTAGAACTGCGTTCCTTTATTACGTTTAATTATTACAAGAAAAAGAAGATCGCGACCGCGACATTCCACTTCTATTCAAGTGGCGCAAACTCGGCTGGGCAATTTGCGTACCTACCTACCTATTCGAATCTCTTTCCTCCTCAGTCCTCACTCTAGATCAGTTACAACCTCGGAAGGGGGGGTTACGACTAGGGCCTCGGCCAGGGACTAGCTAGATCTGATTTTGCTCGCTCGCATGAAATATTTTTTGATGATCCAATTATAACCAAATCGTTCATCCATAGCTAATGACCAAATTTTACAGTTCTGCGCACACGCACACGCTAGCTAACAATGAAAAGTGCGGCCAGTTATTATTTATTATATCGTTTTCATGTTTGATTGAGCCGTACCTACTTACCTAAAAGCAATAAAGGTAGATTTAAGTAAGTAGCTTCGTAAGTACCTTTAATTTGTTTTAACAGTTATGAATTTGAGTAATGAGTTTATAAGTCACAGTCAGTCAGAGGTCAGACAAACGGCTATATAACAAGCTATACATTTTATACCTACATTTCCAGTATAAACTGCCATGTTGCTGTTCGAAGAGCCTATATAATGCCAGTTTAGTTATACTGGTTTTGTATAGCTTGATCCAGGCAGAAGCATCCTTCTGTGTAACTGTTGTGTGTTTCCCATATATGGAGCTCCCCCTCCCATATACCACATATATGGGAAAAACCATTGTGTAACCTTTAATAAGTCTTTAAAATGAAACGTCTATCTAAAGAAAGAAAGAAAAACATTTATTAAACACAAAAAAAACACGACATAATTATAAAAGTAATGTAAGTAATATCTCTTATTCTACCTGCAATTCTGCTAACCCTCCAGCCCCCACGGCTCTGTTGCCTGTTGGGTAAAGTAAATCGTTGTATAACTATAATTAGACTGAGAGACCAATTCAACGGGTAGGGTAGGGGTACTCCTAGACCCTACCCTACCCTACTCTACACCTACCCCTATTCTACCCGTTGGATTGGTCTCTCATTTTGATACCCTAGTGACCCTACCCTATCTCTGCCCTACGGTAGGGTAGGCGTAGAGGTAGTAAATCATGCGTAGGTACAAAGTCACACCGGGCAACTAATAAATAAATAAATACTTAACAATCTAATAAATAATAATGATTACGGCGCGGCACTAACGATCACTGACTGACGTGACGGTGACGATTCGATACGATTTCAGCAGAATCATGATTCTTGAGCGTTAATTAAAAATAACGATTGGTATCTAATTCTAAGCACCCATCACAATCACGAAACAAAGATGAATCATATTTCAATCATCATAATTATCATTCAATATGAATCATTATATCATTTAGGAAAACCTTCCAAAACAAAATCGTTTGAAGCAATTTTTAATAATATCTTCCTGACCGAATTTCGGTCACAGCGGCCAATCTCAACGGAGATTAGCCAACTACGCCGGAGATATTTTAGTGCACAAGTGTATGCGCAAACATAGGTGCACTCTCTATTCCCTCACTCTCATAGTCCGATGGGACGGAAATCCGACACGACCGGAGAGAGATCAGGCGCAGGGCCAACGGCTTTACGTGCTTTCCGAGGCACGGAGTAAGTGATAATTAATTTATAAAACGCACATAACTTACGAATAGTCAGAGGTGCGCCTTGGTATCGAACTCGAGACCACTGACTTGCCAGTCAACGGTCACCACCACTTATAGGCTATCACGACTAAGTTCTAGTGATAGGCGAGCTATAAACATGTCCCTAAATAATCAAAATCAGATCCAGCTAGTCCCTAGCATGTCCCCAAGCAACGCCCTAAGCCGAGGGCCGAGTCCCATTAGGGGACGCCCTTAGCTGCTGTTGCTTTAGGTTTAGTTTAATTGCTTTAGCTGGAGGCCTTTATGTCTCGCTAGAAGTTCGGTTAATCAGTCTGATCTCCTTAGAGCTATAACTGAGAGACCATGTAGAAAAAAAAAGGATAGGAAAACAAATAAATATTAGAAAATGGTTTATTGACTCCACATCTACTTATTATGTAACTATTAACAAACAAATGAACAACAACGAAATGCAGACATTCACAGCATTCGGGTAGGAATACAGTAAAATGTAAAATTGATATTATTGTCCGCAAAAAAAATACTGGGGAATATCTGGCGAATTGTTAGGTACATTTTCTTTAATGGCACAGATAATTTAAGTAGCATAAATTTTCATGCTTTTTATATAAGACAATAACAAGCAAGTTCATTTTATACAAAATAGATTTGGCACTTTATTTTTAGGAATGTATAATCCCATTTTTTCTTCAGTCACAACAATTTACATAATTGTTAATCATAATTTGAAATTTTGTAATACAATTTCATGGCTATCATTAATAATTAATAAATTTAGATACTATTTTTTTAATCATTTTGAAATATTTTGAGATTCTATATTTTTTTTAGCTAAAACAGAGCATCATTTAGTATTTATAATTTTAGACATTATTGAAGATAAATAAAGATTTGTATGTGGTTGAGGATAACACACACACATGGTGCCAATTACACGCTACTGTAAACTCATTGTAGTGTTGCCAGAATAAATTTTAGTATTGGAATCATATATTTTGTTAATTTTTTTTTTTATAATATTGGTAAATTAATTTTCCTGCCAGCACTACACAAGTCATTTAGCATTATAATCATAAATTTTCAAGATTTGGGATCAATTTACAAATAACTCTGTCTAGCTTTCAGCTGATCAATTTCCATTGCCAGTTTCCTATTTGTTTCAACTAAAGCATTTTGATTACGCACCATATTTTGTATTTGCTCACTCATACCAGACAGTTGTTTCTCTAAATACAACTTCTGTTTGGTCAGAGCCATCATAATATGGAGGAAATAGTTCCTGTTGTCGTCAGCCACATCCGCAAGAGTCAATTTAACGAAATCCTTTAGTTCTTCTACAGCTTTTGTTTCTATTGCCAAAGCCTGGTTAGATAGTGGCTTCAGATTTGATAAATTGACATTTGAGCCCCGCCCATCATCCGGAATACCATTAGAAATTACGGGTGAAGGAAAAGCTAAGTTTTCAGTTACTCTGCTGTTTAATGGAGTAGATATTTTACTTATATTTTTCTCTGCATCTAATTGTCGATACCTCAACTCATGTTTCTCACTTTTTCTCTCAAACTCAGAAGATTTGTTTCCATCTTCTTCATAATCATTAGACTTGTCAAGGCCCATCATTACAAGGAATGAATCTGCTTTTTTGTCACCGTCTTGAGCAGAAACATTTAAATGGTTTTTTGGTGGTGAATCAGAAACAAAGAACATATCTGAAGTTCTATGACGAACTGGTGAAGATATTTTTTGTGGAGATAGGTTAGAGTCAGTGTCTTCACGAAGACTAATCTCGGTTGTTATAACCTTTTTTCTTAATGGTTGGAAAGCAACTTTATGAACTTCTTCCTCATGGCCTTTTAAAACTTTAAAAGGGGTAGTTAAATCTCGGAGATCATATAATAATACAACCCCATTTTTGGTACCAAGAGCTACTTGGTTTTCCATGTTCATTGCTAAAGAGGTAAGAGTGTATGAGGTTCTAGTTGTTGAAACGGTATTCTGTAATCTGACATCATATACATGCATGATCTTGTCATAACCACTGGAAAGCATCACATCTTTATTTATAAGAGAGTATGCAATATCACTAACAGGTGAAGCATGAACATTCTCAAAGAACACCTTGTCCTTGTTAGTGGTGATATCACGAATTACCACATGACCTTCATCTGTAGCAAGACCAAGCAAAGATCTAGACTCATGGTGGAATTTCATTGCAGATATACTCTTAGAGCAGGCAAGCTTCACTGTTAGCACTGGAATGTTGGATACAAGACCGTAGATAATGGTATCACCATTTTGCATGGATGCAGCTAGGCTTGTGTTCTTAGCGTTGTAACTGACGAAGTTCACGCAAGACTGTTGGGATGGAGTAGGGAATGTTTTTGTGATATTTTTATTTTTAGTATCCCATATCATAACATTGCCACTTCTAGTACCAATAGCAATGTTACGGTGGCCCTCTCGATGAAAGCTGGCTGACCAGGTGTCTTTTAATGGTATATGTTGTAAAGTTCTGACGTCATGATCTGCTGGGCTTAGTATTTCAACCACACCTTTAGAATTGACCTGTAAAAAAAAATACACAGTTTTAAGTGTATTCCTGCAGAAGCTAAGACAGTAATTACAGTGAATGATAATCATCTGGTAAATACCCGACGACAAAAATAATATGTTAATAAACAACTAAATTAAGACTTCCTAAACAACACCCTGACCTAATCATTATTTCATAA
Source organism: Protodeltote pygarga (assembly GCA_936450705.2). Taxonomy (NCBI): domain Eukaryota; kingdom Metazoa; phylum Arthropoda; class Insecta; order Lepidoptera; family Noctuidae; genus Protodeltote; species Protodeltote pygarga. The sequence continues at coordinate 12,351,054 of OW388265.2, read as the reverse complement.
AAGGAATAATATTTAATCCTTGAATTCAAACAATGAACAATGCTAAATTTATCAACTCAATAAAAACAACCATTGTACAGTCGCAACAGCGCAATACTTGGCACACCCTGAAATTACAGATGACCTAACTAAATCCATAAAAACATACATAATATGTGCTACTGTTACATGTTACTACTAAGTAAAATTCTCTAGAGAAATTAACTCAGATGATTAATATTATTTTAAGAAGTAATAAACTTACCTGCAATAGATATTTGCTATCATCGCTCCACGATATATCCCGCAGAATTCCTTCATAACACCAGTAACTTTTTTTCAAATCCCAACTGTTGGTATCGTATAGCAGTAACCGGGAACTGATAGAGGAGAAATACATTGTTATGCTTATGCTATCAGACCCGGTTAAAGACAGGAACTTTCCCCTCTAAAATGCTTTAATTGAATATATTTATTATATTAACATAATAAACAAAGTCGCTGAAAACAAATTGAAAACGTAAAATTTTGACAACTTTGACAAAAAGTGACAGTGGGTTGCTATTAGCAGAATTATTTTCGTACATTCGGGCAACACCGAAGATTTATTTTACTATAATTTTTTTTTTTAAATAATCCGAAGTTTTAAAGTCAAATGATGAATGATCCACATTGTGAACAAATCAAGTTGTGCTGCCGCCGTGCTTGCCGGTCATCGAGCTACAGTGCCGGTGCCATTGAGTATAAATATGTCTATGGCCGGTGCCGCCGGTGCGGATGTCATGAATCTGTCATTATCTGAAGTTTGAATGAAGTTCTGACGTGTACTTGTTTTCATTAATTCGGTGGTCATCGGAGTTTTTGTAAAACTTCAACAGGCGTATTTCTTACGTACATCTTGTAAGTATTTGGTGTAATTTTGCATCCATTATAAATCCCTAAGCTCCTTTCAATTGGCAATGTAATATAATTAAAAGGATAATTATGATAATGTGGTAATTACTTTGTCAGAAAGCCGCGATTAAACAAGCTATCTAACATTCGTGAAATATTGCCAACTGCAGTTTATTTAGGAAATAAACCCCTTGTTACCTTGTGTATACATAAAATGATTTACGAGAGAATTACGCGATAAATCGAAAACTAACACAAGATAATTTACTATAACCTTCACCGTAGGTACACTCTTACGATAATGCAACCATTTATTCAACATCAAATCTAACCAAACTATATAAATTAATCATTTCAAAACTACTTATCACCTAACCTATTAATATTTCTCAAAATTAATTGGAAGTTTGTACTTTTTATTTTCCAGAAATATCCAATCAACATGATCACGGACATCCAACTAGCAGTGTTTTCCAACATCCTGGGGGTTTCTATATTCCTATTAGTGATTCTGTACCACTACATCAATGCAAACAGTACAAAGTAAAGGTAATAATGTCTTCCGTACTGAATTTCGGTCACAGCGGCCAATCTCAACAAAGATTAGCCATAGATGCAGGAGATATTATAGTGCACAAGTGTGTCTGCAAACAGGTGCACTCTCTATTCCCTCGCATAGTCAGATGGGACGGCAATCCAATATTACCCAAGAGAGACCAAGCAAAGGGCCAACCGCTTAACTTGCTTGATGAGGCACAGAGTAAGTGATAATTAATTTATATTACGCCCGTAACTTACGAAAAGTCAGAGGTTGGGTTCAAAACTTCAAACCTTATACCTCTGACTTTTCAATCGACTGTCATACCACTAGGATATTACAACTGAAAAAAAAAGTAAAAGATCATTGTAATTTTGTGCTGCCTGATATTTTAACAAAGGAACTGCACTTCTATTGCATATCGTCAGTTTTGTTAGTTCATCTATGGTAATGAGACACAAAACAGAATCTATTGTTACATAGCATTTATGGCTAGGAAACTTGTGAATACACAGGATGCTCCAAAACAAATTGTCAAGTGAGAGTAACAGGAGACAGTCCGAATCATGAAGATGCAAAATAAATGAAAAATGGTTTTTATGGCAGAGACTTATGAGTTTAAATCTGATGATTTCATATAGTATATGCTATTTTAGGCACCAGGTTATGTGGTTTTGAGTTTATACATATAATTCATAAGGAATAAAGATTTTATGCATTGTGAAAAATTAGTTTGTAGGTACATTTGCATCTTTGCAAAGCTAAAGACCTTACCTAATAAACATTTCACATGGTTGACAAAAACAAAGTTTTATTTTATTTTAAAAATCCGTTGTCTCTGCCCTCTGGGAAACAGGCGTGAGGCTATGTATGTATGTAATTTTAAATATGCAGATTTAAAAATGTTACAATTACAAATTCGTTTTATTTTTTCAGATAGTGCCCAACATCTCAGCTGAAAGAATATGCAATAATAATTATAATTATTCCATCTAATGTATAAGATGTAAATAAATTAAGTGTTCTCATTTCTGTTTTATTATTTGTTTCCTTGTCCTTTTTTTAAATTCTGTGTAAGATAAGATAAGATAATTTTTTTTGTGAATTTTTTTACATGTTATAGTAGGTACATGATAGCTTATAAATTATAATTATTTAATAAGAAAATTTGAAAAAACAACTGATATGGATGGGATTCGAACCCACGATCTTCGACGTACCGTGTCGACCCCCTCAGGCTAGATGGAGTGACGATTTTTGCAGCAGCAGCAGTAGTACAGTTTGGCAAAAAAGAGTGCACAAATTGGGGGCGCTACTGGCGCAATTCTCATAGGTACTACAATTCAAAATTGCCAGGTATTTGGTACTTACCTAGGTACATATTTCAATGACGAATTCTTTTTTTTGTAAATATAAATTAATTTAAAAATTAGGCAACTTGGGGTACCTAAAGATTATTTTTGTGCAATAAAAACCAAATAATATGTTAGTACAAGAGCAAGCGTTAAGTTTGATTAACACTACTAGATGGCGCTGTACGCGGCGGTTTGTTATTTAAGATGCTTAAATTTATTTTTATTCTCTTTGTAGCAGATAGGTAGTATCGCTTATTAGGAACTACAACTTACGTAGTATTGATGATACATCATTTTACCACAAAAACGATGAACTAGGCTCTGGTATAATAGGTTTAGAATGTAAGCTAATGGCGCAGCAAACAAAACATTATTTTTGGTATGCGCTTGAATGGAATTACGTTTAATAAATAAAAAAAATTGTTAAAAATATAATTACAAGCAAGCAGTGGCATGGTATGAAAAGGTCTCAGGTTCGAAACCAAGGCATAGCACGCACTCAGACGCGATAGTTTTATAAATCACTAGCGACCCGCCCCGGCTTCACACGGTTACGCTAATATGCATGCATAATATGCATGTACATATAAACCTTCCTCTAGAATCACTCTATCTATTAAAAAAAACCGCATCAAAATCCGTTGCGTAGTTTTAAAGATCTAAGCAATAGCATATGTACATAGGGTCAGACAGACAGACGCGGGAAGCGACTTTGTTTTATACTATGTAGTGATGATCTTGTAAAGTATCGTTATCGTAAAGTCTAAAATCAAAGAACGTTCTATACGTGTAATAAATTATAGACCTCATAGGCCGGAAGGACGGGTATCCGACACAACCGATCAGGCCCGATAGCTTAACGTGCTTTCCGAGGCACGGAGCTAGTGACAATTAAATTAAAATACACACATTACTTACGAAAAGTCAGAGGTGCGGTCTTGGGTACGAACCTGCGACCTCTGACTTGCCAGTCAACGGTTAGGTATACGACTATAATAATAGAATAGCCATAATAGGTTATCAGATAGTTGCAGTGGTGCCTCGGAGAGCACATAATCTCTCTGTGGTCGTGTCATTGTGTCTAATCGGATTATGAGAGTGCACCTGTGTTTGCGTACGCACTCGTACACTATAAACATTTCTTTGTACTTAGTGAATCTCTATTGAGATTGACCGGTGACCAAAATTCAGTTAGGAGAAAGACATCATCACTTTTCGACTTAGGTACTTACTAAAAATGTGCAAAATAAATCTGTCTGATAGAGGTCTTTATCTCCGAATTCCGAAGTCTGAGAGTCAAAAAATGATTCCCCATGATTATTTTTAATTACAGGGTAACATACTTTCCAGAAAAAATATAAATGAAGTTCCAGATAAATGTAATTTTCGTAGAAAATAACTTAATCGCTTATCTAGAGAGACCGTTAGACTACAGTTTATATTATATCATATTGGTAGTTCTTTATTTTGTGGTTATCGACTATGAAATTTGGAAGAAGTATATACCTACCATACAAAGGCAACATTTTTCCTCCATGCTACGAAACCCTTTATTACGCAAGTCCGACTCGCACTTGACCGGTTTAGAAAAAAGTTATCCAACAAAAAATAATTCGAAGGAAAATTTCAAAAAAAGTACACGAGTCTTGTGGTATCAAACAACAGCTTTTCTAGGTCATGCTTACTCTGCTTTAATTAACGACCAGCAATCTGTTTGCGATTACATTTGCTTTTATTTCGCAAATCACTTTTTAATTTCCTGTTGATGTTTCCGTTGCTGTCATCTGTTTTTGTTTGGACGTATATTGATTGTTACACGCTATTCTAAGGTAAAAAGGTGAGCAGAATTACAAAAAAAATGAAGATGCAGGGGTCATGTAAATTGTCCACGTCCATGATTGATTGATAATGACATGATTCATGATTATTTACATTTATAAATATCGGGATGAAATGAGACGCGGGAAAAACGCATAACATTGTTAAATTCAAAATCACAGACTTTATTAAGATCAATCATAGACTAAGAACTCTAGGTTTAAAAGTAGGTATCAGCTAGCTAGATGAAAAAGCGGTACTTTGGGTGTCCCCGTGTCCCGCTCAGGGTGCTGAAATAGCAACAACGCCTCTCTGCATGCTGTAATTTTAAGTCGACCAATGATGGTTGGAACAATAATTAGTCACATTAAACTAGTAGTGATCGAATCTGTTTCTAGTATGACTAGTATGAGGCTACGGCAATGGTTGGTTACCAAGCAACTACTGACGTCTTCTGGCAAGCAAAAACCCGAGTCTAGTTCTTCTCTATTCTCTACGCTAAAATCTCAATTGTCGAACAGAAAATATTGCTATCACATCAGAAATATTTATCAAGGTTTAGCAGCTACAATGTCACAGATAGACACACTGATACGTCAAAGTTATAACACCCCTAATTTTTCGTTAGAGGGCTAAAAATAGAAAGAAAGTTGTTGATGACCAGGCAGGTTAGGTGTAGATACATAATTACATTTATATGCAAACGTAGGTGGCTTCTACATTCCCTCTATATGCTCTCCGAGGCACAGAGTAGTAGTATAAGTAGTTATTACTTACATTATTAACAACATTCTATATCTACCTACAGTTTGCCATCCAACGTGGGGTGGCAACTTGCATTTCCACTGGGACGTTGCCCTCTGCAAGGGTAGTAGGCTCGGTCTTTTAGATAAAGTTTTTCTTTTTTATTTATTTTAAGTTTTATTGTGTAGTTCATAATATTAAAGTTCGAAATTTTGTAGAAATAAAAAACATTGCGAGTGGGATTGAAATTTGACTTATTGAGTAAAGTCGCTCTGCCGCTAAGCTATTCGTAACCCCCGTGTTATCGAAATTCTCTTCTAAAAGATGTAACTTATTGCTTACAAATACCTACATAAACATTTTTAATTCGTTTCAAAGAATCTTAAGATTTTTTTATTTTTTTTAATCTTTATTTATGTTTAGGGGCTTTTATCCGATAGATATGTCAACCCCATCGTACCTTATTATAGAATTAACCGAAGTTTAAGATGTAATAAGCAAATGTTTTATTTCTATGACTATGATTTTGTTTATTAAATATGGAAACATCTAACATCAAAATTAAATTTTTTAAATTTCAAAAAAAGGAGGAGCTGAATACTTGGATATTAGGCATTTATTTTTAAAATGACATCAGCAGTTTTAGTAACCTTTTATAAATAATTTTTTTAACGTCTTTAGCATAAATAAAATCCACATGATTAAATTGCTCGTATGGTACCTTATAAATGTCCACAACATTGTTGAGCATTTTTCGAAGATGGTCGACGTCACTGGGATGGGCTAACCAATCCGCTTCGCTGTAGAACAAACTTACAGGAGCGACTACCTTTTCCAAGGGATATCTCGGAGCCACCTTAGCACCATATCGTTTCACATTCTCTTCGCTCCCATAGTCGAATTTTCTAAAGTCACCGGATATCATTCCTTGACCATAGTGAACTACCTGCTTCACAGACGCACCAGAAGGCACATGCCCATAAATCACAGGTAAATTTGTAACATTGAGTTGTCCGAAATCAAATCCAGCGATTATAAATATAACGTTGCTGCATAAAATACTAGATATAGGCCCTGAGCCACACAGTAATGACTTTAGAACAGCAAATAGTTTATTATCCGGCAAAAATTCATAAAGGCTAAGACTTTTGGTAACGCCGTGAAATATTGACGTTCCTGGAGCAAGCAGCCTCACTAAAGGCGACCTCATTTTCGACATAAAAGCCACAGGAGATAACGCAACCATCAAAGCAATCTTCGAATTATATTCGGGCCTTTCCGAAGTCATGACAAAGAAAGATGTAGTGCCTTGAGAATGACCGACGTATTTTAGAGATTTAACATTCCTCTTGCTTAGCACAAAATCGATCATCGCTGGTAGATCGTAGACACCGATCTCGTGCCACGAAAAGTCCCAGAACGAGGCATTGGTCGGCTTCAACTTAATGTGATGACGGGAATGCTTATTGCCACGTGCGTTGCCCATCCAGACATCGTAGCCTTGGTCAGCTAGCAAGTAAGCTAGACCACTTTCGGGACCCGCAATTATATAGTCATCAGCACTGCCTAATAACCCGTGCATCAGGAACACCGGCGGCCCGTTGCCCGGGATTCGAAACATCGTTAACACATAACCGTCTGCCGTAATAACTTCTAGTTTCTCAACTGAATAACCATATTTAACTATAATATCAGAGATGCTCAATCTAGCATCTTCGTTTTTCTTCCCAGCTTCGAAGTCGGCTACGAACTTATTGATTGCGTCTACTCTATTAGTTTTGCTGATGTAAGACGTGAGTTGAACTGGTCCTAAGGCCTTTGAAATTAACAATGGTATCCTTGTCAGTGAATTCACAGTTGCTACAAAGTTGTTGGCGGTAATAAACGATGTGGCAGTCACTATGGGATGTTTTACGAAATCTTCGGTTATATCTCTCCTAGTTTTTGTTATCCTGCTTGAATTTACATGGTTAGCTGTTCCATCTTTGTAGGTAAAGAGTGTGAAAAAAATGACGATAGTAATATCCATCGCACGAGTGTCCCGAGTCTGATCGAGGAGTGAACTGTTTGGATTCCATTGGCGACCTTGTCCGTGTATGTAGTTTTTGCGATGGCATATCTTTCCGCTTATTAGTGATGGTCAGTGATGGGTAATAAATGAAGCGCAGGTCATTTCCGATAGTACCAGACGGTTAAATAAGGGAAATTAGGGAATAGTAGACGTGGAATGCGGTAAATTAGAATTACAATTTATCATTATCTTTTTTTTTCAAGGTGGCAAACAAGCACACAAGCGCTTGATGGGGTAGTAATGGGATAGATGATCATAAACAATGAACAGGAAAAGATGATTAGACAAATTCGGTGAAACCTATCCCTATAGAGTAGAGTAGAGTTCTTATCTCATCTGAGCAATCCAAATGCTATTCAAATGTAATGTACTTTTCTTAGAAAAGGGATGCTATTTTCAAATAAAAGTAAAATATTTTTTTACGTAAAACGGTTTTGTCATCAAAACTAATGCTGTGTACTAAATATCAGATCAATCTGTCAACAGGAAGGTGTAAATATCGATAACTAAATTTGAACCAAATAATAAACAGGTCAAACTAAATAAAACCGTTTAAAAGAGAACTCTACATTTTGATTGCTTAGATAAGAGAAGGGCTCCGGTTTGGCTATGTGGAATAGGTCTGAAACATACTGTCCAACTTCTCCCCTCCTGATTTAAATGCAGCTGTGCTCCATCTTAAACAACATTGCTTACCACCTGAGTTCGTGGTCAAACACTTGCCAATTTCATAATTTAAAAAAAATCTTTTGTTTTTACAGTTGATCGGGCTCTATCAGAGTCAGGCTGTCAGCCGTGTTTCCGATGATCACCTGCGCATCTGCTAAGTGGAAAACCAGCAAATTAGTCAGAATTTTTAAAGCAAAATTGGCAATGTAATGGACGGCCTAAGTTTCGGACTATACACGAAATGTGAATACGATCTCTTATTCTTAGAAATATACACATTTAAATTTGCACCTAAAACCTATACGTACATATAAGTATTATACACTAGCGCTTTGCCCGCGACTTCGTACGCCTGTGTATCGCTAATAATTATGCATGTACCTACCTACATGAAAACCGTATAAAAATATAAAATGGCATCAGGCGTTACTTTACAGAAATGCATGATTTTTCAAATTATGAAAAAACAATATAATATGTAGTATTAATTTTGCTAATTAGTGTGAATGTGAACTAGTGAAAACCGTATCAAAATCTGTTATATGGTTTAGAAGAATTCATTACCTAAGCGGAAAAACAGACAGATGAAAAAAGTAACTTTACTTCCTAATAATTTAATTTACCTACCATAATTATATATAATGTCCTCTTGACCGAATATGGGTCACAGCTGCCAATCTCAATGGAGATTAGTTAATTGCGCAGAAGATATTACAATGCTCAAGTGTGCGCGAAAACACAGGTGCACTCTCTATTCCCTCACTCTCATTGTCCGATGGGACGGCAATCCGACACGACCGGAGAGAGATCAGGCGCAGTGCCAACGGCTTTACGTGCTTTCCGAGGCATGGAGTAAGCGATAATTAATTTTATAAAACGCACATAACTTACGAAAAGTCAGAGGAGCGCGCCTTGGGTTTGAACCCGAGACCTCTGACTTGCCAGTCATCCGCGGTCACCACCACTAGGCTATCACGACTCTCAACTCTTTCGCCTTTTACCCTTTATATTGAAAGACAATGGGAAGACCAGCTGTGTAATAGGCTTATCACATACGTTGCTATATACTTAAGAGGACCCGGGATCTCCCCTCATGTGCTGATGGTGATCACCGGGGTGGTTTTAGTGAGGTAAGAATCTCACACTCCCCGGTCTCTTCCCCTGGAGGCCGGGTGCCTTTTGAAGGTTTCCCCCCGAAAACAAAAAAAAAAAAGGTAGGGCCTAAACAGGATCATCGAACCCAAGGCCTCTGACTTTTCATAAGTTATGTGCGTATTATAAATTAAGTATCACTTAGGTACTCCGTGCCTCGGAAAGCACGTAAAGCCGTCCTGCGTCTGATCTCTCTCCGCTCGTGTCGGATTGCCGTCCCATTGGACTATGAGAGTAAGGAAATAGAGAGTAAACCATAATGTTGTGCAATATAATTTTTCCCGCATAGTTGACCGAATATCGTTGTGACCGAATTTCGGTCATAATAACATTATTATTATAGGAAAACGATTAGAGACCTTCCTTAAAATTTGGCAAAATTTATGCGCTCGCGCTCGAAAAAAAAATTACTGGTCCTTATTGGGTACGAACTGCTAGTATAAATACTGTTAGTCAGGGACAGCGTACCTGGCTGTTTAAGAATAAAAATAAAATTGTGAAACATTTTTTGGATTTTTGTTATAGGTGCGGGTCGTGAAATTTTACAAAATCAAACACTTTCCATTATCCTAAGTGCCCCACAGGTGGATTTTATAGTTTTTTTTTTGCACGCTATTCTAAATATTTTCGATGTTAAAAGAAGCCTAAATTACGCCTTTATAAATTCCTGCTATTCTAGTGAAAGTTCCATCAAAATCGGTCCAGCCCTTTAGAAGATTAGGTAACTACCCGGTACAAACAGACAAAAAGGAAAGCAGTCGCGCTTGCTACCCCTTTACTAGATCAACGAAGCAGTCTAAGTTGGTATAAAAAAAACAGTTAAAAATATTTAATTTAAGCCATTGAAAGCCACAGACAAAAGCTTGTATTCATTCTTAATTATTGCTCGCACTTCATTCTGAGATTGCTATAATTAGCATATTTTTAAATCGTCATCGAACATTAGTGTTTCAACACTTTAATGTTCAAAGTCTGACACATGTTACATGGGTATTAAGGTTACTTCGACGTTTTATGCTGATTAACAGAATTATGCAATAAACTTATAACTCTTACAATTATTCCTAACTATTTATAACAACTTTTGGTTTCGTTTAAAAATTTTAAAAATCAACCTACAATAATTGTTTTAAAAAGAAAAAATCAATTATGAGTGGGATTTGAACCCGCGAGTCGCGACTTACTGAATAAAGTCCCCGATCGCTCTGCCACTAAGCTATTCGTAACGGTTAGGTCGCGAATTCGAATCCCAACTAAGACTGCGACTAAGCTATTGAACCACTGCGCACTGCCCGCAGCGGCACCGCTGGAACAGATTCGTCCACCTCCGCTAATAATTTCAACGGCCAATCTCAACCGAGATTAGCTTTTAGACGCACGATATTATTATAGTACACAAGTGTGTGCGCAAACACAGGTGCACTCGCTTTTGCCTTATTCTCATAGTCTGATAAGACGGCAATCGGACACGATCACAGCTGAGATCAGGCAAAGGACCGACGGATTTACGTGCTCTTCGAGGCACGGTGCAATTATAAAATACGCAGGAAAGCCAGACTGTCAGAGCCTTAGGTTCGAACTTGAGACCTCTGACTTATCAGTCAACTGTCATCCTGCTTTAGCGTCAAGCACCGCTTGAACGCATTTCGTCATGGGGCCCGAGTGCACGTCTCCTATATGAATACTTATGTGTATGGAAATTGCTTGGAGTGGAGATTAGTCGACAGTAGGTAAGCGTAACCAGAAGCGGCTCTTTCTTTGCTCAAAGAATCAGCATTGCCATCTAGCGGGGCAATGCTGCCAGACTCCTAGGCCTACGCTACCTGCAGACAACTGTCCAGGAAATGGGGAGGAATTCTTTGACTCCTACTGCGTGTCACTTTTGTATAAGTATAACTTGAAAAAAATAATATATATAGACTCACGCCTGTATTCCCCAGAGGGGGTAGGCAGAGGTGTGCAGTACACCCACGTTTCGCCGGCTATTTTATAAGTCCCATGTAATAGGGGGCGAGCCTATTGCCATTAACCGGGCACAATTCCAGACTCCGTGCTGCTACTGAGAATTTCCTAATGGAAAAACCCAATAACACTTTTGCCCGACCCGGGGATCGAACCCAGGACCTCGTGCTCAGCAGTCGCGCTTGCTACCACTAGACCAACGAGGCAAAAATAAAATATATAAAAAAATAATATATTGAAATAATCTGTCTAATTGAGATAGTTAATAGTTTCTTAGGCGGAGTATGTGCGCAAATTTATAGGTACAGATCCATCCAGTCCGACGAGAGAGCAATCTGACAAAGACCGTCGGCTTTGGGCTTTGTGTGCTCTCTGAGGCACGAACCAGGTGATAATTAATTTAAAAAATACGCACAGAATAAGTACGTAAGTAAACGTAACTTATGAAAACCAGAGATGCGTACAGTACGTAACTGGATACAAATAGGCCATACCTATAATATTACACATCAGTGCATGAAATTGCTAATTTGTAGGTTTGTCTTTCTTTAATTGAGGAGACTGACGCGATTTTTTATTAATGCAATTAAAAATATACAATGGAATGACTGTTCAGGTAAACCACCTGGCAACTTACCTAAAAATATCAAAATTGGTCAAGTGCCTTGCCCTGCTCTATTTTATACACACAGACATAATTATAAAGTCGCGCGGTTTATAAGCGCTTAAAAAAATATGACCTGCTCCATGCCTCGGAGAGCACGTACGTAAGTCGTCGATCTGCGACTGATATCTCTCTGGTCGGTTGGATTGCCGTCACTTTAGATTATATTATGAGAGTGAGGCACAATATTACTGGTGCACTCACTAAGTTAAGTACACACTTGTGCACTACAATATCTTCCGCGAAGTGATCAAATTTCGACTAAGAGGATATTATTTATCAATCAATCAACAAATCGTAGGCACAGCTAAAGATAATAGCCTCTCCCAAATTCTACTGCAACACCTTGAACCCATGACATTTTTTTAAACGAGTGCTAATCTATTCAAGATTTATGTCGATTGGACTGCAATCCAGCACAAACCGAAAGAGGTCAGGCGCAGGACCGACGGATTTACGTGCTCTCTGAGGCACGAAGCAACTGATAATTATTTTAATGAAAAGTTAGAGGCTTTGGCTTTGAACTTCACCAATCAAAGGTTATCACATAAATAATAATGCGTGCATGAAATGGTTTGTGAATAGGGTCTTGGGGTAGGATATTTAAAATTAAAAGTACCTAGTTCTCCCTTGGACTCCCTTGTTATAAAGATGCTGTAATTTTGGATTAAAACGCATCTGCCAAACCCTAAGCCTTTTGGAAAACATACGACAATATAGTTAAATAAATAATTTTATAATATATGCAATTAAAAATTTCCTGCAAGTTGATGGATCATACACATTGAAAACTTTTTTACGTAGTTAGCTAAAATATTAGAGCTGTACTAATACATAATGTCATAAGTTCTAACAAACAACGAAATGTGCTTGCGATGCATTTACCGCACCGACGACATGCGCATGCGTCCGTCCCTACTCACACACGGACATAATAACTATACACTACGTTTAGCTGACTGTATGAAAATTTTAATATAAAAGGTATGCATTTGTTCAGTAACAACACACAGCAAACCGACAACATGAAGGCAGCTTGTGTGTTGGTCTGCCTTGCCCTTGCCCACGGCATCACGGCTAGTATCTTCAAGCAGCAAGAAAGTCGGGTGGACGGCCTCGACGTTCAGCAGCTGGAGTACATCGACCAATATCAACGCCAACTTCGGGACCAATCATCCACCGAACAACAATGGGTACAAACTCCTCGTGACCAGAACAGGTTTGAGAAGCAACGTGACCAGAAGCTGCAGAACCAGGAACACTGGCAACAGTCAGCTCGGAGAGAACTGCCAAACCAATTCCGTAACCAGGAAGTCCAGGAAGAACAATACCAGATCCAGCGTGCTCAGGAACAACAACTCCAGAACCTGCCAACTTGGGAACAAAGGAACCAGGCTCAGGGGTCCCAGCATCAGCAATCTCAAGAACAGTTATTCGAACACAAACGCCCCCAACCATTACACAATCGCCACCACCATCATGAGAAGGCCCACCATCATCATCCTCAATCTTCATCATCTTCCTCTAGTGAAAGTCAGGAGTCTTATGAAAGAAGATACTTAGGCAATCAGCAATTAACCCGCATAGAAAAACTGAAGTTTATTTCACCTCTTGCAAACACAGTCATCATCAAGGATAAGCAAATTAACCAGGATTCCGGTGACGCCATCATGTGGGGAGATTTGCAGATGGCCGTTGGCCCGAATGCTCCCGTCCAAACCGAGGAAGACATTGAAAAGATCTTTGGCGATGCTCAGAAAGCTATGAGGCACATTACCGAAGAGGAAAAGGCCAAATTCCACGAAATTTATGAACTGACAAAACACGAAGAAAACGAAGACGCCCAACTCAACGCTACACAGCTGGCACAGAAATACCAGTACCCTGTAGAGGAACACATCATCAAGACAGATGATGGCTACGTTCTTACTCTCTTCAGAATCCCTCCCAAGAAGCAGATACGTGATGTTCAGAAGAGACCTGTTGTGTTCCTTATGCACGGTCTTCTAGGAAGCGCTGATGACTGGCTTCTGATGGGCCCTAGCAAATCCCTTGGCTTCTTGCTATCCGATGCTGGTTACGATGTATGGCTCGGTAACGCTCGTGGTAACAAATACTCTAGAAAACACGTGAGCAAGCACCCTGCTATGACCGATTTCTGGCAATACAGTACTGATGAAATTGCGCTCCAGGACTTGCCCGCTATGATTGACTACGCTTTGGAAACCACCAAACAGGAGAAGCTTTATTACATCGGACATGCCCAGGGAACCACTGCCTTCTTCGCGCTCACCGCCACCCGTCCAGAATATAACGACAAAATCATCATGATGTACGCTCTGTCTCCAATGGTCTACATGACAAACGTGCGCAGTCCATTGTTCCGTATGATCGCACCTACTAGCAAGTTCCAACACCGTCTCGTCAACCAGATCGGAGAAGCCGCTTTCACACCTAACAAGGATCTGATTCACACTGTTGGTGGCGCTATGTGCGAAAAAGAAGTTGGCTGCAAGAAACTCTGCTCTAACGTAAACTTCGTAATGGCTGGTGTCAATGTAGACGGCTTGGACTCCGACTTAATTCCGGTGGTAATGAAACACTTGCCAGCTGGTACATCAACTAAGGTGATCAAACAATACGGCCAAGGTGTCGATTCTCAGGAGTTCAGAAGATACGACTATGGATCCCACATCAACAAACAGGTGTATGGCCAGCAGGAGCCACCCAAGTACAACATGGCGGAAGTCCAAGTTCCCGTTACCCTGTACTACAGCGAGGAGGACTGGCTTGCTCACCCTAAAGACGTAGTTAGACTGCAAAACGAGCTTCCCAACGTCAGAGAAACCTACAAAGTACCCGAGGAACACTTCAGCCACATGGATTTCCAATTTTCGAAGAACGCCCCTGAGATTGTGTACCAGAGACTTATTGAATCCATGCAGAACCAACAATAAGAAATCAAGTATTTAAAAAGGGCTGTATAGATAATTGCATTTGTATAGATGTATTGTAATGTATCGTTTAACTTAAATTATTTTTTTTACTTTACTGACGCATTAAATAAATCCGTCCATATATTTTATAAATATTCTTTACTTTACTTTCCATATTTCTTTCTATCCTACTGAGGTCTTCGTTGGCCTAACTAGACTTTAGTAGTCGCAAGCCCAGCTGCATATTTCACTGGCGGCTGCTGATCATGACGTATCGGGGATCAGCTCCCAGGTCGGGCAGTATTAGTGAATATCCATTGGGATATTTTAAATACTAACTTACCAACCATGCACATACCACCATAAATAGAGCAAAGTTTCAGTTCTAATTTAAACGTTGCTCTACACTAGCTTCTCTCATGTACCTATCGGGATTACAATTTACACACATATATAGCCCGAAAGAGAAAAATATATAGCCTGAAAAATATATATCTTAAAAATTGGTCCCGTACAGGGATCGAACCCGCGACCAAAGAATTACCTACTATTACTTACCGCGACACTCGGCACGTAAACCACCGTGCTAAAAGTATACCTACTCATATTTTGAATAAACAATCAAGCCTAGTACCTAAATGTGTAGGTATGGCAATCAAGTTGTTTTTATTTGCTTGCTATCATAACAATCACGCCTGATTTCCCTAGTTAATACAGGGACTATTTTATTGCCTGACTTAAACCGGTTTCTAGGATCCATGCCGCTATTCAAAATTTCCAGTTGGAAATTACCTACCAAGTAGATTACCAACACGTTATCGACCAAACCTACTCAAAGCCTACTCGCTTCAAGCTCAACAGCAGCCCTTACAAGCCTTGCAACTATTTGCAATTCCTACGAAAATTTAGTAAAACCATTACCGTAATCCGTATTTTATTTTACGTATATTGGTAATTATATCTTTAATCTTTATCGAAAAGGATAAATAAATTTTGTTGCGTTGCTTGCATCACGGTGCATAAGTAGGTACCTAGTATACACATAAATAAGTTCACAACTCCGAACACAAACTGCAACAATTACTCGAGACATGATTGACACGTAATTATCAAGATGTTTATTTTCGTATCCTACAGGGTAATCTAGATACTGTATTACTCAATGAGTTCAGATGGCGGTGAAAACAGAGTTAAAATATCTTTGTGCCCATTTTTTCTTTGATTCATTAAATGCTTCATAGATGTCGCTACCGAAAACGGTTGAATGTTTGACATTTAAACAGCCCACGCTTTGTTTTGACATATACACTTGCATCTGTCATCAAATCGTTGTCGAGTGAGGGAGAAAGGAATATGTATTTTGGCGGGAAAGAAAGAGATAGAGGCGCGACGGCGCCGTAGCTTCCCGCCGTCCCCCGTTCGACAGTCGCGCTCTGTTCGGTTTGCTGTGCGTAGTTGAGCTGTATTATTTTTGTTTTCAAAGTATTTAGTGATATCACTGGACATATTTCCATAACAAGACAATTTTGTAATAGTGTACTAGTGACTGAGTGTGAAAAGAAGTGTTCGCATGGATTGAGTGAGCAACGATGTTACCTCCCACGGCCGGTCTATCACAAGAACAACGCGACCGGCCCGATATGGCGTACCAACAACGTCAAGATGTGAGAGAACTCACCAGGGAGATTATCAGAAGCGCTCGAGTTGCAAACAGACAACATTCAACATCCCCTGGAGGTGAGCCGGTCCAAAACCAAAACGACGCCACGTTTCCGCCATGCTTGTCAAATTGACATGATACGTCAAGGTGACATTTATACGAAAACATAGCATTTATCGGGGGAAAATTACAATAAAAACAAATCCTGGAGGCCTAATTAACCCAAAGGAATAATTGTCGCTAGTTATTAAGACTGTTACGTCACCAAGGAGCCCGATGTAGCGAAAGGAAAATGGCGCCAATGCGCCACATTGCTTATCAATAGTTGTAGCTATGAAATATTTTAGGGCATTTCAGTCGATTTAGAGGTATTACTAGTTGTTTTTAGCGTTATATTGTTTCTCATTATGTAAGTCAAGATTCTTAGATGCTTATTAATGAACTGGCACGTGCTTAGGTTATTTTTAGCTCGTCCGTTAGTGACCTACGTAATGTACAACCGCGTCATCCCGATCGATAAGTACATTTTCATCGTTACGCTTCATTTAATTTACTTATTTATGTTAGATATTTTGCTAAATGCTAAAGTATTTCATATCTGTTTGTTGTTGTTATTGGATTCCTTTTGACTTGATAAAATGTCGCAATGACAGTAAATTGACAGCAGTCAGGGCAAACAAGATGGCGGGCCGCCATTGTATCAGTCATTTTAGTTCAATCACGCGACTTACCAGGTGGCGCCATGATCGGTTTGTTGATATTTATTTTCTTCACAAAATGATAAAAAGTTGGGGTTCAATTTATTTCTTCCAGGCAATAGACCAATTATATTTTTTAAATTGTTTGTAAGTATGTGAGTTTGTCATGCATGATATAAGCTGATAAATCTATGATTCAAATACAGTAGGTATAACTAATATATATATAATAACAGTAGGTATCAGACAAAAACATCTTCTAAAACGACAATTACCCATTGCCTCGCTTTCCAGACCGAGATTAGGACGCAAGCATGACAAATTGTTAGCGACAGACTCTAATTCTTGTAGTGCACTTCAGAGCGGCATTGTTATATTGACTTAACTGTACTAATTATGAATATTACAGCTAATAATGACAATCACCATTACAGAGATGCAAGGTGTTGCTATAGCCGGGCACAATGTGGAGTTATGATGATTATAGCTAGTATTACAAATGCGAAAGTGTCATTTTTGGTTACTCCTTCATTTAAGCAGCAACAAATAAAAACAAAATTTTATAGAGCTAGTTTATGAGTCTAAAAGTAGCAATATTAGCCCTGAAAAAAATAAAATACTAGCGTTAAATAAAATATATCACTTTAGTTTATATCACATTTATGAATGTAATTTTATCAATAATGGCTGGCGCAGATACAACACAACATTATTTAGAAAATCCAAATCAAGTAATTAAATTAAATTTTTTCAATGCCATTTTGTTATACTTATGCTACACTTTTGCTTACTTGTCCTAAGTTTGAAATAATCTTGGTACATTATTGTAAAAAAAAACTGTTTTTTTTATTTGGGGAGTATAAGATAAATACCTAAATAATAAGCTCTTTTATGCTGTGGTTAAATTTTGGGATATAGTACTTTAGTAAACATGTTAAGATAAAATTATCTGTATCATTGATACAACAAAAAAGCTGTGGTCTTTAAAATTTAAAAAAGAAACTTTTTTGTTCATGTAAGTAATAGATGTGCCAAAATGTTTACATCTCAATCTTAGGACAAGTAAGAAAAAAATTGTTAATACAGATAAGTATAATTATTATATACCGTTCGACACGGTATGTCGAAGATCGTGGGTTCGAATCCCATCCGTATCAGTTGTTTTTTCAAAATTTTCTTATTAAATAATTATATTTAATAAGCTATCATGTGCTATAACATGTAAAAAATTCACAAAAAAAAAAAAAAAATGTTAATACAGACTTTTTAACTGTTGAATTAACTAGCTAGCATGTATTCATTTTCGTAATCTTTATTTGCAAGTCCACAAGTTTTAAAATAGATGTTAACATAAAAAAAAGTATCATTATGGACCCTGTTTGGGCACAGCAAAGTTAATTTACATAAAATTATCATAGGTATAACTCAAATTATATAAAATTAAGTTATTAGGTAATACAATTAAGGAAAGTATAGGTTACATTTACACATACATTTATGATGGCCACATAGCCATGCATTCCAATTTTATTTGTCTATTATTATAATATTAATATTTTTGTTAACTATTTACACAATTAGGTATAATGCATACTCTCTATTAGAAGAGAGGAAGACTTTAAAATTATGATCTTAATTTTGAAAAGGTAAAAGATGTAGTCAGTCCTATGTACACAGTATAAGTAGGTATATGCAATAGTTACAACACTTAGCAAGGTAGCTTTGCCACAAGTTTGCGATGCTGTTTACTGACACAAAAGGGGCAGCCGTGGCCTATATCTGTAACATCACTATTTCTTATCTTGGCTGCTGTCTAGTCCCATGCAGATGTTTACATTTAGATTGTGTTCTGGTTTTGATGTAAACTCATGGTCTGTTTTGTTACAGATTTCTATAGGCATTTATATTGAATCTCTTTATCTAGTAGATGTAGTGGTAATACTTTTAAGGTATGCCATAATAATATGTCTCCGAAGAGATGGACAAGCACCACAACTTGGGTGCCTAAACATGACATGCGACGTAGGGGTCGGCCGCGAAAACGATAGCGAGACAATCTCGATACTTTCAAGAACGACAGGTGCAGGCCTGTTAAGAAAAGAAAAAACTAGAAAGATTTGGGGCAGACCTTTGCCCAGCTGTGGGACAACTAAATATTAATATACATATATATTAGCCTCATATGGAAATATCAAAATTCTGAGACACATCAGTTTTATTTTTAACAAAAGCCAAATACCATTTTTCATGTCTTCTTACTTACTTATTTTAAATTTACTTTGGTACTTAAATTACTTTTAATAAGATTTAAAACTATCATCCCCTTTTTACCTACCCCTTTTTTCCACAAGTTTCGAGCTTTGAGTTTAAAATATATTTCTATGGCCACTAGCATACAGCCCTCCGAAGGGATACGGTTGCCGTAAGGGCCAGGTTACATGGAGACGCGAAGCGGCGCACACAATTACAAAATAAAACTTTATTTTATGGATGCATCGCCGGTACGCGCTTCTGCCGATGACGGGGTCCTATGTTGTGCAAATGCATAGTGTGCGGACTTTGTATCGTTCATCGAACACCGATCGCAAAAACTTAATTTTAATTACAGATTATTTTTGTATTGTTTCGTCAAGGATGAGTAGGTACCTATTCATTAAATTAAAAGCAAAATAAGTGCTGTTTGAACACCACTTTTAAATTAATGCTTTTTTTTCTACCCCTTATTTTTTATCACTCGATATAAGTCCGTCTCTGCTTTCTTTTTAATTCTAATCGGAAACATCAAAAACCATAAATAACTAAAAATTATATGTTGCGTAATGCGTATTCGTTGTATTCGCGTCCCTTTCGCCAGTAAGTTATTAAAATCTCTCCAATGGATGCGTTCGTCCTTCATTTGCGGCTCCATAGAAGGAAATGAACGCATCCTCCTTAACAAAACAGGTACACTACATTAAGAGTATGACACAATGTCAACAAAGTGATGTCGGTCACAAGTACAACTTTTTAAACAATATGCGCGGTACAATAGTGGGTTTACGAGAACATGCTTTGTCTCAACTCTGTCGTGCTATTTTATTTCACTGGGTTGTTTCAACGACCGTGTTCCGTTGCAATAAGCCAGTAAAACATTAAGGTTCGCACAACGCGAATGATATCGAATTCGATAAAGGCAAGGCAACTGTTAATATGCGTTGGGAATATAGGTAATTATCCTGGGCAAGTGTCCGAATTTCCCCTTTACGTGAAACGAAAAACTTACCCCATTGAAAGTAGGTATGGCCGTTTTTTGTATGAGAACCCCCTAATTTTTTTCTTCTTTTTTACTTGATATGCCATAACGGCAGTGACCAAGTGAATTTGTGTTTACAAACAGAGATCAAGCTTTTATGCCTGTTGCTTATATAGGCACAATATCAAACTGCACCACAAGAACCGATAATATGATAATTTTCAGAGAAAACAATCGACGGAAATCTATTTAGGTACCTACGAAGTTTTCTACCATTCAACTGACAAGCTTTAAACCATTTCTTTTTTACGTTCTTGGTATTAAGTTGTAAACATTCCTATGTTAAAATTGTTTAAAAAGATAATTAAAAAAGCGATGCTAATTGCTGACGAATTACTAGAGTTCAAGCTTTTGATATAACCTAGTTGTATTTTTTAAACTACTTTTAATTTAATAAATGTGCCTATAAAAAGTAAGAAGAAACGGAATATAGGTAGGTATATTAGCTAATAATCGTACAAAACCATAAATGTAACATCGTCCTAGCAAAACTCTAGCGGTGATTCAACTGTAAATACGTATGTCCTTGGATCGACTTGGGATGTACCCCCTTCCCGTTCTCTCGGCCATTCACCCACATCGATCGCACCCCGGTACTTCCGCGTCACTTCACATACTAACGCAATCACTTGGAGATGACACCCCATACAATAACCTCGAGGATGCTAAGAAAATATGAAATGTGTGTAGGAAGTGGGACTAGGGTGAATGTATCTTCTTATAAGATAAGATAAAACATCATTTGTACAACATAGGTACATCCTACTTATCATCATTTTATTACTATAGCTTTTGCCCGCGGTTTAACCCACGTGGAGGTAGCATCAGATCGAGATAAAATGGTCTATTCGTACGCCAAGTTTCATCCAAATTCGTTAAGATTAAAAGTTCCAAACAAAAATCATTATTAAATAGGATTAATAGGATTTGCTATAGTATTATAATAAGCCCGTATAGGTATTCCAACTGCATGGCAAATGCTTCTCTATTATTTCCTTCTTCTTTTACATTCTCTGTATCTAACTATCAATTGATCGTATTATGCGTCATCAATAGGATTGGAAGCAAAGACAAAATTAATTGTAAGGTGAGGATACTTCTCTATTAACCAGTGCCGCTACGTCTATCGTGACGTCAAAATTTCAAATTCTATTGTTTTTGCAAGCTCACCTTTTAATTACATAGTAAAAGAAATATTATGATTATAATATAATATGTATAATTGTATACCTTCTAGGTAAACAAACGACATTCAGTCAGCACTCTGCGACATACGTAGGTATTCATGTTTTATTCTATTAGGGCTGTCCGAAAACTGGTCCTTTTATACTTTGACCGTAAATTAAACTCATAATCCTTAATATAAAATGTTAAAAGCTTATTCCAAATTAGTCTATTGTATTTACAAGGTAACTTTTTAATTTCATAGTAAAAGAAATAAAGAATACATCATCAGTTTATGATTATAATATGTATACCTTCTGGGTAAACAAACGAATGCGACATTCAGTCAGCACTCAGCGACATAAGTATTCATGTTTCATTCTATTAGGGCTGTCCGAAAACTGGTCCTTTTATACCTCGACCGTAAATGAAACTCATAATCCTTAAATGATAGAAGCTTAATAGGGTGAACGTACCAGTAACAAACCGATTAAGGAAATATTTTGACTTTAAACCACTGCCATTACAACAAATTTTGGCGGAAGACCTTAGTTATATTTTATTTTTGTGCTCTGTTTAATGATGAAACGAGTACTATAAATCATTGCATCATAAGTATTTAAATATTTTAGTAATTATTTTTTAAATCTCAAAAAGTTAAATGTTCCTAAGTTTGACCAGCAGTACCCAGTTATAGACCATACCATAAGCCAGTAGTTGACCAACATAAATTAATAAAGTTAACAAAACAGGGTGATAAAATAGGCAATTATTCAAGTTAAAAATCAACTTTATTAAGTTCAAAATCACAGTAAAAAAAGATACTCAAATCGGCCCACTAATTACGGAGTAATCAGCGGTCACACATTATACTAAGAATATTGATATCATCCCTTTTTTAAGACGTCTGTTCAAAATATTATATCAATAAATTATATATAAATTCGCCACGATTCTCTAATTTTTGCGCTTTTGCTCCTTATAATTGAAAAACATTCTTTTCGGCGGCCTTGTGTCTATAAAAAAATGTAGATGGTCAATTACTGGAACAAATTCGTAGTATAGGTATTACCATTAATAAACCACTGGTCAACAACAGGAACATTGTGGATATTTTAAGAGTTTTTATTAATAATTGATTGCAGTATATTAAGTAAATATAAATGTAAAAAAAAAAATAAACAATTTAACAAAAAGATAAATTCCCAGTTGCAGACCAAATGGAATATTACTGGAAAATCATTGAATTCGTGTTCCATTAGTTTACCAATGACAACTATTGATTTAAATTAGCATTTTCTGATAAAATAAGACGTAATATTATTGCTTTATACATTATATTACTCAGTTAATTGAAAAATAAGTTAGAACGATTAATATTAATAATGATTTTAAAAAAATCAAAAAACTTACCGACGCCGCGTGGCTTACTAATATGGCCGCCCGGAACGAAAAGAACGATTGTCGTTTCAAATCATGCGATTTTTATTGATGCAGGTGGCGTATTTATCGCTTTTATTTATGATTAAATGATTGATAAAAGTACGGCAGTGGTACCTAACGTAAAAAAAGTGGCGGGAAATTTGTCAGAAAGTTAATATTTTGCTGGGAAGTTAAAAATGGTGTACTACTGGTTCCTGGTGTGGCACTGGTGCACCCACCCTAATCCAAATCAGTTTAATATTAGTTTTTCAAATGTGAGCAGGAATGTATGTTGGCAATTTCCGCAAGCATAATTGCTTAATCATCAGTTATATTTTTTTGCGCAAGCACGATTTATTACCGTTTTAATAAATCGATTGTACTTTTTTTCTTTCTTTCTTGTTTTACGATATGACACAAAGAACAACTTTTAATCGAAAATTATATTAAAAATACCTATTACAAAAAAAGCTATTTTAAACTCAACATACCTACTATGATGTGCTAAATTTTAGGACAAGTTAAAAAAAGTAAAGCTTTTACCTAAAACAGTTACGCGAGTGACGGCCGCGAGTCACTGTTCCACAATCGCCAACCCTGGCGTCAATTTACGTAAATAATTTACCAAACTCTTGAACCGTCAATTGAATTGAGGTCACGCGTGTATTGATACTACACGCGACGTGATTTTCAGAGTTTTACTTTAAACGTGAGTTTAAATTAATTCTTGCATACGAGACGAGCTAATAGAGCCTCTAACTAAAGAGCAATCTAAATATACAGGCAAAAAATCGATTTCACAAAATCTATGCCGCATCCAATTCGTCTGTATGATCTCATAGTAGTAGTGATTTTTTGCAAAATTGCCAAAATATGAACGCGGCACAGTTATGAATTGATTGGTATAAATTTAGACAATACAAACTTTAAAGCGATCCAAGTAACTTCAAATTCACACAGAACTAGAAAGACGAATGCAACATTTATATCCTTACAAAATTACTCTTCAATCATATGATTGAGGTGATAATAATATTATTAGTGGGATATATTACACAAAGTGTCGTCTTACTAATGTTGAATGTCGCCCTCGCGTCGGAAGCAGAGAGGCTTCCGGGTGCACTAAGAATTCAGAAAAATACCGCGGAATCATAAAATTCGAAAAAAGAACTGTTATTTATCGCGCAGTAGCAGGAAATAGCTTGTAATAACATATTTTTACATAGAATTAGGTATTTTGTTGCAGTTCGCGATCGTTTTCCGTCAACATCGTCCACTGACGACAACGAGAGCGGCACAGATGGAGAGGCGGATCGTTCCAGACGGGTCAGCCTCGTGCACGGCGGGCATCCGACGCCGCCGCCCGGCATCGTGTCCATCCGGAAGCGTCGCGGGAACCTCGCCAAGCACTCCGTCAAGATACTCAAGAAATGGCTCTACGATCACAGATACAATGCGTACCCTAACGATGCGGAGAAAATTGCGCTCAGTCAGGAAGCTAATTTGACTGTATTGCAGGTGCGATGTCATGGTTTTATTTAGTAAATTGAATTAGTACTTAGTTATCGATACTATCAGTTTAGGCGGTTAAGATGTTGATGTAAGATGCATCGAGCAACACATGTTCCTTCCTTTGTTTGTCACATCTGCCATCCGTCGAGCATCCTTTCTATGTAAATCCGTATTAATCACGTCTTAAAGTCTAATTATTACCGAAACTGTGTCATTGAAACTGAGCGTTAATTATCTAAATCGACGGAGTACAACTACGATATAATTTATACAGAAGGTAGCTACAGATCTTAGTCTCATCGTGAATCTCTCTACCTAGGTATGCAACTGGTTCATAAACGCGCGCCGGCGCATCCTGCCGGAGATGATTCGTCGCGAGGGCCACGACCCGCTGCACTACACGATCTCCCGGCGTGGCCGCAAACAGCCCGGCACCGCCAGCTCCAACGCCAACACCGCCGGCGTCGTCGTCGCCTCGTGGGACGGCGTAGAGATTGAGGTAAATATAAGGAAAGAAGATTATTGTTCCACAATCCATCCTAAAAAGTGCTCCTTTTAAAGATATCAAGTGTAACGGTAGTTAACCTCATACATTTTATCAGGCATTTCCGCTTAAACAAATATTTACTGTGATTAGAACGATACGGGACGTATTTATTATCATCATTAACCGTTCCATTAGGGTGTCCTCACATTTATCGACGCGGAATCGGCTAACACCGGTCAAAAAAGCCTTTTATGTCTACGTAATAAGGGTGTTACTAATACCATTGGCATCGGCTCGGCTAGGAAGACGCGTCGCGACGCCGGCCGACGGCGAAACGAGCCGTATTGTACAGCTGATCGGCGATAAGTCGAGTAATGTGGTGATACGCACTCGGCTTAAGCCGAATCCGCGTCCATAAAAATGTGGGGAGACCCTTAAATATACTACCGATTCGTACTAATCTATTGTTACTGGGGGCCTAGTACGAGTTTTCAGTGACCAATAGTTTTATTGAAAAGTAATATACGTATCTCGTTTTTACTCTTCCGGAAGGTATGCATCCGGAGACAAGTATATTACGCGTCATTAAGTTATACTAGCTTAGCTACTTACTTCTTCGGCTCTCACAAAAATATTAATAATTAAACTGAATTATTACTTAAGTTAAGACCGTCAGATTTGCGTCTGTCGGGTCTCAAATCGTGGCTAACCGTCTACAAAATGTGCCTTCGATAGTTTTATCGAATTCATTAGTTATTTTTTAATACGAATAATATTTTTATTTTTAAAAAAGTTACAAAGTTGTGTACAACTTGTAAAAGGATATTAAAATTTAGAATTTTGTACAGAACGATGCGGACCGCAGCGCGGAACAGGAGTACAGCGACGGATTGCTTGTGTACCGGAGCGACGGCGACGACATCGGCGACGGAGAGGAGGGGTACTCCTCCAGCGCAGTCTCCGAGGAGGAGGTCAAGTATGACCCCTCCGTGTGGCAGTCCGTCATACGGTACGGACCGGAGGACCGGGAACTGCATCCCGCCGCCAGAGGGTTGGTTGCTAAAGCCGAGTCTTCACTAGGCAACTATTAGCGCGCTGAACGTGTTTCGTAACATGTTGCTCACGAGCGCGCGACGTTGCCAACTATCGCGCAACTATTGTTGCCAAGTGAATACAAGGCATAATTGTCACGTGGTTAACGACACGACTGGCGCGGTGGCGAGAGAGCTTTCTGCGCTACGTGTCGCGGGTTCGACCCCCGTACGGGACTAATGATTGTGTGACCCCACAGATATTATTTTGATCTAGGATCGGTTTTTGAATGTTAGACGCTACTTTCTCTATTTTTCAAAAATGAATCGATGACTTAACGAATAGTCTTTACTACTTGAATTCTAATACCATAGGTCACCATAGATTATTTTATTCCTTTTTGTGAATTTTTTACATGTTTTAGCACATGTTAGCTTATTAAATATAAATATTTAATAAGAAATTTGAAAAAACAACTGATACGGATGGGATTCGTCTGCAGGTTTTTTCAAATTTCTTATTATTAAATATTTATATTTTATTCCTTTTACAGTCCCATACATTATCGATTTATTTATTACTACCATACAAATTCACAATATTTTCTGCGTTCTAACAGACATGAAGTAATAAATCGATCTAAAAAATAGCGACCACCTCGATCAGTAGACTAATCCTATCAAGGGTCCGGGGCGCCAAGACTAAATGGGGCTCCTGGTTTCCTCAAAATTTGTAATTTTTGTTGTTCCGCTAGGGACCTCGACGTCCTACGTGAGCGTTTGCAGGAAGCTTCATCAGAGACTAATATACGTGATTGTTTCGTCGCAGTCGAACAGCCGGCGTCGTGACCGTGCGCACGTCGGAGTGCGAGGAGGGCGAGGCCGGCGCCGCCACCGCGTCCAACAGCGGCGAGTCGGGCGGCGGCTGGCACCCGCAGCTCGCGCACCTGCCGCAGCTGCCGCACCCGCTGCGCCGCCGTCTGCAGGTACCTACACTACACACTACAGTGGCGCCCCCGGCGGCTGTATAGGTTCAGCATAAGAAAAGTAACACGCCACGCAACCCCCCCCCCTACTTACAAAAATATATCTCTTTATAAAATCAATGTAGAATGTGTGTAGCAATTCCCTTTGTCACCATGTTTCAGATAACATTGTAGGTCGTTATATTGTAACTTCTGTGCAGGTGGTGCCAAGCAATGTCAGCAGTGAGGGCGAGCGCGACAAGTTTAAGTGTCTCTACTTGTTGGTGGAGACCGCCGTCGCAGTGCGCCAGCGGGAGAAGGAGGCCGAGGAGGTCCCCGTCTAGTGACCCACAGGTATATAACTCTCGTCCCATCACAAAAGGAACGTCAAAAGATTTTTACAGGGTCGGTAACGCGCAAGTGATACCACTAGTGCTACGAGTACAAGCGTCATTAGGTTACGATATTATTTATAATACTAGCTTCGCCCACGGCTTCGGCTGCGTGGTATCTTGATAAATTGGCCGACAAACAGGCTACCTGTTTGTTATTCTGATGTATTACCTATATAACTGTAAAGTTTCATCAAAGTCAGTTCAGTCGTTTTGCGTGAAAGAATAACTAACATCCAATCATCCTCACAAACTTTCGCGTTTATAATATTAGTAGGATTAGTAAGGATCAATGTGTATTGATTGTTTCAGATTATACAATGTGGAGTGGACTCGGCAGCGCCGCCAAACGGAATTGTACGTTCAACACGCGGTATTCAATGTTTACGAACTTCCAATAATTTAGGATCAGTCCTATATGTTAGCTGATCAAGTCGCGACGTGCGATCCAAATCTCACTCATGGGCCATTAATTTGAATGTATTCTAATTACAGTGCGTCTATTTTATGAATGGCTCGGCAATTCGTGTTTCGACTGTCGTCGTGGTTCTATCAGTTAATTAATAATGTCCATATAAGTGAACAACTTTCCCCAAGAAACATAGGTCGAAATCTAAAATTTTAACTTCTCATACAAAAGTGAATCACGTGACCAGTCACTTAATTAATAAGGTGTTGTATTAGACTAAAGTTTAGAAGGTAATAAGGTTCATTTTAAACAACTTTCCCCAATGAACAGGTCGAAATCTGAAACCGAAAAGTAACTTCTCATACAAAAGTGAGTCACGTGACCAATCACTTTGTATGAAAAGTCAATTTTCAATTTTCAGATTTCGGCCTATGTTCCTAGGGGAAAGTTGTTCAGTTTCATGGACCTTATTACCTCCTAAAATTTTGCAGGTCTTTAAAACAACAGGATGTATACTTCCAAGTCGATGTCGAGCTTCTGTTGTAAAAATCAAGTGCAGCCTAGAAACACGACGACAGCCGAAGCACGAAGATTGCCGAGAGCCATTATACTTTCTGATAAGCTATACTTTATGTAGTGCTCGTTAGATTAATTCTCGTTTTGGATAATGATCGTTAGTACCTTTTTGGTCCAGTTTATATATAGCCTATATGACGGTTAGAGGTTCCCTAATGTTTCGCAAAACATTTTTCACAAACGTTTTACTAATTTACATTTTGCAAACATTCTTCTCAAAGTACTACTTATTTACTCATTTGAAAAACATTTTTTTTTTTGTATAAAGATAATTTGCGAAATGATACATTTGTGAATAATTATTTGCGAAGTGAATTTTTGCGAAATAGCGCGACAGTTTAAATGTGTTACACAAATCATTTTC
This sequence comes from Protodeltote pygarga, assembly GCA_936450705.2. Classification (NCBI taxonomy): domain Eukaryota; kingdom Metazoa; phylum Arthropoda; class Insecta; order Lepidoptera; family Noctuidae; genus Protodeltote; species Protodeltote pygarga. The sequence goes on along the minus strand of OW388265.2, from coordinate 12,322,300 downwards.
TCAGTAAAAGTTACATTTTTTAAGGTTTCTATACAAAAAGGCTTGTATTTAATCGCACACTAAAAAATCCAGACAAGCTGTAAACGTAAAAAAAAATAAGATGCATTTTTTGTTGTGCAATTAAATATCCCAAAAAAATATACGACAATATTTTTACTGAACTGTAATGATAGTTGCACCAGATTTAATTATAAGTTGCCGGATCTAGGGGGCTGATTACAATACAATGGGGATCGCAATGGAGGTCATTTTGACAGCGTAAGTGTTACCTATTAGCGACCTACCAGGGGGGTTAGCCAAGTTGATTATCTACAATCGCTAACGAATAGAATACGAAAGAAATGTATAGGATGACATTACCTTCGATCGATATATCACGTGACATAAAATGTCATCCTATACATTTCTTTCGTTTCCTATAGCGTTAGCGATTGTAGCTAGTCAACTTGGCTAAGCCCCCTGTACTGTACTTGTGTTACCTATCTATAACAATGTCGAATCGATGTCAAATCTTAATGACGATTTAACATTCAAAGCAGACTAGTTACTTTTAGCATCTGCATTGATCCTACATCATATTTTGGAGCGCTTTCTGCGCTCGATTGCTGCATCGAAATCGCGTGATTTAGCGATTGATTAAAAAAAAAGATGAACACCACTAAATAACTGCAAAACAGACAGATATACACTCACATACAAATAACCTGTTACAGTAATAAAATCTCGACGCTCCTTAAGTGTTTTGAGTACCAAGTGCGTGTTTCTCTACCTATTCGATCATGGAACGTTATCTTCGATTTGTATGGAATGGAAATAGCGCCATCTAGTTGCAATAATGGGAAGTACAATAATTTGTGAGCGCAAGATTTTTACGTCGTCGAATGTGAGAACGTTAGCGCACATGTTTGGTTTGATTGGTGTGATTGATTGGTTGCGTGTGTCATTGATAATTTTTCTTGATACGTTTGACGCGATGCGAATCATTTTGTGGAACTCGCACCAGGAACTTGGAATCAAGCTTCCAATGAACAGAAGCTTCCAAATTACGGATAAATCCGATACTAAGAGTAATTAGTCTGCGGCCCTAACAGATTTGAAATATTTCATTCAATGGTATGGGTACGGCAACACCATGGTAACACTAACCCATTGCCATCCCATTTGAAATGCCATAATCAGCCTTCCAAGTTGTTGATGCATATACTGAGCCGATTTAAACGAAATTGGGTTTAAAAACAACCCGGAAAAGGATATCAATACTGAGTGAAATCGCAATCTCAGCTGGTATTTTAAAAAGCTGTGCACTATTAAAGTAGAATCTATACACTGTATTAATAACAGTGGCGTGCCTAGCACATAACAACTGTGCAAGCCCGACAACCTTTTTAAAGGTTACATTGAATTAAAAAATAAAGTATTATGGAGTGTTGTAATCTTGTAATACTACATTTTTGTATGACGGGCTTGAGAAAAATGTAGTAGGCACACCCCTGATTATTAATAATGTAGTGTACTAATGTACACTAATAATCAGTGATCGGATATTCCAGAGTATATTTACCAAAACTTCGAGGAAGTACGTAACATAGAGTGGATAATACCACCTAAATATAAAATAATAATTTTTGATACCGTGATTTAGATATCAGAGTTCCGTACTAAAATTGCGTCAACTTGAAAAAAGTAATAATATTTTTTAAATCAATATTAGTAGGTACCTAACTAAGTATTCAAGCTTATTATGAATATTACCGAAAACCGAAACAAATACGTGTCAAATATTTTCATATATAATTTCTATAAATTCGAATGAAATCATAGTATTATTGTCACGGTATAACAAAATGATTGATGATGATTATTTTATATTTTAGAGGTGGTATTATCCACTCTATGTTACGTACTTCCTCGAAGTTTAGGTAAATTTGCACTGAAATATCCGATATCTGCTAATAATATAATGTAATTTACACGTGAGTAGCCTTCCTATATTAGAATGACAGACTGGTTAATCTCTATCTATTGGACGTATTTAATCCGCTTGTATCGTTCCTAACTACTATATTAAAATATAAATATATCTTGTATTTTAGATGAAATGAGGGTTCTATATATCTTTCTAAATTTAATAATTAAATTAACCAGCCTGTAACTGTCCTACTCTAGGGCAAAGGCCTCTTCTCATACAGAGAAGGATCTCTATGATTAAAGCGAGTTTTTATATTTGTTTTGGGTAAGAGCGCAGGGGCCTCTAGCGGACTAGGGGGACCGTCCGCCCTGGGCCTTAGGGCCTCAAATCTGAATAGGCGTCCGCTGAGCACTTTTTTTTTACAAAATGTACACTACAAAAACGTTAATTTTTGTGGAGTCCAGGGGTGCCCATTTAACTTTGCCGCTCCGGGTCCCTGACAGACTTGTTCGCATATGTCGACTTAGTTCTGGAAATGTCTAGCTGTGTGTACGTAGCGTATATTTGCTGCGTTCATACCAAGAATTAATTATAATTATTTAACGGACGATCTATACGATATTCATGGGAGCAAAGTTTATATGTGGTTAGCTATCCTATTTTTTAATGCCAATTTCAGCAGCTTCTACCTAGTTCCCGTTATTTTATATGGCAGATGATTTACCAAAATTCTGTTTTTTAAATTTACTATCCGGCATTAAAAACTGATTGGTCTTTTGTTTCCGTGATTATGGTATAGTTTCACAACACAAAAAGTTGACTATTAAGCGCCTAAAATAATTGTAAAAAGATTTCGATAATATCGATATCATTACAAAGCAGTGTGGCACTTCATATCGATAACAACGGTAAATCATTATTCTTTTAATTGCGGCCATTTGAGTAAAAATGACGATTATTGAAATAAAATGTAACTAAACATAATCACAGTATGTTACAGACTACTCCATAAAGTGCGTCATTATTAGTAAATACAACGTGTAACAGTTTGTGACCCTTTAGGAGGTCAATCTACCTATGAAACTGAACACCTTGTTAAACATCAGTTTGCGAAATTCGCAAAAAAAATATTGGTTCTTCAATGGGTTTTTCATACAAAGAGCGTCAGCTGATCGGTAAGTTTGTATGGGAAGTTAATTTTTTTTTTCGTGTATTATGCAAACATGTTGTACAAGTTGTTTAATTTCAAGAGCACATTGACCTCCTAAATGGTACCTCCTAAGTATTTTTGTTACACGTCGTATTTTATAAACAAATATTTCGTGTCAAAGGTGTACTATCGCGGACAAAGTCGGTACTCTTAAGGTTAGAATCGCTTGCACCCATCGTCCCAACGTAGCGCTAGCCCCGCCCCTACGTAAATAGCATCATTCAAAGCATTTTGATCGCAAAGTGGTGCACCGTTTGTCCACGATAGTACAAACACCCGGACTGGAACAAACGTCTGACAATCACACAAATATTCGTTCCGTTCGGGAATCAAACCCGCGACACCAAGCGAATAAGGCTTCTATCGTTTATTCAGCTTAACCACCATTTTAATTATATTGTCTAATCACTTTATGGAGTTGTTTTGTTTACACTGTATCTAATAAAACATATTCAAGTCCTTGTATATAGTTTATACTTACATAGCGTATGATAGGTATACAGTTTTATAGCTTCTAGTTATATATTAGTACCAATGAGGCATGGTTTATAGTAGCGTTATAATTATCTCACGATAATTTCCCTGATATGTTTATTTAAGGGTGGGTACTACTATTAGATGAGCAAATATCATAGAATTTGAAATGTAGCTTTTTCTAGAGTGTTATCAGCACGTGCAGTGGAACTCGCCCTAATTATTTATCAATAAGTTGTCAGGTCAATTATCACAATTTTGTGTTTAATTTCTATCAAGTCTTATGATATATCAACTTAATGAAAGCTTTAATATAAGTTGGTATCGGCAAAGCGGCAGATTGTGCGTCACTAGCATGAGTCTGGGAGCCTAGTGAGAGTTTTCAAACTATGTGAATACAGACAGTTTTAGCACAGTATAATAAGTACGGAAACTACGCTCGAAAACAGCACACTCACACAAACATGCGTAACGACGCGTCGTTGCTACTGCGAGCACTGCGACTTCGCTTAGGAGTCTCGTCGTTGCGTCGCATGTGTGTGTGTGTGCCGTTTTCAGTTTTGACATAGTTTGCAAACTCGTACTAGGGCCCCTGTTTTGTGCGTAATACATTATTACGCACGACTTAACATATTATATCTATATATATATTGTCACTAACTATATTTGCTAGCCAAGTCTTGTAGCTCTGAAAACATTACTGGTTCATAATCAATTATTTAAATCGGTAGACGTAAGACCGATTCTTCATAACGTTATCAAAATGGTTATAATCCAGTTACTATTCGTTTTTGGTTTATCGATATAATGTATAACTATCGATAAACCAAAAACTTCCCAACCGACGTCACAATAACTATATTTAAGGTGAAAGACCAACATATAAAAACATTTTTTCAATACGATAAACGCAAATTGTAAAAACAATATCTATTTAAACAGTTGAAGGTTGATATCTAAAAATGGTTATTAATATCGATATGCAATACTAAATAACGCATCCAGTGTTAGATGGAATTTTCCCGATAATATTTAATTACAGGAGGTTGATTACGGTGCACGGATGAAAATGTCAATGTGGGACATTTTGACAACTGTTAAAATGTCCAACTGGTCTCCACTATCTATATTCATCTGTCATTATCCAGTGTTTCAATCCACCATTGGACTCCATTAACGCTGGCATGTTATTGGACCAATGTAAACGTTTTAATCCAGTATCTAGCGCCGATTACTGGTTTGAAATGGATGACATTTGTTAAATAACGATCCAGCGTCAATGGATCCTAACGCTGGATTGCCATGCCGTAATTAGATTACGGGTCTGGTTCAGGTCATAACGGTCGGCCGGGATATAAGTGTGAATGTATTTGGTCATTGGTGGTAAGGTCTGTTCTCGCAGTAAATTATAATGTAAAAATAAATCAATCGAATTATAAAAAGTCAAATCAATTCTCAATTTATTATGAATCAGAATTATTTTAGTCAAACGAACTCCAATACATTTGAATTAATGTAGTGGTACTGTGGCAGTTACACTATGATTAGATAATCATTTTCCTACCCCTCCATTATCTGTAGCTATTCTGCCATCTCATAATTAGAGCGCCTAAAGATGTCGTAGTCAATCCTAAAATCGCCTCTCAATCTATCAATATTTTTTTGAATGAATTGGAGTTCTACTTTTCTTTCTAATAAATATATTTTATTGGTTGTGAGTTCGAGACGTCGCGGCGCATTGTGAACGGATATTATATTTTTAAGGCATTTATACCTTTAATTTCGTTTGGTAGACATAGGTGTAAAGAAAACATAATCATAATTACTTTCAAATTTAGATCAAACCAAAATAAAAATTAAATTAAAACAGTCTGACAGCTATTTATGCGACTTTATGTACTCCAAAATAAGTCCTTTTTATTTACAAAAGGATTGATTTTAGACCACATAATATTATAACGAAATATATTTCAATATATCTATTAAACTTCGAAGTTTCAGCTTCAAGGAAACAAATAATATTGATAACAAATCCGCTTTTAGTTTTAAGTTCATTGTAGATTATCATTTTCAAACTGTATTGGGGGTCGTTACTTACGGTCGCATTGGCGATATATTCGACCTTCGATGATTTATCATCCGACAGTAAGAAAAACCCAAATGCTGACGGTGTAATTGTACTGCGTACGTGCACAAATCATATAAGAATATGATTATATTAGTTAAGTTCAAGATTATTTAGCACTACGACCAGGGTACTCTGTCGGCCAGCCCCTAATGCACTTAACGTAAGCAGTCAATGTTAATTAGCTCCTAAGACGTTTGTTTTAAGGTGACTTTTCATTTAACTCTTAATTATAAGTAGGGTGTCATTTTCGTTTCTTAATTTACCTGAGTACAATAACTTAGACCTTAGTATTTTTCGTTCATGTAAATACTCCTGTGTAAGATGCGTAATCTGTTAGTGAATAAAATTAAAATATTTCAAACAATGTGTTTTATTGCAATCATAGTTATTATATTATATCCTAGCGACATGTATTTACTAGGCAACGTATGGCGCTACATTGCGTGCGCCGTCAGCAACATGTTGCTTATCATGTTGCGCGACAACTCGCAACACGATGTACTTGTATGCTTATTACACTTAGTTATTTATAGAATTTTATGAAACTAACTTCTAAAACCTTAGACATATTCTAGCTCAGTTGATTTTTTTTGTGACATTCAATTATTTTACCACATAAAAACGTGGTATACCTAAATTAAAATATTTTTTTAATTTTTAGGCCAATTCGTTTAGTGTATAAATTAATATAAAAAAAAGAGTTAACATATTTCTTAGTCCTACCTATTAACTGATTATTATTGGCTTAGTTGGAATAGAAACATTCATGCAGCACTCACAGCTAGTGGTTCTTCCGACCAACGACACCTGCATTTTTTAGGGACCTTCAAATAAAAATTAAGATAAGAATTTTATAGACAGGTGTGTTCCTTTGGCCGTACACACAACAATACCAGCCCAGGGTTCATGTTCGAACTTATGCCATAATAAATATACTTAGCTAAATCTAAAAAAGAAAATTAAGGTCGAATCTCAACCAATAGGTGACCTCTAGTTATAGCTAAGTAAATGGAGGACTAGCGCGTGAGATAGTGTACGCACATCCCCTCCACGTTCCCACGCCGATGGACATGGGCATGGCATGTCAGCATTGCATGGGAAACTTGTAGATTGCATGCATATTATGATTTCATATAAAACAAAAGTGTCGAGATATCATGCTTAATGCGTATGACTTATGAGACCAGTCGCTTGCGCTTGACAGCTTTCCTTGTCTTTTGCTAGCGAAACCTCAAATAGGTAAGGCAATGAATATTGAGAGAACGTGTAAATCAAGACAGTGTACGAGCCTCTAAACGACTTTAGATCGATCCTATCCAACATCAGTCAGTCTGCACAATATCTAACTTGCTCCTGCAACTGTTGCGGCGTTTAGCGGCGCCTGCGCAATCCGGGGCTGGCGACTTCCTCTTGCCGGGCTCTTCGCCAGTGGCTTCAATAACTATGTCCTGCGTCGGTATTTCCATCAGGAGTTTATCGAAACTGCTACTGTTTCTGCTCAGCTCCTGTTTGTCATCTGGAGACAATATGACTATTTAGGCTGTGTTAGTACTGTTTTGCGAAGGTGAAGTCGTTTTGTTCCAATTTAAAAATACGTGGTATTCTATTTTAAATATCAACTTTGTAGACGTATAAATAAGGTTGATTTTAGAATGACTAGAATATTTTTACAGGTCATAATATTAGGTACTTGAAAGTTAGGAAACTCAACTTTATGACTGTGTATGTATGTTAATTGTATGTATAAATATATATACAATTTTAGTGAAGTTCGTATAAACCGGTTAACTATTTTCTTCTCTATCGTCGATGTAGGAACATTTTTCAAGGATGCTTCTAAATATTTTACAAGTGCTTGCTGCCCTAAATAAATCTCAAAAATTTGACTTTTTTTTTTGTTTTCTCATTCAAAATATTGACTCTAGTCAACTATTACTTTAACATGGGGAGGTTTGCAGTTAGGTTCTTGGTTATCATAATATATTATACCATTTTCGGGGGGCACGTAATCATGGACATCATGGAGCTATAATCTTAACAGGAATAATAGTCATTTATTTTAATATGGTCACTACACCGCTCCCACAATAGATACGTAGTTTGTGGAAGACCCCTAAGGGTGAAAAAGGTAGTAAATAATAAATAAAATATTAAAAGAAATTATTTAATGAAAAATAAAGTAAAATTAATTTACACAATCATTTTGTTTCTGTATCAAAATGAAATGAGCGAGCGTAAGTAAAAATATGAACAAAATTAAAAAATAAATGTTGACGATTGATCTTTCCATTCAATTTGTACTGTAGGGACTTCAGTGAATTTAATTACGATCAAAATCGTCCCATAAAATTACTTAAAAAAATATAAGTTTGTAAAAAGTAAATGGAAAAAATCACACTCACATCTACTCTATTTTATTCCAAATCCTTTGTTCACGTAGTTACAAGCTACTGAAACTGTAAACTTAGGATACCTACTTTAGTAAAAGCTCCTAATATTAAAATAAACCCTATCTTTGTACTGTAACTAGAGTGGCCCTAGGTCTCAATCGGGATACGCACTCATCACTAGCTATTATCAGTTACAAAATGCAATAGAATTTACTAGAAACTATCCACTAGATTAACTAAGAGGAACTTATCAAAATGATAGAACTTGCACATGCTATCATAATACTGAGTAGATATGTAATCTGGTAACTGATATGACATAATGTGTTGCTAAAATGCTAACCTAGTCCCTGCTGTTTCATGAGTTGTTTCTGTCGGAACTCCTCTTGTGCGAGCCTCTGACGCCGCTTCCGCTCCACTCTCGCCTCTTCCTCGCTTAGTCCATCCAGTCCGTTCTTTGCTGGCTCCTGTTTAACAATTATCCAAGCAATTGTTTTTATGAGCTGCATCGGATAACAAATTAAAGAAAATAGACAAGAAATGGGAATGCAACAAAAAATCTATTAATTAAACGTGATGTAATTTCAAACAATTTTATTTCAATAAAAACAGATATTTTCATGTATGTTCACATCTTTCGATAGACCAGTAACACTACATACATACCTCTATGTACATTTAATTAGCAATTCCATTAATTTAATACCTAGCTATGTAACACGGTCAAAAGTTCAAAACCCAATTCCTAAGGTATAAGAGCAAATATTCTAATATTATAACATGAGAAAAATTCAACAAGTAAATCAAATCCATTCCCTTTTACATCAAAAGTCATCACACAAATATTATATCCACGCAAAATAGACCTACGAGTTCAAATCCTATCACTTCTAAATATTCTACACCTCAAGATAAAAGTAGACATTCATACAGACAAGGGCACCGACTTGATCGCAACACTGAAGTGGCGCCATCGATCCTTTGTTGAGTAAGAACGTACAACAAGGAAAAATTTATTAAAAAATAGTTGACCATTTATGAGATTTCAAACTTACCAATATATTTATCACTATCGTACCTATAATACATTCACTATTTTGTTAACTACTGCTACACTCAAACGAGCAAAGCGTGGCAAAAAACTTCCACGCGTGTATATGAAAAATTCGCTGATAAATACTAAATGAGTTGTCAGTTTCGACCGGAGTAGAGCTACTATGTCTTGTCGTTGGCCGGCGACGATGATGCAGCGCTCGCGTCCTCCGGGAACTGCTTCTCCACCTGCTCCGCCACCCACTTCTTGACCTTCTGTTCGGTCCAGAAACCGTCGTAAAAGATTGTGGGCTTGATCCAGCAGCCCTGCGCGGGCGGCGGTGGCGCGAACGTCACATCATCTGGCGGGCGGCAGGCTGTGCGACCGTTTACCACTAGGTTTTTGGGCGGCAGGTTAAAGTTCAGGTTTACGTTACCGGGCTGACGGTCGTAGCTCTCGTAGGCGAAGTGCCAGCCCGCCGGGTACTCATAGTAGGCGTTGGGGAACAAGTGCGGCGCGGGCGGCGCGGCCAGGCGAGGCGGAGGGTACGGCACCACCGGCTGCAGCACGAAACTTACGTTGGAGTTGGGGCGCGGCACACCAGCCACGCCAGGGTGCACGCCGGGGGGCACGCTGGCCACGCCGGCCACGCCGGGGGGCACGCCGGCCACGCTGGGGGGCACGCTGCCACACGGAGGCGCGGCCGGACGCGGCGGCACACGGTTGGCGGGCGGCAGCGACGACGCGAGCACACGCGCGTTCTTGACGGCCGGGGGGGCCTGGGATAGCGGCGCGCCCACCAGGGCAGACGCGGGGGGCGGCGCCGCGGGAGATGCGGCTAGGGACACGGCGGGGGGCGCGCCTGGGGACCGAGTGGGGGCGCCGCAGTCGATGGAGTCCTTGCGCGCCACACGCTCCACGCCCATGTTCTTGGGCTCGGAGGGTTTATTCGCAACGTTTTGGTTGTTCTCGAGGTCGACCGCGTTGGCTGGCGCATCTCCGCGGCTAGTTTCTAATAGTTCAGTTAGCTCGGTGGCTATGCTGCCGCCGAAACTTAGCAGCGTCTCCCGAAGCGCATTTGTTACTGCACACTAGACAAAACAAAATAAAATTTAAGTAAGTTACAAATGAATGAATATAGCTTTCCTTTATACAGCTGCACAAGAGGATCTATACTCAGCATCACTACAAACATACCTTTCTTGACTTGTAAATAGCGAATCCCTTGGTGCTGGCGACACTGGTAGCGTAGCCGATGTTTTCCCGATGAATGTCAAAGCTCTTCACTGTTATAGACACAAATGCTACCACGCCTGCGGAGTACTTGCCATTTGCGAAATCCACAAAATCTAAAACAACATAATTATTTTTTATTACAGCCCCATATTCATCAACTAAACTAAGCTCAACCAAAAGAAAATAATATCAAGTATAAAAACTATAGCTAATAATAAAATATTAGCAGTTTAAAAGCTTCTATAATTTTTGAGGCCAGATTTTTGAATTTTCCTTGTTACTACTTTTATTGTGCAAACTCTGCCTTACCCAATTCTTGTTTGCTGACCGACCAGCTCCAGTTATTGAAGCCCCAGTGTGAGTGACCAAAGTTGATGAGCTGCTGCCGACGCTGCTGTTGGTCATTGTCGTCGTCGTAACACACCGGCTCCGGCATCACTGTGCCCTCTGGCTAAACAATATAATCAATTCATTTTAATTTATCCTAAGATCACACTAAAGAGTTGGAAGTTGGAAGAATTAAGAAAAAGTCGTGCATCTGAGCTGGTTAACTAGCTTCACATCTCAATCATCCAATGTTGCATCTGACACAAGCTCAGTACCACACATAATCAAGCTGGTAGTACCAGTTCACCTTTTTGTTAGTTCTCTTAAATTTGCAGGTACTATGGAGCTCACTACATGAGCTCAGACTGAGTAACCGGACTTTGAACTAGACCTAGCTCCCAATCAAAGTAATGAAACTAACGAAGTTAAAGAAAACTCAAATAGTAAAGTTTGGAGCATTGAGTTGGATGTATAATGAATTCTGATAAATATTACCACATGCCCTAAGTGTAGAAAGACGATCGAAATTTTAACTGATTCTGGTGGGATATTGTGGCTTAGTGGTCAGTGTCGAAATGGTACAATGAAGATGGTGGGTTCGAATTCCATTTGTGTCAGTTGTATTTTCGAATTTATTATTAAATAATTATGTTTTAGGACATGTTTTTGGCTACAGGTTTAGCCCAAGGTAGCGTAAGCAATGGTGGGGGAAGTAGTCATCACTAATGTGAAAGCCAATTATGAGAATGGCTATAGTGATCCAAAACTAGGATATTAATATAGGTAACTGTAAGAGAAGCTTCACCTTGAAGAATGCTAAAGAGAGCAGTTTTTGCATCATATATTATTATGCTTGAATACTTCATAAACTTTAGCAGAACTAACCTATCTTGAATTTACAAATTACAACTATCAATGTTACTAGGATAAGGGGATGCGGTGTAATTGTGGTATACTTTTTTGGTTATGTTGATACAATGTTTACATCGTATTCAATAGTTGCAGTTACTTTCTCTTGAAGAAAAGTCTGAAAAGCAATTTAGTAATCGGTGGACTGAAGCTCGAAATAAAAAATATAATTACTGATTCTTGGACAACCTTTTTAAGTGGGTATAACGTATATAAACAGCCAGATAAATACCATTTTAATGCTGCAATTAGCGACAGGGAATCCAGGTTTTCTTTGCATCCTAATACGAGTTTAAACGGCAACCTCGAAGAGTAATCAAGACGCTGTGTAACTTATTATGTGCGCTTATTTCTATAAATTTGTACATAATATCGAAAGAAACAAGATAATAAATATTTTCCCAAATTATTTTGCAAACAATTCCCAACAAAACAAGTAGTATTCTATTGACATTTTGCGCGGAGCCAGCAAACTTCCGAATCCTAAATTCCAAAGTTGCGAATGTTGCAAACACGAACACGAGTTCCGATTTACGACCGAGTCGACCGACCGACCCACAACACAAACTGATTTTTTACTAAATAGTGTTGCGAAAATTGCGTTGTACAAGCAAGTATTCGACTCAATGTCTTGATTTTAGTCGACTCTAATAAATTCGCCAACTGTTTTGATTCGATGACAACTGACATTGACAAATGATGTCAAAGGCTCGAATCGAATCTGCATTTCGCCGAATCGTGTTTATTTATTCTTTGATTCGCCTCGCCTGTCTCTAGATGTTAAATTGTGAATTCGAAGTGTTTCTTTTCGCCGGCCTAAGGACTTAAGGAGCTTCTGACCAGTACCTTCCTCAAACTTAAATAAAATTGTGTTTGTAAATCGCAGGTTCGCAAGCAGGTCAGGGTGTTCTCGGTCTAACCTGCAGATGCAGGAATACATAGATTTTTCCTGATTTTTCATAATCTTCACGAATCACATACAATTTACTGATCATTAAAAGCTAGTGACTTCTGCAGAGGAAGAAAATGGCAGAGTTTTTAGAAATTGATGGGGCTGTTTTAGAAGGGGTAAGTGCCTGGGCCCAAGTGGGCGACCGTCGTGAAGTGTACGGTAGACCCATACACGTTACGGTCGCATTTAACTGTTGCATGGTTTTCAATGGACCTTGGTTGTACAACCCACCCATCCACAATAGAATTTCTTTATTGAGAATAAAATGTGGTTTTAAATTATTTCAGGGTGGTCAAGTTCTCCGAATAACCGTTTCCTTGTGCGCTATATTGGGTAAAGCAGTAAGGATCAGAAACATAAGAGCCAAGCGTAGCAAGCCGGGTCTAGCAGCGCAACATCTGATAGGTAATACTAAGTATATAATTTTTAACTAGCTTTTGCCCACAGTTTCGCCTATAAAAAATTAAAAATATAAAAAGTTTCTAGGATCAATTTAGATCTTTTGTAATTAGGTAGATCTATTGTAATTGTATAAGTGTTAACAATTGTTGGTGAGCCAATAAATAAATAAAAATAAAATATTGTGTGCTAAGTTTTATGCAAATCTCTCTCCACGGTCTATACATATTTTGGCATTGTAACCAAGTGTTATTATATTTCTGGATATCTTTACTGTGTGACAATATTTTATTTTATTTTCTTATCCTCTCTTACCTTAGTTTATAAAAATGGTTTAACTAAATATGAAAATATTTTACATTAAGGTATAAAGCTAGTAGCAGACATGTGTGGAGCTAAGCTGAAGGGTGACAGTATTGGCTCTACAGAGATTGAGTTCTCTCCGGGCAAGCGGATCAAGGGAGGACACTATGTGGCTGACACACGCACCGCTGGGTGAGATTGACTGGACTTTACTATGTAATTCACAGGTTATTTGTTTTTATTTGTTTTGCTGGTTAAGGGGGTTTTCTTAGTTGATGTTTTAAAAATCAAAATTAAAAAAAAAACAAATATCTTTATTTGTAGAACATATTATAACATATTTTAAAGAGTTTTTTTTTTTTATTTGTTGACAGTTCAATCAGCCTGCTTATGCAGATAGCATTGCCCTGCGCACTGCTGGCGGACGGTCCCGTTACTCTGGACCTGAAGGGAGGCACCAACGCTGAAATGGCTCCTCAGATTGACTATATGACTGAAGTGTTCAGATATGCTCTGACTAAGTTCGGCGCTTCGTTCGACATGAATATACATCGACGAGGGTAATTACTTTTTACATAAATCAAATACTTTTTTTTGCGCGATATGCAATATAAACGGTGAGGGATGAAACCAGCACACCTGAGAGATTTTTCAATGGTGTGTAAAGCCATGTCAGAGGCCTACGGGGGTTTATATATAGCACTGATAGCCTAGTGGTATGACCATCAACTTATAAGTCAGTGGTCTCGAGTTCGATCCCAAGGCGCGCACCTCCGACTTCTCGTAAGTTATGTGCATATTATAAATTAATTATCAGTTGCTAAAACGGTGAAGGAAAACATCGTGATGAAACCAGCACACCTGAGAGATTTTTCAATGGTGTGTAAAGCCATGTCAGAGGCCTACGGGCGGTTTAAACTCTGACTAAGAAGAAGAAGAATGTAAGAATATTATTTCAGGTACTTTCCCAAAGGCGGGGGCTTCGTCACAGTGGAGGTGAAACCTATAGAAAAGTTCGTCGCCGCTAATATAATGGACCGAGGGAGCATCAGGAAGATCATCGGATGGAGCTTTGTGTCCGGCATTTTACCTCAACGGGTATGTCGTAGCTGGAAAACGCTTGCGAATTTGAACCTTATCTCAGCCATATAAACTGTAGGCTATCCAGAATACCAATTCAATTCAATTCAATTTGTTTATTGCGAATATAGGTTGATACAGTTGGTGATTATATAATTATGTCAGTTATGGAACAAACATTGTGTGCAGCTATATTCCGCCATATGGCATGCAATATTACCAAAATAATAAATGTAAACAATCTTGATACGTCTTTTATTACTAATATGCAAATTATAAATTGTAAATTCACAAATAAAATGTGATTCATTGTTTTATAGAAATTAAACGTAGTAATTTCATTTATAATCACATCAAATTAATTTTTCAAGGTAAAATATAAAAAAAGACATGTCAAGATTATTTACATTTATTATTTTCGTATTCTGGACAGGTTAACTCCGAAATTTTATAATGAGTTACCTAGTAATGTCCTGACCGAGTTTCGGTCACAGCGGAAAATCTCAACGGAGTTTAGCCAACTGATATATTATAGTGCACAAGTGCATGAGCAGACCAGTCAAACTTGCACCTCTTTTTACGTCGAAGGTAAAAAAAGAAAAGGGTTTAGCAGTCTATGTAAGCTTGTATGTTAGCAAGACACGATTGTTCCACTGTAGATCCTGAACTACTCGACCGATTTCACGTATGTACGTGTACGGAGTGCCAGTCGGGTTTTAGTCGACATTTTCGTACCATTTCTTATCACTTCGATTCCACATTGATGTCGAATTTGTTAAACGATATTTTGAATTACCAAAAACAACCTATAATGTTAATTTCTCTTACCAACTACTCTATAGGTACTCTTTAGAATTTGTTTGTTGTAATAATACAGGCTGATAGTTATTATGTTTACAGCTTGCGGCCCAGATGAGTGATGGTCTGAAGGAAGCGTTGAATAACGTGGATGCACCAATGGAGGTCACAGTGTACAAAGAAGATAGTAAAATAGCGCCTCATAACTGCAGTGGCATCATGTAAGTACTTTTATCAAAATTATTTTGAAAATGTATTAAACTCATTGATTCAACTACTTTAGTTTCATTATGAAAAGCTGCCACACGCGGCTTCGCTTTCGTTGTTGGGTAATTCTTAGAGTACTTTCGGAATGTTTTTGTACTATCTCAACGACTGACAACAGGGGTAGGTATAGTTTATGTTTTAATAATAATAATAAGCAATATAATTGATTCCAGTGTTAGCTTCGAGTGGAGGGTAATGATAATTACTAATGGCTTAATTTTTGGCTAATTTATAAGAACCCACCCTGTTCCAATTTAACTCGATCGCAGCGCCACTTACCGAGTCCAATTGTAAATTTATAAAACACCCAAAGACCCACTCAAACCTACACAAAAGATTCATCAAAATCGGTCCAGTTGCTTTGAAGTGATGCCCAGACAAACATTGTGGCAAATGATTTTTATTTAGGATAAATGTATTGGATCATGAACCCACCACCCACAACATGACAATGGTATGAGGTGTTGTGATCTAAGATGGAGCAGGTCCTTGAAAGCATGGAGGACGGAAATTGGACGCTAACATCATGCCGCCACCACTGAAAATTCAGGAAACATTCTCTCAGTAAAAGTTATCTGTAACAACTTTTCATTTGGTGCAGTGCGGTGTGTGAGACGTCATCGGGATATCGTCTGGGCGCGAGCGGGCTCGGCCAGCGCGGCGCCGACCCCTACGACATCGGCTACGCCACCGGGGTCAACCTCCGCAACGATATATGCAGCGGGGCCTGCCTCGACTCGCATTTACAGGTAACTACGGTACGGGGCGCAGAACCACCCGCAACGAAAAAAAAATTAACAAATTTGCTGCTGTTCATATTGTAGACGAGAAAGAATCATACAATTATTAACTTAACTTTAACTTAATTTTAAATTATGGTTTTCGTGGTCGAGGTCTTATGGAAGTTAGTCGTTAATTTTATTTGTTTTTTTTTAGGACCAATTGATAGTGTACATGGCATTGGCGGAAGGCAAGTCTGCTATACGAATTGGAGAACAAACTCAACACACACAAACAGCGATATACATAGCTGGATTGATCTCTAAGGTACCTTATCTAACTGCCTTTTTGAGCTAGTGGTCATTTGGGGGGGGGGGGTTACTTTTAAGCTTACACTTCATAAAAGCAACCATGATTTATAGTAGGTATTGGCCACAACTATTGGCCCATGCACCATGCTAAGTAAAGGATCTCATGGTTACCTGGTTGGTTTTTCATAGTAAATTTTTCTAAGTACTCCGTACAAGGGGTGGATGTAACTACTGAGATGGTTGAATGTAGAAACAATTTTGATAGGACGAGCGGGGTTACGAATAGCTTAGTGGCATAGCGACTGGGGCATACCCAGTAAGTAGCGGGTTCAAATCCCGCTCGTAATCGATTTTTTTCTTTTTTCAATTTTTTTTTACAAGTTTTTTTCTTTTTACGTTACTGTTTGCATAGCATACATAAAATAATGCTTTATAAAAATGAATACATTAGTGTCAAGACTAGTAAAAAAGTTAAGACAAGTAGTAAACGACGACAGTTCAATTATAAATATAATTACGTTCTTTTTAGGTGGATTTCGAGATAAGCGAAGACGGGGGGCAGAATATAGTCCAATGCACGGGTCTCCGGGTCATCAACAGATTTCATCCAAGCCTAATATCATTACCACGGCACGCATAATTTAAAGTACTGACTGAAATTTTGCGAGATGGTTAAAAAAAGGTCATTTTGTATTGTTACTGACATTTAACAGACCCATCACGCCTCTAGCATGTCTCAATGTGGTCCGAAAGATGTTAGTGATGTGGCAATAGAACCTGAAATACTCAATAAAAAAATGTTTGAGACATTTATTGCATTCCACAATGTAACACTTAGGTGGTAACTTAAAATTATTATGAGATCATTATGGACCCTTATTAATATAATAAGATGGGTGTACCAATATGGTAGTTCTTGGTAAGAGTGAGTATGAGTCGTGATTAGGGTTGCCACCTTGTTTTATTTGCTTATAAAGTATTATAGGTTGCTATATAGGTAGAAAAAAGTACATTGTATGAAAATAAACTATTATTTATTTTTATTTTTAAAAACATACTTTTTATTGCTTTTGGCAATATTTAACAAATCTTTGTCAATGCTGAATGCGATTCTTTCCGTTATCCACATAATTACAATGATTTAATCCTAGAGAAATAACAAACTATGTTAAATAAAGTATTTTTATAAAGTACGAGTGGCAACCCTAGTCGTGATAGCCTAGTGGTATGACCGTTGACACTGGCAAGTCAAAGGTTTCAGGTTCAAACCCAAGGCGCGCACCTCGTTACTTTTTGTAACTTATGTGCGTATCATAAATTAATCATCACTTACTCCGTGCCTCGGAAAGCACGTACATTTTACTTTCTCCATAATTTTATTGGTGAATATTGTAACAATAATCTTCTTAAAATTTCTACACTTAGGTAACCCTTACTATGCAACCTATCTAATTTGTCACAAGTGTGAAATTATTAAGGCAATTCGCTTAAAATTACTTTGGTATTAACATACTGTTATTTAGTGCAATTTTTACTATGGATAATAATTGATGTGATATCTATTGACGTGCCTGTTGTATAATATATCGGATGATCGGGCGGTTATATGTATAACCGTAACTAATTTTTTTTGGTAAATAGCAGTATTTTTTTTGCAATATCTGCATGAGAATTCTCTGGGATGAATTTTCATAAAAATAATTGTTCTCTGAAAGCAATATCCATTTTATTTTCATTGAATTAAATGTAGTTTTCATTAAAATAGTTTAATAATAATTAATCTATATTGTTCACTAATTATCCGATCTATAGCTACTTATATAAAAATATACACAGTCTAAGAAATTTACATACTAAATATTAATATTTTAATCTCTTAGGCGCAGGCCACAAACAAATGGCGTCGGCGCGGATAGGGCACGGGCGGTTTCCTATTCCATTCAAATTTAATACAAAATGTATGGAAATAAAGCTCATTTTAGGACACACGGTATGTCGAGGCTCGGAGGTGCACCATTTCGACATTCTGTGTATCTTAAATTGCGCCTTATTTCCATGCATTTTGTATGAAATTTAAATGGAATAGAACTCTTTATGTATATGTATACCTCATTATATGTACTTACATCAAGTACAGGAATGTCAATTTTATTAATAAACATGTTTAATATAAATGTTGTAAGCTTTAACGTGTACTGCGTGATAATAATCTTATAATTTAATTAGAATTTGATACTTTATACATTGGAAACGAATTAGGACCTTATATTTATTGTAATTAATATGGGAACTGTATGAAACATTCATGGACAATATTTTTTTTAAGTTATTAGCTTTTATTTTATTTAAGCTTATATGTATTTATTTCTACCTACATGTTAGAAAAAAATAGAACTATTTTTCTTTTGCTAAATGCAACTAACGTCTACGTTTGTCAGGGAATAATACTATTTAAGGAGCCTTTAAAGTTTTACAGGGATTTATTCTTGAAGATTATAGGTTACGATTAATTATTATTTTCATGCTTTTACCATGTGTGGTGTCTTAATTATTTTTTATTGAATTGTGACAAAAACGAACCCCAGTATAATTTAAACTTTGTATTAAATAGTTATTAATCAAATATAAATAAATGTTAAAAAAAAACTAACGTTATTTTAATGTACTGCTTCCTCCTTTTCATAGATTGGTTTCTGAATAACATACCGACGGGGTTCAGCTCAGCTCTGACGTTTTTTTTTCAATAAAAACATCAGTTTCCTTACAATGCGTCCGGTGGTAATTTTTTACATGCACATGGACCTCTATTGCGTCTACTTCCTGAACTCCAGTTGCTGGTAATTGTCACAGTATAGTAAGGTAATAAATAAAACTCAGGCATCTTATCGGATCCTTTTAATAACAGCTCAGTGTTCCACATCGCCGTCAAACACATTTAATACGATACAAAATGTCCTCTAATTTATTAATGTAATACATAATTATGTAATACAACAATATTACATTACTTCTAGGGGTAGTTCGAGACGACCATTTGCTAAGCTGCTGAAAGAAATATACAAAAAGATTGGTCACAGAATTTAATTCCACAGTAACCACTAATAAGAAATGGAGAGCTAAGAGATGTAACCTACTGACAAAAATGTATATTTAGGATCAGCTTTCACCCCAGATGTGACCAATACTATAATACTATACAATGTACAATAAGGAACTTTATTAAATGGACCTTTTGTGTAATAAATAAAGGTCTATATTGTATCCCAACTTTAAACCAGCATGCGTCGTCGCAACACGGTGTTAGCAGACCCTTAATATCAACTTTACCATTCAACGTGGACATTCTGGGTACGCTTCTTGCAGACGACGACAGTGACGATGAAAAATACTTGCCTAAACACACTTCGTAATCTAAATATTCGTCATCGCATAGCTTTGACCGACGGACGGCGACTTGAAAGGAATCGTAAATTGAAAGCTAGGAATAAAATAAGTTAAAACTCAACGCAATTTGACTAATAAAAGCTACGAAAAAGATATGTTATGTACTCAAAAACGATTTATTAGTTATTATTATTTTTAGTATTAGGATGATAGGACCTTCTCTACTCCCCCTTGTCACAAAAAAGGATCTTTTCGACAACCATTTTGGTCGCTATGGAAATTGTTACCATACGAGGGTAACAGTTTCTACACAGCGACCAAAATGGTTGTATGTGTAGGTTGTAGATATATGTCTTTTTTAATACAGCCAACCGCATGAGAGTGGTAACACTTAAACTGCTAAAACCACCTTTACAATTTGCCAAAAAAATAGCCTGCCTAAATTGAGAGCGCACTAGCGCACTTCACACACTGCAACTCAAAAGTACAAGTTATTTGGTACTTAAATATTTCCATGACGAATTTAGTTTGTCATCAAATAATTATAATCAAATGAATCACTTTTAAGTTACTTTAGTACTTACAAACTTAGTTTTTAAGATTTTTATTTTTAGTTTCAGCAGTGTGTTACCGCAGTGTTCTGTACTTGTAACCAATTCAGGTTATGTATGTTGGGTTCTTAGTTCACAACTTGGGTGAAGCCCATGTCTACCTGAGTACTACAATCTCAATGTGCTGATCTGATTAATTGATAGGTCTACGTGTCCATTTGAGTTGTGGCATCAAGACCCAAGATGTTAGGAAAAACATTATTCTTGAGTTACCATATACTACCTCATATAATATAATTATTATGTATGGGGACCGGTAAAGTGGTCCCATCGCCATACCGCCAGGATCTACATTGTTTTTTTATTTGCTAGATAAACACCGAGCATGACAATCGCCGCAATAGGGATATTATTTAACTATCTTGAGGCCCGCAATGAAACTTATTAGAAAAATTAACACGCAGAAATTTTAATGGTTGTTTTCCTGCGACAGTAGTATTTGCACTCAGAAGTTGCTATTGATAGTGTTAATTAAAAAAAATGCTTATAATCAATTTTCAAAATAACGAAGAAATTCACTAGTCGTAAGATATTATTTGGAACCTTCGGTCCCTCCCATTCTCACACTTAAATACAAGGATTGCATCTAAATATGAAATAATTATTATGTTCCTAACAAGCTAATGAAACAAATTATTGTGTTCAAAACGCTTCTATATGTATAATCTAACATCTTTCAATATAATATTTTTTTGATTGCGGAAAGGGAACTCTAATGCGTATCACAAAGTTCAGTTTGCTTTCCTACTAGATAATTTATTTTCCCGTAAGATATGGTTAATCGCTAAATAAAGGAATTCTATTTTAAGGACCTTTAAAATGATTTTAATCATTATTTAAAAAAAAACTAAATTATGTGTCTATGGAGTTGGTATTTGTATAAACACATTTTTTTCTTACTTGTATATACTAAGGTGTGAACAATCTTGGCACAAATTTTACACGAAAAAATGTTGAAAAACATTAAAAGAAGATTAGAAACCAACAATTTTAACCAAATAGTTATTTTTTTTTATAAAACTTTATTATAATTTTTACACACACTTTGTTTACAACTTAGACAAATAAAAAAAAAGTAGTATTCGCGTAAACACTCGTAAAGAGTTATTGTCAGAATTAAATAGCAATAAAATTACCAAATGCTCTGAGCTCTGAGCTAAATATATTTATTGTGAATTCCCGGGAAACTACCCCTACTTGGTTGGACAAAACCTTTTCAAGGTATAAACATAAGTACAGTTTTATATAATATTAGGATCTTTGTATAGATATTCTATGCCGCTGTGAGGCATTTTCAAGTTTTATAAAATATTTATTAGGATTTTTGTGCCCATCCCGGTCTACACTATACAAAGTGTATATACATATATAATATTTATATAATTAGTTTTTGCTACAGTTGGAAGTTTATTCTAGAGTAATAAGTAAAAAAAGTTTCAATAAAATTCTAAATATAAAGTACGTTTGTACTTACATATTTCAGACATATGGTCACAGATTTGATAATTTCTAATTACAATTTTGTTACAAATAATTACCAAATAAGGCGTAAAGAAAAAAAATGTATCATACCACGTTTATATTATATATTTATTGTACTTAACATAACTATGTTTAGAAAAATGAAATCGTTAGCGAATACTTAGCGTCGCACGTCGGTAACTTTTGAAACAACTTGACATGGTAGAGATATTAAGTTAACAAAATATAAACTTACTATTAACATGGACAGAAAACAAAAACATATAAAATGATTTTTCGATAAAAATAGCTTAACGAAAACTTGTATAAAAATTATTTTATTCAACATAAAAATATAGAAATTAATTTAGTTAGCAATGCTATAATTTAACAATTTATTTATAATACACATCCATCTGATTGTTACATAGAAGTATATGTCTGTGTGACGATGAGGTCAGATGGTTTCTGGAATGTTCGCGTTCGTACATAACTTAAATAGGGCCGGGCTATCACAACCAAATTTCACTCATTATTTTCATAAAGCCAGAGTCATGGTTAGCTCGCTTCAGATGTGATGGAATAAAATATTTTTTACTAAACGATTCCATCGATAATTTGTAACTCATGACAAAATTGAGAGCTTCCATGAGCCACAATAAATGCAGTTTCATAACTAAAAATATTCATAAAAGATAAAGCAACATGATCCTAAAGATCACTTTGAAATCAAAAAAGTTTTTTTTTGGACGCGATTCTATTCTAATGTAAATTGGTCAACATCTGACCTCATAGTCTTCACATCGAATAACAATAAGGTTTTAATACGACGAAAAAACACCAATGGAAGATACGACGGAAATCTAAATTACCCTTTTATTTTTTTACAATAGCAACATTTACGTACATTTTAAACATGCTGGATCGTGTACAAACCGTGCCGTTTTTAGGGAAGATTTTTTCTATGAGATAATGGATTCTGTTGTATAAAAATTTTGAAATATGCGCGGTATTAAGATTCTTTGTCGAGAATTTACCATATTTCTAATACAGAGATATTTGAAAATGAATACGAGAAGCATGGATGAGATAGTTGTATTGTATGAATGACTGCACGATTTCCATTCGATCCCGGAGTTCATCACGATAGTCCGCGGTTAGGTTAAGCCACGGGCCCGCAGTGGCGTGATGGATTAATGTACTAAACGGTACCGGTATGCTATTTGTGCTCGGACGTCAGGTGCTAACACTGTGTTTACTCAGTCTTTTTTGACTTGCTCGTGTCGGCGGCCGTCTCCACTAACGCTGGCTGATCTTCGTAGCTGTGAAAGGTTAATATTCTTCTTAGTCAGGAAAATAACTGATTTTGACACACATCATGTCGAGATAACATGATTTTGTTTATATATTAGCCGCATTTATATTATATATTTTATTATTATTAGCCGCATAGCCATGTTATTTAATCTAGAATTTACAGAATATAATATTAAAAAATAATCAAAAAGGAATAGGATAAAAAAGGAATTCAAATCATGCGATATATCAATATGTAGTTAATAGGAGGACCAAAGAGGGAAATTGCTTTTGTTATGTTTTTTTTTTTGCGCCAAAATAAAGTTCAAAGAATCAAAATCACTAAAAACAGTTTCAAATCACCCTGGAGTAATTGGAAACCTTTTCTAGTGATTCCTTTTCGCTTGTTACCACTACACTAAAGATAGCTAGCACAGAGGGAGAGTGTAGGTGTCGGTACTGACTTGAAGAGCGCGTTGATGTCCCCCTTGAGCAGCGCGAGCGACAGCGGCGTGGCGAGGCAGGCCGGCACCAGGTACAGCAGCGCGGGCTGCGCGTGCTTGAACACGTGCATCACCAGGATGGTGGCCAGCAGCCCCACGATGTACGCCGTGAACGTCGCCCTGCGCACACAAACACTCCTTACTATTAGCATTGCCAGATACAGGCTTCTCATTTAAAGAGGCCATAGTACTACTTCAACTTTTGTATTTTGAAAAGAAAAGTGAAAATTATGTATAGCAAATGTTAAATATTTAAAAAAAAATGTTTAGTAATATTTTTAGTAAAAACTATATTACATCTAACTGACCGCCTTTATTTTAAATACTAGCCTTTAAAAAAAAAATGGGGAAGAAACACTAGTATTCGGTAATTTCGGGATAGTCAAGTGTTATTTCTGGGCATGGGATCTGACGCGAAATACCGGGACTTTTCCGGTTTCCCGGCTATCTGGCAACCTTAATTATAATCTACTAGAGTCACTCTTATAATAATATTAGAATTATGACTATTCATAAGTGTCTAAAATGGTCTACATGAATAAAAATATTTTGATTTTGAATCATTACTGTGCCTCGTACAATGGCAAGGCTCTTACCAACTGAGCTATCGTATCGTACATCTGTAAACATAGGAAAATGCACTTTATTTTACCTGAAATAGAACTCGCTGTTGCGCTTAAGGCTCTTGTCGAAGCGGAGCAGCAGAGCGATGAAGATGCCAGGCACTACGATGTCGCCCAGACCCAGCATGGCGAAGTTACTCGCGTCCAGACCATTAACCAACAGATCTTGAGGGAACACCACTGGGAAAACAATACAATACGGATGCTGACTATTTTTTTTATTTATTGTTAGACAGAGACGGCACTTCGAACAGTTGACGCCATGTGTTCTAATGTTTAGTCAAAAAACTGTCACGCCATACATATACTATTTTGCGGGAACAAGAGAGCAATAATCCACTCCAGAATTTTAGAAAGCTTATGACTTCCACATTCAGCAACTGATTGTAATTATATTTCAGAATTAATTCAGAATTTCTATTTTCTATTTGTAATTGTTATCAAATACTATTGAGCTATTGATATCAAATAATATGTATACTTTTTAATACTTGGCAACTGCCTCGTTGGTCTAGTTGTAGCAAGCGCGACTACTGAGCACGAGGTCCTGGGTTCGATCCCGAGTCTAGAATTGTGGCTCGCCCCCTATTACATGGGACTTATAACATAGCTGGCAAAACGTGTGGGTGTACTGCATACACCTTTTCTACCCCTTCTAGGAAATACAGGCGTGAGCCTATTTTATGTGTTTTTTTTTAGTATTTATGCAAACCAGTTTCTTTTTATTTAATGAATCAGATTGTAATTTAGCACTTTTACTTACATTTAATGGGTGCTTCGAAGGACTTGGCGACGGTGACCATGACGTTGGTGCCGAACACCCAGAAGATGTCGTAAATGAAGAGCCCGCACAGCAGAATGCACCCGGTCACCACGTTGTTGAGATGTAACAGTTCCACGCCATTTACCGCGAACGCGATGCCGAACAAATTGTTGGCGATCCAGTGCTGAATACAAAGATTGATTAGCTTGACTAGGATGGTACCTATCATCATCTCACAGAAATTCGGCTTCAAATAACAGTATTCGTTATAGTTATAAATTTCGTACGGTAAGTGAGAGTACCGAGAAGGCCCAGACACCCCCCTTCCTTCTTTAATCTCCCCTCACCTACCATAATCGAGGGACATTACAACCGCTTACCATTAGATAATATGCCATATGCCTGTTTCCCACCTCAGTAATATTTAAAAGAATTAGGTGAAGTTAATTGTTTTTTTTTTCCTCTCTTAAAAATTATATTGTAATGTGTTTATTTCAAGTTTCTCTTTAATACTTGACACAAAAACAGGGGTTTTATAAGTTTGACGTGTCTGTGTGTTAGTATGTCTGTGTCTGTGGCATCGTAGCTCCTAAACGAATGGACTGTTTTTGATTTTGTTTTTTTTTATTATTTGAAAGATGGCTTGATCGAGAGTGTTCTTCGCTTATAAAAATATTGGTGTCGAGGATTTTAGATTTATAGTTATTAACGTGATTATTAATTAGCTCTTACCTTTTTAAGTAAATACCAGCCTCCCATACAGAGGGAGATGAGGAGACAGATGATGTCGTACGACGTGAACTTGTAGTTGATGATGTCTGAGCGTGTGTCGCGCTCGCCACGCGTGAAGTGGATGTGATAGGACACGTTGGGGATCGACGCTGGCACCATGAATGAGATCACGGGACTGCGGGACAAAAATAAATATAATTATATACAAAAAAAAGGTGCGCAGTCAAGAGGTTACCTCGCTACCCTATTCAGGGTTCTCCTGAAAACCGGTACCTTAGACCCTGTTCCCGATACCGGTTACAAGTACTGATACCGGATTTCCCATAAAAATGTATCAGCTGATCGCGGTCATTTGTATAGAGTTCAATTTTTATTTTGCTAATTTCGAAAATTCGTAGAACAAACGTTTAGTATCATCGGCTGAGTCACCTCACGAGAGGTCTTGCATTTAATCTGTTACATCTGTTTATATTCATTTTATATGTCTCTAAGTTAAATAAATTCCATTCCATTCACAAGAGAATATAGAATTAATGTTTAAGTCTATATCGTTTATCGAATTTGTAAAGCGTAGCAATGCTGTATAAAAAAATATTCATGTATATTATAGAAAAACACACAAATCAAAATAATATTCAAATTGTATAATCATTTTAAGTATTGCCTTGACCGACCTTACTGTTTCCGCGTCAGAACCGGTAATATCTAATTTATGCAGAAACGCATTTAATGATAAATATAATTGTGTAGGTATTTTATGTTTATTGCTAAACATAAACCACAGTAAACATAATTCATCTGCGTGCCAAGAGCGAGTTTTTATACCCATTCTATCGCGTTAACATTAACGTCTATTTGTATGGAATGAAGATGGCGCCATCTAGTGGCAATAATGGAAAATACTATTTGTGAGCGCAAGTTTTTTACGTCGAACGGCATTACGTTATTTTCGAGGTACGGTGCACAAATATTTAATAGCATAACACAGTCTCTCTGGACGCTCAGATATTTTAAACTACGCAAAATTTTGATGCGGTTTTCAGAGTGAAGTCAGAGGTGAGCGCTGTTGGTTGTGAACCCGAAACTTCTGTCTTACCAGTCAATGGTCATACCACTAGGTTATCACTAATGAAGCATTTTGTTGAATCATTATCTGTAATTCACAGCTACTGTTTACTAAGAGGAAAATAGTGGCCCAATTTGTTCTGGTATTTAGCAAAAATATTTTTTATATTTTTATCAGCTGAGCAAAGTAAACTGGATAAATATGTACATCAAGAACAAGGAAAATCCAACAAGGAAATGTGCTTGTGGTTGCCCTTTTGATGCTCTTCACTGTGTTTTAAAAACATAAAATTTCAGGTTCAAAGAATCTGGGAGACGCGATATAAACCTTTTGACCAACCAGCATAACAATGCAATTAATCGCTATTCATTTAGCTTCTCTTACCTGAGTAGATGACTCAAGGCCAGAACTCCTAGGAAGAAGAAGTATCCAGTGAGCAGCAGATTGATGTACTCCTTGGAGAAGAACTGGAAGAATATGTAGAGGCCGAAGAGTGCGGCGGAAGCGATCAAAGGAAACATCAGCGCGTCCTTGTTAGACATCGTCTCGGCGCGCTCGCCTGATTCCTGTGCAAAAAAAAAACATCAAAACTTGATTTTTAATTCTTTTTTTTAATGAATATCTTTTTTTCTATTTACTTGAACTCGTAAAAGACAGTCTAGTGCTCTTTTTAAATCAATAAATACTAATAACCTAGTGTTATTTTTAACCGATTAGAAGGCCGATTTGATTGTTATATTTGTTTGTCCGAATCTTTTGATTTTACTCTCCGATACTCTCATATTTTGTGCAATACAAAGATATTTCTGCTGCACAGGTGCATGCACATGTTTGTTCATGGTTCATCGTTTTATATTCAATATGTTTGCTAATCTGTGTTAACCTAAAATCTCCATCACTAGGTTTTACCTGTCCTGTGGGAAAATTAGTCAACTTATATTGCCCTACTTGTGGGTAAAAGCTTTTCTCAGAAATAAAATAAAGTAGGTCATACTCCACCACAATGAGAACAATCAAAGTATTTGTTACTTTTATTATTAACTTGTTTTCTTGTCTGTTTCAGTAAAAATTTGGTTTTTTTTTGAGATTTAATGAGCAGTGTCCGATTGCTGTTTTGTTAAAATAATTAAACCCATTAAAGGTTATGTCACAAAGTTTGAGGATGTAGTAGGTATTGGAAATTAACCACCTGAAATGGTAATGGGCAGGTCACATAATAAGAGAAGTAAAGGAGAAGTGGACAAGAAAGACCACAGAACCGACCCCCAGGTTCAACACCAAAAGGAAATGTGGAAGACCACTCAAAAGGTGTTCTGATGACATCAAGGAGGCAGCAGGAACACTCTGGCCCATGGTGGCAAGGAACAGGTCCGAGTGGAAGAAGCTGGAGGAGGCCTATGTCAGCAGTACATGCTGATGCTGATTACTGATGTATTTTAATTTTAAGTATTTAAAAATGTAACTAACTATAAGTATCAACAATAAAAGGATTTTGAATTTGAATTAAAGGTTATGAGATATGAGAGAATTCCACTGTTATTTGCCACTGGACTGCAAAGAACCTTTCATAGGTAAAACACTATATTGGTTGATGTTAATATTTACTTTAACAAAATTGAGAATACTCTCTCAGTAATAATGAAACAAAATATTACAACATTTCTCTCAAGGCGATATACTAAAGCATAACTAATTTTACACATACAATCATTTAAAAACAATTGAAATACAAATTATGACATATATCCGTCTTAACTTGGGTAACTAAAAATTAAAATACTTACTTTAGAATTGTTTTCTAATTAACTATCTTGTGGAATTTCCTAATTAATAATGGATGTCAATTAATTCCTCATTACAGTCAAGTGCATACATTCTATTCCCACATTCCTTTAATAAATCGTTAAAAAGCTAGACATATTATGGGATATATGTAAAAAAAGTCCCACTGAGGGTCATCTTGGGGCGGGAAATTCTATGATAGTGATTAGAAAATGTGTGAAAACATTTCATTGACAACAATCTAAGAATAAATATTTACTTGTTAATGAGAATGATACAAAAACATTTGAGACTCTGGTTTACAGTTTATTACAAAAATATCTATCTATACTACGAGTTTTACACAATTTTAAGAACGTCTTCTACCGTTTAGAAGTTCTTTGCAGCAAGGTCCTCTATCATTTGACAAGTAACATATGCCACGATGATAAAACGTGTATCTTTCTCATTGGGTCACACAATATCTAATAAACATGTGATAAAATAACATCTAAATATTATAGACTGCTGGTCTCACTTACCTTTTGCTCATTCAGGTATTTCACTGACCTGAAAGACCCGAAAAATATCGGTAATATAGCCATAATCACTAAACTCAAGTATGCAATCGCGACGCCTTCAATGCTCGTCGGTGGCTTCTCTGTAACATTTTTTACAGTTTCTCTAACAGCTTCTTCAATGTTTATAGGGATCTCCGTCGCTGATTCTGCCATTGCGTATGAAATAATTCCCAAAATGCGTGGCGAGATGGCTTTCGCACTACGGACCAAGTTTGACAAGAAAATGACAAGTGTACAGTTAGGTTTGTAAAGTTGGTCAACCTGCGAACCGGTAATTACTAGAGAATCACTATTGTCTTAATCATAAATCGTAAAAATCTATTTGATAATAAAATGTATTCAGTTCTTATGGATTTATTATGTCTCGAGTTGCTCTTTATTGAAAAACTGGGTTATCTTTAAATTTTGTTCCTTGGTTCTAATTTTTTAATATTCGAAGAATCAAAAACATTTTTTTTGTTGGCATCACATTCCATTCCTTGAATCCTCAATTCCATTTCATTCCATTCCAATATACGTAGTATCTATGTAGTCTGTGATTACAATCTGGACTGGACCAAACCATATGTCAAAATAACTCAAACATTCAAGACACTTCACTTTCGTTTGTATTTTTATTAGTTAATATAATATTAGTCAATCAAAAAAGTCATGCATTTGCTTATATAATTGCTTTATCCAACGTATTTTACAAGAAGTGAAATTGAACAGTTTAAAATGGAAGTTTCGGGAGGCGCAGAAGAAGGTTTTGTTAGGGAATGGGCCCCGTGTTCGCATATTTTAAATTTAATTCCGCCTAGGATACAGACTGGAATATTTTCTAACGAACTATGTCTAACTTGTGTGGATGTAGTGAGCGAGTACATAGCTCTGGGCACGAATGTCGGCCTGGTGTATTGGTATGATAGAAAGAAGGGGAACATTCAAAGGCTACGATGCGAGGTAAGAATTCAGTTCACGGACAGGGTTTCCCCGCAATAATCGGGAATATTTATTGATTGCTCTAGTCTCTAGAGTAGGTACATGCTGCTTGCAATTTAGAAAAAAATGATTTTTGTGCTTGTGTAGGTAGCTAGAATTTTTAAGACAAGTAGTTTATGCATTATAATATGTAGGAATGATTAGAACAGCATTGACAATAAAAAATAATAAAAAGGTAAGGTATAATAACTGGTAAAAGGTATAATAAGATTTATATCTGTTATTAACTGTTAACATTGTCTTAAAAAAATCCCATTACTTAAAATAAAGTCTTGAATTTTCTAGTAAGCTTACTAAATTTTTCTTACCTCTATTACCCTATTGTGACTAGCAC
This sequence comes from Protodeltote pygarga, assembly GCA_936450705.2. NCBI lineage: Eukaryota > Metazoa > Arthropoda > Insecta > Lepidoptera > Noctuidae > Protodeltote > Protodeltote pygarga. The sequence goes on along the minus strand of OW388265.2, from coordinate 12,291,758 downwards.
AAAAATTAAAAAATATATTTTTTCCAAATCAGTCCAGCAGTCCATTTTTATACATAGGTATCAAATATCCATACACAGTCATCAATAGATTAGTAAATTTTTAATGTCTTTATTAAACAAAATTCTATGCAAATTTTCATTTCACAATCATTATGGAAGTTTACAAAAGTACCAAATACTATTTTGTTTAAACAAAGAAATTATAATCACAGTAAACAAATTAAATAAAGATAATAAATACTAACAACTTGATAACATGATAACTTTGATTTCTTTGTTTAGTACAGTCATAAACAACACTTGTTGTAAGTAATGTTTGTGTTCCTATCTAGATATGTGTTGTTTAGTGACCCAACCGAAGTGTCGGTTTCGGCCAAAAAAAATCAGTCTTTCATTTTCAGCCACGGCCGCAACTTATGTTTTTGTATTCTCAGATCTTTCATAACAAAAAAAGTGCCTTGTAAAAGACACACTACACAGAACTACATTAAAAAGCAATTTTGAAGCTTACGTTACAACCTATTTGGTTAAAATAGCTAATATATTTCAAAGATTAAAAAAATTGTATCAAAGACCTATCAGGCGTATGGTCGAAGCTATTCGGTATCAAAACACTGGCCTATATCTAGCTCAATGACTTGGCTTTGCCATCCAACGTGGCAATGCAGCCAGCATTTTGGAGACATTGCCCACTGGAAGCGGTCCTTTTGATGTTTCTTTTTATTTATTTTAGTTTTAGTATTACTTTATAAAAATTAAAAATAATGTGCCTAAAAAAAAATTACACTCAAGAACAAGACAAAATAGAGTATAGCTTTATATGGATTTAGAAACTACTGATTTAAAAGATAACATCCATCCTGCACTTATGTAGTACGTATGTTACATAATTAGGTTGCAAAACATTGATTACATTAAATACATGCCACAACACACATTAAACAATTAAGAAACTAACATTTATAGCTCTTACTGAAGAATATAATTAATTCACCTCAATTTTTAAAAGGTTTTTTTGTACAGTATAAGTAGATTGTTTGGAAATGTCTAGGTTTAATTTAAAATTACTTATCATAATAATTAAACTGACTTTCATCATGTCTGCCATTAATTTCGTTTTCTCTAAAATATTTTAAATTTTTCATTATGCATTTTAACCCTTTCTAAAGCAAAATACTAATGTTTTGTTATTGACCTGTTTAGCATTCATTTTGGTATGGCAAGCTGTTTTCCACAGGTCTATATATTCTGCATTAGGATCATGCTTAATAATACAAATTTTAATGTATTTACCACTAATTATTTTTAGGCATCCACATCACCAATTACATATGTGAAGATAGTCAGTACTGTGGACTACATGGTGGGAGCTGGCAACGCGGCCGGCCAGGTCACAGTGTTCCAAATACCAAAGGAACACCCTGAAAATGTGCCTGACACGTTCAAACCTAAGGTTGAGCCCAAAGTTGAAAGGTGAGGTTCAAAGCTTTAGAAAGTGATGTTTGACAATTTTCGTGTGTGGTGTTTGGCAATCCCTGGCGTGCCGTGCCATCGCTTTTCAATTGAAGAGGGCAGGACTCGGTAGCTTAGTTGGTAAAGCGATGGCACGGCACGCCAGGGATCGCGGGTTCCAAGTGTCATTTCCGCTTGAGTCATTTGTTTTTGCGAATTTCTTATTAAATAATTTCAGTTATAAAACATGTGCATGAACATGTAAAACCACATACATAAAACAATAAATTATTATTTATTTAATGTTTTTTAGATACACAATAGGAGATTTGCATAAAAGTAAGATTACAGCAATAGAATGGTCCAAGAATGGTATGAGATTGTTCTCTGGAGACAAGACGGGGGTCATCATCATGACTGAAATCGACTTCTATATGGTAAGTGGCTAAGACTAAAGGTGAGTATACACTAGAGCATTAAAAATAAATCGCGGTCCTGGATTATTGCCTCCACCTGCGTCGGAACGCGATAACTATTTTGCTATATCTGTTCTGTTGACAAAGACAATAATAACATAATTATCGCGTTAAGACTATTTATATAGAAAACTAAATATATTTACGCTACACTACAATTAGAAACTTCGCTGCCTATGGTTGACTTAGAAATAGTAAAAACTCAATAGAAAAAATAAAAAAAAAGTTTTATTTAAATCTTTTCTCAGACTACAAAGTATTACGAGAAATAAAACTATATTTTGATTTATCATCTGCGCTAATTATGTTTTTATGATTAATATTATTGAACGGAAAATGATAAGGAATGCGGACAATGCACCGCGAAGGTTGGACCGTTCAAGATCTTATTTTATAGGTCATTGTTGATTAATTATGTCACTTGCTGATTAGTTAAACTCATAAAATGTATATTTACAGTTACAACAATATTTTAATTTACTGAATCAAAGGTCGCCGAAACAATGATGACGTTAAAAAATTTCATTTTAAAAATAAACTTCCTCTTGCTTAATACGAGGAAGGAAAACATCGTGAAGTTACATATAATTTTAATCATAAAAAATAAAATTTTAATGTAATAAAACTACATTTAGAGATAAATAAAAAATATATTTCGAGATAAATAAAATAGCAGCCCATCAGACTCGGGAATAGAGTTAGCATTAAATTATTAGCAATATCTATACATTACTGGGAACATTACGGTTTAAGATCTGATACTAGGTTTTTAGGCAGTAGACCATGAAGGAGATGGCGCATCGGGATGAATTGAGCAAAACAAACAGGGACTAGGCTACTCTAACTCTGAATCGAAAAATATGAAAATCAGGGAGAGAAGCCTTTTCCCAGCAGTGGGATGGTTTTCTTAGCAATCAAGACGGTAGAAGATTAAATAATACTATTTTGCAGCACCTATGCAAGTCGATGGAGATAGTGAACGAAGAGCACGAGATAGTGCAGATGAGTTACTACCAGAACACGCTGCTGGTGTCGAGTGTGTACCGCAGCATCGTGTGCGAGCGACGTGACGCGCGCTGGCACGTCAACCAGCTCGGCAAGAAGGAGCGGAAGAGGTGACTAAAGGCTATTGCAATAAGCCAATAAAAATTACTGAAGTTGTGTTATTGGAAAAAGTATATTTATTGTGTAATATCTTTCAAGAAAGTCTTTCAATAGTTCTGTAGCTGTAGCTGTAGTTTAGGTACATCGGTTTATGATGGTTGCAGCCTGTGCGCGCTGGGCGCCGTGTTCCAGCACTCGTACGCGCGCGGCGGGCCGGCGGCCGCCTACTGCGCGCGCCCGGGGCTGCGCCTGTGGCGCGCCGACACCAAGGGGGACGTGCTGCAGACACTACTCTTCAAGGTATTACTGCTATAATAAAGTATACATGGAAATTCATGGAATTAAATGAAATGTATTCGGTCTGTAATCTCTCCAAGGCATTCGATTGTGTTCATCACGATAGTTTTGGTCATAAAATTAAGTTTTACGGTATTAACGACGAAGCATTTATCGTCACTACCTCTTACTTAGAAAGTCAAGTACAAAGTGTAGCAGTCAATGATGCAACGTCTATTAATTTGCCTGTACAGTTGGGCGTACCACAGGGATCGATTCTAGGACCACTCCTCTCCATGGTTAATATTAATGATTTAGCTTATTTAAAATCGATTTGTGATATACTGTTTGCAGTTGACTTTTGACATAGACTTTTGGTGTGTCTTATACTAACTATAACTACTATAATAAAGCATTGTGTCCGCACGTGTACAACTGGCACCAAGCTTGTCAGCAAATAATATTAAATTTTAATTATAAGTTTTTGAGATTTTAAAATTTTAATTTTAACATAGAATAATATGAGCACTACTAGATACTAACATAATCTTAAGTTCTGTTTACTAACCTCTATGGAATCATTTTTTTAAATTCCGAAATAAAGAATATTTTATTTATTTTTATACTCGGGCCTTTATTAAATTTAAATAAACCTTTTACATTTCAGGAAGCAATTTCGAACCCACTGACGATAGCCGAGCTTCTAAACCCAAGTCAGCAGAAACACTCGCATGCACAACGGGAGTACAATTTGGGACCCCTGCATGTGTTCCGCGAACATTTCCTCGTGTCTCATAATGAACACATGCTGTATATACTAGACCCGAGGTCGCTGACTGCGGTGGCCGTTGTTGATGATCTGAGAAGGTAAACATATAATCAGTTGATCATTATTAGCCCACTGATAGATCTTTGCTTGTATGACTGGCTGAAAAGACTGATAAAAAAGATCTTTCTCTTAGAAATCTAATTAAGTAAATAAGTGTCTAGGGACCTTTTTATTTTTAAAAAAAATCTAAATTTTGTGTAAAATTAAACCTGACATGGTTGAAAACCTAATAGAATTTTGGATGGTTGAAGACCTAATAGAATATTGGATGGTTGAAGACCTAATAGAATTTTGGATGGTTGAAGACCTAATAGAATATTGGATGGTTGAAGACCTAATAGAATATTGGATGGTTGAAGACCTAATAGAATTTTGGATGGTTGAAGAGCTAATAGAATTTTGGATGGTTGAAGACCTAATAGAATTTTGATAATAAATTAGCTGGTGTATTTAACCCCTTCGCAACGCAATAGATTTTATCTTTAAGAGTACATCTCTACTTGCTGCAGGATCCTATCCGTGTCAGTGAACAAAGACGAGATCTTCATCCTAGAGGGTCCTCGGTCGCTGGTGCGTCTCGCGCATGCGCCGGAGCACCCCGCGAGACTACCAGGTCTGTTAACTAAACACAACTAAGAGGCCGCATGCGATGTTAATTACATAACAGAGAACTCGATTTCGGAATGATAGAATTATATTGTTGCAAATTATCGCATGTTACACACAATTGTACACTTTAAAGCCGGGTCCACACGAGTGTAATGTAACGTATTGTGTAATGTAATGTTATGTGTCTGGACGGGATATACATAGATATATTATAGTATTCGACACGTGTGTCTACGTGCATAAAAATACGAGGGACGTTATCGCCCTCTTTATTTGATCTCGGTTAAAAAACATTCCAAGAAAAAAACTAACTCAGATAACATCACACTTTCGTGTACATTTAAGATTTATGGCGGATACTATACATGGTACATTACACGTTACACTCGTCTGGACCCAGCCTAAACTGTATTAGAATGAAGTCGATTTCTGTGTGATGAAAAACAATCTATATTTGCATTAGCACTGCATATTGCATCATCAAACGAATATGAACCTTAATAACATGAGGATGATGTTGATTTTAAAATGTCATCATTGAATTTTAAACAGCATGCCGCCTTTAAGTATTTTTTGTCGTTGGTACTTATTAGAAATATTCACGTATCAAATGGTTTTGCTATCACAATAATTTAAGATATTTTTTACTGTATCTTTTTTGATAAGTTGTTATTTTGTTATTTAGACTTAGGATTATTGGCATAAGTTTGAAACATACTGAACTACCAAGTTATTTATACTATTAGTACTTAGATTTGCGCAGACGCATCTCATTCCTTGTCTTAATCGCTACAATGCAAGTATGTTTATTAATTGCTGCTGTGTTGGTTGTATAGTCGCTGTTACTGTGCTAATGTGAATCCTGGAAATACGTCATTCAGGTCTTGAACCTAGTATGGCCTCCAGCTCCCACGAAGGTTTAAAATTGATCTAGCTATAACTAGTATCTGCTACCTAACTAGTATCTGGTATGTTTATGTACCTTCATGAAAAAATAAATATGAAAATAAAATAAAAAAGTGTTACGCAAGTTACATCTCTTAAGGCGCGTTTAGACATATGTATTGTAATGTATCGTGTAATGTAACACGAAAGTGTAGTCAACACGCATGGCTGGCCACGCCCTTATTTGTGCAATTTAAGTATAATAGTGATGGGGTGCGTCTTCGGGGGTTGAACTGTCTATACTAATACCCCAAGTATGAATTTGCAAACAGCTCGGTTTCATAGTTTAAAACTTATGCCAAAAAACTTATTCTCACTTTCCTATACATGTATTGTTATTTTTATTAACAGCAGTATTTTACAAATGGGTGAATTTTCTACTTAAAGAGCAAGCGTTGAAATACTGTTACAAACTGTATTGATCTTTAAAGTCTTAGCTTTAAGACATAAATTGACGCATCAGAGCTTCTGCTCTTAAACACGCGGGTTGCTCTTTCAGTCTGAATTCATAAGATTCTGCCGATTCTATGATGTCGTTTTAAAAACCTTTACTTAATGAGTATATTTAAAACAATAACATTTTGTTAGCTCTTTGATGATCAGTTATTGAATCCTAAAAAGACGTAAGTGTTTTAATTTTGTCAATTTTAAAAAGACCACTTTATTTTTTACTCCATTTACTTTAACTTGTATTAGGTGTAAACCATCTTGGCACATTATTTACATGAAAAAAGTTTTGAAAAGAAGAATACTACGTTTTTTAAACAGCAATTTTAATCAAACTTTGAAAAATTGCTTTCTATATAAGTTTGTTGTATTTTTTTAAACACTCTTCGTGTAAACGATGTGCTACAATTGTTTAAACTTAGGACAAGTAAGAAAAAATGTAGTTTCAAGAACGTATTTGTAGTGTTGTGGACAATTATTTGATGTTTTAAATATTATTTCGGGTCTATTATCTATCTATTCACGTGCCTCGGATAGCACGTTAAGCTGTTGGCCCCGGCTGTCAATTGTAGATCTTTGACAGTCGTTACGGGTAGTCAGAAGCCCGAAAGTCTGACAACCAGTCTTACCAAGGGGTACCGTGTAACCTAGTACCTGGGTTGTGGAGGTATGATAGGCAGTCGCTCCATGTAAAACACTGGTATTCAGCTGCATCCGGTAAGACTGGAAGCCGACCCCAACATAGTTGGGAAAAGGCTAGGAAGATGATGAAGATGATATCTATCTATTCGCGTACAGATAATTCAAAATAGTCATGAATTATCTTATTATGAAAGTTTAAAAAAATATTTGGTGTGTTTTGACACCTAATTTTTAAAATAAAATGACCATAGATTCCAGCAGATTTAGTAAAAACGGTTGTTATAATATTATGTGTTCAATACTACTAGAGTTGTGACATATGAAGTATTATTAACAGTTTTCCGTCCTTAAATATTTTTTCCATTTAATCAACATAAAGGTGCTTTTAGATATGCAGGATATAATTAAGTAATACTTAACTAAAGATCAGCCTTTTAACTTTAAAATGATTTTGACTTCCGCCATTTTGATATTGATCTGTGGAATTATGTTGTACATTCAGTGGGTAACATTTATTATTATTGTGTAAGATTTCATTGTACATTCTGTAATGCAAGAAGTTTTTGAATAAATTATTCTTATTCTTAATACTGTAACGCCAAAATTGAAGGAATTTCAAATATTAAGTGATGTTTTTTTAGTTATTCGAAAAACTGTCACTAAAATTGGAGATACTTAATCTTAATTAATTAAGGCCAGTTTCATGTACCTATATGAATAACTTATGATTTAGGGTAGGTTCATCTAATTCTGTGGCTTTCGTAATTTGGTAGTATTAACTTTGAGTCCTACTATAAATTTCTGTAAGTGGAATTCAGGTAGTAAAAAAGTTAATGGTACCAAATTAAGAGTGTCATGGAATTAGATGAGTTTGCTGTACTGGGGATAAAAGTCTGTGTGCTAACGACTTCATTTTTCCTATCTAATTTTCTATGGAAATCGGGTCTTGACTTCTATAAGAGACTAAAGTTTCGATCATCAATCCCCGACATTCTTAAATAAATATACTGAAGGTCAATCACGTAGAAAATTTAATGGTTACAGTGTTAGTAATCACTAACTTATACTAAATTAAGTCTTTAGTGCCATTTTTAGAATATAAAGTATCTAATTATAATCAAAATTACATCGAATATTACAAGTTTTAGTATTTAGAAATGTCATTCCCTTATTTGAATGTACCTATTTAGTTTTAGCAAGAACCCGCATCGTTAATGGAAATTAGCTGTGTCAAATTAAAATGTTTGTAGAAAACAAATTAATACTAGCAGGACTTTAGTTCGTCCTGCATGCGATGAAAACATTATAATAAGCTACGAGTATGTACCATTGGAAAGCTCTTTTGTTACGAAATGTCAAGAGTTACACGAACATTGTATGAATAGGCAATTCCGAATGAGCCCCGAGTAGATCGCAGAGTAATTCGGAAATTGTATATATACTTTATATTATTGTATGGAATTGACCGATTAGAAAATTGTATGAATAATTGGCAATTCTGAATTACTCCGTGATCTACTCGCGGGGTAATTCGGAATTGTTTCGGATCCGATTAGTTTCGCATTATCAGAGTCCAAGTCATTTGAACGTTATTCTGTCGGACAGCTAATCTCTAATGACATGCTGATAGCTATTGGTGTAGGGACTAATATCGGGACCTCCTTCCTTATCAAATACGAGGGCATTAATAGGTTTTGTTCATTATTTTTTTATTGGTAAGGGGTAGTGCGCTTGCCGGTACGTGGAAGGTCGCAGGAAGCTGCTGGATGCAGGTTGCTTCCAACCGGCCAATCTGGAAGTCATTGGGGGAGGCCTATGTTCAGCAGTGGACGTCTTATGGTTGAAATGATGATGATGATGATGAAGGGGTAGTGTCGTGCCTAGTACCTGACAACAGTCTAAGCCTAACAACTTACATTGAAAGAAAAAAATCAGCTGTTCTATACCTTTATGTGCACATAATTCAACACATTGTATGGAACAGCAGATTTTTTTTTGCGATTTCAGGGTTGGTCTTATAGTAAAAGTTGTTCATAATGATGAGTTTAATGACCCCTTTTCAGGTTGCGGGTGTTTTACAAATAACCTTGTATATGCCTACCATAACCAGTCAATTATTAAAATAGTTTTAATAAAAATAGTTGTGAGATTATTAAGTTATTTAGACATAAGCTTTACATTAATATTAAGTTATAAAGTGCCTTAATCATACCAAAATGCGACCAATGTATTCCATACATGTTTTTAGTTGTATAGACGAAAATTAGCTTGTGTAAGTGCTAGGTAATAAAACTATAGAATAAGTTTAATTATCAGCCGCTTTTGGTTTATGGGTATAGTGATACTTGAAGGCATGTAGGAATATTGATGAAGAATATTTGTCGTTTCGATTTCCATGTTCATAAAGGCCCGGTTACATAAGACATGTTTCCTAAAGCGGTTGCTTAACTTTGACACGAACAAAGTTTTTAATAGTACATTGTGCTAGAAAGGCGGTAATTACGCAATAACTGTAGATGGTACATTCTAAGCCCGAGCCGCAACGAGCTAACGTACAATAATGAAAATAAAATACCTACAAAAATTGCGGGTTTGTACCGCGCATTACCACTCGCTTTTCCTGCAAGAAATAGCATGCATGATGAAAAAAGGATTTAAATTTATTTTTAAATGTTTTTTTTTTCCAATAGAGATGCCGAGATTATTTAAAATTTAGCTCAAGTAAGAAAAATATTCCGACTTTGTATTTTTCAGCGGGAAAATTAAGATGAAATTTGTCTAATGTAAATGGGCCAGTAGTATCAGTACTATATAGCCTTTTTGCTTCTATTCCATTGTCTTGTGATTATGAAATAGTTTGTTGATAATTCTATCGTTGTATTATATTGTACAAACTGACAGGTTGACTCTGGGTGCTTTGTTTTAAGTTGCCATAAGTTATTTTTTGTGTATAGACCTATCTTCTTCTTCTTCTTTCGCCTGCCCTGTATAGACCTATATCACAGAATAATAAACATACAGTATGGAAACTACGTACAAACGCTCGAAAACCGCACACTCACACAAACATGCGCAACGACGCGTCGTTGATCCTGCGAGTACCGCAACGTTCGCTTAGTAGTCTCGTCGTTACGCAATATTACGCATGTTTGTGTGAGTGTGCCGTTTCGAGCGTTTGTACAGTCGGCAAAGAAGTTGGGTTGGCACGGGCGCTAGTTAAGGTTGTAATTTTTTCAAGATGTCATTATTATAATTAAATTTTACCATATTTTCTGAAAAGGTATGACTGAAACCTATACAAAACTAAACAATTTTACACAACCGCATGCAAGCTTCCATAAAAACCTTCATCCTTAACTAGCGGACCTGGCACCTAACTAATTTGCCGACTGTACGTAGTTTCCGTACTGTATGTTTATTATACTGTGCCTATATTATGAATTAGTGAATTAGCTTTCAAGAATATAATACATTTATCGTTAGATCTTATTATAACAACATAATATTAAAATTGTATTAATATTTGGGAAAAAAGTGGGTTGTATAAATCTAAAGATTTAATTATTGTTTTAAGGTACTAGTGATAATTAATGAAAGTTGTTAATTAAGACATATCACGCGCGTACTTAACCTGACATTATGTACTTACACATTCCTTATTAAGTTTGTTTTTTTTTGGGTGAAATTGCTGTATATTTTAGTAGAAATCATTGGAAAACGCCGTCAATTATTTGAGGAATGTACTTTTATGTACTAAAATCCTATAATTACGTACAATCAGCTGCAAAAATGCATCGACAAGAGAATATAATGTATTTGGTTTTTCCTCTTGTGTCTTGGTTTAAATACATATAAAATCAATGATATTCAATAGAGATTAGCAGTTTGTATCGCATATTGATTTTATATGTACGTGAACCAAAATACAAGCCTAAATACATTTTTAGCTCTACCCATACACTTTCGGAGCCTTAGAAACGGCCCGGATGGCGGTCTCACTCGTTTCCTCATCGAATTTGTTACATTTTAAACGGCCTGTTTCATTTTCAACATGTAGATAAATATAAGAAGATAGATGTCCAAATAAAGCAACATAACATGGTTGAAATGATCTATCAGATAAGAAATCTGGTGCTTATTAGAAGCCGTCCGTACATAATTTGATGCATCGTCAATGTTACTACATTTAATTGTCTTTAAAAACTGTCGTAACCATTGTTAATCTATCGCTTTTTTTGAAGCTTCGTATACAGGGTGTGATTTGTGCTTGTTATGTATTTACAGGGTAGAAATTATTAAGTAGATGTATTTACACCCTGTATGTAGTTACCCAATGTAGTGAGAAATTCTATAATGTTATGTTATTCGTGTATTTATGTATTTAGTACACTTGCTTGCAGATACATTCAATATGTTCATGAATTGGCTTTTTTTTTGTTCTGATGTGTGTTTTGATGTTTTTTCTTATTTGTTTTAAGTTGTAAACAACCTTGGTACATTTTTTAACAAAAATATTGTTACAAGAAATAATATAGTTTTTTAAAAAGCAATATTAATGGTATTAATCTTGAACTTAAAATTGCTTATTTACGTATCTCATACACTTTTCGATTTAAAGTACTAAGATTGTTCACAACTTAAGGTTAGCTCATGCGAGCTCATGCGCATGCGAGCTTACCCTTAGGATAAATAAGTAAAATGAAGTACTTATATTTTGTTTTGTTTTTATTAGAATATAAATTGCAATGTTAAGATTTTCACTTATTTTTAAGCAAGCAATTAAGCTTCTTTGGTATATATTTTTGCAAGTATGTGTACTTTTATTGTCTTGATGTCAGCATGGCCATTGAACTTATATATAAATATACATATGCACAAGTATGTACGCATTTTTATTTTATGTCCAGACACCTTGCTTTGTTTTGTGTATTTATGTATATGAGCAATGGCTCTGTCGCTTGGTTGCTATTTCAATTTTAAAAGATTATGCTATTTACACTAACGGCTAGTTGCGTTTAAGCTAATTTTGAATGTTCAAATAATTTAATGCTATAGCATATGCATTTACACACAGCATTAGCACTGCACAGCATTAAATTATTAAGTAAGTAATCAAGTAAGATCTTACTTGTTAATTGTAGAAAAGTAAATACTTTTAAATGTATTTGTTTTGCTCGCATTGACTATTCAGGATTTTATATTGAGAAGAGAAAAAATATAAAACTATAAAAGATATAGAAATATGTTCTAAGAAACAGAAAAGATTTTTTTAAGAAATGGACGGGTTCGATTCCCGAGTCGGATTTTTGTTTTGAATAAAGTAATTTCGTTTTTTTTATCTAAGATATTTCTATATCTTTTATAGTTGCAGATTTTTCTGTTCTCCATATAACATCCTGTTTTATATTGATGTGAGATAGCTAATGGGTTCGATTCCTGATAAAGCTTAAAGTCTATATTATAACTTATAAGCGTGTGAGCATAACTCGTATCGATCGTCGATAGAACGTCACAGACTTAAGAGATCCGTGGAGCTGTAACTACTAGGAATAGCGGCTCGTCAGTTATACTTATAACATACAGATCGCGGCACGTAAGTTGAACCAAAATGGCGCTTGTCCGCGCATGTAAATTATGGCGCCGTACAGTTTCTCGTGCCCCTTCGCGGTGCACCCCATACCGCACGTCGATTGAGACCCTAAAGTGTGGTACTGCGCATTCTAACCTGTAGTTCAAGTTTTGTATAGCGATCTTTACCTGTGCGAACGATCGCCATTTTGGTTTAACTTACGTGCTGCGATCTGTACTTCCATACACATGAAGTAGCCGCCGATGGATACATTGATGAAGGAGAACACCAAACTCTGACTCTTTAATAAAATAAAACCACAAAATATTAGAGCTATGAGCCTTCCTTCACCTAACAAACTATACTGGCTGGCTGAACATAAATTATCTTATGATCTATTGACATGCAGATAAATATTTAAATACATAGTGACGTCAAAGTGGAATGACATCACATTTTTTAATATCAAAAAAAAATTACAAAATCCAGTTTGGTGGTCTTGCCATGCATGCAAAATCGCAAATATATCATTACACTTCGCCGTCGAAAGGCATTAGGTATTTAAACAATTGTACCATATGACGTAATTAATGCCATATCGACCATAAATTTGCAATTACAAACATTAGTAATTATCGGTTTAGTACTTGAAAACACATACCCGTAAAGGTTGTTTTCCCTAAACTCGATGTTAGTTATTATAATTGACAAATCAGGGTCGATATGGCATTCTCTACCAGTCAACCAAGTATAGGTACAGTAAGCGCAAACTTACTCGGCCGCTGAAGGCTCGCGTCGCGGGTTGTTCGTGCAATATGCGTATTCGCATCTCTTTGCTTCTTACTGGCTTAGTTGCACCCCTCCCCCCTCTTTTACTCCCTGAAATGTATACTGCGGCGCCGTTCGTGACTAACTTTAGCCCGGCCTAGTAAATTTGCGCTTATCTACTGTATAAGTCAAGCATTATTTTAGTTGATAAAGATCACCACGTCTTTCTTCAACAGACGAGCCGATCAACCTGATGACTAAGTCCCTGACGACGTCCATCCAACAAGCAGTAAACACCGTCCGAGACTTCACGCACATCGACCAAACAGTGCCCTACATCTCAAGTGTGCTCGAACAACCAATATCAATGTTCACGAAGAACGAACTTATAGAGACGGGCACCATCGCGAGCGCTGAAGAATGCTTCGAACTACCCCCTATCAAGCACCTCCCACTCGATCTCTCGGATAACGTTCTAGAATCGATTGTGAACGAGTTCAGAGATGTATCGAGTGACGCGGAAGAGATCAGACGAGTTAAAACGGAGGAGTTGCAGAGAAAGTTGAAGCTGTACAATAGTATAATGGAGAAGAAGTACGACGGCGAGTTGATCCACAGCAGTCGACGGAGCAGGCGCAGGGAGGGGGGGTCGGGGGGGAGCACGCCTAGGATGACCACGCCGGTCCGGAAGCAGCAAGATAACGTCAGCTACACCAGCCCATGTGTTATGAACATTAGCGTCTATGGGTGAGTTGAGCGTATCCCTCATTATTATTATTCATAATCATCATATCCTTAATCATATTTCGAGCCATATAGCAACCCAGTGGCCATCTCGGCCTGTCGCGAACATATACACACAGTTTATAACATTAAAAAATGCTTAGATAATGCTCTTGTTGAAACAATTTAATATTATCATTGTAAAATATTAAGAAAGACTAAAATTTTACGAAAATTTAATTCACAGAAGTTTACCTCAACAAAACGATGAGTTGCTTGAAAAACAAATTGAAGAAAAAGAAAAAATACTAGCTAAGATGTTAAACTTGGAGTCGCTCAGTATAGACAGTCCAAAGCCAGACACCGACACGCCTCCGGACCCGACGACCATCTTCAAACACGTCGACATACAACCAGAAACGCAGGTAACACACAAACCTGTTCACAATCTCATCAAAACACCAATCAAGGACAGACAATATATTGGAGATTTGGTCCCAAAAGTGGTCCAACTTCCCAATAATTGGAATTTAGAAAATATTGAATTGCAATTAGACGCTAAACACAACGGTTTTAAGGATCGCTCTTTAATATCACCTGACGACCATTTAGATAGCGAGTGGGAAATAATCTGATATAAAAGGATTTCTGAATCTGGTAAATAATACACTGAAACACAATTTCAATTGGTACAATGTATATCGTAATTATCGCATATTATGAAAATGACAAATAAAATTGTTCAATCTAAATTAAATTTATTTGCTCATTAATTAATGCATTTACACTGGCATAAAAACGGCAAAAGAGATAGAAACAGCACAGCGACAGCGACATCTATTGAAACAAAGAGATAAGGTCAGCCACTAGCGACATCTGTGTTGAAAAATTAAAAAAGAAATTGTGATTTGGTGGAATACTCATTTAATTTGTCGAAGATAAATTCAACTCATATTACATATTACTTAGTAATTATTAGCAAGTGTAAAAACCATGTTACGCTCACACATTTGACACTAACGATTGCGGTTTGAAGAAAAAGTGACTATGCATTTGTATTTTAAATGTCTAAGTATGTATTAATAAATTACTATAATGCAAACACCAATTAATTTAAGGAAGATTAACTATATACTGATCAAATCCACATACTCCTAACATTTCTAGATATGCCATAGGTCATTAAGTAAATTTATAAGTATCTTGTTGTCAACTATCAATTTGCAAATTTTCATTTTGACAAACAAAATGACAAAGATTATAATTGCTTAACAACTGCATGTTCTGCAAATGACTAATGTATAAAGTATTCATAAGATAAAATATAACAACACAATACATACACATTTTTATAAAGTATTTATGCATTCTACGCAAAAATTAAACTTCAAAATTTTTGTAGAAAGAAAAACATCGATCCCGCTCGTAATCGGGTTTTTGTTTCTGCAAATATTTATAACAACTATATTTAAATAAAGATTTCATTTATATTATTAATGTCCATTGACTTTATAACTTTTGGCTGAAATGCTTTTGAGGCAGGTTAGGTTACATTAGGCAGGTTAGGTTAGGTAATATGTCAATGTAGGTTAGGTTAGGTTTGATATGGTGACCACAAGCGAATATATTATTCTCACTAGTTCAAAGAAAGAGTTCAACTGGGGTTTTGGTAGCCGAAATTATTAACTTAACATACTGTGCCAAACATTGTCACAGTAAGTTAAAAGTGCGGCTGCCGCGAACATGTTTACACTTAAAATACTCGGCGATTAAAATTATTTGGAATTGAACGGTTAACGTTGGCTAAAAAGTAAAAAGTAAAAAAATGCCACACAATATTTGTTTAAACATTAGTGAATCCTTAATTATATCTTAAAAAAAAAAGTATTGATTTGGAAATATGAATTATATAAATAGGTACACATTAAATTGGTCTAGTTAAAATATATTGCGATTATTTAATATTGACGGGAAAGTTTATAAGCAATCATGATCATTGATGATAAACAAATAGTATTTATTCGTTTGTATGAGTTCAAGCACGCATTTAATTAATCGAGGCTTAATTTAAAGCAACTGTAATGTAAGTTATATAACCTGAACAAATATAGTTTATGAAATATATGAGGCAGACTAGTAAATTTTGTAGCTAAGAAAGATCTTATGACGATAATATTATAATTTATATTTTGTAATTGCATTGACGTTAAGGTTTTTTACATTCAACAAGTTTTGTATTACTTATTATATATTAATGTTTATGAAGTTGGAAAGCATAAGAGATGAATTGATCTAAATTGCCTCAAGTCTCCTAATATCGCATTTATTTTGAGGTATTTTTTACTTTAGACTAAATGTGGGGTGTGGAATGGGACGTTTGACTAAAATAACAATTTGTATATTTATGTTATTGTTAATTTCAAAATGTATAAATAATGAATAACACACTCTAAACATCACACTACTTTTGCAATTTTAATGCTTAGTTTTTTTTGTAATAATTTGATTTGACATTTTCACCACACACAACTCTCAGTTAAAGTATTGCTAAATTATTATGTTTTAAATTATTTTATAATATATCTTAGATATTAAGCTAATTAATTTAAAAGTATGTATTTTTATTATATTAAAAATTATGTAAATTTATTTTCTATTTTTCATGCTGATCTGGGAAATATAGAATATATAAAGGGTAGGTCGTAGCCAGTTGTAGGTATAATAATATTGTAATATATATTTTTTTATCTTTTGGAACCACAAATAGAAAAAAAAGTATTTTTTTTATGATTGTAAAACGATGTCACAAATTGGATAAGAGATCCCGAAATTTCAAAATCAGTATTCTACTCTTTTTTAAGAATTTTTATGAAAGTTATTTTAGGTTCTATTTTTTCATCCTCATTACTATGCGACCGGGGTTTTTAAAAATGATGTAAGAGTGCACATTATGACGTATTTATTTTATTTACTCACGAGTTAAATATATGCCTTTATCCACATAGGCTGATTATGTATTAAATCGTTACAGCCAAGAATGCGCTAAATTTTAGGATTTACCAACTTGGGGGTAGATGTCATTACCGTCTAGAGCGGTTGAATGGAGAAAGGAATTTGGATAGCATGAGATTAAAAATAGTTCTGTTGTCAGAGCGATTGGCCGCTGGTTTAAACCTCGTAATCGTTTTTTTCTAACCTTTAAACGATCATTTGCAACACGGCGGAACGTAACAATGAATCTCATACTGTGTCTCATTTGTCGATCATTATTGAATCTAAAGTTCGCTTAGGATGCGTTTTAAAATTTCAAGATTTACAAGTTAATCCCAAGAATACAATTTTATTGCTAGCAACTCAGAAAATAATATTTGGATAGAACTATTCTCTCTTGTAACATTAATTGTAAGTTGGTAAATCGTAAAACGGTAAATCGGTAAAAAAATCGCTAAAACCGGTAAACCCAGATTGAACGCAGTTCTGGCGTAATATATATTCTCTAGTCTAGATAATAATAAATAGTGTATTTTGTGCACTAAAATATAAATGTATAAATACGTACTATCGATCTCTACGCACATCATATCATAGACAATTTAGTTTAGTGTTTGTATATACCTACATTACAAAGCACTTATGCTAAGTAAGTTTATTCAGCTATCCATTTAATTTAGCATAAAGGCTGAAAGGATTTGTATAAGTTTGGAGCATAGATAGATGGATTGAAACATACTATGATACTTTTTAAATATTAATTCTAATAATAACTAGCTGTCTTTCGCGTAATACCTATGTCTTGTCTCAATAAATGGGCTAAGTAAAGCAAACAGTTTTTTTTAAGTTTCTGAGTTTAGTAGTTTCCGAGATCAGTGCGCTCAAACTTACAAACTTTTCAGTTTTATCATAATATTAGTATAGATATTGCAAACTGAGTGTGATGAATTGCTTTATCTATAATATTGTATAATTTTTGTGTAATAAGAACAGGTTTATTTTAAGAACAAAATAATTATTTATTACAGAGTCAAATGTGAATATTATATCATTCTTTAATATTATACTACACGGAAGCTTTTAAGTAGGTAAATAGATTTTTTATAAATGTAAATTCACTAAATAATGGTGTTGCCATACCCAAGTGTGTATAGTTATGTCCGAAATGTTGCCATTGCTATCTTATGTAGCTAATAAATCGTAAAATTATGTACTTAAACAATTTTTAAGTGTTAAGGCAACTTTTTCATTTGTTATCGGCTTTAATTTATTTACACCCTGTTTTTTCTACATAAATATTTTATTTAGCTTTATAATTTCCTATACAACATAAATAGTGTGGGACTCTTTAGGTGGTCAATCTACCCAAACTGAACAACTTGTAGAACATCAGTTTGATCAATTTAAAAAAAAATGTTGGTTTTTCAAACAGAAGATAATTTTTTTATTAATAAAAGATGTTTGGATACAAGGTCGGGCACAATAATAAAATCTAACTATTAATACACCTAGAAAGAAACCATAAATATATAAACTTATTACAAAGATAAACTTAATCTTAAAGACCGCTACCTGTGGGCAACGTTCCCAAAATGCTGGTTGCGTTGCCTCGCTGGATGGCTATACTTAGCCTTTGGGCAAGACACTGACCAGCATTGGTTCTTCATGGTAGATCATTAGTTAGCATTAATTATTCTCGAAAAAAAATTCAATTTACTTACAATCCAGCTAACCCTCTTCGTAAAGAGCGTCAGCTAGTTGGCAAAGTTGTATGGGAAGTTAATTTTTTTTTCGCGAATTATTCAAACTAATTTCTTTCAAAACTAATTCTTATTAAATAATTATATTTAATAAGCTATCATGTGCTATAACATGTAAAAAATTCACAAAAAATATTCAAACTAATGTTCTACAATTTGGTCAATTTCATGAGTAGATTGAGCTCCTAAATGATCCCCAGTCCCACACTATTTATATTACACGTTGTATAAGCGTTTAATATGTAAATTCGCATCAATTATGATACAGCTTGGCTGCAGTAAAAATGTAAACATTGTGATATTTTGTTTTTGGCTGAAAAATAAAGCAAATTGTACTTTACTGGCCGTTTTATTTAACATTGTCATGCGATACCTACCCTTTAAACACGTTTAAGGCTTTCAGTAGAACTCTAAAGTATTTTCATTATTAAAGCAGACGTTCCATAGGGGAGCCCGCAATCCAGCAAACAACGTTGCAAAATTGTAAGAAGAGTAGCTAGGGGCCTGGGGTAAACTAGATATGGAAGGTCTAACAGTGGACTATGATAGGCTGGAATTTGTTTTAGGGCTATAAACCAGCTTTGCGAGCAGTTTTGGTCTTTAAATTAAAACAAATATTGCACATACAAACTTTATTTGCATAACACAATGCAATATTATTTATCGAAACTTCGCAGTACAATAAATAATCACAAAAAAAAACAATTTGGTCCATTACTGAATTCCGAACTAGTTGTCTATTATACAAATAAAAAAATACTGTCTTTTTACAATCAACTTTAATTTATACACTTTTAGAGCTCTTGTGGTTTTATCGACCAGTAAAAAACTATTTTACTGACTGGTAAAAAATGATACAATTTCAAGTTCCTTACAAAAATATTTTTTGAAATTTGTTTCCATTTAAAACAGTTTTAATAAGTATACAAGGATTGAAGTAAATGAGAATGAAAATAGTTTAAGCATGGTTTAAAATAGAAAAGATGAGTAGTACAACATTTATGTCTACTTATAATACAGGTATATAAAACAAGAGCTCTAACAAATAACCGAAACAAAAAGAAAACTTACAAAAATCAAGATAAATGGTAACAAATTATAATCAAAGCAAAGCTGAAAGAATATAATATTTTATCATGATAACATTGTAATTTCCGAAATAGAGCAACAAAATAATACTTTTATTACTTATAAAAATAAACAAACGCTTTTAGGCCTCTATAATTTATTCCAACTATCGATATCTCGATATTTGTGATTACAATCAAATAAAGCGATTATTGGCACGATGTCGAGTCTGAACGCAACTTTACCAAGTAGTAGTTAGTTTTTTCGGATAATTAATCGTTTAAGTTGCGTTGCGTTCAGAATCGACATAATTGAACAACCAACAATCGATACAAACAACACTATCTTGAAGACAACTTACAAAAAGTGGTTATAGTGTAAAATACAGTTACAAAGGCAAAAAAAAATAATTGTTTATTTTTAAATAAGTCCTTACAATGAACATTTATAAAACGAACTTATTTTATTAGTAGAAACTATTTTAGTGGAAATTCTATTTTTGCTCAATATCTATGTCGCGGGCGATTGATTCACATCTATTAGGATTAAATTCTTCGAGGTCGATTCATCAACTCCACCCAAGATTTGCTTATAAATATGTATTTATTCTTTAACACCTCAGCAACCTAATTGCGTAAACCATTTAAATTCGGAACTCCGGTCGTTGACCATACAACTCTGGAATTGATCAACAAAATTCAGTACAATTTTTATTTAAACAAATACAAAACGAATTAATTGGCATGTGATTTGGAACAAGGGCGTCGCCAGCCGATGATCAAAGGGGGGGGGGGGGTAGAAGATTAAAACTGAAATGCAAATGAAAACTTTAACATGATCTTGACTTTACAGTTTACAATAAATATAACTTGTAAACATAGTAATTAATAAAATGTATCTATTAAGAAGTAAAGATTTTTATCGATTTTCTAGGGGGCGGGGCAGCAGCCCCTCCCTACCCCCCCTTGGCGACGCCTTTTGATTAGGAACTAAATTGATTTGAAGCACTCAAATCAATTTATCAAGCTGCCGTTCAGAATAATCTTGTACAAGTGTGTATTTTAATTCACTTAATAATAGTAGTGCTTATTTATTTTTTTATTTATAGACTCACGCCTGTATTCCCCAGAGGGGGTAGGCAGAGGTGTGCAGTACACCCACGTTTCGCCGGCTATGTTATAAGTCCCATGTAATAGGGGGCGAACCTATTGCCATTAACCGGGCACAATTCCAGACTCCGTGCTGCTACTGAGAATTTCCTAATGGAAAATCCCAATAACACTTTGCCCGACCCGGGGATCGAACCCAGGACCTCGTGCTCAGTAGTCGCGCTTGCTACCACTAGACCAACGAGGCAGTCATAATAGTAGTGCTGTTCTAAAATATTAGTGTCCATTCATTTTTATTAGTAAGTGATAAGTTAAGTACTAACACTACAGCTAGATACAAAATTGGTCGGTGCGTGAGTTGATATGAACACGACCTACTAATCTAAATTAGACTATGGCGGGTCATCCACAAATCTGATTTAATTTTTCTAGGTAATCAGCTTTTCATTACCTACCCGGTGCATAACTTCGTTTGACTTCAAGATTAAAAAAAAAACTTAAGTTAGAATTTAAACTGAATTTAAATGAATACTAGGAAAAGTTTTATTCGGATTAAAGAATGCAGTACATCCGCGTTTCGTTGGCTATGTTATAAGTCCCATGTAATAGGGGGCGAGCCTATTGCTATTAACGGAGCAAATTCCAGACTCCGTGCTGCTACTGAGAATTTCCTAATTGAAAAACCCGGGGACCGAAACCAGGACCTCGTGCTCAGCAGTCGCGCTTGCTACCACTAGACCAACGAGGCAGTCGAATTAAAGATCAGTCAAAAATTAATCACACTGCGACTCTTCGCGTAAATTAAGCGAAGCGTCTGTCAACAATACTGCTTGCTATATAAGAAAATAGAATAGAAGAATCCAGAGACTACATGTTTTAGAGAATTTTCCGATAAAGCCATAAATACTAAAATTAGAATTGATAGTTTTAGAATCAGAAAAGTCAGAGGTGCGTGCCCGGATTCGAAACTTCGAAACTGTGACCCGACATCTTCCATTACGGTAGGTTTTTTAAGGGTAAAATCTTTTTAACACTAAATTCTAATTCCTATCGAAAAGTGGATGACGCCAACGAAATAAGCTATACAATTAAAGCTAAATATTAATAAGATCAGCCGAATACTGTTTTTTGACTAAACACACAAACATTTGACTAAACATTGGCGCTGCGCATCAAACATTTGGTGGCAACGCTTTATAGAAATAGTTATAACCAACAGAAGCATTTAAGCTTATAGAAACGTTTTAACAAGTTTTTTAGCATTAAATATCACAACACATAGCAAAAATTAAGCCGTATACACATAAAAGCGAGACGTAGTTCCCAACACTGTATACTTAGGTTTATGATTAAATAAAATTTTATTATAGCAGTCAAATAAATTAAAATTTAAATAAGTATTAAATTAGTATCACTCTACATCAAAATTAGTATCACTTTACATCATTCACACAGTCACACTGAACTGACCGATTCAGTATTTAATGTAATGGACGGAACGTAATTTATTAAATTTCCAGATGTTCCGTCGTAGGAACGAAAAATTAATTAAATAAGAATGAAATAACTTCAGTAAGTCAAAATTACCACGCCAAACGCATCACATAGGGCGATATAAAGTACAGTACTACTTGAAAAAGTATCATAAGAAAACGTTTTCAATTATAAAGCCTTAGGTTTTCGCGATCACTTCAAATAATAACCCTATGTTTAAACAGAAAACCATCGCCAATATTTATATTATTATTTTCCCCTATTTTCAAAACTTTACAGCTTCCATGGTCACGTCACTCCAAACGTTAGGGAAAAAAATATAAATAAAAACAATAGCTTACCGTTACAACGTTTTCAATAAAAAAAACCTTACTAAAATATAGAAAGGGATTTGATTGTGTGATCATGATAATCTTAAAAAGTTACATTTGATTAATTTAAAGTTGTCCGACTGTATCGCTTTATGAGAATGCTTAATTACTTTTTATTCAAAATCCCGTTGAGGTGGATATATGCCGTTTGACACTGATTAATAAAAAAGACCCAAAAATATTTAAAAAATAAACCGCTATGCTGAGGAGTCTACAATGATGCCTTGAATCCATAGCTAGTTTTCGTTTCGATGTCTCTTAGTAGTCTCTAGTACATATATTATGCATAAAATCAGCATTATTTCTCTTTGAAAGAAAAAAGTAAGAAAAGACATTTATTCTGGACTCGCACAAGTAGATACAACACATGAGTAACTTTGCTACCCGTCCTCTTTATACAATTAATTTAACTAACTCTTGAGTGCAGAGGGTGGCCTAATAAGACCAAACGAAATAAATAAGTCACTTATAAATAAAAGTCTTACTAAACTTAATTACACAGTGTCAGGGAACTGTCTGTAGTCTACATTATAATATGACTAACTCCATACCCACAAGCTCGCTCAACTTGTTACGGCTGAGAAACATACAATACTCGTCATCATGGTAGGTATATTTATTCCAAATTTAGTTTTTTGTTAAGTAGTAAATGAGATGGGCTGGCCGATTTAGGACTTCGATTACCATACACGAATACGATAACAATGTAATTTTGCAAGTTGTAGAGTCGTTAATTTCCATACAAAATTCTTAATTCATAAAAAAAATCTCAAGTACAATTTTCTAATTTTTTTTGGCAACACGCAAATTTAAATTATTTGACATCTGTCAAAGTATATTTTTTATTTAAAAAAACCAAAGCAACCTCAAAACCTGAATTTTACCTTTACACCAATCGGAATCGTGTCGGCCAATATTAATCTGAATCGATCGTAATAAATCTGTCTAATCTTTAGGTTCTAAATCGCCCCCTTGGAGTTATTAGCTATTAACTCCAGACGAGTGTTGTATGACTCAACCCTTGGTCTGGCCCCACGTTGGTACCTTACTTAGTAAAATATTTCCAAAATACACTAGTCTTGTCCTCAGTCTTTCGATAGATGATCGAACGATACTATCTTAAACCTTTGTTCTCGCGGCTTGAGTATTTATTATTATTATACAATCTATAACTGATGTTTAAATAATTGCAATATTTTAGCCACGAAATAAAAAAAAACATGGCTAAAACAAGGGGACTTATCAATGATAAACTTTCTCATAGAAAGTAATGTAATATGTATTCATATTACTAATCAAAAACGACAAGAAAAGCTGCCTTAATTTTTTCTATAAATCATCTGCCGTTATAAATAAATTAGGCCGTCAAAATTCTACTATCGCGGCCACGAGCGGTGCACCACTTTGCGATCAAAATGCTTTGAACGATGCTACGTGCGAAGGGGCGGGGCTAGCGCTATGTTTGGACGCCGGGTGCAAGCGATTCTAACCTAATGAGTGGTGCACCGGCTTTGTCCACGATAGGACTTATATGTAAAATGCTTCACGACCAATTTGGACTTAAAAAGGGTAAAGTTATACCTCAAATACTAAAAGTATTCAACATACAACTTTCACAGTTTCTTCTTCTAATTATTTTTTTTATTAAAAAATAATAAATAAGACAATTCCTAACCAATTGTCCCAAGCCGCTAATAACCTTATCCGCTACATTTTTGGCAGTTTTTGATGAACCAACATATACAAACAATTTGTCTTACGCTAATATTACCCTTGTACTGGCAATCTGTAAATAATTACATCGTCTCTAAGTACGCGTACTTAACTAACTTGTGTTTTATTCGAACGAATATATACAAGGCTTAGTTTCTCTATAATCCATTTTTGTAAAAAAGATTTTTTAGACATCCCAATTTTACTTATTACAGTTCTAGAAATGGACAAAATAGGAAATAAAATGTTACTTGCCACCCGGATGCAAAGAACCTTTTTTTAGGTTAAGATAAGTAAAAAAAAATGGAGTATAGAGTTTCAACTCCTGTTTTTTTTCATAGAATTTTACAAATGTTCAGTTTGGTACAAAAATATTGATAAGTACTCCAAAACACATGTTTTGTTTCGCAGCGAAAAAAGGTGCTCATTCGCACATTTGACCCACTCCACTATACATCTTTCACATTATTTAAAAACGACAGAAAATATTTAGAGCTGTATTCTACGTTCTTGTCTCATGATGCTTGTACAAAGATTCTCTTTTTTTTATCAAAAAATTAGGCGTTTCACACGTTTATTTAGGAAGATTATTGAGAGGTAATTTATTTTGACTGCCACGCCGCAAACACAATGCAATTTTTATTGTTTCCCGGTCACCGATGACCGGCGTGGCGTTCAAAGGAAAAACGTTCAATGTACGCCCAGATTATGACAAACAAAATGAACTGGGCATTTATAACAACCAAAATATTGTTGTTTTTCAATGTCCCAGTGCTAGAACCGGTATTTTATTTCAACCGGTATTTCGCGATAACCGGTTTTGTCACAATACATATTTTTCAAGTATGTATGTATATTTGTGTGTATGAAAAATATTCGGGAGTTTCATTCATTTGTTTTAACGAGATTTCTTTACAAATATTGTATATTAAATATTTCTAATAGACTTATATCAGTTAGTCTTTTACGTCTTTTTAAATTTAATAAAGGTTTTTCCTTTATTCAGATCAATGAGCAGTCTTTATAATCAATGTCTTAATTTAGAGACATTAAAAATGTCACCACAACGTCGATAAAAAATTCCATTTTAATTTATCGATAAACATATCGATTATCAGAATATCAACATGCCTTTAGCGGGCATTTAAGCTATGTAGACATTATCTGAGAAATTTCAACATTGAGATATATTTTACGAGTTTAGGTGTGACGTCATTTGAGCAACGATTAGACATTATTTTAAACTTGGTCAATAAATAAATCAGTAAAGGTAAGCATAATCATTGCTCATGCGATGTCGATATTTTTTCACAGCTTTTTCACAAGTAATCAAAGATCAAGCAAATCGTTAGCAAATAATTGAAAACGGAACGTTGCAATAATATTTTAGACAATGGTCTTTGGTCAAGCAATTACGGAACATATTCGTATGAAAACCGTTTATGTGTCAATACTTATCTTATGAGTAAAGTGGCGACTAGTTTAAGCGATATTGGTCCTTGGAGACATAACTATGTAGTGGTGTTCGATGGGCGGAGGCGGCATGATGGGGGACATCGGCATATAGTCACTTTCGATCTCATCTTTTAGTCGGACTTTACTTACATGCTCGTGGCCTAAAAGCAGGTCAACGATCTGTTGTGGCAGCGAGAGAGCGGCGACATTGTCTTCGCTAAACTCTATAGAAAGATCAGCTTCAAAATCAAAGTCGTTTTCTAGACATTCGACAGATTTAGAACAACGGTTGGTTTGGACGTGTTCGGTGTCGTCCAAGAACTCACAGCTCTTGGTTTCTCCTTTAGCAAGGTTCCCGGTGGTGATCTTCAAGTTCTTCATCTTTCGACTCACCTTGAAACTCTTGAAGATGTCTCTGGTCGGAGTGAAGTCGAACTTTTTCTTTTTGGTTTCAACGTCTTTGTTCTCTTTTGATAATTCTGATTTCTGAGAGCCGGCGATGCGGGAGTCGCTTTTAAGTCTTTTTCTGGCGAAAGAAAATGTGATTGAATTAGGATTAAGAATTATTTTTTCTTAGCACACTTAGCTCTAAATTTTAAAAATCATGTATCGTGGGATATGTACAGGTTATAGGCATAAAATGTCACAATGCACAAACGTACACTCATTACAATTTTAAAACAAATATCTTTACTGTGCGCAGGAATCAAACTAGAAAAATCACTTAGCAGCTAAGCCAATCGTAAAGTCCAATTTAAAATTTTTATCAATTAATAAACCAAAAAAATTATAATACTTACCTGAACACACTAAAGGGTTGTCGTTTGGGCAGCGTGTTGGTGTTGTTGAGTGCGTGCGTGAGTGCGTGCGTGTGTGCGTGCGTGTCGCAGCGCGGCAGAGAGCCGAGCGACGAGTGGCGCGTCACGTTGGACTCGCGCTTCATCGAGTGGCGGCCCCACGTCGGGCCCGCTTTTAACGTGCTGGGAATAAATATGACACACATACAACACAAGTTTTAAAATTATATTTAAATAATCTTTATATTTAATTCGGATTGACCAAAGAGTTTTCAATGCAATTTCTTTAGCAGCTGCAAGTTATTTATGGTGGCGCTCGCTCGCTAAGGCGCATGCGCAGTGAATTAGGTTTGGGCGCCATGTTGATTACTATTGTGATGGTTCTTTTTTTAAAATTGTATTACTGTCGCTATAACAAATGATTTTGAGTGCACAATGGTGCATTGTGTATATGTACAGCGAGCAGCGCTACTCACGTGGCGTGCAGGCGCGGCGGCAGCGGCGGCGGGCGGCGGCGCATGGTGGCGTACACGCACTCGCCCACGCACTCGTACGTCGGCTCGCACGTACCCAGCGCCTGCGCATACCAAAGTATTATGCACACATGCGAACACTACACTTGCGAATTTTGTACAAAGAAAAAAAGGTTACGAATAGTTTTGTGAATAATTTATAATAAAATCGCTAGCTCCTAGAGCAGATGAATCAGAATAAATCGAATGATTGTTATTGTTAAGTTCTACTAATTTGATATACAAAACATAAACAAGTGTACCCAGCCTTCACCCGAAAGTCTATACAAAATTGTTTACTATACACTTCACACAGTCAAAAATATTTTGTGGCTATGCTCAATGGAGAGTATTAAAAATTAAATATAAAAG
The DNA here is from genome assembly GCA_936450705.2 of Protodeltote pygarga. Taxonomy (NCBI): domain Eukaryota; kingdom Metazoa; phylum Arthropoda; class Insecta; order Lepidoptera; family Noctuidae; genus Protodeltote; species Protodeltote pygarga. Next base: position 12,264,276 of record OW388265.2, on the reverse strand, counting down.
TAGGTAGGTGATAATTTTTCGTTAATTCATCGCTGAGATGTTTCTTAGTTCGATATTCAGTTTGGGTTTCGAACCTAAGACCTTTGACTTAGCAGTCCAACAATCATACTTCTATGGGTAGCTTAGGCTATCATTGTAAATTACACAAGTATATTACCTTCAAGACACCGTCGGGTACATCGCAGGAGATATTACACAATGCGCTAGTGTTGGTGCCCTCCGGCAGGTCAGGGATCTCCTCGTAGATGCCCGACGCGACTGACAACAGTGACCGTCGGTCCGATACGCTGTACAGATAACATTTGATCATCATTTTGTACACAACATTTTTAGGATATTCCATGTAGGAATTATAGAAATATTCCAGAAAATACTGGCAAATATTCCAAAAAAAAAATACTAAAAAAATCAATTTAGTGTGTATTATAGTTTTATAATTATAATGTGTATGTATTTCTGTGGGCTAGGCGTCTGATTTTTTTTTCTACTAATCAAACTAATTAACCAGACTTCTATGGGAAAATAAATTAATGATATTACATTTATGTAGTGTTTTTATTGATAGATAATATCAGGTGGTGGTGCGAACAACAGGAGGTAGTGATCAAAACTAAAGTTTCCTTCTTAAATACTTTCAAAAGATTATATATTTTTAACAGTTTGATACTAATCGAATTAAAGCGCTCATAATATATCGTTATAAGCGTTTATAATAGTTTATCAATATGTAATATATATTATAAATAAATAAACTTATTTAATAAGAAAATTTGAAAAAAAAAAACAACTGATACGGATGGGATTCGAATCCACGATCATATATAACATTTTTATTTACGTTCGATCGGCTAATTTAACATAAGCTACATAATAAAGTACTCGTACCTATCGTCGAACTCGGTGACAGGATGCATGTTGAAGGGCAGCGCGGGGGGCGCCAGCTGTCCCGCGCCGCTGTACCGCGACAACTGACCCACGGGGATGTGCTTGGACTCCTAATAACAATTTATAATAGCACATTGTTATAAGGGCGGTACGTATGCAATTAATATCGAAGGGATTCGAAGCCCGAGCCGCAGGTGATTGTCGTACCGCCCGAGTGACTTATAATGTTTTTAGGAAGGAATTAAGCAACAAACCAATGTACAATTTATGTGAATAAAAAACAAAATAGCGGGTTTGTATCGCGCATACCTATTGCGCATGCGTATCAATCTTTTTTCGAAGAAATTTGTCAGATTTGTTTGTTCAGTATTTCAAACTGCATTTTCCGGTATTGATTTTTAACTCTCTGCAATAGCCTTTTTAAAAGCAAGTATGGTGAATATTAAATGTATATTAGCGTATAAGCCAAGTAGGTAATTCAATTGTCATTTTGGCCAAAATTGAATTTTACTGGCAAATGTCATTCTAAATGATCTGCTTACCTTACCCAAATGTAGTAACATATAAAATATTAGTAAACCTTGGACATGACGAGATCTATGTCATCCAGAGACACTTCGGACGGGCCGCTGTACCAACTGCTGCGGCGCACGTCTCCTGAAACAAACAAATATTAGAGTCTATAACTCCACACGCGTCAGCGGCTATAGGGTAGATAACTACTATAGAAGGTTAAAATATAATACAACGTCTGAAGAAATCATCTAAATTGGTAAGTAATTGACGATAAAAAGGTTTGAAAACCGATTTTTTTTTAACTATCACGATTTTTTTCAAATTACAAACTTACATTTGCAGTTGAAGAATTAACCGTGACTTATATCGATATATAAGAGAACATATTTTCTACTACCAAATAAAGTTTGTCCTTCAAAAGACACTATTTGGAACGGTAATAAATAACGTAAGGAATTAGGTGGTTACCCATATCCGTCTCGCTGCACTTGCGTTCGCGCAGGTCGCCCTCGCTGCGGCTGAGCTTGTGCGCGGCCCGCACGCCGCCGCCGCCCAGCGCGGCGCGCACGGCCCGCGCCAGCTCGCCCGCCAGCGGCGACGACAGGCGCAGCGAGCCGCCGCCGTTACTGAACGAGCTGCCACACAAGCTTTTATTATTACAGTATTCCAATCTAAACAATAATATAATCTAATCTAGCTCATACAAACTGGCGATGCTGCTTCGCAAGTGCAAGTATTATACGAAAATGCTGATAGTAAGTCCTTGTCGGGCATGCCCGACATAGGACTTTCGTGTGCTATACATCTCTAGTGTGTGCATTGTATGTGCATCGCAGGTCTGTATCGACACTTTTTTCTATTATAGACTCACGCCTGTATTCCCCAGAGGGGGTAGGCAGAGGTGTGCAGTACACCCACGTTTCGCCGGCTATGTTATAAGTTCCATGTAATAGGGCAAGCCTATGTATTTCCAACTGGTATCCAGAAAGTTTATTTTTAAAATTGTAAACACTTAGAAACTAGTATTATTTCTTAAAAAATATTATACTTTGTCAATGAATCGTAATATTACTATAAACCAATAGATATTGTAATAAACTATTCAAGTGAAACCTAACATAAGTTTTATCACAAATTGAAAAAAGTGAAAACTCTAGAAAGTCAAAGTGATAAATTCAGCACGCAATGCTTTATTTCTTGTATAATGTAATTTAATGTACAATTCGATTTGACGATTGAAATAAAAATTTCAGAGCATGACGATCAAAATCTTATCAGTTCATCACTAATTATTGATTTGTAATTTTATGAATTCAACAATCACGCGAAGACATCCGAACAAAAAGCATGAATATCTAATAAAAGCATGAATACCTAATAAAAGCATGTATATGTTACAGTCAAAACCCTTAACCGGTCAAAACTACTTTTGACTGGCAAAATCAGTCAAAAGTACTTTTGACCATAGGCTTTCGACAATAGTACTTTTGACTGAAATAACAGTCAAAAGTGCTATTGCCCAATGAAGCTGGTCAAAAGTACTTTTGACCAACTGATTCCGTCAAAAGTAGTTTTGACTGGTCGTGTCAGTCAGTCGTGTCAGTCGGTTATTTTATCATACGTCAATTCTAAAAATAATTGAGCAGTCCAATTACTAAATGAGCGGTAAAAATGATGGAATGAGCAGTTCGATAAATAGTTCGGCAGATTACAATTCTGTGTATGGACTTTAGGGCACCCCGAATCGGACAGGTTAGGTTAGAAGGGGATGGCGGGGTCGTGTGAGCGAGCGAAGCGAGCGAATAGACCTCGCCTTCCCCTTCGTTGTTATTTTTTTTTAAACCACCCAGAAGTAGGAGCCCCGCGAAGCGGGGCTCCGTCAATTATATGATTAAGATTATTTTTATTATTTTATTTATTTAGATTATTAGCAAATAAAATCAATTTTATAGCTTACCAAAATTATCGTTTAAATGATAGCCTATCACAAAAACTATTTTACCACACGTAACTGCTCATTCAATATTTTGTACTGCCTCTTTAAATGAGTGCCCTTTAATTTCCACTCCTAACGATTAAAAGTAATTTTGACTGACTATCTAGCGGTTAAAAGTAGTTTTAACCAGGAGCGTCAGTCAAATACACTTTTGACCGCAAATTTACAGTTAAAAGCACTATTAACCAATGATTTACCGGCAAAACTACTATTGACCAACCTGTGCAGTCAAAAGTACTTTTGCCTGATTTTGCCAGTCAAAAATACTTTTGACCGGCTAAGAGTTTTGACTGCAACATATATAAATAATATAACCTGAGGCAATGTTGTGGTCATCCTACTTCATACAAATATTATAAATGTAAATTTTTGATGATTTAAGGTCTGTTTCATAGTCTCGGATAGGCATTAACCACTAGGTAAATTAAAAAATAGAACAGAATTTATATGAAATTATGTGCCAGGTTACGAAATGTTACTAAGTATTTAATAGTGGTAAGAAATAATACCTTCTAAGGATTGTATTACTTAGGGTAATTTAGGAAGGGCGAAAAATTCGTTAGTAGGGAAGCGAATGGAATGTGTGACATGAATTTAAGCACTACATTGTGTTCTCTCAAGATATCGTAGACACTACAGAATGTATGTATAGGACAAGAACCGAATGTTTGTAACTAACTTGCGTTTTATTTCCTAAATGTAAGTAAATATACCTATTATTTTAAATCAGAATAATTACAGAGCACAGATTTCTATGAAATTTTTACGTCAATTTGTTCAGATCATCATCATCATTTCGTATGGCATACATCCTGCGTGGATCAGATCTCTATAACCAAGTTCATCATTTCAATTTGTTCAGATATGAATTGATTTATATGAGAAATATTTTTAACTACAGCTATAACTGTCTTAAATAAGCATATAAATCTATTGTCACATGCTAATCTGGATGAACTGACATCTTGTAAAAGTCAGTAATTTGATAAAAAATCAATTCGAAAGCGTCAAAAACTAAGCTAAATGTTCCGCCACTCGCGTGGGAATCATTTCATTGTGAATTGTAAAATTTTAACGGCGTATTGTGCATTATGTAATTCTCTTCAAAAACGGTTTAGTAAACATAATTAATAATATTATAAGATTAATTTAGTTAGTTATAAAATGATAATAGGGTAATCAACTACTGTTTAAAATTACTACATAATAATCAAATAATACCTTAAAGAAAATTAAAATATTATACAATGTCTGTAGAAAATATTAAAATTGGTTTAATTGAAAATTGTTGGCTTGACTGACAGAGATAGCATTTAACAAAAATGACGTCATGTATACGTAATGTCAAATGAACTCCATATGGATCGAAGCAATAGTAATTTCGCGGGAAGCGATTACCCCTTCCAGAAATTTCAAGAACTTATAATTTCAGCATTAATTAACCTTTTTTTTTCAGATTTTTAATTTCAAGCCTTCTATAAGGTAATATCAAATTTGTATTCATTTTATACAGCAGTCATCTACCCTATTCATTCCGCATTCCAAATTTCTCCCACACGATCAATAGTTTCACCAAAGTTATAATTACTTTGGCAAAAATAGCATAAAAAATATGAACTGGTCTTAATTAGATAGTGCCCCAAGCAGATAAAAATGTCGAATATGGATTTATTCCTATTATAATTATATTTTGATCGATAAAAACACCAACCTATCAATATTAAGAACACAAGTTCGGTTTTTATCGTCGTCAGCGAGTCGTACGTCCCGGATATGTTTCCACTGTATGAAGGCGGCTAGGTGCGCCCGCGCCACGATCACGCCGCCCGTCGACAGCGTCACCACAGTGTCGGCGCTCAGTCCGCATTTACGCGACAACTCCGTCGGGATTACACTGACAGAGTACGAGTCTTTGAGCAATGGCTCTGTGTCTGAAATGAATGAATAAGCATGACAGTGAGGGTAGTTTTGCAACATTTGAGTTAGATAATTATGTGAATCTGTAGATAGAAAATATATACTCTATCTCTACAGATATAAAATGTGTGGCAAGAGACTCTAGGAAATAAAACAAATCAACCGTCAGATATAGATATGAGACAGCATGTTTTTTGAATTGGGAGGCCCTCCAAGTCTACATGTCGGGCTTTTATAAAAGAGCCTCTAAAGTACACACATCGGACAGTAATTACACTTGAGTAATTAACAGACATGATGCAACTTGTTTTTGTTAAAGTAATTATAGGTACCTCATTAAAATGCAAAAATACCCTCAAGAGAGACATTTAACAAACAGCCAAATGAAATGCTATTAGTATGAAAATGACGATTTATTAACAAAATAAATACAAAATAATTGAATATCAAATGAGTATGAAATGAAAGACATCGTCTACTTTGTAGGTACAACAACGATACATCACCCAAATGACATGACAGCCCTATAAATTTGTATGGTTTTATTAATTGATGAATGGGTAATATACTTATTGAAAAAAAAAAACATGTTACTGGTACTGAAAGTGAACAATGGAGTCAATAATGTTGCTAATTAATTATTATTATAAAAACCTAAACTCCTCTGTTGCTGAGAGGGTAGAAATATTATTTGAAAAAAATATTTTTACTTGTACATGTGAATGTGAGGTCTCTACACACGAAAGATTCAAAATAAATCAAAGTGTTGTGTAGGTATTACAATTTGTTATAGGTTTCGTATTTATTTGCATTGAATGTTATGACGTCAATGGACTACCTAGATGTCAATTTTAGGGCATGGACGTGTGGGCTATTGAATTGCAATACACGGCGGTAGTACCAAATTTGGACGTAGGTAACTAACATTTTCGACAAACCTCGTATTAATCTGTCTTTGTAATAAAGCTGAATCTAGAATCTATAATTCAGCTTAGATTCTATTATTTTAAAATATTTAAAATCTAGATTATAAATATTTTATTTTAAAATATTTTATTTAAAACATTTATAATCTCTCTAGATTACATAAATATTTTAAAATAATATAATAACTTATATCATTACATTAACATTTTTAAAAGTATTAGAGCATGTTATGTGAATACTATAGTTCAAAATTTCTGTAGGAAGAAAGAAACAATATTAAGATTAGGATTTGAATCAGCGATCCGATAATGACATATTTTTCGCAATTACTAATAAAAAAGAATGCTTAAATAATAATAATTTTCCAATAATGAATAGCCTTTCGAAAATATATTCGTAATTAATATAAAGAGCTCTATTATAATGTGAAAAACTGTCTGCTATTATCCAAATACTTTATGCAAGACAAATCTTATTTTCTCGAGAACAACTTCAACTTAATAAAGCCCTTCTAATTTGTGAAGAAAAAAAAAATAAACAGTGCAAGCTAAATAAAACTATTCAAAATGGAAATGGAGACAACATTTTAGAAAAGTTAATAATGCAACATACAATATCAAACCTTACTACATTTTTTATTACAAGTAAGAAATCTTTATTTGAATTTTAAATTTGTTTTGTTCGCAACCACACAATAACCCATCAGACAAAATTAAATGTTTATTATCAGAAATGGAATAATTTAATTCCATTAAGGTTTTTGACCTTGTATTCATCTGCATACAATACAGAAATACAGATATCTCATTACACAACTGGAAGTTTTCATTGTGTATGTATTACTGTGTAAATAGTTTAGTTTGTTGACTTGTTGTTCAAAATAATGTTTACTTAATTTTTCCTTACCTGACTAAGTTGTAAATAAACTTGGACAAACAACCTTTTAACATGAAAAGTGTATAAAAATAAATAAATAAGAAAAGCAATTTTAAAGCTTGAATTTTAATTCCTATATATACATTTTTAAAACATTTTATGGCCCAAATAAGAAGAAATTGAAACAAAATTAGGATACAAGCGGGGCTTGAACCCACAACATTTGCTGTTAATTAAATACACAGTGATGTAATTTTTCTAGTAATTTATAGTTAAAATTGTAAAAACTAACAATTTTTTTTCAGATCTGTAGCCTCCACACTGGGATTTTTTGCTGTGTTTTGAATCAGTTATAGACATGTAATTTCAGCATCCATAATGCACTAACATCAAGATTGAAACTATTTTATGAAGCATAGTATGCTGTAACAGACTCTGCTGACATTAGGAATGCTTGCATAATCTATAATCTATTATATATATAGTAAAAAGTGTGGGAGAGTTATTGTTCTATTGATAGTATTGAATAAATTGCAATAATATTACCCCTCTGTAGTAAAGAAATATGTGCAATTTATTGATTTTACATACATTACAACCAAGCTATTGTCCACATTTTATTTTCTTTTTGTGGATTGTATGATTAAGTAATGAAATGAAGGAATTGTAGGAAAGTTTCATTAGTATTTCTTGAATTTGAAAAACCTTTGAGTTGTTTTTTTATCCATTTTTTATTATGAAGAATCTCAAACTGCTAAATGATAAGAGAGAAAAAGAGAGAGTAACAATCTGATAAATCTCAAGGCCTGATTGCATATATACAAATAAATATTTGAAAAAAAAAACAAAACATTTGCCAAGATTATTTACAACTTCAGTTATGGAAGAAAATACAAGATTTAAAATATTTTTACTTTTTTTGTCAAATAATGTTGATCACTGGTTTGGTTCACCACTCACATGTGATGTATAGTACTTGTGCAACAACAGATGACTCAATCTACGCTTCTATAGGTCAACTAAACACCTCAACTTCTGTAAGATTTAAACTTGCTGTCAATAAAATGGTTTGTTTGTTGTTTACTATTAAGCACAAATGATTTTTATTTAGTAACAACAGAGTACAATAATAATACTGACATCTATATACTTTAAAAAAAACAATAACAAACACGTAAGTTGTGGCACTGTAATAGAAAGTGTGTAGAAAAAATATCAACAAATGAAGGTAGACTTACCTAATATTTTGCTACCGTTCAATAAAGCTCTGATCTTTTCCATCCAAACTTGTGTGTCATGCAGCGACTGCGCAGCAAGCAACACGCGGGGCTTTCGTGGATCATCTATAGAGAACACGGCAAAAGCGTGGGGCCGCGTGCGAGATTTAGCTCTTTTGACTATGCAACCCGAGGGCAGCTCCACGGAGCCCACCGAAGCACCTGCCTCACTGCAGTATACGGCCAACGAAGCCCCCGAACAAGTCGGACTTGGTCTCAAAATACACCATTGTCTTTTCCACGACTGTCAACAAAAATAATCAGTTTATGTTATGATACATCCCAATGAATAAACTACTACGCACTCTACACACTTCTACCTTACACTTACCTTGAAAGGATTTAAGCCTAAATTTGATTTGAATGGATACTTTATCTCCAAGTATCCTGACATTATGATTATTTCGTTTTCACAGTGTAAAACTCATGTCTAAAATATAAAACACGACGAAATGCACATGTTCAATCAAACAATATTGAATGTTTACAAAAAATCATAGACAAACAACAAAAATAGTGGTTGGTCGTTTATTTAAAAATCGATAACTTACAACCGGTTTTTCCCGATGACGCATCTCAATAAAATTATTTTATGGGTTTCCTCTGAAGAAAATCTCCAAAAGAAAATGGAAATAAGGCAAAATAACTAAGACTTTATGTACATTTTTTTACAATATAAGAAATACTACTACTTTTAGATTAAGTTTTTCTCTTTTTATTTTACTTTTAGTTTTAGTGTTAGTTTTAGTATTAGTTTTTAGTTTTAGTTTTAATTGTATTTTAATAGTTTTATGTTTGTGTTTTTGTTCATGAATAAAAAATGTTAATTAAGAAATACTAAAATGTAAAAATACCATCGGTTTATTGAATATTACTAAAAAAGTATCATTGTCTATGGTCTTCGATTTGACAGCTTTTGACATCAACATACCTATTTGATATTGACAACATTTTGACAATTTACGTCAAATTCCAATTCATTTCATGACATTTTATTTTGTTGAAATTCATTTTTATTTCGTGAATTGAAATCGATCGTAAATCGTAATACGTGAGTCGTGACTAATTTAGACGTAAATTAAATAAAAACGAAGTAGTCTATTAAAAATGAAGCAACTTCTTTCAGTTATACTATCAGTGTGTACGTTTTCTAACGTATTATGTGCAATCAATCCTGTAGAAGAGGAACTCGGAAACGGAAGATATGTAATCGAAGGTAGAGTTTTTCCACCTGAAGAGCAAGACTTAGGACCTTGGCAAGTTGAAACCCGTATTCATGTAAATGGTGGCGAATACATAGGGTTCATTAGAGAAGATGGCACATTCGTCATACACAACATCCCTTCAGGCTCATACGTCGTCGAAATTCTACACCCTGACTACGTGTACGAGCCAGTCAGAGTAGAGATCAACTCTAAGGGCAAATACAGAGCCAGGAAAGTTAACTACATACAGACTTCACAAGTAATTCAGGTGCCATACCCATTGAGGCTAAAAGCTTTGTCAAAGTACAGATATTTCCAGATTCGAGAGCAATGGAGATTGACGGACTTCTTATTCAACCCCATGGTAATCATGATGGTGTTACCACTTCTGTTCATTATGATTTTACCTAAAATGATGAATGATCCTGAGACCAAGGAGGATTTGAAACAAATTAGCAACTTAGCTAAGATGTCAGAGATGCCTGAAATGTCCGAGATGTTTACTACACTCTTCAGTGGTGGTGCTACAGCTAAAGCTTCAGCTTCAAAGGCTAAACAAGTGAAGAAAAGGCAGTAGGAATGTTTAGTTCAATGTTACTAATTAGTATTTATGATCAATAAGTCTATGGATATGTATAGTGATGTAAAAAATTAAATAAATTGTTGAAAGAAACTGTTTTTAAATATTTTCTTGTTGTCTTGCAGAAAAAATTGTACACACAATCAGCATTCCATAGAATATAGTCCTTATAATAATGGTTTTTAAATTAGAAACTATATAGCAATTCTAATCACCATCAGGAGAACTGCTTGTTTGTATGACATCTCTATAATGTTCAAACAATAATGACTATTTTAATAATGATTATTATTTGCAATGCTTCTAGTTTATATATTTATTTTTTACTTTTGTATTTAGTTTTTCATATTCCCAAACAACATTGACAGTTTTTATTATTATCATGTGTAATTTTGTTTCTAGGTATGCATTATTAGTATTATATAAATTAGGCAGTTCATAATCAGGCATAGTTATTTATATATTCTTTATTTTGAGCATTCTCAGGTTTCGTATTTGTAAACCACATGACTACCTACCACCATTAGTCTAGGCCACTTTGGTAGCACAAATATAATTAATTACTAATTATTACTTACGTCAACGTGTCGTGATAGTCAGTGGTGTCTGGTTCGAAACCCAAGGCACGCACCTCTGCTTTTTCGTAAGTTCTGTGCGTTTTATAAATTAATTTATTATCCTCCTCTGTGTCTCTTTCCGGTCGTGTCGGAATGCCGTCCCATCGGACTATGAGAGTGAGGAAATAGAGAGAGCATCTGTGTTTGCGCACACACTTGTGCAATATAATATATCCTGCATAGTTGGCTAATCTCCGTTGAGATTGGTCGCTGTGACCTAAAATTTGGTCAGGAGAACATTATTATATGAAAAATAAAATATAAATATGACAGTTTTATAAAGTTTTATTTGGAAATAAATTTATGACGATAAATCACTCTCATACTCTACAGAGAAGCTTTGTAACAACTTAAGACAATATTACACACATACATATAAAATAAAATAAAAATCAGTCATTGGTAATTTGGACGGAAACTACTTAAGTAACATGCTCATACTGCATTAGAGATATACATATGAGATTCATTTTATTTATTTCTTATATAATTATATTTTTTTCTATTGACAATTTGGACGGGACATTTATCATATAAAATCTAAAAAATATCGAATATTTGATAAATGTTGCACTGTAAACATAAGAAATAAATAGGTACTCTTAGTTACCACATGTAAAAGAACACTTACATATATGTCACTACTTCTAATTACAAATCAATATACTTTCATTAAAATATTTTTAATAGATTATAATGTTATACTGTCTTTTGCTAATAAGGCATTATGATTGTCATTTATGATATTTATTGCTTCGATTTTTCACTTACAAGTGTACAATTAAAAATATTTGCCTGCCACTATAACATCTTTCAAAATATTTTATCTCCATATTTATTTATGCAATACTTCTTATCAATTTGAGTTTTTTGTTACAATAGTAGCAAGTTAGCAATAGTGGTATATTATGTTGTTAAATGCATTACAAAATATCAGTTTTCAATTACTACAAAGAGAAGACTTAATTTTAAAATATTTACATAGAATTGATGTACAATCGAGGAAGTTCCCGGTAATACACTTGGTCGACAAAATACTAAGAGCCGCTCGCTCGTGCTATAGGTACGCATGCTGTATGCGCTGTGCAAGCGATTTTAGCCTCAGTGATTGACCGGAAAAATCCACGACTTTACCCACTTTACCTATGTTGCCTTCGTATAAAAATATTCGAAACAAGGCAAGGACGCATTATATGCTATTAAAAAATCACAAAAACTTTATCCAATTTATCGAAATTAATTGTAGCGTTTCGATATGTAAGGTATATTTGAATTGTGATTTTTTTTTTATAAAATAGAAACACGAGGTAAAAAAAAATTAAAAGTAATATGCTGACAGCACCAAGGAGAAAAGAAAATAAGAGTTGAGATTCAATAAATGCTAGGATTGATTTATAAATGCTACAAAAGGATTGTTCTTGGAATATAAGGAAAATACTGAGTTGTCGTGCATTGCGGTTAATTTATCATTGTCTTATGTTACTGTCTCATCATCTTGCTATATCTGTTAGACACTATAGCGTTGATTAAGACAGGACCACAATTTAGGCCATAATTTGACGTAAAAATCACAAGGCCGACCTAAAGTAATTTGGGTACGTACCAGACGCGTTTCGTCAAAAAGTCCCAAGTGGTATAGTATACCGCAATCCACGTCACACTTAAACTAAGATGAACACTTCTTAACTAACACTACTAAATCGGAATGGAAAAGGAATCATGTTCGGTGTATCACTCGAGAAGACCTTTATTATGGAATGGGGAGGGTGCCTAGACTACTTATCTATTTCCTTATTTAAACATACACACACATATAAAATACATTTTCAAATATATATAAAAATATACATTTAAAAATATAAAATATAGTAGCCCCCGGGTCTTGTTCCAGGTTCGGGAAAAAGGTCCAAGCTACCGGTGGTCCGGGCGCCAGAGAGAGGAACCTCCTGACTATGCGTGCCGTGTCTAAGAGTACTGCCTTCTGCATTAAGCCCTTGGTCCCAGCTATCCAACGAGAGCTTCTTAAGGTGTTGATCGAGGCTCTCGGATATTAATTCAAGGACTGTGACGACTATCGGCACAATATCAGCTGAGTCCACATCCACATGTCGACAACCTCGCGGGCCATATCTACTTATTTATTAAAGTAATACTAGGTAGAAGCGTTTACTGAAGAGGAAGAATTTGAGTCATTGGCACGTAGGTAGGAGCATAAACAATTGAAATATATTTTTAAAATACAAGTACAGTTCACCGACGTTAGACAATATATGTATTATACTCGTAACATTGATGTTAAAAAGCAACAATGGAAATAAAAGCAAATCACTTTAAATTTTAAGGTGGAAAAATAACTTTAGTGAACAGGCAGTGCCGTGACTAGCGTTTTAAGCGCCCAGTGCGAGCTTAAGAGCTATAACTGCGCCTACGCGTGACACAAAACTTGGCCTGGTCATTTTTGCGTCCCGTGCTTAAGCACCGCTGGCACCGCTCTAGTTACGGAACTATGAACTTGGAGAAACTATGGAGGGTTTATCGAAGATCGGGGCCCGGGGCGAACCTCGCAGGCGCATATCAGCCAGGCTACTAACTATAAAAAAGCATTTGTTGCATTTTAACAGTTGGCATATAAATACTTTAAGTGTTTCGGCTTCTACACTATTTCTTATTATCAGCAAAACATAAGTCTTACGTCTTAACTTATACTCAACTGAACTTAAGAAAGGAATCTTCAAAATCTTAAGCTTGGATGGAAAATGATTTTATTCTACCGCTTCTATCAGGAAAGTTAGCAGCCTTATAGAAATATATTGTTTATGACAAATACGTATTGGCAGTAAGAATAAAAACAAGGCTTCAATATGTTATGATATGACCTGACTACTTTTTCTCCTTATCTAACTAGGTATACACATAAGCCGAAGTAAAGTAAGACAACCAATGTGTATAAAAACATAACCCTTCCTTGACAGTCGGGTAAAAAATGGTTATGTATAAAATTGACAATTTCATGATTGCATTTAAATATTTTTGTTAGGTACATACATAATAGGCACATCGTTTTTGAAATATCTTTAACATTTTATATAACTAACTTCTAAACGGTGGTTAAGGTTAATACATAATATATTTAGCTGCCAGTATTGAACAAACGAAATAAGTTTTAATATAATAAAAAAAAATGATTTCATTGATTAATTATATAGCTACTATCTACTCTTTAAGACTTTATATAAAAATATAAAAAAACAACTTGTGATTATATACAAGTGCATACAAGATTTTGTATAAGAAATTGATATATCGTATCTTTGAAAGCCAATATTTTGGGACGGTATCCAAGAGCAAGCTAACTGCTGCTAAATATTACCGTCAGACAGTTATTGTCACGTTTATTTCCATTTAAATTTTTATCTACATTTTTTTAAGGCGATACTTCGTTTGCGATTTTAAGTCTGATCGCACATTGGCTACTATCGCTTGAGCAACTAAACAAGTTTACTTGATTTGTTTGTTGTACTGGAATGGGTTCGGATACAATAGGCGATATAAAAACTTTTAAAAGTTGCTCTCACGGCCAAAAAGCTGCCACAGCGCCAAAAATTTTGCTTACACGGCCAAAAACTTGGTCACGCGGCTAAAAAGTTGCTTCCGCTGTTATAGTTCTTAGTTCTTAACATAGCTGCTTATGGTTTTTGGCTCACGTGCCTGATCGTTCTATAAAAACTATTTTTGTAACTAACTCGTTGCTCAATTTATTGCGGTCAACCCAATTCGCTTCTAAAATAGGTGGCAATTTTTCAAAAAAGCCATAAAATACTGGTATATTTTTCCCTAAAATAGTTGATATTTTAGCTTAACATTCTCGAAGATGGCATAATATTTGTATATCCTATCTACAAAACTACGTATGCGCTGCAGCTTTTAGCAATGACTCATGTTAATCATAAAAAAATCAAGAGAATGGTGAGCATATTTTGGAAGCAGATTACACCAAAGAGTTTTTATGCTCTCCACCCACGTCCGATAAATCGGTGACCAAATATTTGTCGATCAATTTCACAGCTAATTGAGTTGGTCGAGATCTAAGGTTGGGTTTATGATTGTTACGATAGTGTGCGTTTCAATATTGCAATCCATAGGTATGTTTCATTTTTTGCCGAAAAAAAATCGGTCGCCGAATTATCATTAGTGGGCGGAGCCTTATCTTGATTTTAGACATTAACACCACAGGTAAACTAATATGGAACCAAAAAACTGTTGTAGTTCTTACCAATAAAAGATTCAAATCGAAATGATTCACACGTTCGAATAATACTTGTGATATGTTCAAGGGCCTATACCTGTTTTCAATCCGAATCCGACAAAATGCGATCCTAAGAAGCAATACTTTTTTTCTACTTTTGGACATTTAATTTTAAAGTTCGGACCGTATTTAGTCGGATTCCCGAACAGTCAATACAGTGAAAAGTTTTGGTATTTATTTTTTACAATATCGCTAATTCTCTTACACACGCTCTAAACTAATTTAGACTCATTATCTCTCTTTCTAACTGAGATCATTTTCAAGTATTTTTAATATTTCAAGTAAAAAATGACGCTATCTCTAAACCTTCACGTAAATTGCAAGGTCGTACACAAATTTGACAGCTCTAATTTGACAGTTCAACTTGCTGTCCTTTTTCGATGGTATTTATTAGAAAGAGATATAGTTAGACTAACATGAGTTTAGCGTGTTCTACAAGAGTATTAGGACCAATATCGATAGTATACGTACTACGAGACGGTTTGGGCTCGGATGTATCTTGCGATGGCTAATACTACTGCTATGAAGAGTAGTGGAGTAGCGATATTTGTTCGTAGGGCGTGGTTGTATATCGCGCAGTATGGGCACTGGGAAGATCCACACACCTCGCAGATGTTCAGCAGATATGTCGGCAAAGCGTCGAATATGCTCTCGTTAAAACGTTCTGTTGGAAAAATAGTTTAAATTGTAGCTGTGTAGGATCGATTTTATAAATATTAGTATTTAAATAAAATGTCCCCTATTTTCTTTTTGATAACTACTTAAATCTTCTTAAAAAAAGTTAAATAATCAATAAATTCATAAAAATTACTAAAATGGTTTGAACATTCTTCATGTGTTCTTATGTCGAAGTCAAAAAACTGTCACCCCATATCCATGATATCCTATTTTGCGAAAAGAGAACAGTAATAACCCCCACCTATTATAGAAAGTACTTTTTTATTTACAAGATTTGTGAAATCACAAGTGTAAGTACCTAAAAATTGTGCTTTAGACCACATGACAGAAGTAAAACCCTTTGTTCACCTCTCGGAAAAGTCGACTAGAGCCGAGTTTACCCGATTCAGCGTTACCGACCCGAGTGTGACGGCTCAATTAAGTTTACTGACCAGAATTTTAAAAAATGAACAATATGTGTATAAAAGTAGTCGTCGATAGGAAGGAATGGTACACTCACCGGGTGCGTAATAATCGTAGACGCGCATGGGCAGGTAGCGCGACATGTTGGCCACGGGGAACCAACGCTCGATCGTGAAGTTCACGCACGTAGGCTCCTGTGATAGCTGCCGACAAGTTATTATGGTTAATGTATTTTACTTAACCGCTGACTGAACATAGTATAATGTTCGAACCCAAGGAATTAAATAATTAAATCTATTACGCCCTAGGGTCGTATTTTAGATTTACCACCCGCTTGTAATAGCACTGTTTACGACCAAGTATAATGGAAAGTTATTTTTTGATCCAGCTTTTGTTATTGTATTTAGAAAGAAAGAATGAACAAATTTTATTTATCTCACATAGTTACATAGTAAAATAATTTTAAGGGTAACAGAAGTTATATAAAAAAAAAGAAAATAGTAGTAGTTATTTATTTGTAGTATATACTTACATAATCGAAGTAAAACACAATTTTGGTAGGAGTATACTTGGCTCTCTGTAGCGTGGGCACTCGTCGGGACAGCACGTAGGCGTCCAGCTTCTGTTGTTGTATCATATAGCCTGTAGGGACACCTACTTCTAGCACGGCCATGCCGGAGCGAGGGGACTCGTCCAATAGGGTCCAACTGAAATGATTGTTGGTATTAAGATTGACCTCACGATATCTCGTGGTTACCGACTAGCATTGCCAAGTGTCCCGATTTTGGCGGTTAATAAATCATGCATTAATGAATTAATCAGGCGATTTTTATAATGTCCCATGAAGACAGGTATGTGTCCCGTATTATGATATTTTTCAGTTAGACACAGAAACAAAACAATCAAAGAGTAATATTTCATCGAATATTGATTTTTTATCACTTATTTCGGGCACCTATCTCAATTATAGTTGATTCTTTGCGTCCAAAAGTGAATCGAAATATGATAAAATAAGTCGTTTTTAAATATACTTTTTATTTCTTCTTCATCATCTGCCTAGCCTTTTCCCTTGTTGTCCCGCGACAAAATGCTTTGCGTTTTTTTTGTTCAATTTAAGTAGGTACGTCCCAACATCCTGAAATAAATACCGGACACCCTATAGGTGACGTACCTGGCGCAGCCCTGGAACTCGATGTGCGACTGATTCCTGCCGTAGAAGTGGTGCGATGACACCAAGTCGAAGCAGCGCACGGGCGGCGGCGTCTGGAAGCGCGGCGTGTCCACGTTGTACGTCACCGACATCTGCAGGATGGCGTAGCCCGCGCCGCGCGCCGTCACCTTCACCGTGCCCCACGCGCTCGGGATCTGCCCACCACAAATAATGTAAAGTGATTTATTAAACATTTTTGACGGATTAATTCGACGCTGGCGAGAAAAAAACGTTTATGATTTTACCGGTTATAGAACAGCTATTTTATTTAACTGTATATAGATGATCCTAAAACAAAACGACAGTCAATGGTATGTTATTTGGAATATTTGTTACACTTACATCAATAAACTGCATGACAGCGAGGTTCTTGTTCTGAACGTGTAGCGTCCTGGTTTCGCCCGAGAGCGCCACGGCGTCGATGCTGACGGTCAGGGACGACACGTCTCGGAGACGCTTGCGGTTCGTGTACTCGATGAGTGCGCGGAGGGCTATGTACGTGTCCTGCCGGGTCATCCAAACTTATTATACCAAATACATTTGTATTAGCAATAAACCTAGTACCATAATTTAGTAATAGATATTAGGAGTATATGTAATTAAGTAATTTAAATTATAGTTTTTACGATTCCGTGGAATTTATGCGAGGGAGGGGGAGGGGAGTAGATTAGTAAAATAATCTGCTAAGATGGGACAAACTGCGATTAAGAAATCACAATACATTAGCGTTAGAGGACATAATATGTAATAAATAGGATCTCCACTTCTCTAGGGTGGGGCAGTTACTCTCACAGAGCCAAGTGAGATGGTAAACTGAAAGACGGAAATATCAGTTGTCTACCGAGATATAAAATTAGTTCTCTGCAAATAAATCTAAGCAGATGTTCTGTTACACATTTGTTTTTGCGTGAAGTAGCACTTACCTGAGTAGACGCCCATCCCCCATCCTTCAATCTCTGCGAGTTAAGCCATATTACAATCGCCTCGTTATTGTCCTGATGGTCCATACACGCGAGCAAGGCGTACGCGGTCGTTGCGATGTTGTTGGAGTCATACTTGTATGGTAGGCGAGGCAGAAGGAAAGGCTTTTGGTTCTCCATCTTGTATGGCGGCTGGGGCACTTGCTCTTTGCCCCAGTAGGTTAGACCACCTGTAAGAAATATAAGAATTAATTTAAGTTTTTTTTTTACTACTAAGATGGCAAACTGCATGCGGCCCGCAGGTTACCGTTGCCTACAGACGTTTGCAACACCAAAGAGATTATAACTTGTTGCCGACCCTATGCGGGATTATGGAAGGGGAGGGAAGATTAAGAGAGTCATATATGAATAAAATAACAGTAATTCTGTTGTGTTTAGTACGGTTAGTAAAGGGAACTGAAGGCTTCAATATGTTCTCTAATTAAGTGACACCTGGTGTTGCAAGCATTTATAGGTTACAATACTATGTTGTTTGCCACCTTAGTTATATTAAAAAGAAAACATTCTTGTTAAAAAAAAGCGTGTCGGACGACAAGATTTCGATTAGAGCCGTGTTTAAGCGATGGGTACACGAAACTATTTGATTAGACTTGTTTCGGTTTGGGTACTTGTGAATTATGAAATTATACAGGGTGTCCGGTTATAAATGGATATGTGTGTGGAGAGGCTCAAGGTCTATATCTCGTCCAGCAAGCTCAATAGTCGCTACTTACCTTCGTATCGCTGCCTGCGCTTGAGCAGTCGGTAGGCGTGCTCAGAGCTGGGCGCCTTGGCGTAGGTGAGCGCATGCGCGACGAGTGCGAGCGCGTAGGGCTCCCCGCACTCGTCCAGCAGGCGCAGGTGCCGCTCCAGCCAGCGCACTGCGCGCTGCTGCGCCGACGACACGCGCGCGCTCAGGCCCTGCCGACATGTGTGTGTGACATACCGGACATTCACCCAAAACGAGAATACGAGGCGGCGCCAAGCGTGAAAACGTGGGTATTCAGTGTGAAGAGGCTTAAAGCCATCCCACATCACCCCTATGACTACCTAATCTACGATTCTCTATTAGGAGATAATTTATTTTATATGTTTTATATATATTTGAGGAAGTCATTGGGGGAGGCCTATGTTCAGCAGTGGACGTCTTATGGCTGAAATGATGATGATGATGAATTTGATAAACTTTAAGTTAACTAACTTTAATTAATAATTCAATCGTACCTCTCTAACTCCAATATCCTTCAAGTTCTTGACAGTCTCCAAAGTGATCACGACTTGTGCGGTCAGCGTTATATTCCGTTGCATTATTATCGAATTATTTACCTGAGAACAACACATACTTTAGTAAAATATTGTGTAATTATAACGACACGTGTGAAGTTTAGTTATGTTGTACTCGTACTATTTGAGTGCATTCACGAGCACAAATATGTAAGCACTTGCGTTTTTATAATCACCAATAAATTGATATTTGATTTAGATAGAAGTAATAAATGTAAGTCTATCTGTGTCTAGACTGGATTGTCCTATCTCTGTTAATTAATTATCTTAGTAACTAAGATCCAATAGATATTTTCGAGAGGTTTGTTAAAAATTTAAGTTTACGTATTGCATGTATTTATTGAAAGTATAATTGTCAAGCAAAATATGAATTAGTTTTGATATAATAAAACTACTATATGTCGTGTGGTTCCGGCCTAAGCATAGAACCACCATTACTCCCAAGGGTATCGTAAGAAGCGACAAAGGTAAAGATCCGGCGGATGGGCAGCAGCATCCTTCTGTGTAACAATAATCATCTGCTACTTCGATCGCTAACCCGCCTAGCTTGGCGATTATGGGCAAATACCTCCAATGAGCGCACAATAGTGGCACGCATTGGTAGAGGACTAGAGGCCTATGTTGAGCAGTGGACTTATACAGGCTGATGATGATAATATTAAAACTAACAAGTCCAAAAATGATAAGGCTTACTTCGACAGCATTTGGATCGTGCCACCCCGCATGTCCGAAGGCCTCTCTGTACAGGGAGCTGTTCTTGGGCACCACTATGGTCGAGTTGTCGTTCCTGTTTGGCAGCCACGTCACTTCGTAAAACGCGCCATCTGGCGTCTGATGTTCTAACACCCAGGATACGGCCATTGATATTACCTAGGAAAAATAATGCTTTTAAACTTTTATATTATGTAAAAAAAAGTGCAGAGTAGTAAAAGTTTTAATTGGCGTTTTTTTGAAAATTACTAGAGCTTCGATCGGCACGTTGTTCGAGTGAATTTCGGAATTTTAATTCCCTATTTAACAAGCTCAGGGTCGGCAAAAATTAATACAATTGAATTTCTAAACGATTTAAAAAACGCGCAGGTTCTCAATTCTGTATTTTTTTTTGTAACAATAAGTAACAAGAATTAACTTTTGTCTCGTTCTATTTAAAAATGTTTTTAGTAAAATGTTGCCGCGATAGGTGTTTATAAAGGGCGGGACTAGGAGTATAGTATAGTTTGATACTGACTTCAGGATCAATGTATATGAAGTTCTCCCACTCGTTGAACGACGCGTCTTGGAATATCTTCGCGCAGAATGACGTCAGCCACACGCTCGAAGACGATTGGTTCCTGAATTGAAGACAATGTTTCAGTTCATATCACTAATTTACAAACTGAATACAGTATGAAATGATTGTGTGTTGCAAGTGCTGCTACATTTTTTTAAACATTAATGCCATAAAATAGTGGACATTTTTTTCGTTATTCAAATTATCATAATCTATATATTTAATAGGCAAACACAAAATATATCAGTATTATTTTCCCTTCTGTATGAAAATATTTTTTTAGCTAAGAACTCCCAAATAAAAAAAACTAATCAAAATCAGTTTATCCGTTTGCGAGCTACGATGCCACACAGACATGTCAAACTAACACCTCTCTTTTAGTGTCGGAGGTTAAAATTAAGTTAAACTCACCAGTCGCTTCTAAACAAACTGAAGGATCCATCCGGCTTCATATAGGACATTTGTCTCTGGTACAGAATGTTCATGTGATAGAAGGAGTCTCGCTCCAGAGTTCTGTTGCGCTGGTTGATCAGGCGCATGTATAAGTTCAAGTACATGTTCGCCGCGAAACTGAACATGTTCTGTTCTGCTGAGTCCTGGGAACAGATGGAATTGTTTTTGGATGGTTAGATGATGATAACTTTATAAAATAAGGATAAAAATCTGTTCTGTTTGTGAATTGATTTTATATTATCTATTTTTTTTAGTAGTTATTGAGAGTGTATCAATAAAAAAAGTTGGAAAAACAATATTATGGTCGAATTACGACAAATACGCGACATCTAATTTTTATCATTTATTGTTACAGCGACCATAGCAGTATACGTAAAAATTTCAAGACGTGTCTACCTATTACGGTTCAAAGATACAACCCTGGATCAGGCGAATGGACGAAAAGACAGCGGAGCTAAAATCTTACAGAAATACATAATAGGGAAGATGCAGATGTAACATTTATGGAATTTGTATGATTAAAACGTTAAAAAAATATAAAAGAAAGGCCACTGCAACGTTTTTATATTACATATTGTTGTTTTTTTACAATAATTACGATTTAAAAATGACTTGAAACAACACGTATTTTAAAACACGAATTAGCGTTTCGTGACGTCACACTTGTTTTGACAACTTATTTGACGTTATGGTTGTAAAGGTGAATATTATTTTATGGGAATATTAATTGCGTTTTTTCAATAAAAATGGGAGTTAGGTTTATCAAAGCAGACTCCAGGTGTTTACCTAGAGTTAGTATTGACATAACATCATTAGTTTTTCTCTAGTTTAAATATTTTGAATAAAATAATTAGTTAGGTATGTTTAGTTCCAGGCCTTTGTAGTAATAAATATTGTTTATATTATTTTAATCAGCATTTTAGATTAAAATTGAAGAAGCTGGATTTCTTCGTAATGCCGAGTAAGTACCCTTTTTTGTTGCAACACCTGACGGCTGAAAATTACACAGTAGAGGTGAAATATCCTTAACAGAAGCTACCTACCATACTTTCCTATGTGAAAGACAATAAAATAACACCAAAATATTGGGCACAAGTACAACTTCAAATGTTTTTCAGCATAAAGAAAATATCACTTTTCTGTATAGCACACACAAACTTTAAAAAATTAAAAGAAGTATATTTGTATATACGATAAAAGCATTTTATCTGTTATGAATGCTGCATAGAAATTCTGGATCGATGCGGTATTTCCAAAATTAAAATGTACTACTATATTATATTTAAGTTATTCTTTTTTGTAAATTTATAAAATAAAATTCTATGCTTTGTAAATACTATTTTTTATTCGATTTAAATAAATATGCAAAAGTATGAAAGCCAACGGCGAACCAGTAAAAGACAAGAGTGACGTCATCAGCACCATAAGTCCGTTTTCCCGCGAACTGTCAAACTGTCAATTTAAAACAGCATTTTTTCGGATAAATTGCAATGTTTTAATTTTTTAAATATATTTGTGGTCTATTCTACATGGAATTCTTTAAAATGAAAACAAAAATAAAAATAGTGCATCTTCCCTATTCAATTATTACTCCATTGCGCACTCACCATAGGCAGATCTAGTAAACTGGAAGCGTTAACCGGCATCGTCGGGAACAGTGGGCCGACCACATCGCCGACCACTGATATCCTCGCCTTGTTGGACCCGAACACGTAGTAGCGGTCCACTTCGTACGGGATGATGGGCGTCTCCGTCACGTTCACGTGCATGTATTGGAACACGTACGCGCGGTTGGACAGGTCCAGGAGTACGGACTGGTGACGGTATTGTGGAAGACCGTCGGCCTGTGGGACAAAAAATTATGATTTTTAATATAAAACATGTTAACGAAAGTATGTTACGTCCCTAGAAAAATGATGATCATAGTGTTCTTTAATCCCTAGTGCTCGGGTTTGGACCATCCAACTTCCGTGATCCACCGTATACCTCAACATCGCTTATATTTATGTATATATCGTAGCTTATATCGGTCGTAGTCATAATTATATTTGCTATATTTAGAATTTTTTAAAGTTGCACACTTTTGGAGACTGTTTAGTAAAGTTGAAGGTGGGAGCCAAAAAAAACTGTTCTTATTGGACAGCTATAACGATACAAAATCGCGATCAGAGTTGCACATTCCGATTTGAATCGCATAGTAGTCTTTTGATTGAACCAAAACAATTTTTATAACGTCACGGTGAACGCAATGACTTGTACAATGGAGTGTAGTGTAGTACCTCGACAGTGATCTTCTTGACGTAGTGGTGCTGCCCCATGAGCGTGGAGGCGTGCAGGTGCACGTGCACGCGGCCCAGGCGCGTGGCCACCACGGGCACGTGCACGGTGGCCGCGTCGCCCGACGCGATGTACACGAAGAACTGGTGCTCGCCGAACGACGTGCGCGGGTTGTACGAACGGACCTGCACGAGTTAGCATATTAAAGTCACATCCGCCATCTTGGATCCCAAAATTAATGTCGTATTCGTAATCACCACCCCCGAAAACCTAGGAAACGATACCAATATTGATTTTATTTACAAAGTCACGTCCGCCATCTTAGATTTTAAAATAAATGTCATGTTTGTAATCACCACCCCGGAAAACCTAGAAAACGATACCTATATTGTTTTTTTCCAAAAACTCGTGTCCACCATTTTGGATCTCAAAATTAATGTCGTATTCCTAATTACCACCCCTGAAAACCTAAATAACGATATCCTTATTGATTTTACTTAAAAAGTCACGTCCACCATCGCCATCTCGGATCTCAAAAGAAATGCCATGTTCGTAATCATCACCCCCGTTATAAAATTGGATACACATTCAAAATTCAAATAATTAAAATACGCCACCCCCTAATTAATATCTCCCAACCTGTATATGGGAGTTTGGGAACGCCCCCCCCCCCTCCGTCTCTCGACACACCCCGCAAGATAGACGTGTTAGTTGCACTACTGTAGAGTAAGAGAAGAGTTCTTTATACTGAGGTACTATTTTTAAATTCATAATTAGAATTTAACGATATGAGTGTAGATAAGGAATGTAAAAGAACCTGCTTCATAGTTGAAGTACTTACAATGCCGTTCTCCTCCACGTGCACGAACTTGTAGTCGGGCGAGGCGGCCAGCACCACGACGGCCTCGATGTCCTGCGGCTGGTAGTTGAACACCACGACGCGCAGCCCCAGCTGCTCGCCCTGGCGGCAGCGCTCCGGGCCCTCCACCTTGATGAAGAACGGCAGCACGCCTATGTACTGGGGGGGGGGGGACGTTTATGTTAACAACCTGCGAAAATGTTCAAGTAAAGAAAAACTCTACAACAACTTGTGAAGTACTTACTCGTTTGGGCTCAGTCAACATGCCTAGACCTAGACTGGGCGACATGCTGAATGCTGACACTATCCAGTGCGCTGGTATCTGTAACATACAACAATTATACAGTAACTGACCACAAGAGCGCCATACAAGCCAGTGATAAGTACGTTGCACTAGCAAATCTAAGATTCCGCAACATTACTGACTTATCTAAATTGTGTATGTATTAGAATTCAGTTGTCATTCGGGACACAAGTATTACACGATGTGAAGTGGTGACGATGAAGTCACGGGATTATCCATCCATTACGAAAAGAGAATGATAATGCTTGTAGTTTATTTCGCGGCAAAATTACATTGTAGTATACTGTAAGTTTTCACTATGCAATGTCGAGGAAAAATAGCACCAACGCATCTTAATCTGCGTGTCATAAAAATCAATTAATTAGATAAAGGTCATAAACTAGCAGTGATCACCACTGGCTTCGACCGTACCCACTGGAAAAATCCTTACCGCTAACCAAATGTTTCGTTTCCCGGAATGATGTTTGGTGAAACCTATATGGATCTGGGAGATGGGAAGGTTGGGATGGACTATCAAGTGGGTTCGTGGTCAAAAACACTAGTATTTAATAATAATAAGAAGAGTAGTGTGGTGCAGACCTGCGGCACGTCGACCGTGAAGACGTATCGTCCGTGCGGGCCGATGTTGACGTCACGCCACAGCCACACGTTGTCGTACTGGCGCTGCACGCGGTTGAAGCGGAACTTGCGGAAGTGGCTCAGCTCGAACGACTTGTTCAAGTCGTGCTCACCTGCGCGGACATAAGACAATAATACTGTATAAGTAGCTGCAACGTGGGTGTCATCATTTGTGTTGCCAGATGTCTCGCTTTTTACCCCTCTCTCCCACTTTTTAATCTAAATAGCTAATTTGGCGTGGTTAAAACAACCAACCCCTGATTTAGCCGATAGGTAGCCGTCTGGTTAGATTGATCTCACACACATTATTACGGGTTGATTTTGGGATTGTCCGACTGGTTTTGAACTCAAACGGAATCCATTTTCAAGAGCGAGTGTAGGTAGTCGTGCGGCAAAAAAGATCCCATTCTCAATATTGTCTATGGTTTTTGTCCTTACTCCTGTTTTTTTTATTAAATTCCAAATGTACGACAAAACTAGTTAGGTATTTTTGTTTCGTGGTTGGAACATCAACTTCAAAGTTGTCAAGAAACCCCAGGCTTTAATAACTTAATATAATAAATACATAATTGAAGTGCTATGATCCACAAATGTTATTTGACTTTCTTAGTTTAGGCAACGTTAATTGAAGGGTCTTTGGTCTTTCAATCAGTGTATAATCTTGATGTATATCTCACAGTTGGACTCATCAGTATGGTCGGAGCAGTCGTAGACGCCGTCGCACTGCTTGCTGAGCGGGAAGCAGCCTCCCTCCAGGCACTCGCCGAAGCCCTGCGACACGTTGCACGTGGTGTAGCGCCGCGCCACGGGCACGTCACTGAACACTATGAGCCCAGCGTATCTGAAGGGCCATCATTTTATGTTACATATTTGATTTCAGACATATAGCTTTATTGTAGCGTAAGGACGGAACCAATAATAATTATTATTCTATGTATAAATAGGTACGACGAGCTTTAGTGTGACCAATAAAAAAAAATAGGAAACCGTAAGCCTTTTTTTTAGAACTATGGTCAAATTTAATCAATTGACGAATAAATAAATAGACAATCACAAAATAGTTCAGTATCATTTTCTTTTTTTTTTGTTTTGTTTTTTTTTTAATTTCATTATCATTTAGTACATTCACTATGTACAAACAAGTGTAATTTTAAAAAATTTAAAAAAAAATACGGTTGAATTCGACTAATAGCCGGCCTCTATTTTTATTTCGAACCCAATACTTACTCGAATGTCCTATTAGCGTCGATGCCGAAGGTATAGGAAGGGAAGTACACGAGGTCATCAGCGTCGCCGAAGTGAGAGCGCCATGTGTATGCGAACGTGCCGTTAGTGGACTCGTCGAAGTGAGACATCTTAGATATCACCTGAGTAAGAAGATGGAGGAGTGAGATATGAGCTTGTCTCCTGTCGAAAGGATTAGCCCTTCGCTATAGATCGGGACAAATGACACATTGAATATTTTTTGACACCAAAGAAAAAGTTGTAGCATTGAGAATTTTGTTTCATATTGTATTTACGGTATTCATATTGTTATAGTTAATTGATTGAGAATCAGGTAAATTAAGAATCTGTTAAACTCCTCATAAAAAACCAAAATGTTAGTTCGTTTACCTTAGCGTAAGTGAGTTCGTTCCCGGCCTGCATGGTGTAGAACGTGTTGTCGATGCCGGACAGGCCGACGTATGCGCCGGGCTCGCCGTAGATGGCCACTTCCACGCGCTCACCCGTACGATGCTTGCGGTTGTTTATGAACACCGTGAACTACAATAAAATGTTAAGAATAAAATCTTTTATCATTCAAACGGCTAAACCGGTTTTAGTAGAACAGCGAATCAGGTTTTAGACAAACCGGTTTTGTTAAGCCTCAAAACCGGTTTCAGTAATACCGCTAAACCGGTTTTTAAAAATACAAAAATTGTGCGACATGTAGGATTCCCGCAAATTTAAACCTAACCTATCATTAGAAGTATTCGTTGAGTAGCGTGACTTACGTTGTTCCGTGAGATGCCGTTGACGGGGAAGGTGAGCGAGTCGGCCAGCACGTGTCCGCGGCGCTCGGCGCACCACACCAGCACCGTGGCCACCGGCGACATCTCCGCCGACACCGACACCGCGAACGTGCGCACGCCCTCCTGCACACACGTACGTATGACTCACACTCACATACGTCTAACGAATACGTACATACTTTACTGCTTGTAAGATCCAAGAATTTAAAATAAATGCAAGTTTTTACTCTATAGTTGGGATTGTGGTTAAGATGGAGTTTGTGTTTAATCACAACATCATTTTCCACTGTTTACAACTAAAACACTTGTATCGTAAACTAATACCGTGTCTCGAAATATTGTAAATAATATTACCTGCATGATTTCTTGTCCACTGGTGAGTATGATGCCTTTAGACATGACGACGTAGTTGAACGATTCCATGTAGAAATTGCTTTGTACATGGAAGATTATGTATTCGCCCACCTGTAGGGTAACGTTGCAGTTAAAATGTCATTGAATATGAAAGCAGAAGTTTGTCATGTGGCGGTCGCTAAGTAGGCTGGGGCCACTCACGCGGGCGTCCGTGGTGCTGGTGGCGATGCGAATGTGGTGCGTGTTGGCGCTGTAGTGCGCCACGAAGTGCACGTCGGCCGTGGCGTGCGAGCCCACCGCGTCCACCAGCTGCGCGCTCAGCCGCACGCCCGTGATGCTGTTCAGCACGTCGCGGTAGTTGGGGTCGTTCTGCAGGCCTGCAACCAACCGTTATGTAGTGCGGCGCCAAGGGAGCGCTGTACCGGACAGTAGCGCCTACTCACGCAGCAGCTTGTACAGGTCCAGCTTGAGGTGCCACACGGCGTCGTGGCCGGGCGCCAGCGCGGGCTGCTGCGGCTCCACGGCGCCGCCGCGGCCCTCCACCTGCACGTGCACCTGCAGGCTCACGCCGCGCGCCTGCCAGCGCGGCAGCGGGGACCCGTCGTGGTACGACACCACCATCTGCAACAACCAACCACGTTCAACTATGCACTCGTCTCGCAGTTTATCACACTAACTTTGGATAAGGGTAATGAAGTATATATTGTGTATACAGATTTCAGTAAAGCGTTCGATCTTATTAATCATGATATTCTACTTGTTAACTTGATGAAAGTAATCCATGATTCCTTTCTTCGCTGGTACGAATCTTATTTTAAAAATTGTTCACCGATTTTAATAATTTAAATGATTTAATTCGTAATCAAATACTGTACCACTAAGAGTGCCACAAGGCTGGCATATGGGTCCTTTATTGTTCGTCATTTTCATTAATAATTTGGCAAGGTTAAAAACCAATTAGAAATTAGGCAGTATATGCAAATCATTTTAAAGATACAATTCAAACAACTATCTCATTATCATCAAATCCAATCATAAATAATAAGAAACTTACGTAAACATCAAAAGGCATAGAAGGTTTGAAAACTTGCGGGGTTCCTCCTAGGAAGGTGACGGACAATGAAGAGTTGAAGATCCTCGCGATGCTGTAACCCTCGATGACCTCGTCTAAGAAAGGGTCGCCCACTGACGCCGTGATGATCACTTCGACGCCGTCGAGAGTGGGCACCAACTGCGCTAGCTCCGACATGGGGTATTTGAAGTCGTATGTACCGTTGAACTGCAGACATAGATGGAGTAAATCATGTGAAATTTGAGGTTTACATAACGGGACGGAATTTATTTTTGAATTATGTTCATACTTAATAAATGTTATAGGTACATAACTACGCTTCTCTGAAGTGTCGTATTATCATATCGTCCCTGTGTCTCGCTATCGTTTATGTTTACTTTCGTCCCGCTCGCTAACTGGAAATTCTAACTTCAGAGACAAAATTATAGGGAACACTGTCTTTTTCTTTTTTTTTATCATATTATGGTTAATGGACAACCTGGTGTCAGAGTGTAAACCCGTAGGTCTTTGACATGGCCTTACACAACGTTGAAAAATCTCTCAAATGCGCTGGTTTACTCACGATCTTTTCCCTCACAGTTTTAGGAATAATCAATTTCTAAAGCGCACATAAATTCGAAGTCACCGGACCTGGCAGTTAGTCCAACGGTCTTACCACTAGGCTATCACGTTATTAAACACTATGTAACTTATTAGTATATTCACGAATCTCAAGTACGGCAGCTGGTCGTAATAGGGATTATTGTAATAATTGTTGTAGGAAGATGTGGTGGTGTTCACAGTTTTAGGAATAATCAATTTCTAAAGCGCACATAAATTCGAAGTCACCGGACCTGGCAGTTAGTCCAACGGTCTTACCACTAGGCTATCACGTTATTAAACACTATGTAACTTATTAGTATACTCACGAATCTCAAGTACGGCAGCTGGTCGTAATAGGGATTATTGTAATAATTGTTGTAGGAAGATGTGGTGGTGTAAGTGTTGTAGTTCGGATTGTTGTTGATGTTGTTGTTGTGGTCGATCGCGTACTGCGTCGGGTCGGGCTTCGGCATCCAGAATGGGTATTTCTCGTCCTAGAGAAAATTTAATGTTGTTTTTTAAAAAAAATATGGCACAGTTAATAGATAACAGTTGGAGAAGAGCAGAAAGCTATAATTTTTTTTTTAATTCGACTCATGGACTGGATGGAATAATTTATCTTTTTTGCTACATTTTTCGCCAATTTGCACCCAGCGAACATCGTCTTATAATGTTGTCATGTGGCTTTATATAATTACATACTTTCGATAATTTAATGTTCCATACATTTATAATCAGCAGATTTTTTTTGCGATTTCTGGATTGGTCCCATAGTAAAAGTTGTTTATAATGATGAGTTTAATGACCCCTTTTAAGGATACTGGTGTTTTACAAATAACCCTGTATATTGTAACACTTACAAAGTTAAACATCCTGGTGACCACTTTCTGCGGATCGTACCACCAGTCGGGCTGGTCTAGTTGGTTGGGCTGTCCGGGTATATACCGCGTCTCCTTGGTAACCACGCGACCGTACTCATCTATCGTCGACTGGCCATAGTCGTATTGTTGCGGGTACGAACTATCGTTGTTATAGCCATATGGTGAACCGTTGTAATTTTGACGGACTGCGGAGAATTAAATGTCGTTACAAAATTAGAAGTAGTTGTGGTGGCTTATTGGTTAGGTGTTTCCTCAAAAGGGATATGAACAGACTTGTGTTTCTCCAAAGGGATATCAGCAAAGCTGTCTTCTCCAAAGGGATATCGACAGAACTGTATTTTTCCAAAGGTATATCAATAGAACTGTGTGTCTCCAAAGGGATATCAGCAAAACTGTGTATCTCCAAAGGGTTATCAATAGGTAGAAATGTTTTTCTCCAAAGGGATATTAGCACAGCAGAACTGTGTATCTCCAAAGGGATATCAATAGAAATGTGTGTCTCCAAAGGGATATCAGCAAAACTGTGTATCTCCAAAGGGTTATCAATAGGTAGAAATGTTTTTCTCCAAAGGGATATTAGCACAGCAGAACTGTGTATCTCCAAAGGGATATCAATAGAAATGTGTGTCTCCAAAGGGATATCAGCAAAACTGTGTATCTCCAAAGGGTTATCAATAGGTAGAAATGTTTTTCTCCAAAGGGATATTAGCACAGCAGAACTGTGTATCTCCAAAGGGATATCAATAGAAATGTGTGTCTCCAAAGGGATATCAGCAAAACTGTGTATCTCCAAAGGGTTATCAATAGGTAGAAATGTTTTTCTCCAAAGGGATATCAGCACAGCAGAACTGTGTATCTCCAAAGGGATATCAATAGAAATGTGTTTCTCCAAAGGGATATCAATAAAACTGTGTATCTCCAAAGGGTTATCAATAGGTAGAAATGTTTTTCTCCAAAGGGATATTAGCACAGCAGAACTGTGTATCTCCAAAGGGATATCAATAGAAATGTGTTTCTCCAAAGGGATATCAATAAAACTGTGTATCTCCAAAGGGATATCAGCAGAATTGTGTTTCTCCAAAGATTCGGAGGATTCTATTTAAATTAATGTATTTAGATATTACGTGCGTAATTATTGTAGTTACTTCGTTTAAATGCACTAAAATGTTTAATTATTATTTATTTTACATATTTATTACATGTTTCCATAACAGTGTGTGGTTGTACTGCAAAAAATGTGACCAGATGGACTGTAGGTAGGCTAAAATGAAAATTTGATATATAGAATTAAGATCAAAAGAAATGCCTGACCTCTGGTGTACTGACTGGTGCCCCCGTAGCCGACGGGCACGCCGAGCCCGTAGTGGCCGCGGTTGTTGAACTGTCCGCTGGCGTAGTAGCGCGGCCGGTAGTGCGGCACGGGCCGCAGCGTGGCGCGCAGCGTCAGGTTGCCGCGCACCGGCGCGCCCGACGTGTAGTTGGCCATGATGCGCCCGTGGATGAACGGCTCCGTGTTGAAGAAGAACGCCGGCATCGTCACGTTCACCTGCACAACATGACAACTCACCACGTGCCCCTGCTTACCGAAGCCTGAGAAGCGACTGGTATTTACAAGGCCACTTATTGCCAGGCGTCCCGAATTTCGAAGGACGTCCTTTTTTCAGGGGTATTAGGATATTTGTGATTCTCCCCTGCTCGTGTCGCGCCATATGCATTATAAAAGTTCCTAATCTCACGCTAACAGCAGTACACGTCGTCAGTTTTTGCTATGATCAATGCTACTTTATTTTGAGAAGAATTTAGACCATTTTTCACATATTTATGTATTTACTAGCTACGTACCTCGTATCTGGTCTGGTAGTACTCCTCGACAAGGAACTGCGCCTCCTCGATCTGGCCCAGCGCCTCTACACGGACGTACCACTCGCCGAACAGCGGCTGGTCCGACATCTGGTACTGCAGACTTACTGTACCGAAGTTACTCTGTCCACAATCAAATATGCTTAGTAATTTAACTTCAGAAAGTGGACTAAACATGAGGACAGGAATATTCAGTAAATCACGAATAACGCCTAGTTGCTTACTAAAATAGATAACGAGGAGAATTTGATTTGTAAAACGGGGCATTAAAAAACATGAAAGTCGTAGACAGCCAGAGGCGTGCATTAATTTTTCCGACCGTCATACAAATGTAGTAATAAAAAAAATATTATGTAATGCCGTGTGGTTTCCGGGATAAAAATAGAACCACCCCCTTTCGTCCCACGGGTGTCGTAAAAAGCGACAAAGGGAAAGATCCGGAGGATGGGCAGCCACTTCCTTCTGTGTAACAGCAATCATCTGCTACCACGTCCCCCAACCCGCTTGCCAAGCGTGGCGATTATGGGTAAATAATATAAACCTCCAATGAGTACACAAAAGTGGCGCGCATTGGGAGAGGCCTAAGTTTAGCAGTGGACTAATACAGGCTGATGATCATGACGTCATACATTATTTTTTACTTTAATATAACCATGAAAAAGGTTGTTGGGCTTCCACCGTTGTTAGGTACTAGGCTCGCCACCGGTTACAGCTGCTTTGCCAATTGACTCACGCTTTTGGAATCCATAATTTACATTATAGATTTTTTCTTATACAAGCTACTCGTTTGGAATATCCGTTACAAACTACGTTAGTTACTGGACGAATGCACTGGTAGCCTAGTGGTATGACCGTCGACTGACAAGTCAGAGGACTCGAGTTCGATCCCAAGGCGCGCACCTCTGACTTTTCGTAAGTTATGTGCGTATTATAAATTAATTATCAGTTGCTAAAACGGTGAAGGAAAACATCGTGATGAAACCAGCACACCTGAGAGATTTTTCAATGGTGTGTAAAGCCATGTCAGAGGCCTACGGGCGGTTTAAACTCTGACACCAGGTTGTTCATCAACCACACGATAAGAAGAAGACTGGACGAATAATGTCTAATACGGTGACCACTACTACTGCTTAAAAATGGGACAATAATAATCCTACTATCTTGTTTGATAAATCGCTTATTAAGTTCCAAATATTTTAGATAGAAAATATTGATAAAAAAAAATCTTAATTCCCTTCAGAGTAATTATTTACGTCTCGAGCATACGTAGGACTCGACTGGGGTACAACCATTACCTCACAAATAATATAATCAGTGTCGTATTTCAGTGAAGGAACCAGAATCCCAATACGGAAAACCTCTCTTCTATAATATCATTAATCCCCCTTCCTTAATCTCTCGACTAGGACTGCCTCGTTGGTCTAGTGGTAGCAACCGCGACTGTTGAGCACGAGGTCCTGGGTTTGATCCCCGAGACGGGCAAAGTGTTATAGGGTTTTTCCATTAAGAAATCTTCAGTAGCAACACCAGACCTTTTTGAAGGATATCACCAATGAGATCAGTGTATGTCCTTCTAGGGTATTAATGGATTAATGGTTACATAAACCACAACTAATGGCATGCAATAGGAGAGACCTATATCAAGCAGTGAACTCCTATAGGTTGATGATTATGATAAAACCACCACTATAGTAAATGAGACGTCATAATTGTTACATAGGCGTCAAGTCATGTATCTGGTATCAGCTAACAAGTGCAATCTTTAACCCGACGCCCCGACGCTAACGACGCGCGCTCGGTCAAGTGCCACAATGGCGCATTAGCTGACTATTGTAGTCGTAAATTCGTAATTGAATTTGATTTGCCACTATGATATGTCTGTGTAAAGCAGGAATTGGTTAAAATTTAAAGAATAATCCATCTCTTCTTCTTCAATCTCTTGAATAATGTCAAAGTCATGTCTGTAACTGTCCCACTGCAGGGCAAATACAATCAAAAATTAAAATACAAAAAAAAACACATTCCTAAAGACTTATAATTTATTATTATGTGGTTTTGATATATGAACCTTCTTGATACGCGTTAAGGACTAATTTCACTTACAAAAAAACAGTTTTTTGTTGATGGAGAAAAATAAATAAAAATTACCTGTCTAGACAGCCACCTCTTCATAATGCGTCGGTTGGGGTCCAGGATGAACACGTCAATGGCGCGTCCGAAAGCCTTCAGCTCGGTGTTGATCGGTATCACTCGGAAACGAACTACAAAGAGTATGTTATGTATAGAAATAAGATCTTATTTGAGGGAAAATATCTACCTTTCGAAATCAAAGATAGTTATTAAACCGTCAAACTCTGAGAAATAAGACACAAAAGGAAATCAAACGGTGTCCTTGGTAAGCCCTGAATTTTGGTCTCTTTTTACTGATAAAAATAGCTCTCAGTTTACCCCCAGGATTTACTCCTATGGAATTATAAAATGAGGAAACATTTTGAACAAAGAACGGCGCAGTGGCAGTACATGTGCGCAGGTTCACGATTGCGTGCACCCGCGCGTGCATCATTGCACATTGTTTGCACAAAGTCATTATGTTTACCATTACAAAAATCAATATGTTTGCCGTTTCAAGAGTCAAGATGTTTGCCATTACAAGAGTCAAGGTGTTTGCCGTTAAAAGAGTCAAAATGCTTGCCGTTATCTGTACCGACATATAAAGGTACGCTAACTCAGAGTAATGTATTTTTAATATTAATAGAGGTTGCATATTGGTTAAAATTTGAACTTTTTTTTGTTTTATTTATTGATAACACTACCAATAAAAAACCCTAAAGCGCTATAGACGTCCTTGCCGAACTTTACTGCTTCTCACCAGTTTGTCCTTGCATGTAAACTGGCTTGTCCATCTGTATGAATATGGTCATAAACCGTCTAGAGAAGGTCAGCTGTGATTCGTTGACGAAGGCGCGGCCTCCGAACGGTGTGTCTAAGTACAACCCTTCCACGCGAAGCTTGTAGTCACCAGGCACTGTTGTAGCTGGTACCTGTGACAAACAAAATTATTTTACATTAATGAAGTAGCAGAGTAACCTTGGGGTTGGAGCTTAAGCACAACTGTCTTCAAAATTATATCTCAAAATCACAATTTTTTTTTGCGCCACGACTAATGTCGTAATCCCGGGGCGCCGCGAAGCGATGCACACAGATTACCTGTCTATAGCTATATTTTTTATACTATGAAAATGGCAAACTCCCAAGGGTGTCACAGTAAAAATAAGTTTGGGAAGCCCTGGTATACATTTGTATATGTTCTTATTACCTGAATTAAAACTTTAAGTAAATAAAAAAAACAGATGCTATGTGTACAAAGTGTATCAAGTCAGTAGTGCAGCTGAATACATGTAATATACCCACATGATATGATAAACAAACACCATATATTATGTTCAATACTGTTAATACCATAAATATAACAATTATAACTAGTGACCTCACCCTCATATTTAATATTTCTGGCACTCCCTCCTTCACCCTCTGGTTCACATCGGCTATCTCCACCCCGTTGCAAGAGATGGAGGCTCTGATTGTCATCTGCATGCGGGCTTGCAGGATATTGGCAGATATCTTATATATTTGACCAGGTCGAACCATTCTTGATGCAACTATGAAGTATGTGCTGTGGATATAAGCTTAATAAATAAAATAACCAATAAAGATAAAAATAGATTTGATACACAAACATGTTTTAATGTTTTGGCATAGATTTGAGTTTCAGAAAATTTGACATTTGAAAGTGGAAAAAAAACTACCATATAGAGTCCATTGTCATATTTCAAGGAATATGACTACTTTTCCAGAAAAGTAGTCATATTTAAATTTGAGAAAATTTAAAATTAATTAATAATCTTCTCTCTTTCTCTTAACATGCTCCTTGGTTACAATAACTTGCTAAAGCTAAGTAAAAATAAAATAAAAAAGAAACTTACGCCTCATTAATGATGACACTCTCATGTTCCAATGGAGCTCCTTTGAAGGAAGTGCCATAATTTCTGCTACTTTCCCATGAAGGCCTCGGAGTGATTTCAGGAGTATACTGATTCAAGTTATAGTTCACATCTGAATTCCTATTCTCAAACTGGTTGAACCTTTGATCTGGTTCATACTGGGTACGGGTTGGATCATATTGACCGCGGTTTGGATCATATGGACGATTTGGATCATATGGCCGATTTGGATCATATGGGTTGTTTTGGTTACGGTTTTGAAACCTCTTATTTGGATCATAAGGGTTATCATACCTCGGATCTGAGTTGAGGTAGTCATTTGTATTTGTGGGGTTTGGTTGGTTTAAATCAGGGTTGTATGTAGGAGTCCCATAGTCTTGTGATTTGCATAGATGTAATACTGTTCCACATAGTATGTATGTTAATAATAAGAGATTCATAATTCAGTCTTTGACATAAGCTGGCTGTAAAAGAGACATTATTGTATGTAGAAGTTGTTAAAAAGAAAATACCTATTCAATAATATAATATTATGTTCACATATTAGTTTACATAAACTATTATCAATAAGTATGATGTAGTAATTTAGGTAGCTGATATAAATTAGCTTATATTATCGTTACTATATTTACTGATCAGAAGGTAAAACAGGTTGAAATTTTAGGCTTGTCAAGTGACAGTAACATAACCAACTATACAGATATTCCTTTGTTTTTGACAAAAAGTTAGGATATTATTTAAGTAATTAAAATTTGTAACTATGCGTAAGTAAATAAAACTTAGCCGAGTGAATTTGAAACAGTACTTATTATAATTCAGATTATCAATAAGATTCGAATTTGCAACATTCGTTTTTCAATATTAATTTAACGATTACTGTCAGTAAGTTCAGTAAATAAATAACAATACTTTCCGTACCACAAATTGAAGAAAACTACAGAAGAAACAACAAGATTTAATACTCGATTAACCCTAATTTTAATTTAATAATAAAGTTATTATTTCTCACCTGAAGTTAACGCCCATGGATACTCTCCGCTTGTTTTAAATAATAAACAAAGAATGGAACAACATTTGCAATTAAACTTCACTGATCTACCTATAAATACGTAGAATCACTTATTTTGAAAAAACTCATATAAAATAAGTTTAATTCAAATAAATAAACAAGAACGTTAACGTCCCATTACTCACTTCATTCAAGAAAACGCGATTGACGCGCAGCCGCACTATACCACGCCCGGCTAGTGGACTAGTGAAAAAACCGATATGTTCCGTTAAATTCCGTTTTATGTCTACCAGTGATATTAAATACGGAAAATAGAAATAGGAAAATATAATTTCATTGATATCATTAATAAACTATTGATTGATTGAATACGTAAGAGCTATGTCCGACATAACCAAATCAATCAATAATAAACATAATAAAAATTCACGCCTTTTCCCCCATGGGGTAGGCAGAAACTACCTACAGACAGAACACCATCTTTTTTTTTCTACGGTTCATAAATCCTCAGTATTGCCACTGTGTGCGAAAGGGACAACGCGGTTAGCAAAGCAGTTGCGTTTTAAACTATTTTTCTCTTATCTAGTTGTTATCGCAGAAGATATCTTAATTCTGACGAGTAAGATTTATTTTTAGAGTGTGGCTATAGTGTAAAGAAGATAAATTTAGACTGTGGTGTGGTGTTGCTGACGGCAGGAACTAGTCTGACCAACAAAAGCTGACCATACAATAAAGCGGAAAATTTAAAATATCTCCGTCTGAAACTGAATAACTAATTTAAAGTATAATTTTCATGCCCATTAGTTTGCTCATTCATTTTAATAAATATTCTATCACATTTTTATTTTATTAGTAAGGAAACGTTTTGAATATGACCACGAGTATCCACTACTTTCGGTACAAAATTTTATGTTAGTTACACTGAAAAAGTGGAAAAGAGACAGAGCGGCCCACAAAGACTTCTTTTTCTATCAATGTTTTTTTTCTGGCCCGATAGCACAGTTTATAAGTTTAAAGCTTTGATTATTTATATATAATCAAAGGTTTAAAGCTATCTGCTGTCTGGGCAGTGTCCGTTCTAGAATATGTTATCTACGGCCGCTCACAACTGAGGCTGCCCTCTAACCACAGAGTACTTTTTCATTTTCCCGACTGCGCCAGAAGGAAGGTTATGTTTTTTAATAACCTCTGTTGGGTTACGTTTAAGATAATATAGGTGGTTTTCATTGAATAACACATTGTTAGTCTAAGGTGGTTTTATACCGACAGAGCGCGGCAGAGCAGAGACTGAAATTTTTATGGCAAAATTTAAATCCACTCTCTGCCCATCTTTTGTGTAAAAGGTCTCGATGCGCGTGGCGAGAATTGAAATATTTGTTAGTATAATATTGAGCTTTTTATTTCTCTAAGAATAGAGTATGTATTTACTTTGTAACACGGACACAAATCACGCGGTGGTCAGCCCCGAGGTGTAAAAGGGTCAGCGTGATTACACTCTTCTCTGCCACGCCTCGCTCTGCCGGTTTTCTTTAAAATAAACTAATGCAAATATTTGTAAGTTTTAATTGTCTGTAATTGCGTAGTTTGCTAACTTGTACTAGGGGTCATCGATATCTCCAGTACCTACCCCTTTTTTTGTGGCGGGAGGGAGTTAAACGTTCCTACCGCATACATGTGGGGTTGGCACCCACTCTAAAAACATATCCCCCTGCTTGTCCTGTCTGTCACATGAATCCGAAAAGTCGGAGGTGCGTGCCTAGGTTTTAAACCTTTGAATGTGCAGTCCAACGGTCATACCACTGCTTTATTTAGTGGTAGTCTCTCTGTTCTTTCCTCTCTAACACGCCGACGGTTTTAGTGAGACGTATTAATTATATCCACCTTTTCGGGTAGGTAAAAGCGAGTCAGATACATACATATATAAATATATCATTTCTCCCTAAAAATTGTCGCTATTTGCGTAGTTTACAAACCATGCTAGGGGTACAGATATGGGTAAGACCACGTCGCTGAACTGAAAAAAAATATTCATATTCTATACTCGTCTCCTACCCCTCCGGACGATAGACGTGACGAGAGTCCCCTATGAATAAGAGAAGAGATATAACATTCCACCAGCTTTGAAGTCCCATGAAACAAGGCGAGGCTGAAATCCTAAAACATGTACCATTCACATCAAACATAATTATTATAGGATTATATGACATGCGGCCTAAACTCCGTGCAGATGCTGGAGAAAATATCTCAAAATATTTTACAGCAGGGAATCGAACCCAGGTCGTTGCAATAGCTTTATACTAACCAGGCTATTCATTGGTTAATCACATTCATAAAAATTGAGACATCTTCATCTACATATTGTTGCAATACTGAGCCGCTTCTGCCAATCTGTTGTAAATTTATTATGAATGTCAAGCAGCCCATAGTGTTTGATAGCAGTAATTATACTTGTGTAGGTACATAGGATCGATAATTTTCTATAAATAAGCCTTCAGACAGCAACATCAATCTGTCACATGTAACGTGTAAGGAATATACTTCATGTATGCTAGGTATGGTTGTAGGATAGGTTCTGCCCTCTTGTTCAGTCAATTGATATCTCAGTGATGATGTGGTCTAAACTAAATTCGGAACATAAGAAACATTGTTAAACGATATACTTGGGAGATTAACAGCTACTGTGTGTTGTGTTGTGAGCACGTCATCAAAATTAATATCTATCACACTAAAATAGGGCAAGATAAAACTTGTAAAATAATAAGGCAAGATTTTTATTAATTAATCATCTCCCACTGTTATTGAGTAATCATTATACATTTCAGTGTATTACAGAGAGGCACATTGACAGGGATAACAAAATAAAAAATGTTTTGATTGATGAAATTCTAATTAACCACTGAATTCTCCACAAGTTAGCAGGATCTCATAAACAAAGGAATTGATCAATAAAAATAAATCACGCAAGTGATAGGATGTAAGTTTGAGACTCGCCGGATCGCTGTAGGATCCCGTAAGATCAACGTTTACTGTATAACAAGACGAACAAGAGAGTCCAGTAGGGGTTCGGGTCGCTCTGGGGCCTCCACTCTTCACATTGAAAACTCATTATACGCCAGCATCCAATTTATCTTTTGTCAAAAAAATCTGTACAAAATATATTAAATATATACTCTGTAA
Source organism: Protodeltote pygarga (assembly GCA_936450705.2). Lineage (NCBI taxonomy): Eukaryota > Metazoa > Arthropoda > Insecta > Lepidoptera > Noctuidae > Protodeltote > Protodeltote pygarga. The sequence continues at coordinate 12,223,912 of OW388265.2, read as the reverse complement.
TGCTAAAAACTGTAACGCTACCTCCTCAATAGTTCAATCACGATTATTAAATGATTTAAAACACAATAACTCGTTCACGTCGTGCAAGAACAAACATTAACCTATCGACGAGCGTCGCCGGCGCTCGCGCGGCGGGGAGACCTATATACAAGTCAACATTTTAAAAATCATACACCTCAGTCTGTCTCGTGAATACCGCTGCTGCATCTGATTTATAATTCCGTTGCATTAATTTCATACAGTCGTGTGGTCTTACGATCTAGTGTCGCGTATCGCGTCCTTTGCTTATCGTCCGTGCGTGGCATCATAATATACATAGTTTATTTTATATATAGGCAGTCGCGACGAGGCGTGTGTTAGTTCCGCTCTTCATCGCAGTCGCGGGAGATGTGTCCGGGCTTTCCGCACACATAGCAAGTCTTGGTGCCGTCTGGGCAGTTGCGTGAGATGTGGCCGGACTTGTTGCAGTTATAGCAGGTCTGGTTGGAGCTATCGCGCCCGCCCTCTGGGCAATTCCGTGCGATGTGCCCGGTCTTGTTACAGTTGTAACACGACGGCTCGTCCGGACTTTGCGCGCATTCGCGCGCTATGTGTCCCGTGCCGTTACATCTGTGTAAAATTAAATCAAAACATTAGCGACACATAGTAACATCGGGGCAATATTTTAATGACAAAGAAGTTCGACGACACGTTAATGTGACACGTGTGAGCAAGGTCAATGCTAAGTTCAATGTGACTTTAGAACATCACACGACAAAATACACTTTCACGACGACCTCGATACTCAGGTCAATGTCGACATTACAACAATCAGCTATTGATCATGCACAGAACTAATTACTTTTTCTAGTTTAAAAGTTACAAGAAATAGGTTTGAGACATGATCAATGATAACCGACGTCGTGACTTGGATAAGAACCGCGATTAGCTAACATAAATATAAATCGTAACAAAAACTGATAAGATGGAGTTAAACATTTAGATTTATTAGCTGAAACAGTATTACGTATATCAAACAGAAAACTCAATCGATAGAAAATTAATTATTGAATGTTTGTGCTACAGCTGTTATAGCTGCACACGTTGAGCTCCACGCGGACACGAATGGTGCGTGGCACTTGTTTCCTAGTCGCACGCTAGCCGATATAGAGATTAGAACTGCTGAACGCGTCCACTCATGTGTAACACAGCGATACAAGTACTCGATGTCTACAATATATATTTTAGGTGTCGTTAACCTATACTAACGGTAGAGGTGTTCGCTAAAATAATGATTGATCTGATCTATCGATCCAACATCTACATTAGTCTGCTGTAGTACCTAGTTCTTTTTCACAATTTCGTTTGACATTTACTAGACCGGCGATTTATCTGGTTTCCGTGATTGGCATGCCAGATTAGCGTAAAAATTTCACTCACATAATTTAGATATTTTTATTAGTGGTCATTTATTTGTTAATTGGCGTAGTTGTTCTCTTGTGAAAAATCTGCACGAGTACCAGTTTTACGACATTTTCATTTTCCTATTCTTTTTCTTGTTTCCATTCAATCCTGCTCCTGCTCCACCCGCGTTCCAACACGTGATAATTCAGTTCCTTGATTTGCCATAGTGACAACAGAGAATTATAGTTTTTAGTACACTTTGGACGCAGGTGGAAGAAGAGGATAGGAATATACACGCATTATTGGAAGAAAACTTCTGGACATTGAACTAAAGACGAATTATTTTCTAGCACCCGAATTTCGCAAGAGGAATACGAAACTAGCTCCTAAATATTAGATAATAAATTATCCCACGTGATTAGCATGGTCCGCTGCAGAGCTTTCCCGACCATTTTTACTTCATGAAGGTACCTATATTACTTCCAAATCTCAAACTTGTATTATGAATTAATGATTAAGTCAGACAAAACAATAAAAACTGCACTTTAATTTACTTTATTTACAACTGTTGGTCGATGTTGCGGTATTCCGAGAATATGTTGAGGCTTAACGTTTTGTAACAGCACAGAAGCTTAACGGTTTTGCTATTATTCAACTATCGCTACATACAATACCCAATAACCTTGTCTAGTAAGACGTAGCGATAGTTTATCGCCCAGTGATTGCATGGCAGAGCTAAAGGTGTAAGGTCGCCTTATCCATGTAAAATATACCTATGTAGACATCACTAGGTAGATGGCGTATCAGAATGGCGCGCGGCCGTAAATTTTTGAAGGAAGTTAGAATATTGTTAAACGGTCTGCCTAAAATGATATTTACCTGTAGCAACGGTCAGCTTCTTCCTTGCAGTCACGCGCGAAGTGTCCGGCACGGTTGCACTTGAAGCACTTCTCGCGCTGGCGGTTGAAGCCAGAGTCGCGAGCAGCCACGCCACCCTGGGTGCACTCTCGGGCAAAGTGCCCCGTCCGGTTACACTTGTAGCACACGCTCGAACTCATTGTCTGAAACAATGGGATGTGGTCCGTTCATTATACTATCACTTGAACATAATAAAACGTACATATTACATAGTTACTGATATCTTATTTTATATTAATACTTGTTCATGAAGTCATTTATATTTCTGTAGTTTTTTTGTTTATAAACTCTAAATTATTTTTTAAGCTAGATGGAGCCGGCATTTTATTTTTGGACAAGAAAAACTACACGTCTCTTTCCAATACCAAGTTCGGAATCGGAGCATTTGGGAGAGCAATTTAGGTGTTCAAGAAAGAGCCAGGTCAGTTTTGAGTTGACAGGAAACCCAAAATGGCGTCTCATCTCATCTCATCAAATATGAAAACAAAAAAAATAGTAATAAAAATAAATGCAGCGAGTATTATACCTAGTTGCAAGAGCTAAAACGCCTCGAAACATAAAATTTATTCAGAGAACATCATTTTTAACCTTGTAATAATGACCTTATTTAATACGGTCATTCGCCTCGGCTATCTCTTTCTTACCACTAATTCGATTGATAAGTATAACAGAGATATAAGCGAATATTTGCACAGAAGTTCCGGTGACGTGAATTGTGTTGACCTTGGGGTTGATAATGCGCCTATGTGCCAAGATCACGGCAAATTGCGAACGATTGTCACCAATTGACTTGCGGTACATATACATTTTGATTAAGGCGTTAAAGGGAGGCCTGATTCGATGCGAAACAATTGAGGAGGTAAACGTCGGACATTCCATGAGGACTCTTGACTTGACAGTTTTTACTTTTGGGACAATAAGCGATGTTGGAACGTAGGTACTTAATAGGTAATATTAACGCGTATAATGTGGTCTTTTATTTTGTTGTGTTTAACAAAACGAAGTTAACGAAAAGTGGTGCCATAGTAATAATTCTAGATAATATCATTTAGCTCGTATAGGTACCTATTTACCGGTCAGAGTAATAAATGCAGCGAGTATTTAATGCCAGCAAATTATATAATAATTAGTGAGTTTGTCACTTCATTACGACTAAACCACAGATTGTAATGAAATTTGACAAGGATGTTTCTTGGGCCCGGGAGAAGGAAATAGGCTACTGTTTATCCCAAAATGATGCGGGCGACGTCGCGGGCAGAAATTAGGTAACCCTGGTTTAAACCGACAGACAGGCATCAGTACACAAGTATGTTTACAAGTTTTATTTTTGTAGTCAAGAGCTCGTTGAAGTTTTCACTTGCTTCATAAGCTCTCAACTGAACATAGGTACTTTCTCATCCTCTACTTCTAACTAGCTCCCCTTGATCATCGGCTGGCGACGCCCTTGATTGGTAGAAAGAAACCCTATAGAGTTTAGAAACAAAGTTTTACGGTCGACCTTGCCATTGTGACACCTTTCTTTGGCCTCTAATTTATTGATCGGCACTGGCAAGACATTATTGTGTAGTTTTAATTGCCGTTAAGTTAACTATTCAATAGAATCTATTTCAACTTAGATCATAGCCATGTCACAAATGCATTCAATGTTTCCATGTATTGTCACATACGCAGTAGGTCACAAACGCTATTCATCACAAACTTAGTTTGACGCCTGAGTTTTAGTGTTTGACGCTAAGAAAGTTAGGCAATGTAGAGCAAGCACGAAAATGTAGATGGGCCCCTCGCTTTGCCTCGTTGGTTCTCGAGCTGACAAACTGCCTTTGCTTAGCACAAACCTAGAGATTTGAAATTTGGAGGAAATATTTCTTGAGTTACCCTAAAATGCAAGGATGAATTTTTGGAACCTTTAAGAGGATGAACTATTCCTAATTGACGGTTATGTTTCTCTCGATACACATGAAACACCTAAGTTGAACCAAACATTCGCGCAACAAAGCTTCAATTCACTCGATGACTCGGCGAGTCGGCGCCGATAAAATGTGAACAGTCAACTGGGGGAGAAGTGAAAGTTGCAAGTGAAAAGTCATTAACTTGAAGTAATTATACTTGTGTACTCATATAGAAGCTGTAAATAGCTGTTCAACAGAAAACTACATTAATTTTGAGATTTATCCTACTTTCATTTAACAAATCTATACATTAATACGTGAAGCGACAACTGTGGATCCCTTTTTGAGAATATTGCGCGCACAGAGGAGTGTGAAACTTGACATAGGTAGTAAAAGTTTATATGAAGAAGTGCAAAAAGCTAAAATTAATAAAAATAAAGAAATATAGTTAAATTTCGACCACTGTCTTGAGCACTAGTTTAGGTATATTATTTTTCTTATTCAATTTGACAGATACAACATAAGTTGGAGAAGGCAGTTTTGTGTTATATAATGAATGCATTGAAGAAAATTTTCTCAGCATTGAGATAATATAGGTACCTAGAATAACTAGAAAAAAAAGGTGTTATTGATTAATGTTTTAGAAATTTTCCTTTCAACTCTTAATGACCAATAAATAAAAAGAATGTGATTATTAAAAACCTTACCTAAGTAACAGTTGACACAGGAAAGATTTTAAAAGTTATCTCAAACCAAATACAAGATAATAAACAAATAATTACTTTAAAAAAGGCACATAGGTACAAAATATTACATCCAACATGAATTTTGTATGAAATCTAGTTGGTCATGGAGCTGCATGGCATGAATTACTTTCTAAATCCAACTGTTAAAGGGTCATGGTAACTATAATTTGAAAGGCTAACTGTACTTTTGTAAGTGTAACAAACCTTTTTGTAATTATTTGAATGTGTTACTAGATAATACAAGTTTAGAACTGTATGAACTTAAGTGAGATTTTTGTAGTAAGTACTTATTACTATGCAGATAAACAATGGGATTGAAAATGGCGCCAGAACTATTTGCTTCTCGCTCGCACACATTGTTTTTAATGTATCTTGTTCCTCTTCGCACCTACAGATTATATAAGGAGACGCCATTTTCAATCCCATTCTTAATCCGCATGGGTAAGTACAGCGTTTTCCTGTAAGTTAGTGGTTGTCAACATTTTTATGAAAAAGACTTATTTTAACCCCTGATGCAAAAAGAGACTAATAGATTTGATGTCTGTGGCATTGTAGCCTTTAAGTCTAAACAAATGGATCAATTTTGATTTAGTTTTTTTAGGTATATTACATCTATCTATCTATTTATTTAGGTAGATCTTAGCTAAAAAAATTGAGGAATTTTGTATCTAGGGTCAATAAACGGGTACACAGCAGACTAAGCTGCACTCTGTTCCCCACTGTGCTCTCGTGTTTTTTATTCGTCGCGCGCCGCACGTAACGTTATTTATAATGAAACTAAATAACTCTTTTGCAGACCTTAGTGGCCCATGGTCCACCACTATATGGGTTGGGGAATCCCTATAGTATCCCTATATATAACAGTAGGTTTAACTGCAAATTGTGTGTAGTTTTCTTTTACGTTACGTACGTTTACAGATTACATGCATTCCATTTTTTTGCTTGTCCTATTGTAACTTTTCTCGGCATGTTTATGATATGAGAAGTGTATTGAAAAACTAGTTATATTTATTTAAAGCCCAACCTGTGAATGAATGTACATCCTAACAGCATGTAACAATTGTTTTCCTATTGTGTCTATTTTGTGACCTGAATTAAACTATTTGGCGTTTAACAATTTAACATTTGTTTTTTTTTTTAAACTTGGTTCTACTGTGCATTCCACTCTTCTCTTCATTTCAATATGGGTGGTGTCCGCAAATCAATGTCTTCATGTGCCTGTTTAATTATTAATCAGCTCAAATTTGGCTTGGTTTTTATTATTCATTGTTTTACTATTTATACCCCATTGTACTCCCTTAGATTTTTTTCTTTTGAATTAGTTATTTATTATTTGTTAGGATATCTACCTTAAAAACACAATAATGTTCTGTGAACATGTTAGCCAGCTAGCTATTTTGGTTTAAAAGGTACCCTTTCTAAATAGGTAGGCCCTTAGAGTATATTTATAAACCCTAAAAATGGATTATACATAAACTAATATTGAGAAATTAATGAACAACAAGTAGTGGATTGAAGTAGAAATGAACTTTCACAAGATAAATAACAACAATTATTTGCAGCATTAATGACCTTGATAATTATTTCAAAGCACCACCCTCCCCAAATTGAGAGAAATTACAAAAACAAGCCATCAGAATTGGTATTGATAATTTGTATACTGATTATTGTCTTGTCTAACTGTCAAGATGTCAATGAATTCTTAAGTACATCTTATTCAAGCATACAATTTCAGTCTGCCTACATAATAAATCCTTTGTGCAAGCATGTAACAGGTAGAGATAGCAACATCACAATCTTAACTGAACTATTATGGTTCCTATATGCGTTATTATGTATTAGTACTTTACTTTCCTACATGCTGTTCATAGTGCAGCGATGCGTCATTGTCTTATACTAACAGCGAAAAAAAAAAGAAAGCTACAATGGAAGGCATGTTAAATACTTAGAGGTGATCGAGACACGAAGTGATGACGAAGCAGTATCAGGAATAATTACAGCAGTTTTTAATCTGTATACAAAATGAACAGCCATAATATCGAATATAAAATTACCTCAACAGCAGCTAAATGTGTCAGCAACGAGTCACCGTTTGTCAAACTAACCACGTTCATGCAACCTAACTATGATGCGTTGACATAAAATTAACAGAAATTCACTTGGAAACACTTATGGAAACTGCGTCGTTGCTATATTCGTTGATAATTATATGAAAACACATTTGTAATGTACGTACGCCGTATAGCAGCGTAACCACGTGTAGAGGTACCGGTAGCGCGCGATTTCACAATCAATGTTGCACTTAACACTTACCGATTAGATGTGAAACTTCTTGAGCACTTATGTCACTATTGATCTGATCGTTTCACGATCAAATTTTTAACAAGATTTACAAATATTCTGTTCAATTTACGACGCTTCGTTTGCAAGGAAGCCAGCCACCATCACTACGAATTCGTAAAAGACATTTTGAACATAGACAATGCAGCTAAAAAGTTTTCAACGCTCCAACGCGAACGTGACGAGAGAAAACAATAATATGCAACTTGACTAAAATACAAGTTTAATTTATGATTTGAGGTAAATAAAATAATTTACAATTTGGTTACAAAATTCTATATAATTGATAACGCAGAATTATCAGCAAAATAATCACAAAAACTAACTCAATGAAAACGCACCGTTGCACCAAACGTACGTATCTATGATACATTTGAATTGACCAATCATCATAGTCCTAGCCGATATATGATTGGTTAAACAATTATGTTTATGTAAAACGTCAAAAACCAGCCAATAAGATCATTTGTTTTAATACGTATAGCTTACATGAGCATTTCCTATAAAAAGCTAACGATTTTAGAAGGCTATTACGGTATATGAAGTCAGTACCAGTATAGGAAGTTTGAAATTAGTTAAATTACTAGTTATAGCTCTGAGGCTAGTTCTCTATTCTAAAAATCAGAATCATAATTTACGTCAAAAGCACGTCAAAAGATGTGGTGTTTACAAGAACCGTAAATCTAATCATTTTGAGTTAAAAAGCTTACCAAAACACATAAAACAGTAAGAATTACTTCAAAATCATATAACTCATTATGTCTGGTGAAAAGCGACGTAGTAGCGTTGAAAACAATGAAGAAGCAGAAGATAATGACGGCTGGATAGGACCTATGCCTTCGGAGGCAATAAAGCCTAAAACTAAAAAGCGTAAAGGTAGGATTTCCTAACAACATTTAGCCTTGTTGAATTAATTAAGCTCCTCCTTTTTCTGATTTTGAATATGATAACTATTTCACTGTTTTTATAATAAATATTAATACAAACAAACAATATTGTGTTTCAGTGTTGGAGTTTGAATCTCTGTATACTGAGAATCTACCTTCGTCAGAAACTTACGAGTTCAGCTATATGCACCGTGATGTGGTCACACACGTTGTAGTGACCAAGACAGACTTTGTAATAACTGCTAGTCAGGATGGCCACTTGAAGTTTTGGAAAAAACAGGTAATTACTCATAACAATATTACCGACCGATGGTATTGAAGGTGATTTTCTAGAAGAAAATAGGTATAAGTGAGCAAAGCAGGGCCGACTTTAAACTAATGGTGGCCCTTGGCATTTTAGCCCCATAAGTGTGTGCGCAGACTTAGGTGCACTCTCTACCCTCACTCCCATAGTCTGATGGAACGGCAATCCTTCACGACTTTCATCATAAACATCTTTATGTGCTTTCGGAGCATGGGTTAGTGATAATATTAATTTATAATACTAACATAACTAAAAAATGGCTGAGAGATGATATTTTATTTAAAACAGTTTATTAATTGTCAAAAGTGTTAAGATTTATAAATGCTGAGACTTAAAACTGAAGTTTTTTTTATTATATTGAAGCAAGTGTGTTGTGAAAATTATTTATTATTGTACCTAAATACTCTTCTAGGAGGAGGGCATAGAGTTTGTGAAGCATTTCCGTTGCCACTTGGCTCCGATCAGCCATGTAGCTGCCAACAGCACGGGCTCCCTCTTGTGCACTGCATCACTGGAGAAGACTATCAAGGTGTTTGATGTTGTTAATTTTGGTAAGACACAATCAGACTAATATACAAATACATATATTACTATTGATATCATATCCAAATGTGGGTATATTTCTGCCTAACCTGATAACCCTATAATGATTTAGGGTTGCTAAATCATTATAAAAAGCGTCGAGATGTTTAAAGTACAAAATTAATTTGTTAAAGATAATACAACCCAAGCATTGGTAAATATTTGCTGAAGTCATAACTGCAATATTTTTGCATATGAATTTTTCTAGAATTGGTTTTTGAAAAACTACATGTTTACATATTTTTGGTCAACGCTGCTACTATAAAGTTGCAGACATTGCAGACTAAAACAAAATCTATCTAAAACTACATAAAGTTAAAAGAAAAGATAATTCCATACCTCCCATTAGATGCAAATGCCAAGTAACATACCTAACTAAAATAAAAACTACACTTAAAACTTAAAACCAGTTTTTGGTTATTTTCTTTTCTTTGATTGAAGCCCATCACCAAATAAATTTGAGAACTGCTGCTTTAAGAAAAACAGACAGTAGAAACATGATAGAAAATAATTGCATTAGCAACTTTTTTTGATCAAATCAAACTGGGAATGACTGCCTTGGTTTGCTTACGAGTCATCCCTACAAACCATTTTAATACAGTTAGTGTGTTCATATCCGAATACATAAATATTTTTTTAAAGTATTTCAGTATGCATACTCTATACTCTATGAGTACACTAAAGTTCGAAAGTATTAAAATTTCGAGCTTTCGAATTTCGAACATAACAACAACATACATTCTTAAAAGGACAGTCAGTAAGCAGCTAATAGCAATAAGTTATTGTATTCCTTTTGTTCCAGATATGATCAACATGATATCTATAGAGTTCGAGCCGTATGTTGCTGAGTGGGTGCACTCTGCAGGGGACCCTATATCAGCACTTGCTATGTAAGTGTTTTTTAAAAGACTAGAGACTATTATATTGTGTCTTTTGCATAGGCAAAAACCAAAAATGTAGAAAAAAGGACAACAGATTCCAAAACCAATGCATTTTTCTCGATTTCGTCGCTCCATCTCGCTTTAGCAGGACTAGGCATGGGTTCCTGGTTCCCACGGGACGAGCCATAGCGTGACTCGGTTGGTTCATCTGTCTTCATGCATAAAAAACCGCTCTAGAAGGGTGGGTTCAAACTAGAAATGCTAATCATATTAGCATTTAAATCCGAAATCCACGCGGACGTAGTCGCGGGGAAAGTATTGATAAGAAATAAAATAGTAGGTAGATAGTCTCAGGTTCGAAGCGAATTAAATGAAGCGGGCAGGACTCGGTAGCTTAATAAATTGGTAAAGCGATGGCACGGCACGCCAGGGATCGCGGGTTCAAGTCCCGCCCGAGTCAGTTGTTTTTGCGAGTTTCTTATTAAATAATTTCATTAAAGAAATATTGATTAGTGTTTTTGTTATCCTCAGTTCAGAGAAAGCCAGCAACAGAATCCACATATTTGATGGCACACAAACTGCGAGCACTCCGCTACACACCTTCGAGACCCTCCATCAAGCCACAGTCACTACCATCAAATATAACCCGGTCTTCGAGACCGCAGTGTCAGTGGACAAGGCAGGGATCATTGAATACTGGACGGGACCCAAACATGAATACAAGTTCCCGAAGACTGTGAACTTTGAATCGAAGTTAGACACAGATTTGTATGATTTTGTAAAAAATAAGACATATCCTACTGCGCTTGCGTTCTCGCCTGATGGGAAGAAGATGGCTTCTATCAGTTTGGATAGAAAGGTAAGACAATTATATCAGAAATAGCTTTTGCCCGCGACTTTGCTCGTGTTAATTTAGGATTTCAATTTCAATAATGATTCGAAAGACACGTAGCGCCACTCATTACTATAAGAACGTTATTACTGTTTTCCTCGGGAACAGTACTTTTTTCGGGATGAAAGGTACTCTTTGTCCGTTTTTGTACATCTGACAACGTATATGCTAAATTTCAGGATGATCGGTTCAGTGGTTTAGATATGAAAAGCTAAAACCAAATGAACTTATCTTCGCATTTATAATATTACTAGCTTTTGTCGGTTATCGCGTAAAAAAGTAGCTTAAATTTCGTTCGAATCGGTTCAGTAGTTTAGGCGCTATGAAGGAACAAACAGACAGAGTTACTTTCGCATTTTTAATATTATTTAGGATAGTAAGGAGGGATAAGGATTTAATGTTGTACTAGGATTGCCTGGAAGCAAGTCATGTCACTTGTCAGGCTGGCATTTGTCTTGGGATCTGTGAATTTTTTATCAGTGGAAAGCCCTTTATGGGTGTCCCATCACCAGAGAATGGTAAGGGGGTTTAACTCGTACGGAATAAAAACCACACCGTTTTCCTCCACGAACCTTTGGGCGGAAGTAAGGGTATCACTTGCGCATTCACCATACCCCTGCCAGGTGTCGATCGCGGCCTGGCCATCGCAGAATCCTACGTAAGAGGTCTGTCTGCGCTAGTCAGACGCGGCCGTGCGCAAAGAATATCCCTGTTTAAATGTTCCTACATGCACAAAACTGAACACGCGTTCAAAATCAAAATATTTATTTATCTTCCAGTCCTCTCACTTCCTAATCCCCTTATCTCCCTGCTTCCTTCTCTCCTCTTCCATTCTCTCTGCCTTCCCCTTTTCTCCTCCCTCCTGTCCAGAACATTGCGCGCCTGCAATTTTCAAAATTCTTTATTCTAGACAAAAATATATTCTTGTAAAATCTTGAAATGACAAGTCGGTGTATGTAATAGGTTGGTGTATGTTTGTCTGTTGATGTAATAGGTGCGTGTGTTCCATTTCCTGTCAGGCAAACTGCACAAGGTGCTGGACGAGAGCCTGCAGCGCTTCCAGGAGCTACAGCATCAGACACAGCAGCTGCCTAACATGGAGTTTGGTAGAAGGTATCATAATACATTTTCTTTTATTTGTAAAAGGTTCGGTCGTTGCAAGTGGAACTTTGAGAGTGAGGGAACAGAGAGTGCACTTGTGTTTGCGTATACACTTAATATTTAATTAATGTTAAACGTCGAAAAATTTGACACAGTAGAAAATCCATGGATTTTCTTGGATTGGATATATATGTCGATCACATATTCACATAGATATTCCTCAAGTGCAAGAATTGAACATGTGACAACAAGTGTGGACAGCGAATTGTTTTACCGCTACGCAATCGTGGCGCGTCGGTAACTAACTGTGTAATTAGCATTGTAGATGGAATCAGTTTTAATAAACTTTTTTTTATACAGAATGGCAGCGGAACGCGACTTGGAGAAATCAGACTCTGTGCATTTAGCGAACGTATTGTTTGATGCAAGCGGCCATTTTGTGATATACGCCACCATGCTGGGCGTGAAGGTAGTGAATCTGGTCACCAACCGGTGCGTCGCCATGCTGGCCAAACCTGAGAACTTACGGCCGTTGCATCTCGCACTGTTCCAGGTACAAATATTCATCATCATCAGATTTTCTAGGCCCACTGTTGGGCAAAGACATAGGTGAATTATACTATGTGTGTGTATATTATGTGTGATGATATCATTTTTTACGTGTCATCATAAATCATTCTGCACACGTCATAATTCTAATATTATTATAAGACTGACTCTAATTGCTAGCTCCAAGGGCAGCCTACCCCTCATGGAGATGAATCTGGAAAGAAACTCCATGGTTGCTCTTATTAATAAATGGCTTATAATATTTTTGGTCAGTGTATTTGAGTCCCGTTATTGTACAGAATCCTTTCCATTCAGGCCACAGACTTCCCTTATAATCTTTTCTTGACAATCTTTTCTACAATAAAGTGCTAGCGAAATTCTTTTCTACATCTATTTCTTAATATTTTTAGGGTCGTACTAATCAATCGAAGGTGGCAACGACCCTCGAGATGGAAGGGTCAGAGAACCCCACACTCCTCAACGTGAAGACTGACCCCACTCTCTTCTGCACCGCCTACAAAAAGAATAGATTCTACATGTTCTCCAGACGAAGCCCTGATGACATTAAGAGTCCTGATGCTGACCGGGACATCTTTAATGAGAAGCCTTCTAAAGAAGATATCATATCGGCTACTGAAGGACAAGGTATTTCAAATTATTTATTTTATTAATGTTTGTTTTACGCAGCAACGGCGCGGCGCCCCGTTACCAAACATACTTTAGCATCAATAATATGAAGGAACTTCTTCTAGCTCTTCTTAGTAGGTCTTTCTGGATAATTATTGCGATGAATAATTTCTCGTAAATGTTCTTTTTATAAAAAATTACAAATTTTTATCGAATGGTTAACAATTTACTGGATATTATGTTGAAAGCACAGATACTTGATAAATGATAACGAAATCACGGATAGATATATTGATATCACAAATCTATAATGTTCTAAATTGCGGATACCAAAATTACGATTACATGATATCGAAATTACGGATAGGTAGATAATTTTGTGAATTTTACGGGTACCTACAATAGTTTAGAGGCCAAAAGGGAAGTTATCAAATCAGTTGTTAGTTTACTTAGTCGTGTGGTTCGTGTGGCGCAGGCGTGCAGCGGCTGTACGAGCAGGCCACGCTGCACACGTCGCTGGGCGACGTGCACGTGCGCCTGTTCGGCAAGGACGTGCCGCGCACCGCAGAGAACTTCTGCGTGCACGCGCGCAACGGCTACTACAACGGACACGTGTTCCACCGCGTCATCAAGGGCTTCATGATACAGACCGGCGACCCCACAGGTACGTACCACGCTTGCACGTACTACGAGTTTACGATACCTTCCAAATCAAACGCGGGTAGTTGGAAAAACCACAAGGTGTTCAATACGATGACAGCCATACAACAGTCTTCTCGTGACCACGGTCAATGCTACTGGATCGAAACGTTGAGGCTAGTTTAATAATGATATTTTGAATTATCTCGTTGAGGACAGCCTCGTTGGTTTAGAGGTAGCAAGCGCGACTGCCAAAGCCAAAGACTGTCGGGCAAAGTGTTACAGGGTTTTCGTACTAGAAAATTTTCAGTATCAGCACGAAGTCTGGAATTGTAACCGATTGGTTAATGGTACTCTCGCCCCCAATTATTACATGGGATTTATAACATAGCCGGCGAAACGTGGGTGTGCTGCATACACCTCTGCCTACCCCCTCTGGGGAATACAGACGTGAGTCTATGATTTTCTATAAATTTTGAATTATTTGTGCGCAAATAGATCTAAAAACATAAACATGAATCCAAATCGCGAAAGTTCAAAAACTTCCAGTCTAAACTGTTCCCCTGTTGTGAAAAGGCCTTCTTTCATAGATTAAGGTGAGAAAGAGGTCATACTCCACCACGCTAATCTAGTTACCTTGTGGGTTGGTAGAGGCATGTTGTTGGTGGAGGGTGTTGGAGGTAGATTGTACATTCGTTATCAACATTACCCTCTAAAATTCTAGCCCTTTTAGTTGGTATCCCGTACCCCTTGTAGATGGCATTAACGTATGGGAATTTATACGATGGTTGCATGTAGAAGAGAATTACTAAAGCATGGACAGAATTACGAATAAATAGCACAGTTAGAAGAACGGGTAGTCAGGCTGGTGGCTTAAATTCATTATATTTTCCAGGCACGGGTACGGGTGGTGAGAGTATATGGGGCGGCGAGTTCGCGGATGAGTTCAAGGCACATCTGAAACACGACCGGCCTTACACCGTCAGTATGGCCAACGCTGGGCCCAACACCAACGGCAGCCAGTTCTTCATCACGCTCGCACCTACGGTTAGTAATTTTAATAATGTTACATAGTTATCATTTATATTTTACGGGATATTATCCATCCTTTAGTAATTACGAAGGTCTGTTACATTTTAGTCAAAAATAAAATAAAAAACTATTTTTCTTAAAGTGTAAGTGGGTTTAAATATTAATGGATGTATTGTAAAAATGATAGTTTTGTAATTAGTAAGTAAGTAATTATGGTCAGAATTATTGATAATTTAAAAAAATCGTTTAAGGACAACTCTTTCCCAATGTAATTTTACACTTATCTCATTAAAAATAAAGTATATTTTACGACCTACCTTGAAGCGTAACAACGGATTACTCGAGTGGAGCATTGGAAAATGTATAAAAAAGTCCTCTCCCGATCCGCTGGTAAAAGCCTTAACAATATTTCTGTTACAAACTCATTGTAACATCACCTTTTTGGATTACCTTTTTTGGATTTCTATTTTGTATTCTAAATTCAAAAAGTAATGACAATAGAATGGACTAGTGGTTTTGTACGGGTTCACCTGATTGTAAGATTGAGTCAAGCAAATAAACGTGGTTACTGTTTCCAGCGCCTTTATTTTATAATAGTTACACGCCGTTAGTAACAATTTCTCTTATACGATTTTATGTAATGTCAATGCTCATTTATGCATTGTTTTTGTTCACAGCCCTGGTTGGACAACAAGCACACAGTGTTCGGGCGTGTAGTCCGCGGCATGGAGGTCGTACAAAATATCGGCAGCGTCAAAACTAACCCTAAAACAGACAAGCCCTACGAAGATGTCAGAATCATATCCGTTACTGTTAAATAAATTTTAATTTAATATTATTATAAGAGATTATGTGGTATAAGTACAAATGAAATAATAAAATAAATGAGATGGATTTTGTATAATGATATGCTTTTATTTTTGGCGGATTCCGCCAAAAAAATGACAAGTTATTTATTTCAATAAACGCGAAATAACTTGTCATTTTGAGTTGTACAGAAGTGCGCCAGTACCACCCTGAATTTTTGCAAACTTGTTTTTATAGAAAGCTGAAAGTTTTATAATTAGTAAATTTCAAGTTAGTTGATGTTGGTCAACGAAAATAAACGGAATCAATGTTTACTTCTTTTATGGTCAGAATTTGCCTTGAATGTACGGTAAACATCCGCTAAAAATACTTCCGATAAAATAAATAAATGAAATAAATTAGCTGTCACCTAAAATTATCGGTTGTATTTGAAACAACGCCATCTATTATTGAAAAGTCAAAGCATAAAGCGCCATCTAGTAGTGAGTAGACTAAATAAATTTTATAGTTATCTTTTGTATGCAATAGATGGCAGCACACGTATTTAAATTCATAAAAACCCATTTGAATTTTTGAAAGTGTTGTTGTTATGTGTATAACATCGTTTCTCTATTTTTGATATAAATAACCCGAAGAATGATAACCTATTTAACATTTATACCTTTAGGTTTGGCGGCATTTGTTATAAAATAGATAGCAACAAAGCAATTTTTTTTTTTTTTTTTTTTTTTTTTTCTACGTGGTCTCTCTCAGTTATAGCTCTAGGGAGCTCAGACTGATTAACCGGACTTCTAGCGAGACCTAAAGGCCTCCAGCTAAGCAATTAAACTAAACCTAAAGCAACTGCAGCTAAGGGCGCCCCCTAATGGGACTCGGGCCTCGGCTTAGGGCGTTGCTTGGGGACATGCTAGGGACTAGCTGGATCTGATTTTGATTATTTAGGGACATGTTTATGGCTACAGGCTCAGCCCGGGCTGGCATAAGCAAGGGTCGGGGAGGACAATTACTGGGTCTTCGCGACGGGCCTCGTCGGCGAGGACGGAAAATCGGGCGGTTCTGTGCAGTGTTTAGAGCTTTTGCTCGTTCGGCGGTCTCTACCTGACAAATGGTGATATCATCGTCGGGGTAAGTGAGCGCGTGCCTCGGACGGCGGATCTTGGAGATACGAGAGGGAGCGTAACTAACGGCCGAAACTAACAGAGGGTTAGGATGGCGGACGGCAGACTCAAAGTATCGTTTAGACGTACGTTTCATAAACTGCTTGATGGTCGGCAGTTTCAAATCAACGTGTAGTTGTTTGTTGCGCAAATAAAAGGGGGCACTGGTGGCCTTGCGCATGAAACGGTTTTGGAGGGTTTGAAGGCGGTTGAACCTAAGGTCGGGCACGTGGGCAAATACGACACTAGCGTAGGTCATAATGGGCCGAATGCAAGTTACGTAAAGTCTCACCTTATTTCTAAGGGATAATTTACTGCTCGCATTGAGGAGATAGTGTAGACGTCCGAGAGCGAAGGCGGCGCGGGCCCGCACCGCTTTCAAATGCTCACGGAATGATAGGCGGTGATCGAGGATTACTCCTAGATATTTGGCCTTGAGTTCCCAAGGGATTTCTTGGCCAAACATGGAAATGGGACGTATGTGCTCAGGCTTAGGGACACCTGGCCTTGCGAATAGGACGGCTGCGCTCTTATCGGGGTTAACCTCGATCCTCCATTTCCGAAACCATGCGCCGAGGGCGTTGGCTGCGGTTTGGAGGGAGCGACTGATCATGTCACAGCTTCTACCAGTATAGTAGATAGCCGTGTCGTCGGCAAAAAGAGCCAGTTTGGTCTTTTTGTTCTTAGGGATATCGCTGGTGTACAGCGTGAAAAGGAGGGGTGATAGCACAGAGCCCTGAGGGACTCCGGCACGGATAGGACGAGGCGATGAGAGAGCGCCTTCGATGCGATAGCGGAAGCTACGGTTCGACAAAAAGTCTCGAATGATGAGCACGAGACGATCTGGCACACCGAGTTGGTATAGCTTATATATTAAGCCATTGTGCCAGACTTTGTCGAACGCTTTCGCTACATCGAAAAATAGCATACCCGTCATCATCTTGGTTTGGAAACCAACACTAATGTGTTCGACAATGCGGTGGACTTGGTGGACACAAGAATGCTTAGCACGAAATCCGAACTGCTCATCAGGCAGAAGACTCTTGGATTCGGCATAATCCTTGAGTCTCTTATAGATGATGCGTTCGTATATCTTGCCAAGAATATTGAGGAGGCTAATAGGTCGGTAACTGGATGGCTCAGAGGCAGGCTTGCCGGGCTTGGGGATGCCGATCACGGTAGCATCTTTCCATGCTTGTGGAAAGAGATTGTGACTTAATGACGCATTAAAAATGGCAGTCATTAGGATGATGAGCGGGGCGGAAAAGAGCTTGATCACCTTATTGGTGATGCCGTCTGAGCCAGGGGCTTTCCTGGGTTTGAGATTCCTAACGATCATTCGCACCTCGTCTACGGTGACAGGGGGCAGAGGGTCATCCGGATCCTCGGTGGGAGGGAGAGCAGCTTTACGTTCGACGGTGGCGTCCACCATGTCGAGGTGGGCCTTGTTTACTGGTAAAGTGCTGGGCGAACATTGGGCCTCTAGACTGTCGGCTAGGCATTCGGACTTCTCATCGTCATCGAAGGCTGGGCTACGATTAGGACGATTGAGAGGGGGCATGGGTGATTCCTGCTTGGACTTGAGCTTACGTTGGAGTTGCCAAAAGGCCTGGTGAGTCGGCTCGAGACTACCCGTGAGCTGACCCCAATGCTCGTCTCGCATCTCTTGCACGCGGTTCCCCACTTTACGTTGTAAGGAGCGCGCGAAGGCGCGATTCGCTTCAGTGGGGTAAGCTCTAAGGGCTCGGATAGCCGCATTCTTCTCCGTCATCAGTTCACGCACATCATCCGGCAGTTTCCCCCGGTCGATATCGACCGCCGGAACCTGTCGTGAACAATCGTTCACTAAGGATTGTACGTGACATGTGAGAGAGTCGATTGCGCCCACCGTGTCGTCGATCGATACTATGTCATCGGGAATAGAATCTAGGTGGGCGGACGAAGTAGACTGGAGGCGTTCCTCTAGTTTCCTCCAATCCGTTACCACCTTGGTAGGGACGGGCAGCCCTGGATCTGGGGGGCCTACGCGCGGAGCTAAATCTAAGATCACAGGGCGGTGATCGGAATTGAGCTCGTCTAACGCCTCTAACGAGCGTATACGTAAGTTTACGTTCTTTAGAAGCGCTATGTCGAGCACATCCGGACGAAGGCCTAGTGTCTTTGGAAAATGCGTGGGGTGCATTGGAGCTACAACATCAAAGTTGAGAAAGCTACTCAAGGAGTCTAAGTTCTTACCCCTCGTGTTGTTCGAGTGGGAGTTCCAGGATATGTGTTTCGCGTTGAAGTCCCCTGCTATAAGGACAGAGTCGCTTAAGGCAAAGAGGGATTGGAGATCGGACTGGATAGGAACGTTACGTCCAGGAGGAATGTATGCCGACACGAGTGTGATCGGGCTATGTCCGGTCATGCCTATCCGACAAGCAGAAGTCTCAATGTGAGAGAGGGTCGGGGGCTCGATAGGTATGCAGTGCAGGGACCTTTTGTAATAAATAAGGGTGCCGCCTTTGGCAGAGCGGGTCCTGTCGTTTCGAACTAACTGGTAGTTAGCGATACGAGGATTCCGCTGTGCAGGTTTTAAGAATGTCTCCTGTAAGAGGAAGACATCAAGGTGATGGTCGCGGAGGAACATGGCTATCTCATCCCGTTGATTCGATAAGCCATCGGCGTTAAAGAAGCCTATTTTAAGGGATCGCGGTTTGAGTCTGCAATTAATTGTAGAATTCATGATTAATTAAGGGTTATTAGCGATGCGGAATTTGTCCATGGCCTCGGATATGTCCGTGTAAGTGGCCAAGACTTTGAAGTAATCCTCGACAGAGGTAGCACGGGCGATGGCCTCGTAGGCATCGTTGATCCTGTTCCGTTGGAACATGGAGAAGAAATTGAATACCACTTTTTGTTTGTGGGAATCGGGGACCTCTTGCGCAGTGGGGGCAGCGCGGGATTTGGGGGCTTGCTTGGGAGCAGGCGCTGCAGTGGGTTTTGGGGGCAAGGTTAGTGCGCCAGAGGGTGCTGGGGGTGGTGACGGTTGAGGAATACTAAGATCCATCAACGATGGGATGATACTGGGGGTGGATGGCTGTTGATTCAGCTTGTTCCACGGGGAAGGCCTCTGTGGGCCAAGCCGTTCAGGCAAGTTGGACGACGGGAGGGAAGGAAGTTTATTCCTCTTAAGGCTGGCCTCATTGCGCTTTGCCACCTTTGGGTTTACGCGTGGGGCTTTCGGGCATCCGCGATAGTTCGCAGGGTGTCCGGAGCTCCCGCATAGAACGCAGCTGGGTGGTTCAGTGCATAAGGCGCGGTCTTTAGGGCGCTGGCAGTCACTTGTGCCGTGATCCCCTAGGCACTTGACGCACCTGGGTTTCGCGTAACAGTGACGCTGGGAGTGGCCGTAAAGTTGGCAACGGTGCAACAAAGCAATTATTATGTACCTCTATACAAACAAAGGCAACGACAGATTGACGGGCTAATCTGCCTAACCTACGTTTTACAGCAGATAACCTTATGACTATGAGTTATTGGGCTTGTAAACGTAGCATTAACATGTATAAAAAAACTGTTGCTAAAGTTGAACATTCCATTCTTTTCCTTCCAATTTTTTTTATGAAAATGAGAAATCTGAAAGTGATGCTAGGATGCTAGCTACTGAATTGGAGAGAGTAACTTTGAATGTGTGCGAAAATTGTCGATATGGTTGGTGCTTAAACACTATCTGCCAAGTGTCTCGGGTTCAATCCCCGCGCCTAGGTGTTTCTGCATATAAAATTATGTGCCTTTATCTGCTTTACACGATAGGTCTAGATTTTTTGAATTTCGTAGTAAACCAGGAACCCAAATGTTTTGTCATGTCTGTCACAGCCATTTTAGAGAGAGAGAGAGAGAGACATTATACATAAATAATGTTTAGGAAAACATTGTGTCTTACCTTTGTCATGTGTTTGGTACGGAACCTTCAGATGTTCAGCGCCACAGCACAGCGCGAGTTGATCTTGACCTAAGCAATAAATCGTTTTATGTACGAGACTCATTTTATTATACAATAAGCGCGTTTCTTTGGTGTTCCGTTGGTTGTGGTTTTCTGTAGGTAAATTAACTCTTTGTTTAAAACCGTTTAAAAAGTTTTAAACACATATGGATAAAAATCTCTACCTACAGTATAAAGTATATACCCTACATTGGATCGGGGGGCACGGCAGTGCCCCCGCGCCAAGTATGATATACATTATGTAACTATACTACCTATATCCCTACCTTTTGGTATCGTGTGGAATCCCTTTATCCCATTCACTAAGAGCTAGTGAGGGGGTTAGGTCCGACTCGCACGGACTAAAAACCACACGGTATTCCTCCATGAACCTCTGGGCGGAAATACGGGTAACACTCGCGCATTCACCGTACTCCTGCCAGACCTACCTACCTATCCACACCTACTTAATAGGAAGTGTTTAGTCTGGATAAAATTTCCCTTTGCATTTCAGAGCATTGTATCTATGTTATTATTAGATATGCTAGTGTTTAAATACTAGATAAGAACCGTCTGGAGCGGTTGGATTTGGAAAGTTAACGAATTGCTCAATTAGAGTGGCTGCATGGTGGCTTCTACTAGTGGGGCGCAGGTTCAAACCCTGGTGATAAACAAATTTTTCGTTTCAGTAATTTCAGAACTTGTTCCCTACAAACATGTTTTACCTAGGTATTAGTGTAGATTATACCTTTCCTTCATTATCGTTCAGTTATATATCATATCATGTTCATATATATATCGTTCAGTTGTGAAAAAAACAACTTTGTTGAATTACGTTTGTTTATGATGGCACTTCAGCAGAATTGACTCCTTTATCTTATCTTTATTATGTACGTAACAACATAGGTACCTATCTGTAAAACATTACCTTCGCTCAAATTTCAGAGGGGTACCTAAAGACTGAAAAACTTAGGGTTTCATAAAAAAAACTGAGATCTAAATTAAAATTTTAGGTTAAACGCAGCAAGCGCAGAACCGGGTGGAATGGAGAGAGGGTGGCCTTTGCCTTGCAGTGGGACGATAATGGCTAAAAATTAAAAAAAACTTTTAGGTACAGTCACTCTCAAGTCCTAAGTCTAAGTGGTATAAGTCCTACTAGTATTTAACTAACTGTACTTACTATACGAAAACCAAGTGTTTACAAGATATAATTATCTTCTATTTTACTTGCTTATTTTTACTTCTCGGAAAAATCAAATCGAGAATTGGCATCAGGTGGGTTCGCGGTCAAACCCATACCATAACCATTGTCATAGCACAGCATAGGTAAAAAAAAAAATCAGAGATACAAATTAAGAGTGTCCCCGAGCGCGCTCCATACGTTTTTGAACACAGACCTTTATTGAAATTAAGATTAGCGTTTAGCTTGCTCCATGCGTTCGGACCGCCTAGAATCGAAGAGATCCGTGGACTGTGGACTGGTGGAGGTTGTTTGGGCTACAAGTTGTGTGAATTGCCAAAGTATTGTTAATGTAGGTATAAGTAGGACCTACTTACAATGTTTAAAAATAAGTAAGTAGGTACTTCCAGTCTTCCACTATCAATACGTAGATAACATAACTTCTAAGCTACACACAATTATACCTACGTACCTATACTATACTTATGTGCTTATAAAAACATTGGTACTTAACTATTAATTAAATTATGGTTAATATCCATAAAATTCCCACACCCATTTACGGCCGGCTGCAGCGCTACCTACTCTACAAGACCCTCCAGAGGTTTCTGTAGGTACCTAGCTATCATTGTGTTTATTGCCATAAAAAATGAAGGTCAACTTTACCATAACTCCAAACGACTCGACAATAATGAAGGAATTTTAGATGCATTTTATTTTCCTTCTCAATTTGTTGTTGAAGTATTATCTTTGGTGTGAGTGGGACGCGGGCGTGTTGTCTCGCTCGCGCTCGGGTAACTATCGCGTTCCACGTCCCTCCCTCGTCGCCCGCACAATATTTTCTTGCATCGCGCGCGGCGGCTACCCCGCCTCCATGCCTCACCCAAATTTGCACGTTTCCATTGTTACACTTTAATTTTAGTATTTTTATTATTTTTTCATAGCACAACTTATGCTAAAAATGGTTCCAAAAAAAAAATGTTACTTTAAAAAGTATTAAGTATTCAAATATGTACCATATTTGAATATCGAAAATTAAAATACCTACCTACGGCTAAAATGTCAACGTTCAAAACATCGAAAATTTAAATATTGATTGTATCATAATATCGAAAATTGTTATAAGTACCTAACCTTAAAATGTCGAACATTGAAATGCCGAGTAATAGAAATTTCTAATGATTAAAAATATCGATCATTATACCTAAGTTCAAAATGTCAACATTTGATACACCCAAGTTCATTTCAAATTTTCAAATTCAAATACCTACTCTTGAGCTAATAATAATTAGGTTTATATTATTTATTAGGTTTTATTATATTAGGTTTACATAGGTAATATGTATGCGCGCCTTTATATGCGCATATAATTTTTTTTTTTAAATATCCGATTTTTCATATAAATTTACTTTTTATCAAAACTTGACGGGTAACCACATTTTTCAATTTAGTGGGACAAATTTAATGTTAGATTTGTACTGTATAGGTAGTAGGTACGTTTACAGTATTATTGTTGTCAGGTAATTGTAATTTTCTATTAAATGATTTTAATAACTAATAATTCCGTAAAATAAATGACATGTTTTTAAGTGTATTTATGTGTGTATTAAGTGTATCATGACATAAATAAATGTACCAAATAATTACCTAGCGCTAAAAGTGTTTGTGTTAAAATTGTCGTATTAATGGTCCGTTAAAATTGTTATAATGGACATGCTTCTGTCGATTCTCGGTAATCGTACGAAGTCGTAAACAGCCGCTGCGGCCTCGCGCTACGCTACGATGCCAATCACCAATCACACGCGAGCGTTACTTCGTATAGCGCGATATTCGGCCAATGAGCGCTCGACTTTATCACGCGATTTCTAAAAATAGCTTATCTGAGTCACTCAATAAAAGCAGTGGTTGTTTCTTAACAATGTTTAGAAACAAGTGAAACGTTGACGGTGTCGGACGTGCGTTAACGCATGAAAAAGTTTTGAAATTCGCGCAGTGAGTTCAGTGATACCGAGGTGTTCGGTGCAAACACATGGTTCGACGCTTTCAACACGGCATGGAGACCACTTTCTATGACGAGCAGTATCCCCTCAGCGGACCAGTGGATAACCTCAAGAGACCACTTACGTTGGACGTGGGGCGAGGCATCAAACGAGCGCGGTTCGGTGGTGCGCCAGTTCTCTCCTCGCCAGACCTACAGATGTTGAAGCTCGGCTCGCCAGAGCTTGAGAAGCTAATTATCCAGAACGGTATGATAACGACGGCGACTCCCACACCCGGAGCGCCAGTATTATTCCCGGCCAGTATCGCGCCAACGGAGGAACAAGAAATGTACGCGCGGCCGTTTGTTGAGGCGCTGGACAAGTTACACCACTCCTCCGAACCAGCGCCGCAGCTCGGACGTGTTGACAGGCGAGTGTACGCCGACCTGGACAGGCCGCTTGACCGCTACCCCACACCGGTGGTCAAGGACGAGCCGCAGACTGTACCCAGTGCCGCAAGTTCACCACCATTGTCACCAATTGATATGGACACGCAAGAGAGAATCAAATTAGAACGTAAAAGGCAAAGAAACCGAGTAGCAGCGTCAAAGTGCAGAAGGCGCAAGCTGGAGCGCATTTCTAAATTGGAGGACAAGGTTAAGATCCTAAAGGGCGAGAACGTTGATTTAGCGCAGATGGTAGTCAAACTAAAGGAGCATGTGCATCGGCTCAAAGAGCAGGTGCTGGAGCACGCAAATGGTGGTTGCCACATCGACTCACACTTCTGATCGTGCCGTTGCCGCCGCCGCTCCACCACATTCCATGCTAGTCGCGCCCGATAGGACGCAGCATACAAAGCGATTTGTGATCTTAATTTTACTGTGTAATATATAGATAATGAACATTAGTGTGTAAGGTGTTGACGCTACGTTAAGGATGCTGTGGATGTATCGTTAAGTTTGAGAGATTAGGGGTGCCAGTGATGTGTGTAGAACCTCCGCTCGGGAGACCTGATTCCAGGACGGTTGTTGTTTGTGCAATGTTATGTTATGTTTATGGCCTACTTAGTGAGGGATGTACTTAGAGCGAGTCACAACTACGAAAGCTTTAGCTTCCATTGTAAGTTGCAGAACTAATGTTTTCCTTAAATCAGTATTGCGTTGTCTCATTTAGAATAGTGTAGAAACTAGAAAGGATAATCGTGCGACGTCATTCGTTAGCAGACTGACTGAACGAGGTTGAAGCGGCGTTGCCAGTTTTACGGCGAATTTCCCGTTTCAGCGATGTTGCCGCACTTGCCTCGCTGAATCGAGGATTTCCATTGTTCATTGTGTCCCGGCCATTGTGTGTATTTTTTATGTCCAGTAGAATCTTATTATAATAATTAGTTTTCATTTTGGACGATATTTATTGCGATTTAGAACGAGACGGAAGTCGCCGTCGTGTTGTGACAGGTACGAAACGCAGCCGGTGTGAAAGAGATAGTGTGGCGTAGAGTGGCAACGGCGCATCGAGTCGAGTCACGAGCGGATGTTCTGCTAATTAAAATTCCGCCTGCGCCGCCCTCGCGGAATGGCGGCCATGTGTTTAACACTCGGACGTTCCGAATCACGTTTTGTTGCACAAGGTTAACTTTTTCAACGCGACTATGGCGTTTTAACACCACCGTGAGTTGGAACGTCTTTGTGCGCTTCGCTTGATTGTATCGAGGCAAATTATGTGCTTGTGTGGGAGACTGATTGTATGGAAGTATGGAGTGCCTTGTACGTATGAGCGAGACCGTAGATCGCGCAAATTATTTTCCCATTTTGAAAGATGATTCTCGGAACTGACCCGGTGCTCTTTAGAGGACGTGACTTTTGTAATGTGAAGCCGTCCGATTTAAAATATTAGTTGTGGACGCATGGGAATATTTCGTAATATAAACATTATATTATGTGCGACAGTTTAACATGTGAACGATGCGAGCGAATGTGTGATGGAAGTATTTATTAGTGAGAATGTTTATCTTATAGGGTGAAGTAGCAATCTCGAGTGCCTACGCTTTGTAAACTAAAGCCTATACCTATGTTTTAATTGTTTTTGTTACCATTAATGAGCTACAGTAAATTGTTCTGTACCATTGTCTTCTATAGGATATTGTAAGTAATTATAAAACCAATTAACAAGTTGAATTGTTATATAGACTATATGAGGCGAACGGGTGGCGTGGTAACGAGAACTCAAAGAAAGTGGTTTCTGAATAGGAACGCGCCCGACGTCTGTTTGTATTATTTTTATACAAAAGAATTCGTCAGAATGTTAACAATAATTTGTAAGTTTATAAAAGATATGGACACAGTTATACTAAAATAATATATTTCTATGAATTTAACAAAGAATATTGTTTTATACTGAATATCATATTGTATGATAATAATAAAAGAGAAAATAAATTATGAAGATTATTATACCATTTATTTTGTGATTTCATTTTACCTCCCAATGTGAATGAATTCGAATTCATCAGGCAAAATATACCTGGTAGATATTGCAAAGAACATACCCATAAATTCAGTTCTTTATAATTTCTATTGGATGAACTTCAGCACTAAGCAACTAAGCATGCCAAAGGACGACATTTTGCTACAATAAACACTTGCCATAAAAACTCTCTCCTTAACAAAAACAATAATAGAGCAAATTATGTAAATAATTACAAAGTGACATAACAAGTGATATTACATAATGTTGTTATGGAAACAACGTAATGTATTAAGCGATATAAACAAGTAACTATTGCAAGTGAGCACTTTGACATTGAAGAATGAGATTAACAGCTGTTACATGACCAAGTAGTTTTTGATACCTACCACAATATATCAGCTGCCAGATAAACAGATATCTGTTTATCTAATCAATTCTTGGATTGGAATTATTTACTCAGAGATGCCTCACCTGCTAGATGACCCAAAACCTGTCTAATCAAGAAACATTAAATATAAAAAAAATGTGAAGAATATTCCCAAGCTTTGGTTTCGAGGAAAAATTTCGAAAACAAATACAAGTGATGACAACAATAATGATTTCAATATATCAGTTTCTTTTTTACATTTTTGGGTTCAGAACGCTTATGCAGAAACACTGTTCTCTAAATGTAAACAAGTGATAAAACTGACAGAAATGCAGTGTTGTTGTCAAAATTTTTATAAACAAAGTTTGTTGCTAACCTAACAGTTGATTGAAGAAATAACGACCTTATTTATGAATCTGTAAGTTTGACATTCGAGTTTGAAGCGAACGAAGGTCAAACGAATAGTTGCCAACGATATTTCGCGAGCCGGATGTCCGAATTTTGAGGCAAAAACAGAAGATGTCTTGGGAATACAGAATATCAAGCTACAGTCATTATCTGTGCGTCAATCGTGCCAGCGACATCGTTGGCTTTATCCGAGTGTGAAACTTAAATTACAATAATTTATTTGCAGCAATTGTATAGGTATCGAGAGCTCTCTCTGTCTATTATGAACAAAAATCTTAAAACCTGTGGTCTCAATTTTACCAATTTCATAAAAAGGACTTTACTTAGGTACTACACATTTTTTCATTTTCGCAGGCTGCAAATCACGGTCATTTATTATGTGGGTCAGTATGCTGTTAACATGACCACTAGCCACTGAAGCCTACGCATTGTTCTCGTTAAAACATCGCAATATTTACTAACATCACTGTGTTTATACTGGCTGTTGTTAAAACACTTATATATTTATGATTCGATGTTTTTCATACGACGAGTGTGTTGACTGATTGCGCTGCGCTTGCCTATTCATTTTGTTCGCCCAAAATAACATGCGAGCGTGTTGAAACATCAATATTTTATATTGAGTTAATATCAACAAAAATGCTCATATCGCAAACGTATTTTATTTGATTGGTCATGTGCACTTGCAGGCTGATCCAAAGTTATTGTATAATGACTGCAGCTGTCACAGTTAAGACATAATGTTTTAATTGTTAATGATGAACTTACATAATGACCTGTCATTGGTAATCATCATCATTATCCTCCACTGCACTGAGTATACTTAAGCATTTTTTGCTTTTGCCTTATCCACATGAAACTTTACAAGCGAGTAAATCATGACGATTTACATGATTTGCTCAATTAATTTTTTAACTATTGATTTTTAATGACCTAATATAAGGACATCTATCATCAACAAGTACCTTTAAACTTCTATTGGAGATTGTATGCCTTTCGGAAAATTTTAGTAATTAAAATCTTCGAAAGTAAGAAAGTTTTGCATGATCATCTAAAAAAAGTGTTTATGTCTATGAACTAAATAAATGTCGATATTCGTTGCAAAGCTTTTATATTTGGAAAAGTTCCAAAGAAAACACCGTGTGCGGTCGTTTGCCCTCGGTAACGCTTCTGACTCACGTAAAAGAAAAGAAAAATAGTCAAATGGCTATTGTATATTCAGTACAAAGTATGAAAGATATTAATGTTACAACGGGAACAAAGTCAACTTAAAAAAAGTACAGCTACTAAAACAGTTCCAAGAATCGTTTTGTGTAAAGCTTTTAAGCGGTACATGCTATTGTGTGGTTCACGAAAACTTTTAGTTAAGTAGCTTATATCTAAATTAGTTGGGAATGTTTGAAAATAATTTATTGGTTCCGCTAGTACCTACCTTCTTCTCGGAAAGTATGTCTTGTCAATAAAGGACTAAATTGGTGCCAATTTGTGCGACCTTTATGAATCAAGAAGCCGATCGTATCTAGTGGCATTTAATGGAAATTCGGCATTTGGCTGCTGGCAAAGATAATTTCTGAGAAAGACCCCGTTGGCTTTTAATTTTATCGCGTGGGTCACCTTCAACTTTGCGACATGTTGTGCGCGCAGGTGCGCCCTCTGCTGGGCTTATATTCGATACAGTTCGAAAATTGGTTGGCAAGCCTCCAACCACCGCTCGTGCCGTATGTGTGTTGCTACCACTCGGGATGATTTCGTAGGCCAATCCTCTAGTTTATTAGAAAAAGCTGGAGAGTAGCAAAAATGTCTGGATGCCAATTAAATCGCTGTACTTGAATCCTTATCGTAATCTATACATGTGGATGTTTGATATGGTTTTATTTAAATCACGAGGCGGTAGTTATAAACGCTGCGTTTATCTGGCTTTGTTCTTCTACATCCTGTCAAGTTACGATTCGTCACGGAAAATATGTAGGTAAAACTTATTATAAAAATAATCTTTTATTTTTAAATAAGTAATACATTGTGTTAAAGTGTACATGACATTAATATATCAAATAATTATTACATCTATCAGTAGTAGCAGTTTAAACTCTTTATGCCATAAAATGGGAATGTCTTGCATAATCCGAAATGATGGTGTCAGTATTATCGGCTCGCATAGACTATAAATCAGGTAGATTCATTGCACCATTGTGCATCGTCTCCAAACTGTCTAATAATAGATGTATTACGCAATTTAATAGATTTACTGCCTATGTATTTATTTTCGTTGTAAACAATGACGAGCTAAAAACTTGAGAAAAGTTCTAATCAATATTTTTTTTCGATTCGAATCATTTTTTTTTTGTTAATTATTATGTAGTACCTATGTTTAAAAATAATAACATTTTATGCTTGGCCATTCCACTACCGCGGAAAACAAAACACTAAAGCTACCACCTAAAGTCATGGACTCATGGTTTAAACCCTAGTTTAAAAGTTTAGAACGTAACAATAAAAAAAGGTTACTAAAAATCAATTCCTATTCTGAAAGACAAACTCACATCCCACGCAAGAATATGAATAGATACCTATTCTAATAGCGATCATTTGTTATTAAAAAAAAACTGATTTTAGATTAATTTATTTTACCAAATAGGTAGTACCTACAGTTATCGTTACACAAGGCATTAATGACAATTTGTTTAAAATAACAAAATATGAGAAACCAAAACTTACAGTAATATGCATGGCAGTATAATATGCATTAAGAAATTACGTTGTAGGTACCTATCTCAATACAATGTAATTTCTTAATTCTTTTGATCATCTGCTCTGCCGTCTTCATTCGTTATCTTGCGGACAGCGCAACAACAATCATAGACTCACGCCTGTATTCCCCAGAGGGGGTAGGCAGACGTGTGCAGTACACCCACGATTGTTAAATGCAGCTCATTTATTCATACCGAACTCGACTGCTACTGTCGTTAATTATGTAAGTGTCAATTTAGGCACTTAAGCGCCCTTAAGTACTTCTTGAGAATTAATTATTCTTTAAAGAAAGCAGCTGCTGTCAACTATGGAAATCAAAATATAGGATGTCCTGGGATTATTTCCCTGGTCGGGTGTATAGGTTTCTTCTTAGCAACCTGGAATTTGTCTTTGTAAATGTTAAATACATCTTGTAACAACTAATTTCATGTTTAATGTGTGTTTCAACATTATGGGTTTGCATGATATCAGATGGTATGTGGTTTCCAGTCTAGTAGAACCACCCCTACTCGTCCCGCGGGTGTCGTAAGAAGCGACAAAGGGAAAGATCCGGAGGATGGGCAGCAGCATCTTTTTGTTTTACAGAAGATGATTACAGTTAACTTACTGTAATGTTATTCAGCGTGGCGATTATTTGCAAATACTTGTCTGTACTGTGGCAATCTAATGAGCGCACAAAAGTGGCGCGCATTGGGAAAGGCCTATGTTCAGCAGTGGACTAATACAGGCTGATGATGATGATGATGTTGATTACAGACTTCCAAAAAGTTCGCATTTTTGGGAAAAAGTTATTATTTTTTATTAATTTTGAGGCACATTAACCCCTTTTTTTGGCGTGTGGAAAACCCTTTATGAGTGTCAGCACCAAGAGCTGGAGAGGGGGTTATATCCGACTCGCACGGACTAAAAACCACTGTTTTGGAACAACAACACGTACTTACAAACAAGCTATATAATTAGTTGCTGCAAGAGGTTTGCTTGAGAGGTGTCCTCCTTTTTGAAAGTCGGTTAAAAAGGAACTTGATATAAAAACAGTTCGGTACAGTCGCGTCGTTCACTTTCTATGGGTTTCACAAGTTGTGCAAGCTTCGTCTCGCGCCTGCGCGGAAGCTCGCGGCTCGCCCGTTATAGTCCTGTGGCACACTTTCCACTCTTGTTTACTACTGTGGTCTGTGTTCTGTGCACCCACAGCCCACAGCCGCCGCAGCTGTCTCATTGTACCTCTATTATATTACATTTTATAAACTTGTAAAGGAGATTATGTCCTCTACTAGCTTTTATTGTGAAGTCAACTTGATCATACAAAATAAATTAGTCGTTATGAGAGGTTTGCTATTAAAGATATAAAGAGTGTATCTCCGTATTACAGAATCAGATAATATTAGTATTTTTACTATTCGGAACCAATCGGAGAATCATACTCAACCAGGCCATTAATCAGAAATCGGTGCAAGCAATCGGTCTTCAGCGATTCGATTCGGTACATGTAATTAATTTATTAATGATGTCGGTAAACCATTTCATTCTTTAAGTTTCCATTTATGACATTGTAATTTTGCCTTATCATGCGTAGTGTATGAGTCGGTATGACCGTTGGACTGCCAAGTTAAAGGTATCCTCTCAGGTGTGCTGGTTTCCTCACGATGTTTTCCTCCAACATTTTAGCTAATGATTATTACGTTTTAAATATTTTTTCGGGTCTATTCGCGCACGAATAATTCAAAATAGTCATTATTGAACTAACTCATTCAATTAAATTCATTCATTCATTCAACTTACTAAGACCCGATATATTTAAAACATGATTCCAATTCGCGAAAGTTTAAAAACTTCTAGTGATAATTATTTTCTGAAAAGTCACACCTTTGACTTTGTGCCTGAGTTTTGAACCTTTGACTTGGCAGTCCAACGGTCATACCACAATAATCACTGCTATTACTGATAATTACTGTTGGACTCCTTATACGTTTGTAGTCAGTATGTATCGTATCATAATTATATTAATGATTGCACAATGCCGGCCGCAGGTGCGCGTGCGTTTGCGTCGCCATAGTTTGCACTTTGCACGTACATGGTCCGGGGGAAAACTGCAGGAAATACTTTGTTCATGCTACCTGTGCTTATCACACATTATAACAGCAGTATAATATTATTATAACTTAACAAGCTGTTTATCTGTAACCGTGCCGTATTCTAGGAAGGTGACAATAATATCACTGATAGGTACTGAAAAAGAATCTGTAAGAAAAATCAATAGTTCGCGGAACCATTTGTGGGCTCATCCCAGAATGGTACCGCTTGCGCACTGCTGCAACAAGATTGTGAAATGTGACAATATTGTATACTGTTTGGATTTCTGATATAGCCCTACCGGCAAGCGACATTATCATGTTCCGGTATGCTGTTCGCTCAAACTTATCTGGGAGACTGGATGAGTCCGGAACGTACCTACCAACCAACGCTACAACGTCAGTCGTCCGTCGTCCATCCGTAATTTATAAGCAGGTGTGCTCCAACAAAGACTACAGCACCGCTTACCATTGTAAGCGATGCTGTGGTCTTCGTTGGAACATAAGTTCTTGATCACAAATCCACCTTTTGGTAATGACCACCTTTTGGAACTTACCTTTTTCATAACTAAAAAAAAATACACTCCTTCAAGAGTGGTTGCTATGTTATTGTCTTTGCTTGTCGTCTGCCTCTAAGCTTCTTCATAAGCCTGGAGAATAAGCTTGTAGCTTCAACTTGCCCTTAGAGTTCTGCGGGTCACCTTTTAACCGTCTGTTATTTATTGCTAAATTAAACGGTCGGCCGCGCCAGACCGTGAACTCACGTAAAAACTAACAAAGCAACACAAAACAGTGTGGAACAAATTACGCTTCCTACTTACAATGTACTCGTGTATAAATCTGTTCTCTGTTACAAAGGAATTACTATGTTTTATGAACAAACCTTGATAAAATTGGGTCATTGCAACCCTTGTCGTGTCAATCTCTTTAAAAATCCATTAAATCCATACATTGTGTCAAAAATTGGAAATGTTAAAAACTCAAAGTGCTTTTTTCAAGGATTATGTATGATAACATCAACATAAAACAAATTCTCTGAAATTCAGCCAGTCGTCTTTCAGGTTTCTGTATCATACACCTACACTATATTAGCATACAGACTGTATGCTAATTATAGTGTAGGTACTGCGTAAGTGTAAGATTTCTGTGATTGTGTGTACTTAGTTTATTAGCTTTTTAAAAAAAAATATGAATATGGCAGTGGCGTTGCGTGAGTTTTCGCCACCCGGGCAGGGCAGACTGAAAATTCACCCCCCCCCCCCTATTTTATATATTAGTCAGTTTTTCCAATAGAATCAAGTCAAAGTTGCATCATATGAGGCTTAATTTCGCAAGCTCTTTCGCAACCTTGCAGTTTCTCTTGACATACACATTACCTACGGGTGCGATTTGGAGTTTTTTTAATTTTTTTAAAATCGTAGCGCTTGCCGCTCCCTTTTCGTATACCGTAGGTACTGCCCGGGGCCATGGCCACCTGCACCCCCATGCTACGCTACTGGAATATGGTAAGCGGTTTTGTGGTTTACGTTGCAGCACACCTGCCCTTAAAGCAGGAGGAAGGAAGTTAGACAATGTTGTCTGGACCCCTCCTCCATTTTGTAATAAGTACCTATATTAAGTGATGTAAATACACCTATAAAGTGACTACTATAGGTGACTATTAGGTCCATTGTTACGTCTTTAGCTTCATTTGCATACATTCAATCAATAAAACTGGTTCTTAATATGTCAGTGAACTGTAAAAAAGTAATAGATTGCTTTAATGATATGCTGCTATTTCGTTTTGGAGTTAGCCAGCCCGATGACAATGTTTGAGTGTTTCTATGCCTACCCTGTCATAAATGTCTGCACGTTTTTCTCTATGTATAGGTACCTATTGGGAAATTCTCCGTAGTAGTTCGGAGTCTGGAATTATGCCCGAGTAATGGCAATAGGCTCGCCCCCTATTACATGGGACTTATAACATAATCGGCAAAATGTGGGTGTACTGCATACATCTCTGCCCACCCCCTCTGGGAAATACTGGCGTGAGTCTATGTACCTATGTATAGTACGTACCTATATGTTTAAGACAGTATATCAATTTGCTTATCAACCTGTTTTACTACCTAAAAACTGAATCAAAAATTCAATCAAACATCGAATTTATATGAGCGCGAGCGCACTTCCAGCCCTTTGTTTGCGCGGACAAAGAGGACTCAAACGTGCGACTGCGCACGTTGTATGTGTGCACGATTGCACGTGTTCGACGCACACACGCCCACTGTCAATTAAACGCCAATGGAATGATGAAATTGTACTAATAATGAAGAAATTAATTGTAGGTAGGTATGGAGTTTTTCAAACCATGAATGGACACGGGAAATACGTTATAAAATAGGTAGATATATTATTACCTAATAGATATCAGACGACACGGTTGTCGCAGTGGCTAATAGATCGGCCTACCGTATTTGTGTCGCAGGTTCGGCCCCCAAATGTTATAAATATTGCGAAAGTGTTTTTGTTTGTTGGTTTGTGTGTCTTTCATGCAGCAACGGAGCAACGGATCTACGCTATTTTTGCAGGACTAGAAAGAGACATAATTTTTAACCCAGAGAAAATAAACACATCCTCCTAGCCATATTATTCCCAAACTTTGTTGGATAACAAAATATCAGTTTTCTGAGCGACAGCCTATCTGACCCCCGCAACCCAAAAGGTTACGATATTCTACATATAGGTAGTGAGATCAGATACTACGCAAGTATATCCGGGGAAAAAGCTTTATAATACCTAATGACCTCAATGTTACTAGGTAGATCCCAATTCTGGCAACAATGTTGTATATTAAATTAATTGTCAAGAATGTTAATTCTCTGGCCGGAGCTCAATAGCATTCCTGGCAAAGAAAGCCTCGACAAAGGATCTCAGATGGTCGTGGCATTGGATATGCTAGGTGCTCTGGTAGCACAGATATTAATACTAGTATCAATAGTATTGCCAGATCCGATTAAAAAATTCGGGACTTAAATTAAAAAAAGATCAGGTCAGGAACAGAAAAATTTAAACGCAGGAAAAATGCATAACATAGTTACAATCCTTTTATCAACAGCACAGAGATCTCACTACTCTTAGAGTTGATTTTTTTTCAAGTGGGTACGTTAAATTTGCTGCTTATAGGAAAAAGTGGGAGTTTAGGCGACCCACTCAGGGTGTTGCTGTGACCCAATGCTGAAAAGCGGGACATTTGGCAAAAATAGTTCTCAGGGAATAAGTATATACTTATATTACTTAGAGAATTTTTTTTTTTATTTTTTTTATTTAAGAGCTTTGCTCTTGTCGGTGGAGCTCCCTCCAAGTTTCTCTATTCTCAGCCAATTCTTTAACTTCTTGATACGACATGACATTCACTTTTTCCTGAATTTGTTTGAAATATGTTCTTCTTGGTCTACCTCTTCCTCTCTTTCCCTCTATTTTGCCTTCTATGATGTTTTTCATAAAGGTGTCATGTCGTATCAAGTGTCCTATCATCTTTCCTCTTCTGATTTCTATAGCTTTTAATAAGCATCTCTTCTCATCTACCAAATCTAAAACTTCTTCATTGGTTTTTCTTTCCATCCAGCTAATTTTTTCCATCCTTCTCCAGCACCACATCTCAAACGCTTCCAAGCGCTCTCTGTCCTTCTGTGTCAGTGTCCATGTCTCGCAACCATATAGTGCTATACTCCAGATGTATGTTTTGATGAGCCGTTTCCTATTCTTTTTAGAGATCTTTAATGTTGTTATCAAATGTTTCTTCCTGTTAAACGCTCCTTTAGCCATCGCTATTCTAGCTACTAAATCCGGTGTACACCTGGAGTCACTTGTTATAATACTTCCTAAATATTTAAATTTATTCACTACTTCTATTTCTACATTATTTAACTTTATTGGTTCAGTAATAAGAATATTTTTAGATGTTGTCAAAGTTTTTGTTTTATTTATATTAATTTTTAATCCAGTCTGTAAAAATATCTTGTTCATTCCATTAAGTAATATTTCTAATTGTAGTCTGTCTTCTGCTAATGCAGCAATGTCATCGGCGTATCTAATAAAATGAATTCTTTCCCCATTAATTTTTACACCTCCCTGATTATTTTCTATTATTTCCCTTATTGCGCATTCTATAAACATATTAAAAATTATAGGAGACAATGGACACCCCTGTCTAACGCCCTGTCTGACTTTAGCTCTTTCCTTTTCCTCTCCTACTTCTATCAGAGCCTCCTGTTCTTTGTATAATTCAAATATTATCTTTCTATCCCTATAATCTAATCCAGCATTCTTCAAGACTTTCATCATTTTCTCCCAATCAACTTTATCAAAAGCCTTCTCCAAGTCAA
Source organism: Protodeltote pygarga (assembly GCA_936450705.2). Taxonomy (NCBI): domain Eukaryota; kingdom Metazoa; phylum Arthropoda; class Insecta; order Lepidoptera; family Noctuidae; genus Protodeltote; species Protodeltote pygarga. Next base: position 12,187,633 of record OW388265.2, on the reverse strand, counting down.
TAAAGGCAATGTGCGTGTTGAGACCTAAATCCATTCTTCGGTCAATAATTAGCCTTAGAGCTAATATCGCCTCCCTGGTACCTTTCCCTGGTCTGAACCCATACTGATCTGCACCAATCCAGCTTTCCGCTTTTTGACGCATTCGGTGTTGTAGTATTTTGAGAAGGACTTTTGAAGCATGTGACACAAGCGAGAGTGTTCTGTATTCTTCACATTTCATAGTGTTTAATTTCTTTGGTAACAAGACTATTTTGGATACCTGAAAGTCTTTGGGAACTTTACCTGTTGTGTACATAGCTTGGATTAAATTAAATATTTCATCCAATAATGGAGAGCAACGTGCGTTCTTAATTAATTCTATATACATTTTATCTTCTCCAGCTGCTTTTCCATTCTGAATGTATTTCAAAGCTGTATCAAACTCTTTTCTTAATATTGGTGGACCTAAATTATCATTTTCGACTTCTGTTATTATTAAAGAAAATATAGTGATAAAAATACACTCTGTTGCTGTTGCTTTAAAGACCTGGTCACGTGACTCACTTTTGTATGAGAAGTTAAATCTTCGTTTTCAGATTTCAACCTATGTTCCTTAGGGAAAGTTGTTCAGTTTTATGGACCTTATTACCTCCTAAAATTTGGCAGGTCTTTAAGCAACACCCTGTATTTTATTCTGACTTTTGTAAAGGTATCTAATTATCTATGGTTGAAAGACAAACCGGTGCACTTTCAATAACCTAGAATTGGTTTGTGCACCATCGTCCTTTTCTCGCAGTTTTTCTGCTTTTCATTTCCCTGGATGAATACATACATATATTTACAATTGGGCCCGGTTGGAGGACGAGCCGAAGCCGCGTCAGGGACAGCTTGTAATACCTACATAAATTTCATAATTACTAATTTATGAATTTAAGATCTTAAATCTATATTCAAGTCAGTTATTTCTTCGCTGCGAAGGAAGGCAGCAGTATGAATGAATATAGCCTCCTTACTACAAAGTTGCAACAATTGAGCTACGTGACTGAAATAACGTGGCGAGTTTTCCTGTTGCGTTGCGTTGTGTTGATTGCCTGTGCGCATAATGAATGGGTTTTAAGCAATTTGAAGTGTTTCCGTAGATAGCATGAAGTAAATAAAAGAGATAAAGATAGATGATATAGTTTATTGGAACTAAGTACCATACATAAATCTGAATTATTGAGTCTCACAGACTTTTATTATAGAAACTGAATAATTACAGTTATAAACATAAGTGTATATAAAATTACACAAATAATTACATGAATTTAACTATACATATAGTAACGTAATACAGGGTGTATTACGTTACTGTTGCTTGTTGTTTGATTGTTAAAGACCTGCCAAATTTTAGGAGGTAATAAGGTCCATGAAACTGAACAACTTTTCCCAAAGAACATAAGTCGAATTCTGAAAATCGAAAAGTGACTGGTAACGTGTCTCACTTCTGTATGAGGAGTTAAATTTTCGTTTTCAGATTTCGACCTATAATCCTTGGGGAAAATTGTTTAGTTTCATGGACCTTATTACCTCCTAAAATTTGGCAGGTCTTTAAAGCAACATCCTGTATAAAGTACCAGGTATAAGTAAAGGTGGTACCTATAAAGTAAAGGCAACAAAGTACCAGCATACCAGCTTCGCTGATATTTAAGGGATAATTTTTTGAGAGTCAACTTTACGACGCAAATCATACAATCTGGTGGTCATTGAACAATTTGTTTTTAACTTAGCTGCTCTACTTGGGAATGGTGCTAATTCTATTGCTCTTAACTAATCTAGACTCCTTATCTCTCTTTTTAACAGAGACCATTAGAAAAGAATAGAAGATTTTTAGAACTGTCAAACTAATCCGTTTGCGTGATATCAACGAGAATTTTATTGCCAATTTGACAGCTCTAATTTGACAGTTCAATTTGCTGTCCTTTTTCGATCATGTTTGTTAGAAAGAAATACAATAGACTAAAACTAGTTCAGCACCAATGTCCGAAAGGCTTTATGCTCATAATAACGAATGCAACATCTGAGCGCGAAACGTAATAATTGGATAACCTACTTATTTGAGGGAGTAATATGATGACTAATCGATTGTTTGCATCAATAAAATCACAAACTATAACCATATAACATCGCAAAATGTTACTTGTTATCGAAGTAGGGCAACTTAAGATAGTAGGTACCTACATTACGTATTATTTGTATTGCACAGGAAATTTGCATTGTAGATTTAAAAAAAGCAAGGGTGAGTACCCTACACCCCTGTGTGGCCCTCGGAATTAGGGGTCCCTCGCCAATTAGGTTAGGTTCGAAGGGGAAGAGATATAGGTACCTAAAACTTCAATAAAAATGGGCATTATTGTACACAAATTTGATTTTCGTACCACTTGCTCAAAAAAGTGACATTCTATGCCTCAAAAAGAGAACATAACAATAGTCATTATTAATCTGTCAAAAACAGGGAAAGAAAATTGTACTGAATTTCATTCATGCTCTAGGGAGAGAATGTAATTTAAATTTGGAATACTTACTACGAAACTTATACTGAACTACATCTGTATTTACACCATTGAGTTTGTATATTAAAGCATTACACATGTGTTTGAAAAAGGAATACGCATTTATTATGCAGTTATGATTATTAAATAAAATTACGAAAACCGACGAGGCCGTATGAGCTTGATGCCTTTGCATTTCCGACAAAAAAATATTGGTTTAGGAATTTGCCGCGTTTTTGTTTTCTTCAAATACTCATAAAGTTTATTTTAATTTATTTTTATAAATAAGTTAATGTTCTAAAAATACGTTACGATGTTAAATCAAAGCGACAGTGACAGTGAATTGTCGGATTCCATCAGTGCAAATGCTGTCGCAATTATAAAAAATTTGCTTCCAACAAAATCCAAGGAAAATTATTTTAAAACTTATGAAGAATTTTCAACGCGGAGAAGTGCGAAAGGTCTATCAATTTCAGAATCAGTACGTATTATTGTGTTAATTTTTTCGCAAATGGTACGAAAAGTAGAGTATTTTCCTAGGTGATAAAGCTGTCTTAGTCTTGGGTGAACTTAAATCCCTCGCTACACTCAGGACTTATTAACACCCTCGCTACGCTCGGGAATAAACCTCGAGTCCTTCGTTACGCTCGCGATTTAAAACGTCACCCGTGACAGAAGACACTGCTTTATCCCCTTGGTTAATAATCTACTATTATTCGACCCATCATTGTGCGCCTACATTTTGTATCCTGTTTTTAATATTATTTTACTTCCATTATATTGGCTTCAACCTTTTTGTTGGTGTCTAGTGCTATAATGTTGTGTTCCAGTCAAATTTAAAAGTTTTCTGGGTTTCATCGACTTATAGCGTGGCTTTATGTAGGTATCTTATAGGAGGTAGGTCAAAAAGTCAGTAAAAAGGTAGGTATAGTAAAATATATGTCCACAAACACAATTAAATTACACAAAAACAGTAAGTACTTACTACTTTACTAGTACAAAAACTGTACAACGATTTCACTAAGTACCTACATACCTATAATATCCACTAACTTATCGTTAAGGTGGACAAAATTGGAACTAACCGATTTCCTTAGTAAATGACAATATTATACTCACTACTAGCGACACCCGTCAACAGAACAGATAAGATGGCAGCACTGTACGTAGTGTTACGTATATTAATTTTGTTTCATGTTTCAATGTTCACAAAAGAAATATGGCGGCGCGAGGCGGATCAACGACTTCGCGCCAAAAATATGTAGGTATAATAAAAGAATGGTCCACATCACTCTTTGTCAGTGCGATGGGGATACGATTAATATGTAAGACGTAAAACTAATTATACTTCCTACACACAGCGTCGTATTTCATTTTTAGATCCTAAATTAAAATTGTTGTTTATTTTTGTTGGAAACTAATATGCATTTGAAACAATATGCGTTTCAGCTGCTACGTTTCGTTTGGAGGGAAGTGGTTATTTTTTCAAGATGCTTCAAATGAAAATACTACATCTATTTGTAGCTTGGTACTTAAACAAAAAAACATACGTAGGTACTTGCTTTTAAATGCAAAATGTTTTATCTATCTATCTTTTAACATTATTAATTTTTAGGGATGAGTGCGTACTTACCTGCCAACAGAATATTAACGGAAAATGTTCGCATGAATTGTAGGAGGTAATAAGGTCATGGACCTTATGTCCTTATTACCTCCTAAAATTTGGCAGGACTTTAAATCAACACCCTGTATAAACCATATGATACATCTCATACACCCTTACCTTAATAAAACCACCCCTACTATCCCGCGGGTGCCGAAAGAAGCGACAAAGTGAATAATCTGGAGAATGGGCAGCAGCATCCTTCTGTGTAAGTGTAATAGCAACCATCTGCTTCTGCGATCGCCAACCCGCTTGCCCAGAAACACCTTCTAATGAGCGCCCAAAATAAATAATGCGTATGAGTAGAGGCTTATGTCCAGCTGTGGACTGATACAGGTTGGGTAGGGGGTAGAAATCCTTTGAACCTTCAAAAAAATTAAGGTTTCAGAATTGAATACGATCCATATTGTATGGATTGAATAACAAATATACAAATAATCCAAAATATAAATAATATAAAAATAAATAACACATTATTTAAACTTTTATCTTTATTTAGTAAATACGAATTTTCGTTTCAGTATAACGACGACAGAATGTAAAAAACCTCGTCTGGACTATGTAACATTAATCAATCCGCCTACAAAAATCCTGTTAACAGATAATAATATGTTAACATAACAGTATCGTATAATCCATAGACTATAATGGCGACAATAGAGATATAGAGTTTGACGACCTCTCTGGTTCATTCCACCCGCATGTCTGCCGAAACTGACAATCTTAATAACCGCTCATTTTGACAATAAACTGCTTAATGTAATGTAACGAATTAAGTTACACCGAAAAGAAAGCCCTTTGTTACTGAGTTTATTGTGTACTAACTTTAGCCCGCGGTTTCGCTCGCGTTAATTTAGAATTTGAAAACTTAACATAGACTCACGCCTGTATTCCCCAGAGGGGCTATGTTATAAGTCCCATGTAATAGGGGCGAGCCTATTGCCATTAACCAGGCATAATTCCAGACTCCGTGAGCTACTGAGAATTTCCTAATGGAAAAACCCAATAAAACTTTGGGATCGAACCCTGGACCTCGTGCTTAGCAGTCGCGTTTGTTTACCCCCTCTGGGGAATACAGGCGCGAGTTGTTTATGTTATTGCTTTATGTCAACGATCTCTTTTATGTGACTTTCACTGTGATTGTTCAACAACTTTTTTAAATATTTTATGTGAAGTGATATAATAAGCAGGAGGTGTGGTATGAGGTATCCTTTAAACTTTCTCTTGTGTTAATAAAATAATAATATAAAAGTTATTTATTAATCGACTTCAAAAAAGGAATTCTCAATTCGATGCGTATTTTTTTATTTAAAAAAATAAGGATGAGGTCCTTTGATCTGGAAACTGGAACCCGCTTAGTTTGGCACTGACTTCAAAACGAACGGTTTTGAGTTATTTCTAGATTTTTAGTGCTCTGATGTGGGTATTATTTTTGTGTTTTTTTTAATTATTATCCCACATTTAGTTCCATTATTATTCCACTATAGGGCAAAGGTCTCTCAACTTTTCTTCCACTTATCCCCTAGGATATAATAATATCCCATATGCTATTATGTGAACTTTAACATTTATATACATGTAATAGTTTTAGGCTTTAAATTATCAAAATTAATAAAGTTCTCTAGTAGTACCACAGGCAATAAAAAATCTTCCGTGGTACCTACTACCAAGGTGTCCAGTAGTACCACGGGCCTGGTACCTTACGGGCCGTACCCTATATGGTATGTATGTTCTGTGACCACGGAAGGTTTTTTATTTCCCGTGGTACTACTAGTAGGACAACTGGCAGAACCACGGGTAATAAACAAGATATTTGATTAAAATCGCGTTCTCCTAAAAGGCTCTAAAAGTTTCTATGAAATTTACATACATATAATTATCCTCGCGACTTCGCTTCCGTGAAATGTATTTTTTCGGGATAAAAAGTAGGGCCATGTCTTTGTTCGGTCTATAGACTAACTCTTTGCAAAAAAATACATCGGTCCGTTGCTCCGTTGCTCCGTGAACCGTGACAAACAAGGGTGTAGTTCTATTTTATTTTTATGTAAGTAATACTACTATTTTATTTGACTTTGCTAATTTGCGGGATTCATAAAACATTGACAGAACAATTTGTCAGTGAGTTATGATCGTAAAAAATGAACCTTTGCCAACTCTTGGCGCCGTAGTAAGTTAGTATTGCCAAACGGTTATACATTCTTGGAACTATTTTCTGTAATAGTACCTAATGGAACTTAACGTTTATTTATATTAATTATCTAGTATCTTTCTATATGAAACAAGTCGCCAAACGCGATGAAGTATCGACACGACATCTGTCAAGTCAGGCAGTTGCAAAATGCAACATCTCATCTTCCTGCCTTTAATCCTAATTTAATTCAGGGTTGGTGCAGTAAGTTTTCTTGCGAATCTTGTAACCATATACCTATTTAAAACAAAGTTAGGTCTAGCGATCATGCTATGTATAAAGAGCATCTTTTTTTTCCTACATCAAAAACGAAGTTCTTAATAAACAAAATGTATGAATTTGAGAGAACTAAAAATCATACCGCATCCATTTTCCAAAAAAAGATAGCTAGTCTAAATGTTTTAGAGTGAGTGCCAGTAGCAGTTCACGTAATACGTAGTAATATTCTATCCCTGATATCAAAATAGATAACAGCTTAGTTTCAGCTCAGATTAAATTCATGTATCCTAGCCAGATAATATCAGCCACATTTATTATACTTTAATCGTAAAATAGGCGTATCTTTGTGTTCACAAACATTGATAAACTGCTCAGCAATTTGATAAGATTGGACATATTGTAAACAGCTAGTGCCTGTTAGCAATTCCGCGAAGATTAATGTTGAGTAGGTACCTACTCTAGATATGGTTTTATAACTTTTTTGAAGTGTTTCATAAGCGATTTAAAACTTTTCTCTAAATATTTGACGTAGATTTTTATTTGTAATAGTTCTACAAGTTATAAATTGTATCACTATGACTACAGCAACTCGTTATCATTATTATAGATAAAAACATCATTATTAATCAATCAGCTTATTGATAAAATATAACAGTATAAACCCACACTAATAAAGAATCATTATAGTTTTGGGAAATACCTTCACTCTATGAATATCGTACCGAGGACAATTTGTACTAATAACGATTTTCGTAAGTATTATTAGGTATGGAGGAAACTCAAAAATCGAGATCGCCAGATTTAAATTGGAATCAGGGCATCAAGAACAAATTAAGAAGAATGAACAATTTAAGTTCTGTAGCTGTGCACACTTTGATGGCTACCACGGGGAATTTATTTTTGCCCGGGGTTCTACTAATAGGACAACTTGTAATACCACGAGCAATACCTACAGGGAAAAACAATATGTATTGTTAATTCCGCTAACTAATAAATATAATAAGTAATAAGGTATTTCGTTATTCTAAAAAGTGTCCCAGATTGTTCATGATCGGGCCAAACGAGAAGGAAGGAAGGATATATTATACCTATGGTTCATGATTGACATTGTATTGTTTTTGATTTATGTCACGTATGTGCGTTTGGACATTTAGGTACAAAAGGTGTTCGTACATACACAGACAAGATAGTTTTCCGCTTATGAACATAAATTTATTATAACTGTTAGCTTATTTATAGGTTATAGACACCAGGGAATGGAAATTCGAATTGGAGCAGGGGCTCTACTCCGAAAATCGAACAACAATGTTTCGGATCGGAACGTAATACAAAACACAATCTTTACCAACAAATTACCACTGTGCAATTGTAGGTAGTGCTTTCATCTGTCGTTTCGTTACAAATCCTTAAAAAAAAACAATCTAGGTATTAGAAGGTAATTTAACGAATAAACATGCGATCCGACAATCTAAGCTTCGTTATTAAAATTTCGGAGTAGGCCCCCAGACCCTTCCATTAGGTAGGTTTCACCAAACATCATGTCAGAACACGAAGGTTTGGTCCGGTGGGTAGCTTGGCCGCTAGTTTGTGACCATTTTCCTACCATTCGTCGACATTTAGTAACTAGGTACTAGAGGTGTGCGCCGATGCCTTTTTTACCGGCGGCGGCGTCCGACATAAAATTTGTCGGCGGCGGCGGCGTCATCGGCGTAATCGGCGTGGATGGTAAAAATAAAAAGCGTGGATGGTGAAAATAAAAGTAACATTAAAATCAAACCAAAACCACTTAAACAAAATATAAAAATTTAATCAACTTAATATGGCACGCTTCGTCCGAGATCAATTTTAAAAACTTAACAAAAACTTAATATGATAGACTTATTCGGCAAACGCTTCGTCCGAGATCAACTTAAAAAAAGACTAACTATTAAATACTTATAAACACTTATAAAAGTGGCCACCACGCGACGCAAGTAGATTATTTTCTAGTAAAAAGGAATAATCTAAAATGCGTTAAAGATTGTAAAGTGCTGCCAGGCGAACACCTTGTTTCACAACATAGACTTCTAGTCATGGATACAAAGTTGACAGTTGCGCTCATAAAGAAAAAGGATCGACCCCCTCCTAAAATAAGAATGCGTATGATAGAGAAGAAAGAGAGTGCAAGCCTGTTTAAAAAAGAAGTGGTAGATAAGATTATAGAAATGACGAATATGGAAAGTATGTCTGTTGATGAATGTTGGATCGAGATGGCAGGATGTATAAGAAGAATAGCAAAAAAGGTATTTGGAGAATCGAAAGGGAAAGGCCTCATAGATAAAGATACGTGGTGGTGGAATGACAATGTTCAAACCGCTATAAAGGAGAAAAAGAGTGCATTTAAAGAATGGCAGAGAGTAAAGGATGATGAAAGTTTGAGTGAGTTAAAAAAGGCATCGTATAAAGAATGTAAGAGAAAGGCAAAAAAGGAAGTCGCTATAGCTCGAGCCCAGACTCTAGATAGGCTATATGATACCCTGGACTCTACTAAGGGTCAGATAGAAATATACCGAATAGTAAAGGCGAGAGAAAAAAGGGCTAGAGACCTGACTCATATTAAATGTATGAAAAATGAGGAAGGAATGATTTTGTACAAGGATGATGAAATTAAAGAGAGATGGAAAGTTTATTTTGATAAATTGATGAACAATGAAAATAGATGGTCGGGTCTGCTGAAGAATGTAGATGAAAATATAGGTTTAATTAGAGAAATTAGTGCAGATGAAGTAAGGAAGGCTGTTGGAAGTATGAAGAATGGGAAAGCAGTGGGACCGGATGCTATACCAGTAGAAGTATGGAAGGTATTGGGAGAAGATGGATATGCGTGGCTGACTTTATTCTTCAATAAGTTGTTGCATAAAGAGGTGATCCCACAAGAATGGTGTATTAGTTCACTAGTGCCCATTTTTAAAAATAAGGGTGATATACAGGACTGCAACAACTACAGAGGGATAAAGCTCATGTCACATAGTATGAAAGTTTGGGAGAAAGTAATAGAGAAGAGATTGTGAGAGGAAAGCGAGATAACCCAAAACCAGTTTGGTTTTATGCCAGGGCGAGGAACAACAGATGCCATATTCGCACTACGGCAACTGTGTGAAAAGTACAGGCAGGCTCACAGGAATTTACACATGGTGTACATAGATCTTGAAAAAGCGTACGATCGTGTACCTCGTCAGGTTTTGTGGTGGGCTATGAAAGAGAAAGGAGTGCCAGGGAAGTATGTGGAGTTAATTCGGGCAATGTACTGCCGATCTAGCACCTACGTTCGGTCGAGCGCTGGTAATACCAATATCTTCAATGTCGCGGTGGGACTGCACCAGGGATCGGCTTTAAGCCCCTACCTCTTTCTGCTTATAATGGATGCCTTGACATCGGACCTGCAGGAAGAGGCACCCTGGTGTATGCTTTTTGCCGACGACATTGTATTGATAAGTGAAAGTGAGCACGAGGTCCAGATCAGACTGGATAGGTGGCAACAAAAACTAGAGAACGTTGGCCTGAAAATCAGCAGAACCAAAACCGAATACATGTTCTGCGATTTCGGCGGTCTCTCTAGGTTTAATGCCGTAACGCTGGATGGCGTGGCACTACCGGTCTGCTCCGACTTTCGGTACCTCGGTTCACTCGTACAAAATGATGGTGAAATAGATCGAACAGTAAAGCACCGAATTAACACAGGGTGGATGAAATGGCGGCAGGTCACGGGGACAATTTGTGATCCACAATTACCCCTAAGATTAAAGGGTAAAATCTTAATAATCTTAAAAATAAGACCATGATTCGACCTGCCGTCATGTATGGATCAGAGTGTTGGGCAATAAAAGCGATGAATGAAAGAAATTGCATGCAGCTGAGATGAGAATGTTAAGAGGTATGTGTGGTGTGACCAGAATGGATAAGATTAGAAATGAGTATATAAGAGGGAGTCTGAAAGTGGCACCGGTTACTGAGAAATTGGAAGGTAACCGGCTGTCTTGGTATGGGCATGTGATAAGAAGAGAAGAAAATCATGTAGCGCGAAGAGTATTTGAATTGGATGTGGATGGATACAAGAAAAGAGGCAGACCTAGGAAGAGATGGATGGATTGTGTGAAGGGTGATATGGCGAGAAAGGAAGTAAATACTGAGATGACGGGTAATAGAGATGTATGGAAAAAGAAGACATACTGCGCCGACCCCAAATAAATTGGGAAAAGGGCAGGGAGATGAGACTTATTCGCCAAACGCTTCGTTCGAGATCAACTTAAAAAAAATACTAAATATTAAATATGATAGACTTATTCGCCAAACGCTTCGTCCGAGATCAACTTAAAAAACTTACTAAAAACTTAGACTTATTAGCCGAATCAAAAAAACAACTAAATTCTTTGGTTTCGAATATTTTTACGTTGACGCCGATGACGCCGACAAAAAAATCGGCGGCGGCGGCGTGGCTGGTATTACCGGCGGCGTGCGCCACGCCGATCGGCGCACACCTCTACTAGGTACCTAGTTATTCAAAGGGAGAAACTTATTACCAGACACCACAAATGGGAAATACCTCTCGAAACCCTATCAAAATGGTAAGTTGACTTCTATGTTAGGTTGTCTACTAAACAACCATATAAGAATTAATTTATAATTAGTTAATATCGGTCGCATGTTTTTGTATTTATGGCGAAATACCACAAAGCCAGATGATTTGCTGCAAAGTTATTTGACCATAAACCGAGCTTCTGGTACAAGGAAAATAAACAAAACAATAAAGTGTCGTTGCACCGCACCGGGCTGTGCTGTGGGCGACTCGGGCAGTAACTTGCGCATTTTCGCTCTTTGTGTACACACCTACTTTCTCTGACAATCCGTATTCGTGGTGCCTGTAAAAGGCCTCGACTGGTCCGTTATTGAGATTTCAATTCAATACTAAGAAAGTTTTGCAGTAACGAACAATGCTGTTTACGAAATTTCGCCGATTCACATTTTTCTTTTTGTCATTTTCTTCATATCAATAAAACAGTACCCTGATTGATTGATAGGCTAATTGAATTAAAGACAACACACAACCTAAACCGGGTGATTTTTTCTGTATATTTTTTACATGTTTATGCACAGAAACTCGCAAAAGCAACTGACTCGGGCGGGACTTAAACCCGTGATCTTTGGCGTGCCGTGCCATCGCTTTACCAACTAAGCTACCGAATCCTACCCGCTTCAGTTGAAATTACGAATTTATTTCTTTTACGCACTGCCGCACGATAAATATTTTCACTAAACCGGTGGAGTTAGAAACCTAGAGCTAGACAGGTACAAAGGGCGGATTTTTGAAAATTCCTCAAGCGGGTAAGATAGGGGATAAAATTCCAATATCTACGAGGACAAAGACGAAGCTTAAGTGATAGTCTTTGATATAATCGTAGTACCTATCTATACTCTAAGGATATAATAGAGAAATGTGAATCGAACTACAATAGATCACAAGACCGACGCGCAACGTATATTCGATAGCGATACAAAACATCGACGAATAATAAAAACTTTAAAACGGTTCTGAATGTCATTTTTGATATAATAGAGAAATGTAAATCGAACTAGCTTTAACAATAGATGATCATATCACGACCGACGCATATTCGATACCAAATATGCACGAATTATAGATCTAAATCTAGCGGTGAATAGGATAAAGTCAAAACAGTCCAAAAAGTCGTTGCTTTTCACGTTTTTTCGTAGACATTTGGTCATGTTTATCTCTTCGTAAAATTGTGTAGGTAAACATTTCGTCAACCACACTCATGAAGTACTGGAAAGTGTAATTATCAGATAACACTAAAGTTTCCGACACTCAGGAAGTGTGTAAGTGTTATAAGTATGATTTAATAATGTTAATACTAAGTAATACATAAGGAAAACGAACGCGAATAGTAGAAAATGTTTTTTTTCCTAATAGTTATGCTGAAAAACCCATTGGGATGAAGAAATGATTTGCTTACTCATAAAGTCATAACCATAACATAACGGGCCGGCCGCGCCGCCGTTTCTATCCGCCTCCGCATGTAGCCTTTCTTACTTTTCACAACCATAGATTTATACTTTTTATTTTTACTTGTGGAAATGCCTTTCGTAGGTACTCCATCATCAAGGGGAGGTGAGGGGATAATCAGACTCACTGATTAAGTAGGTATCACACGGTGTTCCTCGATGAACCTCAAGGCAAGCGTGAAGGCACCTCACTGAGCGTTTTTAACAGTGACCTTTGGAATATAATTTTAAGCCAAGTCAAAGTTTTCCAAGAGACATGGGGTTTTTCAAAAAGGGCGTGAAAAGGTTTTATAAGTTAGACAACCCACAAATGATACTGCTGTATTAGCTTCACATGGGTGTTTCAAGCGTCTACAGGTTACGGTTACCGCTTATCATTAGGCTACCAGTAGACAATCTTCTTTGTCGTAGGTCTGTATGGTTGAACAACCTGGTGTCAGAGTTTTAACAGCCCGTAAGCCCCAGACATGGCTTTACACACCGTTGAAAAATCTCAGCGAGACAATGCCAATGGGTGTTATAGTGTGATGGATGCTGAGCTTAGAAATAAGAAAAAAACATAACATACACGATTTACAATCTTATAATTTTTTGCATCACGATTATTGAATTTCTATTTTTCATTATGATATTATTATTCATAAATTTATACTGAAATAAGCATGCGGCAATAGTAGCAGACTTTTGGCAACGATAAGCTAGAATCATATCAGCGGCAGCAATTAGATATACGAGTACTGAGTCTCCGGACACGACCAAACGGTTTTAAAATGGAGACAGAATTCTCATGAGAGTAAGTTTGGGTGGTTACCGCGGCTTCTCCGACCGTTATTCGGCTGCCAAGGAGCATTTGCAGTATTCTAGTTTGTTGAACAAGGTGGGCGAGGTAGCCAGGCAAGTGAGGCTGAAAAAGCAAAACTTCACTTTGGGGCTTACACAATGCGACATCGTACAGTATTACAATCTAAATAAAAAATACTTAAATCTTTTCTTAATATACCAACAGAAAAAATGCCCTGAGCCACGAGATTTACTCTTGAAGTACAAACTCAATCCCAATCCTATTTGACTATGAAAAATAATTAGACATTCCTAAATCAGTCAGCTAGGAAACAGCTCGCATTGGCGCACGTTGCAATCATCATCTGCATAGCCTTTTCCCAACTATGTTGGGGTCGGCTTCCAGTCTTACTGGATGCAGCTGAATACCAGTGTTTTACATGGAGCAACTGCCATCAGACCTCCACAACCCAGATACTGGGTTACACGATACCCGTTGGTAAGACTGGTTGTCAGACTAGGGCTTCTGACTACCCGTAACGACTGTCAAAGATCTACAATTGACAGCCGGGGCCAACAGCTTAACGTGCTATCCGAGGCACGTTGCAATCAGTTTTGCAAATTGAGATTGAAGCAATTCAAGAGTAACCCCCCAGATATAATCAATATACTTACTTAGTATGTAATTGTCAAGAAAACAGCTTACAAACTGCTTTTATCCTGTCTGTTTTGTCTGGTCAAATCTTTTGCAAACCAGTATTTGAACTACCGACCTGTGTCATGCCATTTCATTATGAACCTCATTTCGTTGGAATAAGACTGTAAATTCAATATTCTTGACCCCTTCGGAAATGACCCCATTCCGGTAGTCAGTCTGCATTGCACAATCTCTTGTTCTTATGACAGCCTTGATTTGAGAGAAATTGGTCTCATTAGGTTCTTATGTAGTAAATTATAAGGTGCAAAATTGATTAGCATACAAGATATTGCAAATTAATTTGTTAATCAAAGAATCTTGCCCATTTATCAAACGGAGCGGGTATTTTGTTTCCTATCAGAAGCTGAATATTGCGTTAATTATGGTTTGTATTATGAAATTTCGTAAACAGGAAATATTTGTAGTTTTGTATTTTTTTTAAATCTTAACAAAAATCTGGAAAAAATCACATTGGCATCTATTACGAAGTACCTAACTATTTAGTAATCTGTGCATCTATCTATGCCATGTTCGACGCCACATCCACGAGCTTCCAAAGCGAGTCTGTAACCAATGCCAATGTAGCCAATATCCGATCCCCAATATTCGTTATTATATTTATTTGAATATTAATTATGTTCATTAATATTAGGTGGAGAAACCTTTTTAACCCCCGAAGCAAAAAGAGGGTTGTAAGAAGTTTGACGTGTTTGACATGGCATCAAGTTTGACGTGTCTATGTTTTTGTCTGTGGCATTGTAGCTCCCAAACAGATGAACCGATTATGATTTGTTTTTTTTTTATTTAAAAGGTAACTTGATCGAGAGTGTGTGATCGAGCTAAAATAACAATTGAGGTTTTATTATAGGGGGGTGTTTTAAATTTTTATTTCATAGTTTACTTTTATTTGTGATAGAAGGCTTTTGCCCAGCAGTGGATAGGTACAGAGTGGTATAGGCATACATATTACATATATTGTAGTATATATTAATACATAGGTACTCGTAAACATATATATTCGAGAACGTTTGCAAACAAAAACAATAAATATTGCTAGTATTACCTATATGATAGGTATATAATATTACATGTCCATTAAACATGGTGTTTATGATGAAGTAAGCCAGTTAAATAAACATGTGTTTATAATGAGAACAAGGGTAGTCATACCTGCCATAGAATATAGAAAACATAATCCTAATGGCACGGTATAGATATGTATTGTGTAGCTATAATAATGGAGTCCTCATTGATCTTGGATTCCAGGTTGAACTCGAGACTGAATCAATAGTTTTTCAGTAATTATTTGCCTGTTATTATTTACTAAATACCACCTGACTCTCACGCGGCTTCGCCCTCCTATCCAGTCGGGTCCAATTTGAATATAAACCACCCAGAGACCCATTCAAAACCACACGGTCCATCCGTTCGGAAGTTATGCATATAATTAGACGTTATTGCAGTTAATTATGTTAAATTAAATAGATATAATAACCGACTTCCAGAAAGGACGTGGTTCAAAATTCGATTCGAATGCATTTTTTTAATATATTCAAATCAAAGCCAACAGCGATGTACCTACATATTTGTTATAATAAAAGATAATTTATTTAGTACTAAGTCTCAATTTTTTCTTTATCGTACGTTTCAGTAGCGTCTGGGAAAGTTTTGTAAGAGGAAAGCCGCCACAGTCTGTAGACACTACAAACTGTGCCATTTTTCAATGGAAAGCAGCGCCGGCGCCGCCGGTGGGAATGGAGTCGTGTGGATCCTTTGCCATACTCCGAAATTCGAACGACGCGCGACGAAGCTTTGACGGACGGATCGCACGTTTGTTCGTTTTCCGCCTTTTATTCGATTGCTTTTCCATGGATTTGAAACGAAGCGTGTGAGGAAAGCACTGAGTACTAATTTGGTGGTAAGGTTTGCATTTGATGGTCTTCGATATTACGTTTCGATCCGGAACATCGACGTTCGATTTTCAGGAGTAGGTCCCCTGGTTACGTAGATCCTAACCTTTAAACAACCTAGTCACCTAGTGTAACTTGTGGGAGTTTAATTTGCCTGTAGTAGGCCAAATTATTATAAGACTAATCCTACCAATTAAATTGGTGAACAAATAATTAGGAAAATGTAAAGATACATAGAGTATGCTTACATTCCACGATTTTTTTTTATACATTTTGTAAAGTGCGATGACGGAAAAAGCTATCCAACACTTTAGTTTCAGCCATAGAGTAATTCACACACTATCGATGTTGATCTGAGACACCACTGACTAACGGTAAAGGAAAAGATCGTGAGGAAATAGTCTGAAATCGCTAAAACGCAGTGGGCTAGCGTGGTGATTCTTCTCTGTATGAGAAGAGAGCTTTGCCCTGGGACCTAGGTTATTTATTCTTGTGGTGGGACTGTAGTAGACTTTTATCGGTAATTATAACTTCCTTGTAAACCGTGTTACCATAGATATCAGTTCAATGGTTTAAGTGTAGTTTTTTACAACTTTTTAGATGATGATGACGTTGTTAGATGAGGATGAAGTATATCAGAAGGAAGACCAAATAGAGTTGTAAAAAAATCATTATGATTTCATTGCGTAGAGGTAGGGTTTGCACACAATTTTTTAATCAATTAGACTTAAAAATGAAACGTAATATTACATTCGAAGGCAATGCTGTCCTGCCTGAAACTGGGTCAAGGCGCCACGGCCATCAAAACACGGTCAAGCCAAGCCTATAAAATTATCTACTGGGAAAATTCCTACTTATATTCTTCGTAAACGCAGTGCCCTTATTACTGTGAAACATAATAGTTACATAGAGACTAATTTTATGGATAACATCTAAATATGCCGCTATTTACCTATCTTTATATTTTAGCTTTTAAGCTAAAGCTTTACTTCTTCTTAATCGCTTCGATAGCAAATTTTTTTTTATTATATTGAAGCGGCCCAGAAAGTAGCGACGCTGAGCTAGGCGGGTTCGTAACCAATGTGCCACTACGACATAATATAGGTACAATTTATTAACAAAAATAAGACTAAAAATTAATTGATGTTGATAACACTATAATAGGTACCTAATTTCGCTAATTTCCTGAAGGATATTATAAATCAACTGAATATACACGAGGGAGTCAAACACAATGAGGTCAAACGTTACAAATTTCAATTTACACGACACGTTATGACCATTTTCTAGTGATAAATACACTTGCTAAACGATTTTGAACCTTATTTCGGTAAAAAAGAGTAGTCTATGAAACAAATTTAGGTTTTGCGACTGCATAATAATATTGGTTTAGGTGTTGCGTGACTCATTGGTATTCTAGTTCGGAATATTATGTTATTACTTATCTGTTATTAAATTATAATCTTTAATTATTATCCTAACATTATTATTATTTTAATATCTTCTATAGTATTATGATACGACGAAATTCGAAATTCAATTTCAGGAATTGTAATAAACACAATTCACGATCATGTTACTAGTCTTTCTAGAACTTGATGAATAAAATCATAACCCTCCTTTTTTGTAGTCGGATAATAAAACTTAATCAATGTAATATTTCAATTTGACTAACAATTACTTCCTAGGAAAAATACACAATGCTACAAATCCAAGGTTGTATTCGAGTAAACAAATATTTTTGTTACTGTTTAATAAGTAACGCATGATAAATTGGCGTAAACAACACTGTCTGTATGTTTATCGAATAATTTAATTTCATCTACCATGTAATTCTTCTTTATCGAATGGTTGATGAACAACCTGGTGTCAGAGTTTAATAAACAATCCATAGGCCTCTTACCTTACGCCATGGCTTTATACACCGTTGAAAAATCTTTCAGGGTGTGCTGATTTCCTCACGATGTTTTCTTTTATCGTTTTAGAAAGTAATAATTAATTTCCTCCGAAAGTTAGAGGTGCGTGCCTGGGTTTCAAACCTACGACCTTTGACTTGCAGTGCAATGGTCATTGATCAATAGTCCAATAAGCTATCATTGCTATGTAATGATCAAACAGTAATTTGAATTTATTTAAGTCTTATATTAAAGTTAAAAATTCAGGACAAAAAGAGTACTTCTTAAAATCACTCTCTGGTCTTGCTTTTAAAACGGTTGTTCATTAACCATACGATAAAGATGACTGATGATTTCATGATGACACATTCTATGACTTTTATGACTTAGATATTAAATAAATAAATACAGTTTAAACTAATTACTACTATAAGTAAATAAATACTTAAATGTTTTTGTAAAGAAATTCTTTACAGAAAAAATAAATATTTTAATACGATAGTTACAATACAATTAAATTGGAATCTAATTAAATTAAATTGAATTCAAAATTAAAATAAATAATGGAACAAAATTATATTACAGTGGAATCCGTTTATAATGACATCGAAGGGTAATAAAAAATACGTCATACTAAGCGGACGTCATACAAAGAATTTTGTAGAAAATAAACAATCTCCTGTTTTTGATAGTATGTATATACATAATTATTTTAATAAAGAGAAACAAAATAGAGATGATACATCAAAGTAAAAATTGTACGTAATAAGTACGCATGTTTTTTTTTCGAACAAAAAAATAAGCCAGGCACACGCCGAACATATCGTCGGGTATCACGTGACTCTCCCGAAAACTGCCAAAGCTAAGGTGTGAGGAATCATGTCATCACTATAATCACACACAATTTATTAAAAACGGGTCACAATAACCGACATGTCACTATAAGCAAAGTCATTGTAACCAACTTTTTTATAAAGAATTTTATATGAAAACCAAACTATGTAATTAGGTACGTCATAATAAGCGGTTGGTCAATATAAGCGGAGTCATAATAAACGGATTCTACTGTATATACCTAATCAACTTATTAGATTGTTTATTTACATTAGTATAGAATTACTTATATTATGTACAAATATCAATAAACTAAATAATAATATAACTTATATTTATAATTGAACATTGTAATTTGAAACATTAATTGCAGTACTAAGAAATAATTAAATTCGTAATAAAACATTTTGATTGTCATGATTTACGTGTTTTAACTTTAATCCCTTACTCACCTCTTACGGGAAATGATAAGCTAGTCTATTCGTAAATATGGCACCTAATCTTGAGCATTACCTTTTCACACAAACTCGAAGGTTTCCGTCGGTTCTCGGTTAACATCGGTAATCTTCGTAAGCTATATCATCTTGTTTACTGTAACCAGTCTTTAATTTATGCTTAAAGTAGACGTAATCGCAAAAGTAAGTTTTCATTATACTTACTTGCTCGTAAACTGTGCTATTTACATGTAGGAGGAAAGGCGGGCGGTAATGTTTGGTACGAGCCCGCCAGTTTTGTATTTTATTAACATACATTAAGGCGCTGTGCACAGTCAAGTTTGGTATTACAAAGGGGGTGAAGCAGGATGAAGTGGGAACGAGCCGCCCCGCCCATGGGTCCCGCCCCTTCCGTCTATTGCAAGCTTGAAGCAAAATAATAGATTGCGAGGCATCGCGCAAAACTCGCCATTGCGTAACGTCCATTATAAATAAAAGCGTAATTTCGTCAGTAATATCACAAGTGCATTTGACCTATCGTGGCAATGACCCGCTTGAAATGAGCGTGCCCGCGGCAACCTCTAGGTTCGAACCCTATCAGACATCGTATATTTTTGAATTTTTATAATACGCAATATAATAATTAGTAATTACCTACATACCTATCTTCTTTTTGTTATTTTTTAAAATATTTATGTTCATAATTTTGCTTTCTTATTTTTAAAATAATGAAACAATAATTGTTATTTTCTAGAAAAGATTACATCAAAAATGTGCAAAATTGAAAAAAAAACTAAAATTTTGAAAATAATTATTTATGTACATATATTATATTTATATCAAACAAAAAAATAGACAAAAAGTAAAAAAACAATTTATTTAAAAAATAAATCTTTTTACTCCAAAGAAAAACCATTAAAATTGCATTATAATTGTTTAAAAAATAAGAAAATCAACAAAAATAAAAAAAATAAATAAAAAAAAGTAAAATAACAAATAAGAAAATCAGCAAAAAGTAATGCTCGATGCAGGATCGAACTCTACTCATACACTATAGTGGTTGACTACATCAACATTCTAGTCCGCTAAACCATTTAGACAGTAATGGTAGTGACCAAATTACATTTCTCCTTGATGGTCAGAAGCTTGAATAAGGTAGATGTCTGATTTAGATGTCAGACATCGTACATTTTTGTATTTTTATAATACACAATATAATAATAAGTTGGTACTTACACCTACATATTTTCTTTTTGTTATTTTTTAAAATATTTATGTTAATATTTTTTTTTTCTTATTTTTAAAATAATGAAACAATAATTGTTATTTTCTAGAAAAGATTATATCAAAATTGTGCAAAATTAAAAAAAATGTAAAATTGTATAAACAATCATTTTATGTAAGTACCTATATTATATTTATCAAACTAAAAATAGACAAAAAGTAAAAAACTATTTATTTAAAAAAAAACTTTTTAGGTACTCTAAAGAAAAGCCATTAAAATTGCATTATAATTGTTTAAAAATAAGAAAATCAACAAAAATAAATACTGAACATTTATTTCAGACAAGAAAATAGAAAAAAAAGTAAAATAATAATTAATAACAATTATTTCAAATAAGATAATCAACAAAAAGTATCGCTCGATGCGGGGATGGAACTCCCAACCGGTCGCTCTCGTAGGTCACATGTGCAACGTTCAAGACCACTAAACCAATTGGACGGTATTGGTGGTGACGAAATTACATTTCCCAATATACAGCTTTCAACAACAAACAAGATACGTAAATAATTTCTGAGCGGGGGCGGAACAAAATGACATAGGTCCATCTAGCAGCGCGCCTCAGCGGTCACTGTCGCTCCGCGTAGAAATGAAAGAGAAGGGATAATGGCGTGACGTTTGGTTCGACTCGTCCGAATTATTTATCAGTAAATATATTAATTCCTACTAATATCTTATTTCAATCGATAAATACAAGTGAGGGCTCCCTTTATTATTATTTATTACGTAACTGTTATAAATTTCATCAAGATTGGTTTATAAATAATAGAGATAAAATTGCAGGAATGTTAATTTTAATGGTTGTTTTATGATTTTTTTTTATCGAAAAAAAATACCAAAAACGTGTTTTGAAGCCGTGAGTTCTCTCATAAATATGATCGAGAATAACATATATTTTTTTTGCTACTCTAAAATGTATACATTAGGCTAAAAAACTGTTTAATTAAGCCTATTTTGACTGTGCACAGCGCCTTAAGTACCTTTAGTCATTTATTTCCTTGCTATTATGATAAAAAAACATACCTAGTAATGAACATAGTGTCACTCGTGAGCTGCGGCTCGCGCTTTGAATGTCCTTTGATTGTTATTATGTATTTACCGCCCTCGTAACACAATGTTCTATTGTTTTACAAGGGCGGTAAGTAAAAAAATCCTGTATTATACACAAAAAAGGTTTAAAAAATGTGTTTGTTAGTTTTGTACCTTCTTTCACACAGCATCGAAGCAACGTATCGACGTGATTTTTTGCATAGATATAGTTTGTAGTATATATGTGCCATAGACAGTAATCTTAATTAAAATTAAAACCACAAATCCACTGAAACTATATGGCAAGTAATTACCTACATAATACTTAATAACATTTCCAGTACCCACCTAATAAAGTCGTTTTAGTACCACCGAGGTTTACGAGTGCAATTAAATAAACAATCGTATAGATAATAATCGGCACTGATTTAAAGAGGCAGTTGTAAATAGCGGTTTTGGTTAGTTAAAAATTATAAATGGCACGTTTAATAACTAGTTCAGCAGTTCAAACTAAGCAGTAAAGTAAACAAAAATGAGTAATAAAAAATAATGAAATGGATCAGTGAATATATAATTGAGTAGGAAAATAATTAAATGGGCGGTAAAAATGATTAAATGAGCGGTTACGTGTGAGCAGTAATAAATCGGAATTTGTCGGTAAGATATCGCATTCTAAGCAATTCTATAAACAATTAGGTGTTAAAGTAGGTAGTAAACGATCATTTTGGTAAGCTATAAAATTTATTTTATTTGCTAATTAATTTTATTCGTATGACCTTATGCTTTATATCATATAATCGACGGAGCCCCGCTTCGCGGGGCTCCTACTTCTGGGTGGTTTTTAAAAAAAATAACCACGAAGGGGAAGGCGAGGTCTATTCGCTCGCTTCGCTCGCTCACACGACCCCACCATCCCCTTCTAACCTAACCTATCCAAGTCGGGGTGCCCTAAAGTCCATACACAGAATCGTAAACTGCCGAACTATTTATCGAACTGCTCATTCCATCATTTTTACCGCTCATTCAGTTATTGGACTGCTCAATTATTTTTAGAATTGACATTGTATGATAAAATAACCGGCTAATTATTTTTTTATTACTGTCCATGTTTTACTGTCGCAATAATTAATCAACCGCCATTAAATTAAATAACTGCTCAAAATGTTTTTCAACTGATCATAATAACATCTCGAATGTTTAAATAACAGCTTAAAAAATTAGTTCCCATAATAATCTAATGATAAAGTTTTATTTCTTTGTCCGTCATAAATATCAACTTGTATGTCCAGAACACATTGTAAACAGTTAATGTGTACTGCAATACCACAGTATAATAAATATCATAGCACTCTGATAGGCTGGTGGTACGACTGACTGTACAACGTGGTACAACCGACCGTCGCGCGGTCGCCTGACAAGTCAAGAGGTCTCGAGTTAGATCCGAAGGCGCGCACCTCTGATTTTTCGTAACTTATGTGCGTATTATAAATTAATTATCAGTTGCAAAAACGGTGAGGGAAAACATCGTGATGAAACCTGCACACCTGAGAGATTTGTCAATGGTGTGTAAAGCCATGTCAGAGGTCTTCGGGCGGTATAAACTCTGACACCAGGTTGTTCGTCAACCATATGATAAGAAGAAGAAGAAGTATATAATTATGTATAATTAACATGCAGTACGTGTACGTGTGCCGTTTTCAAGCGTTTTTAGTTTCCGTACTGTGTAATTTATTATACTGTGGCAATACCTTGATCACGTGTAAAAAGTAATAAAATACAATGTTGCTTATTTTATGGTAGGCACACCAGGAGACTGTAAATGGCCAGTTCAGTTTAAACCTTAATAAAGTGCAATCCAAGTTGTGATTAGGAAATTGTTCGCTTGACCGTGTCACAGACATAATAATACCCTTAGGTTAATTAAGATTAAGTCGTGATAGCCTAGTGGTGTTGACCGTTGACTGGTAAGTCAGAGGTCCCAGGTTCGAACCCAAGGCGCGCACCTCTGACTTTTCGTAAGTTATGTGCGTTTTATAAATTAATTATCACTTAGGTACTCCGTGCCTCGGAAAGCACGTAAAGCCGTTGGCCCTGCGCCTGATCTCTCTCCGGTCGTGTCGGATTGCCGTCCCATCGGACTATGAGAGTGAGGGAATAGAGAGTGCACCTGTGTTTGCGCAAGCATTTGTGCACTATAATATCTCCCGCGTCGATGGCTAATCTCCGTTGAGATTGGCCGCGCTGTGACCGAAATTCGGTCAGGGGGACATTATTATTATTATTATTACCCTTAGATAGACCTGCCAAATTTTAGGAGGCAACAAGGTTCATAATACTGAACAACTTTCCCCAAGGAACATAGGTGGGAATCTGAAAATGTAAGTCACGTGACCAGTCACTTAGTATGAAAAAATTGAAAACTCAATTTGATCTTTCGTAATTCGTAATCTTGGTGTGCTTTCGAAATTATCTTTTACATGCATTAGCTTTTCAGTTTCAAGTGCGTGCGTCTTAGAAATTAATTATCACATACATAACTAATAACGTAAAAATGTCATGAAGAAACCAGCTGAATTAGAATTTTCTACGGTATGTAAAGCCACGTCAGAGGCCTACGGGCGGTTTTCTGGCACCAGGTTGTTCTTCATCGATAAAGCTCTCTTATTTATCAATGAAGAAAAACCGCATCATAACCGCAAACTAGTCGATTCCACCGACTTAATAAAAATTACATTTCAGAATGCTGTCTGATTAATAATTAACATAGCATCGCGTGAGAAACGTGTCCAGCAAGATTTTATCTAAAGGTAAACACCTCGTGCACCATGTTTGAATGTTTGTATGTGTAAGGTAAGCTTAATACATTAGCACGGAAACCATTGCGTTTTTATAAAAAGTATGTGTGAGGGGTTGATTAAAGGGGAGATTAATTATATCAATTATTTTTTTAAGGCAGTATGCGGTGTGGTCAAGGAGTATTTATAAAAAAGGGTTTGAAATCTGTTTAAGCAACAATTTTATTATTTGAAGATGTAATGAAAAAGCTTCAAACGAAAGCTCTTTTATTGGCATTTTACTATTTTAACCTGGGTTATTATGCGCCATTATGATTATTGGTTGGACAAGGGAGAATATGGAAAGATTATAGGGGATTGTGCCTACGTGTTCCTTCTAACTGACCGTACGAAACTCAACAGTAGGTAAGTACCTTCAAATACTAGTTATTTCACCCTCAACAGTAGGTAAGTACCTACCTATAAATACTAGTTATTTCTCCTTGATATTCTGCGAGAATACTAATCCCAGTACTAACTCGATCGAGCCAGTACGCGCTTATAGTTTATTCCTCTACATTATAGGTATTTTATGTAAATTGTAAGTGTTATTTTTAACAATCCAGTAGGTATGGAGTCGCACAAAGGCGCACCGCGATCATTAATCAGTTGCAAGGATATAAATAGACAAGCTAACGTTTGGTATTCAAGGCGAGGAGGCTGTTGCATCACCACTTGTTTTCACAGACACATAGCCTCGCCTCGATGGGCTTCCAACTTCCGGATCCACAGATCTGTGTGAAACTTTTTTCTAAATATAACTTGTACGTTGTTATTGTTGGTATTTATTTTTTATATTTGTTTGTATTCAGCAATATAGGTATAAACAGTGTGTAAGGTAGAGTCGCGTACCTCAAATCAAAACTGTCATCCTTTGTATCATACAAAGAATGACAAGATGATAAAGATCATCCAGATGTACGCTTCTACAACCGATCATCACCATCATCAGGCTGTATTAGTCCACTGCTGAACATAGGCCTCTCCCAATGCGCGCCAGTATTGTGTGCTCATTAAGTATTTGCCCATAATCGCCACGCTGAGCAAGCGGGTTCAAAGACAGGATCTATGACATGAATTCTCATCCATAGATCACTCTATGGATTATATTGACAGCTGCGTATATCTTCAATCCTTTTCCTATGGTTTCTATTTGATAGAGAGATGGCGATTTTTTTTTAGTCTCTATAGCAGAAGTTAGAGTCTCAATCAAGCAAGATTTGAATCATACATCCACGATTCCACGTGTATCTTCAAGGTGAGGAATTAATCTTGCATCACCACGGGCCTCAACGTTAATAGATTCCATCGTGTTATGGACATTAAACTTTAATCTGTCTTATAAAGCTTGTTTACATGGTCATTACTCGTTATACCTACTACAGTTGAGGCTTCTCGCTACGACGATGTAGATTACTCGATATTTCAGAATAATACCTAGTAATTTAAGTACTCGATACTCAATTATTGCATTTCACAATGTGATACTTAGGTGGTAAGTTAAAACTATGAGATCATCATGGACCCTGATGGGCACAGCAAAAAGTAGGAGAGAGGAAGAGGGCGTAGTACGCGTGATGGGCTTAAACTTGGGAAGGTGCCGTAGTCTTGAAAGACGATCCTAAATACTAGGTAGTACAGCTGCGTAGTAATTATTATTATTCTTTGATACTACGTAATGCTACGTCATGTTATCATCAATAATCGTTGTTAAAGGTACCTACTTAGTTGCGGATTAGAGAAGTATGCTCGTCCTAAGAAATTGATTATTAAATTATGAAACACCTTAAAAAAAACTACATATAGTACGAGTATCTGTTTTAGAAGTGCAATTTTATTGTACTAAATAAATACAATATCTAGGTAGAAGTAGAAGGCCAGTCTTGTCGATGAACCGCCTTCGGTTTCGAAACACCACGCTAATTTAATTTGTTCAACCCCGTTCTGCCTAGACTGGTAAACAGTCGATGTCTTGAATATAGATGAGACCAACCTACTTTGAATTCAACCTCCTTTTCACAGTGAATCATCGTTGATGTCACAAAATCGGTAAATGCCGAAAAATAAAATACGGTTTTTATAAAGTTGAAAAAACTCATTTGCCGGAGTTTTGAAGGATTTTTCGTATTAAAAAAAACACCAAAAAAGTGTTGTGTTTACTTTGCATTGATTGTTAGAGAATTCGACATTTAAAGATAAGGTAACTTTACATCCAAAGTTTAAAAAAAAGAGTTGATGGATCCATTTTGTTTTTTTTTTGTTTTCTTTAAATTTTGTGTTCGCCATTTAAATGTTCAATGGCTAGAAATAGTACCTGGACCTGGAAGTTGATAATGGGTTTTTTAAACAGTTCGCTTTAACAACGTATCTATTTTAATAGCCGTGTTAACTCTGTCAATGAACAATACAAACAAGACATCCTGCTAAGAATGGTACTCATTCGGCTATGAAACGTGCAAACAATTATCACTTATCGCACCTAATAGGTAAGTATAGCTGGAAACATTGTGCTTGTGCAATAAAATAGTAGACTGTTGTTATTTTAAACCGAATTATAAAAAGGAGGAGGTCCTCAATACGATTC
Source organism: Protodeltote pygarga (assembly GCA_936450705.2). Classification (NCBI taxonomy): domain Eukaryota; kingdom Metazoa; phylum Arthropoda; class Insecta; order Lepidoptera; family Noctuidae; genus Protodeltote; species Protodeltote pygarga. The sequence goes on along the minus strand of OW388265.2, from coordinate 12,160,714 downwards.
GTATTATTTATTTGTTTGTTCACCGATTACTCCATAACTAGTAGGCCGATTTGGGTACTTAATTCTTTTTTCGTTACGGCTTCAGCCAGCGACGCACGTTTAGACGGCTTAACCGGTGTTTTGTGGCTTAACCTTCGCAATCACCAGGGTGAATTCAGCACATAATCGAGAATCGAATCATATAAGTAGGTATATAGGTAAGTACACTTTCAAAAATTTTGTAACTTCAGATTCTGATTCGTATGATATTGATTAGTACCTTACTACTAAAAGTTAAGTAAACATAACACAACATAGGCTCACGCCGTATTCCCAAAAGGGGCCAGGCAGAGGTGTATGCAGTACACCCACGTTTCGCCGGCTATGTTATAAGTCCTATGTAATAGGGGGCGAGCCTTACCGTTAACCGGTCACAATTCCAGACTCTGCTGCTACTGAGAATTTCCTAATGGAAAAACCCAATAACACTGCTCGACCCGGAGATCGAACCCAGGACTTCGTGCTGTGCAGTCACACTTGCTACTACTAGACCAACGAGGCAGTCAGAGGCTAAAAGTAAAATAGGTAGGTACTTACCATAGAAATATTAAATAATCTCGAATATCTTTGGGAGGTATAGTCGACCATAAAATTGCTTTACCTCTACACCCGAGTTAATGTTGTTTGCATATCTCAAAACAACAAAGTCTATTTTTGCTTACAATACCAGGTGACAGATAACGTTGTCATTTGAACAGTGAGTCTTAGCGACATTTAATTTTGATGGAACTTTTTGTCAAAAGTGGTAAAGCTTATATGGTCGACTATACATACCTATTAAAAATATGTGACCACTGCTAATACTTGGAACAATAAACAGGTGTTTAAAATTGTCTTTTTGTTTAAATTCTCAGTAGGTGGGTTACTACACGACTTCACGCTCGCCTACTACAATGAATCACCAAGTTCCTAGAACTTAACTCGACGAGAATTCACTCTCGATTCACATCCGGTCACGTGCATAAGTTTTGTAGTAAAAAAAGGGTTATTGAAAAAATATAAGATGAGTTTTAAAAGGGTATTAAAGGACAAGAAGTCGTTTCTTTTACGTAAATATTAATTTTAGATGAGTAATATTATTATGAGTAATTAGATCTAAGTAGACTGGGCCGTTTATAACCTATTGGAGGGCGCTTCAGGATAGCGGGGCCCCTATACTTAACTATATTATATCGATTTATAATAATAACTAGCAGAAGGAGTACCTATGTAATTAAATATAATTATTTTGTTAATTATTACCTATATTTTAACTTCGGTTGGTGGTCTGGCTGGAACTACGGGTGGACTGACCCCATGGCTAGTCGTCAGAAACCTCAGAGAAAACTATTAACAAATACACGCGATTTTTCTCCGTTTAAATATTATTTTATTATAATTCACAGCTCAAAGAAACTAAATACATTAGATGTGGAATTGTAGGTATCTACTCATCTTTAAATAGGTATTAGCGGCAGCCATGAGCGTTTTCCTCACGTTCTCACTTGTCTGTCGGTATTTATTTTACTATATAAATACGTAATTATTATTGTACATAAGAATAAAGCAGTATTTCCAACTAACGCGGAACACCTGCGTATTTCATTCATCTGCAAGTTGCCTTTTGTGGTACGTACTGCTTACATTTACAAGTAAATTGGCACAATAAAAGTACTATAAGTCACCCATAAACAGTTTCTATGCCATAACTATGAATTAAAAAAATCCCCAACTCAGACAAACTTCAATTTTTTTTACATAAGAACACTCTCGATCATGTTACCTTTCATATTATACTTAGAGTATTGATATTATACCTAAAAAAACGAAATAAAAATCGGCAGGGGCGTGCACAGACATTTTCGAAAGGGCAGGCAGTACCTACGTACAAAACCTATTACACTAATTTGTCGTCTGCGTCGTATCTGTCGGGGTGGGCAGTTTCTTTGCCTGTATGAACTGTAAACCCCTGAAAATCGGTCACTTCGTTTGGGAGCTACGATACCACAGACAGGTACCTACTCAGAAACGTAAAACTTATAACACCTCTTTTTCTGTCAAGGGTTAAAAACAATCTTCTTTGTCTAACTACTTACAATATCCTCCCGTCTATCTAACATATTTATTGACACAACTTATTTAGGCCACGTCCACAACATGCAACTTAACAGACACTTTGACATTGCATTCGACTGCGTTCCGCCCCTCGACTTCACTTGCGTTCACCTTCACTGAACAGGTATCTTGTCCTTACTTAAATCCTAGAACAAGCGTGAGAAATATTGTATTGCAATTTGCAATTAGTAAAGGAATAAAAATTAAGGTATTACTTCATCATCATCATGCATCATCATCATTTTAGCCATAAGACGTCCACTGCTGAACATAGACCTCCCCCAATGACTTCCAGGTATTACTTATTTTTATTTATTTAATCTTAAATAACAATGTAAATAGGTGGACTCTGACACTCTGGACATTTTCTGTTAGTCAATATAATGATGGAATGAAGATAGCAGAAGAAAATGACTACTTTAACTTTTTAGTACTTGTAGTGATTCCTGCCGATGTTTTGTTTACTTTTAACATTGCAAGCGCTTATCAGCAGTTCAGCACATACCTGCGGTATTAAGGTTCCAAGAAATAATGCCAGCAATTCGTTACAGTTAATATTGACTTAGTTTTATAAAGTAAAACGATGTAAACGGGGCAAGGCGTAACAAGGCGACTTTCTCAGAATTCGCGATAGATCCGATAAGATTGCAATGTTAACTTGAAAGTGTTTGTTAACTTGTCCGAGGAGATAAAGTTCTTTGTTCTTCTTGCCGGCTAGTTCCGCGATAACGTATCAGACCATCGGAATTCAAAAAGAGAATTGTAAAATGAGCCCATTGGCTACATTTACTGTACCTACACATAAATTTGCTCTCATAATTATCTCCCCAGTTCTCTATCACTCAAAGGTTTGCTGGGAGAGAACTCAGTATTGAGTTAAGCTCGCTTTTGTATTTACTTTTGCCTTTATCAAATTTGGTGTACAATAAAGAATTAAGATTTGCTACTCATAATGACGCTTTTTGTTTTTTTTTGTCCTAGAACAATAGAGCAGTTACCTTTATAATCCGTGACTAGTGTTGCCAAGTCCGTTTTTCCATTCAATATTTCGGGACTTGAATGAAAAAGAAACGGGACAAGGACGGAAAAATCGGGACGCAAGAAAAATACATAGGTAATATGGTTATTTAATTATGGTTTTACATATTTTATTGATCAATGTCATTTAAGTAGGTTCCAACGACGACAAAGGCTGCATATTGTTTAAAAAGCGGGACTTCACGCGTCCCTCTTAGGATGCTAGCGAGCGAGACGTGTCCTTAGAGCTTAAACTGCTTGTAGGCCTCTGATATAGCCATGGAGCATATACAAAGGATATGGCTTTACAGCCGTTCAAAAACCTCTCAGGTGTGCTAGCTTCCTTACGATGTTTCCGTTCACCATTTCAGCAAGTGATAATAATTAATTTCTAAAGTGCACACATGTATCTGAAAAGTGAGTGGTGCTTGATTGGGTTTCGAACCTACGACTTAGCAGTCCAACGGTCATATCGCTAACTATGAGAGAAAGTAGGTACCACATAGAAAAAAAACATTTGTTCTATCGAATTTCATTTTGTAAACCCTCCTCTGTAGTAATTAGGAAGTAAATAGGAATACACATGGGCGAGTCTATTTGTGTTTTACAATGTTTTCAAGGATTTTTCACATGTTAGTTTCACACTGGCATGTCATGACATGTTGCGTGTTTTTATGATTTAATTAACATATTCTCGTGTGAAATAATATTCGTTTTGTGGATAAAATAGGTACTTAATATTTTTGTTACAAAAATATTTGTTCAATTTGTTAATGTTGTTATAACTAATTCTAATCCTGTTTTATTTAGTTTTGTTTATTTGTATTTTAAGTTACTATCAATAAATAGACCCCATAAAAACGTAGGGACACTAGGTATTTTATGTGCCATTTCACAATGCACAAATACCTAGATTGCAACAAATATCTGTGGATCACATTATGTGACGGTGTAATTAAAAATTAACTCAAAACCTGAAAAGGGGTCATTGAAGTCATCAAGACAACTTCTGCTATGGGGCGAACCCTGAAATCAAGAAAAAATTTCAGCTGTTCTATTAAAGTTCATGTTGAGTTCCTATATGTTAACAAAAATGTATGGAACAGCAGTTTTTTTTAATTGTAGGGTTGGTCCTATAGTAAAAGTTATTTATAATGATGAGTTCAATGACCCCTTTTTAGTTTTTGAGTAAATTAAATCGCATCAATTAGTAACATACATTAATTAGTATAACCTGCGAGTCTTGAAGACCAGAGTAAATAGGTACATTATTTCTAGGTAAGCGTACACCATCGTCGACCGCATCATTGCTTACCATTAGGTTATAAAGCGGTCATATGCGAGCCAATCAATTAAATTGATAATGTTGTCAAGACTAATACACATATAATATAAATAAAGATTTTCTACCACATAATAATGATGATTCATGTAAGTATTACGAAATCAAGTTATGGGTAATTGTATCTACACAATATGTAAGTATTAATTGAATGTGTATATGATGAAATGCCGGTAACAAGATAGGTATGGCAGTTAAATGACGAACAAAAACAACTCAACCTTTTTTTGCGGACAAAGTCATGTATTTGAACGTACTCGAATGTAATTTTAAATATTAAAAAAAGAACAACAATAGTTTTTTGCTGTCAGCTTTGTTCACACCCACCATTTTGTATTGAATTGTAATATTTATGTTTGTGTTTAAGCCTTATACTGGTCGTAATAAGGTCAAAAAAACAATTTGAGGTTTTGGTTATTTTATCATTTAACATTTATGTTAAACGATTTTAAGTCTTAGTGAATTGCAATAAAGACTTGTCTAAATTTTGCGTTTTTTATCATGCCTAACTTTATCCACAATACACTGACTGCTTACTGTCAAGCGGTTTTGATTCTTATTGCTGATAGTAATAAGGCTTAAGTAACTGTAAATTATGATTGCTATCGCAGCTGCTTGGATTTGTCTGGCATTGGAGCCGAGGTCGATTGGAGCGCTATAATAGATAAAATTATTGACTTTAAGTCAATGTCAAGTTTGGGTTTAGCATGCAATGTATTCGAATATAAATAATTAACGTTTGTTATTTTTTTATACATCACGTACAAAACGTTTTATAGATAATCGACTGTTTTTCATATTAGGTAAGTAGTAATTTTCTTTAATGTTTTTTCCTTCCATAATAAATCAATTATGGTCCATAGAAAAAGTGATTGAAGTCCCACTTGTAAGAACTTAATTTTGTTATAAGTATCGAAGTAAATATTTGTAAAGCGTGAATTCTTGCTATGCCCACACTGTCCCAAAACTGAATAATTACCTTAATGTTTAACCCTTGAACAAAATCTTAAAGCAAGAATTTTTTAGTAAGAATTAGAAACAAAACAAATTCAGCCAAGCGTATTTCTCAAATTTCCCTACAGGAATTTATACACAATGCATGAACACTCAAATACCACATAAACAAGTAAAACTAATCACGACAAACGAATATCTGATCTGCTGGGCCCCGCACAGAGAGGACTACATTCGTTTTGAGCCCCAATGGGATCATACAACATATTAATATGTATTATGTGACCTGATAATTATGTCGACAGAACACATCCAATGAATGAAATTTGGTTCCATAGAATACAAAATCCGTAGTCCGGCCGAACAGGATTCGATCATCTATCAAAGCTATAAGGACTGTACCTAGTAGTATTCTAGGCTCTTCATACACACTAGGTTCGTCTTTCTCTGAACTCTTACAAAGGAAACTTCTTAAGCTAACATTTGTTTATGGTTTATACTATAATTCGACTTTTGTTCAGCTGCATCATATTAGAAGCAGACACCAAGATTGTTTGAGATTGTAAAGGCTAGACTTAAAAAGATTACTTGCGCTGCGGAAAGTAGCTCGCAATACGAGGCGTTCTGAAGATCATTCCTATTTTAAATTCATGTAAAATAATTCATACTACCTACCTCAATACTTAGATTAACTTCTCTCTCCGCGCTCTCTATTCAGTGTTCGAATATGATAAACTTTTACTATGGGACGAACTCTGAAATCGCAAAGAAAATGCTCTGTCGATTGAGAGCTGGTTTTTTCGTGATTTTCGACAAAGATTTCAATTGTTATCTTTGATTTTAGGACTGGCCCCACAGCAAAAGTTACCACATACCCTCGTTTTTGTCCCACGCGCACATACTGGGACGAGAAGCTATATGATTTTGTAAATGAAGACACAAATTTTAGCTGTTATATTAGATAGGCCTTGGCGATTTGAATTCTCATTGTTAAAATACCACCAATAATCGTACTTAATACCACGAAAATCTCCAACTTCACAGTGATGTCTAAAATCTAAATTATTATTTTTGGCTTTTTAAGTTTTGCCAAAAGCTTGGGCAAATTTGCGTTTTTAATTATTTTAGGGTTTCGTTAAATATTAAGTTTTCCAACAGTGTTTTGACGCCTAAACAGTTTAGAACCCCCAGTACACGGTATATGTAAAGAATTCTTTGACTCATCTGTCTCTACAAAGCCTATTGCATAACATAAACATCTAAAAATAGTTATGAATAACATTTACCAGTTCCGATAATATCAATATGTATATTAATTATACAAACAGTACAAACACGATGTTTACAGCGGTCACCATCAGGACAACTAGCAATTTTCATGCACTTTATGTGTATAGTTATAAGAACCATTTTACAACTTATCATTGACGTGCTGTTTACTGTAAGGTTTGCTGAGTGAGTCACAGATTACTTTGACTTAGGTCTATACTCTATGGGTCGGTTACTTCCTTGCTAAGCACGTGCTTGTTTTTGTTTTGCTTATCGAAAACAATTCTTAGGACGTTTTTCCATTCCACCTCCCTTTGAGATGCAGGGGTAAGATGCAATTTCTTCGTAGAAAACTAATTTTTACCTGCATCTGATTAGATTAGAAACAGCTCACAATCTTTCATCCTTTTCTAATGATCTCTGTTAGAAAGAAAGATAGGGTGTCTAAATTAGTTTAGAGTGTGTAGTATAAGAGAATTAGTACCATTGGCATATTTCTATGCTTGTGGCCGACCAGTAGTAATCCGCATCACATTGGCTGGGTACCTTTACCTACTATCTAGTTTTAATCTAATCCCGAACTTGCGACCTCACGTGATATTTAATGTCTGTTTATGTAGACAAAAAACTTGCTCGGTAGCTCCTAGACATGGCTCACGTTTTGCGGTTCTTTATATTTTTAGACGTATTACATAATCAGAATCTGTGAAGTTAGGATGTTTATTATTTTTAAACAGTGCTTACTGCTTACTACCTTCTAGAAAACATATTGTGGTCTTGTGGCCAGAGACAACTCGACACGTTACGTAACAGACTAAAAAATAAATATTGTTTTTCAATGCACTAGAGACAGAAAACATATAAAAACAAGGTCAAAGTTGTTACTTTTGTAGCGCTTTGGGACACACAAATCCATCATCAAAATTAAACCTTTATGGTATGTCGTTAAAGTGACGGACATTTTTGTTTTGGAATAGCTGGCCGTAAATTCTTTGACAATATAAACACCCTCGTTACTTTAAAAAAATATATAGGTAAGCAAGGAATTAACAACTGTAATCCTTGGTATTAAGAATTGAAATCTATTTGAATCGAGATTTCGTATTTAAAATTTTAAAGTAGCACGCTCCGATGCATTCCAAAGAGGCGTGATGCATTCCTCGGTCATATATCACTGTAAAAAAAAAGTTGCATTCCTTTACAAGCAGAGTGAACGTAAGAGTTACATATTTCACAAGTTATCTGACACTTGTGAATTTGTGAATGAGTTGGGAAATAAGTCCATTGTTAATTTCACACTTCAACAAAACAAGTATTAATATTTTGTAAAAAATGGCTTCGTTGTTAAAAATTCCGTTGTATACATACACATCATACTGAAGGGTTGATTGGCTGAATGATAAAACACTCAAAAAGTCAAGAGTCAAGACACATTTTACTCTTTAGGCTAATGAATTCTTTAATTACCTATAATAAGAAACAGAATTATTATAGTTTGAACTTTACTTGCCAGTTGTAAGCGTAATAAACTACCCAATGGTTACAAATTCACAATATGCCTGTAACGAATGTTCCAGTGCTCAAGGGAACATGTTGTAAAGTTGGCTCGGGTCAAGGCGAGTAAGCACTTTACGCGCTATTTGTAAAACTCAACATTGAGCTTTGACGGTTTTTGACTGTTTAAATTAGGAAATAATAATTTAAAAAACGAACATCCTTGACATTAGTTTTTTTGTATCATGTGGGAATTAAAAAATAAATCGTCTAAGTAGGTACCTACCAAAACTCACGAGCGAATGATTATTTTTTAAAAAAAAGCCAAGGTTTTAGAATTTTAAATTGACTTTAATAAGCACTAGATAAGTATTGCCTGGAAGTATTCTTTGTATCTGAAAGTCACTGGGAGGCCTATGTTCAGCAGTGACGTCTTATGGCTGAAATAATGATGAAGTATCCTTTTTTTGCCCTTTTTAGGGTACCGTAGTAAATCAAGAGTCCCTTCGACCAACAAGTTCAAACTTATTACCTATAGTTTCGTCATTATCTGTCTGTCGTATTACCAACACTTACCTAGATTTGGTACCTATACTTTTCAAAAAATTTTTATACTTACGTAAGTAGGTATGCATTTTATACGAATACCCTTTGAATTTACCATTTGAGCGTCAGTTTGTCTCACATTTGCCCGGTTTGATAACTATTCATCATTCAATTGGTTTAACTAATTTAGATTCAATTGGATTGAAGGGTTACTAAGTAGGTATCTCTTCTGGCGAGACATGATTGCATTGGCTGTAGGTACTTAAGACTTATTTGTAATTGTTTGAATATCCTGCTAAAAGACATCTTCTGTTAATAAATTTTAAAAAAGAATGAACCATTTCAAAGTTCACGTCATCCTCCCAGCCTTATTATTCCCAAACTTTGTTGGGGTCGGCTTCTAATCTAACCACTTTAGAGCGATTGCCTGTCTGACCTCCGCAACCTAAAGAGATATGATAAATACTCTGAAGTTAGATCATTTGTCAGAGTTTTATGAGGGTACTGCGAATGCGAACCACTGTCAAAGATCTTAATGACAGACGGGGCCAACGGCTTAACGTGCTTCCTGAGGCACGGAGCTAGTAATTGTTTCATAATTTACATAACTTCCGAAAATTCACAGGTGTGTGCTTTAGGTTCGAACCTGAGACCTCTGGCTTGCCAGACAACTGTCATACCACAGAAATTGTGTTCACAATAATCACTTACAAATTCATCCCGTAACTTTCACCTACCACGCAACAATGCATTGGGTAAACTTGACACATCCAACATAACCTGACCTCTGACATTAAATAAAAAGTTCCTACTATCTTTTCGTTTCGTAGCACTGGGGTCCTACCACAGATTACTAAATAGTTAGGTACTACGTAAGTCCTACCCTCGAAATAATACACCGATGTTTCGGTTTGAAACGAAATAACGGGAGACCCACAATCGCAAACCTGCCGAATTAGTACTATTTCAATAATGTACTTAGTCTTTCTTTCTTTGTCGTATGGTTGGTGAACAACCTGGTGTCAGAGTTTAAACCACCTGTAGGCCGCTGACATGGCTTTACACACCGTTGAAAAATCTCTATTTGTGCTGGTTTCCTCTCGATGTTTTCCTTTACCGTTTTAGCAAGTGATAATTAATTCCTAATACGCACATGAATCCGAATAGTTAGTGGTGCGTGCCTTGGTTTCGAATCTACGGACCTTTGATTTGGCAGTCCAACGGTCATACCACAAGGCGATCACCTACTTAGTGCTTTCGTTTGTCATTTCGTTTTAATTTTTTTTTAAATATCGAAAAAAAAAATTAACAAACGAATAAAAGTGCGATCCGTCAGTCGAAGCTTCGTCGTTCGAATTTCGGAATAGATTTGCCAAAGATTGCTGCACTCTGTAGAGGCCTTGTTATACTGGACGGTATCAAATATGGCGGCATTGGGTTTTTCCTGCGCTGTAATAAAATGTATTTGTTATTGCGACGACGTTTAAGTTTTGTGGTTAAATGTAGTACCTACTGTGGAATACCTAACTGATAAATTGGAGGGTTAAGTCGTGATTTGTGAGTGGTTATAAACTTCTGACCATACAATGTATTCTGAGAGCCTAATAGGATAATATTTAAGCGCGAGTATTTTATGCCTATGCGCAAATGCAATGCAAATGAGACTACAATAGCCCTAATGAGACCTCTCGTTGTTTCTCTTATTAAGTACATCTATTCAACCATTTAATTAAAGCAACGTGAACATTTTTATATTTTGTTCTGTCATCTAAAGGAAAACTTGAACCTAATCTACTTATTGTTTGTTCAACAACGATTTTTCCTTAAAAATATGTCTAATAAAGGTAGGTATTTCGATAGTATTACAGACTATTAATTAATTATTTCAATAACTTAACCTTTATTATTCAGTTGCCCTCACCCGTAAATGTCAAATAATTAAAGGAATTATTATTAAGTTATACTACAGGGAAAATGTTTTAATTAATTACTGTTTTTGAACACAATTCTATAGTATGTACTGTGTACCATATATATACTTAGTTAGGTACCTACATCAATAGTTATTGTATAGTAACCTATTGGCACCACAAAATATTTTTGTGTTATTACGATATAGATAAGACCACCCATTGTAAGATTTTATGTAAATCATATATTCTAATATTGGATTTGTCAAAGTGGTGTACATACCTACAATAAAGAGTAGGTATAATAAATAAAATAAACATTCTTATTATCATCCTTATATACCTATAACTAGCTTTAATATACCAAAACTTTGTTGGGGTTAGCTGAATATCAGTTTTTTATGGAGCGACTACCTATACCTACTAGACTATTATTATTACCATCTTGAACTGGTGGTAAAGAGGATTTTGATAGCACTGTACTGAAAGACAAAGATTTTAATCGTGCTTGTAATCAATTAGCTTATTAAATTTAAATATTAATTAAGAAATTTAAAAAACCCATCCGTATCAGTTGTTTTTTCAATTTTCTACAAAAACTTAATTAAATCGACGAATTAGACGGAAACTTACATAAAAAACAAATAACAAATTTGCTTTGATTTGATAACCTTCTCTTGTTCGTTCAAGAAACATTTGTTTTCACATTTTTTAATTATCTTTTTTTATGCCTTTTTCTGTTTTCTACCTATATATTTTCTATTTTCCTGATATCAATCGTCCTTCGAGCTTGCTGGCTAGCATAACTAGACCTCTTAAACGATGTAGTGCGCCTGCGTGACACTAGTCACGTGTGCTGCACATAACTTTACGAGCCTCTCGAGGACGTTTTTTACTGTAAAACTGTTTATGTACACATAATAATATACACATTTAATAACGTAGATAATACTTTATACTTGTACTTTTATATAAGTACTAGCTTCAGAACACGTGGCGCCATCTGTTGTCATAAGAACGTTATGGCTCTTTTCCTGTTTCCGGGAAGAGTCCTTTTTTTTGAATGAAAGACTCTATGTCCGTTTCTTTACACCTGAATATGATGCAAAATTTCAGGATGATCGGTTCAGTGATTTAGGCGTGAAAAGGTTACAAACAAACAAACTTACTTTATAATATATAGTTTGTTAGTTTATTATATTATTAGTTAAGATGATAATAATAATATTATCTCAACACAGGGATGAAAAGTCCTTGGTTTAAATCTAACTAAGCACCACTGCGGCACTGCCTGTACTGACTTTTCAGTGCTGAAATATTGTGATAAAATCAACAGACGACTCAATCTCTTAAGTTTTTTTTAATGGGGTTAAACCATTTTAAAGGTCTACAGGCGGTTTAAACCTTAGCACTAAGTTATTTATCAAACATACCATGGAATACAGAAGATTTAAGCCTTCGTACAGATCTTTCAATGTTACTAACATGTTTTAAAATAGACAAAACCCTTTGCTCTCACAATCTATAATTAGCGGTGACTTAGCGGAGACTTGGTGCTCAAATAATGAATGGGCCGGAGATAAACCGTGACATGTTGCAGGTGCATTACGTAAGGCACCCATTAGGGTACTATTTCTCTTTCGCCGCCGCAGTCGCCATAATATTGCCACGAAGATAGCTGTTTAATTTTTTCTTTATAGCCTTAGAGTATATAAGAAAATATAGAGCAACCCTATAGAAGTATGAACTTTGAGCACGGGTATGAACAACGCGGCCGCGACACGAGCTCCGTTTGCGATCATACCTCGATCAACTGCGGTTCAACTAAGCTCCACGAGCGAAAAAGTTACATTTTAGCTTATATCATGGTTAACTGCTGAGTTAAATATTGAAAAACGTCTAGAAAACATAATTTGAAAAAATGACATTTTAACTTTTCTATGGTGAGACCTGCTTTCGCTCCGCACAAGGCAATGTGGTTGACGTTATCACTCTATATTTTCTTGAATACTCTATGTTTATAGCTTATTAGATAGCTTGTTTTCTTTTACTAAAACCAAAATCACTGAATCTAGAATTAGATAAGGGTACAATATCAACTGCGGCAACAGGGTCCGACTTCAGAACGTACGTACGACGTAAGAACCTTGCCGTCTTCAACTTCTTTCTTTTTTTCTTTTCTTTGTCGTATGGTTGATGAACAACCTGGTATCAGAGTTTAGACAGGCCGCCGCAGGCCTTTAAAATGGCTTTACACACCGTTGAAAAATCTCTCAGATGTGCTGGTTTCCTCACGATGTTTCCCTTCACCGTTTTAGCAAGTGATACTTAATTTCTAATACGCACATGAATCCTACGACCTATTAGAACCTACGACCTTTGACTTGGCAGTCCTACGGTCGTACCACTAGGCTACCACTGCTTATTGTCTTCAACTGCAAGGTTCCTATACATTTTCTAGCTGTCCGTCGCTGTCGCCGGTGTCGGAATTGTATCTTAAGTTAGACTGAAATAAAATAATAACAATAAAAAAACTTCCCGTTCAGCATTGTCCTCATTACAAATCAATCTTTTTTGAAACTATAGCAATCCTTTGTGTATAATAATAAATGTATAAATGTATCTCACGTACATTTACCTATTTATTGTGAGTTGTGCACTCCATATGTATAAACTTGTTTGTGGCACCAATATAGCTTTTATGTGTTTCTGTTTAGAATTTATTTATAGTATCTGAAGGCTGATGGAGTAGTAAGTATACTAAACGCACGATTGATTTAGTACGCGAGTGTGAAAACACAGAATAACCAAATATACAGGGTTATTTGTAAAACACCAGCATCCTTTAAAGGGTATCATTAAACACATCATTATGAACAACTTTTACTATGGGACCAACCCTGAAATCGCAAAAAAAAAACAGCTGTTCCATACATTTTGTGGATGTGGAGTCATGTGAACATAAATGTATGGAACAGGTGATTTTTTCTTTGCGATTTCAGGGTTGGTCCCATAGTAAAAGTAGTTCATAATGATGAGTTTAATGACCCCTTTGAAGGATGCTGGTGTTTTACAAATAACCCTGTAGATAGGTTTTTTTGTCTCTGACGTTTCGATAAGGATATGAATGTATGGTGAGATTCCATAACGCAGTGATCTGACGATGCATTGAACTGTAGTGATATAAACAGAATATAAATAGAAAGTCGCCCTAATGATCCATCAACAAGAACTTAAAATAGGCCCTAATTCTAGTACCTATTACTGATGAATATTTATATTGTTCAATCGTGTTCAGGTAATAACTAATAACCCTACCTACTAAGAGCCGATTTCACCACTGACACTAAACGCGATCAATCGAGTTAAACTCGTGAACTTAGTTTAATTAAACTCGGTTAATGAAGTGAATGGTGAAATTGGGCCTAAGTTTCGATAACGGACTCTAAAATGAACGGTTTGTTTTAAATACACCAACTAAAGTATTAGTACCTACCTAAGTACATTTTTTTTTACTAAATATTTTTTAATTCCTTTGGTAAAAAACCCTTGACTTGACAAAGAAATTCCGGACTATTATTAAATTGTTCTTTTTTTTAAAAAAAACCTACTTTATTTTCGCCACACCTCTATACCGGGAACCGTTCCACTGTTTCACAAATAACGTTCGGAAACCAATGAATAAATAACAAAAGAGGGAAGTTTTTGAAGTAGCACAGACTATGTGCGTCGTTTATTTGGCGGGGCGTCGTCGGCGGCGCCCTGGCGTCGGGAACGGCGCGCCGACGTGGCGCCCTACGCCTTTGCCCCCGACGCGACGAGCATTACCACTGGAACGAACGTGTTTTTTAATGAGTCTGATCGCCTTATTTGTCTTGTTGTCGCCTGAATCCTACTCCTTGTAGGTAATATTATGTACATTTTCTACTAAGAAGTCTCTGACTTCTCGTTGCGCATGTTGGATTCAAGTTCTAGCAACACATGGATACCTACTACAGATAAGGTAAATGTACCTAATGTTGGCACTTTACCATTTTTGGCACTCTACAATTTTTCGACAAAAATAAGTTACTTATCAATACCGTCCCGCTCGGGGATGCGAGACGGTTATGTCGGGCTGTCCGGCCTAGAGATGGTGGGCGGCCGGCATACCGACTAAAACCCCTTCTGTGTCACCTCTTATCCGCATGATGGCGGGAACGCGGTATCCCTAGTGTACTACATCCGCGAACCCGCCGCGGACGTCCGTCACCGGACCCTCCTCGGGGTGGGGTGATTGACACCCACCCACCGTGACCACTTCGAGGACCATGTGCAATGAGCGCCAGACGACCCCGAACCTGACGCCCATGGTCCTCACCTCGGCCGCAGAGGATAGGGAGAGCGGCGCATCGTAATACCGACACTCCTCTTCCCCTGCGGCCCCACCGTGTCCGCAATCCAGCGGTTGCGGCCCCGCCGAGGCCGCGGAAGGTAGGGAGAGCGGCGCACCGTAATACCGGCACTCCTCTCCCGCCGCGGCCCCGCACTCCTCAGCCGCGATGTTGTTCCTACAACACCGCGGCCCGCCTTTGTTGCGGTGCTGCTGGGTGCTCCATCCATACAGCACCGCAACCCGCCAGGGCCGCTCCAACGCGGGCTTCCGGCACAAAGCCCGCAGGAGCAGCGCCTCCTTGGGGTTCCTCTTAGCTTCGCCGTGAGCCCAACCACAGCTACTAAGCCCCCCCGCCACGACAAGGCGAGAACCCACATTCGGGGGGGGTTTTATTTTTACCTTCTCTTATTGGTTAAAATAAAGCTTATGCTTTCGAAGTTTAGAATTGGGGTTTACTATCCTCTTCTCGCAAAATGAAGATATACATAAATAAGATATACAACAGTGACAGCTCTTTGAGTTTGACAGTAGAACAAGTGACGTCACCTAGGTATTCGCAGTGCCGTCACGTGCCGTCTCTATTTAATTAAGAATGATCAAAGCCCTTTAATCAAGGAGTAAGACATTTTTGGAATATTTATAATATTTTTACTCACAATTTTTGCAATTTAAATAAAAATATGCATAATTTATAGAAATTATATTGTCTATTCCTCACAACAGTTAAAGAAATCACTTTGTTGCACATAGTAGGGGAAAGTAACCCTATACAGACATGGCACGTATTTTATATCGCTGCGAGCACACAGGGGTCGGTACGCAATGGATTTTAGCTTAGCGTGTCATTAGACGGGACACGGCTACCCGGTTAATGGTTTGCGGCTTATGTACTTAACTATTTAATTTAGAAAGTAATCGTATGCCAGGACAACTCCGTTTTTCTTTAACTGACTTCTAAAAAAGGAGAAGGTTCTCAATTCGATGCGTATTTTTTTGTTTGTTCACCGATTACTTCGTGATTAGTGGTCGAAAGGTCTCCGATTGGTCCCATATAAATATTGTCAAGATCTGATGATGAACTTCGGAGATACAGATAAAAGAACGGAACTCCATATCGGACGATAGCAAACCTCTTGTAATAACTAATTTCAGTTTGTTTGTAACGTGATAGCCTAGTGATGTGACCGGTGGATTGCCAAGTCAAAGATCGTAGGTACAAATCCTAGGCGTGCACCACTGACTTAAAATTCGTGTGCGTTTTGGAAATTACCATTAAGTATATAAATTGTGGAAGTGTTGGCTTCCCCCTTTGAAGTTAATGTGTAAGTAATCAAAATTTTTAAAAAAACTTTGAAAATAATTATAAACAAAAAATAAAACCGACTTCAAAAGGAAGTTAACTTCCTTTTGAAGTCGGTTTTATTTTATGTAAAAAAAATCACGATTTTTGGTGGTGCTCATATTTTTATGAGGCTCATATTATATCTATGTAGGTACTTTAATTTATCTTTAGGCACATTATTTAATAGGTACAGCGTTGGTAAACAATTAATTGTTGCTGGCCAAACTAAGTGAGTAATTAATTACAGTCTGAAAATAGAATTAGCTGAAAAATAGTATGTATGAAGCTGCGCCGGCGTCGAACACTGACTCACACCCCAGTGGCGCCACTTGATTTATGGGGGACACTTGCAGAACTAAGGGATTTAAAAGATCATTTAACTAAAATAATAATTACTTATTTGTCACTTTGACGCGTGTTAACTTCGTAATTTCAAGTGATTTCTTACTTTTGTACTTGAATAAGTTTGAATCACAAGTATCACAACTATAAATCAATTTGATATTCTGTAGATCATCTGAGCTACACACACACACAAAGTTATAAAACATGCGCTAACTAGGTACAAAAGTGTTAAGGTTTTAATTCAAATACTGATTTTTTATATAGGTACCTAACTTTAGTTACATAACATCAATAATCCTTAAAAAAATAAATAAATAATGCTATTTAAAATTAAATACCTAATACTATTTAAAATCAATTAACTATTTAAAATTAAATAATGGTATTTAAAATTAATAATGCTACTTATTTATCGTCTGTGTAAACTTAGTATAGTTAATAGTACCTACCCAGTGGATAGAATAATTCCGATTTATTATTGACTAGGTAGTAGGTACTTATGTGTCAACAGCTATGTTTTTCCTTCAGGACAATAAGGAAAAAACACATAACGTGTGTTTCCTTAAGAACCCACATAATATAGTGATTCGAATCACGTTTTATTAAATGCCACATTGAAACATATAGGTACCAACTTCATTTTGGCAAATATTTTAAACGAAAAGATTGCTTTAAAAAATATAATAACTACAGTTTATCCGCTCAAATGGTTCTCAGTACACCCACACACTATGTTGGATACTTGTGAAAATAAATAAATACGTTATTTAATAATATAAACATAGAACAAACAAACATAGACTCACGCCTGTATTCCCCAGAAGGGGATAGGCAGAGATGTATGCAATACTCTCACGTTTTGTCGGCTATGGTTTAAGTCCCATGTAACCAGGCACGATTCCATGACTCCGTGCTGCTACTAAGAATTTCCTAATGGAAAAACCCACTTTGCCCGACCCGGGGATTGAACCCAAGACCTCGTGCTCAGTTGTGACCTTGATACTAGACCAACGAGGCAGTCAATAATTCAACATACAACCTTTGACTTGGCAGTCCAACGGTCTTACCACTAGGCTATTTCTTTGAATGAGACTACCAAAGATGAAAAAATTGGAAGGATTAAGACCTTTGCCCAGAAGAAATGGAATAATATCTATTAGGTTAAAAAAGTTGAAAAAATAAGAGTTAAAAAAAATGTAGAAGGAGTATTCCATTCATCAATTGTGTACAGGATTCCAACCTGTAATTTTCTGAAAAGGAAAACCAGCCCTCGCCAAATGATCTGTCCGTAATCTATGAATGTGTGGGTTAATTAAATCCTGGTACCTACTCCTACACAAAACTTCCTGTTTTGAACAGAAACAGACATTAAACTGTCGGACTTTGCCAATACATTAATTAAAACAGACAACTGTTATCACGACTGACGTTTTAATAGGAAGCTTTTAGAGAATTGTTTGAAAAAGAATGTTCATTCACAAAAATACAATGAAAAGTCGAATTTACGTACTTATATTTACCTTTTTTAAGCAAACGTTGCCACTTGTGAAAAATATCAACGACTGGAACTTAACGACCGACACATATAGGCTCTAATTACTAGGGAATTTGTATGAAGTGATCTGTCAGTTAAGGTACCTAACAGAAACTTACAAATAACTTGGTCAATAAGTTGTTTACTAGAATGATAGAGTGAATATAATATTTTCTCATATATTACTCTAAGATTTTGCTTCGTTGTCAATTCAGAGGTCTGTGGAGGAATGTACTGTAAGTGGTTTAAATTTTGACACAGGTCTCTAGATTGTTCATCACCTAAAATACGTTATAAAGATAAATTAACTGCAAAAGGCCTAGTAACAAGCATAATATTATTTATGGTAGTGTTAGACAGTAAGAGTCAACGAGGGGCAATAGATCATTAAATATTCGTATTGATTGGCCGCAAACGTTAATTTAAAACGCTAACAAGCTATCGTGACGTGTTTGTTTATAACAAAGCAAAACGTAACACACAACACAACATAATATAAAATACGCAAAACAATAACACAGCGGATCAGTTTGATTGGAGGTCTGTATTAAAAATATAAAAGAATGTCTGGGTTAGCTTAATAGATGGCTGTGAACTAAACTTTAAAATACGTCCACCACCAGTACCTTTAAGGCCCAATTTCATCATTCACTTTCATAACCGAGTTTAATACAACCAAGTTCAGCTCTATGCAAATTGCAATTCTGAACTCGTTTAACTTGAATTGATCGCCAGTTATGATTTAAAGTGTGCTGGTTTTCAGGTAGGGTTTATAGACTTCTGCTAATCATGCTTCAGTTGAAATGAAATCAGAATGTGTCAATCACCACAACTATGAGATTTTCTTCATAGAAACTTTTATCAATTTCCATATTTTTTTTTTCAACTATCCGCAACCATGAAACGAACATAAATGTTTATATCCATCTAAAAATCTAACAATAGCGAATCATCAAACTATCTATCATAAATATAGCAATAAAACAAATAAGAAGCCATCAATTTTGATATAAACAATGGAAAATTGGCAGAGTGACATGAGGCCCCATAATTGAAGCCGCTAATAACGAGACGAGTGATTCAGAGTCCTGTTTTAGTTTTAAGGTCGTCTTGCCAATTCTAGCTCGGCTTAGCTCTTCAACGAAGCGTGCGTATACTAAAATAAATTGGGGCAATAAGAAGTATCCGCGACAGGTGATGGCAGATGGACAACACTGCTTTTAGACTGGTAGTGGTGTAGATTCTGAAGTGACATGTGTAACAGACAAGACTTTCGTCTTATTCCTTCGTGTTAGCACGATTTGCTGTTGCTAGCAAGCATGAATGTTACCAGTCAAACCGATATAAGGCTTAACAAGTTTAATCTAATAACTTAAGGATAGTTAGGCAGCGCGAGCGATCGGCGAGTGCCAGACTGATTTGAGCCATTTCAACACGAAGCAGTAATAAACACTTATTAGAAATAGTGTTAGGATTCTAGTTAGGTAGTCTACATAGCGGGCTCCGTGGAAAAAGAAAAACAGCTGAATGGTAGACTAGATTAGGTCAGATCTGTAACGTTAAGTATCACAAATAATCACAATACGCGGCATGGCATGCAAAATTTCAGACTAATCGGTTCAGTGGTTTAGGTGTAAAGGTTACTAACAAACAAACTTACTTTCATATAAGTATATACATATAATATTAATATACAATATTAATTATAATATTAATATTAGTTACAAGCTTGCAATCTATGTTTGTCCGGGTGGAATCTTGCAAGCCGAATTAGAACCACTTCCTCTTATCTTATAGAGTTGAATTTTTGCATTTCAGTTCCGATAACAATGCATTTTTATGGTAAGCATGACCTGAATGGACATCCAGGATTAGCTTCAGATAAATGAACTCTTCAACGGTCAACAGCACAGATACAAATTTTTACATTTAAAGTTTTGATATTCCAATATAACCAGATAAAAGCTTTGTTTTTATAAAAACTTTTTGGATTAAGATTCTGTTGTCAGTAAGGCGATATAAAATTTACGAATTATTTTATAACTGTGACTTATCTATAAAATGAGTAAAGATGTATTGACACTAAGGTCGTTCTGCAGCTAACAGGGCCAAGGTAGCTCGCATAATAGGAAAATATCCATATACAGTAGTGTAAAGAATGTTTATAATAGTTAAGTAACCGTGGGTAAGGTTTGACTGATGATGGGTGCTCATAAATCGAGACATAAATAAATATATTAGTTGACTTAGTTAACTTTATACAGAACAGAGAACTGCGGTCAGAATTATTGTAAACCAAGATAAAATAATGGAACTTAAATTCACTTATACTTAAAAAATCCTACCATGATATTTTAATTTTACCTTCAATAAGCAGGTTCCACGAATATCCTTTGCGCAACTCGCAAATTCTCAAAATAAATACCTGGGACTTTTAAAAAAGAAAAGAAAAAAATACGAAGATAATACGCAGCTATTCGAAATACATTTTCTAGAAGTTTCCATCGGTGCATTGCGTCATATTTATTTATTCTGTGTTTTCATCCGTTTTAACGAACTACTGGCACATGTCCCATTACACAGCAGGCCAAATAAATTGACACAAATGAGATAAAATCATAATAATATTATAATTTAATAATAGTATTTACTTATACATATTTCTAGTTTTTTGAAAAAAACATAATAGGTAAGTATAATAGCGAAATTTTTAAGCATTAATTACTGATTTTGTAAAATAGACCACATCAAAATGTTGATTTGATCTAATTGTTTCGCATAATATTTAATAATAATTATAAAATATTATGCGAAACAATTGCACACTTGTGCATTATGTAGCACCAAAACTAAATAATTTATATTACGTAGTACTATTATAAAATCGTCGTTTCTGTGCCTGTATTAAGCGTCATCTGACATACCTTGATAATGGAATTATACGTTTATATTGAATATATGAATTTAAAAAACAATCTCTATTCATCTTCATCATTATAACAGCCCACAAACGTCCACAATTAATCTGAAACCAAGGTATTATTTATTTAATAAAATATAATCAACAATTGAATTATGTAAAAAATATATTCGACTGAGCCAATATTTCTGCTCGTTGTGTACTACAAAATCGGATCTTACGCAACTTTTACCGGGAAATGTTTTCAGGAACATTAAAATTTCATTCATCACTCGCTTGGCTCCATTCAAATGATTTCGAGGACTTGTTGTTTATGATATGCGTGGTGATGAGTACTGATTAGTGACGCGTTCTGTGCAGGTAAGAAGTTTTTTTAATTTAATTTCGAGTAATACTTAGAAAAGTTGTAAAAGAAAACCAAATTTGACGTTTCCAAAGAAAAAAAATATTTCAAAATAAAATTAGACATTCTATTTTTTTTCTTTTTGCTACGCTTTGTTCGCTTGCTTTTTGCAGCCACCAACTTTCGCCAGCCAGTAAGAGCTTCAAAAATATTGATTAAAAAAGATGTCCGTTTTATTTTAAAGATTTCCTGAAACGTGCGCACGTTTTATAGAACATGTGACTAGATGAGTAAGTATGCATAATTTGAGGACCGCCAAATATTCGGATTTCCGGATTTATTACATCTTAAGTAGAAGCCAGTGGCTCAAGTTGTTTATCGTGTGCATGTAATGCATTTTTATTTTTCAATCTTGTTTCAAAATAAATTAGAACAGAAGCAACATAAATAATTTACAATTATTAATTACAATTTCGCCATCCCAACCTGCTTGCCCAGCGCCAGCTTTTACATCGTATGGTAGATGAACAACCTGATGTCAGAGTTTAAACCGTGTAGACCTCTGTCATGGCTTTACACACCGTTGAAAAAAGCTTGGCGATTACGGGCCTTACCTTCAATGAGCGCACAATAGAAACGCGCATTGGGAGAGGCCATGTTTAGCAGTGATGATGATGAAGAATGTGCTTTTTTTTGGTCTTTATTTTTGCAGATGCCAAAAAACATTTTAAAAACTACTTATGAATAATGAAAACTTCTTCTTAACAGGTTACCATAAAAATCTACTTACTGCAAATTCTATTCCGTCAATCCAGTCATATTTGATCCTCATATTATACATACTCAACTGTTTCTAGTACTTCGTTTTTTTTAGATAGGTACTATTAGTCACCATTGCACGTGCTAGTCTATCCATCTTGCAAACGAGTTCGATTCTTTGAAGCTAGCGAGTATTGCACAATTCAGGCCGATTATTGCGTATGCTTAAAGTTTCCATATTTATCCGAGGGCGTACGAAAATAATAACAATGACACACAGAATATATTTATGTTTGTAAACTGAGTCCGTTGCCATATTATGTGCAAAGTTATAGATTTGAGTTTCTAACTTCGATAACCTACTGCCCGTGCGGATAAAGAATGGGATTGAAAATGGCGCCAGAACTATTTGCTTCTCGCTCGCACACTTTGTCTTTGATGTATCTCGTTCCTACTCGCACCTACAGGTTATATGAGGACGCGCCATTTTCAAACCCATTCTTTATCGACACGGGTAGTAAGTATTTTTATAAAATTACAGAATGTCCTAGTATGGACATACGTAGGTACCCTAATGCCCGTATTAGGACATTCTAAGGTTTTCCTAGATAACAAAGATCCAGAACTGGAAATCTACGAATTTCCACGACCTACGATCCTACCATCGTTCTCCGGCCTATGAACCTTTATAATAAAATCTCTATGCATAAAATCACGTTGGAATGTTCCTCTATGGCTGCAACAAACGCAATTTCTCATTTAATTATTAACGAACATCATTTTATTGTAAGTACCTATATTTACATTAAAAAGTTGCCAACAATAGTCTATGGCTTTCCAGTAAGTAAACAGAACTCACCATGTTTTTTCCCAAGAACAAGTTATTTAATACAATCAATAGGTATTTGAAACAGCATTTATCATCCACTTCACCATAAAATCCGTCAGTATAAAAATATTATGCCAATCGTAATATTTTACGAGAGACATAATTTATACACACTTTTATTATGACGAATGGAAGAAAAGTTAATACTCTATAAAAAAAAAAGTATAATAATAATACATCCTAAATATAATTATTTAATAAGAAATGATGTGCTATAACATGTAAAAAATTCACAAAAAAAAAAAAAAAAAAAAAAAAAAAAAAACATCCTAAGTACTTTGATTATAATAATCAAAGCCTAAATACTCTATAATATTCTGAAAAAGATTTTTATCTAGCATGTCTGAACTCCGAATCAATCCAATAAATTCCCAAACGGAATTGCTGGGGTCAGATACTAAATTCCTAACCTAACTCGATGCCAAGATCTTTTTCAAAATATTTAAGTTTAAACAAACAGTGATTCAGTTTTCTTTCAATTGCCAATATTTCTACGGAGCGAATAATAATACATATGACCAGTTAGCCAAAGGGATACGATATTCTAATGTTAGATCAGATGTCAGGGGTTTTATGAGGGTGCTAACTTCCTATAAGTATTGACTGTCAAAGATTTTCATGATAGCTCCTACGTGCTCTCCGAGGCAAGGACCTAAGAAAATTAACGGCACAATTGGCAGCGGTTAATGAAAGCGATATACTCGTACTTTCTGCGCTTGATTTCTACATGGTATAAATGTAATTTTTGAGGCCGATAGACATATTTTTTCAGTATTTGCATCGTAGAATTATATCGATCCACGAGAAGAAAATAACATAGCCTATTATTTTAAGAAATAACATTTCATGAAATTGTATAGGTTTAAACCATCTATCTCTTTATATCCTTCAGATGAAATAAACATGAATGATTGCCACGAACTCGTTTCCATAAAAATGTTACCCCAAAATTTTCAAGGCTGGCAATTCTGTAAGTTTGCCAGAATCACGATCGTTTGGGAAAAACGGCTCATTTCCCTCAGTCACTTAAATCGTTAATTTATGATTTCCTATCATTAGCTGAGTCACTTATTTTCTTTTGAATAGTTATAAAAAAGATAGGCTGCTTATCTTTGCCGAATTATTTTTCATCGAAATGCCCGTCCCATTATCCTGTAGCGGCCAGGGTCTGTGGTGGAGACGTGGAGTAGGTAGGAGGTATAGATGGCAGTGGCGGAGGCTCTATACAACTCGATTCCTATCGGCTTCCCATTGAAAAATGGCACGGTCAATAATGCTTACTGTTTGTGCCATTGGTTCTGTGAGTTGGCTCTCACTTACCTCTTGGAAAAATTCACCCTGTACCACTGATAGATCTGCTCTGCGCGGCCCTGCTCTTAAGAAAACCCGGAACTTCGATATGTTGATGGTGATCACTAGGGTGGTTAATCGAAGTTAAGTTTTTCTTTAGCAACCTCACATGCCTCTGCGCCACATGCCTTTGCGCAACATGCCTCTGCGCAACGTATCGCAGCTCGCCAAATGTTGCCAAGTAAATACGAATTCACGCATCACACATCTCACTTTCTTTTTCTACCTATGAACACCTACACGTACGGAAGCACTTACCTCAGCACCGACGGTGAGTCTGTCTCGGTCTGGCTGAGTTCCAAATTGAAGCAGGATTTACGATCAAGCTCTGTTGCTATGGAGTACAGTGCGTTGACTCATTTGGAACACTCGCTCTTTTGAAGGTTAGTTCGTTGAATCTAACGCACGTTTTTCAAGGGTTTGCACTAGGGAAAGCTTTATCATAAATGTTTATTATGAAATGGGAAATCAATAGATCGAAATAGGAAAGTAGAAAAAATCCGACGGAAAAAAAGGATTAAGTTTTCAAATTGAATCGTAGATACATTTTACACATAATAATATGCAGGAAATGCCTTCAGAGAATCAAAGGAAATGCACAAAGATATTGGAAAGAAGGAAATGCATGTAGTAGGTATGCTGCTCGCCTTGTCGAGCGCTGTCCAGGAACCTGTATGCCAAGTCCCCCGTGCAAATCTGAGCGGGCCTACAGACAGGCACTGGACGGGGTTGCGAAGCGCGCTTGCAGTACCCGGTCCCGTCAGATACTATTAGATCAGATACTACTAGCAGTCCAACGCCCAACGGTCATACCACTAGGCTTTCACTGCTCCGTTTTGAGCTGACGCCGTCTTATTGTGCCATCAGGGTATCATCATTTAAGTAATTCCACACAGCTTACAGGATAATCACTAGCTAGTACGTGCTAGTACGACGGTGCTCGGATTCGGCCTATGCGCGTAACATCTGGTAGTGGATGTTCGGTGTCCGAAATAGCCGGCTTATATTTAACATCAATCGTTGTTCTATTACTGTGCCCCTGCCGAGCTAATTGCACGATGTATTAACGGATTTACTACACCTAGTAAAATACTGCAGTTTAATAAATAGGTAGGCATGTAAATGAGTATAGGATTCAATGATAAGCAATTTCGACGACTTGCAAATCTGCGGTGGGTCAGTTTCAACCCAAGGCACGCCTCCATTAAGTTGTTGTTAGACTGCCAAGTCAAAGGTCGTGGGTTCAAAACCAGGCACACGTGTACCTCTGACTTTTCGGATTTAATTATCAATTGTTAAAGCGGTGAAAGAAAAACATCGAGATAAGCATACCTGAGAGATTTTTCAACAATGTGCAAACCATTTCAGAGACGGGATTCTATTCTAGATATATGTATATATATTTTTTATTTATTGCCATCTAGCGTGGCAATGCTGCCAGCCTCCTGTCCTGGGCACGCTGCCTGCAGACGACGGTGATGGGGAGAATTTCTTTGACGCCTTCCCGTGACTTTTGTTTAGAACTACTTAATTTTCACTTTTATTTAATATGTAAAGTGTATTTATAGAAAGTAGATTAAATAATTATGATTAATTTGTACCTTAAGAATTTTAATTAATAAATTGATAATGTATTGGCATTGGATTAACGCATAAATAATATAATAATATGTATAGGTATGTTGAATTCACAGTACTGTTTTTTCTGTTCTGTGGTTGAATTGAACGAACATTTTTACGCTGCTTATTTTGTATCGTTAATAATCTACATAAAATGCAATACAATGGAGTGATTTAACAGCAACACGCACCTACAATATCGGATATTTTGTCCAAATCATGTAATCTGGTGACCTTGGCGTCTCCCCTACAAACCGGCGGAACAGGGCTGTCGCTAACTAATTGCCGTGTCAAAAAACACGTTTTTGTTTTTCTGTCTGCTGTAGATTGCAGTACAAAATGTAAATAACAGCTTTTGTTTACGAAATACATGGAACATGTTCCAAATTTAAATAAAAAAATATACCTAGTTGTCTCCTCATAAAAAATACTATGAAGAAATTCACTTCATTCCACATTTGAGTTTTTGAACACATTGTTGTTTTACCACGATTCAATGACTTCAGCCCCGGATCATGCCCCGGGCGGCACATTCAGAGGGCGACAAATTTAAGCCTGGCAACCAAATACACTAGGTACTTAAATTATACAGCGCTAGACCGGTCCTAGATAGTGTTCTTTGCAGAAAGCCTATGACTATCAGTCGGCGTGTTATGTGTGAATGTGAAATGATGATGATGCTAAAAGTAAAAATATGTGCGGGTGGAAGCGGTATTTTTCCGTTTTTGCCCCGCTTCGAAAAAAGATCCGGAACCGAATTACTTTGGTTAAGTGCAGACTATTTGAAAGACACAACAGTCTCAAGACAGCTTGTCAACTTCCTCTTGAATTCCTACTACTTTCATTAATTAGCCAGGTAACAATGCAAGCATTGGCTCGCGTTTTCCAATGCAACGTTACAATGAGTTCCTTTAAAAAGTAAGCTAGCAAATACCAAGATTCATGTCTAATACCTAATGATAATTGATAACTCCGCCTGTGAGAAGTTTTGGTCTGCATATAATTTCACAGGAACAGTACACTACCTTCTCCTAGTCAGAGATTCAATATTCTATGAAGAGATTATCAAACCATGCTCAGTAAGTGACTCGTAATAGAATAATACGCGTCTCTCTCTGTCCTTTCGGGCAATATCAACTGTATTGTCTAGGCATCTCTATAATCAAAGACTCAAGTCTCAAAGGTACTTCAAACACTTTTAGATTTATTTATTCTTCTTCTTATCGTGTGGTTGTTGAACAACCTGGTGTCAGAGTTTAAACCGCCCGTAGGCCTCTGACATGGCTTTACACACCATCGAAAAATCTCTCAGGTGTGCTGGTTTCATCACGATGTTTTCCTTCACCGTTTTAGCAACTGATAATTAATTTATAATACGCACATAACTTACGAAAAGTCAGAGGTGCGCGCCTTGGGATCGAACTCGAGACCAATTTCGAGAGAGAGATTTATTTATTTATTGGAACAAAACAATCAAATGTTTGCGATAATTAAGTATTTGTGATATAGCATTAGTTAGGAAATCTGTGTCGCAACGCAACCATTTGCGTAAGTAACTACAATTTTTACAAAGTCACTATTTTTAATTTAACCGTCATTTCCCATGGACTAGCCTTGAGACGAAACACCGAAACTAAATCAACGATTAGTCTTTATAAAATTTGTTCGTGCACCGCAAGATAGACACCTTATGAACAACACGTGTGCCTGCAACTACCTACCTCCAGCTACGTCGTAGACCGTAGCACTTCCTGCAACATGCTACGACCCCACTGACCTGCATTCGGTGACTTCAGCGACATAAAATATTATCCCAACTTTCTGAAAATTTGCTTAGTAAATAATGTTGCCAGATGTCCTGCTTGTGGTGGGATGTGCCGTTTTTCATCCTTCTCAGTTCTCATGGTCGGAACACGTCTCGCCCTGAACGGGAGTAGTGAGATTGATCTAATAAAAACTGTGATTTTGAATAATAGGATTGTAATGATGTTCCCAGCCTCGATTTTTCCTTTCCTGTCCCGCTTTATTTTCATAAATGGAAAAACGTATCTAGAAACACTAGTAACTTCTTTTTCGTGAAATCAATTACTTAAACATAAAAAAGTAGACACCTTCTTCGTTTCATATTTCAAAGTAACGATGATAAATGATTATTTAAGTCTAATAAGAATAAAAGACAAATGGATAAATTCAATTTTTCAGACATACTCTTACTGAATTAAAAGGCGTAGCTGAAGTTTTTTTTCTATATAGTTTTTTTTTTGCCGTTGGTAACGAATGTAATACATATCCTATCCACTCGTATGAATATAATAAATAAATGCTTTATTTATTATATTCATACGAGTGGATTATAATGAGTTATAATTATTAATAATTCTAATTAAAACCTACTTAACTAGAAGGTTGTTGTCGCACGAAGCCATCGTAATGATTCTAAAGTTCTTCGAAATTATAGTGTGGTTAACATAAAAACACAAAAAAAACTGTGATAATGCTTGGTTGGTAAGTAGCTAGCTGTTGTTAAAGATAAAATACTTGTCCCAGACGTTTGACAGCATTTAAAAACCTTTTAAAGCAGTTTGTTATTCTAAAGCCATGGTTAAGTGCTTTTATTTTTATTTTAGTTCTATTATACCTATAGCGTAGGAAATCTAACATTTTGATATTTTTGGATTATACAAAAATATCCTTGTATACTCCAAAAATGTAAATATACAATATGATTTAGACTTTTTATATGTATTTTTATGATTTAGACTGCTTGCTGTGAAAACGTAAGCTCTCAAACTTAATCATTTAACGTAGTAACAGTAAGTTATTTAGTAATTAGAGTAATTATAATAAAAAAATACAAAACAACGGAGGCGCTAGCTTTTCATCACAAATTCAGAATCAAAAATCTAGCCCATTGACCAAGCCTTCAAAGAATGCTGAGTTAGTAGCTGCCCCATGGGAGTAGCGCAGCATGCGTTAGAGAGGTACCTACTTTGAAAGAACAGTCGCTGTTTGTGTGTGTTTTGTGGACATGCACATGGGGGACATTTACGTAACACATTATTCATATTATACCTGTATGCTGTAGGTATAATATTCTATTATTTTTACTCTATATACCTAAGCACAGTTCTTTTACTGTACAATCCTACATGTGAATAATTTATATTTTACTTCTGACACCCCTAATCCACCCTCGCAACATTGCAATGTCCACCCTAACCCTAGTGCCCTTGCCCCTGTATTATGGCCTGAACGTTCACCTATCTATGATACATATTCATTTTGTTTTAATGACTACAGATAAACAGCTGTTTTATTTATTTATATGGCCGTTATGATAGTCAGGACTTGTTACAGGTCATCGGACCGATGAACCTAAAAAAACTTAGTGGGTACAAATTATTCAGTAATATTTATTTGGCTTGAGGTGAGGCTAGAGAAAGGTTTATTTTTTGTTATTTTGGCATAATTCGAATTAAATATCATTATGTTATGCGGCATTTAAAGTTACAATTTCGGATATTATGTCTTTGTGTTATTTTAAAATGAATACAAATTTAAACATTGATAGCAATTACAATAGCAGCTTATATTATACGTAAATTAAATATCAATTGTTAGACATATTTTAAAGAATTCTATCGTAAAACATAAAAACGGATTTTATGTAAATCTAGTATGATTTCGAATTTCCCGCTGTAACCTGTAGTTGATAAATAATGTTATATCTACAACACCTCCTAATGTTTTCCGTACTTGAAAACTACCGTACTTCTAAATTTTTTCTTAAAAATTTACTGTCGGAGAAAACCAATAGCTTAGCTAGCTACAGCTATAGTTGTGGCCGTTGTGGCACACACAAACACTATGTTTTTAAAAGAACTTTTATTAATGCACCATTTAGCGCCATCTAGCGTCGAGTAGCAAAGTGTGCATTAGACATGTGGGTCACTCACAAGCGTATCGCTGTCTCTATCTAATGGTGCCGCTCCCTCAGGTGAAAGAGTAACTTTTACGCGTATTGAATTAAAATAAATGTAAAATATTCCTCTTACGTCATAAAATGCCCAAAAAAAGTTACGTATACAATGAATGCCAATGCGACACCTACACAGTACACACTAGGTAAAAAAAAAAAAGAAATACAAAAAATAAGATATATAATTGATATTCCTTTAGAAAGATCAGTGCCTAAGCATGGCCTAAGCTTTGATCGAACATAAGGAAAAAAAACTGTATCTTTGATAGACAATAGTTTCGGCTTTTCGAAGATCATTGGGCTAAAACATCAAGCAGTTTGATCAAATATTTAAGGTTTGAATCAAACTTTCAGAGCTTGGTTAGGGTACAGTTTGGCAAAAAAGACTTTGGAAAAATTGGGGGCACCACGTGCGCATTTTTCATACTAGGTACAAGTTTTTGGTTACATTATTTTTATGACGATTTTTTCGTCATCAAATATAATCAAACGATTCTTTTTTATGTTGTTTTAATAAGTACATACTCACAAACTTAGGATTTAAGATTTTTACTTTTAGTTCCAGCTGTCAACGCCTCACTCTTTTTTGCCAAGCTGTACAAGCTGTATTAATATCCGACATAAATCATGCGGCTTGATGCCTGCCTCAGTGATAGTATTTCCCTTGGAAGAATCAACAAAGGCAAAAAAAAATCCTCCAAGATATTTCCCTAAATTCTGGCTTGAAAAAAAATGTTGTTGTTTTTCAATCACAAATGATGTTATTATTATTTAGCTTCAACAACGCTACTTACCCATATGGCCGCCATCGTCGTTGTAGGTGGCAATAATAACGTTGACGTTTTTAACGATACCCTGAGGTTTGATATAAGCTCTTCAGTCATCAGTTGCAAAACTTCCAGGGCACGGTCCATCTTGTTCATGAATAGAATGGGCTTAAAATAATATGCTTAATAGAGTTTAGTCTAAACTCTATTGCATCAGGTTATTGCCGAGCGATTGTTTAGTTTAATCCTATATGGTTTAATTCCTTCAGACAGACAAAATAAATGCTTGATAGAATGATGGTTTACATCAACCATCATTCTATCAAGCATTTATTTTGTCTTTTTTATTTCTATTTTTGTAAATAGCAATAATAAAGTTTGTCTATGACTTGACTGTCGTTTTCAGACTTTGACGTCTGCCTGCCACATCCGGCCCTCGGAAGAGGTCCTTTTTCAAGCGTACGCCATTGCTGGCGTATGGTAGTTCATTTTATTGAACGAAAAATCTAAAACCATCCAAAATGGTAAGTATCTAAAGTCATAATTATGCGCGGAAAAGTGTTTCTGTGTATTCGTGCTAACTTATTGCGTTAATATTTTACGGTTTCCTTGTCTAAAATCGAATTAAGATCTTGCTTTCTTCACGACGGCCGTTCATTTGTGATCGGGTGACGTTTCCAAGTGTTGCGGTGATTGATAGGTGTTAGTGCTGACTCAAGAAAAATCTGTTAGGATAGAAAAACTCAAATGATAAAGCTGATCGTGAAGAATAGTCATGAATTGTGCGTGTGTCAAGTGTTCCATCTGTGTTGTGATGTGGGGTATGTTGACGAGATGTTTTCTGGTTTGCGCAGGTGAATTTCACCGTAGACGAGATCCGCACGATGATGGACAAGAAGCGGAATATCCGCAACATGTCCGTCATCGCCCACGTCGACCACGGCAAGTCCACCCTGACCGACTCGCTGGTCTCCAAAGCCGGTATCATTGCTGGCGCCCGTGCTGGCGAGACTCGGTTCACTGACACCCGTAAGGATGAGCAGGACAGATGCATCACCATCAAGTCTACGTGAGTACTTGTGTCACCGCATGGTGCAATAATTACCCCTTTGTTTGACATAGAAATCGCTG
This sequence comes from Protodeltote pygarga, assembly GCA_936450705.2. Lineage (NCBI taxonomy): Eukaryota > Metazoa > Arthropoda > Insecta > Lepidoptera > Noctuidae > Protodeltote > Protodeltote pygarga. The sequence continues at coordinate 12,128,695 of OW388265.2, read as the reverse complement.
AGTCGGCGAATTTATACCCTTGAACTTGATTCTTACGGCTCATGATTGTGAATTTTTATAAATTGAGGTTACATTAAGTTGATAATGGCCAGTAAATAAACTCTAACATCTTAAATTCTATGTTGAGTTCATGATGCACTTGTAGCTACTGACCTAACCAAATTATCGATAAAAAAATCTGTATTTGATCATGGATGTTTTATTGTAGTAAATACCAGGTCTTGATGTTGGTATTTATTATACTACAGCCAAACAGCTGTTTCAAAATTTTGCTTTAATTGCAATTAGTTAGTATATTTATTTTAATAAAGCAAATTTTCTAGGATAGATTCATGATACTTTTAAATGCATCTTAGACAAAATCTGTTAAAAATATTCAAATGATGATTGTTCTTTACCATTGAAGACTGAAAAACCATTGAAGATCTTCAGAACGGCCATCTGATGTACCACAAAACAAAACACTCTAAATTTACACTACACTACAGAAACTGACAAAGATTCTTCTTCACCAGTGCCATCTCCATGTTCTTCGAGCTCGAGGAGAAAGATTTAGTATTCATCAACAACCCTGACCAATGTGAGAAGGGCCAGAAAGGTTTCTTGATCAACTTGATTGACTCTCCCGGACACGTTGACTTCTCATCTGAAGTGACTGCCGCGCTCCGTGTAACTGATGGTGCTCTTGTCGTAGTTGACTGTGTATCTGGTAAGTCAATAATTAAATTGTGCTATATAATTATCTGAGCTTCTCAAAACCTGTTAAAACATCCATCCATCCATACTTCCTCAGAAACTCACATTTAGAATATTAGTAATATTCTTAGCAGTATATTGATCTAATTATTGAATTAATTACTTTGTAAGTATTTTATACAAATGTAATTATGTGACATTTTCACCTTGAAACTTTCTAGCAGATAATTATCATGAACTTCATAACAATATAATTGGATTTCATATAATTTACAAGCTCATTCTAGAAATAATTACAAAACCTTTACTCATAATTAAAAAAATGGTAAAATAAAATTACATAATGTGACACAGCCAGATCACAACTGATATAACTATCAAAAAGGACTTGCATACTTTTAGAAGGCATTAACATCAGTACAGTACAGAAGGCAGTACTTCTTGGGTTAGCCTCTGAGATTGTTGAATGTAGAAGAGAATTTCGATAACAAACAGCATAGTGGGAGAACAACTGGGCGCTTTACCCAAAAGGTTGCGGTTCAAATCCTGCTTCTTTCTACAAAATTTTGGCATAAACAACAATTGAAATCGCAAAAAGCAATTGAATAGAAATATAAATATATTGTTCATAAGTTAATAATTAGTTTGTTTTTATATCTTATTTCGACTCTCTTGTACAAAAATGTCTTTCTCTATAGGTGTGTGTGTACAGACTGAGACTGTATTACGTCAGGCTATTGCCGAGCGTATCAAGCCAATTCTTTTCATGAACAAGATGGACCGTGCCCTCCTGGAGTTGCAACTGGAGGCTGAAGAACTTTACCAGACCTTCCAGCGTATCGTTGAAAACGTCAACGTTATTATTGCCACCTACAACGACGATGGCGGCCCTATGGGTAAGTTGAAGATAAAATAATAACCTTTGTTTATCGACTGATTAGGTAATGAAAAGAATTTTTTTTACATAAATCAAGCCCAGTGGTTGTCAAACTTTTGCTGTAGGGAAATACTATGACTGAGGCAGGCAAGCCACATGATTTAAATCGGAAATTTGAATGCAGATTTGTCAATACATAAAGTATTCCTAATTTTAAACTAAAACTGTACAAAGCCAAGCCTTAAATTATCCTGGGGAACTTGTATTTCCAAAGCAATGATGTGATACAGATTCTTATTCACTGGCTAACAGGTAAAATAGGCAGATGGCAAATGCTGCAGATATCACAATAGATATTTTTAGGTCGACGTGAGTATGGCTGTAAAGCTGCATAGCCCCATCCCTCAAGTGCTGCAGATTGACAACCACTGGTCAAATGACCAACCATGACATAATTATCTATTTACTCGTAATTATAGCTTGTATTTTGTTGATCATAAATAGGGTTGCTGTGAGTCAGTCAGTCATAATACATAGAAAGTTATTGACCAATAATACTCGATATTATGTAAACTGCGCAATTTTAACAGGTATAATAACTCCACTGACCCAACATTAACTACTGATAAGAACTTGCATAAAGGAAAATGTTGAATATTACTTGACTTAGACTCTTTTTATTCATTTAAAAGTTCCAGACATTTTTTGGTAAATAGTCCGCAAAAGGTACTATTTCCGAAAATAAAGATTGAAAAACGTCCGAAAATAAAGACTGAAAAAAAAACTTCCAAAAATAAAGTTTGAAAAAAAAAAACTTTTAAAACTTTCGAGGCTTGTCTCGCTGCAAAAAAAGCTGTGGTTTATCGCCTTTCTGTATCAGCTTGGCCTTCTGCAGTATTGCGGGTTCGATTCACGCAATATGGGGTAAAATTTAGATTGTTTTTATGGGTGTTTGTGCATTATGAGATTATTGTCTGTTACTGCACTTACGAAATAGGACAATAACCTAGTATGGCTATGGCTAGAAAAAACTGACTTTTTTGTTTTTTTTTTCAAACTGCAGCCTGACCAAGACCATAATTATTAAAAGGTTTATAAAAAAGTACTCGACCGCGAGCAATATTCGACCTTACGGCCTGAAAAGGTACAACCGCCACATGTTAACTGTGATAACCTCTTCTACTCTTAAGAATTTCGACATTATTTTCAAAATTCTATCTTTTCTATGGCGATACAATGTGGGTGGTTTGACGATAAATTGTAACCCGCCCACGTATACCCTTACGTCTGGTAGGAACGGATCGATTTCTGCAAGTCTGACGTATTTACTACCTACGCTGTTCCCTTCGTCGCATGACGTCACGCCACCGTCGGTGTTTCTGACAAGGGGTAGGTTGACAGCGCGTGGGCTTTGCAATCTCACTCTACAATCCTGACACCTGTTCTTGTTAGACATGATTGAATATTTCAGAACGAGAGTTGAGGCGCGGGCTGTTTTTTATTTTGCAAACATTTCATAGAAAGTAGGGTAGCGTATTTTCCCTTGGTCGAGTTTATGTGCCGAGTCTGGCATGCTTAAGATTAAAAGCCGTTAAAACTCACTTTACCGTCCATATCTGAGCTTATGTGGAAGCAAGTCCACATTTGCAAATTGTGGGACTTGGATAATTACAGAAAAAAATCCATTTCATTTGATGGTTTGTTTTAAATCAAATCATTTAATCAAAACTAAATTAGTACATTATAATATAAAATGAAATTTATAATAATATAATATTTAAAAAAACACATATGGTACCAAGGAAATGAAACCATAGAGCTGCTAAATTTTGAATACAAATAAAATTGAAACGCCAAAATGACGCGGCCATGTTTACAACACGTGATGTACCTACCTATATCGCGATCGTTGTACAAGCCAAGGTCGTCCCTCTTGGCTTTTAAATAACATTGTGTAATTTTCACACGACGAACAGAATGATAAACATTTGTAACATACGTGTCAAAAGAAATTTATTATCCATGCTCTGAATTTTATCGGATTTTATGAAAGTTCGAATGTAACAAGACCATTTGTTTCAAATACGGTGAAATTTTATGGGATATACAGTAAGCGTAAGGCTGAAGTTAAGCTCTCGGATTGTTCGCGCAATATGCGTATTCGCATCTCTTTTCTTCTCACTAGCTCAGTTACTCCCCCACCCACCTCGCGTCTTGTCACCAATTAGTCCCTGAAATGTGTACTGCCAAGCTGTTCTTGACTCACTTCCGCCCGGCCTAAAAATTTTGCGCCGAATATAGATAAGTGCATTGAAAGTTTGGAACCTAATGACTGAAACACATAAATAGGTACAAATAAGAAAATAAATTATAAAAAAAAAAAAGTACTAAGTCAATCGTTCGAGAGCTTGCATTGGAATGTAGGTAAATAGTTCATGTAGGGTCACTAGGGTTCAGGTCGATAAATTACCATTTCCCTCATACCTACTAGATATTTGTCTCAAGAGAACACGTCATTTATCTATCTAGTACTGGATAGTTCGTTTTACAGCCAGGTTTATCCTTGATATAGCTGGTACTAGATATTTGTCTCAAGGGAACACGCGTCATATACCTAGCTGGTACTGGATAGTTCGTTTTACAGCCAGGTTTATCCTTGATATAGCTGGTACTAGATATTTGTCTCAAGGGAACACGCGTCATATACCTAGCTGGTACTGGATAGTGCATTTTGCAGCCAAGTTTATCTATTTTTTTTTTATCAGAAGGATTACTATTCACGTTTATTATGCTTGATGGATAACATTATCTGGCTATCGAGTGAAAAAATCTTAATGAAGTTTGACAAATATTATAACAAAATTTCATAGCACACATTTCGAATAGCGTAGTTTACTTACTTTTCTTAATAAAAATTAATAAACCTTATTTATATTTAATGTTATAAAAATCATAAATTCATCATTAGCCATTTTGAAATATAATAATAAAAATCTGTAAAATACCTACTACTATCTGATCAAGTTTTGTGGATTTCTTGGAAACTACATGGCCATTTCATTATTAGTACAAATTTTTCGTCCCATTGATACTGGGTAAAGTCTTCCATGCTATACGCCAGCGGCAGACCGGGACGAACATTAAATCTCAATTTAGATTGGTGAATTGTTCACTGTTGATTATTTACAACGATTATTGAGATACATTTGTGATCAATGTCAACACCGGGGGCATGTCTACCATACATTTTTCCGAAGCCTGTCATACAAATGTCGTAATAGAACAATATTACGTAAGACATTCGCAATGTAAATCTAAAAGGTTGTTAAGCTTGCACTGTTGTTAGGTATTAGGTACGCCACTTGTCATCACAAGAAGTGTTAGGGGCCGTCTTCACCAGCGGAAAAATCGCGGTGATAGTCTCGTGCCATCAAATTTAATGGTAACCAGACGAGGCTGTCTACGATTATATCGCCGTGTGATTTTGTATGAAAACTCCGCGATTCTCTCGCTCATGGAGACGACCTCTTAGGCGGCCAGTAGCACGTTGGGTCGATGACATAATGGAAAGTCGAAGGGAATATTATGTGGATGACGTTAGCACAGGATCGAGGAAAGTGGCAAAAGCTATCCTCAGCAGTGGGTAGGTTCAAGCTGTAGTTGATGAATGATGATGATGAACACGTCGCGGTCGCGGTGTATTCATCACTAAAGAGTGTTCTCTCAGTAGTCGCAATGGGTCATACAGCTATCTAACCTTCATAAAGCCCAGCAGTTGTTGTATAATAATATATTTTAGTTATGTATTAGCAGTATTAAAAAAAATTCACAGCAACCTGTTTTCCCATTATTCTATTTAAATGTACTTATATTTTTTAAAAAGTCGATAAATTATTTTTATTTAAAGAAAAATGCATGGTTTGGTACTAAATAACCGAACCCATAGCTTCTTATGATATTACTCCTTAGTCATTATGACAGCAATATCCAATATTCCGCTTCACCAGGTGAGGTCCGTGTGGACCCCAGCAAGGGTTCCGTGGGTTTCGGATCCGGTCTCCACGGCTGGGCCTTCACCCTCAAGCAGTTCTCTGAAATGTACGCCGACAAGTTCAAGATTGACCTCGTCAAGCTCATGAACAGGTAAGGTAACTTATGTTGGAAATTCCTGATCTAAGACTCAGCGTACAAACTCGCACAGATGGAGCACGTCTGCTTTTTAGTTCTGTAACGGATTATACCTTAAAAACTACGTGCCACGTCACGCGTCGCTGTGAGCTGACTCTACCACTCATTCATCAATATAGATACCAGCTCCGTGCTCCCAAAAAAAAAAAATAAAGTAACTGGCTTTTGTATGTGAATGTAGGACCAGGCTAACTAAAATCCTGGGTATTAAATATTAATACAGTAGGAATCCAAGCCGTTACGACGGTCGTGATTGATTAACTACCATCCAAATTGACAAACTCACAAACATCCAAACTTTTGCATTTGTAATATTTAATATTTTTCGTCACACAAAAATAATAGTGTATTAATATAAAACAATTTGTGGTTCAAAAGTTTGATGATGCACAACATGTTAATTTTTTTTGTGTGTTGCGTCGCGTCTAAATGATTGATGAAGGGCAGAAACGGCTTACATGTGCTTAATTTTTGTTTTTACTTTGTTGCTTCTTAAAAAACAACACCACAAGCTGAAACTTAAAATAAGAATTTATTCTTTAGAAAAACGATGATAGTTTGCGCCTTGTGTAGAGTTGTGCATCAGGGCGTGCATTTTATCGAAGCTACCAGAAGTTCTTTAAATAAACATTTTGAGGTTATGTTTGAACACGTGTTCATAACCTGTAGTCTGCAGATCTGTTTGCTGCAAGCCAGGTTGAATAGATTTTTTTAATACTTACACATATTTATTTCTCTGTAATAAATAATTTTATTGAATACTTATGGTTAGTGAATAAGACGTGCAACGTATCTGCAATGCTTTTGATGTTTAGAGTGTCTTACTGTCAGGTGTCCCGACTATTCGTCGGCCCTCGTTTTTCCACAAAAAAATTGTCAGTCAGCAATGTAAACCAAAATTTTGGTAAACACTACGTTCGCAAACTTTCTATTAACTGCAAGAAAGCAAAATGCAGCATTGCAGATACAAGGAATGACGTGTCGCGCGCATTGAATGAACACACGCGATCTCGACCAGTGCTTTTTGTAAATGAAGCTTACGTACTTTGAAATACGGCTTACTTTGTACTGCAGAAATTGAAACTATTTTATTTTAACTGTATTTCATTGTTTATAATAACTTATTGCACTATTTGGATTTGCATGGAGGTCAGATCGGGTTAAAAAGTATCCTATAGTTTATCCACCAGTTTACCAAATCAGTTCAACTGGTGTTTTTTGATTAACTAAGTTTAAAATCTTACAAAAATCGATTGCCTCAAATGTTTATCTGCGCGCATCACTCCAAAGAGGCTGGACCGTTTTGAAGAAATTGTATGTGTTAGATTAAGTGGGTCCCAAAAATTAGACCCGATAGGTGGCGGTGCGATCAGATTAAATTAGAACTACGTGAGGGTTAACTAGTTCATAATATTAGAAGGATAGAAATTTATAGGAAAATGTTATTTTAGAGCACGTACCTAGTTTCAGACAGTTTCTGCTTATACCTTAAGTTGATAAACGGAAGCCGAATTGATTAATTCGCCGAAAATAATTACGATAAAACAAGGGCTTCCCAAACTTACTTTTACTGTGACGCCCTTTGGGTGGTCTCATTTCTATAAGACGTCTCCCCCTCCCCTTTATCAAAAAAAGTCCAAATATATTTTGTTGCTAAAATCTTTAAAGACAGGCAATTTGTGTGGATCACTTCGCGACGGTCTTAGGGTAATGCCACGGCGCCCAAAGGCTTCGGTCGTGACGCACAGTTTGGGAAGCCCAATGATAATGCGCGATTCACGCGGTTTTCGGGTAGATTTTTCGTCCCATTGATACTGGGTAAAGTCTTCCATGCTATACACCAGCGGCAGACCGGGACGAACATTAAATCTCAACCTAGATTGGTGAATTGTTCATTGTTGACTTTTTACAACGGTTGTTGAGATACAAAATTTATGTTTTTAGCAGTTAGGCTAGCACACGGACATATTAATAAGCCTTCTTTAAAATTATATCAAATATGTATAATGTATTCATTTTCTATGTAGTCATCATACCCTATTTATCTGTCACAAGTAGCTATGCAATAGAGAATAGACAACTTTTATGTATGAACAACTGATAAATTCTTCAGTGCTACAGGGAGAAAAATACTTCCTACAGAACGGTTTCACATCTCAAACAAAAAATTAAATTTCAATCCCATCCTTGCTGTTTTTGTATACAATTCACCCATCCCTATATTAATTAGTACTTTAAAAAATACCAAATATCTAACGCGACCGTTTACCCAGGCTGTGGGGAGAGAACTTCTTCAACGCCAAGACCAAGAAGTGGGCTAAACAAAAGGACAATGAGAACAAGCGTTCTTTCTGCATGTACGTGTTGGACCCCATCTACAAGGTGTTCGACGCCATCATGAACTTCAAGAAGGAAGAGATTGATGGTCTTCTCAAGAAGATTGGTGTTGCCCTCAAGCATGAGGACGCTGATAAGGACGGAAAAGCCCTGCTTAAGGTAATAAAATTTTCGATTTATGGTTTGTCTGAGTCATGCTTATCAGCAGTTTCCGTAAACTTACTTCTGTTCCATAGAGTTAAAAAGTCAAAAAGTTCTTATATCATAACAATTTTATCCCTAGTCTGTCAGTAAATGGTTCTAGAAATTTGTAATTCCGGTTTAAAGTTCCTTACTATGGACTAATTGTTACACCAAACTGTAACATGTTAATCATGTGGCAACCGTAAATTCGTATCAAAAATCCTTACTCATTGTATTTTTATTCACTTCTGCAACACCAGAGAACTAAAATGTCGCGCCACGGGTGCGGGAGCCAATCGCACCATGTCGAATTTCATAATTATCATTTTGCTTATTGAAAATGATAGTCCCAAGTGTTGCCAGTTACTTACAATAAGAATCTGGGTGTCAAAGTGGACTGACATTATACTTCATACCGGAATTGGTTGTAAATTTTTATAGCTTGCAACCCCATAAATGTTTGAGACATATTTACCTTAATTTGAATCACATCACAATTTCTTTGTTATAAATTTATTTACTATTATTCTCAGCCAGTTATTGTGTTGTGCAGGTAGTGATGCGTAGCTGGCTGCCAGCTGGAGAGGCCCTGCTTCAGATGATTGCCATTCACCTGCCGTCCCCTGTGGTGGCCCAAAAGTACCGTATGGAGATGTTGTACGAAGGACCCCATGACGATGAAGCCGCTATTGGTATCAAGGTAAGTTTGTTAACTATCAATTAGAAAACTTTTATCAATACAAAAAATAATATAATGTTATTATATTTTAAATTTTTTTACTGTATACTAATCTCTTTTTTAAAACCCAGACCTGCGACCCCGAAGCACCACTCATGATGTACGTGAGCAAGATGGTGCCGACCTCTGACAAGGGTCGTTTCTACGCCTTCGGACGTGTGTTCTCCGGCAAGGTCGTCACTGGACAGAAGGCCCGTATTATGGGACCCAACTTCACGCCCGGCAAGAAAGAGGTAAATTGAATACTACCAAATAGAACATAATGGCGTACATAGAAAACCTATTATCTAAAACTGAGCTAAAATTTGAAACCTTAGATGTCCCCATCCAGCGGCTTTCCTAGTCAAATACATTGATTAAAAAAAAGCGCCATCTATCAATGTTTAGTCGCGATTGGCACACCAACAACCTCACATTTATATCATTAGTAGAATTTAATTATGTCCTATCTACCACTACTATACTTCTATTTTATTTTGCGCAGGATATGTATGAGAAGACCATCCAGCGTACTATCTTGATGATGGGTCGTTACGTGGAAGCCATCGAGGATGTGCCATGCGGTAACATCTGTGGTCTGGTCGGAGTCGATCAGTTCCTTGTCAAGACTGGTACCATCACCACTTTCAAGAACGCACACAACATGAAGGTAATATTTTAGCAATATTTTCAAATTAGGTTGTTCTGATTACAGAATTAAGATGTGATAGGGTAAAGACCAATCAAATTGTTTGAAAATTCGATTGGTCTATATTTCTTTGCTTGCCTTAAATGCAGCGTGCAAGTTATTACTGGCAACTACACCACCTGCCATTGTGGGTTGCCAGTTTATCTTAAGTATAAATACATCTGTTTGTCCTTATGGTAATGTAATAGTGCTGCATTTAGGTTTTTTTAAATTACTTTTTCAAATCCACATTGTAACAAGTTCTGTTCCACCAGGTCATGAAGTTCAGTGTATCGCCTGTCGTGCGTGTGGCGGTTGAGCCCAAGAACCCTGCTGACCTGCCCAAGCTGGTGGAGGGTCTGAAGCGTCTGGCTAAGTCAGACCCTATGGTGCAGTGCATCAACGAAGAGTCCGGCGAGCACATCGTCGCCGGTGCCGGAGAGTTGCATCTTGAGATCTGTCTCAAGGTAAAAAAAGAGTGACATACGTACATTGACATAGGAGCATAATATCTATTCTATTACTAACTGATCAGACTTTTTTTTGTTTTAAATTAGTCCCAAGTGTTGCCAGTTACTTACGATAAGAATCTGGGTGTCAAAGTGGACTGACAGTATTCTTCATTCCGGAATTGGTTATAAGCTTCCATAGCTTGCAACCCCATAAATGTTTGAGACATTGACAATATTTTGATATAAATAATAATTTGTTATAGTAGTAAAAATGTCTATGAAATATCTTTTGTATACCGGCGGCACGTAATAATAAATTTCCAATTGTGTCTCATTTCTCGTCTTTAAATAGCTCTTCTAAATTCTAACATAAGTATTTTTAAAGCAGCCATCCAAAAAGAACTTAATAAAATAGGAAAAATCATTTGTTTTGTTTCATAGGATCTGGAGGAGGACCACGCTTGCATTCCAATCAAGAAATCCGACCCCGTGGTGTCGTACCGTGAGACTGTAGCTGAGGAGTCTGACCAGATGTGTCTCTCCAAGTCGCCCAACAAGCACAACCGTCTGTTCATGAAGGCGCAGCCCATGCCCGATGGTCTGCCAGAGGACATTGATGACGTAAATATTTAAATAATACACCATTACATAATAAGTATTTGATAGCTACTTTTCGCCATCTGTTGTAAACTCGAGTTGAGTTGACTCGGTTATGAATACCGACCCCAGGCTGCTGCAACTGCTAGGTCAAATATCCAGCTCTGTACGATTTCGTGATTACAAGGTTCGAAAATTAAATGACTGAATTACCTTCTGGCACACCGTGCCCCGCCGTAGCGAGTCGGTCGCTTGTCGGCCGCTTCGCGCTGACGGCGGCGGCGTGCGAACGAAGAAAAGTGAACTAGCTCGCGTTTAAACGCTGCTTAGGACCTCTATCCTTATGTCCAAGGACTGCATGCTACGGCGTGGGCTATACATTTAATTTATAATTTAAATATTCGAAATTGATATCACCATCAATTGTGAGTATTTCTTTTCTTTTTTCTTATACACATATTTGTTTCGCAGGGTAAAGTGAACCCCCGTGATGACTTCAAGACCCGTGCCCGTTATTTGACCGACAAATACGAGTACGACGTAACCGAGGCGCGTAAGATCTGGTGCTTCGGTCCCGAGGGTACCGGCCCCAACCTCATGGTGGACTGCTCCAAGGGAGTGCAGTACCTCAACGAGATCAAGGACTCCGTCGTGGCTGGGTTCCAGTGGGCCGCCAAGGAGGGAGTTATGGCGGAGGAGAACCTGCGTGGTGTCCGCTTCAACATCTACGACGTCACACTACACACTGATGCTATCCACAGGTTTGTCATTCTTCTAGTTTTTTTTTTGCAATCTATGTACAAACTCCGGCAAACATCCAAAGAGACCATAGAGAAGAGAAACATTAAGTATTGCTCAAACAAGGTTAAGATGTTTGATCCCAAGGCATCTTGACAAATTCCTATTGTGTGGTACTACAAACCCGCCTCCACCAACATAAAAAAGAACTACTAGATCAGCTTAGTAAAGTTGACCTATACTCTCTGGTCTTGTTACGATATTAACATCTTGTAATCCCTTTGTACAGAGGTGGCGGTCAAATCATTCCAACCACTAGGAGATGTCTGTACGCGTGTCTGTTGACCGCGCAACCCAGACTGATGGAGCCTGTCTACTTGTGCGAGATCCAGGTACGTGAATTGTCAATCACCGCATGGAGTGACGACTTGCATGTAGACGCGCTATCCAGTCTTTATCCAAGAGATAATAATCTACTTTTTTAGAAAATTAAATAAGTGGTTTCACGTTTGATATTAGCTAAATTAACTTGTTACTATGATTTCACGACGAGTAGGTATTAATTTTTAATTCATTAAAATGATTGCAAAATTTTTATACCAAGATTGGATTGCGAGTTTATTGCTGGTTCATTGTTTGTGTTAATTTATTCTAATTTAATTATAAGCGCTGTGAATGTATTCCCAGCATGACCCCACGTTTTTTCCTGAGCGGACTAGCATGCACTCTGTTGTTCCGCCTTTCCGAGACGTGGCAGATCAATAGTTCTTTGTTTTGGCATCGTCACCCGACATATACCTTGCCTGAATAGGGGAACTAACACTTGAACCAAATTATAACTATCCTTAAATATTGGATGACCCTGAAATTAAAAAAAAAATGCTTGTTGTGAATGACATTGATATCCAAAATTGTTTGAGACCCAAGCTTTTGGTTTGCATTCTTCATCAAAGATTGTAAGCATGGTTTTATTAAAGTAAAATGTAAATTGAGATAGTACTTTTTAAAATTTTGGTAAAAAATATTATTTTTTATTTATGAAAATAAACAGTGTATCTTCACAGTGGAGCTGTCAGATAAAATAACAAAGTAACACATTAAAATATTTTGGTACAACTGCGCAGTGCCCCGAGGTAGCCGTGGGAGGTATCTACGGCGTGCTGAACAGGCGTCGTGGCCACGTGTTCGAGGAGTCTCAAGTGGCCGGTACCCCTATGTTCGTGGTGAAGGCGTACTTGCCCGTCAACGAGTCGTTCGGCTTCACCGCCGACCTGCGCTCCAACACCGGTGGACAGGCCTTCCCGCAGTGCGTGTTCGACCATTGGCAGGTCCTGCCCGGTGACCCATGCGAGCCTGGCAGCAAGCCTTACGGCGTAGTCCAGGTTTGTTGTCCATCCAAGTGTAACTAAACTATTTATGCAAGCAATATTATTTAAATAGTCAAGATTTAGCTGGTCATGTGTTTAAAATTAGAGTTAAATGATTAATGCTTCTTATATGAAAGATGACTAATGTTCTGTTTTGTGAACCTAGAGCAAACACAAAAAAAATATTGGTTTTGTTTTTTCTTAAATACCTTCTGGCACACCGTGCCCCGCCGAAGCGAGTCGGTCGCTTGTCGGCCGCTTCGCGCTGACGGTGGCGGCGTGCGAACGAAGAAAAGTGAACTAGCCCGCGTTTAAACGCTGCTTAGGACCTCTATCCTTATGTCCAAGGACTGCATGCTACGGCGTGGGCTATACATTATTATACATTCAACTTATTTTTATATTTTCCAAATAATGTACCTAATGCTAAAACATCTGAATTCTGTCTTTGCAGGACACAAGGAAAAGGAAAGGACTTAAGGAGGGTCTGCCCGATCTAAATCAATATCTTGACAAACTGTAAACATCGTAGCTAATGCAATCCATACTGTAATATATGTAACATTATTGAGCGCGCCTCACGCACTATACAATTTTACGTTAAAACATTACATTATAATTTTATTTTACATTGAATGGAATGTATCGCCTCAAGTTAGTTAAGTGTTAACGACGACGCTGGTCGACCGTTTGTTACCGAGTGACAGAATGTTGGTGTCATCTCAAGCTAAATAAAACAATTGAAAATATCACAGTCTGTTTGATATGAATCGTTATGATGTCGGGAACCATGATTCATTACTTGTACTGTAATTAATTTTTAAATTATAATTTTTCTATTGTAAACTGCCTTGTTGTTTTTATTTGGCTGAACGAGTCTAATGTTTAAAGGTGAGTTTATTTTTTTATGTTTTGGAGGTTGATTCTGTGATTAGTTTTCTTTATGCTATAGCAGAATTTCCTCCTCCTATTCTCTTACATTATAGTGTGGTAGAAAAAAAAGCATTAATCTTGAATAGTAATAAATTGTCACTGCACTAAATGTATAGAATTGAGATATTTTTTTATTTCCTGATCACATTAATAATTCTCGTTTTTTTGGTTGACAGATAACTAGTAGGCGTATTACGATTTAAAAGGTAAGCATTTTTTTTTTAAGAAGATAGGTTGAATATTTAGAAAAACTTGAAAAATCTTATAACTATGTAAAATTCTCGAAAAATTAACATCTTAACTTACTTTTATGATGAATTAACACAGACCTGTACTGAGAAATGAGGAAAAAACTAAAATCACACTGAAAATATTATCGCAATAATAACTTTTTTGTTCATATGAATCGGCACTTATTTGACACGTTTCGTTACAGGAGGGACTACGAGCTACACAAAAATAACGAAACTACTGCCATTCAAGGTAAATATTATAGATTTAACTATCGTATTTGAAAATTATGTATTTTTCATTGTACAATAGTGTCAAATATGTGCTCAAGCTTAACTTGAGGATGAGAATAATATTTTTGTAAGTCAGCTATTGGTAATGTAGGTCGTGCCATCGAAATTTTTATTTACATAAAAAAAAAATTAAACTAAACTTTACTTGCTGTAATGATGATAAAATTTCCTCTAGATGCTACCATGACGGTAATATAACAAGCTCAACAGGACTGAAATTGCTTAACTGCTATAAAAATAATTGGAATCGAAACATTAGACTAATATTGGTTTCATTGTTACAGATGTTGAATGGATGAAAATGTGAAAAAGGCTGCCCAGTATGTATCTTACCAGGTAATTATCAATATTTAATCAATTAATTGTGCCTGATTTGTTTAATTTTCAAATCTTAATTTCTCATTTCGATACGTTACCTCTGACTTCCGCATGGACGCCGGCGTCCGGTAACTTTTGTGTCTCATTTCTCGGTATTTGAATGTTTAAAACTAAACATATTTTATATTTTGCTACACTCAATTTTTAAGATTCTAATTATCTCAAAATGATGACAACTTTTTGTTTCCTTGATGCCACCATGATGGTTTTACAAGCTCAACAGGCCTGACAAATAAATTAAAGTTTAAAAATTTGTTTAATTAAGTATGGTGTATTAAACTTTTCTCTCGTTTTATAGTTACGCCCTTTTGGACTACGAAGAAAGAAGACGATGAAGACCAAAAACTAATACATGGTAATTACATAATAATTTCACAACGGAAAACTAAACGGTGCTGACAGAACTAGAGTCGAGGCGCGGGCTTTTCGCTAAATATTACAAAAGAGAGGTGTGCAAGACAAAAAGGTAATAAGGCAAACAATGCCAAAGCCTCGCCTCTGCCTCATCTGATGGGACTCGTGCAATGCGCGCGAATCAATAATCCATTTTGGATCTATAAATTAGCTAGTAGTTATATAAAATGATGAAATAATCACAGACCTGTTCTGAATAAATATTGAGGTCAACATAATTAATTCTGATTAGTAAAAAAATTAATTCAATTTTTGCTAAAAAATTCAATATTTCTAATCTCAGTTTTCTTTCAGGTACGGAAGAGTTGGACAAGTGTACGATTATATAATTTGTTATTATAAGAAACAATTAATATTTATATACTAAAAAATCAACACGCAATTATATTTATCACAATAAGTATAAATAAATAAATTATTATTGTAATTTAATTGCCTTTTTCCTCATATATAATTATCCTACTATCATACTATAGAATAATAGAACTAAAGGGCCTGGCTCGGCAAAGGATTATATTTTTAGTTTTGATCAAGTTATTTTTGTCCTTATTTCGTCAAGTTTAGAATAATTCATATTACTTTATTTTGATACGTATGTCGTGGCATGCCGCGTGATGCCACGGCACTTGCCGCTGGGCGCCGTCATACATCTTTGTTCTCCACAAATGATCTTTTTTCCTTTAATCTATCAGTTTAGTATTAGTCCATCTTCAGCAATAACTGTTATTAATGCTAAATCCCAGCCAATCATGAGTAACGACACAACCAACCTCTGGTCCGTGCAGAGCAAAATTACAAAGAGTATATTATAATCACTGCAAAACTCGTTGAATAGTGAGTTGCTGGGCTTGTTGCGGGACACCATGACAAAAAAGGCCTTTATTCATAACGCAACAAAGGTACGAAAAGTTCGAGCCTTTCATAAGTTTAAGACTTCCTTTATGCTGGAGGGAGTAGCGGTATCAACCCCTTTAACCAAGGCTCGAGTCGTGTCTCGAGCAAGGCACAAGTCTATTCAAAGCCTCTAGTTGTTCCTTCAAACAATAATTAAATAATATAAAGTAGACGAAATAGAGTTCAACAAATCACACTACAAAATAGTCTCATCGTGACTCGAGTCGGCAACTCAAGATAAGTCTAGTCAACACCAGGCACGAAGCAAATAGAAAGACTTGAGGTCATTCTAGTCGTTTACAAAAATTTACCGAGTCAATGTAGTATTACAAGACCATCATCATCTGCCTAGCCTTTTCCTCCACAACCTTAGTTGTGAATTGTGATAAATTAACATGTTGTACAGCTTGGCAAAAAAATAGTGAAGCGGTGACAGCTGGAACTAAAAATAAAAATCATAAAAACTAAGTTAGAGTACTAAAATAATTTAAAAGTGATTCATTTGATTATAATTTGATGACTAAAATTCGTCATGGATACATTTATGTACCAAATAACTTGTAATTTTAAATTGCGCCAGTAGCGCCCCCAATTTTTCCAGACTCTTTTTTGCCAAGCTGTAGCATACAGATGCGTCTATAATTTATGGTTCACTAGTGACTTACCGTATACAAATTTATTTATCGATATAAGTTATCGTCGTAATAGTTGTCTGTAAAAGTATCGATAAAAAAAGAAAAATTAAGATATAAAATATGTTTATTAAAAATTAGAGTTACTTCTAGTACACACAAAAAAAACAGCTTACATATAATATACTATTATAATAGTGGTTTATATAACTGTTGCATAATAATGGTGTTACTAACCCGAATTTGTTTTATTTATTTATATTCATATAACTAAACAATAATTAATATATTATACATACTTATTAAACTACTTTATAATAAATTCTATATCTACTATTTACAATAAACCTAATAAATAAACATAAAAATTAAATAATAATAATTCATTTAGATTTAAAAATTGCTCCATGAAAAGTAGTGAATGATTATCAAATAAATAAGATAATCTTTCACTGTTAAATCATCATCATAATTTAATAAATAGGTGAAATAAAATTATCGATACATCTATCGATACATTTATCGATACTGTCAATGCCTCAGGTTCGTGAAGTATATTCGTCGCTGGCCCCGTCACCCCGTGTGCCGGCCCCTCGCTGCATGCCCACCCCTTACGCCTTCTTCTCCCCCGCTATTTGGATTAAAAATAATCAAAATAATTAGGAAAAGTTACTCACCTGTGGAATGTTATATTATCTTTTTTTTTGGTATGTTTTCGTGAATCATTTTTGCAATCTTTCACACTGCAGTTAACCATTTTATTGCTTTTATTTGAGTTTTTCGCTCCTGAATGGTACTTCTACCGCAGTCAATCGAGGTATGATCGCGGAGTTCGTATCGCGGCCGCGTTGTTCATACCCGTGCTCACGGTTCATACTCGTGTAGGCTTGCTCTATTCTATAAATACTCTAAGGAGTCAACTCAAGTGTATAGAGTAGCAAATTAAATCATCGAACTAAAAGTTGAGATAAATACAAAACTCGATTTGCTCCACGTTATGCATTAGTCACATTTAAAAACACACAAATAGTCATCCCTATTTAGTATGTCTGTGCACACAAATGTCAGTCAGAGTGAGACGTCAATGTCATCCCATTCAGTGAGTCACGTCACTTCATTCAGCTCTTTGGCTGAAATTCGGCTGAAATGAAGTTTGTTTTATGTTTTTTGTGTGTCAATCTGTGCTGTCTGGTGTAAAGTCATTTTTGCTTGGTTTTATAAAAGCATACTTAATTTTTGTAAACGAATACTTCGAATATTTCTCAAAATTGTACGTAAACTTAGCTTGAGATTAAACATTGACCTCTTACGTTTAGACGTACAATTTTTAAACAAATATGCGTGCGAATGATAATAGCATTATGTTTAAATTTCGGGTGAATACAATCCATTGTGAAGGCTCCTTTAAATATTGAAGAACAAATTAGTGTTTATATGTGATCCTGTACAGTCTGGTCGTTGTGTACCTACTTAGTTGAAAATTGTTGATATTAGTAATAATGAGGTCCAGGGTGTTATCAATTTTGATGTGGAAACACATGGTGGTTAGGATACGAAGATTTATTCACACGACTGTGGATTTCCTGTCACCTTTAATATTTTTCATACTGCTATTCATCTTCAAAGATGATATACAACCTGATGGAGACACCTTTCCAGAAAGTAAAAACCCAGTGGCTTACACGGTGAGTTTAGTCTTATATGGTAAATATAAACAATCTTGACTTGTCATGCAAAAAATCTGTAAAAACTTTTATGTAAACTGTTATTATTTTATATTTACTAAACAGTACCTACATTTGTATAATTTATTTAATTATTATAAGCACTAAGGATAAAAAGACAAGATTGTTTTTATTTACATTTTCCTTAACCAAAACAGGTAAATAGTACCCAGCAAGCTGACATAGGTAGGTACCTATATATAGTAGGTACTATGGTTACTTCTTTCAGTATGAAATCACCAGAACTGAGTTACTGTTTGTCTATGACTGCAAAGTATAATAATTGCCTAAATCGGGCTGCTCTGTGTCAGTGGGTTGTCAATCAATTTAGATTAAATAAATAAAATAAGATGGATATCAACTGGTTATGCAAGGCTGCTGTAACTGCAAATGTGGTCATTAATTAAGAGTCAAACGTCAACACTGAGTCTGCCAGTAAACAATGGCATTAAGTATTCTAGTCAAAATTACATTCCGTGTAAGGAATAGTATACTTCATTCCAAAACTTAAATTGCAGACATCTAAGCTGCCAAATTGAAATAAATCTGGGTAATGGCTTACCCTGCTGGATGCCAAATGTCCTCTTCTGGATGACAGTAGTCACAGAGTGGGTCCCAGATAACAAGCACGGACGATGCGGGAGACACAGAAAGACATGGCAGTATGAGTTTAATTTGACACAATTAATTTTATACATTATGAGGAAATTGTAGAAACATTTTCCTTACAATATAATAAAATTAACCAGACTAGGTTCTGAGATTTGTTGTTATTGCTATGGTAACTATTTTAAAACATATTTTAGATATCTGTTGACTGATAACTTGGGTAACCATGAAAAAATGCTGTATGGATATATGTATAGATATCTGGGATCCAGGAATGTTCTCAAAAAAACCATAATATGAAAGAAAACAGAACAATCAAATATAGATAAGTCTTTAAATAAAACATGATAAATTATATAAAAGAAAGAAAGTAAAAGCAAAAATTGGTGACTGTGCTGTTGACGGTTGAAGAGTTCTTTCATCTGAAGCTAATCCTGGATGTCGATTCAGGTTATGTTTACCATAAAAATGCATTGTCATCATAACTGGACTAACATGCAAAAATTCAACCCCGTAGGATAAGAGGAAGTGGTTCTAATTCAGCTTGCAAGATTCCATCTGAACAAACATACATTGCAAGTTAAAAAAGCTTGTACTAAAGGGCTGGTTTACAACAAAGCGGAGATGGTTTCCATAAAAATGACAGACACAGTGGTGCCACTCTAGGTGTCATTTGTTTAACATCTCTCAGCTTTGGTGGAAACCTTCCCATCAATTTTATTACGCTACTTTTTTGTTAATATCCTCAAGAGGAAAAGTACGAAAACTGTGACAGTTAGATCAATAACTTCCACTCTTGGCGCCAGAGGTCTTGGTTGGATTGTTGGTAGTAATTCTGGCTTGATTCCAACTAAGGATATTCCGCACAGTGAATGGTATTTGGAGCATGAAAAAATCATTATGCCAATATTGTACCTACATTAATTCATCAAATAGAAAAATATGTTTTACAATACAGTAAGCTAATATGTTCGTATCGGAATCAGTGTCTTAACTATCGGTAGTCAGGGCTCGAGAGAGTAACCTCTTGACTATGGGCACCGTGATAAAGAGTACTCAACCAATATTTGGCAACCTCGATACGTCCGCCGCTTACGATTAATATTATGTCAAAAAAAATGAGATTATTGGTTTGTCCTTTCGCGCAACAACTAGCATCCGATCAACGTGTTTTTGGCATATGTAGCTAGAGTTGGTTAATGGACAAGCTATGGGAGTAACCTGCTTTTTAACCCGAAATTTAAGGCGGATGAAGTCACGGGAAAAAGCTAATATTCTGCATTCTATATTAGAAACCACCCAAAAATGTAACGCAAGGACACTGAGAATGCCTCGTGCGAGTATCGAACCGTGACACAAAACAAAGAAGGTCAACCGTTTATCGTGAATCACTCAAATATTGTACTGCGCGGGGATTGAACCCAGCTAGGCCTCAGGAGAACATTATTACTAATTGACATTATCAGTTTCCTTACGAAAAATACTTTAAAATTACATTTTCTACGGCTGCTCAGCCAAGGCTATCTGGTTCGGCGGTTATTCTGAAATCTTACGCAAATGGGAAAGTTACTTTGTTCTGCCATGTCCGTCTGCTGTTGGTCAACCTTTCCGAGTAAATCTCAAACCGAACTTACCACAAATAATTAATCGATAAATTAACACACAGTTTGGCCTCATCAAAGCCAGCAGCATTTAGTGCTTGTTTAAGCAGTAATAGCCTTGTGGTATGACCGTTGGACTGCCAAGTTAAAGGTTTCAGTTTCGAACCCAAGCACACACCACTGACTTTTCGAATTCATGTGCGTATTTGAAATTAATTACCACTTGCTTAAAAACGGTGAAATAAAAAATCGTGAGGAAACCACCACACTAGAAATATTCTTGATTATGTGTGAAACCATGTCAGAGGCTTACGGGAGATTTAAACTATGACGCTAGGTTGTTTATCGAGCAGGCGGGCTGGATCCGATATGCTGCCTTATACTTTTCCCGATGTAGGGGAGAAGGCTAAAGAGCGTGTTAGGGCGATGTCCTGGAAAAACCCTAGGCCAGGACATCGCGCCTATTCCATTCCTACCGAAAAAATGGCACAGTCAATAATCCCTACTGATTGTTGCATTGGTTTTTCATCGGGTTGGCTCCGGCTTACCTTTTGGAGAAATTCACCCTCCGCCACTAGTGCTCGACTATAGTACTTATGTATAATGTGCCATTGAATCCTTTCCATTACCTCATAATAAAAAGTTGATGTAATAATATGATGGTAATTTGATAACATTATGTTTCGCAGGATATAATACCTTTAGCAGAAGTGTCGCAAGCGCCTAATCGGATTGTCTACTACCCTGAGTCACCGCTTACAGAATCTCTGATGGACGAAGTCGGCTCCAAACTGAATTTGAAGCGACTTAGCAGTTACCCAGGCAAGTAATATATATTTTTTAAATCTCGATATAGTAAAGCAAAGTCTATGTTTTCATCTGTCTGTTTCTTCTTCTAAACAACACACCCCATTTTGATACGATTTTCACGAATTTCTTCCGGAAGGCATAATACATATAGAAGTAGAAGGCATATAGAGAAAGTGCATAAACCCTATATTACAGGAGATACATGCATATTATAGGAAAGAAAACGTCGTGCGAACCGGGGCGGATCGATAGTATATACTTAATATAGAAATAATAAATGAGAGAACGTGATGAGATTAAATGAGGCAAAAGAGGTATGCAAGGATCGTAGCAAGTGGAAATCCGTTGTCTTTGCCTACCCCTTTGGGAAACAGGCGTGAGTCTATGTATGTACGTAATAAATCAGATTACACCTACTTTCCCATTTCTTGGCAAAGGCATTCTCTCATCTCTCAAGCGTACCTATTTGACGTTATGTCCGAATCGCACCAACAAAAACTAACGCGATGTTCCTCGGTGGACTTTTTGTTATACATAATTTATATGATATAGGATACCACAAAGGCGGCAACTTTCCAATATTGGAAAGTTACCAGTTTCTTACGAATTTTAAATATTACTCAAGCAAGTCTAACGAACGTGGGTAACTCAAAATGACAGAAATTACGGTACAGACGGTGTTTATATTCCCATGCAAACAACTTGCAGGACCCAGGGGTAAAAGTACTCCTTTACTTTTATCCCTACATCCTGATCTTTTACTCCATTTTTCTTACTTGTCCGAAGATGTAATTTCTAGCAGAACATTTGTTGAAAAACAAATTGATTCTCCCAAAGCCGGGTGAAGCGGATTCTGCGGAACAAATATCGAAAGTTTTAAATTAATAAATCAATGATTAATAATAATGAGTATGATTTCACTATGTTAACAAAGAGCTCATTAGAATTAATGGCGTAAATATTTATTTAAAATAAAGATATGCGGCACAAATGCGATAATAGAATCAACGACCACGCATATTTTTATATTCAACGATATCACGAGTTTTCAAACAACAGTGCGAATACTGACAGTTTCGTAAAACCGTTTTTCCCGTGTCTGTTGGTTCAAGATTTGAACCTGCGACCTATCTGCCAGTCGCTCTGCCAACTGAGGTTCTCGTTATCCTGACTCTTTTATCGAAATTCTCTTCTACATACAAACGCCCCTTATTTCAATAAGTAAGGTTCAATCAGGTTCAATCCTGCTGTAATTGAATTTATAGTTCTACAAAAAATTTTGGTGTTATAAGCTTGAAATTTGATATCATAATATCCAGAACGGGTCTGACTCAGAATGGGCACTACAAAATGTGCACTTAACGCAAAATGTGCATATAACGCAAAATGTGCACTTAACGGAAAATGTCTACTTTACGCAAAATAAGCGCTTAACGCAAATTGCGCATTTAACGAAAAAGGAGTGCAATCAATTGAGCATTTGTTAAAATAACAAAATGTGCACAAAAAGATGTTGTGTTAAGGTATTAGTAGCGCCATTAATTATTAAAAAGAATAATTTGAATACGCTACGTATCTTAGTTGTTAATTGTAAGGTATTTTGCACCATTTTTGATTCTGGACTCCGCGTCCTTTAAAAAAGGGGACGTCAGGCAACCCTAGTGACTAGGTTTCAATCGGCGATCTTTGACTTGGCATAACTCAAATCGATTCCCAGAAAATGAAAATGCGCACCAAAATAAAAACACGCATTGTTCCGTAGTGGGAGTTACACGTGCATCACAAAATAATACAATATGTATAGAATCTCAATCTCAAGAATAAAATCTTAGCTAAGATGTAAGCTTACTTACTAACATTCATCAAACATTTTGATGTTTGAGTAAGTACATTGATACTAAGTGATTCGACATTTTCATTGTCTCATTATCGTAATAACATCGGTTACGCGCTACGCTACGCGACGTACGATGATTTAGTTTAGTTAATTTAGAATACGCTAAAAACATACCAAGTTTCGTCTAGAACATTGGTTCCTAATTTTCAATCTTGTTACCCTTGGTCACCTCCTCACAGAACACACAAAAAAAAATTACAAAAATATTGAGTAAGTGCTAGCATTGACATTACATTGGTCTTTGTTATCTGTTACTAGCTTTACCCCAACGTAATACCAGTTTTACCCCCTCAGGGGTAATTACTCCCAGGTTAAGAACCGTGACTCTAGAATATAGTGGCTACCTTGGACCATCTGTTCGCATAGACCACATAGAGCTATAACTTAGCAATTTGTAACAATACTCTAATGACTAAATCGACGATTAGTAAGTAGGTTGTTTTATGAGGGCAGTAAGTACTTAATTACAAACGATGGGACATTTGAAGCTCAAATTGCAGGTGAGAGATATAATGTCAAGCCGTTAGAACTTACACTCAGTACGTAATGTACTGGGGGTCGATATATACAACGTTGGGAATCTGGTCTAAACTTATAGTACTGTAGAAAACAAAATATTATAAAGAGAATATTGTGTTAAAACAAAGCATTGCATATAATGTACTACAACCGCTAAGTAGATAACGACTACCGCGAATAGTACTATGACACATTTATCATTAATTTGTGTATAATCTACTTATACGTATATGGTATTAGAATATATTTTGTTCATACATGGTCAATTCTAAGTTCTCTATGGGTAAAAAAACCCTATATTACAATATTAGCTACCTACTTTACATATTATACATATAAAGTATGCCATAAAAGAACCTAGTTCTAGTAGTAGTAGTAAAATCTAGGTGTTTTCACAAAATTCCCGTATCCTACTGCCTATGACTAGCAGTGGGCGTCTTCCAGCTGAAATGATGATGACTTAGCAATCATTATACCGTTCCTCCTACTTAGCTTAGCAGCTATGTGGGAGAAAGAGCGCTAAGCCTATATCGCTGTTTCGTTTCGATGATTTATTATTTATGACCGAGTAAGCGAAGAGAAGAAAAAATATTTAATAACGGCAATGAAGTTGCTCGATATACATATAATAAAAAGGTTACTGGTAATTTATAGTGTCTAATGTGGTTTAACTAATGGTACGAAACTCTTCATGCGTGAATCCGACTGGCACTGGACTGGTTATTTTTGTCGCGACTGTCATTAAACAATGAACATGTCGCATAGAACGTTACTACTAATTAGAGGTGCAGTACATTCCAACGATTACGCAAGTGTCATCACATCTTTGTATCAGATACTATGAGTGGACTAGCAGTATAAACAATAGTTACACTCCATCATTGTGATCACGTTTGTGCGTGTGAGAACAATAACAATAAAAGACTGCATATACGCTCATTCCGTTCCGATACACAGTAACTATTTATTAATCTGTGATACAGTATGCTTCAGAAACAATGTTAATATTCGAGAGTTATATTTTTTGCAGGCAATCATAATAACCATTTAAAAAAATTTGGCCGATCAAAATGTGAAAAAATTTTGAATAAAGAAAATCACAGCTCATTCTAAATTTTTTCGCATTTTGATCAGCCAACCTTTTTTTTTAATTAAAACTACGATCCACTACGGTAAGCAATGCTGTAGTCTGAATTTGATCAAAACTGACTAGTAAATCAGTTGAAGAGTGCCCATTTCACCAAACAAAAGCTGGAACCTAACAAAGACTCAGACTCAGACTTATGTGCTAGTTTGTGACCTTGGTTTCATCAATAGTTGACTTGTACACCACACAGGGTCTAAATATAATGTAGAGTGTAAAATCAAAATGACGAGCTATAATTTAGAAGAAAAATTAGGTCCATGAAACTGAAAACCTTTCCCAAATAAACATAAGTCAAAATCTAAAAATAAAAAATCATACAAACTTCTTATACAAAATATATAAGTCTCGCGACATGTCATTGTGTAAGAAAAGTAGTTTTTCAATTTTTAGTTTTAGAAACATTATGAGAGAGATTATTATTATTATTTAGCCTATATTATCCCACTGCAGGGCAAAGGCCTCCCTTTCCTTCTTCCACTTGTCTCGGTCTAATGCAATCTGAGACCAATCCTGAGAGAGATTATGTTCTTAAATATTGTTCGTCATTTTAATTTCACGCTGTATGCCTCTAAGGTAAATATTGTCATTGTTGTCCACAGATATATCTACATCAGGCTACTACCCACTAGCGAATGAATCACAAATGGGTGAGTTCTCATCCCGAATTCAAAAGTTGGACGCCATCGTCATATTCCATGTAAGTTCATATTTCATCAATAGCACTAGTACACACAGGGGGTGTAAAAAGACCCATCACCTATCTGAATCTATGCATAAGTACTGTTCATCTAACAAATGCTGAAACAGACATCCCCTGTTGGTATAGTCGACCATAAAATTGCTTTACCATAGAGTTAATGTTGTTTGCATATCTCAAAACAACAAAGTCTATTTTTGCTTACAATACCAGGTGACAGATAACGTTGTCATTTGAACAGTGAGTCTTAGCGACATTTAATTTTGATGGAACTTTTTGTCAAAAGTGGTAAAGCAATTATATGGTCGACTATATATTATAATTAAATTAACCCGGCTAAAGGCCTACTTAACCAGACAGAAACTTCGATTTTTGGGCACCGCCATCGAAAAGACGTACATCGTATGACTCCCGATAAGACCGCTGTAAGCTGGTAGCTTCCCGTTCCCGGATATATCTTATACATTAATAATGAGAACGGAAGGGATTATACATAGAGGTGAAAGGGATTATTCATGGCGTGATTTTGGAAGGAGAGGGGTATTCGGGAGGGAGGACGAAAGGGAAGGGGGAATTTCTGGGAAAGGCAATTACTATTCGGCCGGATTAGAATTATATGGAGCCTTCGCCACTGAATATTACTTATATTAAATACGGAGAAGTGTTTTTGTTTTGTCTGTATGAACAGTATGTAAGGGGCAAAGAATTGACGTTATTTTTTGCAGAAGCTGTAGAAATGGCATGGGGTACTTTTTATCCCTAAAAAAATCAGAAACACAAGCGCAAGCCCACAATTGGGCTTAACCTTGTCTCATGTATCAAAGTGATAGAAAATAATGTCGTTGTCCACTAACTGTCGCACTGCGCGTTAAAAGCATGTAGCTAAAGCAGTTTAAATTAATAAATGTGTTTACAGAAAATGTTGGGGGAGTCGTGGCCAGAAAGACTAAACTACACGATACGAATGAAGGATGTGTTCCAAACGGAATCGTACGTATCTCTGGACGACACGCCTGGTCCTCACAGAATGTTCGGTAAGATTTTTCAGTTACATCTGTGTTTACTATTATTTATTTTTCCTCTTTATTAAATAAATGATCTTTAGATTAATAATTAAATGATCTTTAGATTAATAATTGAATGATCTTTACATTAATAATTGAATGATCTTTAGATTAATAATTGAATAATCTTTAGTATAATAATTAAATGGTCTACGAACTGCTTTACTGCTTCAGTTATGAACCTACGACCTTTGACTTGGCAGTCCAACGGTCATGCCACTAGACTATCACTGCTTATGTCTTTAGATTAAATAATTGAATGACTTTTAGAATAATTAATTGAATGATCTATGGATTCAAATAATAATGGAATGATATTTAGATTAAATAATTGAATGATCTTTAGATTTAATAACTGAATGATCTTCAGGTATAAACTACGGTACATTCATGCGTCTGCAGTGGGCTATCGACACGAGTTACATCAAGTTGCTGACCGGTAGCGAAGTGCCACAGGTGGGCTCACACTACTCAATACGAAACTATATTTCAGTAGATAAACATTTATATTCATTTATATTTAATTGAACTTTTTGCTATTATTATGACCTTGAAAGTACAATGTGTAACGTAAATAGTTAGGAGCTCAATCGACCCATGAAATTTAACAATTTATAAAACATCAGTTTGCATCACACGCAACAAGTTTGTATGGGAAGTGATATTTTTACTTCCCATACAAACTTGTCAAATATAGCTGACACACGGCATTTACTATGAGGTACCAACCAAACATTTTTTGGTGGATAGATTAAAAATAGGATAGATTAAAAAAAACATTACATCCAATTCCTAAAATACATTACATCCGATTAATTAAATACAGTAAGTTACACGTGTGTTTAGAACATGGTTGCTATTGACGACCAAGACACATTTACGGTATTAAAATAACTTGTCAGACACACACATGAACTTTGGAAGGTCATGACCGTAATTAGTTGACTTTTCATATCACCATGTAATTATATTAATTTCATGTAATTGCATTAATTAAGTACGTCCTAAAGGCAATTATATCCCCTACCATTAGGGAGACGTACGTGTTTCCCGCTTTATATAACAAACGGATGTGGGGAGGACTCATTCTACCTGCTACTATAAACATTAAAAGCGAGGAGTATTCGCCTCCAAATATATTCGCTGGTACAAATATTTTTAGAGGTGTAGTGTTTCGGCCGGCTACTGAACACTGCTCGACACACGACGCCGACACTTCGTGTGAATTAAGTTATGATTTTATGTAGGTATAAATGGATGAGTCTGCGGCTCGATTCAAATAAATAAATTTTAATTTCACATTTTAAATTAGTCAATAAATAAAAAGAACAATTCTCACAATGTAGAAAAGAATATCTAACGATCTGAAAGCCGGTATGAATGTTTTCCGAGACTAATGCAGAGCCACAGAATATTTAGTAATGCAGGTATAGAAGGATGACATTTATATAAATAGCGACTCTTGCTACGATGCAATAAAGTGCAATTCAGGTCGCACAGCGCTGCGTGTCTTTAATGATATTTCCCTACAAGGCGCCTCTTTCATAAGTAACTTAGCTCTCCTGATGCGATTTATTTTTCTAAATACACGCCAAGCTGGACTCGCCCACTTAGGTACCTACTTGTAGCTTTGTACCTAAAGTGTGGAGTGTGCCAGGTTTGAAAAAAGCAGATAATGCCTTATGTACAGTCGCCATAGGGGTTAGCTAGGCAGTAGGTAGATAAGATGTAATTTTCAAAATGTCTTTAATATAATTTAAATTTACCATATTTTCCGAAAAGGTATGTTTGAAAGCTATACAAAACTAAACAATTTTTCACAACCGCACGCAAAAAAAACACTACAAAAACATCATTCTTAACTTGATGCCTTACCAACCTAACTCCTACGCCTGATTGTACACATGGTATTAAGTAAAAATTACGTAAATTTTTTATGTACCCTTAAATGAAAGAATTAATAAATAAAAAACCAATTGAGTTAGTTATTTAGGGCCTCCATAATATCAAAAATCTAAACTTAGAACATCGTCAGTATACCTTCAAAAAGGCTCGTTCAATATGAAAAAAAAAACAATACCCATTGTATTCAACAGGATACAGTCATAACGCAAGGCATACCATGACAAAATACGTGATTAGCTAATCACCCATTCACCCAAACTGATAGTATAGTATTTACGGATGCGCGCGCAGTTACCCCGGAGATAATATGTTTAACAATAGCATTGAAAATGTAGGTATTTGACTTTTACCTTGCCGCACACTGGCTACGCGCTACAGACACAGAATTTACATAATTAACTTGTAGTGTATGTAGCACCTCTTCTTATACGTATGCATGATGCATCCTTATGTATGCATGTAACTAAGATTAGACTTAAGAACACATCTTTTATTTGCTACTTTAAATCTTATTTTCTACACCTGCCTTATTCTTATTTAATGTTTAATAATAAATAACACGACATAACAAAACAATTAATATTAAGGACCTTACAGCTGCATCTATATTATAAAACAGTACCATAACCGACTCACTGACAGACAACATCTAAACGGGTAAAATATAGGATGAAAGATTTCAATCCACGCGGACAAAGTCGCGGGTGAAGCGCTAGTGTAATCATATATTTTTATCCTCGCTCGTATTCTATCTCTTATCAATTTCCTCAAATTTTCCTAAGTCCGAAACATGTCATTATCTTCCTGCCCTTGTCCTAATTTTATTTTCCATTCGTCTATTAACCGTCATGGCACTGCTTACTCCATTTCCATCCATGTCACCTTTGATACAATCCATCCATCTTTTTCTTGGTCCTCTATCCTTACAACCATCCAAGACCAAAACATGTATGTATGTATTAATAAAAAATAATATTAAGAGTTTAAAAAAAATAATCTAAAAGTCCTTGACACAAATACCTCAAATTTTTCATTTAAAAAAATACTTGCTTAAAATAGGACCATTCGTTTAGCAGCTACGATGCTACAGACAGTCACATAGACACACATACATATACCAACACACCCTAAGACGAGTCAAACTTATAACACCCCTCTTTTTTCGTCGGGGTAAAAAATACGATCATATAAAGGTTATTTATTGTTAATTTCAGATGGTATCCCTACAAGAGTTTCCGTACTACCACACGCGTAGGAACGCTAACACATACGTCATATGCCATCTCCTCATGGTAGTATGCTGGCTGTCCCTCATGCTTCCTTACGTGTTCCTCATGTGTCGTCTCCTTCAAGAACGGACTTCGGGTATTCAGGTAAATAAAGACGCTTTTAGTTTACAAAAAAAATTACACGATTCAAATACGAGTATGTATCTAGAAAAACAATACTTATACACCCTGTTGCTTTAAAGACCTGCCAAATTTTAGCAGGTAACAACTTTCTCTAAGGAACATTGGTTGAAATCTGAAAATAGAAAATAGACTTTTCATACAAAGTGACTGGTGACGTGCCTTTGTTTTGTATGAGAAGTTAAATTTTCCATTTCAGATTTTGACCTATGATCCTCTGGGAAAGATGTTCAGTTCTATGGACCTTATTTCCTCCTAAAATTTAGCAGGTCTTCGGGTTCAAGTCCCGCCCGTGACAGTTGTTTTTGCGAGTTTTTTTATTAAATATTTTAATTTAATGTTTTAGTTTGAGCTAAATTTCGTTTTTCGATTTATGAAATAAAGCATACGCCTGAGAATACTGGCCTTATTAATAAAAATATTTATAAACGCATTCTCTTTTTAAATAAAATAGTTGACATAACACGGAATGTTAATTGTCTCACCTTCTGTGAACTTTGCCTTAGCGCTGTTCATTTTGGCTCGTATAACAATCAACATTTTTTTATTATACCTAAACTAGCTTTTGAACGTGATTGCGGATTTTATGCGTCATTTTGATCATAGTCATAGTAGATTCATGTTTTATTTTTTTTCTAATTTATTTTTCTAATATCGTATAAGTCGTGGTGGCGCATTGGTTACGAACCCGCTTTGCAAGCGCGTGGGTGTGGGTTCGAACCTGGCATGTACCAATGTGACTTTTTCAATGTCATATGTACTTTCTTAGATAATCTAAGACACCACTGACTAACGGTGAAGGAAAACATCGTAAGGAAACGTGGTCTTTAATAGTCTGAAATCGCCAACCCGCAGTGAGCTAGCGTGGTGATTAATGCTCAATCCTTCTCTGTATGAGAAGAGGCCTTTGTCCTATATTGGGACAGTTACAGGCTGGTTTATTTTTTTATTTATTTTTCTAATACAATTTTATGTATGTTTTACAAGTTTATGCACATGTTTTTGGTTATTAAATGAAAATATTTAATAAGAAACTCGCAAAAACAACTGACTCGTATTTAGAAAGCCATACTTTCCCTTTGTCGGTTCTTAGGTCGTGGTTCTATTCTTAGGCCGGAAACCACACGGCTCTACATACAGCAAATAATTTTTTTTTTGTATTTTTTTTTCCAGGAGTTGATGAAAATGGTAGGAGTGGGAAACAATATGATAGGGCTGTCACATTTCTTGAATATATTGCCTTGCGGGTTGATATTCTCCATCGGCGGGACCATACTGTTGAAGATCACATCCAACCCTCTGATACCGAACTCCGATGGTTACCTAATATTCCTGATTTTGCTATTACACTACTTAACTATAATAGCGTTAGCATTCGTCTTCAGTTTCTTCTCAAAAAGCAGTAAGTGTTCTTATAAGTTGTAATAAAGTATACAAGGGCGTGGCTACCATATACAGGGTTATTTTTAAAACACCAGCATCCTTAAAAGGGGTCATTAAACTCATCATTATGAACAACTTACTATGGGACCAACCCTGAAATCGCAAAAAAAATCAGCTGTTCCATACATTTATGTTCACATGACTCAACAAAATGTATGGAACAGCAGATTTTTTTTTGCGATTTTATGGTTGGTCTCATAGTAAAAGTTGTTCATAATGATGAGTTTAATGACACCTTTTAAAGATGCTGGTGTTTTACAAATAACCCTGTATATAGTTCCGAATATTCACTAATATTCAGTTATATTTAATTAATTCAATTCAATTATACATTCAAGGCTGAGTATAGCTATTCAGCGAGGCAATGCGAACAGCATTTTGGGAACGTTGCCTACTGGTAGCGGTCTTTTAGATTAAGAGTTTTATTTTTATTTATTTCTTTTGGTAGTAAGATTTGTATATGTAGATCGTTTTATTAAGTATTGTTTATTAGTATTTTAAGTTACTTTCTATAAGCAATAATTAATACATAATTAATAAAAAAAATACATTTACAGAAATATATTTCTTTGCATCATGTGGATGTAATTAAAATAATGTTATTTAAGGATGTCGTGAATGTCGAACCATGTCGTGGTGGCGCATTGGTTACGGACCCGCTTTGCAAGAGCGTGGTTGTGGGTTCAAACCTGGCATGTACCAATGTGACTTTTTCAATGTCATATGTACTTTCTTAGTTAATCTAAGGCACCACTGACTAACGGTGAAGGAAAATATCATAAGGAAACCTGGACTTTAATAGTCTGAAATCGCCAACCCGCAGTGAGCTAGCGTGGTGATTAATGCTCAATCCATCTCTGTATGAGAAGAGGCCTTTGCCCTATATTGGGACAGTTACAGGCTGATTTATTTATTTATTTAAGGATAAATGTTAAATTATTTAGATACTGTATTAATCAGTTATTACAATTTTTAACCGACTTCAAGGGATTATTTTAGTAATTAATTGTCATTAACTTGTTTTGTCTACAGCTCGGTACGCGGCGACTTTGTCAGTGGTATCGTATGTGTGTATTTGGGTCCCGAGGCGAATGGTCTTGCAGTACTCATTACCTTATCCAATACACATTGCCTCTGGTATGTTGCCATATTCCCCCATGAACTGGTTCTGGGACGAAGTGGCTGTTCTTGAATTATATGGTCAGTATAATTTTTTAATTTGAAAAATAAGCCAACATTAAAATAATTCGCAAAAAAAAATTATATGGTCGGTATAAATAATAATATCCTCCTATTCGGATTTAGGCCACAGCAGCCAATCTCAACGGAGATTATCCAACTATGCAGAATAAATTTTAATGACCTTCTGACCGAATTTCGGTCTCAGTGGCCAATCTCAACGGAGATGAGCCAACTACGCAGGAAATATTATAGTGCACAAGTGTGAGCGTAATCACAGGTGCACTGTTTCGTCACTTTCATAGTTCGATGGTACGGCAATCCGACACGATCGGAAAGAGATCAAGCACAGGACCAACGACTTTACTTGTTTTCCGAGGCAAGGGGCAAGTGATAATCACTACATAGTATAAAACAAAGTCGCTATCCGCCGTCTGTGTGTCCCTATGTATGCTTAGATCTTTAAAACTACG
Organism: Protodeltote pygarga; assembly: GCA_936450705.2. Taxonomy (NCBI): domain Eukaryota; kingdom Metazoa; phylum Arthropoda; class Insecta; order Lepidoptera; family Noctuidae; genus Protodeltote; species Protodeltote pygarga. The sequence goes on along the minus strand of OW388265.2, from coordinate 12,095,602 downwards.
CAACGGATTTTGATGCAGTTTTTTTTAATAGATATAAAGATTCTTAAGGAAGGTTTATATGTCTAATACATGCATAATATAGTAGTACATACCCATGCGAAGCCGGGGCGGGTCGCTAGTTAATTTATAATACATAACTTAAGAAAGGTCAGAGGTTTGCGCCTTGGGTTATATAATAAATTTTGTTATCTATGAGAAACTTAAAAAATAAACTTTGTGTATGTTTGCGTACACACTTGCACTATAATATCTCCTGATTAGATAAGATATCATTAATTTTTTAGTTTATATTCAAATTTGGTGGAACTAGTCGCTGACTCAATAGCATCAATTTAGTTTTAGATAGATTTATTTTTAGATTAATTGGCTAATCTTTGTTGAGATTAGCCGCTGTGACCGAAATTCGGTCAGGAGGATATATATCCTATCTATAGTATATATTACTATATAATAATAAAATGTTTTTTTTTTGTAGATCGTGGTCTAACATTCAGTAATATGATGACGCAGCACGAAAACAATAGCGCCTCGGCATTCATGTGCATAATCTACTTAATGTTGCAATCAACTTTATTCTTTGCCTTTGCTTGGTACCTGTCGCTGGTCAGACCTGGCCGGTATGGACAGGCTTTACCCTGGAACTTCTGCTTTCAGGTAAGAAGAGTGGCATTTGAGAAGTAAAGAGAGAGATTTAAATGAATGTTAACGTTAAGTATTTACAATTGTAGCTTTTTAATTTTCTCGGGTAACGACTTACGTTCCTTAGGTATTAATAAAACTTCCTACAGTCATGCAGCACCTACCATAAGTTACATAACTATCAGCACTAGAAGCCGCACTTACCAGCTTTTCGGTACGTGCACTGACGTCAAAACAAAATGCATGGCTAGACTGAGTGAAATGGAATGGTCCGCGCCCAAAAGTATAAAAAAAAGAAAAACAAAAACGCGAGAAGAGAAATAATCGCGCGCCAATCTCTGTTTACTCGCGGGACAGCAGCCCCGGAACGTTCAGATGGCGGCAAATTCAAGCTTAGCAAATTAATACACTACTTAGATTATAGGTACAGCGCTAGACTGGTTGTTGTGGTGTTTTTAGCGGAAGGTCTATGTCCAACAGTGGGTGTCTTATGGCTGAAATGATGATGATGATGATGGCGAGCGGGGCTCACATTATTCAATTTTTGCCCCGCCTCGGATAATTAAGATTCGGGGCTGCCAGACAGTAATGACCTAAGGCATATTAAGCAATTCAAATTAATTTATTGTATATTTACGTTGATATTTATTATATGTTTAATATGTCAAATCTTTATGAATTTACTGTTAGACCCGATGTCCATTTGTTTTGAGGTCAGTGTACGTAAGGCACTTAAAATAATACTATTTAAATAATATGTAGGAAGGGTGTGGTCATATTGTGTGGGCCTGCACAGACTTTTTCGACAGGGTATGTACTGCCACATACAAATCCTATATAGTTGCACTAGTTCGTCGGCTGCAACTGATCTGCCAGAGTGAACTGCACGCCCCTGCTTAATTATGACCTGTTTATTAAATTTTACCAAATATTTTATGTACTTGTTAGTCATTTACATTTATTTTCATTTAAAAATCCTCCAAAATTTCCCAGAAACTTATTTTGATAGAAAATGACAGATTGCTATGTCCTTGTTAGCTCGAATTAGATAATATATATAATATATATAGATAATATAGATAATTAATTAGATATTCGATTAAAATAACGTGGACTGTATTCCCCTGAGGGAGGGAGTAGGCAGAGCTTTCGCCGGCTATGTTATAAGTCCACGACACTCGAGACACTCAAGTTCACTCAACACTGTCACACCTCACCTTTCCTTCCTTCCCATTGATTCCCTACCTCCCCTTTCAGAGAAATACAAAACTCAAGAAGAAAAAAAATAAACAGAACTCCAACGCAACTTCAAAATATAACATGACTGAATATAGTAGTACCTCAGAATACGACAAATCAGAGTACACTCCTCGGTATTCCGCTTACGACAACTCACGTTACGGAAATAAATACGACGTCCATACAATGGTGAATACTGGGCCTAGTACGAATTTGTAAACCACTCGAAAATATATTTGTTTCTTTTCTTTTCTTTTCGAGACGTAAAAAAAGGCATTTTTAAGTCTCATGAAATCTGTATTCGTTCGCGCGGTTTTCTAACTCGCACTAGGAATAATGTACTTTATTGTTGTGAAAACTAGCCTTTTAGTATAGATAGTTGGAACGTTGGTGTGACATCAAAGCCTCGGTCATCTTCCACATAAAAGTGTGTAAATTCTAAAATATAGCACTGTATCTTTCACGGGTTCATTTCGAAGTTCTTGAATTTTTTTTTGCTTGAACGTTCAGATGTCGGGCCTGCTCCAATTTTTTTTTAAATATTTTCAGAATGTATATCATTAATACCGTAAGAAAACACTAGCTTCTTCGACCACTAATAAAAAAATTAGATACTCAGATAACTATTGACAGCATATTGTTGTCCGAATTAGTTATTTTCTATAAATGTATTGTTTAATGATGTGTCGAATTGACATAATACAGAATTACAGACCTTACTGCTTCGTCCAAAGGTTTTAAACGTTCGATAGATTAAAAGAGGTAACTAATTCTACTTTCGATTTTTTATGTCAGAATTTTGTGTTTTAAAAAATGGTTCCAGATGTATCTTTGAATATTTTTTTTATTCCGTTAGTACATTAAACAGAAGTATCATTTTCCAGAAAAAACTTGTCAGACTATCAGTACCGTTTTAGCCAACAATACCTTTTATTAGAAATTTTGAATGACCGAAGCTATATTTGTCAAAATTATGGTTGAATTTTGATTCGAATTGTGTGAAGTTGCTATTAAATTACTAATTCCATTAAATTGTCTAAGGTGAATCCGACTCGGTTTAACCCCAAAACCACTTTCATGCTTGCTTACACGCTTGCATGCTTGTTAGCATACTTCTATGCATGGCTGATTGTATGCTTGTTAGCATACTTTTGCATGCTTGATTGTATGCTTGCTCGTATGGTTGCTTGCATGCTTAGTTGCTTACATGCTTACTTGCTTGCGTGCTGGTTTGCTGGCTTCTACTACTATTACTAGGTACTAGATACGCCACTGTATCTACTGTAACTGTACTGTATCTAGTTTTTTTATTAGAGGTCAAAGACCATTATTTTAGGTATGAGTAGTGTAACAAAACCCTTTTATTCCCGTTAGCTGCGTTATCGAAACCGATATTCAAAGATAAGAAAATAAGTTACATAATCTGTGATTTTTATCTATGCAAATATTCTGTATACCGATCGTTAATGTAAAGCCAGAGAGAGAAAGCAAGTTAAATAAAATGTGCCACAGGCGCAGCTTTTACCAAAACGCTCTATGATTTAAAAAATATTTATTATCATAAATAGTAAGTCAACATGTATTATGCATGAAGGAACAATAGGGTTTTTGGTAATCATAGCATATAATTATGTTGTTGTCTCTTACTGGTTATCATCTGTGATTTCGGTTAGAGGAGTAACAGACAAGATAGATCAAGAGAGGGGTAAATACTCTAATAATGCCGTTATTACTCTGTGTACGAAAATTGCATCAATGAACCGGCATTACCTACAGTTACACATTTCTAAAACAAAGCAAAGAAGCGATTGAAAATGATTGATTAATCTACGTGGTTCCAAATGATCTAGTTCCAGTGCATGAAATCCGATGGAATCTAGTATTATGTCGAATTCGAGTTCCATTAGTGAGCGTATCATTTTTTTACGAAAAAAAGGGTTATCAGATTTGCCTGCTTTTACTAATGATGAGTTTTCAAGCTCCCGCATTCATTACCACTACCACGACACTATGATCTAAAATAGACTAGATACTCTTAGCAACGGTGATCAACTATTTTGCAACTGCATCGATGCTGTATAGGCGACATTTGCGTTCGATTGTGTGGTTTACTGATACGTACCTATGTATGCGGGTGACAGGCGTTTACATCCAATGTCGGACGCGGCATTAAGCTTCTGAAAGGCGACAAAATCGTCCATTCAATGCTAGTTTGCTTTGGCCCCTAACAATATAGGCAAAATTTCCGGAAATCGATTCCAACCGAAATCACGGAGGACATCCCGTAAATTTATTTCATATAGGCAGCCTCCATTGTGACGTAATTGACAACATTTCAAATTTGACATGACCACAAAACAAAAATACCATTTCTTTATTTTTGCGTCCTGAGTTCAAATATTTTTTTTTTTATTTTTTTATTTATTCATTTCAGAGAAAAAAAATAAAATTCAAAAAACATGTGATGACGTCATAGCAATGGCTCATTGAGGTAGTTACCTTTGCCTAAGTATTCCAATGCCCATTTAGATGATAATATTAATGTCAAACAAGACATATGTCATGTCAATCTGTCAATGTCATATGAAATAGGCTGGGAACAAAGTAGGCTTGAGCAAAAATTATCGATATTTTTCCATACAACTATCGATATATATCGTAAATATTTTAAATTACAATAATATATAAATATTTATTTTAGTATCAGTTTCATAAAAAATTCGATGTATGTTTTAACGCTACTTTGGTTTCGAGTTGAATGTTACTAGATACTCCTTGAATGCTCCTCGCGCAGTCGCGTTTCGCATAGCTACCTACTTTTAAAATTCTCGTCACAATCTACATACTTCGCGTTTAATACAGATTTTGCACCGCAACATTTTGTCCGCTATACAATGAAATAAATCCTAAAAATCAATTCCAACTTGTTATTGATTTTTTCTTTCTACGAAACTCGAGCTTAACGATGTTTTTATCACTTGCCCATCCTTATCCCTACGACTTTTTTTTTAATGGGTCATAGTAAAGCAAAGGTATTAAGCACCCGTTGGTCCATAAGTATGACGTCATTTGGCGCTTACGTCGTTTTAGAATACACTGATTTTCAAAGTTAAAATTATGAATGAAAAGTATATAATTTCCTAAAACGGTAAAATATGGGTGCCCTAGTTTTGGATTTACTTTTACATAACGTAATAATACATGCAGGTTAAAAAAATGAAATGTTGTCAATTGTAGACGCGACGCATTCTTTGCACTACGTTCTTTTCTTCTTTGAGTGCTAAGTCGCGGTATTCTAAAACTTTAGCATGCTGCAATCTTAATCCAACTTCCATTCCATTGATTCCCTGCCTCCCTTTTCAGAAAAATGTAAAGTCCAAGCCTGTAACAATGAATTCTGAGCGGTCGACCATCGAGTACGATACCTCAGAATATGAATATGGCTATGACATGTCAGGGTATGAAACCTCTCGGTACGCAATGTCCCCTTACGAAACTTCACGACACGGAATCCCATGTTACGGAACCTCCGATTACCTATGCATGGCTAATTGCGGAGACCTAAGAATGGTGAATACTAAAACCCCGTGAATGCGTAGGCGTAGATTTGAAATATTTTATAGTTAAAAGTGATCATCAAAACACGCTGCGTATTGTAGATCCCTCTCTTTACTTCTATGGCTTGCGCAGCATCTAACCGCAGTGGACGTCGCTTTCCCGTTACGGTTACGTTAAGTTTTTTTTATCAGAGCGAGAAAGATTGCATTACCCCGGGATACTGTTTCGTGCGGTTAGATGTGGGGCAACCCAAGCTCCTACCATTCCCCATACATTTCGTTATCCTTTCGTAAGTTACTAAAGAACTTTAGTTGTTAGAAAATAATGATTTATACTTCATAGAAATAATTGTTATTTTGAATCGGTAAGCTTTTGATAAGGTTGGGCTCAATATACACCGAGTATTGTAGAGGATAGCGCGGCGCGGGTGCAGCGGCGACGCTTTGGTCGTCGCATGGCCGCTAGACTACTTATTCGCAGCGGCGCGGACTGCTGCTTTAACGTTTAAACTGCTGCGTATACAACGTTAGAATTTGTTGACCCGAAAACCGAAAGTAGTTTGTTCAGAATCAGTAACAGAATCGATTGCAATTGTTTTTAATCTATGTAATAATTTTTCCCAAAAAATGCTAAAAATTATTTAAGTAATACCCATTTCAAATAATCATTCTGGGTGTTTTTGCGGTATTTCAATGATTATAATAAGGACGACTTTTGGAGCTCGTCACCACGTCAGTTTAATAATTTTTTTACTTTGTATTTTTTTTTACCTTTTAAATCAAATTCAAGTTGGAGTGTTTCAGCTTTCGGGTCACAAAATGCTAACGTTGTATAATCGCCCACCGCTGCATTCCCGGTGTGAATTCAGCCTTAAGTACGCCTTGTATTTGTATAGTGAACATTAGTTTAAGTGTGACTGTGTTGTTGAAGTGTCTCTATACATATGTATATATATTTTAGGCCCAATACTGGAGCAAAAACAATGTAAAGCCGGAAGAGGATAGCGAAGAAGAGGGGCTGACAGCTCACGACCCGCGGTACTTTGAGCCACCGCCTACTGACGCGCAGCCCGGGATTAGGGTCGTCAATGTTTCTAAGGTGAGTGAGAGAGATGAGAAGGAAATACAGTTTCTAGTAAGAGTAAATGAGTCAGCTGTTGTTTTGTTGTTTTATAAACATTACTAGCTGACCTGACAGACATTGTCCTGTCAACATTTTAATAAAAACTTATATGAAAAAAGCATTTTCAGTCTTCATTAAAATCTTATTTGTATTTTTAAATTACTCTTACCCTACCTAACCCTACTCTACTCTACCCCTACCATACCATACCTTAGGGGTATAATTCAATTTTTTTTTGTTCTATTCTGCTATTCTAGGCGGAGTCAATTCCAATAAATCAAAAAGCATGAAAATCGGTCCAGCTGTTCTCAGAGTTATAAATGGTGTAAATAACCCGACTTTCTTATAAAGATTAGAATGTTTGCGTTAATTCTTGCTTACTCGCATAATGTGTCTTGCAGTGGCGGAGGGTGAATTTTTCTAAGAGGTACCTAAACCGGAGCCAACCCAGTGAAAAACCAATGGCACAGTCGTCATTATTGACGGTGCCATTTTCAAAGGAAAGGCACAGTCTAATAAACATACAGTTCGGAAACTACGTACAGACTAGTGTAGCCGAATTTTCGATAGTTAGGCCATATTATCGATTAGTCTATCGATAGTATCGATACCATTGATTGTATCAATACTGTCAATTTTATCGATAGGCCTATCGATATTGTTTCGATTGGTTGGCTATCGATAGACTATCGATTAATCATCGATAGTCGACTATCGATCGGCAACTCACACTTTCACAAACAAGCGTAATATTGCGTAACGACGAGACCCCTAAGCGAACGTCACGGCTCGCAGTATCAACAACGCGTCGTTGCGCATGTTTGTGGGTATGTGCCGTTTTCGAGCGTTTGTACGTCGTTTCGTACTGTATGTTTATCTGTGAGGAATTGTAGGAAGCGAGTTTTATGGGACCTCCGCCGCTGGTGCCTTTTGATGGGTCTCGCTTCATTTGAAATATGTTTTTCATCAGGTCTATCCAAAACATAAAGCGTTGAACAACGTCAACCTCGATGTATATAAAGGAGAGATCACAGTGCTGCTAGGTCATAATGGCGCCGGAAAGACTACGCTTATGTCCATTATAACAGGTGGGTGTTATTTTTTATCAGAAGCATATAATTGGCCACTTTGACAAGTACACAGTACTTTGCGACCATTTTTTTTCTACCTACGTATGGTTGATGAACAACCTGGTGTCAGAGTTTAAACCGCACGTAGACCTCTGATATGGCTTCATACACCGTTAAAAAATCTCTTAAGTGTGCTGGTTTCTTCACGATGTTTTCCTTTACCGTTGAAGGAAGTGTCAGAGGGCTTCGAACCTTTGACTTGGCAGTCCAAGGGTCACATTATTATGTAAAACATAGGTAGGAAATCTAAATACGAAAATTTAACTTCTCGTTACAGACGTGAGACGTACTTTGCATGAAAATACAATTTAAATTTTTTAATTTCGCCCTATGTTCCTTGGGGAAAGTTTTTCAGTTTCATGGAGCTCCTAAAATTGGGCTGGTCTTACAAATATCAATTGTATACGTTTATGCGCTTGCAACACGGATTGCTGCATGACTCTATCACCAATTAATTTTTTTCGAGTTTAAGTTGATAAATAATTGTAATTATTTTTAGGTATGACGAGCGCTACCGAAGGCAAGGTGTACGTGCACGGGAAGGACACTGTGAAACAAAAGAGCGAGGTGCGCCAACACCTGGGACTGTGTCCACAACACAACCTGTTCTTTTCAGATCTCACTGTGAAGGAACACATTATGTTTTTTTATCTGGTAAGTTGGTTGGCCGCCTAAGCTACATAATATTATTTTAATGTGCATTTGTATTTTAATGTACTATCGTGGACAAAGCCGGTGCACCACTCTTAAGGTTAGAATCGCTTGCATCCGGCGTCCAATCGTAGCGCTAACCTCACCGCTACGCACATAACATCGTTCAAAGCATTTTGATCGCAAAGTGGTGCACCGTTCGTGTCCGCGATAGTACATTTAAAAATTAAAAAACCCTCGACACAAATACCATATAAATAAAAACACTCGATCAAGTGACCTTTCAAAGAAAAAAAACGAAATCGAAATCGGTGCAGTTATTTAGGAGCTACGATACCACAGACAGACACACAGACAAGTCAAACTTAAAACCTCCCTTTTTTTTTGCCTCGGGGATTAAAAATGATTTAAAAAATGGGATTAAATGTACTAGAGGTAATCAGGTGTTGTTTTCAACTTTTTTATGCAGCTGAAACGCGGCTCATACTCCGAGGCTAGAGAGGCGGCCGGCAACCTGGCGACGCAGCTCTCGCTGGACGCCAAGCTGGGGGCCCTGACGCGCGAGCTGTCGGGCGGCATGAAGCGGCGCGTGCAGCTGGCCTGCGCGCTGGCGGGCGGCGCCGACGTGCTGGTGCTGGACGAGCCCACCTCCGGCCTGGACGTGGAGACGCGCCGCGAGCTGTGGGACCTGCTGCTGGTGAGTCAGCTCATTGTAGCGCGGCGCCGACGTGCTGGTGCTGGACGAGCCCACCTCCGGCCTGGACGTGGAGACGCGCCGCGAGCTGTGGGACCTGCTGCTGGTGAGTCAGCTCATTGTAGCGCGGCGCCGACGTGCTGGTGCTGGACGAGCCCACCTCCGGCCTGGACGTGGAGACGCGCCGCGAGCTGTGGGACCTGCTGCTGGTGAGTCAGCTCATTGTAGCGCGGCGCCGACGTGCTGGTGCTGGACGAGCCCACCTCCGGCCTGGACGTGGAGACGCGCCGCGAGCTGTGGGACCTGCTGCTGGTGAGTCAGCTCATTGTAGCGCGGCGCCGACGTGCTGGTGCTGGACGAGCCCACCTCCGGCCTGGACGTGGAGACGCGCCGCGAGCTGTGGGACCTGCTGCTGGTGAGTCAGCTCATTGTAGCGCGGCGCCGACGTGCTGGTGCTGGACGAGCCCACCTCCGGCCTGGACGTGGAGACGCGCCGCGAGCTGTGGGACCTGCTGCTGGTGAGTCAGCTCATTGTAGCGCGGCGCCGACGTGCTGGTGCTGGACGAGCCCACCTCCGGCCTGGACGTGGAGACGCGCCGCGAGCTGTGGGACCTGCTGCTGGTGAGTCAGCTCATTGTAGCGCGGCGCCGACGTGCTGGTGCTGGACGAGCCCACCTCCGGCCTGGACGTGGAGACGCGCCGCGAGCTGTGGGACCTGCTGCTGGTGAGTCAGCTCATTGTAGCGCGGCGCCGACGTGCTGGTGCTGGACGAGCCCACCTCCGGCCTGGACGTGGAGACGCGCCGCGAGCTGTGGGACCTGCTGCTGGTGAGTCAGCTCATTGTAGCGGACATGCCAAAGGGTTTGCTCTATACCCCGCGCGAAACTTCAAGCCACCTTCGTTGAAATATAGGTGTTATGTTTGTGTTGCCGCAGTCGCTCCGCAGCGAGCGCACCGTGCTGCTGACGACGCACTTCATGGAGGAGGCGGACGCGCTGGGCGACCGGGTGGCGGCGCTGCACGCGGGCACGCTGCGCTGCTTCGCCACCACCATGCATCTCAAGAAGGCAGTGGGTGCGTATTATGGCATTTTACCAGTTATTCGCGGTGAGCGCACAGTGCAACCGACGTTCTTTCGAAACAGAAAAGGTCTAGTTTCACTAAAACACAGCTTTATTGCTGTTCTTTAATAAATATTTTGTAAATTTGGATTTTGTTAAGTAAATAAAAAGTAAGTAAAGTAAGCCTTACACTACGTGTCTTGTGAGTCAGGTCACATGTCTTGTAATCCGTAAGAGTTTAATGACATCAATACACATATAATAGAAAAAATATCCGAAACCAAAACTAATTTTGTATTATGATCCTTAAAAACGTTTGTTTGTTGTTAAAAAAGTTTCAAATTTAGTGAAGCCTTATAGACTTTTCCATATTCCAAACTTTTTTCAAACAAAAATATCATACATATTTTTGTTTGAAAAAAGTCAAATTAAACGATAAAATATTTTTAATTTTTTAGGCACCGGCTACCGTTTATCGTTTACAACGATCGGTTTCCCACGAGAGCAGGCAATCTCATATGTAGTGATGTTACATGTTCCCGACGCATCGTTAAAGGAGCAGACTATCAACAGTATATCTTACAGCCTGCCTGCTTCGCGTATTGGGAAGTTCCCTCGACTGTTCAGTGCGTTAGAGTCCAAACGATCAGAGTTAGGAATCGATTCTATTGGCGTTGGAGTCTCGACGCTTGAAGAAGTGTTTTTGAAGTAAGTTAATACATTAATACTGTGATGCGAGCACGGATCTTTTTATCTACTTCTTATTAAAAAGTTATCAATTAAAATTGATAATTTTGACAAACGTCAAATTTGACATGACATAACGACCTTTATCCCATACTTTTGTTGAAAATTGATTTTATTCTATTTTTGAAGTATGGCAAGATTGTTGGCGTGAAGGTCAACAATAGGGAAGATGCACTATTTTTATTTTTGTTTTCATTTTAAAGAATTCCATGTAGAATAGACCACAAATATATTTAAAAAATTAAAACATTGCAATTTATCCGAAAAAATGCCGTTTTAAATTGACAGTTTGACAGTTCGCGGGAAAACGGACTTATGGTGCTGATGACGTCACTCTTGTCTTTTACTGGTTCGCCGTTGGCTTTCATACTTTTGCATATTTATTTAAATCGAATAAAAAATAGTATAATTTTATTTTATAAATTTACAAAAAAGAATAACTTAAATATTATATAGTTATTACATTTTAATTTTGGAAATACAGCATCTATCCAGAATTTCTATGCAGCATTCATAGCAGATAAAATGCTTTTATCGTATATACAAATATACTTCTTTTAATTTTTCAAAGTTTGTGTGTGCTATACAGAAAAGTGATATTTTCCTTATGCTGAAAAACATTTGAAGTTGTACTTGTGCCCAATATTTTGGTGTTATTTTATTGTCTTTCACATAGGAAAGTATGGTAGGTAGCTTCTGTTAAGGATATTTCACCTCTACTGTGTAATTTTCAGCCGTCAGGTGTTGCACCAAAAAAGGGTACCTACTCGGCATTACGAAGAAATCCAGCTTCTTCAATTTTAATCTAAAATGCTGATTAAATAATATAAATAATATTTATTACTACAAAGGCCTGGAACTAAACATACCTAACTAATTATTTTATTCAAAATATTTAAACTAGAGAAAAACTAATGATGTTATGTCAATACTAACTCTAGGTAAACACCTGGAGTCTGCTTTGATAAACCCAACTCCCATTTTTATTAAAAAAACGCAATTAATATTCCCATAAAATAATATTCACCTTTACAACCATAACCTCAAATAAGTTGTCAAAACAAGTGTGACGTCACGAAACGCTAATTCGTGTTTTAAAATACGTATTGTTTCAAGTCATTTTTAAATCGTAATTATTGTAAAAAAACAACAATATGTAAAATAAAAACGTTGCAGTGGCCTTTCTTTTATATTTTTTTAACGTTTTAATCATACAAATTCCATAAATATTACATCTGCATCTTCCCTATTCTGCTAGTTTTTGAAGTGATGGAAAAGCGGGTGTTTATTAGTTAAAAATATATAAAAAAGGGGAATACTTTATTTATGTTCGATAAAAGTGTAAAAAAAGATCTGGGTTTGCCTCTATTCTGATTTATGAAAAGCGGGGCTTTAGGTGTCCCGCTCAGTGCTGGCGGGACGTGTCCTGAGATGGCTGAAAAACGGGACATCCCGCTTTTACCTATGTCGGTTACTCTGGTTCTACAGCGAATTTATTACAATTCACGTTAGTAGCTAAATAAATTTAATTTTGGAACCGAAACAAAAAAAAAGCTTCTTGATCGTTTGAACGTAAAATTATTAAATTTGTTTCTCTTACGTGGAACATTTATTTTTAAGGTTATGCAGTGACGTGGATACCGCGGTGTCTGAAGATGAGGTGGACGGAGTTGATGAACTACGTAAGTCATTACAATCGGGTAAAAAAAATATGGATACAAAGAAGGTTTCCACATAATATAGCATATAAAAAAAACTAAATCAAAATTGGCTCATCCATTTCAGAGCTACGATGCCATAGACCATATACACGGTAAACTTATAACACTCCTCTTTTTTCATCGGGCGTTAAAATTAATTAAAATCGGTAAATTACATATATAAATTCACGCCTTTCTCCCACGAGGGTAGGCAGAAACTACAGAATTAATGTCAAAATTTTCGAAGAGGGTAGTCGTTATCCTTTTACCAGAAAATTTGAGTGAATTTAACGTAATTATAAGTTCTTTCTTTTCTTATCGTATGGTTGATCAACAACCTGGTGTCAGAGTTTAAACCGCCCGTAGGCCTCTGACATGGCTTTACACACCATTGAAAAATATCTCAGGTGTGCTGGTTTCATCACGATGTTTTCCCTCGCCGTTTTTTAGCAACTGATAATTAATTTATAATTTATAATAGGCACATAACATACGAAAAGTCAGAGGTGCCGCCTTGGGATCGAACTCGAGACCTCTGACTTGTCAGTCGACGGTCATACCACTAGGCTATCAGAGCTTTATAAGTTAAACTAGGTATTTCGTTTCAGAGGAAACATCAAAGAGGCTAACCGGCTTCGCGCTGTACTTACAGCAGTTCAGAGTTTTGATGATGAGGCAAGTCAAATACATAATACATAAGAAGTGGATCTTTCTTTCACTGGTAAGTTTATGAACGTTAAGTATGTTCGTTTCATTAAAAGTCTCGTGGTGGCGCATTGGTTACGGACCGCTTTGCCAACGCGTAGGTGTGGGTTTGAACCTGACATGTACCAATGTGAAATATAAAATAATAATAATGACCTTCCCAAAACGCTCTTTTCTGTGCACAATATCTGAATATTTGATTTAAAAATAAAATGGCATTAATGGTATTTCTACAACTCTACATGTATTATGTATACGTCCCTAGAAGGAACAACAGGGTTTTTGTTACTCACTGTATTGTATAAGTATCGATTTACGACCCGCGAGAGATCAGGCGCAGGAGCACGACACAAAGCAGGTGACAATTGTATCGGAATGATTGAGATTGGTAATGTTTGTCAGCAAGTGGTCCTGCCGGTGCTCATGATCATGCTGATGACGTCCACCACCAACAACCTGCCGCCGTCGCCGCCGCGCGCGCTGGCGCTGGCGCTGGACGTGTACGCCGACCGCGAGCGCCGCGTCATGCTGCACCTGGCGGCGCGGGACCTGGCGCCCACGCCGCTCATGCAGGCCTTCCCGCGCGTCAACTTCGAGAACGTCGCCGACGTTGCCGAAGGTACCCACTCTAACTACCAGCACCTAAATATATAGGATGGGTACCTCACCTAAATTTCAACAACTAATTTGTTTAAAAAATCTAAAAAAAACTAACCGAAGATATTTTTGGGTTCCATACCTCAAAAGTCCTTATAAGACCACTTTGTTGTCCGTCTGTCAATCAAGACCCTTGTTCAAGTTGAAATTAAAACCATATAATCAGGTCAGTCCCTTCACGCTGTGATCAAACTGAAGATCAACTGAAAATCTACTGTACTGCCCTTCCCTGTCGGAAATGGCTGTGCACGCCCCTGATAACTATACAAGATTAAATTAAATATACCGACAACCTGAAGAGAGGTCATTAAACACATCTTTATAAACAACTTTTTCTATGGGATCAACTCTGTAATCGTGAAAAAAAAATCAACTGCGTCATAGGTACAATAATTATCTCAATATGGAACAACTAAATATTTTTCGCGATTTCAGGATTGGTCCCATAGTAAAAGTTGTTCATAATGATGAGTTTAATGACCCTTTTTGAGGTTGTCGGTGTAATTAATTTAACCCTGTATAATGCATATTATGTATTCTTTGCAGCCGTACTTCGAGCCGGAGAGAAGGATATCTTAGATTATAACAAATACTTAGTTGGAGTAGAGCTTAATGAAACCGAAGCTAAGGTAAAACCCGTATTCTATTACAGCCCATTTATTTTTTTTATTGATTAAAAAAATAGTCAAATAACTGCCATTTCAGCAAGCAGTTTGTTGCCATCCGTATCAGTTGTTTTTTCAAATTTTCTTATTAAATGACTACTTTTAACGTTTCTCATTTAGTTCAAAAATTATAATTATATACCCCGTAAAAGTTATCCAGTATATAAAACAAGACAAGAAGCTTCATTTTCGTCAAAATGTTATAAAAGAAAATTTTGTTAGGTCACTCAACATATTACTGAATTACTGTGTATGACGTAAACATTTGAACCCAGATCTTGTACACAACGACGGTCCGCCACGCGGCGCCAGTGGCCCTCAACTTGTTGTCGAACCTGCTGGCCACGCGCTACATCACGTGGGCAGACGGCCACACCATCACCACCCTCAACGACCCCGTAGAGGGCGACGTGCGCTTCAGGACGGCTACAAATCTGCCTAAAAGCGTGGAATTAGTCGTCATGTGGGGCTTTACTGTTACGTTCCGTAAGTCTTTACTTTTTGTAAGCCTTAGAGTATATAATATAAGTATATAGGCCTTGTGCGGAGCATGAGCAGGTTTCACCATTAAAATGTTAAAATATTATTTTTTAAAGTATGTTTTCTAGTCTTTTTTGAAAAATTTAATACAGCATTTAACGATGTTATAAGCTAAAATATAACTTTTTCGCTCGTGGAGCCTAGTTGAACCGCAGTCGATCGAGGTAGGATCGCGACCGGAGCTCGTGTCGCGGCCACTTTGTTCATACCCGTGCAGTGCTCACGGTTCATACTTCTGTAGGATTACTATACTTTCTTATACATTATGTATACTCTAAGTTGTAAACTTTGTTTAAGGCGCCTCTTCGCGCTAATCTACTATCTCGCTCGCGCATTGATGTTGATTAAAGATATAAAATCAATGAATATAGTTACAAAAATTTGAATAAACCAATTGAAGGGAAACAATATTACAAGGTTTCAGCAAACATTTCAGCTCGATCGAAACATGTTTTCAAATAAAAAATATCTTGAAAATTATTTTTATTTCATGCTATTTTTTTATTTGCTTTTGCTGTAATTTTGTTATTTTGTTCGCCTTCAAATTGGTTTAGTTCGATTTTTCATAAATATTCATTGATTTTATATCTACAATGTGCGAGCGAGATAGCAGATTAATGAGTACCCGCGCTTTAAATGTGCTGACTACAGTATTAGGCGTATCTACACCGTTTGCTGTGCGAGTGTGATGCTGATAACGCAATCCGCATTCTACCGGCAAATTAATCCCGTGATGTAATTTTTTTAAGTTGATCACGTCATCAGCATTACCAAGTTCTGCGCGGAAATAAGCATCGAGCTTTCAGCAATTTGAAACAGTGATAGCCTAGTGGTATGATCGTTGGACTGCTAAGTCAAATATCGTAAGTTCGAAACCCAGGCACACACCTCTGACTTTTAGGATTTACGTGCGTATTAGAAACTCACTTGCTAAAACGGTGAAGGAAAACGTAAGGAAACCAGCACACCTGAGAGATTTTAAAAGGGTGATGAAAGCCTTGTCAGAGGCCTACGGACGGTTTAAACCCTGACACCAGGTTTTTCATCAACTATACGATATAGAAAGAAGCAATTTGAATGACTGCAACCTGTGAATGTGCTTGGCGCAGTGATCCTGGCCACCAGCATCAACTGCGTGTCGCTGCCGAGCCGCGAGCGCGAGTCGGGCTCGCGGCACATCCACCTGATGTGCGGCTGCCCGGCCGAGCTGCTCTGGGGCGCCACGCTGCTGTTCCACGCGCTGCTGTGCGGCGCCGTGCTGGTGCTGCCCACCGTGCTGGCCGCGCGCTTCCTGGACGACAACAACACCATCAACCAGCCCGACCTATTGGGTATTAATACTATTCTTTATACCGGGTGTACCAACTGAAAAGCCGAAAAGAGGTCATTAAACTCATTATTATGACCAATTTTGACTATGGGACTAACCCTAAAATCGCAAAAAAATACGGTTTAATTTTTTTGTTACCCTACTGTGTCTCACTGCTAAGCAAAGACCGTGTTCTTCCAAGTTCTCTTTTCTCGCGCTCACCTCGAACCAGACTCGAAGATGATTTAAACGCCTATCGCGAGGACTGGTTTGAGATGGTTCATACAATCCTATCGTTAGGGGTTGGTTCGAGATGGTTCATTCAATCCTATCGCGAGGGCTGGTTCGAAATAGTTCATACAATCCTATCGCGAGGGCTGGTTCGAGATGGTTCATACAATCCTATCGCGAGGGCTGATTCGAAATGGTTCATACAATCCAATCACGAGGGCTGGTTCGAGATGGTTCATACAATCCTATCGCAAGGGCTGGTTCGAGATGGTTCATGCAATCCTATCGCAAGGGCTGCTTCGAGATGGTTCATACAATCCTGTCACGAGGGCTGGTTCGAGGTGGTTCATACAATATTATATTCATATAACTTGAACATGGAAAATGTTTTGTAAAATGTCGAAACATATTAAGTTACCAAGTATGACGTAAGGAAATTGTTAAACGTTAGTTCATGTAAATGAACCCTGTTAGTATATATTATTTTTATACATATATATATTACATAGTTATTTTAACTGTTATCCCCAGTGGCTCTGACGTTGATCCTCATACTCGGCCTCCTGGCATTCCTGTCGTTGATGTACCTTGTAAGCTTCTACTATGGGGAAAGAACTACTAGCATCATACTAGTGGTCTGCATCGTAGTATTTGGTAAGTCTTTTTTATTTTACTATATTAGGTTTCTATTTCTATCATCTAAGCTTAAAAATACAATAATATGTAACTAAACCAATATAGTACATCCCGCTAAATGAATGTTAGTCTAACGATATCTCTTTCTAATAAACACCATAGAAAAAGGACAGCAAATTGAACTATCAAATTAGTCTACGTCCTTGCAATTGACGTGAAATAAGACCGTCGATGACGTGCTAAATTCTCGGTGATATCACGCAAATGGACTAGTTTGACAGCTCTAAAAATCTTCTATCCTTCTCTGTTAGTTTAGCCCCACATCGAATATGCTAATGTAGCGTATCTAACATTTTGCGTATATGTATTTGGGCTTTATTTGCGCCGAAATTGACAACATTTCATTTTTTTAACCTGCATGTATCATTACGTTATGTAAAAGTAAATCCAAAACTAGGGCACCCATATTTTTCCATTTCAGGAAATTATGTACTTTTCATTCATAATTTTAACTTTGAAAATCAGTGTATTCTTAAACGACGTAAGCGCCAAATGACGTCATACTTATGGACCAACGGGTGCTAATACCTTTGCTTTAGTATGACCCATTAAAAAAAAAGTCATTGTCAATATGTCGTAGGGATAAGGATGGGCAAGTAATAAAAACATCGTTAAGCTCGAGTTTCGTAGAAAGAAAAAATCAATAACAAGTTGGAATTGATTTTTAGGATTTATTTCATTGTATAGCGGACAAAATGTTGCGGTGCAAAATCTGTATTAAACGCGAAGTATGTAGATTGTGACGGGAATTTTTAAAGTAGGTAGCTATGCGAAACGCGACTGCGCGAGGAGCAAGCAAGTGTTTAAAAATACATCGAAATTTTTATGAAACTGATACTAAAATAAATATTGATATATTATTGTAATTTAAAATGTCTACGATGTATATCGATAGTTGTATGGAAAAATATCGATATTTTTTGCTCAAGCCTACTTTGTTCCAAGCCTACTTCAGGTGACATTGACAGATTGACATGACATGTCTTGTTTGACATTAATATTATCATCTAATTGGGCATTGAAATACTTAGGCAAAGGTAACTACCTCAATGAGCCATTACTATGACGTCATCACATGTTTTTTGAATTTTTTTTTTCTCTGAAATGAATAAATAAAAAAATATATATTTGGACTTAGGACGCAAAAATAAAGAAATGGTATTTTTGTTTTGTGGTCATGTCAAATTTGAAATGTTGTCAATTGTAACGCAATTTGTGAAAACTACGGTGCACAACATTTACAGCTTTGGTGTGCGGCCGCACTTAGAAAGAGAGTCTAACTTAGTTTAGAGCGTGTGCATGAGAATTAGCACCATTATCTATACTCTGGTCCAATTCTACAATCAAAAATCAATTAAGAAATACAGCAGAGAGAGAGAGAGAGAAAGCGCATAAAATATCTTCTAAATGATTTGTATAATATACTGATCCGGTAGACGTTGTCTTGTCATAAATTACAGGAAAAATTAACTTACAGTTTTTACCAAGTTTTCCAGGAAACTTATTTACATTTTTTAAATATTTTTACAAGAAAATTTGAAAAAACAACTGATACGGATAGGATTCGAACCCCACGATCTTCGACATACCGTCTTTGTGGGTTCGAATCCCATACGTATCAGTTGTTTTTTCAATTATTAGTCCGATAGCGGAACGTCGTATTTTGACCGTAACTTATAATTTTATTAAAGTCATTTATTTTAGCACAGGAGATTAATTACGTATATTTAGAGCTTCTATTAAAAAGTTAGAAAATTTGGACCGTTGCTTTAAGTACAATTTAGGTTTTTGCAAAACTGCATGACAAACCGTGAATATAAAATTTAAGTCAAATATTCTAGTCCTGTGTGATTAAGGACAATGTTATCTTATAGTTATTAAGTTATTAGAAAGATTGGATACATGGAACTGATGTAACCGATGTTTTATGTCCAAAAATTGTAAAACTAAATATTACAATTGTGTCCTCAATAAATTATTATAGTGTCTGAAAATAATTTTAATGAATTGATATTGTATATTTTTACGTACTGTAAAAAGTTTAGAAAATTATCTAAAGAACTTTCCGAGTTATTTGAGTTTTCAGTTTCATAGTTTTATGGTCTGAGTAAGTGAGTAACATAAAATTTGAGTTCAGAAGTTGGTGGTTATTTGACCATAACAATATACTCTATCATCATTCAAAAGATTAGAAAGATTGGATACATGGAACCTATGTTATAAGGCCAAACATTTAAAAACTAAATATTACAATTGTGTCTTCAATAAATTATTCTAGTGTCTGGAAATAATTTTAATGAATTGGTACTGATATTTTTACCTACTACAAAAAGTTTAGAAAATTATCTAAAGAACTTTCCAAATTATTTGAGTTTTCAGTTTCAAAGTTTTATGGTCTGAGTAAGCGAGTAATATAAAATTTGAGTTCAGAAGTTGGTGACTATTTGACCATAACTATGTACTCTATCATTATACAAAAGATTAGAAAAATTGGTCCATGGAATTGTCAGAAAACTTAAGATTTGTTAGCACGGCATACGAAAATAATACGAGGGGTTGTGCGGGGCGTAGGGGGTTTTATCGCGCTCACTTTGTAGCCGGCCGCCGTGCTTTCGAATCGCTGACAACAACATCATAAAAAAATGTAGTTTTAAAAATTATAATATTAATGAGTTTATGTTCTTAGTCTGTGTAATATAAAAAAAATTGTTCCAAAGTTAGAGGCTAGTCAAACTAATAATATAAGATACAAAATATATCGATATAAAACCGGTTTTTTATTTTGTTCTACCAATACCGGTTTTTATCAAAATCTTGTATACATTCAAACCTTTATTGAAATTTGAAACAAATATAATTATCATTTAGGGATAATATTCTTAGTTAAAAATTAGGTCTATTTGAGTATTATTATAGATATTTGAATCCAGAATATTCTTGTGTAAAAAACAAAAGGAACGAGTAATATAAAGAAAGACAAACAACAACAGATTAAAATCAAACATAAATTTTAAGAAATATTTATTTAGAAATTAAATATTTTTTTATAAAGTTTTCTAATTACAATAAGATAAGATCTCCTTTAAGAAGAATTAGCGTATTTAATTAATTATTTATAATTATTCAAAGAGAAAGAGGTCGTGGTAACAACGTGATTTTTTCAATGTCATATATGTAAATTTTTAGCTAATCTAAGACACCACTGACTAACAGTAAAGAAAAATATCGTGAGGATACCTGGATTTAATAGTCTGAAATTGCATTGCACCCGCATTGAGCTAGAGTGGTGATAAATGCATTCAATTAATTCAATGTATTCTCTGTATGAGAAGAGACTTTCGCCCTAAAATGGGACAGTTACAGGCTAATAAATTAATAATATATTAATTATTTCCGAAATTTTATAAACTTAATCCAAATGTATCAGGCAGAAGTGCATAATATACCTAACAATATCAAAACATGACAGTGACACTGTCATGTGACAACATTTTCTATAAGATCAGTTAAAGATACATCATCCAGTACGGCCTATAAAATCACTTATAACTTAATGAAAATTAGTTTTTTTTTAATCTGAATTTTTGTGTAATTTTCTCTAAGTAACTAGCAGTTTTGGTTTATTGGTATGGCCAATTAAAATGAATTAATTAACTAAGCTTAATCCTTTTTTTATAAATGACGTGAATTTTAAATTATTTTCGTCTGAGTAATATTATTGTTTGAGTTCCGAAATTAGAGGCTACTTAATAATTATAAAATGCTATACCGTCATACCTACAGAAGATTAGAAGATTTTGTGTGAGAAAAGTTATTTATTATAAAAACATGGTTTCTATAATAAGAAAAGCCACGCGGAATTCAAGGATAAGGAATGAAAAACCGGTGTGATATAAAAAACCGGTTTTTATATTCAGTGTACTTCCAATTAAACCTTTAAAATTAAGCTCTGCCCGAATTAGCTTTCTTTGTCCTATGGTTGATGAACAACCTGATACCCGAATAGTAATAAATATTTACTATTAATTTTGAACAACTGTGTTTGGGATTAATTGTACGTTAGTTATGTACGAATCACCTTGTTCATCTTCGAAATAAAACCCACAAAAAATATTTTTTATAAATATAATATACCTACATATAAACAAAACCGTAACACTCTCACAGTATTGTACATAGAGTCTACAAAATTAGGTGATCGTCAATATTCGTCAAGAGGGCTGGTCGGACAATTGGCGTTGAAACATATTCGAAAACTTGTAAAGTCTATTGAATAAAAAAGCAATTGTAAAAATATATATACCTAGGTACAAGTCAAATTGAGAACCTCCTCCTTTTTTCCGTCGTTGGTTAATAAAGAGATTTTATAGGTTTTATAATTTTATGTAGTTCACATAGAAATCAAAAACAAAAGAACAATAAAGTATGTAGTTCTAAATTTAAATAATTAAAGATTTGAGTACAAATAAATATAAAAATTACTAGACATGGAGATAATACATTCGGGTGAATACGGAAACCCGAAGACTACCGATGTGTTCACCGTTTGTAATGGATTTTGCAAAAACCTAAATTATACCTAAAGCATTGGTCTAAATTTTCTAACTTTTTAAACGAAGCTTTAAATACACGTAACTAATCTCCTGTGCAAAAATAAATGACTTTAATGAAATTAAAGGATAGAATCTTACTTCTACTGGGCTATTATGTATATTTAATAAGCTTAAACATAATTTTTTAAATATGTATTCGTGATGCAGGCGTGGTAACGCCGTCCATGCGCACGGCGCAGGACATCTTCCAGAGCCCGGGCGGCGTGATGTACTCGCTGCTGAGCGTGTGCCTGTACGTGGCGGCGCCGCACGCGCTGGTGACGGCGGCGCTGCGGGCCGCCAACGTGGCGCGCCTCAACGCCTGGTGCCGCATGCTGCGGTCCTACTGCCCCTCCATCTTCCAGACCGAAAAGGGCATGGACGTCGAAAAGTGCTGTGGTAACATTTATTTTCATCATCATTTGTAAATTAAACTCTTTACAACCATTTTTAGTATAAAATTTATGCTATGATTGTTTAAAACTTAAACCAAGTAAAAAAAAAATAGGTGTAGTCTATAAGAAAAAAAATTGTTACTAACAAATTGAATCTATCTTAAATAAATGTATATTTTATTGTAGCCGGTCAGAACCCGAGATGCTATTTCTGCATAGACGAGTTTTCTCCAGGAGAAGGGATGATTATACTCTTCGTTCAGTTTATTGTTACGATGGTAAGATTATATTTTTTAGCTAATTGATTGATGATTAATTCACACTTCTTTCTTTCTTATCGTATGGTTAATAAACACAACCTGGTGTCAGAGTTTGAACCGCCCGTAGGCCTCTGACATGGCTTTACACACCATTGAAAAATCTCTCAGGTGTAATGGTTTCATCACGATGTTTTCCTTCACCGTTTTAGCAACTGATAATTCATTATAACGCACATAACTTACGAAAAGTCAAAGGTGCGGGCCTTGGGATCGAACTTGAGACTACTGACTTGTCAGTCGACGCTCATTCCACTAGGCTATCAGTACTTCACACTAAAAGCTTGTATTTAAATTGCAGACGATGGTCATATTAACCCAACGAGGAATATTCAACGGGTTGTTGAATAAGATGTGTAGCTTGTACCGTCCCGCGCCCTTCACTGAAGTTGATGAAATGGTGCGCGCTGAGAAAACTTACGTCAGCAAGGCTATTACTTTGCGTAAGTATTGATTGATAGATATACAAGCTGTTGATCTGTAACCGTGCCATATTTGGGGGTGACTATATCATTGATACTGAAGACGAATCAGTAAAAAAATCAATATAAATAATAATAATAAAATGAATCAGGTTGTAACTGTCCCAATGTAGGGAAAAAGCCTCTTCTCATAAGAAGGATTGTGCATTAATCACAACGCTAGCTCACTGCGTGTTGGCGATCACGTAAACGTCACCTGGTGGTAAATAAATCTCATCACCACAAGCATTGCAGATGTGTTGCAGGCCTTTGGGACTGGACCTCCGGTTTTCTTCACCGACCGTACAGTTTGGCAAAAAAGAGTCTGCAAAAATTGGGGGCGCACTTCTCATACTACAATATTCAAAAATACAAGTTATTTGGTACTTACAGATTTTTATGACGAATTTTTTACCAAATATAATCAAATGAATTTCTCTAAGTTATTTTAGTACTGACAAAATTCGTTTTTAAGATTTTTATTGTCAGCTGTCACCGCCGCAGACTCTTTATTACCAAGCGAAAAACAACAGTTCGAATACAGTTCTCGCCGATATTCTGAGACAGATCGTACTGCTCCGGTCGAGCCGACCCACTCGTGCAACCGTGTACGGTTATACAGCAAGAAGAAATAATTAATAATATTGCATTATTTTAGCCCCAAAACAAATCCCAGACGCGATGTTGGTGGATGATATACATAAGAACTACGTCAATCTCTTTGGGAAAAATGTAAACGCCGTCAAAGGAGTCAGCTTCTCAGTCAAAAAAGGTAACTATTCTCAGTTAGGTAAGGGTTCAATTAATTAACTATTTACAGAGAAAGAAGGATCGTCTGAACATTAACTTTAGGAGATCTACGTTGAAGGCTGTCTGCGCGACGTCAGCGCCAACTAGCGGTCAAAACAAAACAAACGACGAAATTTGATAATAAGAAAAATATTAATTATGAAGTACTAGATTTTGCCTAGCTTTACTTACTTTTGGTATAGTTTCAATGACAATGCATTTTTATAGTAAGCATGACCTGAAAAGACATCTTGGATTAGCTCCAGATAAAGGAACTCTTCAAAAATCAACAGTACTGACACAAAATTTTGCATTTACCTTGAGTTTTGATATTCCAATATAAAAGCTTGGGTTTAAAACTTATCGCTGTTGTTTTCGTGTCTCCTTACACCCACTTCATATCCAGACAATAGCTAGCTTATTTGATTGTAATATTATTGATCCTCGTCTTGTACGTAGGTGAATGTTTTGGTCTATTGGGCGTGAACGGTGCGGGCAAGTCCACCACTTTCAAGATGCTGACTGCCGCAGAATGCGCCACCAGGGGCAATATCTTCGGGAACGGACATCATTTACGGCGCGGGAACTCTAAGGTAAAATACAGCGGTGTTCCACCGCTCCACACGTCAAAGTCGAACCCGGGGACATCTAGTCCAAGTTCAATCGCTTAACTGTCTACGACGAGCTTGTCGTTTATATTGCACTACACATAACCTCACATAATCTCATATCTGTTTTTGTCTACAGTACTTGCAGACATTGGGCTATTGCCCACAGTTCTTTGGGCTAGACATGTTCCAGACAGGAGAAGAAAACCTGGCGACGGTACTCTCATTGCGGGGGTACGAACGACACCGCGTAAAACAGGAAGCTGCGGCCTGGTTAAAGATTGTAGGTGAGTTGGTCAACAAACAATAGATGGCAGCGTTTATTAAGGTTATGTGGAAGCCTAGCCTAGTCTAAAGGCCTTTGAAGTGAAAACTTTTTTCTTCTTTTACTTTCTGTTAGGCGTGCGATGACGTCAACAAATAAAAGATGATAGTTTTTGTGCTCGACAAACGTATAATTCACAAGATATAAAAAGTAGCCTTGGAGCGTGTTAGAGCCCGTGTTCTCCCGATTCCGGAAAACTGCGCGCTGATTGCAATACATTATACGATGAGTGACGGGGGCCGCGCGCTTGGATTGTGCTGATTCGGAAATATTGTACGAGTGCACCGTACATTTTCACTTCTTCTGGGCAGGGAACAAAACTTGTAGTTGGTGACGATGAATCAGGTTAAGTCGAGAGTAAGATCCACTGGTAGTGGAGGAAAGACTAGGTAAATGATCTCGAGGCCGCTGACCGCCCGACAGATCTGATACTATTCTGTATATTTGGGCTCTCTTTAGGACCGACAAGTCAAATTAACTTATTTGGGTCCCAATGCTCAGCTCTGAAATCGACTATAAAGAAAGTAAAGGACGTTTTACATCGACTGGTTCATGCCTTGCTAGCCGACCATGTCAGTCGGAATAAGCGCATGTCACAGATCAGCATCTGTCGGCATGCTATCACGTCGCACGGGGAGCGTCGAGCCGAACGGATGTCTATACGTTTGATATTATATATTTATACGTTTCCAAGTTGTAAGCAAATATGAACTTTAAATACTTTAAGTATACTTAAATTTTCTATACAACATGGTAATTTCATTCCGTCGCGGTTCGACACGGGGCGTTCGGTGTAAATAGAGCCTAAGAGTGAACCGTGTGCTGGCAGGCCTGGAGAAGTACGCGCGGCGCCGCGTGGAGGCGTACAGCGGCGGCTGCGTGCGGCGCCTGGGCGCGGCCACGGCGCTGTGCGGCGGCGCGCAGCTGGCGCTGCTGGACGAGCCCTCCGCCGGCGTCGACGTGGCCGCGCGCCGCCGCCTGTGGGCCGCCCTGCGCGCCGGCCTGCGCCACCAGCGCTCCGTCATCATCACCTCGCACAGGTCTGCTCACACTACACTGCACTGATTTTAATTTACTCTTAATGTATTAAACTCCCTACACTTGGTATTACACAAATATGAAGGAGAGGTGCCATTCAAATAAATGTGTTTGTTTGTGCAGCATGGACGAGATGGAGGCGCTGTGCTCGCGCATCGCCATCCTGGTGGGCGGGCGCGTGCGCGCGCTGGGCACGCCGGCCGGGCTGCGCGCGCAGCACGCGGCGGGCCACGCCGTGGTGTTCAAGGTCACCTACACGCAGGCCAGGGACGGTCAGTAGCTGCATATGCGGATACTTAACACGAATTCATATTTTTAATATTATATTGTTCTTGTTTCTTATTTTATATACCTATATATTTAACTTTAACTTCGTCAGCAGTTGTTTGCCCATTTATTTATATTTGAGTAATATTTTCAGAGGTGGACGGTAAGAATCTAACGAACCAGTTAAAAGAAAAGGTCAACCAGAAGTTCAACTGTACACTCAAAGATGAACACAAGGTGAGTTCACTTATTCTGTTTTAAACAGAGATTTATTAATTATCAATTAAGAAATAACAGCTGGCCGCGTCTTTCATACAAAAACTGCCAAAAGTCGTCTGATGTTGAAAAATAATTGGCTAATGCCTGTCTGCGGCAAATGCCTCGCGAGGCTGCTCGCTCTGTGTGGACCCGCCTATTGACGATGAAGGTTGGCGTAGTAAAGGCGCTTATAAAGACTAAATCACATAAATATTGGGTAGTTATGTAAAGAGTTTCAAACAATCGATGATGTTAGTTAAAGCCTAATGACATAGTAAATGACGTGTTAACTAGCGCTTTGCTCGTGACTTCGTACGCGTGTATATTGGATTTATCATCCCCAAAAATCTAAAAATCCTGTGACGTTACAAACTTTCATCCTCTGTTTTTATCGAAATGACCTTGAAATATGTTGTTGTACTTTAGTTAATCTATATATATAAAAATTAATTGCTGTTCGTTAGTCTCGCTAAAACTCGAGAACGGCTTGACCGATTTGGATAATTTTGGTTTTTACAATACAATACAAATACATACTCTTTATTGCACAATAAAACAGATTTTACAAGTAAATAAAGTATTTAGGAGATGTACAATAAGCGGTCTTATCGCTTTACGCGATCTCTTCCAGACAACCTTTGGAAGGACTGGAATAGAAGATATTGGAAAGGGGGGCAGACTGTCGTGCAATATTTGTATAATAAAATAAAATAAAACACTATAAAATAATATACATCATTATTTTTAGATACCTACATATGATTTATGTAATATATATATATATATATATATATATATATATAATAAATTGAGTTTTTAAATATGTGTGAAAGTCCAGGGAAGGTTTAAATGGTGAGAAAAAGGGGTAAGGTAGGGTAGGCCTTGAGTAGGGTAGGGTAGGGGTAGCGTAGGGTAGGAGTAGAGTAGGGGTTCGGTAGGTTAGGGGTAGTGTAGGGATTGGGTAGGTTAGGGGTAGAGTAGGGGTTGGGTAGGGTAGGGCTACGCTTTTTCCACCTCTTCCACTACACTACCCTACGCTATAATGTAGGGTAGGTGGAAAAAGCGTAGAGGTAGAATAATTACGCGTACAAAGTCGCGCGAGGCAGCTAGTATCTTTATAAAATATTACTGACGTTTTAAGGCATCATCTAGCTCTTGGGCCCCCAAAAGATAGCAATAAGCCTCCCGCATTACTGATTAAACAACGCAACAATTATTATTTGCCAACAGACAATGCTTCACTACCACATAAACGAGACAATGCGATACAGCGAACTATTCTCGGCGCTGGAAGACCTCAAGGAGAACTTCCCCACTCTCATCGAAGACTATTCCGTTACGGAGACCACCCTTGAGGAAGTATTTCTATCCTTTGCCAAGGAACAGACACAAGACGTAGAAACCGCTTAAATATGGATCCTGGTACTTATATAATCATTTTATGGTCAGGGATAGTGACAGCCATGAAATGAACTGAAAGACTTTCTAAAAGTATAGTTTTTTTTATTAAGAACGAACTAAATACGTTTTTTATAACCTTTTTGCTTTAGTTTGATACTGAAACTATTCCTATAGTGGATAGTGGTTTCGTCGTACGCTGTATAAAACAATAAGTCGTATTTCAAATGAAGGCACAGGCGGTCTCGATAGCTAATCTATCTGTATATTTTATGCTGTCAAGAATTTAAGTATTATGGTTTGAAACCAAAGAAAAGTTGGATGAAAAAATGGTGATGAGTGATGATGATAATGATGAAGTAGTGAAAGGCTAGAAACCTTCAGAAGACTCCCTAAAAAACCGGGCAAGATGATGTTTATTATGTTTGAATATTGTTTTTTAAAGAATTAATTATTGTTTAAAGTAGGAGTCGTGATAGCCTAGTGGTGGTGACCGTTGACTGGCAAGTTAGTGGTCTCGGGTTCGAACCCAAGGCGCGCACCTCTGACTTTTCGTAAGTTATGTGCGTTTTATAAATTAATTATCACTCTCCGTGCCTCGGATAGCACGTTAAGCTGTTGGCCCCGGCTGTCGATTGTAGATCTTTGATAGTCGTTACGGGTAGTCAGAAGCCCCAGTCTGACAACCAGTCTTACCAACGGGTATCGTGTAACCCAGTATCTGGGTTGTGGAGGTCTGATGGCAGTCGCTCCATGTAAAACACTGGTATTCAGCTGCATCCGGTAAGACTGGAAGCCGACCCCAACATAGTTGGGAAAAGGCTAGGCAGATGATTGTTTAAAGAATGCTGTTTACAAAAACAGCGATGCATTTAAAATATTACAAATATAATTATATACACCTTGTTGTTTTAAAGACTTGCCAAATTGTAGGAAGTATAATTATCTTTTCATACAAATTGACTACTGGTCACGTGACTCACTTTTGTATGAGAAGTTACATTTTCGTTTTCAGATTTCGATATATGTTCCTTGGGGAAAGTTGTTTAGACCTTATTACCACCTAAAATTTGGCAGGTCTTTAAAACAACATGGTGTATGTATATATTAATTTAAAATAATATTAGTAAATTTTTTTTTTACGTCAATCGTTTTTTTGTCATCAGAACTAGAGGTATGTACCAAATATCAGATCAATCTGTCAACAGGAAAAGGTAAAATTTCAATTACTAAATTTGAACCAAATAATAAACTAATTAAAATCGTTTAAAAATATATTAATAAAACTGCCTACAAGCCTTAATGATATTGTACTGGTGCTTATTCTTGCTCTGAACTAATTTATACTAGTTACCTCTCTATCTAATAGGGATGATAAGAAAAGGATAGAAGATTTTAAAACGTGACAGATTAGTCCATTTGCGTGATAACTGCCAGAACTTACAGATACAAGGGCATTTTCATTTTCTATCCTTGTTCGATTGCTTATAAAAGAAAGAGATGTGAGACAACAACTTACGTACGATATACAAGAAAACATCAACACCGTTGTCCTTAAAAAGTAAATCAAAGCTTTTGAAGATAAAGTTTTTTTACTGATTAAATATTTGAATATTTGTAGAAAGAACAAGTTGAGAGAACGAGCAGGAGTAGAATCCGAAACATAAAGTAAAGGTCCCGAAACCTAAAGTAAAGGTCCCGAAACCTAAAGTAAGGTCCTAGCCGCTCTTCCAACTAGGTCGCAAGTTCAAATTCTGCCCGTAATGTTTTTTTATTTCTATAATAATTTTAAACTGTAACATTCGCATCATGCGTGCTTTGTAAAAATGTTTTTACAGAGTGTAATAGAAGTCTGAAATAATACATAAATATAGAAATAGTAATACAAAAAATTGAATACAAAGAAGCATTTTTTAATACAACATAATTCTTTTCATTTCATACGCTTAAGACAACCCTACGATTAACCTACGCGTGCATAAAGAATAAGGTGAATAACCGGGTTCGTGTTTATTCATCTTTCAGCTGATTTCTAGGGCTGTACTTGAAAGCTTTTGGTGAAAACTTTGACTGTGGTTTACTCAAGTATTGTTAGGGGTACAGTTCTAAAACTTATGCTGAAGGATTGTATATAGGGTACACACATCTTGTAATACAAAACCAGTATGAACTGACCTCACGTTGTATAGGCTCTCTGAAGCAACAAGTTTTCAGCTTATACAGGGTTATTTGTAAAACACCAGCATCCTTAAAAGGGGTCATTAAACTCATCATTATGAACAACTTTTACAATGGGATCAACCCTGAAATCGCAAAAAAAAATCAGCTGTTCCATACATTTTGTTGAGTCATGTGAACATAAATGCATGGAACAGTTGATTTTTTTTAAATTTCGAACTTCTGTTACACGCTGCATATTTACAAATATTTTAAATTATCAAACTCGATCAAATTATATGTTATGTCTACTTTAGTATTTTACCTTTAGGTTAAACATGAACTGAATGCTTGACTTAAACATTATTTTGTTAAGTATTAAGTTGGAAACTAAAATTCAAAGTAGTGTGATTATAGGATTAAATAAAATAATAAATAATTATTAAAGACTTACCGGTACACATGGCTACACATCAATCTATACATCTCCAGTATAAGTGTAATCTTGTTCTACGTAGAGTTTTTATTTTTGTGGCCGGCGGGAGTAAAAAGTGTTCTTACCGCATACTGTAGTCCGAGGGCGTACGGTTATTTGGGGCTCGCACCTACTAAAAACATCCCCCCTGCGTGTTCCTCGCACTGTATCGAATGGGGCCAGGTACTGCAAGCGCGCTTCGCCCCGTGCAGTGCCTGTAGGCCCGCCCTTTTACGAAGAGCCTATACAATGCGAGGTCAATTAATACTGGTGTTATCCAGCTTGATGTGTAGTCGTATGTACTTCCCGCGGCTTTGCTTCGGTGGTGCTTACTTTTCAGGATAAAATGGATGGCCGCATCGATTAAACGTGTAAGTGAAAAACTTCAACTTTACAGGAGAAAATAAAAACGTTTAATCCTTTATACAGAAATCCTTAATATATAAAAGAAAATCAAGTGCGATTGCAGACGTATTTTTGGACAAAAATTTATAAAAAAAAATAAGAATGGGATGGGCTAAGGCATAGAAAAAACGAAAATAAAAATCGTGTAAGAGCTCTTGCACGTTTATTCGATGCGGCCATCGAAATATAGCGTTTATCAAATATACATATAATGTCACTTTTCGTTGAATGGCTTTTCCTACTTGTATGTGTGTATATTCTTCTTTAATTTTTAGTTTTTTATTTACACCATAATAAATAATATTTGAGCGCAAAAATTACAGCAACTGTAAAACGTTTTTTTTTTAACTAACAGTTGTGGCCAGAGGCTTTAAGTTTGATTATGTCGAACTGTTGCTGGTCTTTTGAGACTGAATTTCTTAATGTATATGTTTAGTTTTTATTTTCTTTATGATATTATAATTGTGTTATATTATAAATTATTGCAACCGATGCACGTTACCAAAACTATTTTAGGTTGAATTTTTATCGAAACATATCCGCTTTCTTTGATATTTTTTATTAAGAATGAACTTCTAGCAAAATTTTTAGCTTTGTGATGAATTACGCAACATTATGTAGCATGTAGCTTCTCTACACTTTGTTCATACATTTCCACGGGCGTCGAATCGGTTTTCTATGGAGAAATAAGTGGCAAGAATAATCTTTTTCGGCTAGATATGATAAAACTTACAAGTATTTAATTGATTATTACAAAAATATAATAATATTATTATAAATTAAATTATTTTAATAATCCACCATGCCAGAGGTATTGCAAAATATACTATTTGTTATGAAATGTAATGTAAAAAAAACTGTATAAATAGTTTTTATAGGAAATAAATTATCTTTGAACCGAAGACGGGCAGTATTAGAAAAATAATGCAGAAAAGTATTAGATAAAATTACATACATACATAAATTCACGCCTTTTTTCCATGGGGGTAGGCAGAATCTACAGATACAATACCATTAGATAAAATTAACGCCTACTAAATCAGATTTCTCTAGGGAGATACTGACTACCCAGTTTATTCTCCCCTCCCCTCCATGACGCCCTGACTGTTGACGCTCTCTTACATTCCAATTTAGTTTTCTAGTCAAACAATTATTTTCTTTAATGATATTAATCCTCTCTTAATGTATAATCTGCACATTTAGTATTGTAATTGTATTGGGTTCATATTGTAATGTTTATTTAAAATATTAACCGCCAACGGCTAGTAACTACACATTACTCGGCAGCTAAATTAGGATAAGACTTTAATGCCTTATAATCAGGAGTACTTATTAAAAAAGATGTACAGTCGACTGCACATCACAACAGTTTGACATTGACCCTTATTTCGTAGTACTAAAGGTGCTTTTCGTAGTGCAAGCAACCACTGTCATGCGTTTGAATGTACCATACTAATGTATTATATTATTGCTGTCGTAAGAAGAAAAGACGCAACTGGAATTGGTTGCTAATTTAAACATCAATCTACCGAACCATTATTTCCAAACTTTTTGGAACCAGCTTTCATTAATTTTCTGCCGGGACTATACTTTTCTAGCCTCCGCAATCCAAAGTGATACGATATTAGACCAGTCTTAGAAATAATAATATTACTATATTATATTTTAATGCTCCAAATTCGTTATTAAGTCATTTGTGTACCAACAAAAACAGGTCATAAAAATTTATTGTATTCTTTCAAAAGCCTAACCTAGAATTTATCTAATCAATAACCATGGGGAGGATACCCGCTAATCTGCTTTCTAACGAGACCAACATAACAATGTTTCAGCAAAAGTTTCAGCTTGATCGGAACAAGTTTTCATACATATAAATGGCATAGAAAAAAAATCATTTGAAGCTATATTTTTTTTCTATGAAAACCAGAAAACTTATTCCGATCAAACTGATATTTTTGTTAAACTTTTGTAATGTCATTCTCCTTTACTTGGTTAGTTGCGATTTTGCATAACTATATTTATTGATTTTTTATCTTCAATGTGCGAGCGAGATAGCGGATTAGCGAGATCCGCGCCTTAATTTAATTTCATCGAGGTAATAATAGGCAGTACAGGGGTAAATCCGAACGGCGTGCTTAAATATGAAATGTGCTAATATTTTTATGCTGTTTTAACGGTAAAAATTGTAAGTTGTAATATGTTATTTAAAAATTAATTCTACAAATAAAACTATTGAAAAAACGTGCCTTAGTCCGATTCAGAATATAAGTACTAGCTCAACTTAATTAAGAATCACGTAAATTAATTAAACTTGTAATTTTGTTCGATGTTTTTGATAAAGAAATAATTACTTTAGTAACTCCGGTACTCATACGCATGCGTGCTAATACACGGATGAAATTCTTAGATATGTCGTGCTATTATACAGTGTGTAAAATACCTCTTGTTCTCGCTATGTGTTATCAGAATCAATATTTATACATAAGAAAATAAGTCACTTTGGAAAACAATTCGATTCGAGTCAGGTTGGAAAACAAAGTATATTTTTTTATAAAATACTGGCTTCCGCTCACGTGGTATGTTGATAAATTGTAGCCTACGTATTAATTTGATGCTATATTACGCCAGACGCTATAGACGCCAGAGAAAGACAGGAATAGAATAAAATACGATAAACTCAGTTTTTTATTTATAGGTTAATCATTATTTTATTTTTAAGTTATTTAGGTTTTTTGTTTTATCTTTAGTTAAGTTTATATATCTTCAATAAAGATCAAATACGATTATTTGTAAAAATATAGTGCGAAAAGTTGTTAACAATAGGTAATATTATGTCTCTTATATTCTACCATTTCTGGCGTACAAATATTAATCTTAAATCTAATAAGTAATATACCATACCATAGTTTATACCATAAAAATACTTTATATTATTTATATGTTATGTATTAAATATTCGCTATATAAATCATCTCTTGTAGATGTATAAAGGCCTTTGATGATGATGATGATGATTAAATATTCTTAAAATCTTTATTGACACTAAGTTATTATTTATTTCTTTATTTATAAAATTTTTTCATCAACGTAGGTAATCCTTAATTGAAAAATAACATTTAAGTACTTAAAAATAAAAACACAAATAATTTTTGTTTGAGTAAGTTTAAACGAAGATCTTTTAAATTTTTAGGCAATTTATTAAAAATACGAATAGCCATACAGAAAGAGTTTTTGCTATACAGAAATAACTGTACCAAAACGCTGATTTAAAAAATAATATTTCCAAAATAATGCGTGTTTTTGTTTAACCATTTTATAATTTAATTTCGCTTTTCCCTGGAATATGAGTTGCGCCTTTTCATCATTATGACTTTACCAAAGCATTTAAATTCTCATGACATTTATTAATCATGATTCATCTCGTAAGGGATAGAAGTTTAGTATTAATTCTGTTTATAAATATTAGTAACTTATGTTAATATAATTTATCGTATTTTATAATATTTTTTAAATTAGTTCTCGATATCAATAAATATTTTTTTTTACATTATTGTTTATTTTATTTCTGTTTTATAATAATATAGCTACGACAAAGAAAGAGAGGCAAAAGGAAAGTCAATTATAATGAACAAACACACTCACATTTATAATGTTAACATAGTCTTATAACAGTCGGCCATCGAGGCCTTGCGAGAAATCGTGCAGTGCGATGCGGGGTGGGGAGCAGGTGGTGTGTGCCTGACTAGCCATATGGTTGTCTCGTATGACCCCACAACCGTCGCGCCTGCGCGGCACGGTTGCTAGATATATTATGGCGACACGATTGACGTACAATTTATTTTCTTTGTTTGCGCACTCGATTTCCGCACATTACGAATGTTATATGTGTTCGAAACTCGACAGATATTTTTGTTCCGAACTGAGTGTTTGTACATTGCGAAATTATATGTACCTGCACTCACGACCAGACCCGGATCTTGAATTCTTACGAGGCGGGGCAAAATGCCGCCCCTGCCCGCACATATTTTTACCTCTATCATCATTATTACAGCCATAAGACTGACCCACTGATTGGCAAGGTCTGCCGCAAAGATCTGAGTAGTGTAATCGTTCGCCAAATTTTGATTTGCCGCAGGAAGAATCCTTGGCTAGTTTTATTATCTTAGGTTACGTTTAAAAAAAACACTAAGTATGTGTAACCCTTGAAAGCCATTTTCCATCCCGGCGGCACTTAAAATGTATTTTATTTTGTATCGCATTTCTTTACCTTTAATGAAATAAAACATCTGCAGCATAGTTTACAAAGTAATGTGAAGAAAATGGATTAGATATTCTATCTATGATACCTATATTTCATAATATTTATACTGCAATCCAATGTGAAGTGCAATATGAGAAGTTATGAGCAACACGTATTATGGAACTATGGAATAATATTATTATGGTACCTAATGCTGAAAAAACAATCGGCCAATCTGGAAGTCATTGGGGGAGGCCTATGTTCAGCAGTGGACGTCTTATGGCTGAAATTATGATGATGAATGCTGAAAAAATATAATTATGATTTTTTTTTCATCGCAACACTTCCTGACAAATATTTAGCCCAGTAGAAGTAAGATTCTATCCTTTAATTTCATTAAAGTCATTTATTTTTGCACAGGAGATTAGTTACGTGTATTTAAAGCTTCGTTTAAAAAGTTAGAAAATTTAGACCAATGCTTTAGGTATAATTTAGGTTTCTGCAAAATCCATTACAAACGGTGAACACTTCGGTAGTCTTCGGGTTTCCGTATTCACCCGAATGTATTATCTCCATGTCTAGTAATTTTTATATTTATTTGTACTCAAATCTTTAATTATTTAAATTTAGAACTACATACTTTATTGTTCTTTTGTTTTTGATTTCCATGTGAACTACATAAAATTATAAAACCTATAAAATCTCTTTATTAACCAACGACGGAAAAAAGGAGGAGGTTCTCAATTTGACTTGGTATATATATTTTTACAATTGCTTTTTTATTCAATAGACTTTACAAGTTTTCGAATATGTTTCAACGCCAATTGTCCGACCAGCCCTCTTGACGAATATTGACGATCACCTAATTTTGTTGACTCTATGTACAATACTGTGAGAGTGTTACGGTTTTGTTTATATGTAGGTATATTATATTTATAAAAAATATTTTTGAACAAGGTGATTCGTACATAACTAACGTACAATTAATCCCAAACACAGTTGTTCAAAATTAATAGTAAATATTTATTACTATTCGGGTATCAGGTTGTTCATCATCCATAGGACAAAGAAAGCTAATTCGGGCAGAGCTTAATTATAAAGGTTTAATTGGAAGTACACTGAATATAAAAACCGGTTTTTTATATCACACCGGTTTTTTATTCCTTATCCTTGAATTCCGCGTGGCTTTTCTTATTATAGAAACCATGTTGTTATAATATTCACTTTTCTCACACAAAATCTTCTAATCTTCTGTAGGTATGACGGTATAGCATTTTATAATTGTTAAGTAGCCTCTAATTTCGGAACTCAAATAATAATATTACTCAAACGAAAATAATTTAAAATTCACGTCATTTATAAGAAAAGGATTAAGCTTAGTTAATTAATTCATTTTAATTGGCCATACCAATAAACCAAAATTGCTAGTTACTTAGAAAAAATTACACAATTATTCAGATTAAAAAAAAAACTAATTTTCGTTAAGTTATAAGTGATTTTATAGGCCGTACTGGATGATGTATCTTTAACTGATCTTATAGAAAATGTTGTCACATGACAGTATCACTGTTCGGTTTTGATATTGTTAGGTATATTATGCACTTCTGCCTAATACATTTGGATTAAGTTTATAAAATTTCGGAAATAATTAATATATTATTAATTTATTAGCCTGTAACTGTCCCATTTCAGGGCGAAAGTCTCTTCTCATACAGAGAATACACTGAATTAATTGAATGCATTTATCACCACGCTAGCTCAATGCGGGTACAATGCAATTTCAGACTATTAAATCCAGGTTTCTTCACGATGTTTTTCTTTACTGTTAGTCAGTGGTGTCTTAGATTAGCTAAAAATTTACATATATGACATTGAAAAAATCACGTTGTTACCTAGACCTCTTTCTTGACTTCTTTCTCTTTGAATAATTATAAATAATTAATTAATTACGCTAATTCTTCTTAAAGGAGATCTTATCTTATTGTAATTAGAAAACTTTATAAAAAAATATTTAATTTCTAAATAAATATTTCTTAAAATTTATTTTTGATTTTTATCTGTTGTTGTTTGTCTTTCTTTATATTACTCGTTCCTTTTGTTTTTTACACAAGAATATTCTGGATTCAAATATCTATAATAATACTCAAATAGACCTCATTTTTAACTAAGAATATTACCCCAAAATTATATATTTGTTTCAAATTTCAATAAAGGTTTGAATGTATACAAGATTTTGATAAAAACCGGTATTGGTTGAACAAATAAAAAAACGGTTTTATATCGAAATATTTTGTATCTTATATTATTATCTTTACTAGCCTCTAACTTTGGAACAATTTTTTTTATATTACACAGATTAAGAACATAAACTCATTAATATTATAATTTTTAAAACTACATTTTGTTATGATGTTGTTGTCAGCGATTCGAAAGCACGGCGGCCGGCTACGAAGTGAGCACGATAAAACCCCCTACGCCCCGCACCCCTCGTATTATTTTCGTATGCCGTGCTAACAAATCTTAAGTTTTCTGACAATTCCATGGACCAATTTTTCTAATCTTTTGTATGATGATAGAGTACATAGTTATGGTCAAATAGTCACCAACTTCCGAACTCAAATTTTATATTACTCACTTACTCAGACCATAAAACTTTGAAACTGAAAACTCAAATAATTTGGAAAGCTCTTTAGATGATTTTCTAAACTTTTTGTAGTAGGTAAAAATATACAATACCAATTCATTAAAATTATTTCCAGTCACTAGAATAATTTATTGAAGACACAATTGTAATATTTAGTTTTTAAATGTTTGGCCTTATAACATAGGTTCCATGTATCCAATCTTTCTAATCTTTTGAATGATGATAGAGTATATTGTTATGGTCAAATAACCACCAACTTCTGAACTCAAATTTTATGTTACTCACTTACTCAGACCATAAAACTATGAAACTGAAAACTCAAATAAGTCGGAAATTTCTTTAGATAATTTTCTAAACTTTTTACAGTACGTAAAAATATACAATACCAATTCATTAAAATTATGTCCAGACACTATAATAATTTATTGAGGACACAATTGTAATATTTAGTTTTACAATTTTTGGACATAAAACATCGGTTACATCAGTTCCATGTATTCAATCTTTCTAATAACTTAATAACTATAAGATAACATTGTCCTTAATCACACAGGACTAGAATATTTGACTTAAATTTTATATTCACGGTTTGTCATGCAGTTTTGCAAAAACCTAAATTGTACTTAAAGCAACGGTCCAAATTTTCTAACTTTTTAATAGAAGCTCTAAATATACGTAATTAATCTCCTGTGCAAAAATAAATGACTTTAATAAAATTATAAGTTACGGTCAAAATACGACGTTCCGCTATCGGACTAATTGCCGAATGATACCGATAACACCGTCCATTTTGTAGTAGGTAGGTAACACTCGTTAGGATTTAACTAAAAACATCCCTTATTACGGCGGATAATTCATTTAGGTAGGTAGGTATCTTAGGCTCTCAAACTTGCTACGCCTGTAAATGACAAAGTAAGAGTAAAAGTAGAATAAATCTGTTTCTAGATTTATATAAATAATAAATGTACTTATCTACATTTGCTATTAATTTTAGACTTAGACCACCACACTGGATAGCAATGCTTATTCTTTGATCAAAGAATAAACCAGCCTTCTGGTTATACCCGTGCTGTTGATAACGTCGTCATCAGCATCAGCCTGTATTAGTACACTGCTGAACATAACCCTCTCCCAATGGGCGCCTCTATTGTGCGCTCATTGGAGCTATTTGCCCATAATCGCCAGTTCGCCGTTGGCTAGCGGATTGGCGATCGCAGTAGCAGATGATTGCTGTTACACAGATGGATGCTGCTGCCCATCCTCCAGATCTTTGACGCTTCTTACGACACCCGCGGTAGGGGTGGTTCTATTCTTAGACTGGAAACCACGGCACATTTGTTTGTTCATTACCTAATCTTCGGGATATGTCTAAAAAGAGGATGCGCATTTGGACCCCTAGTTAAGAAGACCCTATAATTAATAATTAATATATAGTAATTAACTCGGTGCTTATTATACAATCCTATGTAAATGTATAACTGTTAACTGTAGTTATCATAACTGTTAATATTATTGATTAGTTTTCAAGTGTAAACCAAGGCCGTCTGATAAGCTCTAGACACGGCATTGGCTATACTTTTAAACTATCATGATGATCCGTGCAATTTTAATGCACGTTATGTGCACAGATAAGTTGACTTGACAAGCAATAAACATACACGGAATCCATGACAATCTGATGAGAGAATCTACTTAGATTTATCAGCTTAGAATCTAAAAACATTTATTAATAAATTAAATTTAATTTACAACTTTAATTTCTATTCTGTTTAAGTGATATCGCAGCTGAGCATTTTGTCCCGGGTTCAATTCTCGTGTCGGGCATAGGTATTGGGTTTGGAACCAGGAAATTGTAAAGGAAATTAAGACTTGTAAAGCTTCTTTTTCGAAATCATATGACAACTAATTTTATGAATTAGATTTGTTCATAGACTACAAAGGTTTAGATAACCATGCTATGCTAAAAATAAGTCAAGAATATTAGTAGTGAGTAAACATAATATAACAGAGATTCACGCCTGTATTCCCCAGAGGGGTAGGCAACGGTGTATGCAGCACACCCACTTTTCGCCGGCTATGTTATAAGTCCCATGTAATAGGGGACGAGCCTATTGCCATTAACCGGGAACAATTCCAGACTCCGTGCTGCTAGTGAGAATTTCCTTCAATAACACTTCGCCCGACCCGAGGACAGAACCCAGGATCACGTGCTCAGCAGACGCGCTTGCTACCACTAGATCTACGAGGCAGTCCTTACTTCCTTAGTAGATAAATAGGCAACAAGGCAGTAAAAGAAGAAAAGTAAGTAGGTAGGTACCTACCTACATAATATATTACCTATGTATAATATTATCTTGTGTAATTATAAGGATACTTAATACCTATACCTAAGCTAAGTAGAGAAACAGTATAGGTACCTGTGTAATTATTTTGTATGTATTACTAAGTGTAATTTAAATAACTGGATTATAATCTAGTGTTGAGTATAAGAAGCATTAAACAGCAATTTATATTTTTATAGGCAAATAAAGCAGTGTTGCGCCTGCCTTTTTTGCACACAACGCGTGATACAGCAATGGCGTATTTAATGGAGTAATAAATAATGTTTGTTTTATTATCTAGTTTTATTTTCAAATATGTAATACACTGACACAGAATTCCCCGAAAGGACATGTTATTCTTTTTTTCTGCTCTGTGGTTACTTACCTATCAAATCTAAATCACGCTTTGGGTGATAATAATAATGATTACCAACTGTATCTAGAGGTCGCATATCGTTCAAAATTTGACCCTAATATTTTTATTGTCACAAAATCGTCAAATTAATTTAGCACCACTACTCTTGTACGCGCTCATAACTAATTTAGACTGTACCTAGGTACTTATCCCTCTTTCTAAAAATGATTAGGTAATCATTTTTAGAAAGAGGGATAAGTACCTAGGTACCTATTTGAAAAACAGAAGATTTTGATTGTTTTTTTTTTGAAAGGTGACTTGAGCGAATATTCTTAGCTAAAAAAATTGGTTTTAAAATTTTGAAATTTAGGTAAGTATAATTAATGTCCTGAGTTCCTGACTTAATGACGAATGACCTAAATTCACGTCACAGCCACTAATTTCAGCGGAAATTTGCCATCTATTCTACTCAGTAGACATAGTGCAAGCACAGTACCTACCTATAATAATGTTTATTATACAGGCGCAGGAATAATTGCGTGCTCTCCTAGACATGAAGCAGGGATAATAATGACGACCTTGGGTTTGAAATTAAACCTACGACCTTTGACTTGCCAGTCGAAAGAACCACTAGGCTATAGGTTACGACTCAGTTACTTTACCTACACTCTGTAACTATGATAATATTATACAATGCACGATTTAAATCTAATAAAACAATGTCAACATTAAAATATTTTATTTACTTTCACATTTCTATTTATTAAACAACAATCTAAGCAGATACAAATACTTTTATAACTGGCAAACAGTAACAGGTATCAAGGAATGTGTTTTTAACGCACAAATCACTATGGACTAGGAGAGAAATGCTATTTACTTTGCATTTCAAATAAGAATAGGAAACACTTTCTGCCATATTGCAAAAACATAATTTAAAATCCTATTTAAAACCAATTAAAACTTCAATAGCTAAGGTAATATAGGTAATACTAAGGCCCTTTAGGCCACTGCTTACTGGTAATTTCCTGTTACCTAACAAGATCATTTTATTCATATTCTGTTCCATTTCTAAATTTACTTACTTAGTTATAATTTACAATTTAAAAAAAAAGTAATCATAAGTACCTTCCTAAGCAAAATTTATCCTTGTAAAGCATACATTTCAAGAAACAGTTGGCAGGTAGAGGTCAATGTGTTTCCTATTCTTAATTAAAATACTTAGTAATTTATTTTTAATTACAAGAATATGAAGTTTTGAACTTTTTATTTTTAGTGCTCATGCTCTATTTGTATGCAAGCCTTTAAGATAGCTTAGAAGACAAGATCGTACACAACCAATTTTTCTATAATACATAAATCATTAAATAATTAAAATAAATAGAAATAAAAATAAATATAAGTTAAAAATTATTTTAATTTCAAATTTACTTCATGGTATTCATGATGTGTTGGAACATGACTAAATATTATAATAATAATAATCATCTATGAATGATCTTTTGTACATGGCATAAACAATGGTTTTGCTATTGTCTAATTTCTTGACGACCTCACGACCCTCAGCCATGAGGCATCGACTAAGAAGAAGAAGAAGAATTTCTTGACCTTTAATGAATAAAGATATTTTATTTAATGTTATGGTTGAAGGAATTACAATTGACCTTTACAATGGGACTGACCCTGAAATAGCAAAAAAAGTATGCTGTTTTATAGAAAAATATCCACACCACTAAATAAAATTTATGGTAGGTACAACAAATTTTGCAATTACAAAATTGGTGACAGTAAAAGTTAATATTAATACATGTCTCTCATACATACCGGACTCTCTGAATAATATATAGTAATAGAAATATAGTTAATATTATGCAATGGTACCAAACACCTTATTGATATGAAATCTAGACAAACATCATTTTTTATTAGATTCACTATCACTTTAAAAGCAATGATATGCAGTAAGTTATTCTTTATAACACAATTATTGTATTTCATCATGAATATTCAAATTAATTGTTAAACTGATTCAGACATATTTATACTGTGTAGTCTTGACATATAGCTTATATAAACAATATTATGCAAATTTAAGAAATAAGAATACAGTCAGAATTTCAGTACAAAATTTATTTGTTTAGAAAATTAAGCATAATATATTGTATAACAAATTTTCACTGACAAGTAAGGAAAAAATTCAAACTATGATGAATTCAGTAAACAGACAATTTCAATAACTTATTATTATAAAGGTACTATTATGTCCTTATAAGAACGACAACATGTTAAACCCTAAGGTAAGTGAACACTATTATTTATTACTACTTTAGACTTGCCATAATTTATTTATCATTTTAAAGCATAAGGATTTATTTAAACTATTACAATACTTCAAACACATGACAATATTTAGTAATGTACACTGACCTACTTATGTTAAATTAATTAATTGGCTATCCTCTCCATTCCAATGCTGTTAAATGCAATCTTAACATCTTCAAATACTTCTAACGGTGACACTTCTGCATTAATCCTACGCACCAGACCCATTCCATCATAGTGGCTGATGATAGGCATAGTGTCATTTAAATAAGTGTCAAATCTTTTCTTTAAGCTCTCCAAGTTGTCGTCTGAACGACCGCTGCCAGCAGCGCCGCGTCCCAAACATCGCTCGGTACACATATCAGGCGAACATTCAAAGAACAACACGAACAGTAGTTTCGTTTTGTCAGACATAACGCGTTCCCAGCCGTCTAAATTGTCCTTGTTACGCGGGAACCCATCCACAAGGAAGCGCGTCTTACCGGAATTCTGCATAGCCTTGTGAATCAGTGAGCACGTAACCTCTACAGGTACAATCTTGCCGTTACGTATTTTTTCTTCGATCATCTCTCCATACTCGGACCCTGGTCTCTGACGCTCTTCGCGCAGCAAATCACCGGCGGAAAGATGCACAAAGCCGTATTCCTTGGAAATTAGTGAACACTGAGTGCCTTTACCGGCACCAGGCGCTCCCAACACGAATACAACTTCAGGCACCATTTTGTCGAGATACTGCGAACACTGCCGCAACGCGCGACTCAGCATTAAGTGGCGAGACTAATTTATTTAGCTGGATTCCAATTAGTTTTATAAAACATGCGCACAGCTGCGGCCTTGAGTTTTGACTTTGACAGTTTGACCGTTCGTCTTTGTTGACGTAAGTATAGTAATGGAGGCAGGCATGACGTGACGGGTAGTGATGATTGCCAACTCGGAAAATTTGTTTGGCAAAGAGTCTGCAAAAATTGGGGGCGCCACTGGTGCACTTCTCATACTACTCATTGCCGACATTAAAAAAATTAAACATTCGAATTTCGAAAACTAATATTATTTGCTTACATTTTTCAAGACGTGATTTCTATAAAGTTTTTAAGCTATTGACTGCATAAATAAAAAATAAATTAATAATATAAATATTTAATAAGCTAACATGTGCTAAAACATGTAAAAATTTCACAAAAAATAAATTAATAATTATAATTGCATAAGTTGATAAAAAATGCTATACCGAGCAGCCGAGTGCCACACGGTTTTTTTAAAGATTTTTATTTTTAGTTCCAGCTAGAATGACTGTATAATTATACTCTAACTACTCTAAGGTTCCAGCTGTCACCGCTTCAGACTTTTTTTGGCAATTTGGTATTTTAGGCTTGTACAGGTGAGATCAAGGTGAGATTATTACCATAATATAATATATATATAATATAATAATAATAACTAGATATACTTAGATGTATATAACTAGAACCTAAAAATCTTGAGATCTCAGGACAAATCCTGAGATATAGTAACCCTGAGAATGTGTAGATTATTGCAAAAGTTATAAATTAAATATTCTTTTCCATTGATATTTTATTTAAACTTTTAAATCTTCTGGATAAATATGTGAGTCAGGGTCACAGCCCGACGGCGCCGG
Source organism: Protodeltote pygarga (assembly GCA_936450705.2). Classification (NCBI taxonomy): domain Eukaryota; kingdom Metazoa; phylum Arthropoda; class Insecta; order Lepidoptera; family Noctuidae; genus Protodeltote; species Protodeltote pygarga. Next base: position 12,051,255 of record OW388265.2, on the reverse strand, counting down.
CGCCTCGCATACCTCCTTACATTGTAACTCGGTTTCAAAGTTGTTTTGATTTCCACCACAACCGCTCCATGTGAAATTAACGCATACGTCGAGGTATGGATGGAATGCCCATCTGTAAATTGTCATTTTAAATTACCACTACATATAACCTGTGAAAAATAAATTACGGATAAATTAAAAATCTATTGTTTTCGGGGCTGATTTACCCTTAAGCGAACCAAACACGTTGGTCAAGCGCGCTCGCCCAGCGTATTTGTAACGTATCTGACATGGCTTTCGGTGTGTCCGTTGAAAAATCTCTCAGGTGGTTCCCTCACGATGTTTTCTTCACAGTTTTAGCAAGTGATAATTAATTTCTAATAATCCGAAAAGTTTGAGGTGCGTGTCTAGACTTCGAATCTACAACTTTTGACTTGGCAGTCCAACGGTCATACCACTTGGCTATCACTCCTACTTCGTGTATCTAGTCAAAGCTATAGTGATGATAATAATGTGCTCTGACCTTAGTACCAATTTCTGGCATTTTCCAACTCGTAGTGGATACAGGCAGTAGGAAGGCTTGCCTGTATCCCTGGGCGTGTAAGACCACGGTGGCGGAGGCACCCCGGATTGTCCAACACCTAGACCTGTTAATGATATAAACAATGTGTTACAGGACGATTGACATTCCTGTAAACCACGTAAAGAGCATCATGTTCTTTACCCGTATACAAAAAATTAATCAAATCAAACAAATATTAGCCGCCACAGGAAATTATTTTTAATTTTCGTATTTTTAACAGGACTTCAAAAAGGAGGAGGTTCTATGTTCGGCTGTATGTATTTTTTTGTTTTTTTTTTTTATATTGTCATGATCTGATCATGGACTTACGAGATATAGAACGAAACTCCTCGTAGGATAATAGCAGAATTGTCGTAACAAGAAATATTGCTTTGTTTATACGTCCAGTCGATGACTAAAGAGTAAACAGGAAGAGAGAAGGGGGATACGTGGTCACCCCCCTCCCTTCTATAATCATCCAAGGTTAAAAATATCTTGTGAAATATCGTTTGAAAAGGCTTTTCATGAGGATTTCAAATATTAGCCTCACAAAAGTCTGGGAGAGTGGATTAATTTTAGGCACCACTAAAAATCGTGAAAATTTTTTTTTAATAAAAAATAAAACCGACTTCAAAAGGAACTAAAAAGCTTGAAATAACTTTAAAACGTTTTGGAGTCGGTTCCAAGTCAAGTTCTAGCCTCTTTAACTTTCTCATTAAGAACTTGACTTGGAACCGACTCCAAAACGTTTAAAAGTTATTTCAAGCTTTTTAGTTCCTTTATCATCACTTCATGGTCTTTCTTTCTTATCGTATGGTTGATGAACAACCTGGTATCCGTAGGCCTCTGACATTGCTTTACACACCATAGAAAAATCTCTCAGGTGAGCTGGTTTCATCACGATGTTTTCCCTTACCGTTTTAGTAACTGATAATTAATTTGTAATTCGCACATAACTTACGAAAAGTCAGAGGTGCGCGCCTTGGGATCGAACTCAAGACCTCTGACTTGTCAGTAGACGCTCATACCACTAGGCTAAACTTCATGGTGCGACGCTATAAACTCGGGCATGTGCACAGCCGCCGACGTAATTTGCAACGCCTTGGTCGATTCGCAATGAAATCTGGGCAATTCAAGTATCAATACATACTGTGCCATTCGGGAGGCCAACCAGGTCCACGTTCCTGTTCAAGACGAGCTGCCGCTTCTGGGTCGTTTGGATCAACAAAGTTAGTATTGTTGATCTTGACCTTATGATTATGATACCATTCTCTCCAGTCTGCTACTACTTCTGGCGGTGGATCCCATCCTTGCCAAGAATTCTTGTTTCGGTCAACTGCATCTTTCATTTTTGTTAAGTTGTAATTAGGTGTTACCGCATCATCAGTATCGTTTCCTGCGTAGTACTCCTCCGAATCCGATTCTTTCGGTTCTGGCACCCATGAATAATAGTAACCACCTCCTCCACATGCTAATACATTCTCAGCATAAAGTAGAAGGAGTAGTAATATACTGAATGAATGTTTTTCATCCATAATGCCGATGTAGCACTGGGTTCTATAATAATATAAATAGGTACGATTTTGATCGATCAATTTCCAACTTGTGTAAACAGTTCTTAGGCCTAGCACGCATTACGAATTAATAATAATAATAAATCAGCTAGTAACTGTCCTATTGTAGGGCAAAGGCCTCTTCTCATTCAGAGAGCTGAGCATTAATCACCACTCTAGCTCACTGTGTGATTTCAGACCATTAAAGTCCAGGTTTCCTTAGAATGTTTTTTTGTCAGTGGTGACTTAGATTAACTAAGAAAGTACATTATTATGACATTGAAAAAGTCATATCAAATTGGTACATGAAAGGTTCGAACCCACGCGTTTGCAAAGCGGGTCCGTACCCAATGCGACATTCCGCGCACGAATTACCGCAGGTTAATTATTGGACAGAGACAACGCTAAACTGAAGCCTCGGCGAGCAGAGTTTGGAGGGTGAGCGACGCGTTTTTTTTTCAATACTTAATTTGTGATTTCTGATTCTGATTCTGTTTCGTCAATTCTATATGAAATGAAAACTATATAAAAATGTAGAAAATTTAAAATATTAGGTGCAAGTAATGAGCTTTATTTTGTTTAATTTTTATGCGTATAAGATGGGCCCTAAGTCAAAACGAACGATTCAAGTTTTTATTATGAAGTAAGCAATTTTTTACAATTTTATTTAGGTAATATAGGTAAGGCCCAGGAGGAGGTGGCGGGATGAACTCGACTCTCATCTGAAGGATTGGTCTCAGACAGCATTGGACCGAGAAAAGTGGAAGGAGGGAAGGGAGGCCTTTGCCCTGCAGTGGGACAATACAGGCTAAAATAAATAAATAAATAAATATAGGTAAGTACACTTAGGTATTATTTTTTTCTAAACCAATTTCTTTGTGAGCATTTTTCATTAGCATTTTATGTAGAATTTCGTAATTTCGCGATTGGACCGTTTGATCCGATGTTTTTAGTGAGACATAATTAATATAACTCTCTATATCCTTCCTGGCTGGCAAAAATTTGGAGGGAATGTTTGGTTAAGTTTTAAAGTTTGATTGTAACTAAAAGGCGGGGTCTGGACTGCTAAAGTTATATTTATTTTTATTAAATTTGCGACTACTTTTTGAACTTCGTTATAATAATATTACTGCCAAAACTATCAACATTAGCTTCGCTTGATTTGCAAACTCGTTCGTACGCGGTTTGGCGTTTTCAGCTATTCCGAACGTTAGTTCGTCGAGGAGCAAAATATTTTAAGCATATTTTTATAAATTGATAAGAACCTACTGTCTAACAGGGGCGTGCAAATACATTTTCGATAGGGAAGGCAGATAAGTACATGGAAATCCTACTTACGTATTTTCATTTATTCGTCATCTGCGACGTATCTGCTAGGCAGTGCTTTTTTGCCATGAACTGCGCGCCCCTGCTGTATAAGATTACTATATTTTATTATCTGTTACTTATTTGGAACTTTTGGAGTAATCTGTCAGTAATCGGTGATTAAGAAAAGTTCTTTAAAAAGCGTTTCGCTCCAAATAACACAAGATATATAGCTGCATTTTAATTAGCAAACTGATTTCCAATTAATTTTTCATTAAACTCGATAATTAATTTACATGAGCGTTGGTGTTGGTCGATTTATTAAGTAACGGTTTGCTAACTATGTGTTTTATATTTTATGTATGTTTTTTTTACATGTTTTGCTTATTAAATGATATTCTTTAATAAGTAACTCGCAAAATATAACATATCACAACAACATGTGCATAGACATGTAAAAAAACATACTTACATAAAATATATTTAAAAAGTTAGTGATATTGTTTCTATGCTTTCTAAGCTGCTAAGTTTGGAACATGGGACCATGGATGCTCCATGCATGGGACCGACGCGGAAGTGCACCAGTTCTCCGGTAGATGTCACCACCTTTAAGGCGTTAAGAAAGAGATTCATAATTTCAACTGAAGCAAGCAGTACTCGGGTAGCTTAGTTGGTAAAGCGATGGCACGGCACGCTAGGGATCGCGGGTTCAAGTCCCGCCTGAGTCAGTTGTTTTTGCGAATATTTTTTCCTATGACTTTTAGGTTTATTTACTTAGACTGATTAATGATGAGATGATTTTGATGATTAATGATGATTTTGTAAATTTATGTAGCAAACCTGTATCTACTAATCTACCCCTCTACGAGTAAGCAAATCATGCGAATATACTGACAGTCTCGTCGCCGTCGTAGCCTAGTGATATAACCGTTGACTGGCAAGTCAGTGATTGCAAATTCGAACCTAAGGCGCTGACTTTCCATAAGTTATTTGCGTATTATAAATTAATTATCTACGTGCCTCGGCAAGCACGAACAGCCGTTGGCCCTGCGCCTGATCTCTCTTCGGTCATGTCAAATTGTCGTCCCATCGGACTATGAGAGCCAGGGCATAGAGAATGCACATGTATGTGGCATGCAATATATGTATAAGAAAAATGGCTTCTAAACTGTAACGTTTGGGCAATATATTATATTCCGATAGATTCCAAACGTCCTAGGCATAGAAAGAGGTTTGAAATTTTAACTCATGCTGGTGGGATACGGTGGCTTAGCGGTCAGAGCGTCGACACGGTATGCCGAAGATCGTGGCTTCGAGACCCACCCCTATCAGATGTTTTTACAAATTTCTTAGATCTATATATCTTTTAAATCTTTTCATTATTTCTTAAATTTCTCTTATTCTAGTTATGGGTAACTTTACTTCCCAAACGGATAGGTAGGTACCAAATTACGTGAGGTTAGGATATTATCATACAAGCAATTTGTTCATACGTTTCTCAAATATCATTAGGTATATAGAAAAGGTAGATAATCATGTTAGCATTTTAGATGGGCGTACGACGCAAGAATATTTATCTTCGTTAAGAAAAACAGCAACAACAACATTTGTGTCAGCCGTTGAATAAAACCTGCGGAAAAAAACAAATTTCGCGCGGATGAAGTCGCTGGCGACAATAATCATAGCGTTATGGGGTATAAGTGGTATAACCATATAAATCATTAAGTACGTGACAACTCAGTTTTAATTACAAAACGATTTCCAATTAATTTTTCATTGTTTTTGTGAATTAACATTTAGTGGTTAAGCGTTAAATTTGTAAGGCGGCCCACAATATTGTAAGGTAGGCTAATATTGTAATCCAGCTGCCAATATTGGCCTCAGCACCAATATTGGTCCACCTAACATTCCGTACCCCTTAGAAATAGCTGTTCACTAATTTAAATTAAGGCGAATAAAATTGGATTTATGTATCAACTTATATCACTGTTTAAGTTGAATTGATTGGCACTGTACGATATTTGTGGGTAATTATAATTGATAAAGATATTGGTATTGGTATGGCGGGCTGTTTTCCGCAGGTCCACGTCTTAGCGCGTATTCTGCGTGATGTAGATATAATATAGTAGCAACATATGTAAAGAGCCAAAACAGTTACATTTTTTCTGACAGACACAGAAGGCGTCATGTCAAAGAAACTTATTTTATTGTCTTTATTATTATTTACTCTAATACCTGAAGAGTTAGCTTGTGGCGGCGGCTACTACTACTACAACTACAACGTACAAACTACGACGACGACGACGGTGAAGCGAAAAGGAAGGACGACAACAGTTCCTAGGCAAAATTGGGAAAAGACAGAAAACCTCACGAAAGAGTACGATAGATGGAGGGAAGAATACAACAAAAAAATGGAGGAAGAAAACAAAAAATATGAGGATAAACCTTACGACGGGGAAGGTTTTAGTGATTATGGGCCACACCACGCATGGAGTGGTGGCGGGCCTGGTGGTGGCGGGCCAGGTGGTGGCGGGCCAGATAGTTGGGGGCCAGGTGGTGGCGGGCCAGGTGGCGGTGGGCCAGGTGGTGGCGGGCCAGGTGGTTGGGGGCCAGGTGGTTGGGGGCCAGGTGGTGGCGGGCCAGGTGGTGGTGGGCCAGGTGGTATTGGTGTCGGGAAAGCTGGCTGGCAACAAGGTGAAAATTACCTTCCCTTTTTTACTTAATTACAATAATTACCCTTCTTTATTTTCACAACCTGCTTGAGTCTTCGTTCTACTAAAGGATTTAAATCTTTCGCGAATTGAATAATTAAGTAACATAACATAACATAGACTCAAGCCTGAATTCCCTAGAGAGGTAGAGGTGTATGCAGTACACCTACGTTTCGCAGGCTATGTTATAAGTCCTATGGCTTTTTTATTACACGCCCTAGGCGTACAAAAAAAGTTGAAATTTCGACTGATGCTGGAAGGATACGGTAGCTTAGCGGTCAGAGCGTCGACATAGTACGTCGAAAATCGTGGGTTCGAATCCCATCCGTATCAGTTGTTTTTTTAAATTTTCTTATTAAATAATTAAACTTAAGTACATAATATTAATGTGCTTCTAAATGATCTGCCATGGTTGCAATGGGAGAAAGTATTGGGTAGGTATATAGATTACATTTAACTTTTAGGAAAGAAATACGCAAAATGTGTATTTTTTACAAATTAATTATTATCTATGCAATTCAAAAATATTTTAATAAAACTCGTTTTTTTCATCTTTTCAAAACAGTAAGCGAAAAAAACCGAGAAATTCGAAAGAATCTTCTTTTTTTGCCAAGGATTATGTTTTTTTTCTTCCGTTAATTTTTCTATGCAACATGCGAAAAGACGGAAAAATAACAAAATTTGGTTTTTTCGAGAAAAAAACAAAAAGAAGACAGAGCCAGAAAAAAAAGAAAATAAAGAACAATAAGAAAGAAATACTAATAAATAAAGAACTAATACCTACTTCTAAGTACTAATACTTATAATAAAGAATATTTTATTGTATTTCATGGTTGGGGGAATTGGCAGCACTAAAAAAGTTTCCTGATACATGGATAGGTATGTACACAAAATGAGTAAGTTTCCTGATACCTTATGGATTATTATGGAGTTTTGGGGAACAAATGTAGGTATCGATGGTTTGAATAAAAAAAAAAATGTTGGTATATTTTATTCCAAGTTAAATGTGAGGGGAAACCAGCATGTAACTGTCCCACTGGAGGGCAAAGGCCTCTTCTTACACAGAAAAGCATTAATCACCGCGCTAGCTCACTGCGTGTTGGCGATTTCAGACTATTATTTCCAGGTTTCCTTACTATGTTTTCCTTCACTGTTAGTGCAGTGTCTTAGATTAACTAAGAAAATCACAAAAAAGTCACAATGCCAGGTTTGAACCCACACCCACGTTCTGCATTATCCGTATTGCAAGGTCCGTAACTACGCTAAATACTAAATACGCTACCACGATACATTATAATATTATAATTATGTGTAAAAAAGGTCTCTAGTCGATAGCTCAATGCTGAGGTCGTGTGGTCGTGATGCTCCCGGGCCTTCTCGCGACAGAGCATTTTCCATCTGTCACGGTCTTGAGCGTGGTGAAGCGCCTCTGCGATAATTTGTGTCCAGTTGATTTGACACTTGGTCGGACCATCTTATCCAAGAGGTAATCCGGAGCCAATCCGGAGAAAAACCAGTGACACAGTCAGTAGGTATACTTATTTTGACTGCCATTTTTCAATGGGAAGCTGGTAGGAATTGAGTTGTATGGAGCCTCCACCACTGATGTATATACCTACACGTAAAATCACTTTCGTTTAATTATTTAATAAGCTATCATGTGCTATAACATGTAAAAAATTCACAAAAATATCACTTTCGTTTGTTAACATGTGCAATGATCTACAGGGATCGGGCCTGGCTCAAGAGGCGTAGCCCCGCCACCTTGGGCCATCATAGAAAATGGTCAGGGCAAGCCTGGCTATTGCTACGAAGACATTGAGTTTGGATTTTGTAAATTGAATGTGACAAGGTACACATTTTTGTCATAATTTGGTATGTCAGGGAAGAATACTTCAGGGGAATATAGCTGCAACGCTAGTACATCTGCGTGTCGTACATGTCGACTAATCATTATCCTTATAGCCTTCCTATTCCCAAACTTTGTTGAGGTCGACTTCTAATCTAACTAAATGCAGCTGAATATCAGTTTTCCACAGAGCACCTCTTACTTTTCGTAAGTTATGTGCGTATTATAAATTAATTATCAGTTGCTAAAACGGTGAGGGAAAACATCGTGACGAAACCAGCACACCTGAGAGATTTTTCAATGGTGTGTAAAGCCATGTCAGAGGCCTATGGGCAGTTTAAACTCGTCAGAGTTTAAACTGCCCAACTCCCGATTCAAATCGCGACTGTGGCGCTGCCAGGAAGTATCACGCGCTAATTCAGGAGCAGGTAATAAATAATTTTATAATACGCACATAACTTATAAAAAGTCAGAGGTGGTGCCTTAGGTTAATACCCAAAACCTCTGACTTGCCAGTCACCGGTCATACCACTGGGCTATCACTGCACTGCTTGCACATTTGCTAAATGTACCATACTATAGGTATGTTTTTCTCCACAGATGGGGCTATAACTCATACTTGAAAGACTGCTTTAAATTCTACTACTCAGGCTGCGGTGGTAACCTCAATAGATTTCTGAATCATGAGCGTTGTATTCTTGCATGTACAGGCGAGCCGCAGACATTATGCCAAAACCATACACCATACAATGATTATCTTTATTAAATTAGTGTTTTGCCCAATACCTAAATGTTTAATACATAAAAGTTTTACCTAATACATGTCCAATTACATTTCCGTTTGTCTCATTCTTTTGTCAAACTTTTTGTAAAATTAGTTGTTTCCACACAAATAAATGATTCTGATTCTGATTCTAAGCGTTCGCTGTAGCAGAAAAAAAAAATGACGAAGCACGAAATTAGAAGAAACGTAGCTACACTACAATGAGAAGACTTCCGCCGAAAGGTACATGGAGGAACACCGTTTGGTTTTTAGTCCGTGCCCGTCGGACATAACCTATAAGAAAACCTTTAAAAAAACAAGCCACAGCACTATTTGCTAGAAAAAAAAGGCCTTTCTATTTTTTCACGAATACTGGTCGACAGCATGCACACATGGATATAAGGGTACAAAAAACAAAAAAAAATTAAGCATTATACCATTTATTTTTATAAAATTAAATAAGTAAGACAACGAAAACTAATTGCATTAGGTACTAATACATTTTACACAGAGGACAGGGGCCAAAAAGGTACAAAGACTCACTTTTGTATGAGAAGTTAAATTTTCGTTTTCAGATTTCGACCGATTTATATTCCTTGGGGAAAGTTTTTCAGTTTTATGGACGTTATTACCTCCTAAAATTTGGCAGGTCTTTAAAGCAACACCCTGTATAGACTCATCAGCCTAAGTTTGCGTATTACTTTTTTAATAAATTACTCTTTTAAAAAAGTTAGTTGTAGTAATTACTATGTGACTTGCCTAAATTTCTAACAATAAATTAAATTATTTCCGTCACTTAATGTAAGTACATAAACTAGTATCTAAGCTTCTCCAGTTGTCAGCTCCAAAAGCGGATTATCCCTAAGGCAAACTACTGGTGCCTAGGTGCGCCAGGTTACAAAGGTGCGCGCGCAGAAGTTTATAACAAAGAAAAAAATTACATAAAATAAATTCTGTAAATAAGTATGCACCTATTTAAAGATACTTTAATTCTATAGAGAATTATGTACTACGCTTTCGAAGCGTACTCTGCCTTTTTGATTATTTAGAAATTCCCACTAAATGGCCGCTAGAGGGGCGCCGATAAGGTGCTTGCCTACTTGCACATTTTAATACGCCTCTGACCAGCTCTATTTAGAAAAGTAGATCTTCTCAGCAGGGCAATCAGTCAGAGAATAAGGCTCAATTTACATTGCCGCGGATCGGAATGGAAGCGAACAGAATAGGATAAAGCATAGTCAATTCAGCAACGAAACAAAATAGATAAATAAATCGCGCGTTTTCCAGGGAATTCTCGCGCATTCTCGTCAATTCCTGCAGCTGCCCTTTACACGTTACACAATTGACATAAAATTTAATATGCTACGTACAACTCCATTCATTTCTATTCCGCTGCGCAGCTGTGTAAATTGAGGCTAAAAGACGACAGAGACTTACATCCAAGCTCTTAGGCTAAAAAGAATACGAAAATGTCTAAACATTCAGTGTCGAATCAGCAGCGTTGATTGTTGATTCCCCAGCCAATAGATTCGACTCTGTAGTGTCTAAGCGCGACTCGTCTATGGGAATACCCGAATGTTCTGGTTTTAGTTCGGTTTCCTCGCCTTCCGGGTTAACCTGTGTTAAAAAAAGTTACAGAATACCGTAACATTGAGGGTGAATAAGAACTATTGATTGCAAAGATGCTTTTAATAGCCAAATTAATATTAGATAAGTATTTTTGTTTTAGGTAAATAATGTTTTTTTTTCTTTTCTGAATCGCGGGCTAATTTATAGAAAGGTTCTAATTCGATATGTAATGATTGTTATTTAGCATAACAAAGCATATTGGCCATACATACCTATAGACAATATTTTGTATTAAAAATGTAAGATCTAATAAATTTCCCTAGAGTTGGGCAGAGGGTGACACTGACATGTTCCAGTTATAAGAATTTTGTAACTGAGAGCGAGTCATAGCGATGTAAGCGCTCATGATAGTACCTTAGGCGCCAAGTTGATAAGATTTTTTTGAAAGCGCTTTTCTTTTTCGCCTTTTAGAACTTAAAGTGGCGATCATAAAACATCCTTAGTGATGCGAGCACTCAGTGCTGTCACCCGCCACTGTGTATAGTGTATAGTCGGCAAAGAAGTTGGGTTGGCAGGGGCCCTAATTAAGGTTATTTTTTTCAAGATGTCATCTATATATTAAATTGTACCACATTTTCTGAAAAGGTATGACTGAAATCTATAGAAAACTAAATACAAAACTAAACAATTTTACACAACCGCATGCAAGCTTTCATAAAAAACTTCATCCTTAACTAGCGGACCTGTCAACCTAACTCCTTTGCCGAATATACCTATCTGTTAACTGTATTTGGAATTTAATTGTAAGTAATACCCAACGGTAAATCTAAATTATAGGTTCCGTTTTAAACTTATGTAGTAATAAACAGTTTGCAATAAATACCTCAGGTGGTGGGACCTGTCGACAACAAAAAGTTTTAATAATTATGAGATAGAAGCAGCTCAAAGGGCAGTAGCCAAAGCCCAAAGGTAGTAGTCTAAATATCATAATTATAGTCGGTCATCGAAGCCGTCTAGACAGAACAATCGTGACATTGTGAGATGTGGTGCGCGGGTGGAGCGATACCATTAACGTTTCGATAGGTTGGCAAGTCTCGTGGTCGCAGGCATTTATTTAAGAGTTACGGTCTTGTCAATGCAGGTTTTTCCAGCTCTATTAAGAGCTAATTCCTTGACCTCCTTATACGACTCGACCTTTACTTTCTCCTTGATCTGCGCTACATAACTTTCATCCTCTTCTTCCATTGACCTTTCCTTCTTAGATAATGTTATTTATGAATGCAGGCAGACCAAGAGACGTAAATCCGATTGAAGTTTGTTTTATTATGTTTGGCGTTCGCCAAAGTTTCATCGTCGTGATAGCCTAGTGGTGGTGACCGTTGACTGGTAAGTCAGTAGTCTCGAGTTCGAACCCAAGGCGCGCACCTCTGACTTTTCGTAAGTTATGTGCGTTTTATAAATTAATTATCACTCTCTGTGCCTCGGATAGCACGTTAAGCTGTTGGCCCCGGCTGTCAATTGTAGATCTTTGACAGTCGTTACGGGTAGTCAGAAGCCCGAAAGTCTGACAACCAGTCTTACCAAGGGGTACCGTGTAACCTAGTACCTGGGTTGTGGAGGTCTGATAGGCAGTCGCTCCATGTAAAATACTGGTATTCAGCTGCATCCGGTAAGACTGGAAGCCGACCCCAACATAGTTGGGAAAAGGCTAGGCAGATGATGGCGTTCGCCAAAGTTTGAGACATATTATGTAGTATGACACACTCCACAAATCTTAATTTTTTTGGGATTTAATTGCAGTACCTATACAATAAGGGTTAAAAAGGTAGGTACCTAAAGGATTTATGTAAAAATAAAATGTTTGTAATACATCGTGTATTACAGTATCGAGTGTCGTGGTGGCACATTGGTTACGGACCCGATTTTTTCAATGTCATATGTACTTTCTTGGTTAATCTAAGACACCACTGACTAACCGTGAAGGAAAACATCGTAAGGAAACCTGGACTTAACAGTCTAAATCGCCAACCCGCATTGAGCTAGCGTGGTGATTAATGCTCAATCCTTCTCTGTATGAGAAGAGGCCTTTGCCCTATATTGAGACAGTTACAGGTTGATTTTTTTATTTATTTATTTGTAATACATACCTCTTCTACCAGTTCCTCCTGTCAACAAAGAAAGGTTTGACATATTAATATCGAGATCGAAAGCAACACAAAGGGTAGGTCGATAGGACCTACGTCCTATCGCGGACACGAACGGTGCTTCACTTTGTGATCAAAATGCTTTGAATGATGCTACGTGCGTATAGGCTAGCGCTACGTTCGGACGCCGGGTACAAGCGATTCTAACCTTAAGAGTGGTACACCGGCTTTGTTCACGATAGTACACATACTACTTATCTATCCTTTGAACAGTTAGATTCAATTTGAATCCGTATACTATCACAGACTACAGGGAGTCGTTGGGTGTTTGCTGAATCACGGCGAAAAATGACAGGTGCATGGCAGACTAGGTACAAGGAGTTTTGTTGGGATTCCTTGCAGACAATCTATTTTATCTAATACTAGCTTATGTCCGCGGTGTCACCCGCGTGGAGATCACACTAGGATAAAAAACATAAGATAAAGATTTTAAAAAGTCAGCTGTTCCATACATTTATGGTCACATGACTCAACAAAATTTATGGAACAGCTGATTTTTTTTTCGCAATTTCAGGGTTGGTCCTATAGTAAAAGTTGTTCATAATGATGAGTTTAATGACCCTTTTTAAGGATGCGGGTGTTTTACGAATAACTCTGTATATCAATATATACCATACCTCTTTCTGACTCTCCACCTCCTCGTATTCGTCTCCATAGCCTACGGGGAACATCACCAGACACTCCCTTTCACCGCTGACGACGTCGTTGCTGATGTAGCAAGGATTCAGGCCAGCTAGCTGGAGTAGGCATAAGCTGCGCTTTCGGGATACCATGAGCGCTAAGCGGTCGACGCTATAAATAAAATAAAAATACTTGAACTTTATTTTGGAAATTAATTTTTCTTCTCCATTGAAAAAAGTGTAGCAGCAAACCATACTGGGTTTTTTTCAGCCGAGATTGCGTGACACAATATAACATCGCGAAAGATGAGATCGTTATAAATACCAAGCTTTAGAATTATATAACAAAATAATTGCAATTTGTTTTATAACAAGAGTCAATAAGCATCTTAAAGACACCGCAAACCAAAATACCATTTTGTGGCTTCGTGGTAATATGCGTGCCCTTTTTCACAAAAAAGGGTACAATTATTTATTTTGATTATGGACCGACATTAATGGAAAACCTTGTGGGAGACCTATGCCCAGCAGTGGGCGTCTTCCGGCTGAAATGACGACGATGATGAACTATGACCATGATTAGTACCATAGTGCCTTTAAGCGCCTGGTGTGTTCCTTTTTTCTTTTCTGCGCCCATGCATGACCTAAAACTTGGTCCCTGGTCTTAGCATTTCTGCTGCCCTCCAGGGTCGTCTGCGCCCTGTGCCTGTCACGGCCCTAGTTACTTACATTTAATGATCTTGAAACGATATCACAAGGTATTTACTTTCTTTTGGGCCGTTCCATTTTGTTATACTGCTTGATGGTGTAAGCTATATGCCCCGCGGTATACGGATCATCCCCAGTAAATACTCCAATCTGGAAGTATGAAGAAAACAAAATGAATGTGAGCGTAAGGCGCAACGAAAACAGAAGGAGACGTAATTCGAGGATACGGCGAAGACGCGATTTCTCCTTAAATTTCCAATCGCCGACGCGTCAGACTCTTTAGAAATGTATGGAGAAATCGCGTCTGCGCCGTATACTCGCTTTACGTCTCGTCTTTGCGTTGTGTCTAAGTATTTAAAAGTAAAATAATTATAAGCATCTACATGGTTCTGGGTCCTGGTAACCTTTCTATAAGGCTTTAAGTTAGTAGGTAGTAAAGTTTAAAGCAGTTCTGAACTTGTTCTTGGTTACTCAAAAGATCTTAGTTACCCATTAAAGTTATTGCCAAATATACTGGAAATCGATGTAACAGCTTTAGAGATTCAGCACATTTTTTTTTATAAGTAGCTTAGATTAAAAAGGTCACCGTTCGTCCCTAAGGCTCTAAGCCTTGTTGCATACGGGATATTCGCGACAGCCATACAGCTATTTATCACCATTTTTTGTAGCGTGGCAAGTGGCGGCCACTCGCTTCGAAATCTTCTTCGAAATTAATAATAAAGAGCCGTGGCCAAGCACTTGTGGCTGTTGTAAGTAGCCCGTGTGTAGCGAGGCTTCTTCTCCTTCAACGTATGGTTATGGAGGCTAAAGCCATGTATTCATGATAAACTAATCTGTTGAAAAAAAAAAATACAAAACTGGGTAGTCCTTAAGATACGGCCAGTCATTAACTCAGTAACTCGCTAAGTTGCCAGCAACATATTCGTACAAACTCAGAAACACGTTTAAACACCTATAAAAAAAAAAAATTACCATGAATACGTGGCTTTAGTGTTGCCACTAACATCAACAAACGTTATTGACCTAGTCTTATTTGTTACAGTCTATGTTTGAAGATCAGCACTACAATTACGTAGCTACCACAGTATAATAAACATACAGTATGCAAACTACGTACAAACGTTTGCGATGCGTAACGACGAGACTCCTAATGTTTGTGTGAGTCGTTTTCGTTTTCAAGCGTTTGTAGTACAACTTTGTACATAGATTCCGTACTGTATGTTTAAACCAAAACAAAAAACCAAAGACAATTTACACTCAAGATCTCGCTGGTATACTGGTTGATAACTTCTTGGACATCATGTCTCTTTTCAATCGGAAACATGACCAGCACGTGGGGCGGAAGATATTCTGACTCGATGGTTTCCGCTAAAGCTATGACTTGCTGTGAAACATAGGTTGGATTATATAGAAACAATAATCGATTTGATTCGATCAATTTTTATTATAAAAGAGGCCAGTGTTTGACCACAAACACACCCTGTGGTAAGTGCTGTTGTAACAACTGATAGTCATAAATTTTGTACAAAAATGTTTAATTATGTTTATCATCGCTTATTTTATTACAGCAAAACGCGCACGTCTTCTAACAGGACACCAACATACCGAGCTAGAGCGCATGTCGACTTTAAAATATAGGTACTAAGTAGTAGTAGGTACCCGAGTAGGAAGGGCTGTAGTCACATTTGAAGAGCGTCGACTAAAAAATCTCGATGCAAAATGCCTTCTGCGAAAGAATCCTAAAGCCTTCCTACACCTATACCTACGACACTGCTGGCAAACAGCACTGTAACCTTTAAAACTAAATTCGGCTTCGCCAGCCACATTCGCGCTCATCATGAAAGCTAACCAGATTCGCCGTTGACGGAACACATCAAGGAGGACACATCATTTCTAGTTTTCGGCCGAAATTAAACCAAAATTTTCGCAAAGAACGGCCGACACTGAGGTCTCGGTCGAACCTTATTCGTAGTTCACAAGTAAGTTAGTTAAAGGTAAGTTTAAGTGTACCTTAGGGTAGAAGAATTTCAGACCATTAGCCTTGGCGAGTTCATTAGGCGGTGTATACAAGCCGGGCACGAAAAGACCTCCAGGAGGAATATAATCTTCTCCCTCAATCTCCACGTCTGAATGAAACACGTTATCGTCTTCAGCTTTCTCTTCATGCATACCTTCTTCAGCCTTGAAAAAAATATTACTGCTTCCCATATCATTAAAATTAATAATATTTACGTCTCATATGTGTAATTTTTGATGTTACGTGTATCGAAACGTCAAAAAGTGATACTAAGTAAGTACACGTATAGGCGGAGCTTAATTTTTTTATTATTCGAGATATTCGTAGTCTAATGGCAAAATCTATTTTGGGAACGATACATAGTATAAATAGTATAATGATAGTCATAATATAATGACCATTCCCATCGTCTAGCTAGTCAGAGGTCTCAGGTTCAAACCTACACATCCTCTGTTTTTCGTAAATGATGTGTGTATTATAAATTAATTATCATCTGTTTCGTGCATCGGAGATAACAAAACCGTTGGTCCTGCGTCTGATCTCTCTGGTTCTATCGGATTTCCGTCCCTTTGGACTATAAGAGTAAATAACAAAAAGAGTGAGCATGTGTTTGCGCATGTATTTGTGCAATTTAGAATGTCTTTGTACCTAGTAAGCTAGTCTTCTTTGAGATTGTTCGCTAGAACTGAAATTTGATTAGAAGGACTTACAGCTGTAGTAACTCCTTCGGTACCCTCAGTGTCTGTGACTTCCGTGATTTCTGATTCCAATTCAGTTTCCATCTCCTCTAGTAGTTCTTCTTCGCCAAGTTTCTCTTCTCCTTCCACTTGTTCTGTTGCCACTTGCTCACCACCTTCCACTTCGCCACCTTCAGGAGGGGCTGGTTCTTCTACTGGCTCCGGCTCTGGTTCTGGTTCTGGCTCTGGTTCTGGTTCGGGGTCAGCAGGCAGCTAAAATCAGTAAATTAATTTGTCTCACTGCTGGGTAAAGCTAAAAGAAATGATAAAATACAATACTTAAATAGTGGCAAATTTGTCGCACACCAATCATGTCTAAAGAATTTTCTATTAGTGAAAAATTGGCTTACTGTTTATATTCTATTACTATAAGATGTATGTTTAACTGTTGGCTTTCCTACGAATAAATAAATAATGCAAAATACTTTTTAAATTCCTAGAAATTAACTACGTAGATGCGCCCTACTACGAAGATGACTCACCCCGGCTGCAATCCTAGCCATCCGAGCTTCTTCCTGACGTTGTTTATCTATCCTCGCCTGCTCCTCCGCAGCCTCCCGAGCAAGACGTTCTTGTTCTGCTTCTAGACGAAGGCGTTCCTCTTCTAATTCTTTCTGTTTGGTAACATAAATGCAAGATTTAACTACAGAAGGTAGAGATTCAATGTAGTCCAGCGAAAAGTGCAACAATAGTCACATTTCATAAATCTTTTATATCAAAAAAGAATTGTTTTAAATCTTCTTGAGATACTTATATGAGGTCTTACTTTATTAATGCAATCTTTTTTAGGAGGCAGAAGGAGATAGAGGTCATTATGACAAACAGAATCATAATATTAAATTTTCAATTTTTTTTTAGAACTTGCCCAACTTAAGTTAAATTAGTAATAATGTTGTTTTTGTTTGCAAAATTCCTTAATTGTGGTCACGCAGTGAAGAGTTCACTGCCACTCGGTAACCAAATTCTTAGAAGGATATTGATTTTGGGCAAAGAAAACAAAAAATATTTGAATTAGGCCTACTTACTTTTAAAAAAGTTACAATAAAAAGTTTGATTTTTTTCTGTAATAAGCATCTTAGTGTGGTCACTTATTACAGAAAAAATCAACAACAAACTATGCATTTTTATTTACACATACTAACAAATAATTTAATTTGATAAAAAAACTTTAAATTTATAATTAGCTGATAATGAAATTGCTTTTAAAATAGTAATGTTAACACTAGCCTATTTTTAAAATGAGGGCTAGGTTAACAATGACGGATTTATTTCGACGGATTTCAAATCTGGCAATGTTAATAAGGACAGACGCTTAAAAATTCCTGTAGATCGATTACCAGTTTCTGCAGGTGTGCGTTATACCGATCCCGGCGAATTTCTCTAGCCGACTTGCTTATAGTGGCATAACGTTCGTAAGCTGGTATTGGAGGCAGCTGCTTTTCAGGAGGCGTGTCTTCTTTGGGCACCGGGATCTCTTCATATAACGTGTACCGCATTAATTCTGAAAAGAGTTTTGAAAACTTGGATTTAATTGTTTAATTTAATATTGAATAAACCTGGTCTATATTAGCCCAATTATTAAAAGGATATTTCAAAAAATGGTGTGAGAATAGAACGTATCTAGATAATAATAACCAAAGGCTTCGAGGTCCGTGAGATTTCAAATGAGAAAGGTGTTATAACGCGCAAAAAATTAAATATTTCATCAAACAATCTACTTGTCATTTTTTAAAATATAAATAAATCAAAAATAATGTCTTTGACTGGTTTTCAATAAAATGACAAAAATCTAAACTAACGTACGTACCTTCCAAATTTGCTAGGGCAGCTTGGCTAAGTCCCGGGAGTCAGTGTCAAACATTCTGCATACCTACTTATTAATGAACTACTGAGTGTCAGCGTCAAACAATTTGCATACTTACTGACGAAGTCCCGGGTGTCGGTGTCGAACATTTTAAACATCACGACGAGAACCTTTCCACTCATCAGTGCATGAAGACAGGCTTCATTAGGATCCACGTCACTCATATACAGAGCCTCTTTGGCTGAATTCTCATCCAGTTGGTGTAAATCTTTAGCATACACCGTGATGTCTGGTGATAGATTTATTTAAATTAAATAATGTTCTATGATCCAATGATGGCTATTGAATCGACCATCTTCACTACATAATATAAAACAAAGTCGCTTTCTCTGTCCCTTTATCCCTATGTATGCTTAAACTTTAAAACTACACAACGGATTTTGATGCGATTTTGTTTTTTTTTAATAGATAGAGTGATTGAAGAGAAAGGTTTGTATGTATATTGCACCCGTGCGAAGCCGGGGCGGGTCGCTCGTTACTTATAAAACAGTAGCGTGACTGACTGACTGACAACGCACAGCCTAAACCGATGGACCTAAAGGCTTGGACCATTGGAAAATTCTTACATATAAAGACGATTGAAGCTGCAGCATCTGGTCAGTGACCATCATGTTCAATCAGCTAAATAAACGTAGATATGCGCCAAGTTTCGTGCACGAGCTACTAACCGTCGAAGAGTTCTTACATGTGGAGACGATTCTAGCTGCATATCAGGTCATGGTGAATATCATGTTTAATCATCTAAAAATACGTAGGTATAATACAAAGTTTCGTGTACGAGCTATAAACCGTTGAAGAGTTCCTATGTGTGGAGATGATTCTAGGTGCAGCAGCAGGTCATGTCAATCATATAATTGTATTGTTAACAGAACTGAACGTGTATGAAAAATTCTAGCTAAATCGTTTAGGAGGAACTAATAAAAGAGCTAAAAATAGCTTGAAAAAATGGCACACAAAAGTGCGATTATTTCATGAACCCCATTCATTTCAAGATTGTCGCCATAATAAAAAAATATCAACATGTAATGATGCTTCGAATGAGATATGTTTCAAATCTGTTGGAGGGTGGGGACACTTTTACCCAAGGTCCTTTGGAGGAAATATCCCTTAAGTACCCTAGAGGTGCACTAGGAAAGGACTTTTGGAAATACCACCCCTAATCGGGTAAAATAAGGGATGAAATACTACCAGGAATTCATGCGAATAGAATCAAGGACGTTCGAACTTACTGATCATGTCCCATTTTTCATACAGATCAATATGTGCTTGGTGGTAATTCGGCCAGTACATGATAAAGTTGAGTCGCTTGAGATATTTAGCTAATCGTTCATTAACTCTCTTCTTCCGAGCTGCAAGGGTTAAAACTCTGAGTCTCTCGGCCGTTTCGCGGTATTCGTCTTCAAGCTTCAGATCTTCTTGCTTTCTAGCCTGCAATATTACGAAATGATTGCTGTCGCCATCTCACTTTTATCGCGCAAAACATGTTACCGAGTTATTTATTTATCGATGATGTGATGACAAATAGTTGTAGGTGTTATTTGCATAGCCTATTCGGAAGATCGTTGTCGATTGTGGTTGCTGCACGTTTGTGGAGACAGGCAATTACCCGAGACTCTTTTTAATTAATAATACCTACTTAAGGCGCGGATACTCGCTAATCTGCTATCTCGCTCGTACATTGAAGATTTAAAACCAATGAATATAAGTACCTACCTATTTATGAAAAATCGAAATAAATCAATTGAAGAAGAACAACATTATAAAGTTTCAACAAAAATTTCAGCTTGATAGACATGTTTTCATACATAAAAATGGCATAAAATAAAAAAATCATTTAAAGCTATTTTAATTATATTTGAAAACATGTTTCGATCAAGTTGAAACTTTTCCAGCTGAAGCTCTCCCATTAATGAAAAAATCTCACCGCTTCTTCAGGCAACATTTCTCTAATATCCAACCTGGGTCTTTCAATGAAGTTGCCCTCTTCTTCTTGTGCAAACAAAGCCAGTTCTTCCTCGATGATGCGGCATAACTCTATGCCATTGGGGCCGAACATTGAGCGGGTAAGTTTGCCTTGCTGTGGGGGAAGCTGTAGTAAATATAAAGGAGAGACAACATGTCGCTAAATACGCCCTGTTGCTTTAAAGACCTGCCACATTTTAGAAGGTAGGTAATAAGGTCCATTAAACTGAAAAACTTCCCCCAAGGAACATAGGTCGAAATCTGAAAACGAAAATGTAACTTCTCATACAAAAGTAAGTTACGTGACCAGTCACTTTGTAAATTGAAAACTTAATTTCCGATCGATCATTTAAATCTGAGTCTCATCAATTAATGACGCTGTCTGTACATGTTTACAATTGAATTACGTGAATAATCTCCTTAAATAATCCTCCCCTTGGGTTTCTCTTTAATAGGCAAAAATAAAAAAGAAATAAGAAAAAAATAATTACGCAGAGAAAAAGGAAAACTGGTTCACTTTTATGCTTGAATCTTGATAACGCTTCGATATTATCGGCAGGACACTGGAACGTTCAAAGAGGAAAGCCAAAATGAGAAGGAATGACATTAGGTACCATCGCGGACACGAACGGTGCACCAAATGGCGATCAAAATGCTTTGAACGATGCTACGCACGTAGGGGTGGGACTAGCGCTACGTTCGGACGCCGGGTGCAAGCGATTCTAACCTTAAGAGTGGTGCACCAGCTTTGTCCGCGATAGTACTTATAAGAAATAGCCTACTGGTATGACGTTGGACTGCCAAGTCAAAAGGTTCGAAACCAGGCTCCTGTCTTTTCGGATTCATGTGCGTCTTACACATTGATTATCACAAAACATCGTGAGGAAACCAGCACACCTGAGAGGTGATTCTACGGCGTGTAAAGCTATGTCAGAGACCTAAGGGCGGTTTAAACTCTGAAACCAGGTTGTTCATCAACCTTACCATAAGAAGAAGAAGACTGGAAAGTTCAAAGGTGAAAGTCAAAATGAGAAAGAATGACAATACTACATTAGGTACCTACTATTACAGCTTGGAGTGATAGCCTAGTGGTATAAACGTTGGCCTGCCAAGTCAAAGGTCGTAGATTCGAAACCCAGGCTTCTGACTTTTCAGATTCATGTGATTCATGTCGGACTCTAACACTAATGGGAAGTTAGTTACATAGATCCCAAAATTCGTACCAAACAGACAGACAAATTCGTATATCTATTATTTCTTACCTTAGCCATAGCGATTTTATCTTGTCCTAAATCCAGCTTACCCTTTCTAATAGCGAAGGCAGTTGCTAGACATGGTCCACAAAATTCCGAGTACACTTCTATGCCTGTTTCAAAACAATTAAAATATATATCAGCCAAGCCTCTGTCGTCATCGTCAGGCTAGTGGATACAATTATTGCGGTGTTAGCCTTAACGCTCATATTTCCACCACGTCGACTAGTTAGTATTTGTAGCCCGTTGATTGAGCAAGCCAGCCATTAAAGTTGCCTTTTTAAGGTACGTGTTTGTGGATAGGACGCACGAGCTGGCATCGGCGAACTAAGGGAAGAAGCTTGTCAGTAATAATGCCTAAAATCATTTACATTATAATCTATCTATCACGCCGCCGCGTGTCCACGCTCGCTCTTGAAAATGGACCTCGCTTGAGTACGAAACTAGACGGGCAATCATTAAATCAACCCGTGAGTAGGGGAAAACCGGGAGACTTGCCCAGGTGGGAGAGTTGAGCCACCTTTCAAAATTGTACTTAAATTTAGCGCGAACGAAACGTCAAAGCGTTCATTGGTTGCACGCAAGAAGCCAATCACAAGTATGCAGCGATTTTGCACCTGAGCAGTGTGGTTTGTCAATGATAATGTAAAACGTGTTTTTGTTGCTGCGGAGTATATTTTTATGTTTTCAGTAGTTTTGTGATTGCTGTCGTATTTATTGAGGTACGTATTGTGTGTTGCTATTATTATATTGCCAGACAAATGTAGTTTGACGTGTGCTAAGTGTTTTTTCTCTACGATCGGAGGTTTTTCTTTGTCATAACCTAAATGGGGAATTAGTGTGAGCGGGAGAGTTGCACCAGGGTGGTTGCGGGAGACTTGCTCAGTGTTTCAGGTCTCCCTGTGCAGGGAAATTATACTTAATTTTGTTTAATTGTTTTTTTTTCGGTCTTAATATTATTTATTGTATTTGCAGTGCCAACGTGTATGATGCCTTTTCAATACAAGCCTCCTGAAAATGCACGCAAACGGAATTTAAAAACACACAAAAGTGGAGTTGCAAAATGCCATAGATGAAATTAAGGGAGGCGCTTCTATTAGACAAACTTCAAATAAATATGAATATATAAATATGTAAATTTAATATAAATATGAAAAACAAGTTAATTATTGTATAAGATAAGATATATAAAACTATGATTGAAGCTGAAAATGGTTTTTATTTTCCACATAAATAATATGGTCAACTCTCCCCATACCCCGGTTCAAGTGTCCCTGCAGGTGGGGAGACTTGACTCATTTCTCATTTTTTAGTAAAATGCCAATAAAATTTTACCTGGGCATTTATTAGCAATACAATTAAGCACAAATGTACCTACTAAAGTAAGGCATCGCATAAGTGTATAATCGATTCTCTAAACCCAATAAACAAGTAATTATGATATTTTATATTAAAAGTGGTTCAACTCTCCCGGACTTCCCCTATAGTTGAAGTAATATTTAAAGTAAGTATAATAAAAAATTTAACGTTAATTTAAATTTAACGTTATTTTTTAATTCTTAAATCAGTCATTAGATATTATCTAAACCAAAATTAAACTAATTCCTAATAAAATATCTTATTATAAAAATGCGTATAAGCAAACGTAATATAATTAAACCCTCTTCCTTTCTTCTATTTTTGCTGTGCCCGACAGGGTCCATAATGATCTCAATAATTTTAAGTTACCACCTAAGTCTAGGTCTTAAGTATATGCTACATCTAATTTCATTTATTCAAAAACTAATTTAGACTAATTAAAACTATTATATACAAACCTATAATCTAAAACCTTAAAAATAAATAAAGATACAAAACCCTTAATCAAAAAGACCGCTACCAGTAGGCAACGTTCCCAAAATGCTGGCTGCATTTCCTCGCTGAATAGCTATACTCAGCCTTTGGGCCAGGTACAGACCTAAGTCTTACATTGTGGAATGCAATAAATGTTTGAGTATTGTAGTTATGGCGTTATTATAAATAATGTCGTGAGTAAAAAATCTCGCGTTCTGAGAAGCCTTACGTAAATCAAATAACTTACAGATTAGCTGGTGAGAATGAGCATGGATATAGTGGGCAAAATCTTCATCATTCTCTATAGTCTCTTGGATCGCTAATACTGGTTTACGAGCCATTTCTGACTAGAGAGCACAACGACAATTATTTTATTAACAGCTTAACAAGCTGATCCCTAGTAAGTCTGTGAAGCTGTAGTAGTTGAGATTTTAATCAAAGAAATCTTTTGACTGAAGATGTCAGACATTTGCTTTCTTCTTTTTTAGTGTCTATCAATGATATTTTATCAAGAGAAAAAGAGGTCTATCCACAGAGTATTCAAGAAAATATAGAGTGATAACGTCAACCACATTGCCTTGTGCGGAACGAAAGCAGGTCCCACCATACAAATGTTAAAATGTCATTTTTTCAAATTATGTTTTCTAGACGTTTTTCAAAATTTAACTCAGCAGTTAACCATGATATAAGCTAAAATGTAACTTTTTCGCTCGTGGAGCCTAGTTGAACCGCAGTCGATCGAGGTATGATCGCAAACGGAGCTCGTGTCGCGGCCGCGTTGTTCATACCCGTGCTCACGGTTCATACTTCTATAGGGTTGCTCTATTTTTCTTTTATACTCTAAGGGTCTATCGCTGTTCATAGATATTTTTAGAAAGAGATTAAAATGTAGTGTAACGATGTTCTAGTATTGTGTTTCATTTTGAAGAAGCCGTAGAGAAAGAACCCAATCCCCTTAAAGGCAATGTTTGTGTGAGTGTGCCGTTTCGACCGTTTGTACGTAGTTACCATACTGTATGATTATTATACTGTGGTTACAGCCTGATTTATTTATTATCAGAATGTATTATTAGCTATTTCATAACCTTTTGTAGACCTTGTTGACGTGAAAATAAACATACCTAGTATACTTACAAGACTGAGTCGAGTTGTTAATTTCAAATAATGTGCTGGCTTTTCGCCTTAGATGCAGTTAAAACGTAAGTACCATTAGCCCAACCCACATAAAAAACTCAATTATTACAAAATATTTATTTAATTTTTATAATAACATAACAAATCTTTCAAAGAAAAATTCAACGCTTAAATAAACACAACAGAATATAAATTACGTTCACAACTAGTTCCCATAATATCGACGGTTAGGAAAAAAATCAGTCTCGATTATAATATAGGTACCAACAGAGCGATAATATTAAGTCATCCAAATTATTATGTGATAATGATATTTAATACCATAATGATCTTAGAGTGATTATTAATAAATAATCATTGAGCTATATCTATTCCTTAATTAGAGTAAATAATGATCTACTTACCCTCTTTTCTCTTAAAAAAAAGGGTAGATCATTACCATCAAGAACAGTACCAGAATGGCCTTCCCATTTTTTACTTGTGCTAAGTAAAGAAAACAAATATCTCTCTTAATAATGGTTTCATTTCTGTATAATTACGATTTTTATCCAAGAAATTTGCAGAAATTTGCTAAAAAAAAAAACTAAAAAAAAGACAAACTTGCACTATTATTACTAGAATATGTTAGCTTATTTCTTTGCGATTCTATCGACTTAACTTTTATGTATAGCTCCCATATAAAATATTAGAGATATCATAGTTTAAACGCGCACGCGTCGAGGCGTGGACCACCCACGTGGCGCCGCCATATTTGACAGATTACGCAAGATGGCCGCCGCCAGGACAGATGTTATGAAAAAGATGAAAACCTTCGACGTAGAAAAATGGTCTGTTATGTTTTTGTCCGTCTGTTTGTGATAAAACCTTTCTGTTGCTAGTATTAGTTTTTAAATTTGTTTGAGACCCAACTAGGCCTTTTTTCCTATATATTTTTTTACCCAAACTTTCCTTAACCATAATATCTTCATATCTTCGATCTATACGGCATAAGCCTCCATTGTGACTGGATCATATCCTTATTGTTCTCAATTATTGCTAGTTTTGACTCATCTGAAAGTATAATAAATGATTTAAGTATAAACTAACTCATATCAGTAGGTATAGTTGGCAAAGCAGGTTGGCAGGGGCGCTAGTTATGGTTGTAATTTTTTCAAGATGTTATCAACATAATTTCATTTTACCATATTTTCTGAAAAGGTATGACTAAACTTATAGAATACTAAACAATTTTACACAACTACCTACATGTAAATTTCTTGAATTATTGTACTCATTCGCTACTTAGTAAAAAAGATATAAAAAAAGAAAATACCAAAAAAAGAAAAAAATACACCGAAAAATTTAAAGTCTAGAATTATAAATATTGGATGTATGGCAAGAGCGCGAGTCGAGCGTGCTCACGTGTACCACACTCGCGGTTTATCCCGAAATCAACCATGTAGGTAACTGTCAAAATGTTAAATTTTTTATTTAATTCATTCATCACTGGTCATTATTACAATATTCCTCACCTTTGTCCAGTATATACTGTGTCAGTAGTCCGCTGAACACGGTGACGGGTACCGCCATATTGACGTACGGGAAGCTCGCGCCGCCATCACTCGTCACGTTGATGGCTATAATTCCTATCACTTCTACTTGATTTTTTGATCTGAAAGCAAAAATTAGAAAGAAAAACATTTATTAGAATAGCATACTTATTAACATTTTAAATTATCAGATTAAAATTTATAATATTATGTAGTAATTCGATGGTGATGTTGATTCGGCGAAACGTATGCAAAGCTATCTCTTTCAAAGTCTGTATAAAAAAATCCTCCTTTTTCTCGTTGGTTAAAAAGAGATTCCACTGCAACTTTAGATAAATATTTATGTGCTTAACTTACTTGTGTATTGTTTTAGTACTAAGTGCACTAGATAGATATCATTAATCCCGCCACCTTGCTAGTCAGAAGCGACAGTCGGGTCTTCTGTCGACATGCCGTGGGGCGGCACGTGACACGCATGATAACTAATAAAATCAGATTTCGGTGTTGCCCGACTAGTTTTTAACTGAATTAGTTTGATAACATTATGATTGATTAAATTTATTGAGTATAGTTACCTATTGACTCTAAATATAGGTCCTCCACTGAAACCAGACTGCACACAACACGAAGTCTGGATCATAGAGGGCGACACTGTGTTCACGTTGCCGGAGGTAATGGTGGGGATTAAATTCGTTAGATCAAACTCATTGTAGTATGGGAACCCAGCTGCTAGAACTGATTCGCCTGTAAATAAAAAAAGAAAACCTTATAGTACTTAATTAATTAATGTCAGAGGATAAAATCAAAATCTAAATTCACGTAGACCATTTTAGGCACTTATGAATAGTCATAATTTTAATATTATTATAAGAGTGACACTAGTTGCCAGTTCCAAGGGCAGCCTACCCTCATGGAGAAGAGAAACTCCATGGTCAAGATAGTGAAGCAACACCGTGTGGTTTATTTGGCATAACTCCATCACCTGCATTTGATGGTGGAGTATACATAAAAGGATTTTCACGCGTAAAAAAATCATTCGGACATTCATGTTATTTTTAAGGTTTTAGTTTATGGGTTTGTATATATATATATAGATAATTTTAATTAGATAATAATTGATATTTAATATTGTAATGTATTAATGAAGTAATTGTATATTATACTAATTACTTTGAAATAAATCCCCTCTTTGTGATGTGTTAATGACTCTATTATTTTGTAAAAAAAAATTAAAGAGAAATAAGTACCTTTTTCAGCCGGCACATTGGACAGTACAGCCGCCTTCATGTGACTGAGTCGCTCCGAGTTTGTAAACAGTAGCGCCAGGTCATAGGCCTTTTTATCCGGCGTCTTATATCGAACTATTGCTGTCTCGTTTACTCCTCGGCAGTATACTGATAGCTTGTGAATTTGATACTGAAAGAAAGGAAGTTGTGATTATGATTATTTTAATTCAAAACTGATTTATGGAAATTCTGTTGTATCTGTAATTTAAAATATTAAATTAGGTCATTTAGTTCAAGTCAAGTCAAGATCAAGTGATTAGTATCGTGGTGGCTCATTGGTTACGGACCCGCTTTGCAAGCAAGTGGGTGTAGTTCGAACCTGGCATATACCAATGTGACTTCTTCAATATACTTTCTTAATTAATCTAAGACACCCCTGACTAACGGTGAAGGAAAAACATCGTAAGGAAACCTGGACTTAACAGTCTGAAATCGCCAACACGCAGTCAGTTAGCGTGGTGATTAATGCTCGATCTTTCTCTGAAGAGGCCTTTGTCTTACAGAGAGTCTTTGTCTGAGAGAGTTACAGGCTGATTTATTTTATTATTTATAAGTCAAGTCAAGCTAGTATAACCGGTGCCCCGGAAGGGATATATTATAGCACATAATACTGACGGACTTGACGACGTGTGCGCAGGTGACAACGTAGCCGGCGCCCAGCCACAAGCCGGCGCCCCAGGCCGCGCCGCAGCGCACCAGCACCGTGCACGAGTCCACCTGATCTGCGCACACAATGTACTACGTAAACATTATTTTTTTAATAATAACCTTAATTTTTTTTACCTAAGAATTCATAAATCGGTTTACTCGTTTGCGAGCTACGATGGCAGATATAGACACACAGGCACCTCAAACTTATGACGCCCTCTTTTGGTCTCGGGGGTTAAAAATGATTAAATAAAAAGAACTTTTGAAGAACTCATAAAAAATATTATGTTGCAGATGGAACTAAACGTTGTATACGTGCATTAAAGTTTAGAATACGATAACACCGTCATATTTAAATGGTCATTTCATTGAACTAAAATTTAGTTGGTGCCCAACGTGGGACTTCGGTAATCCCAATGTCGGATTTATAATAAGAATTTTTTAACGACTGCATTATTTTTGTCGTAAGAAAATATTACAAGGAGCTCTAAAATATTTAAAAATATCTGCCATTTATGTAGGTAGGTACTCATTGCAAAATAAAGTCTTGCTCTAATTCGTAGGGTTCAAGTATAAAACTTTTAGTAAGACAACGATATGTTCGTTCGGTGATGATCGATAAGACTCGGCAAATGATTGCTTGCCGGCTAATGAAAATGACACGGCGTAATATTACCGACACACCCTATTAACCTGTAGGGTATAGCTACCTACATAAATACATACACTTACAATATCTATCTAAATCTACAATATATATCTATACTTAGGTACTACACAACATACATACATATATACATACACAACCACAACACTATCATACATACACTAACACTACACATGCACTACAGTCTATAATAAATAATTAAAAACACTTACCTGTCTCCCGACCGTGCGCACGCGGCCTTAGTATTTCGCATGCGTGTGCACCGCCTTATACCTACCGCTCGGGACGCCAGCGGAGCCCCTGCGGCTCTCACGATGGACGCCTTCGCTGCCGCCTCGTACTCACCACGCGCGCGCGCCGCCGCTCGCCGCCGCCGCCGCACACATCGCCTGCGCACCCCCTCGCCAGTCCGCGTCCAACTACAGCGCCGAACGCACGCCGCTCTCGATACCGCGCCCTCATTACGTCCTCTCTGTTCTCAGTATTCTCAATTCATTGTGTTCTTATAATATATATTATTGTAATACTATTATTATTGTAATTATTTCATAGTACTTACCCAACCCACTACATTGGTGACCCCGAACAGAACACGTGCTCTTGTGAATAAAAACTAAAGTGAAAAGTGTATACTTACGTGGTAGTGCCGACTGAAACTGTGATAGGTACCTAGTGATAATGAGTAATAACGAACAAGCATTGGAGGATGCGAGGGAGACTTCTTCTTCTTCGTCATCATCACGTGACGTATTTCGGGTCGGAGTGCGGATCCCGCCATTTTGGCCTGAGAAGCCCGCAATTTGGTTCGCACAAGTCGAGGGCCAGTTCGCCATATCCAATATTACGGCTGACTCAACAAAATTTTACTACGTCGTCAGTCATCTGGATCCAAGATATTCAAGTGAGGTTGAGGATATAATCGTCAACCCACCGGCTACTGATAAATACTCAAAATTAAAAACCGAACTCATAAAACGCCTCTCGGAATCTCGCGAAAAGAAGGTCCAGCAATTACTTACGCACGAGGAGCTCGGTGACAGGAAGCCTTCACAGTTCCTGAGGCACCTGCAACACCTCGCTGGTCCTAAAGTACCTGAGGAATTCCTACGCACTATATGGTCGAGCCGGTTGCCCAGCAACATACAGTCTATAATCGCGTCTCAAGTATCCACGCGCCTCGAAGAGTTGGCCGATCTCGCCGACAGAATACATGACGTCGTGCCAGCATCTACTCACGTAGCCTCCACAGCACAAGTCAGTGACATGGCAACCATGGCGCGTCAAATCACCGACCTCGTGAAACAAGTGCAATTATTGACACAAAAGGTTGATAATATTTCCCGCGCTAGCCGGTCTAGAAGTCGTGATGACCGTTCAAGATCCGGCCAGCACCGATCGCAATCGCGCATTAAGGAATATCCAACGTGTTGGTACCATTATAAATTTGGCGCGAAGGCGACTAAATGCGTACAGCCCTGCGATTTCAAGCCGGAAAACTGCCCAAGCAGTCAGTAATGGCGGCTGACGACGACTGCACCACTAGTAAGGGCCGCCTATTTATATCCGACAAACACACCGGCACACAATTTCTAGTAGACACGGGTTCGGATGTGTGTGCTTACCCCAAAACGTTTATAAGGAATCATCAATATCACAAGAAATGCAACTACGAACTTGTCGCCGCAAACGGCACGCCAATTCACACCTACGGCACTTACGAAATCACTCTTAACCTTGGATTACGCCGTGACTTTACCTGGAAATTCATTATTGCAGACGTCTCGAAGCCTATAATAGGCGTTGACTTTTTAAGTTCTTATAACTTATTAGTTGACTGCAGAAATAAAAAACTAATTGATTGTACTACAAAGATGTCTGTCGGAGCTCCTTCATCCCTTAACCTAATATCGCACGAGCTCTTGTCAATAAAAACATTCACAGGGAATTCTAAATACCTGAATTTATTAAAACAATATCCTGAAATAACCAGGCCAGCTGGTTCACATGTCACCCCAATCCATAATACAAAACACCACATAAGAACGACGTCAGGCCCGCCTGTATCATCACGACCTCGTCGTTTGGCACCGGACCGCCTCCAAATCGCTAAAAAGGAATTCGAAGATATGTTGAAAAATGGAACAGCTCGCAGGTCAGAAAGTCCATGGTCTTCTCCGTTACATCTGGTACCTAAAAAAGACAAAGGCTGGAGGCCGTGTGGTGATTACAGATCTCTCAATTCTAGAACAATTCCTGACCGGTATCCAGTGAGGCACATCCACGACTTCGCATACCAGCTGTCAGGAGCCACTATCTTCTCAAAAATTGACCTTGTTAAAGCATTCAATCAAATTCCCGTATTCGAAGAGGACATTAAGAAGACAGCGATCACCACTCCGTTCGGACTTTTTGAATTTCCCGCCATGACATTCGGCTTAAGGAATGCGGCTCAGACCTTTCAAAGGTTTTTAGATGAAGTACTTCAAGGATTAGATTTCACATTTGGATATTTAGATGACATCCTTGTATATTCAAAAGGGGAGGCTGAGCATATGGACCACTTAAGAAAAATTTTCACCCAACTTAAAAAATACGGAATTGTCATAAATACAAACAAATGCGTTTTAGGCGTCAACGAAGTCACGTTCCTAGGCTACCATGTATCGGCAGAGGGGATACGACCCCTCCCTGAAAAAGTACAGGCGATCCGGAATTACCCCGTACCTAAAAATGCTAAGGAGTTACGAAGATTTTTAGGGATGGTGAATTTTTATAGAAAATTTCTCTCCGGCGCAGCTAAAATACAAGGCCCGCTCAATCAAGCTTTATGCGGCCCGCAAATTAAAGGCACGACGCCCATAATCATAACACCTGAGATTCAAGAAGCATTCGACGCATGCAAGAATAACTTGTTAGAAGCCACTCTCATCTCACATCCTGATACACAAGCTGAGTTAGCACTGTTCACTGACGCTTCAGACGTGGCGATCGGAGCCGTCTTACAACAAAGAAGAAATGACAGCTGGCAACCACTAGGATTCTTTTCCCGCAAGTTATCTCCAGCTCAGACAAAATATAGCACCTACGACCGAGAACTGCTCGCAATCTATGAAGGAATAAAATACTTTAGGTATATGGTCGAAGCGAGAACATTTAAAGTATTCACCGATCATAAACCCATCACCTTCGCTTTCACTACAAATAGAGACAATTGCTCACCTCGTCAACACCGCTATCTCGACTATATCTCACAATTTACAACAGACCTAAACCATATCTCTGGAAGCGACAACGTAGTTGCCGATGCATTTTCGCGCCTAGAAAGTATCGTCACTACCATCGACTACAAAGCACTCCAAAACGAACAAGAAAATGACCGCGAGTTACAGAGTTTGCTCAAAAAGGGTACAGCATTAAAATTAGAGAAGATAAAAACTATGGATGCATACATATATTGTGATCAATCAACATCTCGTTCAAGACCATTCATAACACCATCTTTTCGTAAAGCAATCTTCAACAACCTACACAACCTTAGTCACCCAGGCCCCAACGCAACAGCTAAACTAGTGTCAGAACGATTTGTATGGCCTAAGATTCGTCGTGACTGTAGAAAATGGACTCAACAATGCACTGATTGCCAACGCAACAAAGTTACCCGTCATACCTACTCTCCTCTGTCCACATTCCCTGTTCCATCAAACCGATTTTCCCACGTCCACCTCGACATAATAGGCCCTATGCCACCTTCTTCTGGTTTCAGGTACTGCCTTACAGCTATAGATCGGTACACACGATGGCCAGAAGCCTACCCTCTAGCCGATATCACAGCTGAGACCTGCGCCAGCACCTTCATTTCCGGCTGGGTCGCTCGCTTCGGGTGCCCAGAGAAAATCACAACTGACCGTGGGAAACAATTCGACTCTCATCTGTTCCAGTGCATCTCGTCGATCATAGGTGCCTACCATTGTCCCACGACAGCTTATCACCCACAATGCAACGGGCTTGTAGAAAGAATGCACAGACAGCTCAAGGCCGCCATAATGTGCCACAACAACACACAGTGGTCGGAGGTACTTCCACTTGTACTCCTAGGTATGAGGAGCGCCTGGAAGGATGACCTACAAACGTCTTCTGCAGAGTTGGTGTACGGCGAGCCGCTGCGTTTACCCGGTGAGTTCTTAAAACCAAAGAACCATGACACCATAGATGAAGCCGATTTCGCTGCACGACTAAGAAAACACATGTCTAAGCTATCACCTGCGTCAACATCCACCCATGGTGAGAAAATGTTTTATGTCCCCAAAGACCTTAGTACAGCCAGCTACGTTTTCCTGCGAAAAGGACCGCTAAAGAAATCCTTAGAATCACCTTATTCCGGCCCGCATCAAGTCATAGAAAAGGGACCAAAAACCTTTATAATAGATGTACAAGGAAAACATATGACCGTAACCATTGATAGGCTAAAACCAGCTTACATGGCTACTAACAACGATGTCCCGACACTGAAAGTAACTTCACCGCAAGCACCACCAACTCCACTGCAAGCACCACCAACTTCATCACAAGCACCTTCGTCACCTGAAATAAAAACAAGAAGCGGAAGAACCGTCAGATTTCCGCGTCACTATCGACCGTGAACCGGTCTCAGCGGGGGAGTGATGTAGGGTATAGCTACCTACATAAATACATACACTTACAATATCTATCTAAATCTACAATATATATCTATACTTAGGTACTACACAACATACATACATATATACATACACAACCACAACACTATCATACATACACTAACACTACACATGCACTACAGTCTATAATAAATAATTAAAAACACTTACCTGTCTCCCGACCGTGCGCACGCGGCCTTAGTATTTCGCATGCGTGTGCACCGCCTTATACCTACCGCTCGGGACGCCAGCGGAGCCCCTGCGGCTCTCACGATGGACCGGCGCCTTCGCTGCCGCCTCGTACTCACCACGCGCGCGCGCCGCCGCTCGCCGCCGCCGCCGCACACATCGCCTGCGCACCCCCTCGCCAGTCCGCGTCCAACTACAGCGCCGAACGCACGCCGCTCTCGATACCGCGCCCTCATTACGTCCTCTCTGTTCTCAGTATTCTCAATTCATTGTGTTCTTATAATATATATTATTGTAATACTATTATTATTGTAATTATTTCATAGTACTTACCCAACCCACTACAAACCTTTTAATTATTCTGAGACTGCTAAACCTAAGCATGCATGTGTATTGAATGCGTGCATCGATCGAAGACCATTTGTATTAGCTACGCGTACAATAAATAAATAATAAATAAACAATACATATAAATAATAAATAAATCATAGTAGTAATAATAGTAGCTTAAAATTTAATTATCTCAAAAATATAACACGTTAATAAATCTATACATATAAAATGCTTTGTCCTGAATGACTGACTGATTGACTGACTGACGGATCAACGCACAGCCTAAACCGCTAATCGTAGAGACCTGAAACTTGGAGGGTGTGTTCTTTGTATGACGTAGGGATCCGATAAGAAAGGATTTTGCGAAATTCCACCTCTAAGAGGGAGAAAAACGGGGGCAAAGTTTGTATGGGACAACGTGATTCCTTGGTTCAATCTACTTCAAATTTTGCATAAACATTCTTTTACAAAATTGATGGAACACGTGTTTCGTATTTTTTTTAAACTCATCGCCTAACGGGGTTAAAAAGGGGTAGAAAGTTATTTTGGGGGTGATTTGCATCGAAGTTGATATCAATACTCCTTAGTGCTTTTGATTTAAACTGGCTTGGTGCAATATATTACCCTTTAAAATTGGAATGTCAAATATAAATCGGATTAGAATTCGATATTTCAATTTTATTTGTTCTTTTATATTTGAAAGAAAAACTTACCTTATAAGTACAGCTTGGAAAAAAAGAGTCTGAGGCGGTGACAGCTAGAACTAAAACTAAAAATCTTAAAAACTAAGTTTGTAAGTACTAAAATAGTCATAAGTGATTCATTACATAATAATTGATGACAAAAAATTAGTTTTAGTAACACGTAAGCACCAAATAACTTTGAAAATTTGAATTGTAGTATGAAAAGTGCACCAGTGCGCCTTCAATTTTTACAGACTCTTTTTTGCCAAAGTGTAGGTACCTTGATTTTCCTTTGAAAATTCCTTGGAAACCTTTTAGAATTAGATTTTAATTATAGGCAACTATTTGTGATTGCTATACCGACATTATAATTGACTGTCATTGGCCCTGTAAATTCTGCTTATACAATGACACTAAAAGTAGTGGCATCGACTCAAAGCTGTACAAGTTGTTCTCATGGGCAGTACTACCTAGATAATATTAATTCGATTTAAAAAATAAATTCTATTCAAAATATTCTATAGTCTACGTGAGCGAAGCCACGCGGGAAAATCTAGTCATAAATAAATAAATACATAATAAATAATGGTCTAATAAATGTTTCTGTCTTTCTTTGTACTATTGTAAAAACTACTTTTTCACTTACTAAGAATATCCTGAAGCGGGTGTGTATTAATCGGTCTGGCTGGCTGAGGTGGTGCGACCCTCAGTTTGGCAGACAATACGGAAATAAGTGGTGCCACTAGCGTGAGTCCCACCCACTCTCCGCGGCACCAAGACACGCTACACACCACTGTGCCTATTAGTTCTTTACTGAAATTGGAGAATATTTAATCATTTTAATAAGATCTTAATTGGTTTATTATGTAGTTTCTATAATTACAAATCATTATATTGTGTTGTCAAAATGCTGGACAAAGACTAGGTTTTCAAGACAATGTATGTACATTTAAGTTTAAAAAAAAATGACTGCAAAATATTTTTTTGTCTTTTTTTTTAAACGGGGAGGTGCAGAGTGCAACCCATCTAACCCTTGTATGGCTATTATTACATCGGATATAAACTGAAATGACCTGAAAAAAAAAATTAGACTAGGAATTTACACAATACAGATAACTTGTTAAGTCCTGACATTTGGAACTTACGTGGGTCCTTCAGTGAAGACCGGTCCTCCTTCGGAGCCGAGCGCGGTGGCGGCGTCAGTCAGCAGCAAGGATGGCCTTTTACCGACCACACCGCATATTGAGCCTCGGGTTACCGCGTTCAAAAATACCTGTTATTTATACGCAACAATTTTTATACACTCTACATTAACTGCATTCACCTTTTTTTATATAAAATAAAGTTAAAAGGCTGATTCGTTGGTCTAAGTGGTAGCAAGCACGCTACTTCCCCGTCTGTACAGTGGGGCAGTGGATTAACTTGTAGCTGGTCAGATACCAACATAACCTTCTGCTGCATAAGGGCGGATGATATCAGGATCAAGAGACAAAAACAGGCTTCTATTTAATATGTTCTACGCCAACTGACCTCGCAACCAAAAGGCGTAGAGTGTACTTCTAGAGTAGAACCTCTCCCTGTTGGAGGTCGAACTAAATCCAGCAAAGATGATAGTGGCCTCAAACTTTCAACACCTGTAATCAAATATTTTAGTATTAGATAGTTTTTAGTTTTAGAAGTCGTGATAGCCTAGTGGTGGTGGCCGTTGACTGGCAAGTCAGAGGTCTCGGTTCGAACCCAAGGCGACCTCTGACTTTTCGTAAGTTATGTGCGTTTTATATATTAATTATCTCTCTCCGTGCCTCGGATAGCACGTTAAGCTGTTGGCCCCGGCTGTCAATTGTACATCTTTGACAGTCGTTACGGGTAGTCAGAAGCCCGAAAATCTGACAACCAGTCTTACCAAGAGGTATCGTGTAACCCAGTATCTGGGTTGTGGAGGTCTGATAGGCAGTCGCTCCATGTAAAACACTGGTATTCAGCTGCATCCGGTAAGACTGGAAGCCGACCCCAACATAGTTGGGAAAAGGCTAGGCAGATGACTATTAGATAGTTTTAGTAGCTATTGGTCTCGGGCACATTTACTGAGGATCCTAGAGGCATCTTTTCTAGGGTCGCTATCGCTATATCTGTTCGGCGCGTTCACGTCGTGGGGAAGGGACACTCTTCTTCTCGTAGGCCAGGTTAAGGTGGTAGCAGAGTCCGGATTGGGATCTAGTTTTGCAGGTTATATTGGGGATCCCATATCCGGGGTTAAGTACGGATAATCCATCGATGCTGTAGCGAAGTTAGAAGAGACAAGTTACAAGGATTTTTCAAAAACAGAATCAAATGATCTATGAGTATGTATATGTATATAATTATATAATTATATATGTATGAATGATCTAATTAACCGGTAAAATTTCTAGTTGAAACAAAATATCTGTTTTATTTATTCTAGAACGTAGTGATTATAATTATACTCTTTCATTAATTCTTTTTGGTTTTTAGAGATCAGGCCTTTAATTTTTTTAGGTAACAGCATAGAGAATTAAAATATTTTGACTTCAAAATGACGTTTAACGTCATGGAATCTTAATTAACCAAAATCGGGAAAAGCCGAGAATGCCGCCTAAAAAAGATCCGCCTAAAAAAGATGAATGCGACGATAAAAAGAAGAAGAAAGTAGAAGAAGAAGAAGAAGATCCAATAGAGAAATGTTTGAAATCAGGCAACACTTACTATAAATATTACGATACTCCTGATGGCTGTAATGTGGATAAGAAGGTATTTAGTCGCTTTGAAGATATTCTTCCCCATTATTTCTTAGCCACAGTATTTGCACAGAGTTTTAAAAGAGAGCAAATTTCCCCCCAAATATACTTATCATCCTCCTAGCCTTATTATCTCCAAACTTTGTTAGGGTTGCTCCAACTTTCTAATCTAACTAAATGCAGCTGAATATCAGTTTTCTACGGAGCGACTGCCTATCTGATCCCCACGACCCAAAGGGGTACGATATTCTGAAGTTAGATTAGTTGTCCGGATTTTTTTAAGGGTACTGATTCCCTATTTATCGGCTGTCAAAGATGTAGAAAGAAAAGGTTGATTACGAGCGGGATTTCAATCCACGACTTACGGGTTAAAGCTCAGTGGCTCTGCCACTAAGCTATTTATAACCCCACCAGTGCTATCAAAATTCTATTCCAAATCCATATATAAAAATTGGTCTTTCACAAAAATTGACAAACGGATAAAGAAGTCCTAATGAGTTCCTTTTTTCTTTTTGAGGTACCTGTGCAGTGTAACGGTATTTTTTTTTATGTTTGTCACCTAACTCCTAAACGTCTGGACCGATTTGGATATAATTTTGTGTATCGATAATTATATTTCAATAGGTTTCTGGATGGTTTAAAAAACAATTGGACTCACGGAAAGAATCCATGTTGGATCCGTTAGATTAGGTGTATTGAAGCTATGATTTATTAAACTAAACTACTAGGTATATTAAACTTTTATTTAGATCATGTGCACTACGCGGTACGGCGTGGTCACCGGGCTCATTCTAGGCACCTATGATGTCCTGATGTACAGCCATGTTATTGGATTAGGGCCAATACTTAAACGGTAAGTCAATCATTAGTATGATCTGATAAAATCGGGAGTTAATTTGACTAAATTTCAGTTTTTCGCCAATTGTGATTGGACATTTTTTACTATATCGACGCTAAATCTGTAGCTGGCTGAGCCAGGAGATTTTATTTTGATTTTATAAAAATATATAAAATTACGCATAAAGGATAGTCCATATAGCTTTGATTCTTGAAAAAAAACTTCTCAAAAAAAAATTTTACTGGCTTCTATGGTGTTAATTTTGCAGGTATGCACGTCATGTAATCCCCTTGGGTCTAATGGGTGCTACATTCGCAGCCGTTGCCAATGGTGTCCAGGCAGCTAGAAATGTAGACGACCACTTGAATTATTTTGCTGGTAATCTGAGTTTCTTATCTTCATTGTTGCAATAGGTTCAATTCCCACTGAAAGTGCAGTGGCACGCAGCTGCCGTTAATGCAAGTGACTGACCACGGAGTCGCGCGCGGCGCTAAAAAGTTCGTACAGTCTCGCGGCGGGCATCGCGCTGCCCTTCCTTTGCCTTCATATGACTATGAAAAAGCCGCTGCCGGCCGGAGAATAATCTTAGTATAGAGGGTTATTTGTAAAACACCAGCATCCTTAAAAGGGGTCATTAAACTCAAACAAACAACTTTTACTATGGAACCAACCCTGAAATCGCAAATAAAAATTCAGCTGTTCCATACATTTTGTTGAGTCATGTGAACATAAATGTATGGGACAGCTGATTTTATTTTGCGATTTCAGGGTTGGTTCCATAGTAAAAGTTGTTCATAATGATGAGTTTAATGACCCCTTTTAAGGATGCTGGTGATTTACAAATAACCCTGTATATTATTATTAAACAACCAACTCTGAAAAGTCTGACCGGCCAGGCAAAATAATCGATTTAAACTTTTAATATGTTTCCTTTAAACATTTTTCCATGAAAAAAAATTTGCCGGATTCTTCCAAGCATTTTTCAATGATTGACGGATTAAATAGTATCTGCAAATTTGACAATCAATTTGATTATTTGACATTTTAATTTTTTTGACATGACAAAGTCCATGACTAAGTTTTCATCAGTTACCTACGTGAAACTAAATTCAAATCTTCCACCAGGTGGTCTCGCATGTGGACCTCTTGTGGCTGCCTACGCTCGTTCAGGCCACGGGCTAGTGCCAGGTGCACTTGCCTTAGGCATTATCGCCATGGTGAAGAAGGAAGCAGTTGAGACCAATTACACTTTCTTCCCTGAAGTTCCACGAATGAATATGGTTGATACTTGGAGGCATGACTGGACGCTTGTGACGGATCCTCGAGATGGTATGTTTTTTACAAGGGTGAAGGGTGTAGCAAAGATTTTTTATTAGAGGGGGTAGGTTTTTTTATTAGATTTGAAGCTATTGCTGTTGACCGACCATAAACAAATGATAGAGATAACGAAACGAAGCATTTTAGGGTGGGTCGGGTCTACCTGGCCACATAACATAACTGCTTTGAACGTAGGATTGAAATAAGTAGATATTATTCAGAGCCATCCTTTAAAATTCCGCTTTCTTTAAAAAAATCATGGATATAAATAAAAAAAAAACAATGTGTAACATCTGTACCTATAGCATTCTGTATAGGATTCTAGTATTATTCTTTACATATGAATATTATACTCCGTACAAGAGCTAGGTACATGTAACTTTAGACCATGAATAGAGATGGTTGAATGTAGAACTAAATTTCGATAGCATGAGTAACGAATAGCTTAGTTAGCACAGCGGCTAATGGCTCTAATCAGGTCACGGGATCCTGCTCGTATCCTATCATATTGTAAATCAACTTTTCTATAGACATGATTCACACTTGCGATGACTTGGATGACGAGGATGAGGAAGATGACAAGAAGAAGAAGCAGAAGAAGAAGGACAAAAAGAAGGACAAGGAGAAGGACAAGGAG
This sequence comes from Protodeltote pygarga, assembly GCA_936450705.2. Classification (NCBI taxonomy): domain Eukaryota; kingdom Metazoa; phylum Arthropoda; class Insecta; order Lepidoptera; family Noctuidae; genus Protodeltote; species Protodeltote pygarga. The sequence continues at coordinate 12,011,073 of OW388265.2, read as the reverse complement.
AAGGACAAGGAGAAGGACAAGAAGAAAAAGGATAAAGACAAGAAAAAGAAAGAAAAAACTGGCGCAAAGAAAGAAGATGAAAAATGTGCTTGAATTGTGTTTAGTTTCCCAGTTGTCATTTAGTTATTAGATAAATAAATGATTTTTTTTTATAACACTTTTTGCCGTCATTTCTGTATTTCTTCTAAGGCGCTCTACACGCCTATAATATTAATGCACATTGGTGCTGATTCTCTTGTACAACCCGCTAAACTAATTTTACCACCATAGAAAAAGGACAGCAAAATGAACTATTAAATTAGAGCTTTCAAATTTGTCTACGTCCTTGCAATTGACGAGAAATTAGACGAGACCTCTATGACATGCCGACTAAATTCTCGTTTATCACGCAAACAGACTAGTTTGACAGCTCTAAAAATCTTCTATCCTTTTCTAATGATCTCCGTTTGAAAGAGTGATAGAGAGATAGTGAGTCTAGTCGAGCCCGCGTGGGTGTCGATTATCGCGATCAAAAGTAATCATGAAATTTTGATCCCGTTCCCGCAACCCGGCTTATTTTTCTCCGACACCTCCAACAAATATCATTACTAATCGTCCGTTGAGATTGGTCGCTCTGTGACTAAATTGCCGTGATTAATTACCATGGAGCATATGCTCCATGTTAATTACTAAATGCTGAATTGCTTCATTCCTCACTCATTTGGCTGGAATTATTCAGGATGTAGATGCAGTTCATCATCAATCCATCAAGTATTGTGATGTTTGTGTCCATGCTCCTTAGTGTTTGCCAAAATATCTGTTGACTTTTCAATTGTTACTCATGCATAGAAACCTTTAGTTGGCTTTGTGCTACTTATATACCTATAACTTACACTATTTCATGTAGCTGTTGATTTTCCTATCTTTAAATCTATCTATATATAAAAAATGAATTGCTGTTCGTTAGTCTAGCGCTACGGCAAAACTCGAGAACGGCTTGACCGATTTGGATATAATTTTGGATTTGAAATATGTGTGAAAGTCCAGGGAAGGTTTAAAAGGTGAGAAAAAGGGGTAGGGTAGGGGTAGAGTATAGATAGAGGTACAGTAGGGAAGGGTAAGACAGGGTAGGGTAGAATAGGCGTTGAAGTAGGATAATCACGCGTACGAAGTCGCGCCGGGAAGCTAGTAAATAAATAAATATTAAAATTGATACGTACCTCTTTTATCGCTCTCCAAGTCGATAAGCACGAAGACTGAAAATAATGCGTTCCCCAACTTCATTTGGCTGTCAACGTCGCCGTCCCTGTGCCCTATAGTCCAGCTGTACAGGATATCGTCAGCACATCTGTCAAGGATAGGACATTGCCATACGTGGCAGATCCTGTCGATAAAATATTTTTAGTTTAGGGAGAATTCTTAAATGACAATTTAACGAAGAAAGAAAATGATTAATAATTGTGCTATTTTTATTTTATAAATTATAAAATTATATTAAATTATAATAATTTATAAAATAAAAATAACGGAGTTCAGAAAGTAGGCGCAATAATAAAATATAACCGATACCAATAAAATATATCGATCAAGCAAAAAGTTTGTGTATTAAAAATAATAATGGTAGTAATTGCTACAATATGATATGAATACTTGTCATTACTTCTAGATACTTCCTAACATTTGTACGCAGTAATGGCGAAACATGACTGCTCTATAAAATTAAGAGCTTCATACTCTGTTAAGCCGGGTCCAGACATGTATCATTTGCCCGATCCGATCACCGTATCCGTATCGTCGACGCGTATCATGATCGCATATGTGGACGAGTAATGATATACGTATCATGATACGGGATCTCGATACGCCGTTATGATACGGCCCGTCCCATGTCGTGTCGGTTTTTGTCCGATCATCAAAGGTGATACAGATACTATTGACCTGATCATGACTATTGTGAAGATACGGATACGGAGCAAATCGGAGGCGTCCACAACTTGATACGGGGCTTGATACAATACGCAGATACGGATACAGTGATCGGATACGGTGATAGGATCGGTCAAATGATCATGTCTGGACCCGGCTTTACAGGTTATGTTTTCACAAATAAATGATTAAAAAAACCTCTTTGCTAAGCTGGTGGTAAATACTAACAGGTCAATTTTCATTGTACATAATATTTATGTACAGTTGGCAAAGGAGTTAGGTTAGCAGGGTGGCTAGTTAGGGATGAAGTTTTTTTGTAGAAATGTACAAGTAGTTGTGTAAAATTGTTTAGTTTTCTATAGGTTTCAGTCATACCTTTTCAGAAAATATGGTAAAATGAAGTTATGTTGATAACATCTTGAAAAGTTTACAGCCTTAACTATAGCGCCCCTGCCAACTTAACTCCGTTGCCGACTGTACAAAATAATTAATATGTACCAGAGAATCGAAAGTGATAAAAATTTTAGTGATGTTAATATAACAGATTAAATACTAGTTTTTAAGTCAGTAAGTTTAAGTATTTAAAAATATTACAAATTGCAATAACCTTTTTTTTTTTTTTTTTTTTTTCGTGTGGAAAACCCCTTATGGGTACTCCACCACCAAAGGGCCAGTGATGGAGTTATGTCCGACTCGCACGGACTAAAAACCACACGGTGTTCCTCAACGGACCTCTGGACGGGAGAACGGGGTTCACTTGTGTATTCACCGCCCTCCCGCCCTGGTCTTGACCCGCCAATGGCAGGTCCCGCCGTTGTCGGCGCCCTGGCCGCCGCCGAATCCTCTTGAGAGGCGCGCGTGGAACACGACGCGTCGTCCTCTTGGGCCTGTTAGTGGTTGGGCGTCAGACTGCCCCTTGGTCCGACGCCCACAGGCCGGCAACTCATGGAGGCCGGAGGTCGTTAGTCGCCCTCCGGCGTCTGGTGCGTCTCCTGCGAGAGGGAAGTGTGGTTGTCATTTCCCTCTCTCGCTCTGCCGCCTCCTTTGTGGACATCACCTCTTCGCAAAAGGAGGCGACGGCGTTCCACGCTGTCTCGCTCTCGACCATCGATTGGATGATGTTCGGGAGCGAGAGGCCACCGACTGCTGCCTCGAGTTCACGGCGCTGATCCGCCCAGGCTGGGCACTCCTCTAGTGTATGCTGCGCCGTGTCCTCGAGGCCAAATTGCAATACCCTAACAGGGTGTATGGTCAGCACTTTAAGATAAATACCACCTAAGATACCACATGTAAGCAATAAATAAATGTTACTGTTACTGTCAGCCCATATCATCTTACTGCTGGGCAAAGGCCTCTCCCTCTGATTGCCACGTCTTTTGATCCAGAGCCAGTGTGGTCCAGTTGCTATTTGTTTTGTCCAATTCGTCCCGCCATCTCATACGTAGTCTGCCGGGACGCCGTCCCGCTGTATCAGGGCTCCACTTAGTGGCTATTTTGGCCCACAGCTCATCAGGCATGCGACAGACGTGGCCGGCCCACTCCCATTTTAGCCTTGCAGTCTTTTGACCTTTTGAGCCTTTATAAATAAATGAATAAAAGTAAATCCTTACCTTCCAGTTAACACTCTAATCAAATAGCTACTATGATCCAAATCTCCTTGCAGCAAATTCCTCTCTCTACTCAATTTCTCTACACTCTCGTACAAACTAGGGTTATTTGATTGCTTCTTTTCACACGTCACATGTATTTCAGGTAAATTGGCGTAGAATTCGTCACTTAAGATTGGCTTTCCTCTGGCTTTTTTTATTATTTTCGCCTCTTTTAGTGGTGAGAGTATGGACCCGTGTGTAAGAACCCAACGTTTAGAAAATCTGATGCCTGAAGCTGATACTGTCAGGATGTTGGCGTATTCACCATCTTCGGAGTAGTTGTAAGTGACCATCACGCCTTCAACCGCCATGGTTCTGGTGATCAAAAAAGGGGATGGTGATATTGTCGCCTTCTGATTTATGTGGAAACGTTATTGCATTATTTGCAGTTAGGACAGTTTAAGTGACATGTTATATGTATAATGAATTCTGATTCTGATTATGCACCACTAAAAACATACATACATAACATATTGATGAAACCAGCACACCTGAGATCAACCTATGATGAAAAAGAAGAAGACGGATAATGACATGCATTTTTATTTTAAAAAGTTAAAGATATTTCACTACAATAAGCTACTATCACGACCTCATGAAAAGCTAAAGCTAACAGGGCAAAAGTTTAGGAGGTTACGATACCAGGGGAAATGCGATGGTGTATTATATTAGCAGTGGCCGCTTTTGTGATGACGACAGTAAACTACCGGAAACGGAAGATATATGTTTTTTTACTAACTTGTTAGCAAGCCACTTATTTTTCATCGACAATTACGCCTACAATCTTAGTGCTAGTCTATCTAAAGTGAAGATCTCAGCGCACTATAAATAGAATAATCTGGAGGAAACTAGAATCGTTGGAATGCCGGTAATGATGGATGAACAGATAACATGCGCATGATTCCTTTTTTACAAGCTTTTTATCTCTTTTATCTATCTCTTTATATATTTATCTTCACGTGTGTGTGTTTAGGTCTAATTCACTTCCTATTTACTTACACTTTGAAATTTTGCATTCTTGTTTAGTTGATGATAGTGAGTGGCGTGCCTAGTACCTAACAACCGTGAAAGCACAACAACTCCGAAAATGCAGTGATAGCCTAGTGCGCCTATGACTTTTCGGATTCATGTGCTTATTAGAAATTAATTATCACTTGCTAAAACTGTGAAGGAAAACATCGGAGGAAACCAGCACACCTGAAAAATTTTTCAACGGTGTGTAAATCCATGTCAGACGCCAACAGGCCGTTTAAACTTTGACACCAGGTTGAAATCAACCATACGATAAAGAAGGAAGAAACCCCGATGCAAAAAGAAGGGTGTTATAAGTTTGACGCGTCTATGTGTCTGTCTGTGGCATCGTAGCTCCTAAAAGAATAGACTGATTTTGATTCTTCTTCTTATCGAGTCAAGACCCTGCTAAAGTTTTAGGTACTCCACCAATATGTGGCAAGTATAGCAACCTTAATAGCCCTGCCCGTCGCCTCCGGTCTTGCCACATATCGTCGATTTCGTCGTCAAGTCGCTTTTTTTATTTCAAAGGTGACTAGATCGAGAGTGTTCTTAGGTAAAAACAATGAGAAATTTATAGTTATTAAAGGTTACATTGAACTAAACTTATTACATACACTTACATAGTCCTTTAAATTTGTATAATAAATTTTCTTGTACAGCTTATTACTTGTTTATTAACTAGATGGCGCTACTTGTACCTTGAATTACAATGTATATGACTGTAACCGTAGCTACGATTTTTTTAATTCTACAGTAATTATTGAGCACATCATAGCAATAAGTAATAGGTAAAATATCTCGATTCCGTTAACCTATCATCAGATTGTGAATAAAACTAGATGAAAAGTAATTCACTGCCATTTTTCTTTTAGCGACAAAAATAATCATGGGAGTGACGTGGGTGGTCTCAAGTGTAGAAAACTATATCAAAGTAATCACTAAACTTCGCTAACCATTGCGTATTTTTCACTGACAATTCGAAACACAGCACACAATGACCGCGCAATGTATTAATTCATTACTATAGTACCGCAGAATCGTTCAGTATAATAATAACTTAGTACAAGAAAGCGATGAGTTGAAGACAGGGTGCGAACACAATTACAAATTAGTCATAAACACACCCATGGAATGAATATAATGAACCATATTCAAGCGGGTGGTCAATATAGCCATGCAATTTGCGATGGTATAAAAAGATGTGCCAGCCTTTTCTCTCCTAGTTCTTATAAAGTGCCGTCGGTCGCAGAGGGCGCTTGTGAATTGTGTTCGAATTTCAATTTTTTGTGTATCTTGTTTTTTGATCAGTGCATTTGCAAGGTAAGTTTAGAATATTATTATATTTTTATAATATTGTAATTTTATAAGAACGGTATTTGAAAAGAGAATTTGTGATAAAAATTATTTAGAAACTGCTTTTGCATCGATATTGCATTACGTGAAATATGAATTATTAAAAAGTATATGATGTTAGTATTTTGTAAGCGTTTTAAACCAATTATTAATTTTGAGACTATTGGTATCGTTTCCGTAGTGTAGCGGTTATCACGTGTGCTTCACACGCACAAGGTCCCCGGTTCGATCCCGGGCGGAAACAGTGTCTTTTTGTTATAGTTTTGAATAACGCAAAAACAAATTTCGATATTATTTCATCTATCTTCGTATAACTTATTAAAAAAAAGTTATAAGTACTTTTTAAACAATTACGAATCTGATTTACCAATGCTACGATACTTTTTATACAAAATTTGAAATAAACTTTTCATTTTTAAACCTGAATTAACAAAAAGTACTCCTTCGAGCCGGATTTGAACCAGCGACCTATGGATTACCGTTACATTTACATCTACAGTCCACCGCTCTACCAACTGAGCTATCGAAGGTATGAAAATCTTAGCGAAATTATGAACCGGATTCCAACCTTCTTTTTAGGATTTCTTTTTGATAAAGATAAAATTTGTTACTAAATCGAAATAACGGAGTTCGTAAGAAAGACTAACAAAAACCGTTTCCAATTTCAAATATATTTTTAAACAACTAAATAGGTACTTACTGCAAAATGAACCATCCTGTGATTTCATTGTAAGTAGGTATACCTATATGGCGTCTATTTCATTTAATATTTTTATCAACATATTATTTTAGTAAATAAATTATGTGGATATGTAGGTCTAACATAGTATCTCTAGATATTTAAGTAAATAGGTAAGTAGGTACCTAATTTATTAGGTATTATTTGAATTCTATAAATAGGTACCTAGGTACTAATACTTGCCCAGATAACGTTATACGGATACATTGTAAGTACCTACAGTTATCTGGGCAAAGGTAGATATAGGTATTAATATTTATAATTAAAAATAATAACAGTGCCACCAACTTATTTCGTCAGTTGATGGCGTCGCTAGTGGTGAGTATTGTATAGTCATTTTAAGAAATTTACTACAGAAATCCGTTAGTTCCAATTTTGACCGACTCATCAGATAACTTGGTAGTACTTGAATACTTTAATATAAGATGTTGATACTTAGAATATGATAAATGTTTAGAAAATTCCATCATCAATTAAAAAAACAGCCTCGTCTTTGATTCTAAATAGAAACTGTTTTAAATTTATATTTCGAAATGCGCCGAGATGGCGGGAAAAGTGAATTGACAGCAACAATCCGGTTTAGGTTTACGCAGAATTCTCCAGTTTATCAATTAAGATTAGCTTATCTCTGTGACCTAGATGTAATGAACTTGGTTTTATCTAACCCTGACTTTACAAGCCTTTCTAGTTGTCACTTGTCACAATAATACTTTATCAGACTTACGAATAAAGGTAAGTACATGGAAAGAAAATTAATGAAAAATTACGTATTCAGAAAAAAAACCTCAAGCAACGAACGAACGTTCGGAAACAAACAAAAATTTAATAAACACAAAACAGCATTTTACTGGATTTTTCCTATAATATTGTACGAAATTACTTTTAGAATGTGTATTATTCTTTATAAATAATGGTTACGTACGGCTTCGGAGTAACTAACAGGTTACGTATACATAAAGCTTTTAGTATTTCTTTTGATTAGAATTAATCGGTCGAAGAAAAAGAAAAGTGTCATTTCAGCAAGCAAATAATATTTTCGAACTTCGAACAACGTGGTCAATTTGGAGGGTCATACATAATTTATAATTGACAAATCCTATTTTGGAAATATCTAAAGTAATTCGAAATTCTACCGGTTTTATTTTTTGATCCCATATACTTACTGCAGCCTAAAAGCTATAGATAATAGGTAGGTACTTAATTGTTTGTGGTTTTAACCAGGTCTGAGGCATGTCTCTACAGTTCTCCCCCTACATTTAAGGTAGGTACTGCTGACGTTGAGGTTATATATCCTCAAATGTGCTATGGAATTACTTGCACAAAAACATAGTGTAATCAACAAGTTCCAAATGACGTTTTTTTTAAAAGAATACGTCATTTTAAAATTATGAAGAATTCTGTTTCAGTGTTAAAAAAGTGGCGATGTAGAACAGTATTATAATTTTTGTACACTGCAATGTGTAGCTGATAAGTGATAACACAATAAGCAAACATTATTTTATTCTTTGATTACAAAGATTTTATTTTCAATGTGCCTTGGAATGGAACCCCCACAAGAGGGCAGGCATTACAGTACATAACTTTCTACGTAACAGTTCTGAGTAAAACTGTAACAAATTAAAGCTGCAAAATTATATAAACTAGTAAAGTGTTGTATAAACTAATAAGTTTTAGCGTAAACAAGCCAATATTATACTTTGGGGTTCCTTTAGTCTTATTAATTACCAATTATGAAGGACCCGCGCTTCGTACGTAACTTGAGTACACCTGCAAGAACTGCTATGGCTTCCAATACCCTTTTATACTACATTTTACTTGGTAACGGCTCCTATTGATTACGTCATAATAATTTTGATGGTTATTTAATTAATTTTGTAGTCCTAAACTTTATTAAGTCTGTCGCTTGCTTACTTTTTTAGTTAATCTAAGACACCACTTGACTGACTAACAGTAAAGGAAAACATCGTGAGGAAATCTAGACTTAATGGTCTTATCGTCAACACGCACTGAGCTAGAGTGATGATTATGGCTCGATCCTTTTTAGTATTTAACTAGGTTTTAAAGTAGTTTCGAAGTTGAAGTAAAGAACATGTAAACGTAATGGAAAATAAATATTTATTGTTATTATTTGTGCAGTCTAAAATTAACTAAAGGAAGATTACCAATTATAAATGTTATATTCTTATAATAACGAGAGCAGATATGCAAAAAATGTAACGTCAAATAAAAATATTGATAAAGTTTTTTCTTCTATACATTTTATAGTGACGAAGATTATCAGATATTTAAAGTCATTTGAATAATATTTATGTAGCTAAGTATTCGAGGAAACTGTAATAGTTATTGTTAATATGTTTAATTAAACTCTCATTTAGGATAGAAAGAAAAGTCGGATTGAGACTTTCTCTGTCAAGTACTCAAGTCTTATTCAGTGGACGACTTTGTATAAGTTGTAAATAATAATTATTACCTCAAATTGTTTGTTTTTACAAGCTTTTATTTATCTTGCAATGTTTGTATGTTTGTTTGTTTACGTTAAATCTTGCAAGCCGAATTAGAATTCCTTCATCTTATCTTATGGAATTGAATTTTCAGTCCAGTTCTTGTGAAAGCATTGCATTTTTACGATTTTATTATTTAAGTCTGCGGATCAGTCTTAGTATTAATCAGTCACAGTCATCATTTATATCATTTTCTTTTTCTCAATTTCAAACCGGGCATTCAAGAAAAGTAACATTTATGAACGCAACACAAAGATATTTATTAAGACATCCATTGGTATTGCTAAACAAGGAAAGTAGATGCGTTAAATACTGATTCGTGATTGGCTGAAATCAGTGGTGTGACTGCCGCACCTCCGACCGTTACTCGTTCGACACCTGCACATTCGTAATAGGAATCCTCCACATAAACATTATCGATACAATCGATACCTTTCTAAATAACTCAGTGGGTAATTCTCTGTATTTTTTTTAATAATTTGTTACTTATTGCGTATCTGTAGGAAAGAACGTACGTTATGCCAGATTTAATTGGTAGAGGTTAATCATCCTTTTTTTTTATAGTAAAAGAGCTCTATCAACATGTTTTCTAATAATGCAATTAATTATATCCTTTCAGGATATAGGGTGCAAAATATAGGAATCTCCTTGCCTACATTGACTTCCTACAATTAAAGTAGAATTATGTCAAATTATTTTTTCCTTTGATATCATATAACAAACTTTGTTATCCAAAGTTTGTATTTGGGTTACTATAACAGCTGTCAACAGTAACTAACCGGACTTGATACATGATATATAAATTGAACTAATACAATAGTACCTAGTCGGTATAGGGCCTAGTACTTAACAACAGGGCAAGCCCAGCAACATTTAAAGGTTAAATAAGAGTAAAAAAGAAACTCCATGGTATTGTTGCATATGGTATATTTACATGGTATAGACACCAGCACATCAAGCTACTCGAAACTGTCAAATTTTCCCAATCAACTTTGAACTTAATGTTTTATCGAGGAAGTTTGAAAATCTATTAAAGAAATATGACAGATGTAGATGTAGATGAGCTGGCGTCTGTACATGGTATATTTGTATGACTAAGGGAAGCCAGGTTTGCCTAAAAATGTAAGTATATAGAATAGTACTTATCAGAGTCAGAATAAAGTCTAATTCGAAACAGCTAAATTACTTATCAATTTTACAAATTTAAAGTGGAAGAATTAACAGATAATAAACTTACTTTAGAGATAGCTTACCCCTGGTAGAAAAAAACAAATATGGTTGTCACAAAACATATTACCAATAAACTACAAATGGCTGTTGAGTCGTTCGACCTTATAAACGTATTGTTGTATACATCCTTGAGCGAATTCGGTTGATGTCGTCGGGACCTCGATGCCCTCACACAACAGACGGCCAACGACACTGTTATAAAGTACTTATTCTTATTCTCATTGCTCGGAACTGGAGAATTGCAGTTTCAAATAGATATAGCGAGGAACAGGAATAGAAATACGATATGTAGTAATTTGCTGTAGAACTTAGCGCGACTGTGCGTCAATCCTCGACGGATTAAACTGCATTTTTCGACTTAAATCAACGCCAGACGGGTTTATGTTTGAATTAAGCACAATCTTCTTAGCCTTATTATGCTCAAACTTGGTTCCAATCTAATCAGATGCAGCTGAATATCAGTTTTCTACAAAGCGACTGCTTATCTGACCCCCGCAACTCAAAGGGATATGAATATGATATTCTAAAGTTAGATCAGTTATCCTCAGGACTGTCAAAAATCTTAATCGGCCGGAGTTTAGGCTTAACGTGTTTTCTGAGGCTCTGAACAAGTGATAATTACTTTATAATACGCACGTAACTTCCTAAAAGTCTTGTCCGAAAAGTACGTGGGGTCCGAAACGAAGACCTCTGACTTCCCAGTTAACGGTCATACCATTACACAACCTCTCCTCGTTCTCTGACATGCTTAAACTCCAGAAAAGTGGAACTTTTTACAATGTTTTCATTTACAGTTTGCGCAAGTGATATTTCTAAAGATTTCGAAGAATCAGTGATGCGTACCTGTCTGAGTTCGAACCTTTTTGAATTGCCAGTCCAACGGTCATATCACTAGGCTATCACTGCCCTCTGTCTGTTAACTGGTAGAGACAAACGTTTCGCAAACACACGTAAGCCGACCTAATTTATCAACATCTGACGAAGGGTCATTAAATTGCGCCATGTCCACGTTTCCCTTTGGTTCCTGTGTGAAATATCAACGGAAACGGTCGGCTTCAGAGCTTCGCCGGTACTTAACCGTCCAATTGAACAAACGAGCGTGATAACCCTGGATCCGGTCCCGTGACTTGTTTCGTTGTGGCCTCTTAATGTCCCTAAATGCAGTCATTACTGATGATGACTGATTTACGTCACAAACGTATCGAGGAAAGGATGTTTTTAACGTAGTCAACGCGCATAGTTCTGACCGTACCGTAATTAGTAGCTAATTAGTAAAATTTCTATCAACGACATGCCTAACATCTGTCAAAGAATGAAGCCAAAAAGTGCAGTGCAATACGTTTTTGAGAAAACCAATTACATCGCTCCCAAATTTCCGAATGGCATAAACATTTGCTCGGCCGGGTCGACAATTTAAGAAGACACTAGCGCTACGATAAGCCCACGACAATACAATAATGGACGCTCTTTTGCCTAATGGATCGCATCCTGCACGGCCCAAGCGCAGTCCAGTCAATGCTAAGAGTTCGCTCCACCACGTCACATTTTCGTTTCCAGAAGTTAAATTTCATTGTTCATGTTTCCCTAATCGTGTGTGTGATCACGTTTCATGTCATTGTAGACATCCTCGCGTGGGTTTCGAGTGTCGTAGCTTTTGTGAACCATCGTTCTGCCAATCGACGGACGTCGGCGACGACGAACGATGTGCCTGTCGCGATCTCGAAAACGATAACGAATTCGACAACTTTAGCCACGTTTATCTGTTCATTTCTATCTATATTGTGTAATGGATGCAGTGTTGAGGATGGAATAGTGATATTTATGAAAGAATTCTACCTGTGCAGTGTATAGTGACGGACATGCCTGAGTTTCGACGCCTGGCAGCCAGTGTTAAAAAAAAGAAGCCACTTTTGCCGACTCAGCGGTTGACTCATTCTAAGAGTTATATTTGCTTGATGCGATAACGTTATAGGTGAGTGTCTCATTAGTGTAAAGTGGTGTAGGCATCCCTAACATTAATGACCACTTAGCTAGTGAACAGGTGTGTAGTTCAAAAGCATTATTGTTGTTCTTAATGTCCACAAATTCTACCGTTTTAGTAAAAAGTGTTTGTTAAAAAGTAAGATTTTGATGTTTTCCGCCTATCTAAATAATCAAAGAAAAAGTTTTTTATTACCTACTGTAAGTACCTATTGTATTTTTTTATTAAAAACTAACTTGCAGCAATATTAACTGCTAATAAATTAATACTATGTACCTAAGGCTTTCTCTGGTACTTTCTTTTGCATGAGGCATGTGACTTATTTAGGAATAGATATTATTTAAGAATAGGAATAAATTAAAAAAAAATCACTTTTTGTCAGGTGACGTACTTACCTAGTACGTGTACTTACCTATTATAATTATTCAATAAGTACCTATTAAAATATTAATAAAACAATTTATTAGCATGGCAAAATTCAAAACATTGCCTAACTAGGTCTTACAATACAAATTAAAACAATTCTATTGAATGGAATATGTCAAAATGTTTATCGTATTGAATGCTTATGAACGCACTGGAATATTACCAACTAAAAGCGTCAATAGTATCAACAAAACAAAGAAACTGGATATTTACCTTTGACCTTACTTCGTTTGTTTACTTTTTTGAGGTTATGTTTAGTACTTCGATCAAATAAACTTCTTATTTTATTTTAAAACTTCACTATTTTATCGCATCACAGACACACACAACGCACGGTTCCCAAGATTATATTCTTTGATAAATTAATTTTACGATGCCTACAATATTAATACTATTTGCCATACTACTTTATCAGCTGATGAGCTGTTTTGACTTTTGTAAGTTTGTTGCATATCTCTGACGCATTCTGATTGGATAAAACGATCTCTCTCGGACTCACTCATTACTACATTCATTCATGATTTAAATCTTTGTGACGAGTTTCGTTGTAATATCCAAAGATGGCGTTGTTTCAAAAATTCGTTTGGAGCTACTGTCGCATTGTTTGACTTAAAATTAAATAAAGATAGTGAATGTAATTATAGACTAAAAATGTTGTTTATTTTATCCCACCAAGTTTAATTTAGTTGGTAAAAGACAAAGACGAAGACTCGACGAATTTGCTTTATAATATTTTTTTATGTACAAGTGGCGCCCTCAAATTTAGCTTTCGCTATGTCATGGCCTTTTTTTAAATTTTTTTTTAGAGGCATAATACAAAATCTTTAAAAATCACCAGTATTATTTCAATGAGCATAATATATTTGTGGCAGGTATTTGGGCTGGACAGCCATAGGATGATGGGTTCGAAAATTTTAGGTAATGTTAGCCAATTTGCACTTTAATTTTTTGTGAATATTCATGTCTATAAACCTGAGTATTCAATCATTTAAGCAAAATTTATGATAGAAACACTAAAGTTTTTTTCTAATGGCAAGAAAATAAATAAGAATATAATTATGTAGGTACTTACCTAGTGATAGGTCACGCGTCCGTCTTGCAAAAGGGTTATAACGACTATAATTTTAAATTATATTTCGGCGAAACAAGAAGAAGAAAAAGTAATTTCCGTATAATAGTATAGCCAAATTGGCTTTTCCAAATTTTTCCCCATTTGTTTATGTAACAAGAAATTTACAAAAATATTTCAATTGCCAATTCCAATTAAGAATTCATTATGTTTCTTCATTGGACGAAACCTTAGATTTTTGTTGGGTGGCCGTTCCATTCGGAACCAAAACATTTGTGTTATAAAACTTACTTACAAATATTAATTTGATCAATAATAATTGTTAGAATTTTCGCACTTACCGGATTTTAATTCAATTTGCAATTATTTTTGATGTTGAACCATGCGATAAATACTGACAATTTTAGTGAGACGTATTATAACTGTCTCTATCCTTCCGGAGGAGTAAAAACCTGTATTCTTACTCTTTCGGTATTCTCGTAATTTGAAAACTTAGGCCCACTTCGCACGGAGAGAATGCACTAAATAAAAAAAATAAAATAAAAAAAGTATTTTTTAACCAAAATTTTATGAAGAATTGTTGTCACGTACATACAGACAAAATTGTCACGAATTAATATAATTATTTAATAAGAAAAATTAAAAAAGCAACTGATACGGATGGGACGGTATTTTTTTAACTTTTTCTTATTAAATAATTATATTAATTCGTGACAATTTTGTCTGTAGGTATGTAATGTACGTAATAAGCTAACATGTGCTATAACATGTAAAAAAAAATTACAAAAAATATTGACACGATTAATTAAAATCGTAAAATCTTATGGTTGGTGTAAACCATATCATCCATATAAATCTAAATAAGGATGTACCTTTGTATGGTGTACATTATGAACACAACAAAAGCATAAATTGTGATATTTTTATTTTACCTATACGATAAGGATGTACCTACATTTATAACACACGTAAAAACCGTAAATTGCATTAACATGCGTAGTACTATCAACATGCACTTTTGTGTCTTATTTTTAGAACTTAAATAGGTACGTAGTCTAGTATTTTTTCCTTGTGGGTAATTTTTATTGCATTTATCCGGGCTGGTTTAAAAAGCGTTGTACCTAATTCCATTATTAAACTTTTTTATTCCAGTTTTGAATACTTACACTTGTACAGGGGCTGCTTACCATAATTATTTCCAAATCCTGGGTTATTTACATTTGCCATCATCATACAATATACGTGACCATCTGGAGGACCAGGCAATACCTAGATGCTAGACGACCCCGTCTATATAGGTATAGTTAGTTCTACTGAAAATTCCTTTGATAAGCAGCGGTAGATCCCCAAAAACAAATAGAGTCGTTGATAAGAGTTAGCTTGTGGGCCATTAACATGCCATTAACCAAAGAAGAAGAAGATCTTAGGAATGGATCGAAAATAATAATATTAAATTTATCTGTCAGTAAAATTCTTCGTACCTTACCTAAGAACTGATTCATCCTTTCTAACTAGACAATCGATAAATTAAACATTACCTAGTAAAGATTTTCTATGAAATGAAGCACAGAACAAACAATTTTGAAGCACGAAAAAAATAGTTTCTATTTGAAATCTTAGTCATGAGTTTCACGTAGTTATGAAATAATTTGTATTTGACAATCTCGGAAGACTTCACGGATGTAAATGATACCTAGAGTACCTAGTTATTTTCGTTACATACAGTGGCGACTGGCGAAGGCTTCATAAAACTCGATTCTTAATGGCTTACGATTGAAGACTCTAGACAGTCAGTTGTGTCTATTATTTTATCATATACCAACTGATTTTATTAATTCGTGTTAATGCCCTATAATGCGAAAAATTAATTTAAATTGATAGGTGGGGGGGAGTATTGACTATTTGTTATAGGTAGGTATAATTTTTTTTAGGTAATTAGGCAAAATTGATAATAGAAAATATATTGTTACGTGCCGCAGAGAAGCAAAACATTAAAAGTGTCCAAGTATGCAGGACCTGCAGAATTGTTGATCTCGTAGGTGACTGACGACACTGATAATATTTTAAACGAGCCACAATGACGTGTCAAGAAAAACTATTTTTCCATCCAACACCATAATGTGACGATATGACTAAACTAATTGATCCTGTTTCTAGTAAAAATTGCACAATGGAAAATGCAATTGCTGGAGGCGTTACGCTTATTAATACTCGTATAAACACAATGGCGCTAATTCTGGTGCTCACCGCTTTAAATTTATTTCAGTGACACTATAATTTAGTACATCTTTATAATCTCACGTGGAGCGAAAACTGTGGATCTCTTTTTAAGAATATTGCGCGCACGGAGGAGTGAAACTTGGCATAGTAAAAGTTTATAAGAAGAAGAAGTGTAGAAAGCTATAATTTATAAAAAACTACGGTTGAATTTCAACCACTGACTAAAGCACTTGTAAAATTAAATATTTAAATTACGATCAAATGCGTACGGTTCTGTAATTGTAACTGAATTAATAAATAAAACAGGATTCTTACAGCCATAACTTTAAGTTCTGAAACAGTAGTCCTAAACATAAATTCATTCGAAGTTTTTATGTATGAAACTTTGTAAGTGGTTTTTTGAGATTTTTCATAACTATATTCATTGATTTTATAACTTCAATGAGCGAGCGAGATAGGCAGCAGTTAAGCGCGATAGCCGCTTTCATATCGTCTTTATATTATATGTCTATGTCGGTTTAAAATACATGTAGGTCTAAATCTAAACTAGTTTTGATCGATGTGGAACAGAATTAGCGCCGGTCAGCCATTAATAACAACTTCACAGGCAGATAATTATAATGTACGTCGGAAAACCAATTGAAATATGTTTATTACCTATTTGTGTCGCGGGAAAAACGATGGGGTGACTGACAATTCTGTGGCCTTGTGGATGGGAGACCCTTTTAAAGATCACCATGCTTTACTGCTTTAGTAACCTCGTTAAATAATGATTAATTTAATGCGAGTTTTTCAAAGTGATTTGTAATTTTGGGGTAGGATAACGTTTTGAGTTGTTAGAAACTAATATTACACAGAGGTAAAATTTGATTGCTAAAATAGAAAGGATAATCTCGGGAACTACTACCGATGAAACAGAAAAAATACTTTCATTATAGAAAGCTAAACTATTTCTGAATAATTCAGTATAAAGTCCCAAATTTTTAGAATGAAAAAAACGACTACGAAGTGCGTTGTCCATTTTTTCATTCATTTAGTCAACATATCCATCCGTACCTAACTCTGCCCGTGCTATCGAAAGTTTCATCTATACATACCTATAATTAGGTATAAGAGCACTGTATTCAAACATTTTAGTAACTAAAAGTTGGACATGCTAGTTCTCTAGTACTCTGTACTCCGTGGTTGGGCTGATGAGGGCTTCAATAAGGTCGTCAAGTCCAACTAATACCTCGATGTTTTGTTACAAAATTTTGATCTGAAATCTTTTTTTTCTAACATAGTTCCAGTAATTTCAGATGCTAATAAAATTAACCTAGTGAAAACTGAATCATCATGACATGACAAATGCCTTTGTAGCACAAAAAAGCTGAGAAAAAATTACTATCCGCAGACAGACGTAAAATAATTAAGATGATTCACTTCTAATCTCGAAATAATTATGATTGCAATTGACATTTTTTTTAATGATCTGTTATATTGCATAGTGGTTTTTATGTAGATATACTTTTTGGATAGAGACAATGTTGCCAGTTAAACTGCAAAGACGTAGCTTAGCGCTAAAGTTTTTTACGGCCTGTTTTTTTTTGTAAAATAGGTAACAATAATAAACACCTATACTTACCTACTAAATACTTGTCTTTAAGTCCAAAATTAATTTTTTTAAATAGGGTGGTTATTAGCTCTCTTGAATCGTCAATTTTTGATAGACAGTACCAACAAGTCACTTTTTCCAAGTGTTATTGAGAAGAGAAGATGCGGCGCGGGCGCAACAGACTCCTTTTACGCGACTCGATGCAGCATCTCTTCAGTCGCGATTCGACACGGCTGTAGTAACGACCTGTTAATGCCTTGTAAGAAGGACTCGGTCGAGACAACATTGGTAGCATTGCTTTTGTTGATGCTTTTACCAGCTTTATATAGCTAATATATCGCTATATCTAGCTATCTATCGGTAACATATTATCGGACTACCCACATAATTCAAACTCATGGTTTCCATAAACAAACATTTGATCAATGATGGAGATCATCTTGATATGCATTTTTCTAAGAATGAGTAGGTACAATGACGCGTTGACGCCGTAGTTCTAAGAGCTGTTTTATTTGTCTTGTCATGATTTCTGATTGTAATTATATACCATGGAATAATATTATAACCATAGTATTATGGGTAATCGTTCAAAAATGTGATGCAATTTTCCTCAGTATTGTAAAGTCGGAAATGATTAATATTTTAAAAGTTAGTCGTTATTCTTTAAGTGTGTTTGACGGTCTTATAAAGTCTAAACATAATTTTTACTTTTTTGCATTAATACTAACGGTAGCAAACAAGTACACGGCACCGTACCGTACAGCTCCCGTAACCTTTCGTTATCCAATGCGTGCCTCTATTGTGCGCTCATCGGAGGTATAATAATCGGTAATCGCCGCGCTGGGTAATCGGGTTGGCAATCGCAGTAGCAGATGATTACTGTAACACAGAAGGATGCTGCTGCCCATCCTACGAATCTTTCTCTTTGTCGCTTCGCTTAGTATCTGCTCCAGCCTCCATGGTCGCTTCTTTGGATCTATGGGTTCTCTAGGGGTGGTTCTATTCTTAAGCTGGAAACCACACGGCGAAGTGGTGATAACTATTATCGACTTCTAAAAAGGAGTTGCCTAATTAATGAGTCAAGTTTAGTTAGGTATATTAAAAAAAAAAATATCCCTATTGTCGCTTTTGACGTAAGCACGGTGTGAGGTATTTACAGTTATAGATAATTAGGTATAATCTGACGTTTGTGAAATTTCCAAATTATTCTTATTACCTTATTAATTACGCATGTTGCGGTCACGGTTTTAATTAAGCTTTTTTTGGGAAATTTTATTTTTGTAAAATTCCAGTTTGGTTGGTTATAATTAACATAGTTTTTATTTTTATAAATATATCTATTAATAAATTTTAGCGAAATTTTAAATTTTCACGAGCACGCGAATACTGGCAATAATAATAATAGTTAGTTAATAGTTCACGTAATATATCCGTTTCTATCCTTTCGATGATTAATTTTAAATTTGTGTATGTACCTAAACGTACTTTTTTTTTAAAACCCCCGAAACAGGAAAATCTCAATATTTTTTTTACCTAAGAACACTCGGTGTAGTTACCTTTCAAATAAAAAAAACTAAATCAATATCGGTTCATCCGTTTGAGAGCTACGATGCCACAGACACACAGACATCCTATACAGACGTACAGACACACAGATACACGTCCAACTATAACACGACGGGTGTTTTAACTTTTTAAGTTTGACATGTCTTTTGCCGTGGCGTTTTAAGTCTCGCTAGAAGTCCGGTTAATAAGTCTGAGCTCTCTAAAGCTATAACTTAGAGAGACCACGTAGAAAAAAATAAAAATAAATAAATAAGATACTCTCCTTGCGTGTTAGAATCACCTTGCACCTCTTAAACTCGCTGCCGTCTCGGTCTGCGCTAACATTTGATTGACAAGATGGATGACGAACAAAACAATTATCATTTAATTTATGTGCATTAGTTTATACTGTAGTTATTCTAGGAAAATATGTGGGGACCTTCCTTGACAACTCTTTGCCCTCGAGGAAGTACTCTTCTGCTTAGTACTCCTTAGGTTTCTAAGGAGTACTAAGCAGAAGAGTATCTAATTATTCTTTTATGTTATGTATACATATTACATATATCTATTATTATGATTTTTTTTTCAAATTTCTTATTGATTATTATTAATAAATTAATTATATTCTACAATTATTTAATCATTTTTATAACTTTCCCAAAAATCCATTTTTACGTGCTTTTATTTAACTTGCTACGTATGTATGTTCGGGTCAAATCTTGCTGAATTAGATCCACTTCCTCTTATCCTATGGAGTTGAATTTTTACATATGTAGGTTCAGTTCCTATCCAATCCTCGCTAAAGCCGGAACTACCTCATATATAATGGATCATTTTAAGCCTCTTGTATACCTAACGATCTACTATTAGGCTAATAGTTACCAGTAGGGACTTTGTTTTACCATTTTTCAATGGAAAGCCTTCGGTTGTATGCAGCCTTCGCCACTGTAACACATAATATAAAATTAATTAATATCAGACGCCAATCCATTACTCTATGTAATTAAATCTTTAATACGTATTTTTTACAGACAAACTACTAATATTCAAATGTCTAAATGTCAGGTCGAATTAGTGATTTTGTGGCCAATCAATTGCCATAGACAGTCTGCGGTGATTTTTATACTAATATAATGTTACCAACATTACGGGATTAGATACGGGACTTGTTTGACAGTTTCGTCTTTGGTCGAAATGAATTATTGTAGTGAATTTACTCAAGCAATTCAGGAAGTTGTGGTAATGAATTTAGCTTTATTTTTATTACCAGTCAGCTCATTAAATTATTACCTACATTGCGGTTGATCATTATCATTTTATCGGTTAGTTATTTGAAACTGTTTAAAACGGGATATCTTTGCTAGACAGTATAAGTAGCATAATGTTATAAAAGTGTCCGTCCAACTTTTAAATACCGAGAAATAAGACACAAAAGGACACCAATTATTACTCGATGCTGGCGGACTGGGTGGTGGGAAAGGTTTAACAAGTGGTAATTAATTTCTAATACTTACATGATTTTGTAAATTCGGTGGTGAGTAAGACTTGATTAAGCCTGCGATCAATTAATTTTGGACGTGGCAACTAAAATCCTAATATTTATCAATATTCAGGTCACACTTATCATAAAAATGCATTGTCATCGGAACTGAATCATCATGTAAAAATTCAACTACGTAGGATAAGAGGAATTGGTTCCATTTCAGCATTGAGAAAATAAAAAAAGTTTAGCGGGAAAATTTACCAACTTTCCCGCGCAAGTCAAGCTAACGTCATCGCGTCACTACGAACCACAGATTAAAAAAAAACATAGAGCGTGTATTTTTTTCTCAGTTCGCAGACTCGGGCACTTTATCGTAAGGTTGAAGGCCGACCACTTCCGTTTGTTATGATCATGTGGCGCCAAGTTTTTGTCACATTTGCACATTAATTAATACCATATTGAAAATCAATTTGTTAGCTTGTAATGTGTCTAAGTATTTTTTTTTATTTATTGCGGTAATTTATCATTAGAGACTCGTGTTTAAACACATGATCTGATAGTTATTTTTTGTGAATAGACCTCTTTTTGACATGTTGTAATGATCTCTGCATTTTGAATTTTAATTAGTAGGATTTATTATACCTAATATTAAAATAATAGAGTTTTTTCTGCGCTTTCATGGGAATAACGACGTCGTTATAACGTTATTTTTCTAATGTTATTATGAACAGAGTATAGTTAGGTATTTACGTATCTACTAGCACAGAAAAGTACCTTTTACTAATTAACAACAATCAACAAATAGTGCATTTCATACAAGCTTCCACCAGACTGCGCGACGACGCGCCCATTTACTATCAAACAATTAACTTTTATCTTTATCTATATTACGCTTAAGTGTTAAAATCATTTGGCAGATAGGCAGAACAATAGTGTCACATTGTTTACCCCGTGCGTACGTGTGGTGTACTGTGTATTTGAATTTGGAACGTTAGGAATTCCATTTATAATGTCATAAGTATAACGCAAACAGACAGGGTCGGATTTGATACTGTAGCTGCAATAGGCCTATTGATACAATTGCCATGATATACTTGAATTTGGAATAAACTATAATGAATATAAATAAAGTAGGTATAATTAATGATCCAGAGCGGATGATTCAGACTTAATAATCATAATCTCTAAATTTACGAGTTTTTTTTGCGAGGTGCTATGTACACATTTTTGAAGCTTCATAGAGTTTAAACTGTCCGTAGCCTCTGACATGGCATTACACTCCGTTGAAAAATCTAAGGTGTGCTGATTTCCTCACCTCACGATGTTTTCCTTCACCGTTTTAAAATAGTACTACTACTATTTTAAGTGATAATTAATAATTAATTTCTAATAAGGACATGAATCCGATCCTATTTGTGCACGCCCCTGATGGCATTTGATGTGTCCAATTGAATCTCCAAATTCGAACAATAGGTACATCTTTGCATAAAGAATATTAACTATTACTACGGTTGCATATCGACGCGCGCGCAGACGATGACGCAAAGCCCTTGCAGCGTTTTGAAAAAAAACAAACAATCATTCATAATAGTCTTCTCTGAATGATCATCGTTGCTAGACCATTTTATTTCGGTTCCCAGAGTAATCAACATTTTATTTTGAACCTAAGTACTCTTACATTAAGGTATAAAATTATTTCTGAGATGGTATTCTAAGGTTGCATGCTGGAGGTTTGTGTAATGACGTCATAATATGAAACTGGTTTTAGTTTCAGGGAATCGGTCTTATGGGAAATCGTTTGAATTCCCGTACATTGATGGGATGGGAGACGACAAAATTCTAAAATTCTATTGTACCTGTATGTAATTCTTCTCCTCCTAAACGGCTTAAACGAATTTGATGATTTTTTTAGATACTTTTGGGGTCATCTGGATGGGTTATAGTTAGACTCGGATTCGCAAAATAAAGGCGTAATAAATATATATAGTAGGTTTGTTTTTTTTTGGTTGTTTAGTCTTCTTCTTCTTATCGTTTTTGATGAACAACCTGGAGTCAGAGTTTAAACCGCCCGTAGGCCTCTGACATGACTTTACACGCCATTGAAAAATCTCTCAGGTGTGCTGGTTTTATCACGATGTTTTCCGTCAAAGTTTTAGCAACTGATAATTAATTTATAATACGCACATAACTTACGAAAATGCAGAGGTGCGCGCCTTGGGGTCAAACTCGAGACCTCTGACTTGTCAGTCGACGGTCATACCACTAGGCTATCAGTGCTATATGTTTATGGTTGTAGTTGTACCATTTCATAATATTAATATTATAGGTACCTATAAGAAAATGTAACTATACTCATTTACAAATTTATATTAGAGCCACTACGACAGCGGCACAACTATTTTAGAATTAAACTGTGACATGCTGTCGATAATACATTCGTCGACATCAAGCGAACCGCCCCGTTATAATTAACTGACAATTAAACTAACTAGAGGTTAAGCACCTGTAGTTATTTTGACATCAATCTTGGCACATTGCCTCAACAGATGGGCTAATGTACTCACACTGCGATATGAGGCGATCAATTCATCGATTTGACGATGTAATCTTTTTATTTTTATTTTCATATATGTAGGGGACACTAGGTTTTTCTCCTGAATCAATACATAAACACCTAGCTGGGGATTAATAATAATATCGGTCGATCACACTATATTTGTACTGTAGGTACCATATCATGCCGCTGAGAGCACGTAAAGCCGTTGGTCCTGTGCCTGATCTCTCTACGGTCGTGTCGGATTGCCGTCCCATCGGACTATGAGAGTGAGGGAATAGAGAGTGCACCTGTGTTTCCGCACACACTTGTGCACTAGTCTTTATTATCTCCTGCGTCAATGAACAATCAACAATTGAGATTGGCCGCTGTGACTGAAATACGGTCAGGAGGACATTATTTGTTTTATTAATATTAATATTTAATCAGGCAAAGTTAAAATTAAATATTTGCCTACCTTCCGCCCCCGCCATTGTCCGAATAAAAAAATATTAATTTATTTAATGGCATCGTCCCGTTGCCATTCTTTGAGTAAGTAACCCTAAAAAATCAACTCGCAGAAATTAAATCATTTATCAATCTTCACAACATTGACCTACACATGCTCTCCCCCCTACCCCCCTCTATGCAACCATCAACCATCTTACATCAGCGGTGATAGTGACCTTAATGTGAAGTTACGAAATTGGCGGCAGCTCCGATGACTTGCCTTCGGATAGTGTTGCATCAGCCGAAGAATTGTCAAAAGAAGTTGAACGACCATTTTGAGAGTTCAGACGTGGAAAAAAATGGTTTATTATGAAAGAAAGTTGGAAATAATTTTAAATTGTTTTAATCAGACTTAACCTTGGCCTGCCGCGAGTTCGATCCCCGCGCAGACAAATATTTCTCAGATCTATAGATTTACTTTCTTTTTGTCTCGGTGCTTGCTTGTAAAATTATATGATTGAAAATATATACTAACAATGGAAAAGAAAATCTCAGAGTGACCCATAGCAAGCCATACAGAAGGCTAAGTCTTCTGTGGGGAGGACGAGGCGAGAGCGTGTCTCCATAAATTTTCAAAGCGTCGCGTCGCGGCGGGCTTCGAGTCAGACGGGCGCGGCTGAAAATGTATGGAGAAACCCGCATCTGTACCTCGTTCTTGTCCTACGTCTCTTCTGTGTGGCTTGCTTACCTAGAATATGAAGTGACGTCACTAATTTAAGTGTCCAAGAACACAATGCATGTAGGTGTGTATATATTTAATTAAAGCCTTCCTCAAGAACCGAAAGAACATTCCTATTGAAAACTAATAAGCGTTTAAAATAAAATTTAACTTTGTGTAGAATATTCACTATGTTCATTTCTGTATAACTTTTCTCAAAATATTGTTAATGTACAAGTCGTGTTTAATATGTAGATAAATGTATGTTTCAATTTATTTTCAATTCGATTAATTTTTAAATATATTGTAACAACTTTTAAAGAAAACTGAATTTTTTATTACAAGCAAAATTTATCTTTTAGTAAAAGTTTCAAACAAAATTTTTACTAATAAATATTAATACTGAAATAATCTTTTTTTAAATAAACTAATCTGTAACGGTAATCATACGAAATCAAATCAGATAAAGTATTCAGATACCTAGCTTGATTATTTATCAAATAGTATCAGACCAAGTTTATACCTACATCTTTGCGTAAGAATGTCTACGTCAGAATGTAAACACACGTAAAATATTTATTTGCGTATGCGCAACACGTACCGCACTTCCACAGTTAGTGTGTTAGGATAATTTGTCTATTTTAAATAATAATATGGATAAAAATAACACAGGTTTATTTATAACAATATGTACTAAATAAACTTTGTGTAAATTCTACACAAAATTTAATTTTGTTATTTTTTGTGATTTTTTTGCATATTGTACAAATGTGTGTACGTAGGAATTTAAGCTTATTTTTAAAGCGACTATTCTTCCGATTCTTGAGAAAAGCTTTAAATTAATTAACATACGTTACACTTACACAAGTTTGTGACGTCACTCTTTATTCTAGCTACCGACAATAATCCAAATCACATGACTACACTGCTTGAATAACATTTAGCAATATTTGCTTAAGTATTAAAAAAATATTTATTCAAAGTATTAATGGTAAATCCCCTAATAAGCATGACACAATTTCGACCTACTTTTTTAATTCCATGTATGGAAACTTGCCTTTTTAGCCGTAGTTTAGTTTATATTGTTACCTTGTTTTCTGTGTGATAATTAATAATTAAATGAACTTACCTGTAAGTGAAATTCTGTTATAATTATACGAAGGCTACGTCCGAAGATAATTTCCTTCTTTCATATTTTTATCGGTGGCTAATCAATTTTTACAAGTTTAATCAATCAATAATCATTATTATTCAAGTGTCGTGGTTTCGATCCCCGTACTACATTTAAGTTTTCAGGATGATTGTTAATAAACACATTTAACTTTATCATCTTCGTGTATTTCTTACAAAAAAACATTTTAACCTGATCATCTTCGTGTATTTCTTACAAAATTTTTATCCATTACTTAAGTTTCCAGAGCTTTGCAGCTTCCGTGGTCGTAGGGTAAGGAAGAAAACTTTTATTAGAAATAGATATACGAAGATTATCCGGTTAAAAGGTTGTTTTATTAAGAATATTCTTTTTTGTACACTATTCAAATTAAGTAAGCAGTCTTATTGCAAAGAATAGAGGTGCAATGTCTTATATTAATTGTGTGTCCCACAAATATTTTTGTCTATTGTGCATTGTGAAATTATATGTATTGTAATCATACCCACGAATCACGACACAGGAAAAATCTCCTGACTCCCTCTATATTGACTTTCAAAGATTTTCATCATGAATACTACATCATAAATACTAAAATGTATAATATTTAATTTATATCATAAAGACTTCATGTGTTAAAATACATTTACACAATACCTACATGTAAATCAGTGACCTCACTTCTCATTCTTGCAACTAAATTTTACCAAATCACATGACACATTATTTATCAGTCATTAACGTATTATAATATTTGGATAATTTGTCATTTTTAGTATTTGTTTAAAGTATTTTTAGTAAAACCACAGTCTACTGTTAGCGGTTTTTCCGCAGCTAAGTCATTTCGTCACTCGCTACTAGCAGTTCCGTGCGGTTTCGGCAAAAACTATTCATTGAAAGGTCGCGTGTTTTAAACTAGCTGTAGCTTAGAGTATATAAGAAAATATAGAGCAACCCTATAGAAGTATGAACTGTGAGCACGGGTATGAACAACGCGGCCGCGACACGAGCTCCGTTTGCGATCATACCTCGATCAACTGCGGTTCAACTAAGCTTCACGAGCGAAAAAGTTATATTTTAGCTTATATCATGGTTAACTGCTGAGTTAAATTTTGAAAAACGTCTAGAAAACATAATTTGAAAAAATGACATTTTAACATTTCTATGGTGAGACCTGCTTTCGCTCCGCACAAGGCAATGTGGTTGACGTTATCACTCTATATTCTCTTGAATACTCTATAGAGCTGTAGTATTTTTCTGAATAAGCTAAAACTGAATACAGAGCATTTAAAAAGAATATGATTTTAAAGTCATTCACCATCCCAGTGATGTAAGCGGGTTTGTAGCCTATCGCTGATGTAATGTCCCTATGTGGCTTATATTGTCAATTTTTTTTGTCGTGTGGAAAACTTTTTATAAGTACCCTATCACCAAGGGCTGGCGATGGGGTTATGTCCGACTCGCACGGACTAAAAACCACACGGTGTTCCTCCACCAACTTCAGGGCGAAAAGGCTGAAAAGAGTGTCTCCCAAGCGATCTTAATTTAAAATTACCTAATCAAAATCGATGAATTTTTTCAAGACTTGTTTTCAATATTTCAATGCAGTTTAGTAAAAAAAAAATCTGACACACACAGGTATTTAAGCCTAGATCTTGTTTTTTTTTTAAAAAAATAACAGATTTATTTGATTAACATTCAGAGATCAAACTTAATTTGCGAGCGAGCGAAACTTCAGAGCGCATAAGGAAAGTAGATTCAGAAGAGGATTTATCTAACAGGTAAAGATACAAGCTAACTGTATGATGCGTTATCCAGTGAAAAAAAAATAGTTTATACTTAAATATTATCGGTAATTAAAACAGTGCAAATCATTTTAAAACCACATCATAAATACTTGCCACAGTTAATTGAGGAAAAAGTAAAAACCCAAAATAAAATTTCACATCGAATATAAATAAAACAACTCGACACTGAAGGTGATACATATAGCATTTTTATTAAATCTATATTAAACCTGGACTTCCCCAGAACCTTAAGACATTGGTAATTAAGATCAATGACATTTTGAGTGTCTTCGTAACTGGTGTACACACTGGACTACTTACTTAGTGACCACATTTTGGTAACTGTTTCTATGACGAGTATATGAATGAGTGATTACCGGAATTTCAACCCCACACTGGTCGGCAACGGTCGCGCAGGCCAAAAGGAGCGCAGAGCGGAAGATTTGCAGACCTTTTGTCGATATTTTCCGGATAATCACTTGTCGCATGTTTTTGATGTATTGTATTGCTTATTGTTGTGTGGTACACACTCTTGTTAGATTCATAAACTTGTATTTTGTGGTTTACGGCCTGGTGAGTTTGAAAAACTCTTTTTTAGAGAAGGCAGCCAGCAGTAGTACTTACACTCAAGTCTAGTTTATAATGAAATAGTTATTTGAATGAATTAGGTACTTGTTCACCGTATACGAGTCTTTATTTCCACGCAAACCGCAAACAATTGCATGTCTCTGTCGTTTTAGACCGCAGTAAGCTTTGTAGGGTTGAAACTTTGTGGAAATGGTCCTAGAAAATTTAGTAGGTACGAAGGAAAAGTTTATGTAAAAGTTTTGATTCTCCTAATTTAAACTCATGACTGTGACTAATTTTGTAAAGATCTAGTACATCGGTCAAGTTTAAAAAAAATTAAAAAAAAACCCGGCAAAGTGCGAAACGGGAGTCCGTTTCGCACTTTGCCGGCTTCTTTTCTCACACAAAAGCTTTCTTACAAAAACGCCGAAAAAACACATTTCTTGATTAACATACCTATACGAATATAATAAAAATATCCTATTTAGAGCAATCACTGGACACACAAATCTGCTATAAAGTATTAATAATTTTTTTAAATATTATAAATGACCTATAACGTGTGTCTGTACGCTTTGTGCCAATTATATTGCTTCTTTTTTCTTTCTTTCAAATTGAGAAACTTACCAACATTTACATTTATGTAGGAAGTAGTCATTACTAACTTCTGCAAATGACTTCCTCTTTATTTAATTTACAACATCTGTCTAGAAATTTAAGGCAGCCCTAATTGTTTATCGGCAAGGTGCCTTGTCGGTAAACATGGGTTGGTTTGGCGCCACTTACCTTTTAAAAACAACGCAATGAACTCATGAGGTTTCCCCTATAATCATCGCCAATTAATATTAAGGACAGTCCGTTTTTTCATAATTGATGAGAACCTCATTAAGCACTTATGAATAGTCATAATTCTAATTTTGTTTGTTGAGAGTTAGGAGTTAAGAGTGACTCTAGTTGGCAGTTCCAAGGGCAGCCTACCCTTCATGGAGAAGAATCTGGCAAGAAAGTCCATGGTTGCTCTTTTAAATATAATGGCTTACAATATTTTAGGTTACACTGTAGTTTAGTTGATAAAATTATGTATTGAACTTTGTACTTACACCAATAGAACGAATAAATACCAACATTTCCTCAAAATCATTTTACAACTGCGCCGGCGCCTCTGCGGCGATCAAACAAACTTTAGGTGAGACGCGCTTACGCCTGCATCTGCACATGTAAGTGAGTTTAATCGTAACTAAAATACTAGTAGAATATATTACTTTGTCTCCATAGATATAAGGTCGAAGTTGGCATGAGATGAAGAGTAAGTTACTCGTACGACGGTAACTGTCCAGCTATTTTGTATAAATACCATAAATCGTACGATTTTATCGAAGATATTTATGTAATTGTTTACGTTAACCAAAAGTAGGTAAACATAATTCTAATAAATCAGTTTATTCGTTTATATTAACGATGTAGGTTGCATTGGACGTTGCAAATTCGATGCAAAATTGACAGACGCCTTCAGCGCGTGCGCAACCACGTGAAAAAAGCCACGCGAGAAATCGGCGTGGGCGACGCCGGCAACGTTGTATACAACTGACAATGACATGCTCGAAGCACCGGATGGAGCGCTCCGACCTGTAATCATTTAGACCAGAAATTTAAAACTTTTAAACGCAATAATTAATAATATAATATATCTAATATAATAATAATATATCTAAGATATATCAAATACTTAGATATAGGTATCTTAAACATATAACATTTATTATGCCTGGCTAATCTCAAATATGATAAACATGCGATAGCGCATTACATGGATGTAAAAATAATTCACTTTTTCACCCCTAACAAAAAAAGAGGGATGTTATAAATTTAACGTAGATGTGTTTGTGGCATCAAAACTCCCAAACGGATGAACCGATTTTGATTTAGTTTTTTTTATTTGAATGCTGACTCGTTCTTGCTAAATATAAGACAAACAGACAGTGTTCTCCAGAAAGACAAGACAAGACAAGAAAGCCTGAAGTCAGTGTTCTTAGCTAAAAAAAACTTGTTGACTAATTAGGAGGTCCGCAAACTAGTTTTAATAAAGTAATAGCTCCCGGATTAGTCAGTAAATACCTCACTGAATCACAACTCACAAAAAATCAATAAGCAAGGTCATTTTTTTATAACAACCAACCTGTAATAAGTTTCATGCCAGTGACTCAGATGTGGCAACATTACGGGGAAAAGGTAGTGAATAGTGATAGACTAGTAGTATGACCATTGGACTGCCAAGTCAAAGGGTTCGAAACCCAGGGACGCACCTCTAACTTTTCGGAGAAATTAATTATCACTTGCTAAAACGGTGAAGGAAATCATCGTGAGAAAGCACAACTGAGAGTTTTTTTTCAACGGTGTGTAAAGCCATGTCAGAGGCCTACGGGCGTGGTTTAAACTCTGACACCAGGTTTTTCATCAACCATACGGTAAACAAAGAAAGATGGGGAGTGTATGGTGTCTTGTAACCACACTTTTGATGATGGTAATGGTTAAAATTGAAGCCAGCATTCACATATATCCGAGCATATTATATTGAATTTACTATGGTACTAAACTAAATGGTAGTTATATACGAGTATGGTGTAAGTGAATGACGTGTAGGTATAACGATTGACGCGGTCTTATTGTGAACTGATATTAATTAATTAATACAATATAAAAATAGTCGGAATGAGCTTTCGATAAGTGTGCAAATGTAGCGATGTTCGATTGCACCATATAGGGTTTTTTTTTATTTTAAATTTTTGGGTTGCCAGTTAGATGAATCGGGTATGCGAACAGGACAAAAGTTATGACGTATTTACTGTTATAATTTTGGATATTGATTCATAGGTATATTAGGGAAAATATTATGACTAATATTTAAGGGGCACCCCCAACTATGAACACGTAAACCAACGTCAGAATGAAAGGGTGTGTGAATACGGAAAATGCGAGGGTGAAACTTTGCTATTATAATTATTATTAATTAATTAATTCAGTAATATTTGAGCCCAGATATTGAAAGAAAGAAAGAAACGTTTATTTGGACTCAGCACACTCAGACAAATCATAAAATTGGGTAGGTAGAACTAAGGAGAAATACATAAAAAAAATAACAAGGAGACATGAGAATGTGTCTCACGGGTGGACCAAACGGGTGTCCAGATCAGCTTCATGTCGAGCACTAATACTCGACGCTGGTTTCAGTGGCGTAGCTAGGTAACCAAAGGCCCTGGGGCCAAAAATAAACTAGAGCCCCCGCCCCGAACTAAATATTAAAAATCGTTTTTTTTAGTTGCCATTATTAAAGTCGCGTTACTGGAATCTGGTTTCTTTATATTCGAATGTGGGAAAAATTCACTAATTCAATTTATAGTTTGTAAGTCTGAGTGTGAGGGGCCCTCTGAGCTTGGGAGCCCCGGGGCTCTGCCCCGTCTAGCCCTCCGGTAGGTACGCCACTGGCTGGTTTTCATCTGGACCCCATAAGATTTACGCTATTACGATTTGCGTTATTGCTGAAATGAGGCAGTACGATCCAAGCCTAATTACAGATGTTGTTTGTTAGGGCAGTAATGAAGACTCGAAGTAGATATAATTAATTAATAATTAAAACAGATTTTTAAATCTTTAAAATATTGGTATAAAAACACAATTACTAAAATTTAATTGCGTATGATAATAGCCGTAGGTAAGGTAACAACATGTCTATCATCATTGCGTATTGCATTCATCCTGCGTGGATCAAATCTCTATATCCAAGTTTTTCAGCCAGCCTGCGGCGGCAGGTATAAGTTTGTGGGCTTCCGACATTCCACCGGGAAAACAGCGAAATAGGCATTCGTTTACCACATGGGAAAGTACTGTATAAGGAATATTTCCTTATATCCCTGACATTTGGGGGATATTCTGATAAATATATCTTTATCCGCAACCCGGTATTTCCTGAACCCAAAGCATGGATCTTTGCGAAGAAGACTTTACAGAATACCAAACTGACTCACACAACAATTTTATAGTTTGTTTTTATGGTTTTGCCATTCGCGAGAAACCATAGGCAAGTTGACTACCAAATTTAATACCAAAGACAAAATATAAATCAACTGCGACTGGCCAGAAATGTGCCTCTACCAACCCGCTCTGAATCAGACTGAAGACTTATGGGATAGTACCTCAATTTCATTAATATTTTTACCTATCAGAAGGGCAGTATAGGCTAAATGAAATAATATTACCTATATACTTGCATGGTACGTACCAGTATGGAAAATCAATGCAAAAAATGTTGTTAATTTTGTAGATTTTTCTCTAACCTTTATCTACAGATTGTGCCTTTATCTAATATTGGACATAGATTTAGTTTTGTTTTTTTAGTTATTTTTTTGTGTACTTATTTATTTTATTTCTTTTTTAAATTAAGTAGCACCTTGCGCAATATTGCGTGTAAATAAATGATTTTTTTCTTTCTATATGTCAAACGTACGAAAGAACGTAAAATATTCTGTTTATTAATAGTACTTAAAATAATAAAGGACTATTGTGTGAACTTTTTCCTAGGAGCGCGTGCGACAATGCGTCTTCTAAAACGCATCTGTTCGGTGCGTGAAATTCAAACGAGCTACGCGTTCGAAGCTGTAAGACGGTTTCCTACAGTTATTTCTTAGTACTGTGTTATTACAATTTTCGAACTAAGTACCTACTAGGATGTAGCTTACTCTTGAATCACAAACTCAATCCTAATCCTGGTTTTCTAAGCTATAATCAGCCAGGACAAGCACGCGCCGCACGAATAGCATATAATAGCCCTGCAGCATGAACTTTGTAATGAGTTTGTATTGTTTTAGAATCAGGATTGGGTTCGTGATTAAAGCTTAAAAGTTCGTATTAAGACACCTATCGTTCTTAACTTAACTTCAATTTTTTTAAATAATGATATCGAATTTTATTCGTTATAACATTTTATGTGCTAGATGAAGTTATAACGAATAAAATATAAGAAAAACTTTTTTATACGCAATAACAGTTTACTAGATAGCCAGCACATCATTGGTATTAGATTTAAAGCAAAATCATTCATACTACTACAAATTTAAGGTGTATAATAGTTTCCACTAACTGCCGTTGGTCAGTTCAAAGTAATTATAAGGTATCAAGGCAACACTCCATTCACCGGGTACCTAGAATTGTCGTGCAATACCTCGCACTTATTTCGTCCACTTAAATACCAAAGGAACGGAAATAAAACACTTCCTAGTAGCCTCTTAGTACCTACGGAAAAGTTTTGTTTAAAACAACTATGAGTTGACTCATTCAACATAATTCTTCAACACATTCTCGCCAGCGTTGTACTTAGATGGAAATTTTCACGCAAATTTTATGCAAATTGCAGTTTCTATTTTAGGGTAGTTACTTGTTACCTTATAACATCGGTTCAGTTTTTCCTGTATATCCCGTAAAAATGGCCTATATCTTTATATCTATCTATCTTTCTTTCTATCCATCTATCTATCTATCAATATATCTATCTTTCTATTCCCAGGTTCTAGACAAAAGTTCCTCTTTGTCATATTTTATTACAATAGATTCAGTTTCAGGGTCCCATATCAAATCCAATAATATTATCCTAACTTTATCTTGTAATACACACATCAGAAATGTCTAGAGATCAAACATATTTTGCTAGTTGATTTATTATATCAAGGTAGTGCTCGTAAACTACATTAAGTACCTATCTTTTTTGTAACCCTTTATTTAAAAGAGCAACCAGGAGTTTCTTGCCAGATTCTTCTCCATGAGGGGTAGGCTGCCCTGAACTGGCAACTAGAGTCACTCTTATACTTATGACTATTCATAAGTGCCTAAAATGGTCTACATGAATAAAGCTATTGTGATTTTGATCTATAATTTATAAGAATCTAAGAATACAGTCTTTCTTCTTTATCGTATGGTTGATGAACAACCTGGTATCAGAGTTTAAACCACCCGTCGGGATCCGACATGGCTCTACACACCGTTGAATATTTCTTAAGTGATCTAGGTTTCACGATGTTTTTCCTTATCCGTATAGCAAGTGATAATTCATTTCTAATACGCATATAAATTAAATAAATTTAGATGTGCGTGCTTAGATTTCGAACCTACGATCTTTGACTTGATCATACAATTAGGCTACCACTGATTATACAATACAGTTTAAAAAAAGGATATAAACGTACGAAACGTACTAATAATAATATTCTCCCGACCGAATTTCGGTCACAGCGGCCAATCTCAACGGAGACTAGCCAATTACGCAGGAGATATTATAGTGCACAAGTGTGTGCGCAAACACAGGTGCACTCTCTATTCCCTCACTCTCATTGTCCGATGGGACGGCCTTCCGACACGATCGGAGAGAGATCAGGCGCAGGGCCAACAGCTTTACGTGCTTTCCGAGGCACGGAGTAAGTGATAATTAATTTATAAAACGCACATAACTTACGAAAAGTCAGAGGTGCGCGCCTTGGGTTCGAACCCGAGACCACTGACTTGCCAGTCAACGGTCACCACCACTAGGCTATCACGACTTGAAACGTACTACAGTAATTAAGTCGCGAGTATTAGCGAGCATCATAGTCTCATTAAATTCCCGTAATATGACGTCACACTTACGTAACACAACGGAACACTGATAGAATGTAGGTATTTATTATTGAATGACGTCAAAATAATAGCTGGTAAGTATGTCTAAAGTCTAGACCTCATGCACATAGAATTAGAAATGCTCTAGAAAAGACTTTGCTGTTCGTCATCGGTTTTTCCCTCACTTTACCATACATAAAAAGCAGAATAGATATTCAGTCACTTGTAAAATCGAATCAAATTATATCCCAAATTTTATATTGTGTTTAATTTCTTGTATAATGATAGTAGTCTGTGTCCTTTTCTATACACCTGACAACTGCAAATTTTCAGGATGATCGGTTCAGTGGTTCAGGCGTGAAAAGGTAACAAACAAACAAACTTAATTTCGCATTTATAATATTAGTTAGGATTTATAAAAATAGTGTTCAAAGGTTAGGCTCAGTATAATGGTAAAAAATCGGCATACTACCATGGTAATCGGTGTACAAACAAAAAAAAGAAGTTTAATTTAAAACCATAATAATTATTTCCATTTCCACACCGATGGACGGTAGCATATATGTGACGAATTAGAAAAAAATCATTTTGTAAAGGAAAAAAGATAGAAAAACATTTACTTATCATAGACTTGCATTATAAGTAAAAGAAATTACATGTACCCACTGTACTGTACCTACGAGACCACAAAAGCCGTTAG
Organism: Protodeltote pygarga; assembly: GCA_936450705.2. Lineage (NCBI taxonomy): Eukaryota > Metazoa > Arthropoda > Insecta > Lepidoptera > Noctuidae > Protodeltote > Protodeltote pygarga. Next base: position 11,975,820 of record OW388265.2, on the reverse strand, counting down.
TAAAAGGTAGACATACAAACTAAACTTATAATTTGTAATTTTTGTAGGATATATCTATAACTGCAAGTACCTATATCACATGTACTGCTCTTAGTTGAGATGTCTGCGGTTTGATTTTTTTTAAATTATGGTGTAAATTGTATTTACTTGTGCAATCTCCTATTTGAGTCACTTTGTGGTCAAACATTCTTAACAATGCCTAATACCTAATCCTTGAGACGTTTTGTATGATATATTTTGTACAAATAGTAACTTTTTGTCAAATATAAATGGTAAAATAGAACTGATGTAAAACAATCCAATCTCTGAAATATAGAACTTTTGTTATTAAGTAAATAAAGAATATTATTTACATATACAAATTTATTAGCCCAGCTGCTTATTATACTATGTAGTTATATACCTAATTATAAAGAAATATATACATAAAGAAAACTAAAACGCTGTCTTCTGGTAGCGTGCTCAAAATACTGGTAACATTGTCACGTTGGATGGCTGTGAAAATATAAAATGAGCAAAATCACATAGTACCACCAGCAACGTATTTACCCTAGGGCCAAAAGGGCCATGGTCCGGGGAGGCAGGCTGCGAGGGGCGCGTGGCGCAAACTGCATCTAATATTATACTCTTACAACCATTTAATACACGGTTGTAGGTTGGTTGGCTGGTTAAATAAGTTTGTTAATTTAATAAATGATTGTAAGTTTGATGTCTTGATGTCCAACAAACTTACAATCCTCGCGGCAAGGCTATATGAGGCGGTAAACCTTAGGGGCCCAGGGTGCTGAATCTTAAAATACGCCACTGCTTACCACATCAACAATATTATACGTACTAGAATTTTGCCCTATCTACGTCATGTGGATCTGTACCCACTTCCTACAAGAGCCTAAACAGACATCCTACATAGATACGGTCATGACACAAACCCACAAAATTTCCATAGTTCGAAGACCTTCTCTAGTAATCTGTTAATATGTTAGTTACATCACAATATTCATTTGTTTCAGTTTTTATCTGTTTTGATAAAATCAACGGCGTATTTCCTCGTTTTATTTCGAAACTAGTTTTAAAAAATATAAGCTATGAGGATACAGGTATTTATTACAAAATATTAATCGGTTCAACTAATTCCACATTATATGTATATCTATAAGATAACATACCACCAACACATAATATTATTTTTTCTAAAATCTATAATAAAGATAATACTATCTTATTGTACATAATTTTTTCAATAATCTTTAAAACTTAGATAATGAGACGTTTTATTTATTTTGCGCATAAATCATGAAGGAATACTTAAAGGTCCTAAGATAATCCCCTGCGGCAGACTTTAAGAGTAACCTTGAATCATGCGTTTGTTATCTGCCAATCGCAATTTTTTTTTTAATATCTATTATTACTAAACAATACTTATATAAAACTATAACACTATAAAATACTTTTAGAACTTTCAGTATGGAAATGGATGTGCAATGTCTATCTAATGCATTATAAAAAACTAACGGAATAAGGAGTACTCAATTTCGATTTATTTCATAGAGTTTTTTTACATTGTATTTACATTTCATTTTAGAATTGTATGTACATACCCTCTACATTTCTAAAAGAAAAAAATCAAGCTTACAATGCATGAAATAGACACATTGAAAAAAATTTCATAATCTCATTCTTAATTTCATTCAATATTAATGCAATTGTGTCAAAATCTTATGTCAAAACTCATAAATATGTCATGAGCTCTAAAATGTGCACCTGTGTTCGCGCACACATTTGTGCACTATAATATTATCTTGGCTAACCTCCGTTTTAGACCGTTAGCAGCTGTAACCAAAATTCGGTCAGGCGAGGCTCAATAGACAGATTCACTAGATCTAATATCCTAACATAGTGTTGACGACCTGACATGCTTATTATAAATATCCGGGGTGCTTATCGAACGGCCATGACTTATAGACTAGTTTAACTTCGCCACCGACATTTAAATGAGTTGTGATTCATCCAAAAGCAAGTTTTTTAACAACTTTACCATCTTTACCGGCGTAAAATGTATCATCAAGTACTTATGAAATAATATTGACACTTATATTAATCATCATCATCTAGTTCTAAATAAACATATTCAAAGTTCATCTCTGATTCATTTTTAATGTTCAATGATTCTCTTTTTTAACCGACTGCAAAAAAGGAGGAGGTTCTCAATTCGTCGGAATCTTTTATTTTATGTCTTTGTTGCCCTATTAATCGAAAATGCCTGGACCGATTTGGAAATTATTTTTCAACCCCCGACGCAAAAAGAGGGGTGTCCTAAGTTTGACGTGTCTGTGTCTGTATGTCTTGTCTGCGTGTCTGTCTGTGGCATCGTAGCTCCTGTATGTACGGGTGAACCAATTTTGATTTAGTTTTTTTCGAGAGTGTTCTTAGCTAAAAAAAATAAGGTTTTTATAACGGGGGTTAATAATTTTTAATTTATAGTTATGTTTGAAGGGGTATAGTCCCATAGTCATCAGGTCAGGATCTGATTAAATTCAAAATTAACGTTTCTGTGTTATTTCTAGCTTTTTAGTGTTTGAAGTTACGCCATGGTTTCCGGCCTAAGAATAGAACCAACTCTACTCGTCCCGCGGGTATCGTAATCCGGATCTTCCCGTTCAGCATCCTTCTGTGTATCAGTAATCATCTGCTATTGCAATCTGCCCAGCGCAGCGTGGTAAATATAGGCAACTACCTCCAATGAGCGCACAATAGTGGCGTGCATTAGGAGAGGCCTAAGTTCAGCAGTGGACTAATACAGGTTGTTTATGAGTGTTTGAAGTTTAATTTCTTTTGATATTTTTTGTCGTAGGTATATATTTATATCATTATTAATATAATATAAATATCAATACCAGATTCAATCTAACATTCTAGCAAATATCAATAGCTGATTCGAGAAAGCGTAATAAACAAATGAACGGACAGGTAGTCACTTTCGCATATTATATTAATTATGATTGCGGTTTTTTTTTACTGTGATTTAATGTATTTGGTACATATGTTTTATTTTTTAATTTCTTTGTGGTTTTTTTATTACCAAACCACTACCTACCTTCGTCTCGGGTTTCCCCTTAGCAACGATTAAGTTTATCGTCAATTGACTCATCTTGTTTCTTCATCGAATGATTGAAGAACAACCTGTTGTTTGAGTTTAAACCCGTAGGTCTTTAGCATGGCTTTACAGGCCGTTGAAATTTTTTTCTGATGTGCTGGTTTCCTCGCGATGTTTTCGCTCGCTTTTGCCTCAATTTTTCTTCTTTACGCGAATGATTCATTTCTAAATACGTTCATAAATCAAAAAAGTCAGAGAGTGCGTGTCTGGGTTCCAAACCTACGACTTTTGACTTAGCAGTCCAGTCATACCTCTCAGGCAACCTGGGCAAGTGCCCAGGTCTCCAACATACATAGGACTATGGGTACTTTTTTTATAAATTTTAGCTTTCTGCACTTCTTCTCCATTTAAACTTTTACTATTCCAAGTTCCACACTCCTCCGTGCGCGCGATATTCAATATTGAAATATATTAATATAATATATATTGAAATATATTATATATTTTTCCTAGACAAATTCTATGTGTGGATTTTTCTGTAGCAATTTTTGAAATTCACGTAATTTCGCGATTGGACCGGTGTTCCGCCCTTAAAAAGGGATCCACCAGTTTTCGCTTCACGTATTATTATATACCTAGATATAATAATAATAATTGTATAACTTTTTTAATTTCATGTATTACCTTTACTAAATATTAGTCATTACTATTGCCAAATTAGTCACATGTGCTCACGTCAATGGTAAACACACACAAACAAACACATAACAGACATAATCTTAACGTAACAACTTATCTGATAACGCACTAATCTTATTTATTGAACATAAATATTTTGGCGGCGTGTGTTCCGATTCCGAGTTTTTGGATCAAGTTCCTCGCGAGATTCTGCTCCATTAAGATTACCATTAAGACTGCCTTTGGAACTGGCAACTAGAGTCACTCTTACAATAAACAATATTAGAATTATGATTATTCAAAAGTGCTTAAAGATCTACATGAATAAAAATATTTTTGAATTTTTTTTTGCCTATGGCAATAAAATTGCCAACTGGTTAAAAAGTATACTTATTTGATCCTCTTTTCAGAAACTTTCACATTTTTTATATATTAGTAGGATAAGATATATTATATTGATTTTTTAAATGCCTTAGAAAAATGATGATAAAAAGACCTTGTAGAGAGGGAATTTGAAATTTGATACGATACGATAGCTCAGTTGTTTAGAGTATTGCGACGGAACGGCAAATATCGTGAGTTCAAACTCCGCTCGTATCCTATCTCCTGTTCGATTTTTAAATTTTTTCATTCTATATTTTGTCGTGGTGGCACTTTACGTATGGACCCGCTTTGCAAGCACGTGGGTTGGGTTCGAACCTGGTATGTACCGATGTCACTTTTTTAATGTCATAATATACTTTCTTAGTTGATCTGAAACACCACTGACTAACGGTGAAGGAAAACATCGTAAGGAAACCTGGATTTAATAGTCTGAAATCGCCAACACGCAGTGAGCTAGCGTGGTAATTAATGCTCGATCCTTCTGTATGAGAAGAGGCCTTTGCCCTACATTGGGAAAGTTACAGGCTGGTTTATTTATTATAATATATATTTTGCTATGGCCATCTCACTATTGACATACTACATACATACATTCATCATTTCCCAGAATTTCTTATAGGTACCTACATGCTTCATATACAATCTGTATGTCAATACAAGACGTTTCTGAGATAAGGCACGTCATCTTACGCGTTGACAGATCCTTTCAACAATTTTCTCCAACCTTCAACTGGAGTCTCACTTTAAAACAATGACGTCATAATCTAGATATAGAATATACCTACCATGACACATCACATTTTATTTGGATCATTTTAAGCACTGATAATAAAAAAAACATGCGCATTAATTACCTAAGAACCTCTTTCTTTTTGGAATTCAGAGTCAGATGCTTTTTGGCAAATCAAGAAGTCGCAAGTTCCAAGCCATCTATAATTATTTAATAAGAAAATTTTAAAAAAGCAACAGACATGGATGGGGTTCGAACCTACGATTCGAATCTCGACGACTCTACGAGTGTCGACGCTCTAACCGCTAAGAACTGATTGCCTCCTAAAATTTGGATGGACATTAAAAATTGAGGTTGTATACTGGACTGGGGACTTTACCTAGTAAGTTGCGAATTCAAATCCCGCGCGTTAAATTTTGAACGTTAGTGTCCTAAAATACATATAAATGTTTATGTACCATATTACACATATTTATAAAAATATAATTACATTATGCTATACCGATACCGATACCTTAAAAATAACTCATAAATTAATAAAATAATAAATAATATGTAGAATTTAAATTTAATCATTTTAAACTAAATGCTCAGAAATTATTGCTAATAGCTCTACAAATTAGCAGAGCGTCTCTCTAGAACGCGCTATTCGCTCTGTCAGATTGATTCGGTTCGGCCAAACCCCAGTTTAGTGTAAGTAGGTAAGTATATCTTCTGATTGCCTTAAAACGCAGACATTTAACGCATCATCGGACTAAAATAACTAGCTTTTGTGTATGGGTGCGCTCGACAGGACGATCTTTACCAAGCTACTATAAGGTCTAACTTAATTAATGTAAAATATTTTGGGAGGCAGCCCTGTCGATTGCTAAGCTGTTTTGTAACATAAAATACCTACATTAATATTTTTTTTTGTTCTGAGGGTCTGTGAAATGTAATAAAAATATGTACCTGTAATAATTAATTATTCGATTTTTTTTATTTCAGTGTATACTCGTACTAGTTCAGTATAATATTTAGGAAATTTGTTACTTTGAAGATAATAAATAAATAATCCAATAAATTATTATCTTATCTAATAAGAAATTATATTTAAACAAGATAAAGTAAACTTTTTATTTAAATCCAATATATATTTAGTTATCTGAATAATATAGAAGTACTAATGTATATCTATATGGAAGAGATGGTTCTTCTATCTATATTACATACCTACCTAATTTTCTTAAAAATACGTCATGCTAGAGGTGCCTACAATTACCGATAATTACTATCGGTACGTTAGTTAAAAGTTTGTGGTTACATGTCTGTGCTCGTGACTGTACAGACAAACGAGCCAAGCAGTACAATGTATACGTAATGTAGACAAACAATGGGAGCCATCAACCGTGTATTTCAGTCATTCAATCCGACTGCAGTCGTACGGTCAGTCGCGTCGCTCGTATTGTGCATCACCCTGTTTAAGTGCAGTTTTGAAAATTAAAAAGTTTTGTGATATTACTTGGGTGAGTCTCTTTTTTTATACAAAAAAATGATCTGAAAATGTTTTCAAAATAATACGTTTTAAATAAGTCGGTAAAATAAGGTCTTTTTGTAATAGTTCTTTTTTTAGCAACTTAAGTTTGTATGCGTTTACCGACTCAATGATTGGTGTATATTGACGTATGAAGCCGTCGCTCGAAGGTATACAGCGTCACGTACTACGTCATCGTCATCGCTTGCCTATCCGAAGGTAAATACTCGGTAAAAACATTCGTGAGAACTAAAAAAATTATGTTTCTAAAAGTTTTGATTAGATAGTTTAGAAAAAGATAAACATAGGTTTTTCCATGAATTTGAAAGCACGACTTAATATTTTTCTAGATCGTGTTATTAGGCGTTACAAATAAATAAACTTCAGCAAAGGGAAGCTCATTAGCTACCGCACCTCTCCGCTCCGCTGCCCAGAGCTGCGGTTCTGTAGAAATTGCTAAACACGAAAAATTTATCGCGTGCGTGTGCCCTAAAGGCTTTCATGTGACGTAGCGAGCGGGCTCGTCGGTTCAACCAATCACGGCGGTGACTGATCCATAAAAACGTCAAGCGTGAAGCGGAAAGACCAAACGAGAATCGTACGCGAGGCAGATCGCACGCCAGTGTCAAACGACACGCGCTACATTCGTTCGCAATTTAAAATTTACGCTCGTTTACGTTCAGTGTTGTGAAGTTCCCATTTCGGAATATAAAAAGTGAGTAAAAAGGAATAGAAATATTTTTCCGCAATTTTTTTCCGTTTTTTCTCTCGTGGGTGTCCAGTCGGAACCGGTGCGTAATCAGATGCTGGATTAGTTCAAGTGATATTAACTTAGATCCAAGTAAGCGATAAGTTTTTTTTATATCATTTTGTACAGGTATTTTGGTTGCAAACTAAATTTTCGGCTTGGTTCCAAGTGGACATTCATAGATGTAATAATTAAGTCGCAATAAGTTTGTTTATTTTTTTCGTATGTTTGTATTAAGATTTGGCAAAGAAGTTGAGAAGTGCTTCTCAACATTGTGGTGAATAACGTAACTCTGATAAAAGATGCAAAAGTATATTGCCACCAAACATTTGAGAAACACTGTTCGCAAGTTGCAAATCCTTAACAAATTTAGCCAGCTAACGATTGAGATACGCTGGCTTAACTTGTATCATAACAACGGTTATTTTTAAGATTTATCACGTAAGTTATTATCTACATTATCTTTAAGATCTGTCAACAGAGATAAAAATCTTTATCTCAATAAATATTTGGGATATCTAACAATATTATAACGTAATCTCATTTCATTGTATAATCCGATCTCTAAAATTTTTTTTCTTCGTCTGAATTCTAAGCCCATATAAAAATGCAATTATTGTCTATGCAAAACATGTTAAGGACATGACACACTTAATGAAAAATAATCGCAAACGTTGTGACACATAAAAATGTGTCATTTTTATCACATTATCAGTTAAACGTAACATAAGAATTAAATAGAGCCACTTGCAGGATAAGTAGAGATACTTAGTTCATAGCAAATGATCTCACGTGAACAAACCAAACTAAAGTAAATAAAAAATCGAAAGTTTGTTTAGTTTATCTAAAGATTTTACAAATAAACTCTCCAGTTTACACAGATAATGAAATCAAGTGATTTTATTCTAAGAAAGAAATGATGTTTAAAGTTTAATTCAAACGCAAAATTAGCCAATCTTTTGAGGAAACAGTATCTACCTACATTAAAGTTGACGTCAAAATCAGAATATTTTTATTCAAGTAGAGCATTTGACACTTATTAATAATCATAATTCTAATCCTACTAATATTATAAATTAGATAGTTTGTTTGAACGGATGGATGTTTTTTACTCTTTTACGCAAAAACTACTGAACGAATTTTGCTAAATCTTTACAGTAATACAGCTGATACATTAAATTAACACTTAGGTTACAGTTTATCAACTTACCACGCGAGCGAAGCCGCGGCTGGAAGCTAGTATTATTATAAGAGTGACTCTAGTTAATCACTTGACATCGAATCTAACTTTACGATTTTTTTACTTAAAAAAAGTAATAATCATAGGTATCTGAGAAAAATTAAAAATCAATTTTCACAACCAATTGCCGAATCTACAACGGTACACTTATAACTTTCAAGCCCTACTGGCTGACGTGACGAATTTGTCACAGTGACAGAAATCAAAAGTGTGCATTCACCTTTAGGTACTCTAGTCAGCCTATTAAACTTTATTGTAACCTGTACAGCATTCTAAGCTTGAGCTGTTAGCACTTTGATACATTATTCAATGATATAATTAAATTTACCATAAAAGGTTTAGTATTGACATATCTATAAAGTACTGTCAACGACAAATCAGTGGTGAATATTGTAAAATTTATATGAAGCACTAGCTTCCCCGCTTTGCCCGCTTGGTATGTTGATAAATTGTAGCCTATATATTATTCTGATGTATAAGCTATATTACTGTAAAGTTTCATCCAAATCCGTTTAGTAGTTTTTGCGTGAAAGAGTTACAAACAACCATTCATTCATAGTTTCATACATACTTTCACATTTATAACATTAGTAATACGCGAAACCAATACTAAATTTTAAAATTTTTGGAGAAGAAAAACAACAGTTACAGGCAGGATTTCAACCTGAGCTTTCAACCTGAGCTTTTCGTAGTCCGGTACATTCTATTGAAATTCTATTCTAAATTCAACCGTCTCAGACTCAATTATTTTTTAAATAAATTTAAGTATTTGCAAAGTAACAAGAATAACCCTAAAACTGTTTGCTCATCCAATATAAAACATTAATACAAATTATCATCATATAATGCGCTTAAGGAATGCATTTAAACGATCAAAGATCTATTTTGTCACCATTCTGACACCTTTCTCTGACGACGTCATAAGATGACGCAATACAATGTTACTGTTTCGCTATGATGCTGGGCATGGCGTGCGGGTGTCGTTTACACCTTTATCTAAGGTATGCGTATGAAAATACCGACGCCGTCTAGTAAAAAATAAAACTAATTTCTGGGTTCTGGGTTCTGTGATAATCACTCAATAGTTTAGCGGTTCAATCGTGAAAGCCACTATGACCGTTGACTGGCAAGTCAGTGGTTTCGGGTTCGAACCTAAGGTACCTCTGACTTTTCGTAAGTTATGTGCGTTTATAAATTAATTATCACTTACTCCGTGCCTCGGAAAGCACGTAAAGCTGTTAGCCCTGTGCCTGTACTCTCTCCGATCGTGTAGATTGCCGTCCCATCGGACTATGAGAGTGAGGAAATAGAGAGTATGTGCACCAGTGTTTGCGCACACACTTGTGCACTATAATATACCCTGCATAGTTGGCTAATCTCCGTTGAGATTAGCTGCTGTGACCGAAATTTGGTCAGGAGGAAATTATTAGTGTTAACGGTAATAATACAGTGGCAAGACACTTGAGCAAGTCATTGGTCATAGATTTGAGCCCGGTACGACTTTTCCGGTCTTTAATTTTTGGATTCATGTGCGTATTACAAATTAAATCACTTGCTTAAACAGTGAAGGAAAATATCTTGGGTAAAAATTGCACTTTAGAGATTTTTTAACGGTGAGTAAAGCTAGGACTACGGGCGGTTTAAACTCTGACACTATCAACCATACGATACCATAAAGAACCTATACTGGAAATAGACCTATAAGTACCGCTAGCATGGCGTTAAGCAGTTACATCCTAACCCTTTAGTACTACTTAGCGTAAAGGTGGGCGATAAAGTACCAAATAAAACATTCTGTTACACCAATAAACTTAACGATGCTGAAATACTAGCTCATATAAAGCCTTTAGGTTCTGTAGTTGCTTCGCTACAAAAGCTTGAACTTCTAAGTAAAAAAAAAGTATTTCTTTGTAGTTTTTTTTATTGATTTAGTGAAAGCAATATAAAGTAACTGTAATAGCCTGACGGAAAGAAGAACCAATAGAAGTTTTAGATTTAGTAGATGAGAAGAGATGCTTATTAAAAGCTATAGAAAATAGAAGAGGAAAGATGATAGGACACTTGATACGGCACGACACCTTTATTAAAAACATCATAGAAGGCAAATAGAGGGAAGGAGAGGAAGAGATAGACTAAAGAGAACCTAATTTTAAACAAATTCAGGAAAAAGCGAATGTCATGTCGTATCAAAAAGTTAAAGAATTGGCTAAGAATAGAGAAACTTGGAGGAACCTCCACTGACAAGAGCAAAGCTCTTATAAAAAAATAAAAAATAGCCTAGTGGTGTGACCGTGGGAGTACCAAGTAAAGGGTCGTAGGTAGAAATACGCGCTCCACTTACTCTCCACACGATATGGATCAAAACTCTTAACATTTTAATCATTACTTTAATGTATATCGGCTTGATTAGCCATGAGCGGAGGTGCAACCAATCGGACGCTATATAAATCATCTCATGTAAATGTTTATAGGCCTTTGATGCTGATGATGAATGTATAATATCTCACTCCTACATTAAAACTTCAACCCGAACGAGTAAATTTGCGCGTATTCTATGAAAGATTTTTTTGGAAAAAAAAGTTTGTATTAAAATAGCAATAACTAAATTGTGCTAAATGCGAAAGTAAGTTTGTTTGTTACCTTTTCACGCCTAAAACACTGAACTGATCATCCTGAAATTTTGCATCGTTGTCAGGTGTACAGGAACGGACGTAGGGTACATTTTACCCCGAAAAATATACTGTTCCTGAGAAAAACAACAATGGTGCTAATTCTCTTGCACACGCTCTAAACTAATTTAGACTCGCCATCTCTCTTTCTAACAGGGATCATAAGAAAAGGATAGCAGATTTTTAGAGCTGTCAAACTAGTCCATTTGAGTGATGTCAACGAGAATTTAGTCGGCATGTCGTAGCTCTCGTCTAATTTTACGTCAATTGCAAGGAGGTAGACTAATTTGACAACTCTAATTTGGTAGTCCAATTTGCTGTCCTTACTCAATAGTGTTTATTAGAAAGAGATATAGTTAGACTAAAATTAGTTTAGCGGGATGTAAAAGAGAATTAGTACCAATAACGTTCTTATAATAAAAGATGGCGCCACGTGTCATACACCAAGCGTTAACGCAAGCGTAGCCACGGGCTAAAGTTAGTTTAATATAAGTAACACTCGATGAAATGCATCCCGTCCCTTCTCTTTACGAGTTAACGGTAAACACAAATTCTAGTCTAAAAATAACTTTCTTAGATTTAATTATACACGCCTACATCATAGGGTTAATCAAAGTGTCTTCTAAGGCTGTTTTTAAAGTATTTATAATCAATTCACTGCTGTATTAGCCTAGTAGTATGATTGTATGAACGATGACTGGCGAGTCATAGGTCTCAGGTTTGAACTTTGAACTCTGATTTTCCGGATATTATGTGCGTAGGTATTATAACTTAATTATCACCGGTTCCGTGCCTAGGGAAGCATGTTAAACCGTTGACCCCGGTTGTCATGAAGTAGTCAGTACAAGTAGCCCCCTGTGCGGAGCTCTTATCTGAGCAATCGAAATGCTATCCAAATGTAATGATTTTTTCTTAGAAAATGGATGTCATTTTCAAAAAAAGAACATTACATTTGGATCGCATTTAATATCGCATTTGGTTCGCATTAATTGGGATGGCAATAGGCTCGCCCCCTATTAAATGGGACTTATAACATAACCGGCGAAACGTGGGTGTACTGCATACACCTCTGCCTACCCCCTCTGGGGAATACAGTATGTTGTGTATAAATCCCGAAATTTTTCACTACTGGTGATATTGTAGCCAAGAATTCGCAAGGACTGTAATTTTTTTTTTTAAGGTATCAATTTAAAATGTTGGTAAGTATAATGTATTTGGGATTTATTCTAAACAAAATAACCATCCATTGTTTAACCATGGTAAACTATGCACACGGTATCCAGGTACGTATAGTATCTAACTGCAGCCCGCTAGGGGTCACTACAGAGATAAGCAAAGTAATTCTTGGAAGGACCAGCCGGCGCTCGCGTGGGGTCCGTCCGAGGGATCGAGTGCGTGTGCGTTGATGTCTTTTCTATAAGAACGCGAAATTTCAAATTTCGAATTCGAAATAGAATTTGTAAATGAAGTTTTTTTAGTATTTTTATTTTAAGATTATTTTAACTTTATATTTAGGGTTGCCATTTTTTTATTTTAGGGGTAATAATAATAATATTTTTTTATGGTTTTAATAATTATTGGAACAGGTAAACTGTTAGTTTTTATTAGTTGGTTGGGAATTTAAATGCGTCTTTGGCTCGTGTTAGCTATTAATCTAATTAATAAATAATATGATTTTAATTTATTTTAAATTATGCGGTTTTATAATTAAAGTCATTAAATTATTATAGTTTCTAGTATTAACGAAAAAGATTAAATAATATTATTTAAATGTCATATCAATTAAAAATTAATTGAGCATTTTTTTGTAATAGGTGCCGACAAAAGAAAAGAAATAGGTACCTACCTACTTCTAAGAAAAACTCCCATTTCACATGGTATCAGATTACTATAAGGACATTGATACCTAATACACAGATATTCAGTAAAAATAATAAAAATACAGTGATAGAGTTTGCACAGGTGTCCCAAAATTAATTAGTGAGTTGTAAAATTAACATAATTTTTTATAAAATTATATTCTAATAGGTTATCACTTAACATAATGCGAAAGTAATCTGTCTGTCTGTCTCGTACAGTTTTAGGGGTATCTGATGAACAGATTTTAGTCGGAATGTTTAATTATCGAATTCTGAATTAATACTATAACTATATTTAATTTTCAGTTAACATTTCTTAATAACAAGTACTTATAAATTTAAAAAAATAACTGATACAAATTAATTGTTTTTATTTAAGAAAGAAAACACTCGATTTTTAAATTAAAAATTTTATGTAATAAAAAAAAAAATCTTTTCATAAATCTGCTTGGGAACTACGATGCCACAAACACAGATACACTCAGGTTAAAGATATAACACTCGTTTTTTTTAATCAGGGATTAAAAACATAAAATTTACAAGTCCTAGGTTAATTACTGTAAAAATGTACAATGTAAAAGTAGAATTTTAATTTTCTTGAGAATAAGAGCGAATCAGTAAATAACAATGCATTTTAAATGTGTGTTAATCTGGCAAATCTGGGTTAATTTCGTTCACATTTGTTCATGTTACTCGTTACTAAAGATCTTCAACGTGCTGCTGTGGGACAACTCATGTTGGCCAGCAAAAACTTAGCCTAATGAAATAAAACAAATGTAAACTTTAAACATAAAATAATAATAAACTTAAAAAAAAATAAAACAAAATACTTAGGCAACAAAAATATAAATAATTAAAAAGGCTAGAAAGCAAAATATTAGCAGCCCTACATCAACAAGGTAATAATAATAAAGATGATTAATATTCTTGCAAATAAAATTTACGGTTAAAATATTAAATCATCATTTTTGTTAAAAAAAAGGTTGAAGACCCCATGGCTATTTAAAGGCACTAATAGTCGTTATTTTAATAATTTAATTATAGAATATTCTAGTGGCTCGTTGCAAGAAGCACCCTTCATGGAGAAGACAAAACATAAACTGGCTTAAACTTTATTATCGCTCTCATTTATAAACCTAGAGATTAGTAATATTTATTAGAGGTTTACTAAGAAATGATTTTTAAAATAGAGGGTGAAACACATAGTCGATTCGGCTCATTCAGTTCGGTATTTTAGAAGAAATTTCATCGGGACTTCTTTGCCAAGCTTTGTCAAAGCTTTGTCTGGTGGGAAACACTCCCAAAAGCACATTGGGTGCTAACCGCTGCTACCTACTTTGTGACTTTAGTCCCATCATTAGGTAGTTGACTTTTACGATATGCACTGATAGCCTAGTGGTATGACCGTCGACTGATAAGCCAGAGGTCTCGAGTTCGATCCCAAGGCACGCACCTTTGACTTTTCGTAAGTTATGTGCGTATTATAAATTAATTATCAGTTGCTAAGACGGTGAAGGAAAACATCGTGATGAAACCAGCACACCTGAGAGATTTTTCAATGGTGTGTAAAACCACGTCAGAGGCCTACGGGTGGTTTAAACTTTGACACCAGGTTGTTAATCAACCATACGATAAGAAGAAGAAGACTATATGCAGAGAGATAACCGTTGGTATTATTAATTTCCGACATCATAGGATAAAAAGAATTCGCTGGCGTAAAGTGAGCGTATTAAATTCTTGGAGACATTCAGTAGAACAATGCTCAATGGTACATCTCTAAGTAAACAAAGAATAAAATAAATTATGCAATCTGATAGATAAAATGTAGCACTAGGTCTAGATATTGTTACTTATACATTGTAGACCGCAAAACAAATCACTACATCTCCTCGTGTCATCTAGTTTGTAAGTAACATTGCTTAGGATGTAACATGGACTTCGATCTTATAACACGAGTTAAACTCTTATAACATTTTATATAACATCTGTATCTTCCTAAAGGATAAACCTATTTTAAAGCCAAAAGATTGCTTTAGAAAATTAATAGTCATCGATGTTCATGAATTCCAAAAATCTTTTTAAGATCGCTGATGTTACAAAAATAAGTTAAGCCTGTCTTTTGGGAACTATAAATATTATGTAGATTTTCAATAATAACTCATATTAAACTTTAATAGATTTATATTATTTAATACTAACGAATGAGGGGTGCGAGCATGGAACTTTTTGTCGACTTTTAATCGAATATTTATCAATTTTAAATGTCAAGTTTGACATAAAGTTCATCAAAATGTGTCAAATTTGACGTTTAATATCGATATATTTTCGATAAGCTTTCGATAAAAAGATCCATGTTCGCACTAGAGGTCCGCGACGCCGCTGACTACACTCGTTCTTGAAAATGGACTCCGTTTGAGCCCGAAACTAGTCGGGCATTCCCGAAATCAATCCGTGAATATAGTCGACCTGTAGTAAGCCTGTAGTATTTAATTAAATTTTAGTATGACTTACGAAAGTTATTATTCTTTAATGAAAGACTGACTAAATATCTGTTTATGGGATATATGGGATAATAAACTTTATGTTTCTTGCTGTTGCTCCGTTCTTTTTTTAATTTCGATATTTTTTAATCTCAATTTTTTGTTTCTTTATTGACACGGTTACCGAAAACTAAACTAATATATTTTTCCGTATAATGTAAGTCAATAATGGACCATACATCTATAAATGTAAATACATGCTATCTGCTCGCACTCTGCACGAGGCAATGTTGTTGACATTAACGCTCTATATTTTTTATACTCTAAGATTCAAACATTATCTTGCTCCAAACAAATTATGTAGTACCTCCGGCAGGTTTATCAGCCCCAAGACAACAATATTAAACACCCATTTAAAATGTAATAAATTCAATACTGAATTTAAATTAATTTGAAGTGAAACATTATTTATTTATCATTATTTGAATACGTTTGAACACCTGTGTGTAACGCGATATGGTCGGCGGCACCGACTGACCATAAATCGACCAATAATTTGACCATAAACATGATGTTTTTTTGAATATCGGATGTCTTTGGGACCTTCAGGTAAGGTGGAGATTCCGAAAAAGGTTTTATTGATGTCAGTGATCAATTCATGTCAGTTTTAAAGATCCATCTAAGATTTGATCGATTTTTGTTATTTCTTTGAGCTTTGTGTACAACTAGTATTTCAGTTGTACACAACTTAAAGCTCAAGCTAGCATTTTTTTAAACACTAACTTTATTTTTATTTATAATTATTTAATAAGAAAATTTGAAAAAACAACTGATACGGGTAAGTAATAGATCATATAACAACAAAATCTCTAATATTTACAACATATAACAACGGAATCTATATATTTTTTTAATATAACGATCATTTAATATAATAAACGATTGATATAATTTTAAAATAACTAATTTTTATAAGCATAACATACATTTAATATAAAATCGTTTGACATACCACTCAAAAAGAGTAAATAACAAATGATATAAAAACTAAATCTCTAATATTTTCAACATATAACAACGGAAGCATCAATCGAAATTTCAAATCTCTTTTACACGCCTAAGGCGTGTGGCGACATCTATCGAAATACATTACGTATCCCGACCCAGTGCTTTAAACTTTGCAGTTTTAGTAGACACCGATGCGATATCACCAATTTTCTTAATATTTTTGTGAATTTTACATGTTATAGCACATGATAGCTTCATCATCTGCCTAGCCTTTTCCCAACTATGTTGGGGTCGGCTTCCAGTCTTACCGGATGCAGCTGAATACCAGTGTTTTACATGGAGCGACTGCCTATCAGACCTCCACAACCCAGTTACTGGGTTACACGATACCCCTTGGCAAGACTGGTTGTCAGACTTTCGGGTTTCTGACTACCCGTAACGACTGTCAAAGATCTACAATTGACAGCCGGGGCCAACAGCTTAACGTGCTATCCGAGGCACGGAGAGTGATAATTAATTTATAAAACGCACATAACTCACGAAAAGTCATAGATGCGCGCCTTGGGTTCGAACCCGAGACCTCTGACTTGCCAGTCAACGGTCACCACCACTAGGCTATCACGACTCTATGATACATGATCAGCACATGATAGCTTATTCAATATAATTATTTAATAAGAAAATTTGAAAAAACAACTGATACGGACGGTTGTTTTTTCAAATTTTGGGATACGGTGGCTCAGCGGTTAGAGCGTCGACACGGTATGTCGAAGATCGTGGGTTCGAATCCCATCCGTATCAGTTGTTTTTTCAAATTTTCTTATTAAATAATTATATTTAATAAGCTATCATGTGCTATAACATGTAAAAAATTCACAAAAATTTTATTTTTATTTTTATATCTATTTTTATAAGTTGAAATACTAACACTTTTAGAACTTGTAAACAGAGAGGGCTAAGGGCCTGTTTCATAGTCTATGGATAGACATTAATTTATGCAAATTCAAATATAAAACTTTTTTTTAAGAATTTGTAAGAAATTATCTATCAGGTTAATAAATGCAATTTTTCTAATCTACTTTATCTTACTTACTTCAAAATCAAAATATTTTTATTCATGTAGACCATTTTAGGCACTTATAAATAGTCATAATTCTAGTATTGTTATAAGAGTGACTCTAGTTGCCAGTTTCAAGGGCAACCTACCCCTCATGGAAAAGAATCTAGCAAGAAATTCCATAGTACTTCTTAAAATCGTTACCTCAAAATCCCTTCACATATTCACTATCACTTTCTGTTATCAGTAAAACAATCCTTGCAACCAGAACGTAATTAGCTACACCTCCACTCATGTCGTTAGTAAACCTACACCTACACCGTCTCTATATGATTACGCGGAACTGGCGTGGCATGTCACTTCGACACTGACACTTGACCTATCCAATATGCGGAATAATCTAGGTTTTCTATCAGAAACTGTTGGGAACAGAGCAAATATTACGATATAAATTAATTGTAGAACTTTTTAACACCCAACGCGAAAAGAGGGGTGTTATAAATTTGACGCGTCTGTGTTTTTATGTTTGAATTAGTTTTTTCATGATCATTTTATAACCATTTTCGTTATAGTTATTAGATATTTCTTAATATTTAAGTGAAAATTTTTACATACAATATTTTTTCTTTTTTTTTCAAATTTCTTATTAAATATTTATAGATACTTCTAAGTTAAATTTAGGTTAATATTTTACACTTTTGACGGTTTGTTGTTTTTTTTATTCTATAAAAGTTAAATATTTATTAAGGATTTTTTTAAATCAATTACATAGCGAAATAGTTTTAAAATCGGCTCTCTGTTATCTTTTTACAGCTTAAAATTTAAAACCAACAGGGCCGTTAATCTTGCAACACCTATAAATCCACCAGTTATACCAATTCTTAAACACTCTCGACTTTCTCAATATTCCAGACGAACGTAATTTTATAAATCAAAAACCCGTTGATAGCCGCGATTTTCATCATCATAATCCTCGAACCGGCTCGTGTGAAGTCGGGTATTCTCGGGTGTACTCGGAACGAGCGCAAGAGTCGCCATCAAGTCTCGTTCAACCCGCTACTTATGTTACAAACCAGATCTTGTTAAGTTATAGTATATGTACTTAATCTCATTTTCTTTTTATGTCATATTTATTCAGTTCAATATGTATTTTTGGTTGCTTTGGACTATTTTTAACACCCCCGACGCAAAAAGAGGGGTGTTATAAGTTTGCGTTTCTGTGTATGTATGTGACATCGTAGCTCCCAACAGATGAACCGATTTTGTGCTTTTATTTTTTATTTAAAAGGTAACATGATCGAGTGTTCTAAAAATATTAGTTTTTAAATTTTTTACTATACATATGATAGATAGATAGTATACATATGATATTGTTCTTCTATTGTTTTTTTATTGTCTGTACTCGGGACATCAAATCTGTTAGTTTTATTTAATTAGTTTAAATAGGATTTTTTATATTTTTTATTTATTTTGTTAGTATCTGATTAAAGGATTTATTACCAAATTTTCATGACAAACAACAATGGTTGTAACGTTTTAATTCGTTATTAGCGACTGCCCGCGACTTCACCCACAATATTTCGCTGTAAAACGTAGCTTGTCTCCTTTTCTAGGTCCTAGACTACCTCTTTGTTGAATTTCATTACGATCTGTTCAATGGTTACACCTATACATTGATGATGTTGTCTCCAATATCAAGATATTAAATACTTACTTACTTACACATAAAAATTGCATTATCAATGAGAGTAATGATATCAAAACTTTCTCATAGCAACTTGTGCCAACTTTCAAACGATATAATTCATAGATTTCAATGTATTTTCTTTATACCATCGCATATTAATAATGCTGACGCTGCATACAATCAGAGGCGGTCCTAGATATAGCAAAAGAGAGCTCCTATGTTCAGTCATGGATCGTGTCAGGTGAATACAGGACGACTATTATAAGAGTACTGGTTATGGTCTATGGAATTGGTTGCTAAATGGATAAGTTAACCTACCTTAAATAGATTAAGCCTTTGAACGCCACGGCGGTTACCGGTGACCGGAAAACAATAAAAATTGCATTGTGTCTGCGGCGTGGCAGTCAAAGTGTTAAAGCCGAAAGAAAACGGCGAAGAGCGCAACAATTGAAATTTAATTGGCGGTCCGTAAACCACTAGATAGACCCAAAATGTCGCCTTGATAACAGGCAGGCCTATCTGCCTTCTAAAATATTTCGCGACAACAATATAAGACCTTATACACATAAACGAGGATACCACGAGATAAGATACGTATTATTCAAACATAACTTGAAGTTAGTATTCATGAAAGGGACATACAGGTCTATTACACCCACATTGTGCCAGTAACGATCGAATTACGTCCTACGTAAGAAACGCAAGACTTTGAGATGGTCAAGAACATTTCCTGATAGAATATTCTAGTAGAATATTTTATAAACAATTTCGAAGATACTTAATTTCAACGCATCGGGCTTTTTATGGCGTTAGGGCCAGGCTACCCATACCATGCAGCATAAATTCCTCTCACAGAATATCAACGAGCAGTAACAGTACCTACCTATTCGTACTGTGTCAGTGAGGACAACCGAAAGCCTAATCCCCTTCAAAGTGTTGCGGGGGCCTATGTACGATGCACAGATATATTGAAAATATATCTGTTTATATTATATCTATGTCTGTGGTGCAACACATCGCTGATCACTTACCATCCGGTGACTATTCGTTTGCCCACATTTTCCAATTAAAAAATTTACTTTGTATGTATTTTCGAAATTGTTTTATCACTTTAAGTGTGAAAGCCAAGTGTGAAGCCTATAATACGAGTGATTTAATTGTGATACCAGGTTCCCTTTGTATTGTCGAGGAAGATTAGCACTAACCTCGCTCTTCGTATCGTAAAATTTGACTCTTCTTCCTCTTAAATCGTTACCCCCATTAGTGGGGATCGTGACTCTCCATGTTAGATGCCGTCTTGGCTTTAATTGTCTGGCGCCAATTATTACGATCATATGTTGGGAGTCTAGCTTCTTGGATGGTCATTGGTCATCCGCAGAGTACCTACTGGCTATCTGATCCGTCCAACGAGCAGGTCTTGATCCACTACAGTCACCTACTACGTTTTCTACGTCACTACGTCTTCATCAAAATTTGATTAATTATAGGATAAAGGTCACAAACTAAAAGCGATTAACACCCAAGCCGCTTCTGGTGGGAGGTTTTGGCCGTGGATGGTTGCTATACCGGACAAAACCTTGCCTACAAACGACATTGTCGTGTTCCGGTATAATCTTTGGTAAAACCTTTCTGGGGGACCACAACGACGCTTACGACGGTGGGTTTATGGTCAAACACGTGCCTTTTTTAGATTAAATAAGTTTTTATTAAAACATTTTTGATCAAGCTTTTTTAACACCAAAACTAAATTATGCAAAATTTTGTGTCTATGCTATTGACCGCTGAAGAGTTATCCTTTATCTGGAGCTAGGTAATACAGAATGTCGCTCCAGGTCATACTTACCATAAAAATGCATTGTCATCGGTACTGAATCTACATGTAAAAATTCAACTCCTTTAGATAAGAGGAAGTTCTAATTCAGCTTGCAATATTTGACTTAAAATACTAAAATACAAACATTGCAAGTTAAATAAAAGCTTGGGAAAAATTGAACTATGTTATTAATCAGCCATAAACAAGAAGGAGCGACAACCATTAGGCTAGAGCTCATAGAATATAATCCAAGAAAATTATCTAGGACCAAAACCATTTGTTTATGCAACTGGCTCGCCCCTTTTATACGGATCTTAAAACAATAACGTGGGTGTAAAGCACCTATAGGCGTGTTAGTAGGCTATAAGTGTGTGTTTATATAAGTAAGTTTAAATTACAAAATACAAACAAAACAAAGTAGAGCTACTTCGAAATCTATGTATATTGTATACGTGAAGCAAAAACTGTGGATCCCTTTTCAAGAATATTGCGCGCACGGAGTGTGAAACTTGGCATAGTAAAAGTTTAACGGAGAAGTGCAGAAAGCTGAAATTTATTAAAAAAATACGAATTTAATAATTTTGACTACTGACTGGACCACAAGTCAGAGGTTTCGAGTTCGATCCCAAGACTATTATATTACAAATATTAATTATTTATCAGTTGCTAAAACGGTGATCCCTCACCGTTCCACCAGACATCGTGATGAAACCAGCGCACCTGAGAGATTTTTCAATGGTGTGTAAAGTTTCAGAGGCCTTCGGGTGGTTTAAACTATGACACCGGGTTGTTCATCAACCATACGATAAGAGAGAAGACCACTTGTATAAATAAATAAAACAAAGTTGAAATAAATAAAATAAAAAAGGATCATTAGTCACTTAATAATTAATTGCAATTAATTGCGGAAGCACCCTACATGCCATTAACATCCATTACATAATCACCTACATCCTCACGCATAATCTAAAGAGGACTAAGCAGGTACCTATAGCTATAGCAAGCAATTAACATAGACTCAGTGAAAGGCAGTGCGTATCTTTAATTAGATCTATAAGTTGTTTTCCTTGAGAACCTATCAATTAATGTCGAGTCAAATCTTAATCTGATCTCAGAGTATTATGATTATTTTCTCAATATTATACAAGTAGGTATAGTAAGTAATATTGGTGATTAAACAAGCTTACTTGTGTGTGAAATTCAATTATCTTAATTACTTGAAGAGCTATCTTCGAAGATATTTGCAATGACAATGTTAATATCGAGAATTAAGCTAAAACAAACACGTTTCTTGTACCCCCATATATAAAATTAAATTGGTTGGAACCAATTTAATTATTTATTTTATTTTATTTTTATTATTTGTTGTTTTAGCGGTCATAGTAATACATACTCTGTAAAAATTTTAGGTGTCTACGAGTTATGGTTTAAAGATAAAGGCTTGGAACAGACGAACGGACAGATGGAAACGAAGCTTTAGTAATAGGGTACCGTTAGAAAAAAATAAGCTTAGAGTTTCATGTATGATTCTCTTTGAATAGAGAAATCTAATCATAGCGTAATTAGACTCTTACATATCCATAAGTGCCATATTATTTTTAAAAAGCTAAATATACGTACGATTCGGATTCACAATCTTCAATTTCGTTTTCTCGACCTTAAATCACTCACAGCCACAATATAATGCAAGACATCAAACATACCGATCGATAAATCAATTCAAATTACCACTTTAGTTTATGGTCAATAATAATTTGACATTATGGTGCGACGGGTAACGACTGTGGCAGTATAAAATACCACTATCATGTTCAATTTACCATTCAACCTGATACTAAATGGAATAGTAAGGTATCAAGGTACTTTGTAGCACCTTCCCCGCGACTTTGTCGGGATTTTAATCTATAATATACTAGGTTTTGGCCGCGACTTCTCTCACAATAATTTAAGACACGTGGCGCCATCTATTCATTATCATAACGTTATTGTTGTTTTCCTTGGATACAAAACTTTTTTACAACAAAAAAAAAATGTATTTGTGCTGTTGACCATTGAAGAGTTCCTATATCTGGAGCTAATTAGCTCCAGATGAACGTTATGGATTGATACTGGTTGTCTATTGAGGTTATAAACTGAACCAACATGTAACTCCGTAGGATAAGAGGAAGTGGTTCTAATTCAGCTTGCAAGATTTGACCTGAATATACATACATAGCCAGTTAAATAATAGCTAGTAATTAGACATAAACGGTCTACAATAAGCATAAAAAATTGACTATTAAATATTACTATTTATTTATACACTGACTATTTCTACCGACAGTCCGACAATGACAGGTTGCTGACACTCAAACATCGCCGTCTTTTGTTAAAGAAATCATTCTCTGCGTGTCATAATTTTCCATTGTCCAGCTTTCAAACTAGGATTTATGACATTGTCACCGTAATTCAACTTAATGGGTGTTTTCCATGTTTTCGCACGCTAAAATACTTCCATCAAGAGACAGACCATAGAGGCATAGAGTTTACGATAAA
This sequence comes from Protodeltote pygarga, assembly GCA_936450705.2. Lineage (NCBI taxonomy): Eukaryota > Metazoa > Arthropoda > Insecta > Lepidoptera > Noctuidae > Protodeltote > Protodeltote pygarga. The sequence goes on along the minus strand of OW388265.2, from coordinate 11,952,325 downwards.
AAAAAACACAGTTTAAACGTTTGTCAAATAATTTTACTTTTTAATTTTTGGAAAAATGTCTTGGTCATTCAAATTCAAGCAAAAATTAATAAGATTAACTATGAAGTTGTTGAAAATGAGATAAGCTTTTAAGTATCGTGAACAACGAATTTTTAAATAATGTTAGCACGTCAAAAATAATTAATTTAACTAAAGGTTTGTTTGATAGGTAAAGTTCCTGTAACGTTACCTCCCAGAAAATTTCATACAAATTCCATTTTATTATTTACCTAGTAGATATCTATAGTTAAAGCTTAAACATAGCCTGTGAAACTGGACCTGAATATTATAATAATTATTATACTAATTTTACATGCGAATTTTTGTTTCTTGATTTGTTCTTTTTAAAGGACATTTTTAAGATATAATCATCTAAAAGTAATAACCACAAATTTAGCAAGATCAGGGACACATTTTGTAGCTACATCATACAGTGAGTGTAGTGTTGCGACAGTGGCGCTGGCGCGGGTGCATAACGATGTAGATTGGATTGCGCATGCTCCGTAGAAGGCGTCAAGTTGTCTCCGTGTGTCCTCGCCGTGTTGACGCACACATACGCAGCTTAATAAAGATGCGATATATTGGTTTTTTGAAGTTGTTTAATAACAAATAGGTATACTAAAAAGCTTAATTAGTTATTATTAATTAATAATATAATTATTATTAATATTATTTAGACACTTAGACCGTGGTCCCGAGAAGACTTCAGTCACTAAAGTTGATGTATTTCTTTCTTTAAAATGTGCCATTGCGTACTATGTAGGTATCTATTTCTAAAGGTGTTATCGCACTCAAATAAATAAGCTTAATCCGAATCAACTACTTATAAAATATTAATATTTAAAGTAGTGCGTATTCATTTTGTGCGACTTAACTATTAACCCATAGATTTACGCTTAGGGCTTTTACCGATTGTAGCATGCGTAGCATTTAGTTTTCTATTAGTTTTTAAACCTAAAACATTTTTATTAGTATCTAGGTACTTTTACTTCACTGTACACCAGCCCTTAGATGCTCAAGCGCGCGTTGCCATCGAGTCTGCCGCAGTCACGCACACACACACAAAGCCGCGCGTGAAACCCGATACACACACACAAGCGAACGCAGGGAAAATCAGCGAAGTGCACAGGTTTATACTAACTTACTTTGCAAAATGTTATATGCCTTCTTATTATAATTCTTAAAATCTCCCGTCCCGCAGGATAATAGGGGTGGTTCTATTCTTAGGCCGAAAACCACACGGGAAATACTATCACTCCATACCTAACATTAAATAGGGTACTCTCGAATAATAAAAATAATTAACCAGCCTGTAACTGATATCACACAGAGAAGAATCGAGTATTAATCACCACGCTAGCTCACTGCATGTTGGCGATTACAGACTATTAAATCCAGCTTTCCTCACGTTTTCTTTCGTCAGTGGTGTCTTAAATTAACTAGGTACATATGACATTGAAATCACATTGATACATGCCAGGTTCGAATCTATACCCCTTACAAAACGGGTCCGTAACCCGTAACCAATGCGCCACCACGACGTTTCAATAGTAGGTTAATGTCAACTTTTCCTTAAGCTAAAATTAAAATTTGTTACGTTATAAATGTGGGTTTCAGTTATTATTTTAAGTTTTCCTGTTAAAATTACATCTGGTATAATGTAAAGTCAGTCAATACTCAATGTCACTAATTGGTTTGCAATTAATTACTTAAATTTAGTTGCCGAAGAAGTGGAAGCAAGAAAGAGACCGTTTTTAGTTTTTAAGGTAACTGTAGCTGTTATCTATCAGTGCAGTGATAGCCTAGTGGTGTGACCGTTGGCTGGCAAGTCAGAGGTTTCAAGTTCGAACCCATAAACTAATTATCACCCGCTCCGTTCCTCGGAAAGCACGTTAAACCGTTGACCCCGGCTGTCATAAATCTGTTTGACAATCGTTAAAGGGAGTCAGTATTCTTATAAAATCCTGACAACTAATCTAACTTTAGAATATCGTATCCAAATATTTCTATGATCGTATCGCTTTGGGTTGCGGGGGTCGGATAAGCAGCCGCTCCGTAGAAAATTAATATTCAGTTGCATCCAATTAGCTTAGTAGCCTACACCAAAGTTTGGAAATAAGGAAAATGATGAAGCCGAAATCTATCGAGAGACTTTACTTGCAAGATCGGTATTTACAAAACTATCATCGAATTTGTCTGAGTAAGTACTAAGCAAAAGTTCCCAAAATCGACGACTTGCCATCGTTTTAAGTCCGTGCGAGTCGAACCTAACCCCATCTAGCCCTTGTTGGAGTAAAAAAAAGGTTATAACTTATATATCCATTATTATTTATATCTAATCACGTGTTTTTATAGGCCTTTTGGTGGTGCAATACTCATACAGGGTTTTCCACACAATAAAAAAAAAAGAAAAACAAAGTTATAACATAAATATCCATATTTATAATACAATCACGCGTTTTCCTTACTCAACTAAATTATGAATGAAGCTTCTGTTTATAGTATCCAACTATATGTATACATATAAATGCAAAAGTAAGTTTGTTTGTTACCTTTATACACCTAAACCACTGAACCATCATCCTGAAATTTTGCATATTCGTTGTCATCTTGTCAGATAAACAGAAAGAATCCCTTTTATTCCGAAAAAAGGTACTTTTCCCTAAGAAAACAACAGTAAATTTCTTATGACAATAGATGTCGCTACGTGTCCTTCGAATCATGTTTAAAATTTTAAATAATTTCTAAATCTAAGTCAACGTGATCGAAGCCACGGTCAAAAGATAGTTTGACAATAGACATAACACATTACTCATTTTTAATAATGTACTATATACAGTACAAACACATTAAATTGTCCTTCCTGTAATACGTATGAAAATACATCACACGATCCACTTATTTATTGGGGAATATCCATTTTTATATTGTGTCTACCAAATCGCGACAGAGACCATGACGCACCAAGTTTAGCTCTGACACCAGCTAGATGCTTCGGAACTAGAGAACACCAACTCTATAACGCCCAATCGGCCGCGAAAACAATAGTTTTTAATTTTCTCTGGTATTAAATAGCTTAAAAAGATTAGCTTAATCCAAATTAGCACACCTTTCTATACATCCTAGAGGAATTTCGTGTGAAGTCAGCTGCGGGTGGCATTTAAATACTCGCATTAATTAATGTTCTTAAACGCTTATACACGCGTGGAATGCATAACGGCCTCTTTAATAAACAATGCATTTAAAACGATACTATTCTAAAATCAAATATAAAAAAAAAAACCACAGGCCGCAGCCAACTTCACAGTAAAAAGATCCATGCCGTGAGTTCTGTTGTAAGTTGTAAGTAAGTCGTCACTAAAAATCCGCCTTCATAATTTATGTACTCGTTTAATTTATTATTTTACTCGCTGGTTCGAAGCCTCGTCTCGTATTTGTGATGTAATATACCTACTAATACATCACCTTATTATCGCCGTAGCGAATAACGTTGCAGACCACGTGCTAAAGGCAACGTACCAATAAATATAAAACAAGTTATTACAATTCAATGAAATCGAACGTGGGATATGATTCTTCACACGATTTTACCGTCGATGCCTTAAGTTTGATGGACGTTATTTCATAAAAAGCGGGAAAAGCCTTCGCGATATTTAACTAAACTTTTTGGAGTCGGCTTCTGCCTACCTAACCTGCAGGCAGCAGCTAATTTTTTTACGGAGCTTTTGCATTTTTTAGATTTAGGTTAAAATATTAATCTCAAAAAGACACAAAGTCACTCACATGAGAACTATGTTTATGCTAAATTACAATTTCACCTTCGTCACTGCATTAACTTTGTTGTGATATTTTCACTCAATTTTTAGAAAGCGCGTTATTTGTGATTAGATATTGAGCTAGATGGGTCATGAATGCATTAAATGAGTGTGTTGTGTTTAAAAAATATATTAAATTAGAGATGGTTGTTACTGATTTTATGATAGGTAGGTACATGCAGTGGCCTGCTTAGTACCATCAGGTAACATTGATAAAAACATGGCTGTAACGTTTTTTAATTGTATGACGGGCTTCAGCCTTCAGCCGGGCTTCGAAAAAATGTATGGTACGCAGTATAGGCACGCCCCTGGGTATATACAAGATATTAGATACTCTAGAGAGTGCGCAAAAATTAAGTATTTTTCAAACTGTGGTGAGTGACTGAGGGATGAGTTTACAGAAATATATCATTAACTAAAACCCATAGAAAATGTTCTTAAAGATAAATTGAGCTTTTCAAATAGTCACTTGTGACGAGGTCGTATTATTGTGGTGTAAACTTATAACAAAATATAATTATATTATACCTATTTCATAATGAACAACTACGTCAGTGTCCGCTATGGTAATAATATTATTTGCAACCTTTACCACCGTGACCCCAATCGTGGGGCTTTTGTTTTCTTCTTAAAAGGTTTTGTGAAGGGAATTTTAAATTATTTTGTAAAATTGGCTTTAAGTTAAAGACCTCACATAGACAAAACATCAAAAGAACACAACTTCTCATTTAGCAGTACAATTTGAGGCAGTTCTATAATTTCTTAAATTATTATGATTAACAGACAATTATATCTCACTCCAGGGCAAGGACTTCCCTTTCCACCATCCATTTATTTTTCTCTTTTCTGCCCTCCTTATTTCAAACGCAGTACTTGCAATAAAACGCTTTTGCAAGTAGTACGTTTGCAATAAGGAGGGCAGTATTGCCAAGGGAATCCAGCTCATCTTGCCACCTTTTTCTGGGATGCTATATAATTTTTTTCCTTACGAAGAAGCGATGGCGTTGTGTGTCCTGATTCCTTAACTTTATCCCCTTTTCTTGCAAGAAGGAGAATTGCAATATCAGAACTTAGTGGTTTCTTTTCTTTTTGATCACAACTCTGATATAATTTAGTAGATGTCCTGCAATAGACATGAGCCTAAATTTAACTAGGACTTAGGGAGTCCGGACATTTAGGGAGGCTTTATAAAATCACAAAGTGCCTTGTGACACACGCCGTGCGACTGTGGTTCTCTTTAGGATTTTTTTTCTAGTGAAACACCTGGACAAATGCAAAATTTGGACAAAAATTAGGACCAAAAAGTGGTCCGGACTAATCCGGATGGTTGGTAACCCTACTCGGACTGCAATAAAAAAGATATAGTATCAAGTCAATCTCCCAATACAACCGCTTTACAGACAAATAAATAGCAACATGCTTACAACCACACGACAATGCACGTGACGATTTGAAGAAGCTATAAATAGCATCGTTTTATGTTCAAATAATTAATTGGTCATAAAAACTTGCTCAGCGAGACCTCTTTAAATGTGTAGGATTATACAAGACATAAATATGATAATATCGTTCTCGTATGGCTAAGTGGCCTAAATAAGGCTCAAATTTCGCGGCGCGGGCGACGAATCGTCTGCGCGTAGATGTTGCGTCGTCCTTCAACGATTTATTTTACTGATCTTAGTTAAAATTTAAAATTTATGCTAATAATTTGTTTTTAGGGGAAAACTAAATATACATGAAAACAAATACATGATCAGAAAAAAACAAGTATATTCATTTTAAACGAATAAAAAGATAAAATAAATGAAGGAAAATATGGATAATCCAAGGGAAAATATGCTATTATTTTTATTTGTAAAACCGAAATAAATACTCATTCAACATTTGAATCTAATTAGGTTAGAATAATGATTCAAGTAAAAGTGATATAAATAACCTGTCACTTTTAGATAATAAAAAATATATTTCTTGTAGAAATAACTACAAATGTCGTAAGGTACCTCTCAGGTAGGAAGACCCATATCCCGAGATTTTACTACTTATAAACTCGGGTAGAGTAAGTAGGAAAGGACCAAGTGCTAATTGGAAAAGGCATATTCAGCAGTGAAGTACAATAAGCTAAGTTAAAGTACATTGCCAAAAATCCGAAAAAAATTGCAGCAACTCTCTTAAATAAAATTCAACACATAAAAAAGAACCTTTCCAACTGCCACAGACATACAAGAAAATATCAGCTATCATTTTATACAGCAATTGATCAGTAGGTCACAAATGAATTCCCTCGATGGCTGTGAATGTAACTTGAGTCGGAGCTAAATATACACCATTCGCATCGATTACGTTACATATCGATATTCGGTGCGTTTAGAGATACTGCTGTATTGCCTACGATTCCTCCAAAAGCATTCGATTAATCGAGATTTGCAATTGTTTTCACTTTGCCACCTCTAGATGTTTTCTTATCTTCTTGGTTGTAGGTTGTACCTTTTGTAAATTAACACCAAGGTGCTAAGCTTACCTAAAGTGTTGGACTGATCACCATAAATTCTAATAACATATCGATCGTTTGTAATCTTCGTACATATTTTAGGTACTATAGCAAATTCTACATAATTTATATCCATCTTGAATAGGTACTTCTGAAGAAACAAATTTTGTAATAAAACTGAGATTTAATAGTAATTACTCATTTGTCTGTAGGTCTTTTGAGGCTTAGTGATCTATGGTAATTAAAGTTTTACAAATGATGAGATGGATGGATTATGGACTTTCACTTTTTGATTAATACAAGTAAAATCTTAGGTTTTTTAGGTTAATATTATTTCGCTCACACAAGATCACAGATTAGCGAAGACAGAAAAGCCAAATTATACTCAAAGAGAGTACCGCGTCGGTATATCCTAAAAATAAACAAATTTACAGTTAAAGCCAACGTCTGGACACCTATAAGACATATTTATAACACTTTGATAAAATAAAACGAACCCGTTTCTGAGCTAAAGTTAGCTTTTGTCTCTTGCCAATTGTCGGACCAGTTAATGAATTGCGTTTTGTCTATCTGGCGGTTACTTTGGTCATGTTGGACTGTTGGTCTTATTCTTAAACAGTGTAGTTTTATAGTTTGGGACTCTTTAAGATTTCAAGAGAAATTTATTTATTTACTGACCTTCTTAGACTCAGGATCTCTTCTGCATTATAAATTATCACTAAATTTGAAGTTGCTCATATCAATAATTCTTCTTCGTCTATTATTATTTCAATGTTCTTAATATTTATTTCTTAATTATGTTCGATATCAACAGAAATCATTTCAACTAACATTGAAATTTTGATCCGAACTAATTTCGTGCTTGTTATGTCTCTATCTATAGGGCTTAAATCTTCAAAAGGTTTGCGATAATTCTCTGCTGGCAAAAAATCTTTTAGATTTTTTCTTATTCCCTTGGAATTTTCTGTGTGGTCGATTACTATCATTATACTTATCTTTATCCACTATCATTATATCATTATGTTTATTTATAATTTTCTCTTCATGTCTTCCTTCATAAGTGTCAAAATCTACTTCAATAAGTCACTCAGTGCTATCTGGAACATTATAATCTCTCCTTTTGCTTTCCTTATCTTCTTAATCTTATTAAATATTATTGCGTATTTCAATATTTATAATATCAAAGTCTGCCAAATCTCTTTGGAACACAATTATCTTTTTCTCGAGGTTGTCATTCAGGATGAAAGCGTGTTTTTCCACGGCGGCATCGCACGCGCACACTGTAGGTTGACATTTTTATATCAATCGGAAACCGCACGGTTCACCTTCCTGGCAGGGATCGTCACGCTCTGCGGTCGAGCCAACATGAAATACTCTCGTTTACGTCGGTGCATACAGGGAGGCACTGAGGCTTAGTTGCTTTGATTGTCAATTGATGATTATTTTGCATATTTCTAAATGAGAAAATCTTAAATGATTCTTTTATAATATTTATTTCATAATCATCTTTTAAAACTTACACCGACATAATTATTATTAGATTACACCGATATATTATTAGATTTTTTTCTAACAAATGACTGAGATGAAAGCTCTTGTGTAACATTGAAATGTAATAGGTATTTTATGATTGTATTTTGGTCTATACGTAATTGTTATTAAGTATTATATCATATTCAATTATTGTGAGTATCTCAATAACGCAATAGTTTGAAGTTATTTAATAAAATCTTTATCATTTGCGTTCATCTCCTCTTATATTTTATTAAAAACAATACTAAACTAACTTACCTAAATTGCACTATAGTAGTAGTTATTTTTTGCTAATTAGTTCATTTGAGACTCCGTAGATATTATGTGAATTAGGCATTCTGCGACTAAGAGGCGATTTCACCACTGACACTAACGCGATCAATCAAGTTAAACTCAGTTCAAGCGTTTAACTGAGATCAGAACTGCAATTTGCGTAGGGCTGAACTTAGTTGTATTAAACTCTGTTTTTAAAGTGAATAGAGAAATCGGATATAAATGAGTTTTATATTTACATCCATGGTGCGCCGTCCTGTTTCGTCCCTGTACCTACGATGACCGTCTTCGAACTCGTGCCTTCTCGAGAGCTAGATCCATATCAAGCAATTTACAACCACCATATTCAAACATTTTAAACCGTATGTATCTTCATTGTAGGTGGTCTTTATGTCTAGGAAAAAATTACTAAATTTTCCATTCAATATTTTTTTGCGGGTAGGTACCTACCTATTTATTTAAATAGTAAGTACCTACTTAATTTGAAAAAAAAATGTAGATTTTTTATATTTACTTTGGAAAACACAATTAACTTAATGAGTTATGGGATGAACGTTTATTATACAAAGTTGATACGACCGAGGGGCTTTCCTTTAAACTACATATACTAGGTACCATTTTCAAGCTCTGTACCAAAAATCAATTAAATAGGAGCAGTAGTTTAGTCGCAAATGATTTTTTAAGTTTTTGCTCCGTTTGAACACGATGTATCTTTCCTAACAGCTGATTATGTCTAGACCCATAGGTCATGCACCTCAAAACGACAAATCTACGATACGTTGTTGCCGCTCCGAAGTCACAAGTACAACCAAATATTTCTATTTTAATAAACATCGGTAATGTAAACAAGGAAGCATTAAATACACACACACCTGTACTTTCATTACGAGAGTGACAGACAATGATAGCGAATCATCTCGCGCGTAAAAGAAATAGAAATAGGTCAGTGTGTTCTTATTGGATCCTAGATTTTTGAGATCGGTTGGTAATTGGGTAAGTGGGGCCTCTTAAAAACTTCTTTTTTCAGTGCGCCGACGCTATCCTTTCGGAACATACGTGACGTAATTATTTTGTTTTGCTATTGTGATAGGACACTAAATTAGTTTTAAACAGTATCTTTTTTTTTCTTGTGACAGGACACGTAATTTGGGATTATTATTATTTAGTGTTAGTGTTTTTTTTGTGACTGACTGTTTTTTATTGTGATAGGACACGTAATTAAACTTTGCTTTTGTGTATCGTAATTAAAGTGTTTAACAATGCCTCGTGTAACTTATACGGCGTCAGAATACACCGATATTATTTTAATTTATGGCGAATGCCGTGAAAACGCAGCTTTAGCATTTCACAAATTAAAGTGCTTAGCGACGGGAAGTGATAGAAAAATAAATAACAATATTCTCCGTCGTCGGTATAATTTGTGTATTGATGTGAATGGAGGACACATCGAGAATTTAAAAATGTTGTGTTTTTGTTGTGATTGTTGTTCTGCGCGTACTTAAAAACCTTACCTAACATAAAAGAGCGCGAGCGGAGGCCTAAGCCGCCGCCCGCCCGCCTTGATACCTACGAGGCTGCGCGTGCGACGTTGCCACTTTGTTACCTAGTATCTAAGGTCAGTCAAGTTTATTTACACAGGATGTTCGCGTTTTACTCTGATTTGTAAGCTATTTAGTTTGTTTGAAAAAAACAAATTCTCATTTTTGTCGCTATTTATTTTTATACTGTATCAAATTAATACTAAACACGTATAGCTTACGCAGTGTAATTTAATGCCCCTCTGTCATATCAACTCTGTATACTTACGGTAAGCTATAAAATTAAAAAGTTTTAAAAATAAACAATCTTCATTTATTAGTTAAGTAAAGGTTGCAATTTGTAATTTATAAACAAATGCCAAATTACAAAATGCAATAGATTGCGTTCGTCAAAATTCAAAATGCAATAACATATAAGATAAACATATAAGATTTGATAATAAAACAAATGTATTCTATTATTTTATTCTGCTCTATCATTTAATTAACACTTTTATTAATGTTAATCACCGACTACATAATTAAATAAATCACCAACTATTACCTATGTTAAAATAATTATCCCAACCAGTCTTCTCTGAATGGCGACCCACGCTTTCAAAGCGTGAATGAACTTGAATTATAACACCCATATCATGATAAGCAGAGTTGGAAGAGAGCCAATGTCTCAAATTATATATATTTATACAATATTATATTTGGGATTTGTCAATAAACAATGTTAATATATATCGTCCAGACACCGCTGACACTTTTACTTAACACGTTTGATAAAAAGAGTAAAAATAAGTTATTATATTTTTTGTTTTATCTTATTCGTCGTTGACTGTAAATTATTGAAAGATTTACAAAGAAATGAAACGTTAATGTTGCCAATAAATTATTATTCTAGTCTGGGATTAGTACTAGATCAATGTTCTCTTATTAATCACAAGCGTCTCCCGCGGCGTTGCTCTCATGGTCCTATTTTTTTGCAGGGAAAAAATAGTTAACTTCGTTCCGTAACTAAAATTGCAGACGCTGGCTACTCAGCTGCCAAAATCTTATGGAACTGGGCAGGCCACAAAGTAGCCAGAGAGAATAGAGGGTGTAACTGTCAATCATTTTGATACAGGCTACATTGGTTTTCGTTTATGGTACTTACAAAAGAAAAATAACAGTCAGAAATTCTCTATAGGAACACCCCTTCACTAATACATCTGTTGCTGATACTTGATAAAGTAATATTTTTAACAGTAAAAATATTATTTAGAATTTTTTGTCGGAAGTTAGATTATATCATCATCTGCCTAGCCTTTTCCTTTTTTTTATATCGTAGGTGTAAAATTAGTCCGTCCAAAATTCCTTCGGTTTATGTTTGTATTTAATATTTATGTACTAAGTATAGATTTGTAACGGTATCCAAGATTTTTTTAAGGATTGGAGAGCGGCAGAAACTTAAATATACCATACAGTTTTTGTAAAAAAATAATTTAACCCAACCTAGACTACGAAACCTTTTAAGCTATTTTTCATAGAAACATAAAAAAAATTGATAACATGTTGAAAAATATAATTATTTAATAAGAAAATTTTAAAATATACTACTTACTATAGAGAATAGGTATATATTTAATATGCTAATATGTAAAAAAAAAACAAAAAAAAATTTGAAAACTGTTATAATTATTAATAATTTTTCGTCGTCGAAAACAAAACCAGTTGACCCTAATTAACCTTTTGATTTACAATCCTCGGAGATTCACTCTATTCCGTAATTCCATTCATTTTATCCATGAATATGCTAATGTTCACAAATAGGTATATTTCGCTTAAAATAGACCATAGTAGCCAGTTACATATTACGTAACAAATATCATAAATTAAAATAGGTGTTTGAACTTTATCTAATTTTATTATAAATGTAAATTAACTCGATTTAAATTATCTGCTGTCTCAAGAGGTAACAATTTTTTTTTAAGCAATGACGTACTTCGTACACGTCGTCTACTATTAAAAAAAATAACGCCTCGGTTATCTTCGTTTTCATCTTCGTACAGTGTCGACTTCGCACTTTGACGACTTTTGACTTTGTTTTGGAGTGAATTTATAAACAGTTAAAGTGGAGTTAACAATTTAAAACTTCAATAGTGTAACACATTGTTAACATTTTAGTAAGGTCAAAACTTTTTAATTGTTGTCCTATTTTTAAGTTGCCTTGATAGCAATAAGGAATATCGTACATTCAACCTGAAATAAACGAACCTCCAAAAGGATTGATTTTCTTAAATTTTTGTTTAATTTTCGAGAAATTTACGAATACGAATAAATAGTCTCTCACAAAGACCCAAGATTTAAAATTGCATCCCCATAACTGGCATGGCTTTAAGTTACTTTACTTTTATTAATAGCTGTTCCCCGCGACTTTGTCCGCGTTAAATTAAATTTTCCCGTAAACACACGTTTATAAAGCAGCCAGATTACCTGTTTTTTCTTCTTACTTGAATTACAGATATTGTTATTTTTTTTTTCAGAATAAAAAATAGCCTATAGCACTCAGGGTTAAAGTAGCTTCCTATTGGTGAAAGAATTTTTAGGATCGGATCGGTAGTTCCAAAGATTACCCCTGACATACATACATTATTACATACATACAAACTTTACCTAAATATTAGTTACTAAAATATTAGTATAGATAGAAATTGTAAATAAAGCTTACATAGAGAATCTTTGATAAACATATAAAACGTCGCGTTTGTTATAAATAAATATTATACTATACTTTGTTACTATCACAGACATATTGAAAATGTGTGTGGTTAGTATTTTAATGTTATAAATAGCGGGGCAGTGAAAAAGAAACCACAAGTCAAGTTTATAATAGTAAATCAATGATTTATACAAGCAATGACATATTACAGTCACAGGGGATACTCTAGATCTCTAAGACCTAACAAGAGAATGGTTATTATTTATAGCGTTATTTAAATTCAAACTTTATTGAAATATAATATAGGTTGATATTTAATTTGTGACAAAAGATCTTTCCAGAATTTCTTTGTGGATTGGAGCTTAAGTACAATAATTTCCAAACGTTTTATGAAAACGAAAGGTTTTCAAATTCATTTTAAACTTATTTTATGTAGGTTCAGGGATACCGATAAAATTGCGCGGTCGCAGTCTCTCAGCGTACAGTTGCTAATGTATGATTGGTTAATTTTGGCACACCGACTACGCATGCGTGTTGACATGACGTGTTTATGCCCCAGACGGGTGTCCTCTAAAGTTTGTTTATTTTGGTTTTTTCATCGATCGCAAAGTTTCTTTTTATTTAATTTGTGTTTAAAAGCTGTGGATGTAAGAGATGAAAACTGTTGCTAAGGCGTTTATGTTTCGAGGTAAATAAATTTAACGTCAGCCACGTCATTTACGTCAGCGTTAAACGTTCAAAGTTAACGTCTGGGTACTTATTAACGAAAACGTTGACTTTGAATTAGAAGTTTTGGAAATATCGGTACGAGTCCCTAATGGTGATCTGACTTATGGTGCGGTGAGGTGCGGGTAATAATTCCTCATTCATGACGTATAATTTATTACCTATCGGTAATTATATTTATTCTTATGGAACCTGATTATTTGTTTACAATGTGTTTATAGTCAATAATTAACAATTATATGACACAACCGGAACACAAACCAGGAAGCGGACATTAACATGTGTAGACTTGCTAATTGTCTATGCCATCAATATGGAAAAATATGGATTTTTTTAACGAGAAACTTCTTAGTGTTAGAAAAAAGGAAGTTCAAGGGTAGAAATGTAGGGTAGGAACGACTAATTAGTTTCATATGGATCTTATTACTGCTACCAACTATGTGTTTAGTTAATGAGGGCCTCCGCGTCGCTAGCTAGCGGTGATTATCTATCCTTACCACAGATTAAATAATAAAGTTACTACGCCCACACTTAGTACCTATTTACTTTTTAATATTACCATGGAAATTAGTAAAATTCCAATTTTATCCGACACAATAAATAAGTTGCGGCCTTTGTAGCAGCAATCAAGTCTCTCGCCATAAGAAAATATCTTAGATGTACCGAGAGCCGCTTGAAATCACATCTGTTTAATATCATAACCGGGTTATTATTTATGTTTTAGTTAATTCTATGAAATTACGATAATTTATTCTGTGTGTGATATTGAAATTCAAATTAATACCTACTAAAGCAATATTAATTACAGTCTAAAATTTAAATATCGGCTGGCTATTGTCAAAGCAATCGTGCGGTGCGGCTCGGGGCGCTACTCGCACGGGAGTCGGGGCTGTTATACGACTAGTCGGGCGCGCCCTATCCCACTCCGCACCGCACGATTGTTCTCTATAGACGGCTCTGATAGCGAACTGTAAGACACAGGCTAAATCTACGTTAAAAATGTCACTTTAGCTTTCTTGTAGCAATAAGCCTCAAATTTTGAAAGACATAAATGTAACAAAGAGGTAGGTACTTGCAATTTTTCCAGATAGGAAAATTGCAAACAGAAAAGTGAGGTTACATGTTACACAGATTACGTTTAAAGTATGCAGTGACGTGCAACGAACGGTATTTATATCTAACGAGGAAAAAACATGTTTTTTTTTTTGTAGTAAACCTTACCTATTTACAGAAAATTGTCTAAAGATAGGGCCTGGGGGTTTTTACAAAACGTAATTACTTTAAAAAAAATACGTTCAGTATTTAAAAAATAAACCTTTTTTTAAAGCCTGCAATGCAACAGTAAAAAAAACCGTACAGCCATGTTTCCCTTTCTTCACCCCTGACTCTCGGTTTCTTTCTGTCGCGCGTACCTCACACGTCAATCGCCTCTCTATTATTACGCTGTATTAAATTTATCTCTAGTAATTCAAGGACCATCTGTGCAGTTCAACGGCACTAGACCCAACCAGTCAGTCTGGTTAACACAACCGCGTTAATTTACACCTGTCAAATATCATTTTAAACGAAACTCAACTTTATTACATCCATAAAAGCCAGTGAACTGGATGAACGATCGGAAACAAGTTTTGCCGCCAAAGCGCCGTTTGTGTACCTATATTTATTTATTTATTCTTTTTTAATCTGTATCTCAGTCTGGACGCTCGCGATTAATGCCTGTGCCCGCGAAAGGGTTTTTTTTTTAATCTTTCACGGTGGGCCAAGAAGTCAGTTCATAATTTTATTGATAATTTTGCGTTTGTGGCGGGAAAAGACGCCATTGTTTTATGACTATGTAGACTTGATTTATCCTTACCTTATCTCCTTTACGTCAATTTGTGATTTATAATTTCAGAGACCTGCTGCAATTTATTTTATAATTTTATTGTATGGTTATGTTTATCTATAAATTATATTTTATAGCCCTAATGATAGATATTATTTACTGTTGACACCGGCTTCTTGCTTATAAAGCACCTTACAAGATTACATAATAAAACTTAAGCTTAAACTTTAACATTTCAAAATAGTTATTAACTGTTTCAATATTTTTGAGTAGGTACTTAAAATGTATGACTAATCGATCATCTGAGCAAGCCGCCTTCTGACTCATACATTACAACTTTTAACTTCACCATGTTACTTCAACCAAAATTAATTACCGTTTCAAAAATCACAGCCGCCGGAGACATGACGTTGTCAAAAAAAAACCGT
The DNA here is from genome assembly GCA_936450705.2 of Protodeltote pygarga. Classification (NCBI taxonomy): domain Eukaryota; kingdom Metazoa; phylum Arthropoda; class Insecta; order Lepidoptera; family Noctuidae; genus Protodeltote; species Protodeltote pygarga. The sequence continues at coordinate 11,936,971 of OW388265.2, read as the reverse complement.
CGTGCGCTCAAAAACCGGTATATTTTACCCGTTTGAAAAAAGAACGACGAGACGTCTGCCATAAATTTCGCATGCTTTATTATCTGTACAGTAATCAGCTGCGATGACGTCACTCTGGAGCCCGCCACTTTCTTTTCTTACACTAATTGGCAAAGGAAACGTGTGAGCTTGCATTCTTCCTGTGTAATTGGAAATAGGACTAACTCGGGTACAGTTAGTTTTAGTCGATTTTCTGGATCAATTAGTAATGTCATCTTTAATGCTCTTAGGTTAATTTTTTACAGAAATTCATAGTCCAGACATGCTCATTAATCAATCATCAATCCAGAATGCCGATAAGCTTCTCTGCTAGACAAACTCCCTCAACGATACAATACTTATTCCTAAAAATGTATGCACTAACTTAATTTTATTTACCTCGTAAAATATAAAGCCGTGATCGACATTGCATGTATTTGTACAGAATCGTGCGCTCGGCTTGTTACGTTCAAACAGGCTGCCTTCTCGAATGTTCCGACTTTCCTGCCCAAGCCGTTTTGCGCGACAATTTTCCAATACGTGTTTTTTTAGTTGCGTGACTAGGGTTCTAGTTTTACACAAATAAACTTGATCTAGTCTAGTTATATGGCATAATGGTGAGACTGGAGGGAGCGGAGAAATAATTAGTAGCTCAGGCTCGCTCTTGATTGTTGGATGAATTATGTAGGTAGATGATATTCTCGCCGGTATAGTTATTAACAGCTTAAGCCCTTCTGAGAATACCGCACACGATTAAAAATAAAAATATTCAAATTACGAAACTGGGTTCCATACAGATAACTTGGCCGCAAAGAAAAAAAACTTTCTGACAGTGACGTTTAACTGTCAACGCAGCTCATCACTGTTTGTTTTTTAGTCGACAAAAACAATCGACTAATGATAATGAAAAATTTCCTTTAAGAAAAAACACGTATTTGTCGCGTTAGTCATTTGATTATAATATTTAAGCATAGTAAGCCTATTGACATTTTACTAGCTTATGCAGCTCACGAACGTTGCATTGTTGCAGTTAAACAATACCTATACCTAAATTTAAGTTCTCTATGAATATCGCCTATAATTTTGTAGTTAGATATTGCGTGGGTCTTCAACTCTTCACACGCTCAAGTGTGACTTTAAATTGAAAATAATATCTCTGAATGACTCATGAACGCATCCTAGCACTGCTGACTTTATTAATAAGTGACTACTTAAATTTAGATAGTGTGGTCTAACAACTCTTAAATTGTAATAATTGTACAAGTATGTTGCCTAAACGATTATGTTGGAAGAGTGATCTCTTCTAGTATCCTTCTCTTAAATAAAACGGAATTTGATTTTGTCGTTGACAATCTTTCGAAAACCGAACAAATGAACTGTAAAAACTAGAGGATATTGTTTTATATATTGTTTTGTATATTATCTGTAACACCAGGCAGTTAAACAGTGACAGCCTAGTGGTATGACCGTTGGACAGCCAAGTCAAAAGTCGTAGGTTTGAAACCTAGGCACGCACCTCTGACTTTTCAGATTCATGTGCGTTTTAGAAATAAAGTATGTATCACTTGTTAAAGGTGAAGGAAAACATCGTGAGGAAACCAACACACCTTAAACATATTTCTACGTTATGTAAGCCATGTCAGAGTTTAAACTCTGACACCAAGTTGTTTATCAACCATACGATAAAGAAGGACCAGGCAGTTGTTTCTACATTGTTGAATTACCGTAACTCGGACCACATTATAGCCACTGTTAAGTTACAATGTAAGCAACACTTCATACACGTCTTGTACCGTCTTGCAAATATTTTCAAGATTTATAACACGCTCGCCACTCACTTAGATATTATAGGTGTCGCAACCGGTAATAGTACTCGCTAATAAAACATTAACTTAGACTGTGGCTACAGTCGATAATTTAGCTGAATTATATCTGATGAAATCGCACGTAAGTCTCGAGCATGATATATTTACACGTTTAGCTAAAACTCAATCATATTCAGCAAATTATTACATCCTATCTATGGAGAACGTGGGCCAATTAACTCGCTAACGATTGCGAAAAAGGAAAATTCATGTAATTTCCACGACGAGTTTTATAGGGTTGACACTACAGTTTTGAACGCTTAAAAAGCTCTTACTGTGATGCTGCAAAAAGCTTTTTAAGCCCTTAGGCTGAGATTATTTTGGAAAACTCCTTTATTAATTCATTCGCAATTCATAGTCATAAATACTTATGAATATAAAGCAAAGATGATTTCAAAAATAATTAGACATGAAGGAAATATACTTAAATGCTTTTAGACTTAACATTCAATAGGAAATAACTCAAATTCATCGAGTTGTCCTGAATTCCTGATACATCTATTACCTACTTATTCTGCTTATTCAAACTTTGTACCATACATAATTCTCGTTAAAAATGGATACTGACAGCCCTAAATATCATACGCACGTACACATTGCCTGCGTGTGTATGCGTGTAACCGGCCGCTAGTTCTCGTTGCAGACTGCGGGGCGCGAGATCGCTTGCCCAGGCGCATCGAAGTAAGTACTTGTGATGAATACATTCAATTCAACATTGCCAAGTGCCATACGATTCTCATGCATGCACGAGAGAAAATTGAACTCGGTTTTTTCGAATAATTTGAATGAAGTAATTTTTAGTACCTACCTAAAATAAAATACTAATAATAATAAAATACTAGTAAAAAATATATTCTGTTATGCAGCTAGGCATTGAATCATATTTTTTCTTAATGAGCAATATTAACGACAATTTTCTAATGTAGGTAGGTACATACCTATTATTGAAAAAATCAGTCCTGAAAGTTGTAAATAAGAAATACCTAGTACAAGTTAGTCTCGCAATTGTGAGATTAATTTCCATGTAACTACCAGTGGCGGAGGCTCTATACAACTCGATTCCTACTGGCTTCCCATTGAAGAATGGCACAGTCAGTAATGCTTACTGATTGTGCCAAACTGCCAATGGTTTTTTTCAGAGTTGGCTCCGGCTTACCTCTTGGAAAAATTCAGTGTACCTCTACCTACACAAATTAATAGAAAATAATTAAAGGAACGAGCCACGATAGTTAATCAATAAATTAAACTAGGTACTGCTATAAAATGATAATGGTCGAAACATACTTACAACAAACCTTACCTACATTTAATTATCGTTATACGTTCCTAAGCGGTACCAAAACTAACGGTCCGTTTGAAGTTTACTCAAAAAATTATATATAGCTGATCGGCTGTACCGAAATACGTGAACAGAAATAGTTACGCGTAATAAATTGGCATCAGACAATAGGTGACGAACAGTTGCTTACCAATGACAACGACACAGAACTAAAGTGTACTGGATACGGCAAGAACGCACTTTGAGCTTCAATAGCGCTTACTGCTCTATCATTATTAGTCCAGTCATTTGGTAGTTTTACCTGGAAAGTTTTAAGGGAGTTTTGAAAATTGGTATCTTTATAGATTTTGATGTGCTCTTTCCGAATTTCGACTTTGCCACCTCGTAACTTTTGCGCATACGCCGCCATCTTGGAAAAATGGCGCCCAATTGCAGTTTTTCGACAATATCTCAATTCCTACTCATTTTACGATAAAAATACTTTAGACAACATTAAAGCTGAGAAAATTTCCTTTGACCAAATGTTTTGAGCAAACAAAATTATTGTAAACATCTAAGTATTTTACACTACTTAAAGTATAGTTTATTTTAATCGATTCCCCGACGGCTTTGACACCGACTGTTTGTTGGTGCCGCTACCCTCGGCTGTATGTACCGCATAATGTCACAAGCCGCGCCGCGCTCTGGCCGGTACCGCTTACCGTGGCGGTAGGCGTAAATGGTAATTGTTTTATTTTACGCTAATATATTATTTCTTATAAAATCTTCATCAACTAACAACACAGAAAAAGCTAGGCTTTTTGGAAGTAGGTATATAAAGACTTACGCAATTAGTTTCTGTCTCAAGCTTTCGCAGTTTCATGATTTTATCACCAGCTTTGCAAACTTGCAACATTACGTAACTTTATCTTCACAATCAGGATTAGCAGCGGACCTAATCACGCCGGTACCATATTCTGTAATTCCGTGGTGACCTACATTGACGCTCACGCGTCTAATTGCCTCTCATTGGCTAGAGTCATCACGCGACGTCGACCTAGCCTGCTAATTATCCCTACAAGATACGCGATCATTATTAAAGAAACTGCGTTGTTTGGTAGTTCACATGTCTCTGACGATTGATAGATGGCCACTAAGTACTCGTAGGTTGACGGTTTTAGGCCGCAGAACAGCATTCTTTATATTTTTCGTTATAAAAAGAGTTCCCTTTCATTTACTGGTTATAGAGGCTTAATAAAAGGATATTCTTATGGTTCCTAGTTTAACTATAAAATATATAGCTAAGTTTCACTTAAAAATAAGCTATTTTCCGGATAAAAGTCTGTATCTTTAAGTACCTTAGACATATCTCTCAATTGTGCTGTATTCCTCACAAAATTTCCTTTAACATGTGATACCAAATTAATTTCCAATCGCACATGATATCGAAAGCCAGAGGTGCGTGCCAAGGCAGCCTGGGTCCAAACCTAGGACCTTTGAGGGCATCACTACTTGAAATATTTACCCAAGTAGAGCCATTTCCAAGTCGTTTTAGAACAATCCTACCTTTCTTATCATCTTCCGAATAGAGAAACTAGGAAGTGAGAGCATTCGATGTCCTAGTGAGGCCGCAGTGAGGCCGACACGAAGGTTGCGCCCGCGCCACAATGGCCGACGATCCGCGCCATATACGCCATATTGTCTCATCAACAGATGAATTTATTTCACGCATCGCTGTGTCGTATTTGTGATTGCGTGTTTTACTGCTTTGACGTTAGCGTTTAGCGTTATTCATCGTAGTACTAGAGATTGTATTATGGGATAAAGAGGAAAAGTCAATCAGTGTCTTACTGTGACACGAGCATAGATTCTGTTCCCCAATAATTCTTGTAGGTTATTAGATAACTTATTTCCATTCGATTTTTAAGATAATGCTAACGAAGATGGTTAGTGGAACTTAAATAATTATTTCTTTGACTGATTTTTATATCCAAGAATCTTCTAAGAATATACCTATCTAGTCGCTAATTGCTAAATTCGCCTGACACGCTTGACAAACAAGTCCCCTGCTCATAATTGCATTTAATAGATGTAGAGTAAAAAATAAAGATCTTAACAACATCGTAAGAAGATGAGAATTCATAAATTTTACCCACATATCTTGTTGAAATGGTTTGTGGGCGTCCAATGATCAAAATTCTTATAAAATCAAGTGGTGCCATACCGTCTATAGAACAACCAGTTTTGAGAGGCCTCTTATTTAAATATAACAATAGAATATAGAAGGTCTTATTAAATTGGATTTCGATTTCTTTAATGTTGTAAACAAAATATAATTGTGGAGTTTAATGCAGTTTGACAGGCCTGCATGGTCGTTTCTAACAAGTTTGCAGCTTAATTTCGTATGTAAATAGGTAAAGCGGATATTCGCAAAAATGCCATTGTTTCAATTACCTAAATAGTTTCCTCTCCTATACGTAAGTACCTACTCTATCAGGTCATTAGAATCCAAGTTGACCTGCCTTGGCAAGTTTCTTGTGCATACTTGCGTCTCTACGTTTCTATTAAGAATGACCTTTGACAAATAGTTTTTTTTAAATAATTGTCTTTGCATAGGTACAGAAATAATCGTAGCTTCGTTTAAACAAACACAAACGTAATAATTTTTAGGTCATCTGTCTCTATCTGGCCAATCATGCGGGTATCGAGTTAGCTACGCAGAATGTCAATTGTGTCTTTAAACTTGTACTACGATTCACTTGCATTACGCTAAACTAAATTTAGTCTAGCCTATCTCTTTTTGATAAACACGATCGAAAAAGGATAGCAAATTGAACTGTCAAATTAGGGATAGCAAATTGAACTGTCAAATTATTCCGCGCCCTTAGACGACACAAATTTCGTGATCGTCATGCCGACTTAACTTGAGATCCCTGGTTAATTTTGGTGAAATTCACACAAAACAGCGAAAATAAAAACCGGCCAAGACTGACATACATATCCAAAATTTGTTGTCATAATAATATGATAGTCTAGTGACATGACCGTCCTGACTGACTGGCAAGTCAGAATCATTCTTGGCCAGATATTAAATATCAACTAAACATTGGAATAAAGATCAATTCATAAATTCATCAATTGGTCTAATAAAAATACTAGTTTATCGGGTAAAGGCAGCACACCTACACAGCATGCCTCCACGTCCTCCAATTTACATCAACATGCAGTTTTTCTTCAACAAACTTGCATAGTGCATATCTAAACAGCAGGTTCTGGGTGGCAGCCGAGCAGTCTAGCGATTCCATAATTGCCATGCTGCCCGCGCGCCGACTCGGTGCGTGCACGGCAATTTATCACACATCGACGACTTTGCGTAACTTCTCTCTCAAAACTTAAAACTACATTTGTAGGACGTGCGTGAACTAGTTTTATGAGTACTTTAGCAGACTCGAATTTAGTATTGACAGCTTAGTGGAATTATCGCTGGACTGCTGGAGTAAGATTTCAGGTTTGAACCCAGACGCAGATAGATGGACTTATAACTATAAACGCTTTTATAATGCATTTGGCACGTGAATCGAAGCTATTAAAGCAACATTTTTTTGCAGAAAGAAAAAGTCCAACAAGCAGGATTCGAACCCGCGACCTGGCTACTAAATTTGATTGCTCATTGTTAGCTCAGTTACAAGTTATGAGTATTGCCACGGTCAAGTGTCACGGGTTCAAGCCCCATTCGTTTTCTATCTCTTTTTCAGATTTCCTCTAATTTTACTAGGGCATTTTAATTTTCTATCCTGTGTTGTCTGAAAGTGATACTAAATTAAAATTTGTTATACCTAGTAGTCCGATGTAGGTACCTGGGTAGGTAGGCACTTACTTAATACTAAGTAGGTAATTATAAATAATTAAATCGTTTATTCAATAACTTAAAGGTAGCTTAAAAGGATATCTCTATGTAAACGAAATATGTACAGATATCCTTTATGTTATTAAATTATCACAATTTACTAAAGTACCTAAGTAGGTACCTATTAGCTCTTAAAAATTCCTTAAATCAGTTTTGAAAGCTATTTCATTATTAAATTAGGCGATCGTTATTTATATAAAGTAATTTATGAGTAATTATGTAAAAAAAATATTATTAAAAAACAAAAAACCCGACTGCTAACTAAAAAGATAGAAACAAGTTGGTTATAGATAGCTGATCATACTTTACACAGTGTTCACAAACGCAGTCGGAGGCATCCTTTAGGTAATATTCTTCTGGGTTTAGAGAGAGAGAGAGAGAATGAATAGTTAATGCCTCCGAATGCGTTTGTGAACACTGTGTAAAGTATGATCAGCTATCTATAACCAACTTGTTTCTATCTTTTTAGTTAGCAGTCGGGTTTTTTGTTTTTTAATAATATTTTTTTCCCAAGAGATAGTTTAAGAACTATATTATAATATAGTCGTTAAACTATGTATGTACTATATATTATATAATGGCAATCATTTATCACGAAAAAATGCATAGTTCCTGTAGGTCTCACGGACGAAATCGCGGGCTATATCAAGTTTAAACATATAAGTTGTATATATTTTTGTAATCACCTTTTAAAACTCTTCATTTTGATACCCCTTACGATTGGTTTGGGGGGACTTTTTTTTTATTAATCACACCTTTTGGCGCCAAAAATCTGCCATATCGATTTTTTTAAATTTGTATATACCCAGTGACACTCGCGCAATAAAGACGAATCCAACGACATATCATTCATCAAAATCGCTTTAGCCGTTTAGTAGTTACGAGGGAACATAGGGACGGACATACATACATACAGGTCAAACACATAACCCTCCTTTTTGGCTTCGCCGCAGTCGGGTAAAAAGATCTGTTAACCAACAAACATGATAGTTCATTTGATTTTCTTACTATTATTTTTACACCTAGAAGCCGAGCCAAAGTAAACTTAGTAAGTACCTACCTAGTTAAACCTGTATCTATCTACAAACACACACACTTACCAGCATCTAGTTTTAGTTCAATTAAAACTATGCAACACTATCTCTGCATCTCACACTAGTCTATACGTCTAGTTGGGTGGCAGCCGAGCAGTCTGGCATTTATAATTGCAACGCATCCTGCGCCTGAGTGCGTGGACAAGCGGCGCGTTGGTACTTAAATTAATCGACAACACTTTCAAGATTATTATGTTGAGCGACAAAATGTTGATTTTGTAGTCGGATTGCTACAGTACCTATCATTAATTTTACGTAAGCTCAACTTAACAGTCAACTATTTTTAACCCTTGACAAAAAAAGAGGAGTGTAATTAGTGTTTAAAGTGTGTATCTTTGACATCGTAGCTCCTAAACGGATAAACCGATTTTTATTTTTTTTTATTTGAAAGGTGCCTTGATTGAATGTTAGTTTAAAAAAATAGTTAAGGGGGTTATTTACATTTTTAATTAATACTTATTTCAAACAGTCGCTGTTTATGCCTATAATAGGTACCTAGTACTTATATCGTACATACTTAACTACGTATACCTACCAAATAGTGCAATTTATGAGTAAGAAAAAATAGAAATAGGTAAAATAATTTTCTCAAGATATTTATAGATACTTGTACCTACCTATCTGAGAAAAATTTGCCCTTATAATCGTGCGACAAGAATAACATTTTGATGAATAAATACTCGGCTTTACAGGTACCAAGGTACAGCCAACTTAGTACCAATTTCGTTAGAAAATAGCACTTATTTCTATTCTGTTAAAACACATAATTACAACTAAGGAACCTAATAGGTACCTATTTGCGTAATGAACTACAGTTTGTACCATGTTACATTATTAATGTTCTCTTTAATACACGAACGAACGAATTGTTTATCATCAAATATACCCAATTAAATGAATCACTTTTAAGTAATATTAGAACTTACAAACTTGGTTTTTAAGATTTTGTTTTAAATTCCAACTGTCACCGCAACAAGCTCTTTTGCCAAGCATTTTTTTTTGGATGGACAACTGTCAGCCACTAGACCACCATTGAACCAGCCCACCATGGTATAATAACTTCATAAAATCGACCATGAATCACTTGCCCGGGGCGTCCCTCGTTATGGAGTCGTTAAAGCGAAGCCGACTGCTTTAATCTTGACAATAAATATAGCGTAGAAGGACCACTTGTAATTATCATCATCCACCTCGGTTTAATTATAGTATCTTAGTTCACTTCCAGTTTGACTAGATGCTGCTGAACTTCATCTCGTATTGTATACGGACGGATTGCGACTCTATTAAGCTGAGGAATACTAATACCTCAATAAGATTAAATAAAGATAAATTAAATTAGTTAATTAATAAATAAACTATTTTACCCGCACAATAAATAGCCTAGAGCTAGGTACGGACACTAACTGGCAAGTCAGAGGCCCAGGTTCGAACCTAAGGTGCCTCTAAATTTTCGTAAGTTATGTGCGTATTAGAAATTATAACGAAATCTGCAATTCGAAAATTGACTTTTCTTACAGTGACTGGTCACGTGACTCACTTTTTTATGAGAAGTTTAATTTTCATTTTTAGATTTTGAACTGTGTTCCTTGGGGAAAATTGATCAGTTTTATGGACCTTATTACCGCCTAAAATTTAGGAGGTCTTTAAAGCAATAGGGTGCACTATCCTAAAGTTTCCTAGGGCCGGGCTGCGGCCCCAATAGTTTAAAGACGGCTCTATCGATACTTATATATTACAGAATAATGCTTTCAATTTTACAGAAATAGTTCTAATTCGCGCTGCAATTTAAAACGGTTCGATGTAACAAATTCTGTGCTACTTTTTTCAAGTTTCTTTAACCCAGTGACAAGGCCTTCTGCAACCCTTTATTTCGTGACACTGGCGGCTTACTTTATACTGATACAAACCGGTCCACTTCTCCCAATCAGGAAACATTACGTATACATTTGTTTATTGATACGGATAACACTTTTAAGTGCGTACGCGGTGGTGGGTTAAAGTGACAAGTTTCGGTTTTTAAAGTACCTACCTAGTATTTAAAAAAAATAAAAATAATGAGGAATAAAAAATAAAAATTGAACTTTCTTTTGAATATATAATAATAATGTCCTCATAACCGAATTTTGGTCACAGCGGCCTATCTCAGGTATTGATATTATCAACTAAGAGACGTGCTCAAGTGTGTGCGCAAACACAGGTGCACTCTCTATTCCCTCACTCTCAAGTCCGATGGGACGGCAACGGCAATCCGACACAACTGGAAAGAGATCAGGGTAGGACTCTCCGAGGCACGGAGCAAGTGATAATTAATTTATAATACAGTTATAACTTCTGAAAAGTCAGAGGTGCATGTCTTGGGGTCGTTCCTAAGACCTCTGACTTGTCAGTCTACGGTCATAGAGAGAGGTTAACGATATATAGAGCAGTATAGTACTCAATAGCACACTCATAAAAATATAGGTAGGTAGATACTCTCTATTTTACAAAAAAACGACCTTAGAAAGTGAAATTAGACTTGACTTTTCATTTGCAAAATTAATGTACCATCATTAAGACGTAAGCTTTCGCGTATTATTGAAAAAAATCAGGTCACAACCGCTCATTAACACAGTTTAGGACAATCAGAATGGTGATTCATATCTATTGAAGTAGGCCTGTGAATGTGATGGTAGACGTAAGGCAGATTGTCTATTGTCCATTAACTAAATGTAAGTACTAAAAAGCTACGAATAGAGAGGAGTGGAAAGAGGGAAGGGAGGCCTTTGCCCTGCAGTGGGAAAATTTTGGCTAATAATAATAATAATAAGTACTATCGCGGACACTAACGGTGCACCACTTTGCGATCAAAATGCTTTGAACGATGCTACGTGCGCGTCGCGGCGCGGCTAGCGCTACGTTCGGGCGCCGGGTGCAAGCGATTCTAACCTTAACAGTGGTGCACCGGCTTTGTCCACGATAGTACCTTTCTACGGCGTATGGTGTAATCATGATAATTGACAGTTTACTAACCCAATGTGCTACTAAAGCTTACCACAAAACGGTACATAATTAATCAATAATATGTATTTGTAAGTAAAAAAAATATGACTAATTTAACAAAATTATAATTCCTTTAAGGATATTAAAAGAATTTCCGCGAAATGTTATGAATCAGTTCTAATATTGTTTAACATTAATTCTTACAAATATATACATATAAGTAACTAAGTATGTGTATAGGTACCTATATTTTTTCGGGAGGGCTACACATAATATACCTAGCTGGTTTATGTGTAGGTAGGTATGTATAGCTAATCCTATATCTGGTCTTTTTTTCTTTTATCGCATTTCATAAAACAACCTGGTGTCAGAGCTTTAACCGCTCGTAGACCGCTGACATGGCTTTACACGCCGTTGAAAAATTTCTAAGGTTTGTTTTCGATGTTTTCCCTCACGGTTTTAGCTAGTGATAATTAATTTCTAAAACGCACATGAATCCGAAAAGTTGGTAAGCTTGTTCGAACCTACGACCTTTGACTTGACAGTCCAATGGTCATATCACTAGGTTATCACGTTACTATATTTCATGTAGGTATTGCTATTTGATGAAGACTCACACTAAACATACCTATTAATAGATATCGTTATTGCAATTCAATAGGAGAAATTGCACAAGTAATACCTTAATATCCGTGTATATTGGAAAGTAAGGGAAAGGAGCATGAAATATGTTGTAAGTTGTGATAATTTCCTGTTCTGTTTCTATGTAGGTACCTACTATTAGCATCACTCATTGGTGACCCCGTCTCGTTTAAAAATTTTGCTATAATATCGAACTAGCTGTTATAGGAAACAGCTTTCTTTCCTACAGTCACGTAGCCTAGTGGTATGTTGAGTCATGATAGCCTAGTGGTGGTGACCTTTTAAGTCTAAGTCTAAGCGTATTGTAAATCAATTATCACTGATCTGCCTTGAAAAGCATGTAAAGCCGTTGGCCCGTTGGCCCTCGCCTGATCTATCTCCGGTTGGATTGCTGTCCCATTGGGCTATGAGAGTGAGTGAATAGAGAGTGCACCTGTGTTTGCTCACACACTTGTGCACTATAATATCTCCAGCGTAATTGGCTAACCTCCTTTGAGATTGGCCGCTGTGACCGAAATTCGGTCAGGAGGACATTAGTCTACATAGAAATTCATTGCGTAGCAACAGTTGAAACCAATTACGAAATTCAGATCAAGTTCCAAGTATTCTACTTCATTTCTTATCACAACTTAGAACCAAAAGTTAATTAAAACATAAATAAAGCTTAATAAACAGTTTAATTGAACTACTGTTAACCGCTTTACGTAACTACGTCGCTGTTTAGTAGAACGCAAAATATCTAACACACTAAGCGCTGTAAAGTTATTACATGGAGATTGCGGAGACTGATAATTGTCCAATAATCGGGATAGTCCACTTTGAGATAAGCCGTTCACTTTGCGCTTAAAGGTAAAGTAGAAGGCGGTTTAACTTAAGTTTAAAATAAACTAACCTGTAACTGTCCCACAGGACAAAAGCCTCTTCTCATACAGAGAAGTATCGAGCATTAATCACCACGATAACTGACTGCTTATTTGGCGATTTTATACCGTTAGTTCTAGGTTTCCTCACGATGTTTTCTTTCAACGTTAATCAGTACCTAGTGTCTAAGAATAACTAAAAAAATAACTACATAATTATGACATTTAAATTATCACATCATCAAAGTCACATTGTAGCAACTAGAAACATGCCAGGTTCGAACCAACACCGTTAACATAAAAAAATAAATAAAACAACGTCTAATTTTAAGGATTTTTTGGTCCTTTGTTACGGATACCTACTCATTTTTGTAGTCTTAGACTTCGTTGCTACAATTGTAGCATGAGGACAAGTTTAAAATAAAAACTTAATACAACCTTAGGAATAGCATACACAAATGTCTAACAACAAACGCTGCGCAGGCGCAGACCTAGCGCAATCACCATTCCTGTTACCTTTACGACCACAGATATAATTTTATAATTACCGTATTAGGTAGTTATAATAATAAACTTAAGGAAACCTGTGTTTATTTATGGGTTCTCCTCGTGTGAATAATTAGGTGTGACGGTGGCGGTAACCATGAATTTAATTACCTACGAACTACTCATCAAATACGTAATACTTACACTATTAAGGCAAATAATATTGTGGAACTTAAATATGATTAAATACCGAATAGTCTGTTATAACGATTGGCTTAGGGAAGTCAGTTTTCATAGGACTTTTAAACGTTGTTCTAAATAAATAAGTAAAATATATAATATAAACTATAATATTCATATATACATTATATATAGTAAATACATAATATAAATTATTATATATTTACATAATATAAGTAAGTAAAAGCAAATGCCTAAGTAACCTAATTTTTAGATTTTTCCAAAATTGTACCAAAAGTCTTGGTCCTAGGAATATCCCACTACCAATAGATCCTCCGTCATCTAGTTTGAAATAGAAACAGTAACTAACCAGCTTCCTTTATTACTTCCAGATGCATCTAAGCTCGATTCAGTTGGCGTGCGCGGCACTGGTGGCGGTGGCCCTGGGCGCTGCGGCGCCGCCCTCGTCGTCGCACCACGTCGCGCGGCGCTCCTTCTTCACCCTCGAATGCAAGGGAGTCTACGACGCGGCCATCTTTGCCCGCCTCGACAGAATCTGTGACGACTGTTATAACCTCTTCAGAGAACCACAACTTTATACTCTATGCAGGTTCGTTGAGTTTGATTTTTTTTTAATTTGAAATGTGACGTTTTACAGTTTTTTTTGTGAAACTGCCAGTTTGTGGCAGTAATTTGAGGGTTTATGGTTGATTTTGAATTGAGAATTTGTTCCAATCGAAATAAAATAACATTATGCAAGAATTGCTTAACTAAATTGTACCTACTATGTATTTTTTTACAATTTCACAATCCAAAATCAACATTTCACTATTTCAACCTTATGAACATGTATTAAAATGCATTATTCCTTGTTGGGGTACAGGAAAGACTGTTTCACAACAGACTACTTCAAAGGATGCGTCGAGGTGCTACAAGAAACTGACAATTTAGAATTGTTCAAACAATATATAAGAATATTACACGGGGCCGTTCCCGCAACTGGGAATTAGGTATCAACCGAATTTATTTTGCCTCTCTTTTTCACATATCTAACTTCCTATTTTTATCTCTTTCTGGTGCGTGAAGCATCTCCTTCAGCTTTGGGTTTTTAACAGCACGCTACATCGCACTATTTTAACTGCTCCGCAATAAGCTTCCAATACACACTTATAATATTAGAACATTTGAGACAATTTTGATTGTCAAAATTTAAAAAAAACCTTAATATTGTGTTATTTTTGTAGATATTTTAATACAAATTGATTTGAATTGAAACTTTTTACCTAAGTACCTGATAATATTAAATTAAATAATTCTAAAGGACATCATTCTAAAATAACACGATAAACTATCTATAATACATAGTTTAAGGAATGGTAAGTATGAGCTAGAAATTAAAACTCTTTCTTTTCCAGTATCTCCTCATTCCTTCTAGAAATAGAAGCTGTCCTAACAGCATGTCTTGTATTATTTTTAATACGCTATTTTAAGCACAGTTATGGGTAAAATATAAAGGTAGATACTACATTTACCATGTGACAATGTGGTTGAAAGTTTTATAATTTAAAAAAGGGTGAAAGCATTGAAGCTTAAAGCCTATATTTAAAAAAAAATAAAAAAGTGCAAATTGAATTTTATCACGATTTTAATATATTTTTCGTAAATTAAAAATAAATATGTTTTTTTTATTTTTACTTGCTGTGAAGCGGCATGCGCTCGTAGGCCTCCCAACTTGAGAGCCTGATTTCTGTACAAAATTCTTAAAAGGTTTATATAGGTATTATGTCTTGCTCTAACTTTACCTTGTCAAGTCACAAGTGTATTATCTGCCCTAAATGCATGTTAACTAAGGAATTTATTTATTTTAGTCGACTAATAAAGCTAAACGTACATCGATAACCATATCTAATCTCTATTATTATCTTAAAACCTAATCTTAGTCCACTAAACTTCGATTTGTAATTCAGTAACTTGACAGTTTGCTCATTTCGCAAAATCGTTCACCACCGCAACATTACTAGTTTTGGTATGGTATCATTCTTCGCTATGAACTATCAAGCTACTGCATAAAATTAAAAATCGAAGTATAATTTAGTTAATTAATACTTTTTATGTAATTTTCTTTATTTTATCTATCTACATTAGTATCTATTTTAAAACGGCAATTTAAACAAACACCTACATGTATAATGTGACGAATTATGAAAGTGTATAAGATCTTCACAATCATTGAAACAAGTGCCATCTTTGTCATTTCGTCATTAACAAAGGAAGGAAATACTTTAAAATTCACGTTGCCGCTTTAAAATGGAGTCTATATTTAATTAATAATCTATTCTTGGTACCTAAAGTTATGATAAAAAATGTTCTTCTTAAAATTAAAATATAATCTTTTGATATAAATTTTAATTTAATTTTTTTAAGTAGGTACTGATTAATATTCTCACAAACGCTGCTTCCCTTTCTTCTTCTCTCTTCCAAATTTGTTTTCATTTAAACTAATATATATTTCTGTATTTACAGGGAGAAATGCTTCACAACGCCCTATTTCAAGGGATGCATGGAGTCTTTGTACCTATACGACGAAAAGGAACACATAGATCAGATGATCGACTTCGTCGGCAAACGCTAATGAAACACAACGCAACGTCAACGCATTACCTTACAGTGTTAATAACGCAAATTTTATACCAACGCAAGAGTTAACACCAAGCTTTGCCAATAAAGCAGAAACTATAGACAATGTTCCTCGTGGACATCTGCTTTCTATCCTCAACATATTCTAGTCCTTAAGCGACGTAAATTAGTTTTACTGTCGCAATTAATTGTAATATTATTGTAATTTTGTATTAAGTAATACTAAGGACATTTATTATGTATTTTATGGTTTATATGTTATTAAATGTTGTAAGCTTCTTATGTACAGAAGTAAAGTACATTGAATCACCTCCTAGTATTGAAATTTGAATAGAGGCAGCATTTTAGTGTCGGTGCTGGTATCTGTCTATCTACTACAATCCGACTGAGATTATCAATTTAAAAATACAGAAGTCGTTTTGAGATTGACGACTGAGGGAACAGTTTGAAGTTTAAGTTGTCTAATTTACAACGCTTAAATGAATTAAGTGTTTGTAAATTAGCTGCCTTACATCTTTCGCTTACTTTGTCTTATACCTAAACTATCAAATGTCTCAAAACGACAACTGCATTGTGACGCATTCCAATCACAGTATTTAAAAAGAATACTTACGCTTTTTTTCAATCTACAATTCATTTTTTTAAATCTTTTTTTTTATTATCTATATGTCTTAAAGAGGTAAGCCTTACTATATATAGTTCTTGCAATTACTTCATTTCTTATTTAAGTTAGATTCTGAACCAATTTCAATTCTTTTCTTCACGACTTTGAACTTAATTACCAAGAAACTATTTTTATTTTAGTTTGAGATTAAGTATTCACAATCTGTTGCTAGTTAGTTTTTATATAAAAATCACGCATGTGGCTTATACATCACTTAGGTTTATCCGATAGATAACTCAGGGAGTTTATTGTTTTAATTTTCATTCGCGTTTATTTATTTATTCATAGTTGTACGTAAGGACCAGTTTTGCTAGATAAGAATTTCGAATTTTATCTTAAAATAATAGAGAATTTAAACTTCATATTACAGGTTACCTTGTTCAGAATAATAAAACTGGTCCTTATGCATTTAAAGGTAAGGTTCTCATTTGTACGAGTGTGTGTAAAGTTTGACAGCTTGTGTCGTTTTAGATAGTAAGTACGTTTGCACAAATGATAACCGCCCTGTACACAGGATTACCTAAATTCTGCTCACATCGCTTTGTTCAGATAGCGAGTTTTAAGGATTATGTTTATTAGTTAATTTCACTAGCAAGTAAGTATTTAAAAAAAGATTTATTTTTATATACTTCCGACCTATTTATTACCTATTTGTTACTTTTTATTTATATTTTTTTAATAATAAGTATGAATAGAAACTTTTCGTGCAGCGATAGTGTACCAGTGTGAACAAATATAACTGTACTCATATTATATTCCTGATTTTATATTATCATAAGTTGCGGTTTATACTTATTTAAAAGTTTTCTTTTGTAAATTCCGCTGTAACTCTTGTCTGTGTTCGAATCTCATCTTTTTTTAGTTTATTAGCGTTTCTTATGTTTTCATTGACATACTTTGTAATGAATATCGACACAGTACGGGATTATTCTGTCCTGTGACGTAGATAAAATGGTGCCAATTATTGTCAGCAAGACACTAGGTTAAAAAAATTAGCTAATGGTATATAAACAATTTATAGGACGCGTTTGTAAAAATGAATTAGTAAATTATTATAAATAATTGTATAAATTTTATAAAAACAGCTAAGAAACGCTACGGGTTCCATGAAATATATTTGATTTGAAAATCATACTTGAATTTTATTTTACCCTTATTTTAGCTAAAATATCTAATAGTTCTCTTATCTCTGAAGTTAAAATATCTCTCAGATTTAGAGGAAACCAGCATGTTTCCTCATAAGGTTTTCCATCACGGTCTTAAGAGATTAATAATTAATTTGTAATACGCACTGATTTTGGAAGGTCAGTGATATACTTGTTTTTTTTAATTGCCATATTATAAACAATATTAATTGCATAATTTTTATATTTGCTATAAAGAAAAATAAATAATTCTATAAAAAAAATATTATTAAAAATCAAAAACCCGACTGCTAACTAAGAAGATAGAAACAAGTTGGTTATAGATAGATCGTAGTTTACACATTGTTCACAAACGCAGTCGGAGGCAACCTTTAGATAATACTCTTCTGTGTTTAGAGAGAGAGTGAATAGTTAATGCCTCCGACTGCGTTTGTGAACAATGTGTAAAGTATGTACGTTTAACTACATAATTAATTATTGTGATGAACCCGCTATTCAATTGCATACCATATACTAATAGAATAAGGCACAATTTCGCATGACAAGTAAAACAAATAAGTTTCCTAATTCATATATTTTAACATAATAAATCTTTGACATCAGATATGACAACGTAGTTTAGGGATCACAGTACATAAGTATACATAATTACATACAATTCATATCCTTAATTAAATAATTAATTATATGATATTAAATTTTAATGGCAACTAGAATTTAATATTTAATGACTACATTCACGAACAAAAATATGTAAAAAAAAATCAAAACAAATTCTAGGAAAACGCGTGTTTAAAATGTAAAAATAATGCAATTATATAGGTAATTTAATAGATTTATCAATATTTGAGTTTTTTTTATTAACTCACCTGTGGTTAAGAGAATCACATAAATTATGTTACAAGTATACACATTTTTGGTCGTGACTGTATATGGTTATTAAAAAATGAGGAAACAGGACAGACATAGAATCAGTATTTTTACATGAAAAATATTTAGTCCAAACAGCAGAGTTTAACTTTGCTAGCAGTTCAATAATTCATCCCTGACGTCATCGCCTTATACTTTATATACGCGGTGTCTGCACCGCGTATATAATATATAATATATAAAGTGTAAAGTATTGTCCGTTGCATTCTATCCCAGACACTCCGATCCGATGTAAATGAGCTTGTCATTATAAAGGGTATCACTCTAATGTTTCCACGGCAACGCGATGGTTATATTTTTTGCCATAATCCATATTATAATTTTAAACTTTCCAAATACCTTCCTGTAGATACAACAATGAAATCTGTTAAAAATCATCGGTACCATATAAATTCAAGTTATCGTACAAAATCAAACAACGAAATAATTGCTTTTCAGTAATAATGGTATAATTTATTTGTAATATAGGCCAAAAGGAACTCAAAAGGGGGTCCCTAATGAAATTAAAACTACTACTAAACTAAACTACTACTATTAAAATTTCAAACATTACTAAAAGAGCTTTATCACTGTGAGCATTCGTTAGCGAGCATTCACATAGTTGTAATCTTTTCGGGGAAAAAGTTCTCGATTTTGCGAGCACTATTCAATGAACTTTGTGCTCGCGTGCTTGCTTTCTCAAGCTAGACTTAGCGTACGCGCTGGTCGTATGTTTGAAGCTTCTTTTGAATGCTCAATGTGAATGCTCGCTGTGAAGACTCCTTATTATAACAATCCAGTCTCAAAACTACCTCCACAATCATATTTTCAAACCATTCTATAACTTAGAGCCGTAAGTCAAGAAATAATTTTAGACAAGACATTTTTTTTAAACAATTGGCCTTGGCCCATATTTACTCCTGTATCGTGGGTGCAGTTACATATTTATATGTATATAGGTAAGTACTACAGGTCGCCGATGGATCTAAATTCTACCGTATCAATTTTTTATTATTATTGACAACACTAATAGCCCTTGACGGTACGGTAAGGAAAAAAAATCGATTCACAAACAAAAGAGAAAATGATACTGGCCTATTTTGTTTGCCTAATTTTAAATACATAATTTGACAATGCACTTACACCCAGATCGGAACAAACTGTTGATAACACAAATATTTCATAATTTATGGTACATATTATAATTAAAGTTTATATAAATTAATTAAAGACGATGGTCTTTTGAGCCTTGGTCTTTTTATAAAAAATATACAACACAATACCTATGTCACACTTATCAGAAAGCTTTTTCTACTAAAAAATAGGGACTAAATCGACACTAGTAAGATGTAATTGAGAGGGACCTGCGTTACAATTACGATACGCTGTTGATTACACCAATCCCGTCATCCGTCGAAGTATGCTCGGGCGCCGTCGGTCGACTATGCAACCGTACACACTGTCGGGCGTCGTCGGACGATATGTCAATAATAGTAATGTACGCGCTCTCATTATTTTGTTCATTTATTTCGATCGGCCGACTGCGGCCGATAACGTCCGAGCATATTTCAGCGAAGACGGATTTGGTGTAACCATACCGATAAGCTACTAACTACCACGACGAAACGGGATAAGTGGAGAACGTTCGTATCAGGGGCCAAGACATTATGGATCGCTGACCCAACGGCCGAACGCAGGCGCAGTCGGCATGCCGTCGAGAACCCTTTTAAAGAAGATTTTAAAAAGTAACACAAGACTAAATAAAGCACTTGAGTAAAAAGGTCGTATGATTTTTTTTTATTAAGTTGGTAACGCGCGAATGAGCGAGAGACTAAACCGATACAGTTAGCGTACCTACTGTGCCAACCTAACGCACTTATACACGGACACGTTGACAGACAAAGTGTGGGTTGTTGTCAACTACCCTCATTTGAGAAGTCAAGTGGGGGTAGTTGGAAAAAACTGCCCGTGCTTGTCGACGTTCAAATCAGTGACCACGGCAGATGCAACTGAGCCGAATCTGTATGGCCGATAAATAACTGTTTTAAAAAAAGTTTAATCATGTGTTCGAGTCGCCAGTTTGAAAAAAAAAGAAATTATCTTTAAAAAAAGTTTATTTAATCAATCACGAAAGAAGAATAGATAATTAATTTCGAATGTAATTTATTTTTTTGGCACTAGAGTATAATGAAAAATTTTTCACTTGTTTTTGTTGAATCTATTAGGTATTTATCTATATTAGTCTACTAGAAATGGGCTCTAAGTCCAAACACTTTTTAATTCAGTCAATATATTCAATCGCCTTAGATTCTTCTTCAGTCCGACAAAATCATACATTTTCATTTAAAATATTATAATAATTTTATTATAAAGTTTTATATAATTAAATAATAATTACATATTAATATAAACTAATATAATTATTATATAAATGTATAATTATGTATGTATTTATTTAATGTATGAAAGAAAACTAGCTACAAAACTAAGCAATATTTTGAACTTAAATATTTATAAAAATATTTCTATTATTTTAATAACTTGGCTAACAAATAACAGCATAAAATATATTTCTTAAAAGCCACGGACAGCATCGCGGGGCGGCATTATACTGAAACCATGTAATTATTATTCTTGGAAGACGTTTCTACGCGTATTATTTATAACTACGGGAATTCTAATACAAGATGCGAATTTCATTTTAATTGGCTCAAGTTAATTGCCGAATTAGTACCAACTTAGAATAAAAAACAAATCAGAACCCGCATTCAATCTTTTTTTCTTGCCGTCTACAGGTGGAACGACACACAACGGAATATAATGAAGATTAACAGCGTTGCAAACGTTTACAAGATGCGCGATCTAGTGGAATAACCTTTAAAACGTGAAATCACAGTATTTCGGGATTTATGATGCTTCACTTTTTTGATATTTGTGGGCTTCTATTCTGGTTGTGGTTTTATATTCTGAGTCATATTTACAGAGTGATCTCTCAAAGTTTGCAAAGTTTAAAAATGTATGGAGTGTTTTATGCATAAATATTTTTATAATAATATTCTATCGGTTATTTGATCACGTACTACTCATGCGGGTAAGAAAAGTTGAAAATGGCGCTAGAACTATTTGCTTCTCGCTCGCACACTTTGTCTTTGATGTATCTCGTTCTTACTCGCACTTACAGGTTATATGTTGAGGAGACGCCATTTTCAATTCTTTACCGCACGGGATATTACTATATTAATCCATACATGTTATATTATATATTTGAGGTTTAATTACAAAACTAAATAATTATATATCTTATGTACACATATTTCTAATATACCTACTTACCTATTTTTAGACGGATTATTTCTTTTTTGTTTTGTCGATTGTCATTTCAGTTTTGAATTTAGAATAAAACTAAACTCTTGCCCTTTGCCTTTGAAACTTTTTTTTCATAGGTATATCATTTTTCAATTCTAGAATAATAACTTTCGTGAGTCGTACTAATATATAAATATTGATACGGCTTTACTCACGTATTGTTTTCGGGGAATGCCGAATTCAGTGAGGTCCACGACGCCGCCGCGTATACACCCGCTCTTGAAAATGGACTCCGTTTGAGTTCAAAACTAGTCGGGCATTCCCCGAAAACAATACGTCAGTAAAGCCGTATCAATATTTATACATTTTTCAATTCTTCATTATCAATAAAATAATATTATGTAACCAGATATTATCTTAGATTAATCTACATAAAGGTGTATACATACCGAAGCCTAATAATATCAGATTGCGGAGTTATTTTCACTGGATTCTATTGCTGTATGTTGGTGAAACGAAGCGCGCAGCTGTCGCAGCTTCAGTGTGTACACACCTTAATATTAATGTTGCCAATACAATACATACTAGGGCAATTAAATTTTATATTATCTAATTTATACATATAAATTCATACATAGAATTACATAATTATACATTGTGCTAAGTCCAAATGGAAAGTATTTAATCACATTGGTTTACGGCATCATAAACAAACGCATTTTTTTTTAAATATGTAGATGTTTTTCAAACTTCTATAAATGTCTCCTGTTACTTTACATAGCTTAGGTACACGATTGTTTTCTACACTTTGTAGGTCACAATATACTACATTATTGATTATTTTTAGAGTTTAGTACCCAAAGAGTGCCTACGGGACCCTATTACTAAGACTTCGTTGTCCGTCTGTCTGTCCAAGCTCTAAAGGTCCTTATAATACGGTTCGAAAGATACAGATCATATCTTTCTGAAATAGATAGATCTGATAAAAAGACTCTTGTTATAGATTTTTTTTTTAAATACTATGGCCGCTTTAACAACAAATGATTCAAATAAAATAAAGTAAATAATTGAAAGGGGTTCCCATGTAATAAATGTGCTTTTTTCGAGTTTTTATACGGAACCCTTCATGTGCGTGACCGACTCGCACTTTGCCGGTTTTTAAATAAAACCTAATCGACGTTAAAGCAATAATTTGACGCCCTTAATCAATTGATAGATGTTTGGCAAGCTGCCACAAAAAAATCAAAATGTCAAAACTGTCTCCACATAAATTAAATATAATTATAATTATCTACATAATATTTCTAGTACTTACTAATCAGACTAAACTACAATTATATAATTTCATATAACAATCTAATATTGCAGTAAGGAATAGCTACCGAAATTATAAGTATTTAGAAATAGTGCGGAAAACAGATAACGGCCAAAACGTTCGATTTTCAATTTCTGAAATGTCGCGTGAACATGGCTGCAGACTGTATCGCATATCATTTATTTTATAATTATATTACCTACATGGATTTTATAATTATACTGTTGCTTTAAGGACCTGCCAAATTTTAGGAGGTAATAAGGTCCATGAAATTGAACAACTTTCCCCAAGGAACATAGGTAGAAATCTGAAAACGAAAATTTAACTTCTCATACAAAAGTGAGTCACGTGACCAGTCACTTTGTATGAAAAGTCAATTTTCAATTTTCAGATTCCGACCTAAATTAATTAAATAATTAAATTAATTAAGGCACTAGGATTATGGAGTATTAAAGTGTAGCTTGTACAATTATACAAACGTATTATAATACGTCGGTATTAAGCTGAACTCTTACTCACGCGCAAGAATCGCACGCGCCGCTGTCATAGAGTTTTCATGATCGCTTGTACAAAAAAATCAATATGAATTTGAATTAGATAGTACAGTCGGAAGCAAAATTGTGTATACAGGTATCTTTATAATTATTTAAATTAAAGTGTAAGTAATAAATTCAAGTAATTTTCTTCAAAAATGTAGGTTGAGTTTTTGTCTACCCCCGTGGGAAAAAGGTGTGAATTATGTATGTACAGGTTGAATTTATAAAAAATATACCATATCTACCGATACTATTAATCCAATATTTCATATTTTAAATAGTTATTCAAGAATTTACTTCGTAACTGTACCTTTTACACTGGTTTCTAATTTTAAATTTAAAAAGAACTTTTTCTTTCGGCCGTTAACTGCCAGTTCCATTATAGTAAACTAGTTTAAATACTAACATTAGAAGTCATCGAGGCAGAAATCGAAGTGGTCTTCCATCACTTTGTACTCATCACAGGAGAACCTCATGCACTTTGGGCACGTAAATACCTGGAATATATTTAAATATATATTAGCTATACGGTATGTATATATACGGAATCGTTACTGTATTAAACTGCACACTCATGCAGAATAAGTATATATATAAAAATTAACACATAATATCGTTGATTTGATCGTATTTTTTTAGAACAATAATTGGGCTTAAAAATAGTCTTACTTTGTCCGTGGTAGAATATTTTAAAGGAGAGAGTTAATATTTCTTAAGTAAAGATTACTTTTTTTCATATTATTTTCAATATATTTTTTTATAAGTATAGACAGCCAGACACACATTTTGTTTAAACAATAATGCAATACACATAAAAAACAATTTAAAAATATTTTATAAGTAAACTGTACATATTTTTAAACTCTTTCCTGTTCCATTACGATCAGTTTCTCAAAAAATATCGACCAACATGCAATTATCTATAGTTAGTACTAAATTAGGATACAAAAAATACAATCATCGCATCACATCACACAGAAAAACAATCTAAATTCAAATATAAGTTAAAAAAAATGATATTTAAAAGACAACTGGGGCCAATTCAGCTAATTTGCAAACGATACAATGGAGTGTCAATAATATTAATGGAATAATTTTCGCCGTTTTATATAGTAGAAGTATAATAATAATGTCCTCCTAACCGAATTACGGTAACGGTCACAATTTCATCAGAGATTAGCCATCTATGCAGAAGATACTTAATAAGATACTTAGTGCACAAGTGTGTGCGCAAACACAGGTACACTCTCTATTCTCTCAGTCTCGTATCCAATGGGACGGCAATCCTTAACATGCTTAACAAGGCACGGAGCAAGTAATAATTAATTTATAATAGGTACGCATATAACTTACGAAAAATCAGAGGTGCCTTGGCTTCGAACCTGAAACCTCTGACTTGCAAGTCAATGGTCATACCACTAGACCAATAACTACTCGAAGTAGCAGAATACCACATCACCAAAAATATTTAATCACCACGCAATTGACACACCATCAAAGTGTTTGCAAATTAGAAGGCTTGGAAACCTTGGTAAGTTTCTAAAACGTGTTAGACATTAAATCAAGCTGAAACAACATCAAAACAACGAAAAAAAACACCGTCTCACCTAAATGCTTCTTATAAACCTAACCTAATCTATTTAATATAGTCTCAAACTTTCGCGAACATTTAACATAATGAAACAACTTTTTACAGGCAGTCTGCCTGCGACCACGAGTGCTGCAAAGCACTCGAAACGTCAGGAGTGTTTTATCAAAATAAAAACGCGAGTTATATCCGTTCAAAAGTTGTTTCATTATGCTAATCTATTTAATTGAAAATTTAAACAACTTGTAAAACTGTAGTAAATGTAAATTTTATTCCTATTACAAAATATTAACAATACAAATAAATGCACTAGGTTAGTAAAAAACATAAAATCCTTTTAACATAACATTGATTCACGCCTGTATTCCCCAGAGGGGTAGGCAGAGTTGTATGCAGTACACCCACATTTCGCCATGTAATAGGGGACGAGCCTATTAACCGGACACAATTCCAGACTCCGTGCTTCTACTAAGAATTTCATAATGGAAAAACCCAATAACACTTAGCCCGACCCGGGGATCGAACCCAGGACCTCGTGCTCAGTCGCTCTTGATACAACTAGACCAACGAGGCAGTTTCTAAAGTGTGTCCTTTTTAACCGACTTCTTACAAGGAAGTTTTGGTAACTAACATTGTAAAAATTTTACATTAGAAATACAATAAACTTAACAATAAACTGAGAATAGACGCATAATTACTCGGCCTAGCTGAAATTAGGCTCCCGGATATTTCGCATAATATGCACTAGGTATACATATACCAAAAAGTCAAAAGACAAGACGAGGATAGAGAGAGGTAGCGATTGCTACACCGACAAGAGCCTAGCTCTTAAATATAAGAGAGAGAGATGCGTATTTGTATCTCTTTCGTCCTCACTAGTTCAGTTACAACCCCCCCCCCCAATTAAACCGTACCTCTTGTCATCATTGTCCCTAAAATATGTACTGCGACGCCGCTCGTGACTAACTTCAGCCCGGCCGAGTAATTTTGCGCCTGTAGTTATTTGTGTCTCATAAAAATTCAAATTATTATTTAACTATTTATAAAATAATAAATTAAATGCGCATTACAAGACAAGTACGATCCCTAATTACTAAAATACATAGGAGGATCGGAGCATTAATCACCACGTTCGCTCAATGCGTATTGGCGATTTCAGACTATTAAATCCAAGTTTTCTTACGATATTTTTCTTCACCGTTAGTCAGTGGTGTCATAGATTAACTAAGAAAGTACATATGACATTGAAAAAGTCACATTAGTATATCCAGGTTCGAGCCTACACACACAGCTGTTTAATTGTCTAAAAAAAAACCTATTTCGCTATTTAATTTCGCTACTAATAAAACTCAAAGTAAACAATTATTAACATGTGATTGTAACAATAAGAGGGTTTTGAAAGGTTTGTCACAGACGGGACAGTCGAAACGTAGCGGCGGCGGCGACGACTCCTTCGTAACCTCGTCCTCTTCATTTTCCGATAATTTCTTCTTTTTACGAACCTTTTTGTGAGGTGTAACTTTAGAATGGCGTTGTGTCTTTTTAAGAAGAGTGTAAGAGTGGAAATGAGAAAGAAAAGAAGAGTTTATTTAGAATAGAAGATTTATAAGACAAGATGTAGATTAAGAAAATTTTTATGTCAATTATATAAAAGTTAGTAAATTTAATGAGATTTATACAGTTGTAAGACTCATACTAGGCTCTTAACGAAGCTTAATTAGTTTAAAGAGAAAAAAAAAGCAACTGGCGAATGAAAAAGAAATTAGTTGGTTATTTAAAAAAAAATATTGATTTAATTTAAAAATAAATATTTATTTTTTGGTTATTCATTGAAATAAAAAAAAATTAATAAATAACCAACTAATAACTATGAGGTAACTTGCTTCCAGGGAGGAGACGTCACAGTGGAATAACTAATTTTGAATTTTTTTTTCATTATGCAAAAGTGTAATCTATGTTCCAAAAAGACTAGTATAAGAATCCATGTTATTTATATTTTCAAAAAAAAAACGAGAGCTTATGCTCAAAGAAAACATCGTGAGGAAACCATTTCACCATAAGAGATGTTTTCTATAGTGTGTGTACATAGTTTAAACTCTGACATCAACAATTTATTATTAAGAAGCAAAGATAGCATGACTTCCTCCTGTGACCTAGGTCCTAGGAGATATGCCAAGAAATATGTAATTTAACTGTAAAGTCTAGTATTACCAAAGTGATCTTCTATAGTAGCTATGGCTTTGTTCTTTCGTACAGGGATAGAACAAGTTGCATAGATTGATAGAATGTATAAATAAAGATATAATGTATAATATAGATAGAATGTATAATAAGTAAATAAGTAGTGGCGTGCTCACCATATTGCCGGTGCTGGCGGTGGCGGGCTGCGCCGAGGCGGAGCGCGGCGCGGCGCGGGCCGGCTCGGTGGTGGTGCTGCGCGACGTAGCATTACGGTACACGGCAGGGTTCACCTTGCGGACTTCTTCCAGCTGTACACAGAACTATTGCTCAGAACACTAACCATTGTACAGAGTATTTAAATCAAGACACGAGAAGCAAGACCAAATACATCGTTTCATACTATCCAGGTACTTTTGTGGCTGACTGTACAAACTATAGAACACAAATAAAGAGGCTATTTTTTTCTGACGGCATTTATAATAATAAGTCTAAAGACCTGCTTTGAAATTTAAAACAATATTATTTTTATTAAGTAATTTACTATACCTGTTGTGTTAGTTCTTTGTTACGCCTCTGTGTGGTTCTAAGATCAGTCAATAAGGTTTCTTTCTCACTCGCCATTTTCTCACGCGCCTGCCTCTCCGCTTCGAAGTCGCTCCTGCAAATAAAAAAAATGCAATCGCTTTAAATATTAGGGTAGCTACACACATAGTCGATTCAGGAGGTATTTGAAAAGAAACTTTACCAGGACTATTTTTTTTTTTAAATTATAAGTACTTAAGTCGTTTTATTTTTGAAACCTCCTGGGGATATCAAATTTGTATACTTTTTAACGTAACAACAATACTTATTGTTTAAATTTGATTGGATTGGTGTAATATCGCCTTTAGGGCCATTACTTATTTATTATATTATTTATTGCACACTAGTTAACATAGCATAAAAAAAAATTGCAATAAAAGTCGTACAATCTCGTCTAGACAACCTTTAGATGGATACGACTGTACCTACTACCTACTAGCCAAGATTTCTTATTCATTGTAATAAATACATATTTTAATAAATATCCAACTAATAACCAATGATTGATGATTGATTGATGATGATGATTGATGATGATGATTGATTGACGATGATGATTGATTGATTTATGATGATGATTGATTGACGATGATGATTGATTGATTGATGATGATGATGATTGAACTTGCTCCCAGGGTGGTGCAGGCGTCACATTGGAATTGCAATTTTTTTAAATCTACACTCAAGAAAGACTAGAAAAAGTGTCATGCAAGCCAAGATTCCTGATACATTAAGATTACTTAGTTAAAATGATGTAAAACTCACCTATACAAATCTATCTGCGCTTTAAGCAGTTCAGTATCATCCAGCTCTCCCCTCAGCTTGTGTAGCTCCTGCTGCATCACCTGCAGCTCCTGTCCTCGGGCGACCAGCGCCGCGGTGAGGGCTTCCACGTTCCCTGACCGCTCCACTCGGGGCTTCGATATCGACTTTTTAAGAAGTTCGTTGTAGTCTTTGAAAATACCTTCGAAGATTGAAAGCGTGCTTCTTACTTGGCCTCTGAAAGAAATTTATTAGAATAAAATATAATAGACTGCCTCGTTGGTCTAGTGGTAGCAAGCGCGGCTGCTGAGCACGAGGTTCTGGGTTCGATCTCCGAGTCGGGCAAAGGGTTATTGGGTTTTTCCATTAGGAAATTCTCAGTAGCAGCACGGAGTCTGAAATTGTGCCCGGTTAATGGCAATAGGCTCGCCCCCTATTACATGGGACTTATAACATAGCCGGCGAAATGTGGGTGGACTGCATATACCTCTGCCTACCCCCTTTGGGGAATACAGGCGTGAGTCTATAAAAAATAAAAATAAAATAAAATTGTATTGTGCCGTGTGGTTTCCGGCCTAAGAATAGAACCATCCCTACTCATCCCGCGGGTGTCGTAAGAAGCGACAAAGCGAAAAATCTGGAGGATAGGCAGCAGCATCCTATTGTGTAATAGCAATCATCTGCTACTGCGATCGCCAATCCGCTTGCCCAGCGTGGCGATTAACGGCAAACACCTTTTAAGCTATAATTATTTAATAAGAAATTTGAAAAAACAACTGGGATTCGAACCCATGATTTTCGGCGTACCATGCCGACGCTCTAACCGCTGAGCCATCGTATCATGCTCAGATAGGCGAAGAAAAAAAGATATTTAGCTGCAAATAATTAGATTAGAAGCCGAGCCCAACAAAGTTAGGGAAAAATAAGGCTAGGAGGCGACATATATCAAAAAAATTGTATACAAAGACTAACATATTGTTTAGCGTGGTACTGTGTTGATTCTCCATTTGCTGTTTGACCTCAGCGAGGCTGGATTTGAACTGGTCGGCTGTTATCCTCTCTAGCTTGTAATCGTGAAGACTCGCCACTAGGCCGAGGGTGTCGACTAAGGTATCTGACAAGCTGAAACAAATAAAAATGTAATAAAACTTATCTTATTATCTTATAATTATCTATACACGAATAGACTCGAAATAATAATGATCTCCTGACCGAATTTCGGTCACAGTGGCCAATCTCAACGGAGACTAGCTAACTACGCAGGAAATATTATAGTGCACAAGTGTGTGCGCAAACACAGGTGCACTCTCTATTCCCTCACTCTCATAGTCCGATGGGACGGCCTTCCGACACGATCGGAGAGAGATCAGGCGCAGGGCCAACGGCTTTACGTGCTTTCCGAGGCACGGAGTAAGTGATAATTAATTTATAAAACGCACGTAACTTACGAAAACTGAGGTGCGCGCCTTGGATTCGAACTCGAGACTGACCACCACCACTAGGCTATCACGACTATAAGACTCAAAGGGTCTTTTAGAGTCTTTCGAGTCGACATATCATGAAATATCATGTTTTTAATTGGATTATGATAGACTCCTACTTACGCATGTGTTAATATATTCAGTAGTTCCGATAAATGCTTCAAAGTTTTGTCATACAACTTGACGTTCGATGCCAGACTGGTGAATTCTGATGAAGTCGACTCTGTTTCCGAACTGATTGAGAATCGAACTGGTTGGAAAACCTAGAAGGAATGGGATTTAATTTTAAAAACTTAAAAATTAAATAATTATAAAAATGATGTTTTAAAAACCATGATACATCGTAAGATGTCGTAAAAGACTTATGTCTATTCTTGGAGGAATAAAAAAGAGGAGAAAAAACCTAATAACACTTTACCCGACCCGGGGATTGAACCCAGGACCTCATGCTCAGCAGTAAAATTCAATTTAGCATCGACAGATTTTCTCTTATCTGTTTATTACACACTACCCACATTTCATTAAAATTAATGTATGAACCCAGTACACTTCTGACTAGATGTGAATCATTTTTCCCTCCTACTGAAAATTTACATTTATACAGTTAGGAAGTATCGTTACTTCAAAGACGACATCACACAAGCACAGGCGAGGAAAAAAGCGACCATGTATTAGTCTACTGCTGAACATAGGCCTCTCCCAATGCCACTATTGTGCGCTCTAAGCGGAATGGCGATCGCAGTAGCAGATGACTGCTGTTACACATAAGGATGCTGCTGCCCATCCTCCGTCCGGATATTTCCCTTTATCGCTTCTTACGACGGGAAAAGTAGGGGTGGTTCTATTCTTAGGCCGGAAACCACACGGCACAATTATAATCTACTTTATTATTATTTGAAAAAGGTATTCTTTATGTAAAGGGTGTAAAACATAAACTCACAGTAGTAGACGCCTCTTTCAACCTCGCGTGTAAGTCTTGTATCTGATCTTTGTATATCTTGATGGACTCTAACACCCCTGACTTGTACTTTGTAAACTCCAACTGGAAATAATACATGTACATATCAAAGACATTTGAACAGTATTTTAACCCCCCGTGTCTATAAATTGTCATGACTGACGTACATGGGCGTAGCTATAGCTTTGACATGGGGGGGGATCCGAGGATCCAAAATTGTACCAAGATAAACTAGATTTTGCCCGAGCTTCACACAAATAATTTCACAATATGCGGTGCGCGGGTAAAGGATAGGGGGTGCACTATGCGCGAACTTTCTATCGCTCATAGTTGCGTTTGCGTCTAATATTCATCAATTTTTGCTTTAGCCATATGCTGAGGGGGGGGACCGAACCCTACCCCCCCCCCCTTATATACGCCCATGCTGACGTACCTTAACGTTTTCTAATTCAAATATCTTGAGTTGTGAATTCTTTAGTTCAGCTTGCAATGTGGCCACCTTCACCTCTAGCTGACGTAGCAACTGATCGCGCTTGGACACTTCCTCTGATGTTATACTTGACTGTAATTTAAAAAAAGCGATTTTTTTATAAAAACTTATTTACGCTAAGAAAAACTTTTCATACCAATTTATTATTCCAAATTATATTTAAACATATAACTTGTATTATAATTTTGTAATCCCCTTTAAAATTCCTTGATTTTGATACCCTATTTGATAGGTTTGGTTGGGTTTTTTTATTAACATATTACTATTTTGCACCAAAAATCCGCCATTTTGTTTTTATTTTAAGAACACTTAGGTTGTTAAGACGAATTTATCGATACCCTAATTGTCACAATCCATCCACCCAAGGTAGATACGAGGTAATAAAGAAATTTACAAATATACAAGATACGCGCGAAAAACATAACCTAAAACATACACATAACATAAAAATAAAAATATAAGGGCCGGCGAAATAATCCTACTATTACTATAAATGTGGATGGATGTTAGTTGCTCTTTCACGCAAAAACTACTGAACGGATTTTGATGAAACTTTGCAGTAATGTAGCTTATAAAGCAGAACAACATATAGGCTACAATTTATTAACATACCACACGGACAAAGGCGTGGGCAAATATATTTGACATCACCTTAATTTTTTTAACAGTTTGTAATGTACCTAATGTTAATTATTAAACTCATATACTTATTGAAAAAGTACTTACGACTCCAGAGGCAGACTGCAATTTTTTCTCTAAATCTTGTATATTGTATTTTAAATTACTAATCTCTGTGGCATGTTCTGTGTCTTTGGTTGAGAGTTGGAGCTAAAACAATTTAAAAATCAGGTAAAAAAATACAATACTAATTGTTTTAAATTTAACAATTTATATAATTTTTGCGTCACAACTTATCGATATTCATTCAGTACTATTACCCACATCACTAGCGCACTCCGTAAGCCTAACGAGTACAAGCGAGACATACAGACCAAAGACATTTATGGCCACGCGACTCATTTCACTGAAGTGATTTCAAAATGGCCGCACTATAACCCTCCAGTACTGCGTACAAGGGTGGATGTAAATATAGAAGTAAATAGTAGATAGTACAGTAATTTAGCAGAGGAGCTGGTAGCTTTAATAAAGTAGGTCGCAAGTTCGAATCCAGCTTATCTTTATTTTTTCATTTTACATTTTTTTTTATCTTTAGTAGGCAACTACTATTTTAGGCTACCTCTGACTTTTCGATAGTTATGTTGTTGCGTATTTATAAATTAATCATCACTCCGTACCTCGTAAAGCCGCTGGTCCAGCGCCTGATCCTGAGCCTGAGTAACGGAATAAAGAATCATTAGGACTATGCACTGTGTCTGTGCCCACGTGAGATTGCGTGAGATTCGGCACGATCCCTCACCCCCACCCTCTCCCGCCCCCTTAGTAATAAACTTACTTCAGCAGTCTTTAGTTTCTCCTTGAGGTCGTCTCTTTCTTTGGACGTGGCGTCGACTATGTGTTCCAACGATTCCTTTTGCCACGTCAATTTCTCATTATCTACTATTACCTGCGGAATATAATAATATTAATAATAGGAGACATACAAGAACAAGGGAATTATAAGTTTGAATTTATATAAGTTTTTATTAAAACACCATTGGGTAACGGTGAAGGAACACATCGTGACGAAACTTGGAGTTAATAATTTGAAATCGCTAACACGCAGTGAGCTAGCCCGGTGATAAATGCTCGATCCTTTTATGTTTGAGAAGAGGCCTTTGCCCTGCAGTGGGATAGTTTTTAACCAAGCTTTAACTAACTAAACGTATATATAAACGAGTACAGGTATATGCAAAATTTTGTGTCGGTGCTGTTGACCATTGATGGATTTCAGAATGAGATTCAGGTCATATCCTAACTTAA
Organism: Protodeltote pygarga; assembly: GCA_936450705.2. Classification (NCBI taxonomy): domain Eukaryota; kingdom Metazoa; phylum Arthropoda; class Insecta; order Lepidoptera; family Noctuidae; genus Protodeltote; species Protodeltote pygarga. The sequence continues at coordinate 11,903,208 of OW388265.2, read as the reverse complement.
TATTATAAATACAAAAGTAACCTTGTTTGTTTGTTACCTTTTTTACGCCTTAACTGAACTGATCATTCTGAAATTTTGCATATACGTTGTCAGGTGTACAGAAACGTAGATAGGGTTCCTTTCATCCCGATAAAAAGTACTGTTTGCAAGGAAAACAACAATCACGTTCGCATCGTAATAGATGGCGCCACGTGTACTAAATTAATGCAAGTAAAACCGCGGGGAAAAACTAGTTTCTCATAATATTACCTGTCGTCGTTGCTTTTCGACTAGTTCAAGCTGCGACGTCAGCTTGTTGATGGTGTCGTCATCTGGTGACGTCACAAACTCCAGCGCAGACGACGCGCCCGACTTGTTTGTTGACTCGCCTGTTCCGCTGCTTGAGTGCGAGTTGGGTGTGGATTCGGCTAAGCGGGCTATGTCTAGCTTTAGCTTTTTGTTCTCGTGACGTAGCTGGAAACGGAATGGGTTTAATTAATGGTTATAAGAGACGTAAAACCGGCCGCTGGTTTGGTACATTATTGGTATAAAAAAAAATTGAACTTTATTCACACAAAAAGGTTTACTGTACATTTCAACGAAATGCGTCGCGCTCGGTGTGAGTTGACCCTAAAAGAACACGTCTTAAATGGGCTGCAGACTTGCAGTAGCGGTCGCTACTATTCCAAACGCGGCGACAAGCAGCTGCAGTCAGCTCTTAAAGCAATACGTGGAACAACGCCTCAACGTTTATGAGGGCAGTGTCGCCACGTCGGATTCAATTTAATAGAGATTTATAGAAACTAGTGGTGTCGCTAGCAGTTTGCACTCGCAGTTTACGGTCTGCAGCCCGTCTCGGAAAATTATCTTAATAAACCTCCAAACACCGAGAAATGAGACACAAAAGGAAATCAATTGTTACTTGACGCCGGCATCCTTTTAGGAGTCAAAGGTTTACTACCAAATCAAAGTGTGGGACCTAGATTAATCTCATAAAAATCTACATACCCTCTCAACCAATCCTTTGGTCTCATCAAACTTTTCCTTGTGCAGGACGTGTGTCTTCAACATGTCTTCTTGACAAGACGCTATCAACAAGAACTGTTCCTTCATGGAGTCGTTATTATGTTTTAATGTTTCTTTAAGTATAACGTTTTCGTCCAGAAGCTCCCCGAAGCGCTTCTGAAGATCTTCTGTCGTTTTATCGTCGGTTATCAACGAGCTGGCTACCATCATGCTCGCTGGGGACGGCTGGGGAGAAAAAAGTTTTTTTTTAAATTGAATTATCATGCCACCTTTAATCTATAATTATTACGCAGGTTTCAACCGGTATTTCCGATTATGACACATCGATGAATCGATAAGACTCACTCTCTCGAGTTGCTCAGGCGCTCAGCCTAGCCATGTACCTACTCACTTCGCTAAGGTAAAATCCCTGTTGAACTTACACAATGTACTATCGCGGCACGAACGGTGCACCACTTTGCGATCAAAATGCTTTGAACGATGCTACGTGCGTAGGGGCGGGGCTAGCGCTACGTTTCGGACGTCGGGTGCAAGCGATTCTAACCTTAAGAGTGTTGCACCGGCTTTGTCCACGATAGTACTTACAATCTACTTATACATTTATTATAACAAACGTTATTGTTACGGTAAATGTATATGAATGTAACAGTAATTATGATAAGGTTCAAAAGTTCCCCATTTTGATCTCTTTATCAGTTATGTTTATCTATAGTCGGGCAGGTGTATATTGTTAGTCGGGCGGTTGATATTTAGGTAAGAATAATTAGGGCGTTTTCTATTGGGTATCTAGGTTCATGGTGTTATTCGAGACGTGAGAGTTCTTTTAAGTCATATCATTACTTAAGACACAATTTTTTATATCTTAATATTTATAACAAATTCCGAGTAACCGATTTTCATGGTTTTTGATTTGTTGTATTTATTTCCGTCGTAAATAGCATTTATATTAAAAACAATGGATTTATATCCCTAGTAGATTAGGGTAGGGGCTAATGGGGCAGGGTAGGGTAAGTTAGGGGTAGGGTAGGGTAGAGGGTAAGTAGGGGTAGGATAGGGTAGGGGTAGCTAGTTAATATAATAAAATAAACCAAATAGTAATATCCCACAGAAGGGCAAAGACTTCTCATACAGAGAAAGAGCACTAATCACTATGCTAGCTCACTGCGTGTTGGCAATTTCAGAATACTAACTCAGATTCAGATTCATTGAGATTGTAATGTTAAGTTTTGTGATAACTCGGAATTGTATGTATTTAAAGTATGTAAAGGGAATGTGATTATAGTATATCCTCACTATTAAAATACAAACAAACGAAGGTTTGAATGGAATAGCAATCCTAACGTAGGTCATTGACGCCATTCAATAATAGGTACATACTTACCTATTATTATTTTCAACAATGACTAAGTTCCAGGAAAATAATGTAGTGTAAAGGGACTTTTTCAGTAGTTTAGTGTCAAATGACTAATTTCTAGTACTTATCCTTAAACTGGTATAAATTATAAACGCGAAAGTATGTTTGTTGGTTTGTCCTTAATGATGTATGATAAATGTACCTATATCAATATATTTTATAATTCAAAACCTTTAAGATAAATAATCTATAGTATAATAGTCCTTTTTAAGGTAAATAATATAATATCCTACTGACTGAATTTCGAACACAGCGGCCAATTTCAACGGAGATTAGCTAACTACCCAGGAGATTATAGTGCACATGTGTGTGCGCAAACGCGGATGCACTCTCTATTCACTTACTCTCATAGTCCGATGGAACGGGAATCCGAGACGATGGAGAGAGAACAGGCACAGGGCCAACGGCTTAACAGGCACGGGTAAGTGACAATAAATTTTTAATACGCACATAATTTACGAAAAGTCAGAGATGCGCCTTGGGTTTGAATCCAGAGACCCAATCATACCCACACAAAAAATTTAATCAAAATAGGTAAAATCGTTCTGAAGTTATGGCGTGATCAAGGGAAACCGGGATTTATTTTTATATATGTATATTTATGTATAGGTAGAATAAGGCGAACAAATTATAACTAAAAACAAAAAGTTCCATACAAGGAACACTCGCACTTGGCTGGTTTTAGCGCCGCAGGTAAAAAATCATACATAATGAATTATGTAAAACAGCAAACTCGTACTAGGCCAAGCTATCAAGTTTAAAACTGGGTTACTTTTACCGTACAAGTACTTTCAAAAACAGTCACTATGATCACGTAATTTTATCAACAGAAATTTATATACATACATACATAATTATATAAAACAAAGTCGGGTTTGTTTAAAACAAGTAAAAGAACGTGGACCGTATTTCATGGTATTTGATATCATGTTGTATTATTTTGTCTCCGTCCCGAATATCCGAATAAATATTAAAAACAATGGAATTGGACCCCTAGGGTAGGATTGGGTAGAGGTAGAATAGGTGTAGTATAGGGTAAGGTAGGGGTATGGTAGGGTAGGGGAAGTGTAGGGTAGGTTAGGGGTAGAGTAGTGTAGGGTAGTGAAAGGGTAGGGGTAGGGTGGAGTAGGGTAGGGGTAAAATATGGTAGGGTAGTGTAGTGTAGGGTAGGGTAGAGTAGAATAGTTGTAGAGGTAGGATAATTACGCGTAGAAAGTTGCGCTGTATTTAACCTCTTTTCTTAAAATATTATCTCATAACTTATGATTACGGTTAGATAACGTTTTGGGGCCCTAATTAATTTAAAAATTTTAAAAAAAATACAACTTAAATATAAGAAAAATGAACGCATTTATAAGAAAGAAAAGTACTTTACTCATTGCTATTTACTCATTTCTGCTGAAAAATTAATTACCTACTATAAGTTTAGGGTAAAATAATTTACCCCAAACTTATAGTAAGTAATTAATTTTTGTCCTCTATGTTTTATGATCAAAAATCATCGGAAGGAAACAGCGATATAGCGCTCTTTCTCCCACTCGAAAGTAAGGTACGGGCTTTTTGTAGAAGTGCCCGCACTGCTAGCCTTCTACAAAGATGAGCATGACAATGTACTGTATAATCTCGATGATAAAATCAATATGTTTTTGATATATTAAAAAGATAACATCCTAATCTCTTGTTGGGCAACATATATTCATATTATTTTTGTTGTGATAGCGTTTTGCGTTAGCGTTTTGTTTTGTGTGATGACCGTTGAGTGCAAGTCATGTCTAAGGTTCGAACCCAACCTCGATATCCCCTGCGTCGATGACCTACTCCGTCGTGTCGTTGAAAATTGATCGCCCTACCCGCGACAGAAATTCGGTCAGAGATTCAAGTCTTAAGACAACAATCCTAGAATTAGGACATTTCTTATATTTTTTTTAAAGGAAAATAAATAATCTCAACTCAATGTTGTTTAACGCCAAGCAATTTGCTTAGATATGAAATAATTAATAACTTGTCTTCAAAACTTTGGCTTTTCATAGCAAATCCTTAATAACAAGACTGTCTTGAAAAAAAATTGTCTGCAGTCTGCGCAAAGCCTAAAGTTGCAAGTTCTGACGCTAACGCAATAAACAAAACTCACATAATCGCCAAGTTTGAAATGCGCCTTAAATGCCATATTAGCTTCAACAGAGAGGTCCTTCATGGCTTCCTCCATCTGCTCCTTATCCAGCGACAGGTCTCCGTTCTCGATACCGTTGCACTTCATATCTAGACTTGTTCCTGGCGACGAGCCGAGAATGATGAACGAGTCTTCATCACCGTTATGCAGTTTTGTCGTCATGTTCTTACATTAATCTGGAAAGATAGGAGGCCATTATTTTGGGAGAAAAGGTTTTTTTTTCAGCTACTCTGTTGTAAGGAGTTACGACAATCCTATAATACCGGGGAGAGATCAGGCGCAGAACCGACGGCTTTATGTGTTCTCCTAAAAACCACTAATGTACAAATAGGATAATGCCTTGGGTTCGAACCTGAGACCTCGGTCTTGCCAGTCGTAGGTTATTTTTTAATTGTAAACCTATCTGTTTAATGGCTTTATAAGCTACCTGTATTTTTTTTTCTAAGTGATTTTTTATTCGTATATGTGGTGTTTACCTATAATTAGTAACTGTTACATTACTGATTGTGATATTGCATGTATACAGTGTTTGTCTCTAGTGCAAACAGTTGTTGGTAAACCTAAATAAATAAAAAAATAAGAGAGCTTGAGCTAACAGTAACAGGTAGCGATTCTTTTTTTAAAACGGTTTTACTTAGCTTAACCTGTTTATTATTTGGTTCAAATTTAGTAATCGATATTTCACCCCCTTCCTGTAGACAGATTGATCTGATATTTGATACTCAGCTTTAGTTCTGATGACAAAAGCGTTTTACGTAAAGAAAAATTTACTTAAGTCTAATATTTTATACATAGCACGCAATTTCGACACACACTTGTCCGATTATATTTTCTTTGGTATAGAAAAATATTTTCATTGCCTATTTAATTCATTAAACGCCATGGGGGACACATGGTGTCCGACAAACAATAGAATTTGCATTGTGTCTGCAGTCTGGCAGTCAAAGTGTTAAAAATGTGTTATGAATAAGATTCCAGACACATAACTGTTTAGATAATAAGCATTAACATTAAAAATATAAACATTATCTATTATATTATGCACTATTACAGCTATTACAAGGTTTCATTGACCTAATAGCATGCTTAACAACATGAATAACTTAGTGTTATCTAATTTACGTTCAACTTTATGTTTTTTTTTTATTAAATGGAACCTCAATATAGCTACTATTGTAGGTTCTAATTTTCGACATAGGTGTAAGAGGCGCTAAATAATAAAAACAGAGTGTGCGCACAGGTGCACACTCTGCACTCTTATGCAATTTGAATATCTTCTGCGTAGTTGCCTAATCTCTGCTGAGATTAGCCACTGTGACTGAAATTCGGTAAGTTACATTATATTATCACCATTATATTTTAAGCTTTCTGAAATTCTGTATAAAAAAATAAAGAAGAAAGAAAGAAGACAGACACACAGATAGACAGACAGACAGTGTGTTTAACATATGTATTAAAAAAACATGACGTCATCTATTCGGAGCGCCGCGCGCCGGCGTCGTTTTTGCCTAACAAAGAATGTTTAAACCCTTTTAATATTATCATTTTATGGAGTGTTGAAATTATTTTTAGATAATATATTTTTTTTATATAGTCAACTACCTATTAGGTTTTAAAAGACAATTTTATGTTTCTTTCTATAACATTCATTCCATATTATTAAAGTGATTCATTCCATTATAATGCCATTCATTCCATCTATTTAATAAAGAATGCAGAATGTAGAATAGAGTCTATTGAAACCGAAAAATCATTATTCAATTTCTTATGAAATTTAGCAAATATATACAAAAATAAATACCCAGGAAGCCTAAAGCTAACGGTGGCAACAGGCTTACCTCACTTGTGGGTCAAATGATTGTTATAATAAAAAAAAACATTTCATTTTCAGACACACATATCACAAACCATTTCTGTTCCACTGAATGGCAAATGTCTCAGTGGTATTTTCTTTTTGACATACCACAAAGAAGATTTAAAGTCTTTTAAAACATTGGCCAACCTTTAAACTGACTTCCTACCAATATTTTTTCAGATGGTAGAACCAACAAAGAATCAACAAGTCATTTAAATATGTAAAAAATGAACCATTACACGCAAACAAAATAACCATAGTGATACATACTGTATAAAGCAGAATTAATTACACAGTTAATTTATAAGATAAATGAAATAAAACATTATGACGATTGATACCAAACAGCTGTACAACTAATATGATATAATTATTTGATGTTTCATCTTTTGAAATAATTGAAAAACAATTCAGTAGTTTTTATTTTATATAAGTATGCACGTGTAGTTTTTTGGTTTGTTCTTCTTTCAGACAGCAATATTTATAGACTTTTTTTTTTTTTATAGACTAACGCCTGTATTCCCCAGAAAGGGGTAGGCAGAGGTGTGTAGTACACCCACGTTTCGCCGGCTGTGTAATAAGTCCCATGTAATAGGGGGCGAGCCTATTGCCATTAACCGGGCACTATTCCAGACTCCGTGCTGCTACTGAGAATTTCCTAATGGAAAAACCCAATAACACTTTGCCCGACCCGGGGATCGAACCCAGGACCTCGTGCTCAGCAGTCGCGCTTGCTACCACTAGACCAACGAGGCAGTCGAGGCAGACAGCAACATTTGATGTGAATATTTGCATGGTTTCTTGACCCAAAAAAATATCAGATTTTGTGAATATCAGTATCTAAAGGTCATATTACAGAATCTAACTTAGCACTTATCATTACTTGAAACTAGTTTAGTCAAACAAAAACTAGAATCAAGTAATGCTTGAGTCTTGATTTAGGTTCTGGTATACAACCCCTAAAACGGACCCAATGCATGTTTGCTCAAGATCTCGTTGGATCACAGCATAGTGCTCAAATCTGGAATGGTGGTTTCTAATGAATTGAATGAAATCCTTTTAAGTTGTGAAAACATTTTTAAGTTCTCACAACAAACTTCAATGTTTTCACAACACACCATGGTGGCTTTATGAAAAAGATCCACAAATGTCAATGTTCAAGAAATCTGGGAATACCAGAGTGGAATGTCACTCCTTCACTGTGTGTATAGGGATATTTTGTAGACAGCTGGACAAATCTGATATGATGATGATAACACCCTTACTGATTACTGATTTTTTTTTTAAGTTACCAAACTACAATTTCGTGGTATTTTTTTAAACAGTAAATTAAGTACAGAACATGTAGACTTTTTCAAAAGCGAATTCGAAAAGATCGTAAATTTAAAATGCAAAAATATTGTATTTATGGTGTCCAATCCAATCCAATTTTAATAAACTGGCTCCATCGCAATTACACGATGATTCTGCCAATGTCAAGGTTGAAGTAAACATAGAGTAAAGGAAGAGCAGAAAGTAAAAGAGTGAAGTTGACCGGTTAAGATTTGAGAGTGAATGAAGCATTATCTGTTTGAGTGACTTAAGAAGGCAATGTGACAAAATATAAAATAACAAATAAAAACAATTAAGAGACGTGACGGACGACAAAAGGTATTAGGTACCAACTTAAAGTTTAATATTGTTTAAATTTAGAAATTTACATAGGACTTTTATGAGAGGGGAATTAACCAAAGTTAAAAGGTAAGGAATGTTAACTGGTCTAGGGAAATTAGGGGGAAGTAGATCGTATAGGGGAACTGAAATATTGGGGCAGGAGAAAAAAATATGATCTAAAGAACCTTCGTCCAAGCCGCACTCGCAAAGTGAAGAGTCGCGAATATGAATCTTAGCTAGAAAAACCGGGGAGCAAACGTGACCTAATCTAAGCCGAATGATAATTGAGGTAGTTAGTTTGTCAATCAGTTTATTTTTAAAGAACCAGGGTTTGACTGGAATAGTAGGTTGGATGTTACCATAATATTTGCCCTTAATCAACTTGGTTCTTTGCCACAAATCGTTCCAATCTTTCATTAGTCGAGGTTTAGCCAAACTACGTAGATCTCTAGATGGAATACTATTGAAAGAGATGCAACCAATTTGGATTGCTTGTTTAGCAAAAGAGTCTGCAGCTTCATTACCCCATATACCAGAGTGACCAGGGATCCAGGCTAACACGGTATCCAAACCATTTTGATTTAAATTATATAAAAAGTTTTTTATTTCTAGAGTTAAAGTAGAGATATGTTTACTATGAAAGGGGGTTTTCATTAAGTCTTGAAGGCAACTGAGGGAATCACTCAGGATCAAAGATTTTTTAAAAAGATGACGATTGGAATCAATATATTTTGTGGCTTCTAATAACGCAATTGATTCTCCTGTGAAAACTGAACATTCTGAGGGGCATTTAAAACTAAGGATGACATTAAATTTGGGAATAAAGACAGCAGCACCTACTTTAGAGGAGTCTGTTTTTGAAGCATCAGTAAAAATTAAAGTCCAATCTGACCAATTTTTGGCTATAATTTTGTTAAAAATGTTGTCGCAATTAGAGCTGATTTTACTGAGCCCAAAATTAAGAATGACTTTGGGCTGAAAAATAAGTGAATCATACTGAACAGAGAAAAGAGGATGATTGTCTAATGATGTGACAGGAGCAGACAAATTGGTGATGCTGTTGAAGCTGTTTACTAATAGAGGGGGAGATTTGTTATTCCAATAAGATGAATGAATAATAGAGCAGGAAAGGCGGCGCAAAATACCTAGCAGGGGGTGCAGAGGAAATTGTGCAACCAGAGAAAAATATCTATCGGCTAAAAATTGTCTTCTAAGGTGAAGGGGAGGTTCCACACATTCCACTTGAAGGGCATTAATCGGAGAGGACTTCATTGCCCCTGTGATGATACGAAGGCATTTTGACTGTATTTTGTCTAAATTCTGAAGAGCCATTTTGTTACAGGGAAACAAGATGAAGCAACCATAATCAAAGAGGCTGCGTATTAACGCGTTATACAAAAGTTTTTGAGAGGTAGGATGAGAACCCCAACGAACTCCAGATAAAGATCTCATAACATTAACACTCTTTTCGCACTTATTACATAAATAGAGTAAGTGAGGAATGCCGTTCAATTTTGAATCTAAAATTACACCCAGAAACTTTACGTGCTCCTGAATTAAAATTGATTCCTCCGAAACATGCAAATTAAGGGAAGGGATATTTCTTTTACGAGTAAAAACTACTGCTTGACACTTCGGAATGGATAATTCTAAGCCATGATCTAGGAGCCATTCATTCAAGTAATAAAGAGCAGAATTTAACCTGATGGAACCATCAGACAGATTAGGACACCTAATATAGAGTGCGATATCATCTGCGTATTGTAAGATTTTGCAGAAAGAATTTACGGAAAGATCGAGATTTGCGGTGTAAATGTTGTATAAGATGGGACTTAAAACTGAGCCTTGAGGAATACCTTTCCAGATAAGACGTGGGGGAAGAAGAGCGCCTTGAGATCGAACACAAATGGAACGACCCATGAATAGATTTGAAATAAAGTTGACTAGCTTCACAGGGATATTCAAATTAAGCATTTTCTGCCTGAGTATTGGAAGTTGAACATTATCATAAGCACCTGTAATGTCAAGGAAAACCCCAACAACATGTTCGTTGCGTGAGAACGCCAGTCTTATTTCAGAGGTTAAGATGCTGAGACTGTCCATCGTGCTCATACCACGTCTAAAACCAAACTGGGAAGAAGAGAGAAGACCTCTGTTTTCTAATATCCACTCTAATCTGTTCTTAACTAGATGTTCTGAAATCTTTGCTAATACTGAGGATAAAGCAATGGGTCTATATGATGACGACGAACTTGGATCTTTACCTGGCTTAAGAATCGGGATTATTATTTGAGTCTTCCATGACTCTGGGATATTTCCAGAAGAAAATATAGCATTGATGATGCTAAGAAATACTAATTTTGCAGAGTGTGAAGATTTACAGATAAAAGAGTAAGGAATACCGTCTATACCCGGAGAGGAGTCTCTAAGATGATCCATAGCACATAAAAGCTCAGAGAAAGAAAACGGATCATTCATTCTATCAATAGAAGGTAGGGAAGCCTGAGTAGGAGGGAAGCAATCAGAAGCAGGAACAAAGGGAGGGGCTAACTTATTAATAAATTCGTCAATCCAGGAGAGGGGGTCATTAGAAGAAATATTCTGTTCCTTAAAGATTTTACGAAAGTTATTAATTTTACGCCAAACAACGGAAACAGGAGTTCTAGGGGCGAGTGATTCACAAAAAGAAGTCCAACCCAGACTTTTCTTTCTGGACAAGAATCTCTTAGTTTTGGCGCAAATTTTTTTATATTCAAGGTAATTGTCCATGGATACATAATCATTGAATCTTTTCTCAGAGTCGTTGCGCTGGCGAATCATTTTTGTACAGTCCGAGTCCCACCAAGGAGGGGAGGGAATGAACCCACGCGAAGAGTTTTTGAGAGGGATAGAGTCGTCAGCGGCCGCGAGAAGGGAAGAAACGAAGTCCTCATATAACTCCAAGAAATTCGAGCTATTAACTAAAGGGAAAGAAGATAGTTTAATATCCAATGAACAATTGTATTTGTCCCAATCAGCATCAGATATTCTATATCGTTGTAAGGGGGGAACTGGAGGAGGAGGAGAGTATGGAATAAACATATTAATTAAAATCGGGAAATGATCACTACTATATGAGAAGGGGAGAACAGACCAGGATAAAGAATTTACTAAAGAAGGAGAAGAGAAGGAAAGGTCTGGAACACTAATATTCTGACCCGGAGATACCCTACGAGTCGGAGACCCATCATTTAGGAGGCAGAGGTTATTGTCATCTAATAAGTCCAGAAGAAAGGAAGAAAAAGAATCAATATAATGAGACCCCCACATAGTGTGGTGACAATTAAAGTCCCCAAGCACCATAAGCGGACCCTGAATAGTGGAGATAATTTTATTCAATTCTGAGATATTTCTATTGTTAGGATGAGGAATATAGCAGGAAACAAAGGAAATATTAAATGCTTTCACTGCTACAACATTAAAATCGTCACTATGCGGAGGTGAATTAATTTGTGAGAATGAAATGGATCTCGCGACTAGCATGGCACAACCAGCCCAGCCATCTGCCCTGTCATCACGGAGACACGAATAACCAGGGAACCTAAACAAGGAACCCGGAATCAACCAAGTCTCAGAGATGGCAAGGAGAGTAGGTTTATAACGATTTGTCAGATAGATTAGTTCATGTTTTTTACGACGAATGCTCCTAGCATTCCATTGAAGCAGACAGAGGGGTGCCATTTTTATTTATGAGAGTAGAGAGCAGTTTTCTAAGTAATACTACGACATTGTTCGGTAAGCAGTCACTGGACTTGGATATCATATTAATAAGGGAACAGGTAAGAAGTTCAATGAGGTTGTCGTTGGGAGTTAAAATAGGTGTAGACTCTTCAGGAGGGGAGATGAAGGCACAACCATTAGGTTGTGTAGAGGGAGGGGAGTTGATGATATCTCTGTGAGCCTGTAAGTCATAAGATTTACCCAAAACATGCCTAGGGCGAGGAGACTTGGGAACAGATTTAGTGTAGGAATAATATTGAGGAGGAGAGGAAGGAGTAGCTTGAGAAGGGAAAGTTGAGTGAAGGGGAATTTGAGATAATTGGGAAGGAACAAACTGAGAGGGAGAAGGAGAAGATACAACATCAGCATACAACCGATTAGAAGAGGGAAATCTTGAAGAAGCCTCAGAGTAACTTATATTCTCTTGTGACATTACTAATTTAATTGATTTTTGCCGAGTATGTTCAGGGCATTTCACTTCTGAGGCTTTATGAGAGCCTCCACAGAGAACACAGGATGAAAGTTCATCAGGTACAGAGCAACTATCACCAAAATGGTCCTGGCCACACCTAAAACAACGAGGTTTAGAGCGACATTGTGAGTGGATGTGCCCAAAACGACAACAATTCCTACATTGTATGGTCGGAAGTTGATAGGTACTTACAGGCAAAGAAGATTGGTAACAAAACACCCGTTCAGGGAGGACCTGACCGGAAAAGGTTAAGACGACCGTAGTGGATGGAATCCAGGAAACTGAATCATCCTTACGAGATTTGATGTTAAGACGTCTAGCCCGAACAACTTGTCCACAGTTAAGAGGAGTTTGGATACCCTCGACCAATTCTTCAAGCGTCCAATCAATGGGGATGTCCCGAACAACCCCCATGCGAGAAACATGGAATTTCGGAACATCCGCAGAAAATTTGTATTGCGACAAAAAATCATTGTTAATGAAGGAATTAGCAGAGTTAAAAGAATTGAATTCCACGCATATCCTGTTTCTACCTAAAGACTTAATGCCTCCCTCAACTATACCTTCAATTTTATTTTTGAAAATAAGTTGCGCGAACTTAAGAGTTTTAATAGATTGTCCTGAAGATTCATCCGGCACAGAACGAGTGATATGCACTATAAAAGGACCCTTATCGTAAGCACTGTAAATTATTTTTGAGTCTGGCTCAAAACCAGGCTTAAAATAAATGGATTGAATCGAAGCGGAGGGAGGAGGGTTCTTTTTTTTTGAAGGGTTTGTTAATTCGATATCCAGATCATTTCCTCGCTTTAAATGCCTTTTCTCAGTAGAGGTAAGATCGATCTGATTCGAGGATCTCTTGGAGTCGACCGTAGGAGTGCCTCCCCCTCGATCATAGGGGTCGTCGTCCGAATCCATTTCCCTCATCTAAGATGAGGGAAATGGGTAAAAAAAGACAAATATTTACTCTTACCAGGGGTACGTTGGACCAGACAAGAAATAATTAAGTAGAAATAGATAACATTTAAGCACCCAAACAGAAAAATGAAAGGAATATCAGATATCCACGTGTTTACAGCAACACATAGACAAGCAGAATCTATTTATGGTGTCAATAGATATAAAAGACATAGTATTTAGTATGAGTCACAGATTACAATCACTTATTTTACTATCAATCAAATGAAAACTAACCTTTTCAACAAGTTAGTCACACGGGAAGTCCCTGTTGTGTAAACAATGTCAGATAGTATGTACGCACTTCACGTAAATTATCTCAAAAACAGCAAAAATCAATCTGTTATTATTTATGAATACTAAGACACTACCAAACGTTCAATTGCCTGAATACTTGTGTGCCAGTGCCACTCGACGCCGTAACTAAAAATAAAATATAGAACTTGTCATATTTTTGCGTGTAGGCAGAAAAATAACACTTACCGGATGATACGACACGAAAATGCAGTCGATAAGTACATGCAGATATTGATATTACATGTTACGCAAATTACACCACAGTTTATTTTGTTATCGTTGATGCTAATGTATCAAGAGACGAAGACGAAAGGTAAATACTTTTTTTTGTCTTTTAAATTGAGGACAACGAAATTCGCTCACACGACGACCTTGTGAAGAATTTTGACAGTGACAGCCTGAGCCTGACACTGACAGCTCTGCTGACAGTGAGTTTGCCAGAGGCAAATTTTCAAAAGCCACACTGACAAGGAATTTTAGTGGCTTCGTCGCGGTCTGCTGCTTGAAGGAAAAATTTTTGCCTTTGTCGTGGGCTGGCTTGGTCGATGGTCAGTGTGGTCTTCAACAATAATGCTCCGTTCCATTACAATTTCCAACACTGGTAAAATTTCATTTTCAACATGATACAGATAGACATCAAATTTTTTTTTTACTCTTTTTATGAACGACTTTTTATACTCTGCGGTTAAACGTCATCTGTGATGTCAATGTCACTAATGTCACTGTTTTGTCAAACAAATGTCAGCCAGTTTTTGTGATAGATAATAATCGTCTTTTGCTGTTGTTGTGCTCGCTCAGTGCTGATAATTTAGAATAATTTAATTTACGTACCCTTTGTTCGTGAAAGAAATGTCGAACGAAAACTCATTGGATTTACACCATGTACACCAATGCTTTCAGAGAAGCTTTAAAGAAGACGACGACGTTGTTATTGAAGCTTATATAGACGGCTACAATGAATTAGTGAAGTAAGTACATCACAGTCATTGTTTCCATCCATATGGATTTATATCATAGCATTGTGATAAGATTTGACGATAGATTTACGAGGTCGTTGTAAATTTCACGAGATTTGGCCAAAAGATTTCGCAATTAACATTAGTATTTTCTTAAAATATTAAGAATTATTTTGTCTCTCACAAAATTGGAGATTAATTTTTACATGTATCAGTAATTTAACCATAAATAACCCAATTTGTTACAGAGTGTAAGATTTGAGATCTACCAATAAGATTTTCTCAGTTGTTTTCTATTATTTTGTTACGATTTTAGTCATAATTCCATTAAAACATAGTAAAATATGTAACAATGATTCATTAGTACTTCATACTTGAGATAAAGAATAAGTGTTAAAGGAATTGCATTATTTATTTAACATGAATAATACCACATACACTACTCATTCATAAAATAATTATTTACAAATACTTACAAAAATAATACTTACCTAAATAATGAATGCAAAAATACAAGAGTTCTAAATTTGTAGAAAGAAAAAAAAAATGAGCAGGAATTTCGATAATACGGATGGGATTATCAATAGCTTAGTGGCAGGTCGACAGAGAGAGAGTTTTACTCAGTAGCTTGTGGATTCAAATTCCGCTCATAATTTTTTTTTCTTTCTATGAATTTCCTACCTTTACTTACTACCTTGGTACTTCAAATACACTTACATACATATTCTAAACAACACTATTTCCTGCATCAGTTTTATGAAGTGTTCATTAATTATGAAGTGTTTGTTAATGTGATAATTTGATCAGTTAATTGTCTTGTACTTAGTCTTCATCTTAAAGGAAGAAAACTTTGATGTGTAGCCAGCTGTTAGTTCATAATTCATTATATTTTTATAATTAGTTAGTGTAAATAGTTTAACTGTAGCTAATATTTAGTTTTGTTTTGTCTGTACCCTAATAAATATCATAATACAATCTAAATAACCCACGACATATAGTTTGACAATGCACAAATACCTACATAGCCTGTAACAGTATATAAACAAATATTTGTTCCTAGCAGGAATGAAACCCACAACACCAATCCCCTAACTGCTTCGCTAATTGTGTTCTCACGCAGAATTGACATTTACCTTTTATTTTCAGGTTTCTAAATCTCATAGGTTCCGTATTCTCGTTCGTAAGTAGTGATGTGAGAAGTAAAATTAAAGTAATGGAGAAACACAGAGAAGGTGAGGACGCTGTGTATTACGAATCGTTCAAAAAAATGATGAAATATGAGAAAGAAACAAACTTGTTCGATAAGAATGGGTTTGTTTCTGGTTCAAGAACAATGCTGCGGTTGCATAGAGGATTGGGTAAGATTTTTATTTTATTGTTTCTACGTTCACAACAAATACCTACTTCACTCGTTGTCATAACAATTAGCGCACATCAACAATAAAGGGTGTTGCTTTGTAAATCTGCCAAATTTTAGGAAGTAGTAAGTTTCTTGATACTGAACAACTTTCCCCAAAAAACATAGGTTGAAATCTGAAAGTGGAAAATGGACTATTCATACAAAGTGACTAGACACGTGACTCATATTGCTTTCACAACGACCATTCGACCAATGAATTCTTTCAGATGGAAGAAGCCCACTTCTGGGCACTAAAGCCTCCCCCAAGGTTTTCCATACACGTCGGTCTGCGCTGTTCTCATCCAGCGCCTTCCCGCGACTCTCAGCTGTACCTACTTTAACTAAAGTATAGGAAGGATACCTATATCTACCATGTTATGTCTACTCACAAAATGTTCAAATTAACGAAACAATATTTAATTAAATAGAGTGACCAAAATTCGCTGTTTCATCATAAATAGGCCTACCCATACCCACTCAATAATTGTTATTAGACAGTGGGGAGTGCTGAATGACAGTCGCGCCAATTTGTATAATTTGATTACTTACGAGTACATCAATGTAAAAAAGTCGGGTTTATTTTTTTATTTATTTTTCACGATTTTTAGTGGTGCCTAAGATAAACCCAGACTTTTATGGGGCTAATATTTGAATTTTTTTTGAAAAGCCCTTTCAAAGATACTTCACACGATATTTTTAATCTTGGATAGTGATAGGAGGCGGGGGTAACCACGTATCCCCTCTTCCTCATTACTGTTTACTACCCAACCTTTTTTTGTTTCGTTCGGTAATTCGAGGCGGAGACAAATACAACAAATCAAAAACCATGAAAATCGGTCCAGGAGTTTTCGACTATCGAGTTTAAATGGTTTAAAAATCCCGACTTTCTTATATAAGATTACGCTGGGAATGTTTTTTACTCTTTATACAGAAACACTTAATAGCAACAAAATGTTCTCAAATTTGTTCTCGGCGTCGTTTCAATTATTACGAAAGATTCGATTCATAAATATCTTCATCTCCAGTCTTCACCCGACCGATGGTATAAACTTGTATGTTTACATACCTATAATCGTTAACAAGTGTATTCGATTGCAGATTTCATACGTTTGTTCCTGAAACGGCTGAGCGAAGGTGAAGAGAATGCGAACACTTGTACTACGTGCCAGGGCTCTTATAACGAGACCCTGGCTGAATTCCACCCCTGGTATATAAGGAAAGCAGCAACATTGGCTATGCATGCTTTACCGACGAAACCGGATTTATTAAAAAAGGTAATTACTTCTTTTTTAGACCTTAGTGTTGCCAGATTGGTTTTCCCGAATATCGGAAGTAAAATTTAAAAAAAGCGGGACAGGGAGAAAAATCGGGACGCAGAAAAAATGCATAACATGGTTGAGTAAAACATCACTGCTTAAGGTGCAAAAGCGAGATGTCCCGCTCAGGGTCCTGGCGGGACGCGTCCCTCCTGACTTCTGACTGGGCTGAAAAACGGGACATCTGGTAATATACCTATAGTAGTTAAACGCTAAATATTCTTAATTAGGATTTGGTTCATTCTTTATTAGGATCTTTTTGTTGTTAAGTATCAACTAAAAAATACAATTCACTATTCTTGCTTCATCAAACTCAACAAGGTCTTTCGAACGCGTTCACAATCGATACAGTCCAACGTTTAAATTGAAGTAATTGATACGCGTCTTGATATAATTGTGGGAATCACTTCCATGCGTAGGTACCTATGCCTAGGTCGACTATGCTGATGTGTGCTACTTTGACCTGAATGCTGATCTAATCAATAAACTTGACCGCCTTTTAAATAACTGCATTCGATTCATCTTCAACCTTCGTAAGTATGACCACGTGACAGCGTACCGGTTGCTTCTAAAATGGATGCCTGTTCGCCAGCGTAGGAATATGCGGGCGTTAAATACTTTATACTCTCTACTCGATAATCCTAACTCCCCTTCTTACTTAACTTCTCATTTCCAATACTTGTGCACCAATCATAATAAACGTCTTCGTTCCTCTAATAATCGGCTTCTACAGTGTCCTACTCATCACTCTGACTTTCTTCACTCCTCTTTTTTCGTCCAGGCGATTCTTCTCTGGAATGCGCTCCCCCTCGAAATCAGAATGGCTACCAGTAGATTTTCTTTCAAAATCAAGTTACGTGAGTTTCAACAGAAGCAATATTTGGCAGATTCATCACAACGGTGAAGACTACTATTTATATATATATATATATTTATTATTAATATACACCATATATATAATATTTATATACTTATATATATTTATATATTTTATTTGTGTATTACAGCCATATATATACATTTTATATATTATCTACTTATACTTTGTTTATCAGTTGTCCACTTTTATTACGCAGTGCATCTACCAAATGTCTCATCTCTGCATCACCCTAAGGTCGACTGGCAGAGAATGCCTTTGGCATTAAGTCCGCCTTTGTACAAATTTGTGCATGAAGTATTAAATAAATAAATAAATAAATAAATACCTACTAAGCAATTTGTACAGTATGATGTCATACAAGACTGGTTTAACTATAATTCTTAGCATTGCGGTAATAAATGCCGGTACCATAAAGGATGGAAAATAAATAGTAGGCCCTAAAAGGAAACCATTTTAAATCCTTAAGATAGATTATTTTACTTAAAAAAACATTGGTTTTTTTTTTAACAAATCTTCATTCACAGATTTCCCGACAAGCTTACCTAAACCTGGAATCGAACTATAATTCAAAAAATAAACTCGCAATTTTATTTGACTAGCCGATACTGCAGTCTATATTAAAGATAAAATTACTAAAAAAAACCCAGTATAATATTACGTAAGTATATTATACCGGGTTTTTTCTATCTACCTACTTTACTTCAAGTATATACCTTGCATCGAAAAGTATAAATAAACACATAAAACACGCTAATAAGGTAAAATAGTCGTTCAATAACATTGCATTACGAGATCATGTACATTATTATCTGCATGATAAATGTTCATTGTGATTTCAATAATAGGTAAATCGCTTTTATTGTACACTAGCTTTTGCCCGCGGCTTCACTCGCGTTAATTTAGGATTTTTAATTTCAATCATGATTCGAAAAATACGGTGGCAACTATTAACGTTATTGTTGTTTTTCTCGGGAACAGTATTTCTTTTTTATGGGACTCATAACATAGCCGAAGATTCGTGGGTGTACTGCATACACGTCTGCCTACCTCCTCTGGGGAATAAAGGCGTGAGTCTGTGTTATGTTATGTATTTTAAATACCATTACCGGTAATACGGTATACACCATAAGATTAATACTCCATACACCATAAGATAATGTCCTCCTAGCTAATTTCAACGAATATTAGCCAACTACACAGGAGATAAAATAGTGCAAAAGTGTGTGTTCAAACCTAGGTGCACTCTTTATTCCCTCACTCTCATAGTCCAATGGGACGGCAATCCGACACGACCGGAGAGAGATGAAAGCTTAACGTGCTTTCCGAGGAACGGAGTAAGTGATAATTAATTTATAACACGCACATAACTTACGAAACGTCAGAGGTGAGTTGCCTTGGTTTGGAACCTGAGACCTCTGACTTGTCAGTCAATGCAATGTTCTTAAAACTAGGCTATCCATAAAAAAAATACAACAGTAATAAACCAATTAAACATTTTGTTTCAGATCTTCGGTACGGACGAGACGCTTACCGCCGCGCTCGCCATCTTGCCGCAAACACTGTCCTCCTGTGACGAGGTGTACAGGCGCGTCGAACAATTATACACAGACTTTGAGTTCCACGGGTTACCGTAACGTTAAAGTAAAGTAGCTAGACAATTGTTAGGTACTATTGAATCAAATGGATTGAGAATCATGTTGAGGTCGCTTTACTTGCATTTTTGAGTCGAGTATCTTTTAACATTATTTTTTTCTACGTGGTCTCTCATTTATAGGGAGCTCAGACTGATTATCCGGACTTCTAGCGAGACTGAAAAGGCACCAGCACTTCTTTTAACATGTTGACTGTCCCAGATAAATAATATAGAAATGAATCAGCCTGTAACTGTCCTAAAGTAGGTCAAAGGCCTCTTCTCATACAGAGAAGGATTGAGCTTTAATCACCACGCTAGCTCAATGCGTGTTGGTGATTTCAGACTATTAAAGTCCAGGTTTCTTTACGATGTTTTCCTTCACCGTTAGTCAGTAATATCTTAGATTAACTAAGAAAGTGCATATAACATTGAAAAGCGCTTGCCAAGCGGGTTTGTAACCAATGCGCCACCACGACACGATACGACAAGATAAATAATTAAAACAATTGAGTGAACCAAACCAAATATGAGGCAGTGAAGTGTGAACTGTCAAAACGTCCTATACCAGGAGTGCTTCTTACTATAAAAACAACGGTAGAGGTGACTAGTAGGTATACGGTAATGGTAACTAGGTGTGTCAGAGTAAATACTTTCTTTTTAATATGAAATTCGAGACTTTCAGACATTCGACAATGAAAAGAAAAAAGTGGGAAATGAATATTTTTAAGTATATCTTAAATAAATTAGCATTTTTCTTGAGTTCTTTTTAATATGAACAGCATTGTTTCACTCGTTATTAAATACAAGAATTAAAACGATACATTATTCCATTTTTTTGTGAATGTGAGTCATATATATGCATATGACCGTAAGCTGTATAAAAATGATATTTGAAATTTCTTTGCCCCGAAACGATACACACACAATATTATTGTTAATTCTTGATAAAAGATTACTGTTGATAACTGATAAACTTAATGCAAATTATACATATTGAATCTTATCTATATTGCGATAAACATAACAATTTATATTACTAAACTTGCACGTCATTATTTCCCGGTTGTTAATTTAGCCGTATTGGTATAACGAATGGTTTGAACAATTGGACCAAAAATATATTTTTAGAGTATGACCGCGCGGTTCGAGTAATTACTGTTGCTTTGCGTTCTAAAGCTAGGCGTCCACTAGGTAGACGGGCCGGGGCGCATTGTAACGCAAAAAATATGCTTGCTATGCTATTAACGATTCATCATCATCATCATCATTGCAGCCGGAAGATGCCCACTGCAGGGCATAGGCCTCCCCCATAGAACGCCACGATGAGCGACAGCTTGCCGTTTGCATCCACCGGTTACCCGCGACCTTGACAATGTCGTTGTTAGTGAAGAAGATCATGATGATGATGATGATGAAACCTGAAAGTAGTTTGTTCAGAATCAGTAACTAAATCGATTGCAATAACTGTTACACCATGTCATATTTTGTCCTAACTGTTTTAAAAACCATTCATGCATGCTATGCGAACACTAAAGTTTCAGAAGTTAAATAAAGTGAGATAATCCTATTTACTAATTTCAACAACATTTGGTACAACTCCCAATGTCGTCGTTTTCGACGAGAGTGTTGGAGCCAATACAATTTTGGCCAATTAATATTGGAGCCAGCATTAGGGCCAACGTGTAGAGCAGTTTATATGTTACAGGATACTCGACCGCTGCCTATCCTATAATCGTCATAGCGTTATACTAACTAATATTGTGACTGTAATATGATCTCAGTAATAACAAGTACATTTAAATGAGCATAATATTTTATATAGTATGTGTTAATGATATTTATATTAATCAGAAAATAGAATATGTTTTTATACTTATATTTTTGTTACTTGTCTTAATTTGGAAACAATCTTAGTCTTAGCACATGTTATATACGAAAAAAATATTGTAAAAAATTAAACAGGTTTATTAAAATCATAGATAAAAAATCTTAAGCTCAGACTTTTAATTTGACGTAGTTTATTTTTTAAATACATTTTTCGATTTTAAGTTGTGCTAAGGTTGTTTATAACCTAAAACAAGTACGAAAAATTAGGTACAGACATATTGTATTGATTAGTTCTAAGTGGAGTGACCAAATATCGCAGCATTCGTTTCGCACAAAATGCTAGCTTTCAAGAATCAATCCATCAAAATGTGGCAAAGCTTGTGTTGTATTAACTTTAATACTTGCTTATATATTATGCTACATTTATTTTTTTTTATTTTAAGAGATTTTACGATCGATTACTATTTTATTTTTATTTAAATATAAATGTCCTGTGAATTAAAATATTTAATTAAGAGACTAATTTTTCAATCATCAGCAAATTCTCTATAAGGAATATATTGATAGTTAATCTGTGAAAAAATATCAAATGAAATACTTAATCTGAGGATTGAAAAATTGGTCCTACTTAAATGTAGTAGTAAATGCCATTTTAATACTTATAACTTAGACTAGATAAGCCGGAGCAACGGCTTATACATTTGTTTAAAAAATTCCTGTAACAAATTTAATATTATTTACATCGAAAAGTTTAGAGATTATTATTTAAAAGTAGTTCTTAATACTGCCATTGACGGCTAACCGATGTCGATATCCGTAACTGGCAACCGATATCACTATTATTTAAAAATAAATATTTAAAAACATTAGCGATGACGTTTGCGAGCGAGTTAATGTTTTTGTTGTAAATAGATAGCGCTATATCGCTATTATGTCGTAAAAAACTTAGAAATATAAGAATAGGTATAATTGACATCGCAACCGTAAAAGGGTATTGGAATTTTAGTATCAGAGACTGTCGCCATTTTGATTCAATTATAACAGCGCTTTAACATGTATAAATTGACCTTATTACACAGGGTAATTGAACAAATACGCAACCTCTTAGCACTTACTTCGTATTATGCCTTGAACAATATTTGTTTTACGACTTTTTTTAATTAGAAACTTTTTTTTCCATGAAAACACTCTGTAATTTGCATATAACGGCAGTTTTATATGCAAATTTTAAAATAAAACATAATTATAAATGCAATACAAGAGGCCAGGGTCAACGATCTGTACAAACAAAATGCTAAATTTTAGTATTGACTCATTTTTATGAAAAAATTTCGTGGATGTCTTCTTCTTTGTGTGTGTCGATGCACTTCTTGTTAAGGTATTATACCTTGCCAAGAAACTGGCCACGGGTATTGCAATGTCCATGCACGATATTAACAAAGGTAGAGGTTAAAACCTCTCTGAACTAAGATAATTGAGGTCAAATTTATAATTTTCAAGTGTGCTAGCTATAATACCTCGACTCCTGGAGGTTTTTCAGCGGTAGATGTCTTGATGCCAAACCTCATACTAAAATGTCCAAACTCCTTTAAATAACCTATATTTTATATGAAGCGCGCTATGAGCTCAAATGTAACGATTGCTCATCAAACAATATTGGTAGCTTTTGATAACGTTGTTAAATTGTAATTTATCAGATTATGACATTCAAAAAAAAATAAGCGAAAAAAAAACTATAATAATTACAGACTGGATTATATGCAACATTAAAACTGGTTTTAGGCATGATAAGTGCAAAAATAAACACTAATATTGTGATTTTAATTTTTTTTACGTCAAAATCAACATAATATTAGCTAGCACATAGTTGAATAACAAAACAATAAACTCTACATATTATAATTAACAATTATTTAACACAGTATAATTTTTGCAAAACTTTTTTGCAAATTTTTTGGTAAATAATTTACTGGACTGAATGGACTTTAATGCATATGCATATAATCCGGTCTCTAATAAAAATTAACTTATTATGCAACCATTGATTACATTCAAGTAGATCATACATAGTAGACAGATTTCATGTAATTTATTTATTTGTAACTTAGTTTTATTTAAGGTATAGCTAATACACTCAGCCGGTAAGTTTCATTAATTAACTTAGGATAACAGATAATAAAATCATATTATTTTAAAGTTATCTTTGGTAAAAGCATAATAAAGTGTGTCCTAAACAGCTGCAAATGTTAACTACAACACAGTGGCGGAGGCTCCATACAACTCTATTCCTACCAGCTTGCCATTGAAAAATGGCAGTCAATAATGCCTACTAACTGCCATTGAGTCTCCGGGTTAGCTCCGGCTTACCCCTTGGAAAAATTCACCCTCCGCCACTGCTGAACAACATGTTTATAAATTAAAACAGTTACAATTAAATATTTCAATCGTCCTTGTGACTTTTTAAAATTGTGTTGCCCATATATTAAAGTCCTCTTTTATCGTCATATTATTATCTATTTTGAGATTTATAATGTTTTTTGGCTAAACTTAATTGTTTTGTTACCCTTGCGGATAAAGAATAGGATAAAAAGGGCATCTCCTTCTTATATAACATGCAGGTGGGAGTAGCAACAAGATACATCAAAGAAATAATGTGCGAGCGAGAAACAAATAGTTCTGGCGTCATTTTCAATCCCATTCCTTATCCGCACGGCCACGGGTAGTACTGCCAAATAGACAAAGATGATTGAGATGTCAAATAAAACCAATTGTGATTTGCCTATAATATTTAAAGCATTCTAATTTAAATTAAGAATTTGGTGAAATTATGTCTTAGGGCCTCTTAAAATTGACCTTAAGTGTGTTGCTACCTTAAATATTATGCTGAAGTTAATCACAATTTAGTTTTAACTATATTTTTGTATAGAAAGGTTAAAGTTAAGATATTTTTTATTAGTCATAATCAGTGGCGTGCTTAGCACATTACAATTCTTATCGGTTTCTTTACTTGATACAGCTAAGTTCGTGTGGGTTACGGGTGCTGGTTGTTGGATTATAAACTTATCACAGTTTTAACTTAACTTAGCAGCCGGTAACTTAATTAGTTACCGGTTTAAAAAGCCAAAGCTATGATAAGCGGCATGCCTCGAAAAAATAAGGAACTAGTAAGATCAGCCATCGATGTTGTTTAGTATTCCTACTTAGTACAATGTCTTCGACAAATATACCTTCTGAATATCAAAATTGTATGGTACGCCACTAATTATAATATTGCACCTTATTTTTTTTTAAATTAGCCACTAAAATAATATTTTTGTAGCTTCTGCCTTCTATAAATGTTATACATTTAAGAGACATGTTATTATACTTTATGTTCAAAGACAATACATTTCATAACAAATTGGTTCTATTAATTGGTGCAATTTTCTGTTATAAAAGTTAATATCACATTAAATCATTTCAGTGTTCATCTATAGGATTTAGTATTTAAAAATGTGTACTTCTTAAAACAAAATAAGGGCTAATTTCCATTGGAATTCTATGAAATATTGCAACAACTTTTTTCATACAGCGATTGGAAATAAGCCTCATTAAGAGTTAGTTATTTTAGTATTTTAAAATACCTATCTCATGGCATTATGTGTGGTTGTTATTGGTCATGTAGACCAGCTTCCATACATTTTTGCCGATCCTCCTTTAATATCAAAAATATAAATAGCTTTCATTTTGTTTTGTATAGTGGTTACAATTATCGTTATATTAAAATTCCATTCATCCTGTTAACTATGTGTAAAATTAGCGAATAATTGGTACACTCCAGGACAAAAATATTGACACACTTACGATGTGATTAAAAATTTTAGCTTAAAGTAAGTAAGTACTGAGCAAAAAAAAAGCAATTAAGTACGTATTTTAATTCTTTACTTTCATAGTTTGACCCATTCCTTGACACAAGTAAGATGTCCTTGAGTGTATCATAGCTTCATACATTCCCAAATCATTCCTAGTTAAGGCGAAGCGTTTGATAAATTTTTGTAATGTTTTGATGAATATTATAGTGTTGTCGCCAAGCAAATTAAAACTTTTATTTCAACTGGTACAGTTAAGTGCAAATCAGTAAATAACTAACATTACTAACATTGATGTGGTGCTGACTGTACCTATACGTACCTATCACTACACGGACGAATATTTACAGTAAGGGCAGGTAAAATGACAGACAAACCATCAACGCCTTGAGTTTACATAAGTGCGTTGCTCGAGACTGAAAACCCCATGTTGAGTGGCAGGTCTCAGTTTCGAATCTAAGGCATATTATATTATAAATTAATTATTACTTGGTACTCCGTGCCTCGGGAAGCACGTAATAAGTTGTTAGCCCTGTGCCTGATTTCTCTCTGGTCATGTCGGATTGCCCATCGGATTATGAAAGTCAGGGAATAGAGTGCACCTGTGTTTGCGCACACACTTGTGCACTATAATCTCCTGCGTAGTTGGCTAATCAGCGTTGA
The DNA here is from genome assembly GCA_936450705.2 of Protodeltote pygarga. NCBI lineage: Eukaryota > Metazoa > Arthropoda > Insecta > Lepidoptera > Noctuidae > Protodeltote > Protodeltote pygarga. Next base: position 11,877,104 of record OW388265.2, on the reverse strand, counting down.
AATTGGCCGCTGTGACTAAGATTCGGTCAGGAGGACGTTGTTTTTCCTAAAATCCCTTTGTTCATAGGTCTTAAAAGGTGATAAACTGACAATTATATTCTCGACTAGCGACTTCATTCTATCGTGTTTAGGATTATGAAAGAAACAACAATTAGCATATAAATATCGCACTTTATTCGATGCTCGCGTATCATACAACGCAAAAACAATATAAAGTTAAACAACAATGAAATTAATTAACAATACAAAGAAATTAATATACAATTTGGACATATTATGTATTTATAAAAGTAAACAATGGCTGGCTGTAATGCCACAGCAAGACTAAAGTAATTTCCCTAAAGAATATCACCAATAATGGGAACAATTTAGGGTTAGAAGCTTTAGGACTACATCTTGATATGACTAGATAGCAGTTATGACTAGTTCGCGTTTGGACTAGATCGCTATAAGTCCAGATAGCGTAATGACTATATTGTCCTTTGTTTTCTATAGTACAGTTACCTAGATAATTAGAACATTCCGCTCTTTTTCCTCGGTACCTGTATTTAGTGTATTCTCAGGAGTTAAATATATTTGTACCATGGGTGGCATGGGTTGATTTTTGGGAATAGTCCAGTCAATGAGTGCTCTAAAAGGGGGTGTGGATGGAAAAGTCGAAAGCAGAAATTTTGACTTAAGAACTTTGTTAGGACTAGTTAGGTGATGAACATACTAAAAGTCCCCACCCCTCCGAGGTGAGCCCGAGGAGGGGGGGGACAAAGAAGGTCCCATTTTTAGGTTTTTTGCTTATATTTCGAAAACGATGCATCGTACGAAATTTTGTTGTGCCACATAATTAAACCTGATAAAATTATCTACAACTTTGCCTTTAACACTTTTTATTTATCTCCAATCGTTGCCTAGCTATGAGCTTCTAAAAACGGTCATTTTTCCAAAAATGTGTAATACACTCTCGTTCTGTTCGTTTTCTGTCATACATTGCTTCATTACTTTTCTCAGCTGCGACAGTCGATTTCAAGACACATATTTATTTTTTTAAATGTTCCTCCTCCCCATAAATATTATTAAAATAACAGCATAAGCCCGAAAGCACCTTGATAGATATTATTGGGAGTTTTAGCCAGTTTAAAAGAGAAATGTTAACGCCTTCACTGCGTGGAGGTACTCCCAGCTTATGTAAAAAAAACACCTGTGGATCCACTAGTGGAGCATACGGTGCCACCACGGGTAAGGTGCTATTATATAATAGTTTGGATGAGCAAAAAAAACTGAGTTTTGCAAATTCGTGTTGTTTTAACACATTTTGAAATTTGGCCGTTTTTCGGAGCTCATAGCTAGGCAACAATTTGAGATAGATAAAAAATATTAACACCAAAGTTGTAGACAATTTTATCAGGTTTTATTGCGTAGTACAAAAAAATTTCGTACGACGCACCGTTTTTGAGATATAAGCAAAAAACCTAAAAATGGGATCTTCTTAGTCCCCCCCCTCCTCGGGCTCACCTCGGAGGGGTGGGGACTTTTAGTATTTTCATCTCCTAACTAGTCTAAATAAAGTTCTGAAGTCAAACTTTCTGCTTTCGACTTTTCCATCCATAATCATTCGTTGCCTGGACTAGAAGGTAAATAAGGGGTACCATTTATTATTTTTTTTGTAATATTTATTTTTTAAAATAATTTTATTTAAAATTTTTATTCTAAATTTTTTTTTTCTTTCCCCATGTGTAAGGCCTGATATGGTGTGGGGTTTCTTAAAGGGGGGCAAAATTTTCATTATTTTTGCGATAACATGCACCGTTTTCGAGATATAAGCGAATCCCTAAAAAAAAGGTTATTCGATAAAAGTTTTGCAAATCGTTTCAAACAGCCTATACTACGCAATACGTTCATGGCATTTTTAAAAAGATCGTGGTGATGTATGGCTATCCCAAGAGTATTTTCCTATCGCTAGTCATAACGCTATCTCAAAATCAAAATATTTTTATTCATGTAGACCATTAGGCACTTATGAATAGTCATAATTCTAATATTGTTTGTTGTAAGTGTGACTCTAGTTGCCTAGTAGTATCTGGAGTTATAGCGATCTAGTCCAAACGCGATCTAGTCATATCGAGATTTAGTCATAAAGCGATCAAGTCCAAACGCGATCTAGTCATATCGAGATGTAGTCCTAAAGCTTCTAACCCACAATTTATTGGCAATTATTTACCCGATTGTCCCCACTGGGAGAAAAAACTGGTATTTTTTTCCCCCAATTGTAGTAAATTGGAGTTGAAGAAAATCTCTTAGTTCCAATTATGTCCACCTGAACAAGTAAGTTTGTGGTACTATCACGGACACGAACGATGCACCACTTTGCGATCAAAATGCTTTAAACGATGCTACGTGCGTAGGGACGGGGTTAGCGCTACTTTCGGACGTCAGGTGCAAGCGATTCTAACCTTAAGAGTGGTGCACCGGCTTTGTCCACGATAGTACTTTTTAACCTACAGATAAACTTCAAACTACAATGATTTCATGAGCTTCCTTGAAATATAACAAATATATTTAAATCCAGTGCCTTATTACAAGAAAAACAACCTTATACAGCATAAAAGCGGAACAACAAATCACCTTATAATATAAAATATGTATAGTACATAAAACAATAATTGTTTAAATCGAAGTTTAATTATAAATACATGGAACGCAATGGAAGCTTTAACAATAACACGTGTTTTGGTTAAATAAATCGTTTACCGAAAGCTTATAAGTCAACAGCATATATCAGTGGGTAGGATTCAAATATAATGACAGCTGGGCAACGGCGGAAACGGGGAGCCAGGGTGGTGCGGGGACAATGGCTCATTCTCGACCCCAGCGGCCTGATAGCAGAAAAATTTAGCTACTATCGATTAATCGATAGTGCTCACTCCAAATTATTCACTAATATCGATTGTTCTATCAGTATTCTAGATAGTAACGATATTATCGTGCAGCGGTGGTGGTGGACAATGGACCATTCTCGACCCCAGCGGCCTGATAGCAGAAAAATTTACTATCGATTAATCGATAGTGTTCACTCCAAATCATTCACTAATATCGATTGTTCTATCAGTATTCTAGATAGTAACGATATTATCTAAACTAAGTTATAAATCCTATATATACCATCGATAGTATCGAGTTATGATAAGTAAGAGAATTTATTAAAATAGTATTAATAGATAGACAGGTAGATTTAATTAAATCCTAGGCCACAATTCATATAAACGAGAGAATGGTAATATATATCATTCAGGCCACTCATATCGATACTATCGATAGTTATGCATCGAGACTATTGAGAGTAACAAGTTATGATTAATTTAGGGTCCCTCGATAGTTTATTGATAAATAATCGATTTTCCTGCAACACTAGCGGCCACATCGCTGAATATTAAAGCGGTGATCGAGACGTTCGCCGTATCGATGCCATCGACAACAGTTTAATACTTTTGAAAGTATAGAGCGTACGCAGTCGCGGTCGTGGCCGTGTGTGTCGCGTTGCTACCCGCTGTCATTGAATTTGATAAAACCAAACCTATTACAATTACCCCAAGGTGCATAATAGTTGCCTATTAGTTGCATGGTAGAGCCGCTGACTGTACACTCCTAAAAATAAATATCATAGTCTTAATAACAATGTTAGTTTACTTACTGCTAGGGTCTACTAATAAACAATGGACATGTACTTAGCCAGGAGAATGATATCTTTATTTCTTCAAATATTAAACTAGCAGTGACCTTGATTCTCAAATAAATTAATTAACCTATATGATCCCAATGTTGGGTAATAGCTTTCTCTCTCAAGTGCTGAATGTTTGCTGTTGAACTTTATCAAGCCTTTAAGACCTATAAACTTGGGTTCACACAACATGAAGTGGTAGAACTTAAGAGGAGTATCCCCCAAGAGCGCTCCACACAAACAAAGTCGGATTTTAATTTAAATATAACCCATTTAAAATCAATGCAATTTTGGAACAAAATATCTGTTATTTGTCGATTTCCATAATAATATTTTTTCAAACATAAGTTTAATGGAAATATGACAAACCACAGGCCCAGATATTGGTCTTCAAATATTGTTTACAGAATTTCATTGAATTTAATTAGATTGTATTCAAATTACGACCTAAGTTCGTTTGTTTGGAGCCCGCATGGGGAACACTCCCATTAACGTGCCTTCCAACACGTGTAGGCGCTCGAAATTAGACTCTCTCTTTTATTCGGTGTGATTCCAAAGCGGAAACTTAAATGTAAATCGATTCCATCTTCTATAACGTTAATTTATACAAGATCCTTTCAAACTAATCTTTTCAACAAAATTAAGGCTAAATTCATGTCTAAACATTGTAGCCAGGGTATCATAATTATCACAATGTTGCAATATATTTTTAACGAACCACCTAAAATCTGTATTATTTAAGCTACGAAGCATTATCAAACTTAAATTATATATATATCTTATAGACAATACTAATTTAAATAATATATATTAACTAGCAAATTTTACAAAACTATTTTGGGTATAATCAGCGTATAATATTTAAATATGTACATAGAAATAGAATCGTTATTATATAAAATCTACAAGTTAACTTTATTATTGCTTTTCAGAACAGGTCACTCTAAAAATGGAGAAATTATGGAGCAGTAATTGATAATGCTATTGCTTTTACTTGCTGGAGTGCCCCAAGTGTCCAAATACCTGCACTTTCTACGATTTGATGACCGTCACTGAAGCCGCGATCAAAGTGGCCACCTACTGGGCTTACAGCACTGATAGCCTAGTGGTATGACTGTCGACTGACAAGTCAGAGGTCTCGAGTTCGATTCCAAGTCGCGCACCTCTGACTTTTCGTAAGTTATGTGCGATTGTGCGTATTATAAATTAATTTTATCAGTTGCTAAAACGGTGAAGGAAAACATCGTGATGAAATCAGCATACCTGAGAGACTTTTCAATGGTGTGTAAAACCATGTCAGAGGCCTACAGGCGGTTTAAACTCTGACACCAGATTGTTCATCAACCACACGATAAGAAGAACCTACTGGGCGTAAACTATTTAGAATAGAGTCTCGACCTACCATCGAACCAAAAAGAAGAATAATATTGATTCCTGCAAAGCACATTTTAGTTGCCTACGATAAAAAAAAATTGATATCACCTCAAAGGATAAAAACGACATACATTAAACAATAATTAAAATCAGTTGCTTTTTGTCTAAGTTATACGCTTTTGAAGTTTGGGTAATGGGCTTTGTAATTATTGCTATCTTTTCCCCGTAAAATGAAGATGAAAAGGAACAGCTCTTTGAGTTCGCTTTTAGAACAAGTGACGTCATCTGTTCGCTATTCACAGCACAGTCGCAGTGCCTTCAGAATGTTTAAATCCTTTTAATTTTTGGAACCAGCCAAATTACATAAGTTTTATTCTATCCCCCCTCCTCTTTTCTTTTAAGATTTTATCAATCAATGCTCCATAATCCTCCATTCACTCCAAACGTTTATTTCTACACGAAATGTCAATCCTACTACTTTTATCTCTTTGTGATTAGGCTTACTAACTGTGAATATATTAATTAGTATGAGTATTTAATATTGGAAGTGTTTTCTAATAAAATTGGTGTTTTAAAATATTAACTGCCATTAAATTGAGCTTTACAAATGTACTTTTAACAAAACCGCTCTCGTTACGTGAACGCACAATCTTAAACTTCACTCATATTGCTTACGTTTTTGATACAAATCTTACTATTTACTATTTTAGAATAATAAACTTTTTCATTTATACTTAGATTAGGTATTTATTAAATATTATTTCGGCTGTACTCACGGGTTGATATCGAACTCTAACAGAGTCCATTTTCAAGTGCTCACGCGGCGACGTAGCACAACTCACTGGTTCAGTTTAAACGCGGTGTCCAACCTCAAAAGGGGTCATTGAACTTATTATTACAAACATCTTTCACTATGGGACCAGCCTTAAAATCAAGAAATCTGTGGTTCCATACATTTATGTTCAATAACTCGACAAAATGTATGAAACATCAGCTATTCCATACATTTAATTTTGTAAAAATGAAAAAAAAATTGCTTGTTTTCTCTGCAATTTCAGTTTTGGTCCTTAAAGTAAAAGTTCTTTATTTTAAATACCCCTTTTTCAATAATCCCTTTTCAGGTTTTCTACTAATTTTATTACACCGTGTTTCTTACTCCGATCGCAATTGTTTTAAAGCCAAAATAATATTTCATACAAAACTTATCTGAGAACGGTTTTCACGAGTCTTATAACAAAACGTATTTATTCGATATTTCGTCTTGATCTGGAATAAAAATATTCCCCCAATAAAATAATCCACCCTGATTAATTTAGTAATTTTTTATTTTAACGCTAAAAACTTGTAAATCTTACTACTGTGATTAATTATTTGTAATACGATGATATTTAAATATTATCATATAAAGTGGCGGATTATTAATAGCCTGTTTGCCACTGCGGCACTTGTGGCCAAGCGGGCCCCTAGGCGGCAAAACATAATGGGGCCCCTTTCTTCTCAAAAATTGTCATTTTTGTAATGCACATTTTGTTAAATAAAAGTTAATACGGTCGGCGTGTGGGACACATCGAGATTTGGGGGCCCTCTAAGATCGGGACCCCGAAGCTGATCACCTCCGCCACACCCTTAGCTTGTATTTTGTAAGTATATTTATTTTATATACTAGCAAGTATATTTTTATGTTTTATTAAATATGTAAAACTCGATCGTTTTGGAACACATTATTTTTAAAAAAAAACAATTTTCAAAATGAGCAACTCTGATCGACATATTTGAAACTTGACTTATTGTTTACATAATAAATTTAGTAATAATACGCTGAATACTTATTAAACTGGACAGATTATTACGCAGCTACGTTCTAAACGTGTAAAATATATAAAATTCAAAGTTATTCCTTGTAAATTTGTACATGTTGATCAATGCAGGCACAGCCTTTAATAATTATAATGTATAAATATCCGCGTTTAAATGTTTGCAACCCGCTTAGGTTACAAACAAGTCAAAATAAACACCGATTTCGTTTCCTAAGGACCGATTTTCAATCAATGGACAAACCTCAGATTCTATACAAATTAACAGTTATTTATGCAAACGATTAATTATGAGAGAACCGTGATTACGAAACTTGGCTTTAAATATAAAGAAATAATATTTAGCCTCTACAATTATCTTAAAAACGGGTTCATTTTTAATCCCAATTTTGTATGTTTATTTTATACACTGGCAACCCCAAACAGTGCTCTAAATACGAATGAAAGGACAAGTGCATCAAATATTGCCAGATGTATATTAAAAACATAATATTTTCTTTACAAATTATAATTAAGATAATTAATTCTAATATTAAACGGAGTATGTAAGCAACTCGCCAACTGTTTCGATTAAATAATTATAATATATATTAAAACAATTATACAGGGTGGCCCGTTTATAGTGGTCCAAAAATTTTTTTTACATCTAGGACATCCCAATGATTAATCTAAACACAACATATGTTCCGCGAAAATCAGTAGTTTAGAAGTTATGATTTTTTAAATTTAATTTCTTAAAATTTCTACTTTAGTCATGTAAACCTCTTTAGATTGAAAGTGATTGCACTAAACCGAATCAAATTTGGTGTGTAAGTACTATAGACATGTAGCAAGCAAGCAATGAGCTATTTTAAGGTTAACCTTAAATCGTAACATGGTTTTAGACCTTTTGGTGAATTATTTGTAATTTTCGATTGATTAAGCACATTTTTCAAAAAATTCTAAAGATAAAAAAATGTACTACACGAATTTTGCTTATGGTTGTAAAAACTACCTTGAAGTGTGAGGATAACATAAATAAAAAAATACTGCGGTGTCACTACAGTAAGTTCTTCAGAAATCAACATTGTATGCACTAGGTCATTAAAAACTTAAAATTTTAATTTTTGCCTAAAACATCATTTGAATAAATCCAACTTTATTATGAAAATAAAAACACTGGAATTAGTTAAATAAAGGAAATTTATTTAAAATAACAACCCACAATGACAAAATAAACGCTATTACAATAAGTTTTCGAAATGTCTGCCTCTATTTTCAATGCATAAACATTAAACAGCAACGTCGCAAAAAAATCCTTTTATGCCTGTTGAAAAGCTGTTTATTTGCTTTCGTCGTGATAGCCTAGTGGTGGTGACCGTTGACAGGCAAATCAGAGGTCTCGGGTTCGAACCCAAGGCGCGCACCTCTGACTTTTCATAAGGTCTGTGCGTTTTATAAATTAATTATCACTCTCCGTACCTCGGATAGCACGTTAAGCTGTTGGCCCCAGCTGTCAATTGTAGATCTTTGACAATCGTTACGGGTAGTCAGAAGCCCGAAAGTCTGACAACCTGTCTTACCAAGGGGTGTCGTGTAACCCAGTATCTGGGTTGTGGAGGTCTGGTAGGCAGTCGCTCCATGTAAAACACTGGTATTCAGCATCCGGTAAGACTGGAAGCGGACCCCAACATAGTTGGGAAACGGCTTGGCAGATGATGATGATGGCTGAATTACAAAAATTAAAGCAAATAGACACCTTTTCAACAGGCATAAAAGGATTTTTTTGCGACGTTGCTGTTTAATGTTTATGCATTGAAAATAGAGGCAGACATTTCGAAAACTTATTGTAATAGCGTTTATTTTGTCATTGTGGGTTGTTATTTTAAATAAATTTCCTTTATTTAACTAATTCCAGTGTTTTTATTTTCATAATAAAGTTGGATTTATTCAAATGATGTTTTAGGCAAAAATTAAAATTTTAAGTTTTTAATGACCTAGTGCATACAATGTTGATTTCTGAAGAGCTTACTGTAGTTACACCGCAGTATTTTTTTATTTATGTTATCCTCACACTTCAAGGTAATTTTTACAACCATAAGCAAAATTCGTGTAGTACATTTTTTTGTCTTTAGAATTTTTTGAAAAATGTGCTTAATCAATCGAAAATTACAAATAATTCACCGAAAGGTCTAAAACCATGTTACGATTTAAGGTTAACCTTAAAAATAGCTCATTGCTTGCTTGCTACATGTCTATAGTACTTACACACCAAATTTGATTCGGTTTAGTGCAATCACTTTCAATCTAAAGAGGTTTACATGACTAAAGTAGAAATTTTAAGAAATTAAATTTAAAAAATCATAACTTCTAAACTACTGATTTTCGCGGAACATATGTTGTGTTTAGATTAATCATTGGGATGTCCTAGATGTAAAAAAAATTTTTGGACCACTATAAATGGGCCACCCTATATATATTACACATTATATTTATATCTACGATACGACATCGGCATGGTTCCGATCCGACAGTCGTATGAGTCGTGGCAGATAAAAAATATTATTACATACGTAATTCATAGGCGTGAAGGGGGAGCAACATATATTATGTCCGCTGACAAATGCGTCATTGTCGGGACAAAAATGTGTCGTGTCTGCCACGTACGTGATGAGAAACGAGCTTAAATGATACGACCGTCGGGTAACGATTAGTCGTACGACCGTGGTGTGATGTCGTGTGTTTATACAATGTGTCAAGCCTGCGGGGGCTCATCAAGCGGGTTGGCTCGCGGTAAATCGTCGTTATGTGAGTCGTCGCGAGGCTCGGGGAAGGTGGTGGAAGATGAGCCACTGCGACTTGTCGACGTGGAAGTCGCTGTTGAAGAGTCACCTGCCTCTGAGCTACTTGAGTCCCTGAAAAAAAAAATTGTACCCTTAGTTAATACTGTACAAGAACGTCAATGATACTATGTAATAATATAATAAACCAGCCTGTAACTGTCCCACTGTAGGGCAAAGGCCTCTCGTACAGAGAAGGATCCAGCATTAATCACCACGCTAGCTCACTGCGTGTTGGCGATTTCAGACCATTAAACTCCGGATTCCCTCACGATGTTTTCCTTCATCGTTAGTCATTACTGTCTTAGATTAACTATAAGAAAATAGATATGATATTGAAAAAGTCACATTTGTATATGGTAGGTTCGAACCCACACCCAAGTGCTTACAAAGCGGGTCTGTAACTAATGCGCCACCAAGACGTCTATGATAGTTAAAAATACCACTAGATTAAATTTAAATATCCTGAAAAGGGGTCATTGAACTCATCATTATGAACAACTTTCGATGGACCAAAATAAAGAAAAAAACTGCTTGGAAAACTAGATTTAAAAAAAAAACACTTAAAAGTCCCCGTTACGAGAAGCTATAAATTTTATAAATAAAGAACTTCTACTAAGGTACCTAGCGACAGTTCAATCAACAACAAATAATCCCAAAATTAAGCAACTCAAAGTAACATAAGTACGTGTAACAAGAAACTAACGAACAATATCACATGGTCGGGTTATATTTTAGCGATATAAAGCGCTGTCGTTTAATGTTTTGTGGTAGCGGAATGCGTCTGACTCATGGAACGTCAACATTTGGTAACATTAATAAATCCGTATGTAAAAATAAAAATAATTACAAAACAGTTTTTTTTTTGTGTTTTTTTTACATATTTTTTAAAATGTAATATCTATCGGAATACATTACGTATCCGACTCTGTGCTCCAAACTTTGCAACTTTAAAAGGCACCGATGCGATATTACCAATTTTCTTAATATTTTTGTGATTTTTTTACCACACGCCCTAGACGTAGAAAATGAGATTTAAAATTTCGACTGATGCTGGTAGGATACGATAGCTTAGCGATCAAAGCGTCGACACGGTACGTGGAAGAACGTTCGTACGTGGGTTCGAATCCCATCCGTATCAGTTGTTTTTTCAAATTTTCTTATCAATTAATATACAAAACAGTTTTTAAGTATTTTTGTAATTATTAAAATAATTTCATTTAATAAGCAATATTAACACTTTGACTGCCACGCCGCAGATACAATGCAATTTTTATTGTTTGCCGGTCACCGGTGTTCAAAGGGTAAGCAGTATTTTTACTATAAAACATACATAAAATACCCTGAATGTGTGTTTACAAAATGTATAGCTTCTCGTGACGGGGCTTTAGGTATACTAACTTGTGAAACCCGTTAGTCTGACAGGTATTGTAGGCACCACAGTGTTGACACTTCAACCCTACCACGTGGAATTTCACTGTCGATAGCTGAAACAAGAAATAATTATTAGTGATTGCAAATGTGACTACTGCAAGTCCCAGGGGCTCTATCGGACTAAGAGAGCGGAGAGGGCGGTGCACCCTGGGCCCCTTATCTTGGGGCCACTAGGGGCCCCAAAGTCTTGACAGTACTGCCCGGGGAATGTGTAAACTTTTTTTTTTACAAAATTAACATTAAAAAAACCTAAATATTTGAGAAGACCAGGGTCTTTTAGTTTTGCCGCCCCGGGCCCCTGATAGGCTTAATCCGTCACTGCCCAGGGTTCCAACCACAAAGATAGAACACGTTTAAGACTAACGTCTTTACGTGCTTTCCGAGGCACGGAGTAAGTGATAATGAATGAATGAATTTATTATAAGCATATAATTCGTTTATACTATGCACATAACGTACAAAAAGTCAGAAGTGCGCGCCTGTGGTCACACCACCAGGCTATCACGACTCGTAAAATACTTAAAAGTAATAATATAACATACATTTGTAAATTCCACAACTTTCTATGATTCCTACCTTGTGACAATCCTTGCATAGTATGGTAGCCTTGTAATCTGCATACTCTGGCGGCATCGGCGTCGCTGCTACTTCTGAGTCTAAGTAGCTCCATAACTGTTAAACAATTTGAATAATTAATAAGTCTATAAGTCTCAGCACTCCGCGCTATAGAGAGTGACATTTGAAAGAGAATATAGAACACTAGCTACCACCCACGGCTTCGCCCGCGTAGTAGGTATGTTGATAAATTGTAGCCTGATGTAGAAGCTATATTACTGTGAAGTTTCATCAAAATCCGTTTAGTAGTTGCGTGAAAGAGTAACAAACATCCATTCATCTTCACAAACATTCACATTTATATAATACTAGCTTTCGCTCGCGGCTTCTTCCGCGTGGTATGTTGATAAATTGTAGCCACTTGTTATTCTGATGTATAAGCTATATTACTGTAAAATTTCATCAAAATCCGTTTAGTAGTTTTTGTGTGAAAGAGTAACAAACATATCCATCCATCCTCACACACTTTCACAATTATAATATTAGTAAGAAGTAGATTAGGATTTGTAAAGTTACAATTATTTATTTTATGAACACATGGTAAAAGATGTACAGGAGGAAAAGTACAGAAGTTGTTATTTACAGAAAATTTTAGTTTCATAGTATGTCCCGCTAGATGGTTTACAAAATACTTAGGAATTATCACTGAGACCCTGTTTCATTCAGTCTACAAACAGGTACTATCTACTAGTTCATTTAGGATTTCTATAAGTTTTTAGTCAGGTAAAGTAACGAGAACTTACCAGTTAACTGTAAAACAAGCCAAAATAAATTAAATTTACCATTTCTTCGAAAACCTTACTGTTTGATGAGAAACGCTTAGAGTATAAGGATGGGATTCGAACCCACGACTCTAGCCATATGCTAATGGGATCCCCTAAACTGGCCCCCTTGTATACGCCTATAGTGGGACAGTTAACAGGCCAATTTATTTTTTAACGGTTTTACTTAGCTTGACCTGTTTATTATTTGGTTCAAATTTATTAATCGATATTTCACCCCCTTGCTGTTGACAGATTGATCTGAGATTTGGTACACAGCTTTAGTTTTGTTGACAAAACCGTTTTACGTAAAAAAATAATTACTTAGGTATATTATTTAAAACTTCAACCTGGCAGAATAAGTTTGCGCATACTATGTTTGCGCTCCACCGCGCTCCGAAGCGTGCGGTTCGGAATACAATCGTTAGTTAGAATTTAACATTTATACTGAAAAAATATTTCATAGTCTTCTTCAACTCACATTGGTCATATCAATCATGCTGGTCTGACAAGTTGGACAGGCGTAGTGTCCGGAGTGCAGCAGTTGTTCGAAGCAGGGTCGGTGCAGCAGATGTCCGCAGTCGGGGATGTGGCACGGGATGCGAGACGTGTGGATGTCTTCCAAGCACACCGGACAGTTCGAACGGGACACGTTTTCGACGCACTGTAAAGAAAAAATAATCCCACTCGTAATCGAATTTTTTATTTGTACAAAAAAATTTAGTGTTTGTAATTTTACGTAGTATGCATATAATGCTTAGTACACCTACATTTTTAGAAAGTAGGTATAAACACTTTTATATTATCAAATTATGGCATATTTTCGTTAGGATTGACCGCTGTGACCGAAATTCGTTCAGGACATTATTAAGCATTTTTATCTCTTACAAATATTGACCCATCGCATATATTAGTTACTGTAATTCCTTACCCTGTGTCCAACCTGCTTCAATTGCACGGGCAGGCACATATTGCACCTCTCGCAATGAAAGAACCGATCCCTGCCGCCCACACGGCAGATGCCGCAGCCGTCGCAGTGGTACTGCCGCTTGTCATCATCGTCGAACAAATTGCAGATCAGGCATGTGTACTGTGGACGAAAATGAGTAGTTATGGGTAGTGTAACTGTGTTTTTATACTTGTAATAGTATAGGAAGCTTCAGACGGCCTTTTTTAGGTTGTCGTATAAAAGACTAGCGCTTCGCCCGTGACTTTGTTATCGCGAATATGTTTGTGATTTTTGATCCCCTCTTTTTCCCGCTTAGGGGTGGAATTCATAAAAAATAATTATTGTTTATTATTCCATTTTAGGCTTCCAAACTTCATTTTTGGTGAAACTTTGTACATAATGTTGTTCTCCTTCACTTAGTTGTTGCGATTTTTCATAATTAGGTACCTATATTCAGTGATATCTTAAATGTGCGAGCGAGATAGCGTTTCAGCAATCCTTTACCAAGAGTATTCTATGTGGAAATGCCACCTGCAGGGCTGCGACCGCGTCGTCAGGGCGCCAGACTTATGATTTGTGAGCCCACAGACAAAATAATTTAAAAAAATGAAATAACGGGAGATCGCGATTCGCGAAGAGTGGAGAAATAGGAGGGAAGCCATTCCTCAGAAATGGGATTTCCAGGCTAATAATAATAGAGAGCTTCATTTCTTAGGTTCATGACTTAGGTTAAAACTGAGTAGCTAACAACCTTGATTATAACGAAGCATATATTCATAATTATGGAGTATTTGTACTGTTTCAATACAAACCAAATATTTGGATTGGTATTAGAAGAATTTTAATGTGTAATCAAATAAATTTAGGAAGTATTTTTATCGTTTTCAAGGGCAAATCGTTTGTCGTGACTTGTAAGCAAAGAGTGAATTGTTTGAATTATTTTAGCTAAGCTGGTTTCATATCTTCCATACAAGGGATGATATAGTTGGCCGGGAAAGACTAGACATTGTCCAGGCTCAGAGAAGTTGTTGTGGCCAAAAGTTATACCAAGACTTGTAAGAAAATGCAAATAAAGTAGGTATAATTGTAATTTTCTTACAAGTTCTTTGAACTTAATGGAATACAATAGCAACAAAATATTGTTCTACATAATCAGAACCGAGCTGCCTAATCCAAACAGAGTGCAAGGGTGCAGACCCAGATAATATGCATTATAGCAAAACTTCAAAACAATTGCTCTAAGGACTATGTTATCTACGTTTCAAACGAACCTTTCCAAATCGTACTCCACAGTTCTCGCATGACTCCTGTACTTTCTGTCGCTTGTCACACTCGTTACATATAAGCTCCGTGACAGACTTTCTGTTGAAGTAGTGCTGTTCATTCTCATCATGGCAGTATCGGCAGACATAGACTTTGTTGCAACATGGTGTCTGAAATACAACAAAAGTGCAATCATTGGACAATATCCTCGAATATAAACACTGGCTCCACTGGCGTAGTATCATCTTACAGAATATCAATATGAAATCGCAGTTTTAGGAGGATGGAGGACTTTCCCTCCTTAACTTATTTGAACATTGGCTTAAAATCAACCATAGATATTATTTTTAGTGTCTAATAGATTAGTCTTAAAAGATGAGATAATTCATTTAAATCACAAGAAGTCTTTCATTTAACTCCATGGGTATTTCAAATAAAACTAAATGACTGTCTTTAATTTGTACCATTTGATATTAGTAAACCTTAGACTATCATAGATTATCTATGACATTTATTTAAATATAACACCTATCAATCTGACCATTCATTCTGTTGTGTTCAATGTTTTATGTTTGGAGCCTGCATAAAATATATTTTATTGAACTATGAATACTTTGACCTGAGGTTAATTTGTTTCAATATCTGTATATTATCTAGCAAATGATGTTTAATTATGGAGATCACATGACTTTTACATGCAAAGGAAGTTAAAGAATTGTTTGTCTGTATTCCTCAGCAAAAATAACGCATGACCCGCGCTTCCAGGTTCGATGACTTTACCTTTGTTTCTTAGATTCGCATGTCACTATCTCGAGACTTCGGCGCAGGATGTTTATATATAGATATAAAAGACGAGTGCATCGTTCCGACAAACACGCACAAACCTAATTCAAAAGAAAGAAACCATTTAGGAACTAAATCTTACCACGAACTTAGCTCGACGTTTGTAATGAGCGCAACCAATCCGTTTTTCTTTACTTGATTCTGCGTTCACTGCACCATTTATATTTACAGTTTCCTCTTTTTCTTCTGACATTTTTCTTGAAATTTATACACAGATACTGATACAGTTAATGATAACAACAACACTCCAAGGTCTCAGGACGTCATCCAATGGATAGGATAGTTTCAATTTCAAATAATTTATTGAAATACAACAACATTATTTTGCGTTGGTGACATCTGGCTGCTGAATTTATGAATGTGCAAACTGCGACTGTCCATGTCTCCTGCTCTGAATTAATTATTGCATAAAAACAATCATGACGACGTTAATTTCCCTTATGTTAAAAAGAGGCAGTAAGATTATGATGCTAAAAATACTGACTTGAGCTAAGTTGACAAGATTTTGAAACGTTTTACATTTGACGTTTCATGTCGTCGTGCGTGGTACGTTTAGTTATCTGTCTATCGTGGCGTTTAGTTCAAAATTATTATTATAATACATTATTAATTTCAATACGTGTATATTTTATTTTTCAACCGATGTATAAGGTTTAACCTAAAGACTTTGTATCTCATGTTCAACTAGTCCGTCATCATAGAGTCTTCATCTTTCCGCTTTCCGGACCGTTGACTGAGCTCCGGACTCTACGCTAACGTCCGTCCGTCCCTTGTCCCGTCCTTGAATAACATTTTTCCTCCATAGGGCCACATGAGTAAATAAATTTATTTACTCATGTGATAGGGCCCCGTCTGTCTTAGGTGCAAGCCACACTGAAGAGACGTAAGGCTAGGATACGGCACGGACGCGTGTTTCTCAATACGTTTCCATTCTCCGACGCGTCAGACTCTTTAGAAATGTATTGAGAAATCGCGTCTGCGCGGTATCCTCGCCTTATGTCTCCTTCAGTGTGGCTTGCACCTTAGAAAATCATAGAAAACGCTAGAGATTAAAATACTCTTTGCCATGGACAATTTGAACTGTCATATATTGTCATTTTTATTAGCCCGATTGGGCGATATGGGCGCAATATTTCAAAATTTGTAATAAATTGAAATTTTTCCTATGAAAAAAAATCGTAAAATTTAAAAAGACGACAAAAAATGGTTTCCAAAAACATGTTATATACATCTGTATTCCTGCTTCTATTGTTCGTGTATCAAGCGGTCTCGCTTGTACCACCAAAGTTTCAATGGAAGGTCATTGACTATGCATGGGAAGGCTGCCAGGATAGGGCATCGGCATTATTTAATGGCACATATATACCTATAAACAATATGCCGACCGGAGTAGCCCGGTGGAATGACAAATTATTTATCACCATACCGCGATGGAAGAAAGGTACCTGTATCGGAGACACCTATTTAAGTTTTAATAGTTCAATGGCTATAGGTAGAATAAAATTGTTTCATATATCACTTAGGTGGTTACTTATCTCACCAAAACTTTTTATTCTCGAGAATAAGAACAATAATTATCACTTGTAACATAAATTCACGATACTATCGGGAATTATGTTACATACCTATCTACATATTACTCTTGGATTACCTACTTCGTTCTCGTAAAAACGGAATATTCTTGAAATAATCCCTGATTTACTCCCGAGTAAGATTTACTTACTCCATCTTGATGAAAGCGCCAAACATAACATACTACTTACCATCATAATTATGCGGATAGATTTGTAGTTTTGCTACAATCAAATTATAATTATACGTTCTTGCCTCTCCCACAGGCATCCCAGCCTCTCTAAACTATGTATATTTGAATTCCTCGCAAGATGCGCCTCTGCATCCGTACCCTAACTGGCTGGAAGGCTGTCTATCCATAAGCGGTGGCGTGCTTTCAAATAGGACAGTAGTGTCCACATTCAGGGTGCAAGTGGACAAGTGTAATAGATTGTGGGTTGTAGACAGTGGAGTCTCAGACATGTCTAGTAAGTACGATTTATTTTGCCATTGTCACCATACATATAGCTAGTGAAGAATTATCATTTTATCACTCACATTACAGCTTACTCTCAAGTAGGTATCAGTAGGCTTTGCCAAACACCCATCTGAGGCCCAACGCTGGTAATATACACGCTCCAATAGAGTGTCAATAGTGTGTCGATCAGTGGTGTAGCATAGGGGGGGAGGTAGGAGGGGGCCATGGTCCCGGGCGGCATACAAAAGGGCAAGCGCCACGATTATTAAAATTCGAAAAAAAAAAAGAAAACTCCAAATCGTAGGTAATGTCAGGTACCTACGTGCCTGTTATGCGAAACCGCAAGGCCAGGGTGCGAAAGAAAGGGGGTGAAATGAAGTCATTGATAAGGAATATATCTAATGAAAAAATGACTGCACTAGAAAAACTTACTTAATTTAAATTTCGGCGAATTTTCTGCCTGCCCCGAGCAGCAAAATCCCAACCTACGCCACTGGTGTTGGTGTTGATGGTATAGTTTTTGCCATTTTACCTACATTATTAGTAGTGACACTTTATTGAAGTGTTTAGCAGGCTTGAGTAGGTACCTGGCCTGGCCCTTTCTGAAAATTTCCGCTTTGTTACGTAATGGAGTCAAATTCAAAATTATTCCCCGAATGAGGCAAATTGTGCCGTTGTGTGTGTAAAAAATTATCCTAATTTACTTCACCAGAGAATGTGAAACAAGTTGTGCCGCCAGCCGTGATGGTGTTCGACTTAAACACTGACGCACTGTTGCATAAGTACATTCTCAAATACGATGTGTTGAGGGACTCCTCCGTACTCACCAGCATTGTAAGTAGCTGATCTTCCGAGCTTATGAAAGTGGATACCGTAATTCTAATTCGCTGTAAGGAGGACCTAAAGTCTGACTTAACAGGTAGTTAAATATTAGCTCACAAAATAGTTGATGATAACTAAATGCACATTTTACAGCCCCCATCATCTACCGACAGCTAAACTTTGATTATCGTAAAAAAATCTGTGGTGGCACTCCTTGCACAGGAGGGCGAAATAAAAAGATGATGTAAAAACGTTGTCCTGACCCTCAGTAATGGTTAAACCAAAGAGGAAGTAGCTAACGGTTCATAAACTCTAATTTCAGGTAGTGGACGTGATAGGCAAATGCCCTAAGGATTGTGGCGAAGGCATTGCATACGCTTACATAACAGATATGGGTTCCAACGCACTCATCGTGTACAGTCTCCACGAGGATGACTCGTGGCGTGTGGAGAATCATTACTTCCACTTCGACCCCCACGCTGGGATCTACAAGGTCGGGGGAATTGACTTTTATTGGAGCGATGGGGTTTCGTCAGGGGCTTTGTCTCCGCCAGGCAAGGATGGGTAAGTTACAATGAAGTTAGCTATAAGACGTCTAGTGCCTACATAAATAACTATTGACTCTAGATAAGTCAGTTAAAAAATTTGCTCAAACGGCTGACATTATGCTTTTACGATTACCCACTTTGAAAAGGTAGTATAAAAGTCACATCCCCACCGACCGACCCTACCGCGATATGAAATTTAGTCTTCTTACATTACATACATATATGTGGAGAATAATAAAAAAGTTATTTGAATTCAGATATTCCGATCTATATCTTCAACCGACTTCAAGCACGAAACAGTTCAAAATGTCGACCAAGTTGTTGAGAAACAGGAATGCGCCCAAAGAGGAAATATTTAACGGTGTCGAGGTATGTACAGCTATGTTTGTAATGTCGTATCCACAAAAAGAGCGTCTATTAATGGGGTGAACAGAGGCCCAAGCTAGTGTACCTATCTTGAGTCTAATTATGCGATGATTTGCTACTAAATATCTAGGATCGTAGATCATTTGAGTCAAAGTAGGTAAGTACATGTCATGATAATGTATAAAGAAATTATTCTTAACGGTTTTTTCTACATGTTCCAGATAGTTGGAGACAGAGGGCCTAACTCACAAGCCACTGCTTGTGTTATAGATCCAAAAACTAACGTCTTGTTTTTTACACAGGTAGGTACCACTAGTTTAGTTCATTGTCCTATTTTTAGAAAATATTTGCAGCAGCCAGTTTTGTATTCTGTCAAATATCATCGCTCAGCCACACACAACTTTAGGCGGAGCAGCGAGCTTCAAACAGCGCTGCGAGCGAAATATCAACTAATACATTGGGCATCTACAAGCTATTGGGCGAGCGATTTCTTTGAGAAAAACTGCTCCCTAGCGACCCCGCTTCCTGGAGGCCAATTCTTATCGCTGAAGTTTAAGAGTTGTTCAGTCGAAGTCTTACCAAAAATTGCTCCTTGTGTCCTTCTACGTATGGAGGGTAGACTACCCTCCATACCTCTACGTGTTGCTTGATTGCAACTCAATAAGAACGAACGACTTTATAATCAATGCCGTTCAAGTTCGATTGAGAGATATTGTTACGATTTTCATTATGAGAATCGGTCCTCCTCGAACAGTTTCGTATCAGCAACTTTGCAGCATGCTAACAAAGCTAAAAAAAGGTTAAAAAGTTAACTTGTTTGACGAAAAAGCCGAATTCTGAAAAAGAATAAACTATTTTATATTATCTAAAAAGCTTGAGTCCAGAACTGTAAAGTTGCGACCCTTAAATAACACCATTTTTTTCTGGTACGTTTATGTGTAATATAGTTATTTAAACCTTTAATTTGTAAACTACAGGTGTGCAAAAACGGTATAGGGTGTTGGAACATAGACAAGGAGTTTAACGAACAAAACGCAGCTCTGATTCTAAGTGACTGCAATTTATTGGAGTTTCCCAATGACATCAAAGTATGTACCTAACGTAGTTACCACTAAGGTTGGATTTGCATTCTCATTGAGGGACCACCTTCAACCAATTGATACACTTTTGAGTGGCTGCTTTTAAACTACAGGCTGAATTTACAATTGTTTCACTTCAAACGCTCAAAATGTAATAGTGGTCTACCCTCAATGGGAACGTAAATAAGACTGGTTTTCTTCTCACCGTCGTTTTACAGACACAATGATTGTTAGCGCTAATAGGATAATCGCAACATCAGCAAGTAGACAGTAGGCGCAAACTTACAAGACCGGGCTGAAGTTAGTCTCAAATAGCGTGTACATTTCAACGACTAAATGGTAACAAGAGGCGAGGTGGGTGGGGGGAGTTGTAACTGAGTAGGAAAGAGATACGAATAGGTACATATTATATTGCACGAACAATTCGAGAACCTTACCTACTATGGCTCGGGTAGGCCGAGTAGGTACGTTTACGTCTACTATACCCAAAGATATTGGAAAGAAGTTATTATTTAATATTTCTATGACTATACCTGTCGCCTACCGTCCAATTCCAAAGTAGATTATTTAAGCGACGGTGTAGATCTGCGCGCACAATTGGAGAATATTCTTCGCCTGTCACTGTTCTTCACGCATAATGATGGCTTAAAGCTCTGCGCTGACTATTTCATAGAAACATAGGTACCTACTTATCTTAAATTGACTTGTGAATGTGGATGTTCTCGGTGAAGTTGTCCTCGCATAACTTTTTTTTATTTTGTTTTGATTTATTTTGACCTCGTCCTCAACCCAACCAATCCATGAAAAGATAGATTGGGCGTTCATTAGTTAATGCGATCCTTTTTCGCTGCAGATAGATCAAGAAGGCAACATTTGGATACTAAGCGACAGACAATCCCGATTTCTATACGAAGCGATGGATTTCGAACAGACCAACTTCAGGATCTTGACTGCACCCGTTGCCTCACTCATTCATGGAACACCGTGTGAAAAAAAATCTTTCCTTTGTAAATATTGGCCTTAGGAACTTGGTGACACATCTCGGACAAAGCGAATCATGATCGTGACTAAGGAAACTTTTTGATAAAATCTTTATCGTATATTTTTTTGTTTCTTTTTTATTTTGTTGTCAAATTTAAGTTTTCGAGTGATTTTTTTTAGGGCAATAATATTTATTTTGAAACTGAAATGTGTTTTATTTTATTTGAACTTGGGTTGAGATTTATTTAAACAAAAATACATTTTGTAAGGAATATTATTATTATTATAAAAAAGATATCTATACTAATTATATAATATTATAAAGAGGTAAAGTTTGTATGTATGTCAGGGGTAATCTCTGGAACTACCGATCCAATCCTAACAATTCTTCCACCAATAGGAAGCTACTATATCCCAAAGTGCTATAAGCTATTTTTTATTCTAAAAAAGTTGAGTTTTCAGCAAAAAATAACAATATCTGTGATTCAAGTCAGAAAAAAACAGGCAATCTGGCTGCTTATCAACGTGTTTATGGGAAAATTTAATTTAACGCGGACAAAGTTACGGGGAACAGCTAGTATTATAGAAAGTAACGGACAAAACTTGGGTACAAAAAACAAACACACAAAATAATTTAATTTTTTATTTAAATATACAACATGGTAGTTATAACTATGTAATTAAATAAGTCTATGTGATTGAATATTCATAATTAATCATAATTTTTGCACGTGACCGTCGATTCATTTTGATTTCGTTCACAATGTCAGTCTTTTCGCTAAATATTACAATTGAACCGACCTACGTCTCGTACTGTAATGGACTTAGAAATTTAAGCACCTACTGACTAAGAGTGAAGTTTATAGTCCTTTGGACATTGTAGAAACGGATGGACAAGTATGAGTGAATGGAACTAGTTTACCTAATAAATTAAACGTTGTAGTAATATACCGATTTATGCATAACCTGATACAGTTTGTCAAAAACGAGTGTGGACAAATGGGGGGCGCCTTTAGCGCCAATACAGGGTTATTTGTAAAACACCAGCATCCTTAAAAGGGGTCATTAAACTCATCATTATGAACAACTTTTACTATGGGACCAACCCTGAAATCGCAAAAATAAATCAGCTGTTCCATACATTTTGTTGAGTCATGTGAACATAATTTTTTTAATGAATAAATGGTTTTTCTTTCTTCTTTCTTTTCTGTCTTTTACAAATAACCCTGTATAATAAGGCTCAGTCACAAGATAATTGTGTCACATAATTATGTTTGTACACGGACAAATTCTGAACTAAAGGTATTTTAGGAACAGTTTATTTGGTAGTGGCGTTGGCGCCCTCATTTATGCGCACTTTTATTTGGCGCGTTCTTATACGATAGTTTCATGACTTATATTGCTTTTACCAAATGACTCGCTGTCAAATTACTCGATCACAACTAATTACTCGATCCAACAGTCAACGCGACCTTCACTTCTTTAAACGGTTTTATTTAGCTTGCCCTGTTTGTTTTTTTATTTTATTTATTTGTTTGGTTCAAATGTAGAACTTAATAGAAATTTTACCCTCTGCTTGTAAGTTGACAGATTGATTTGATAATTGGTAAATACCTTTAGTTCCGATAGCAAAACAGTTTAAAGTAAAAAAAAATTTACTTATACATATTATTTCAAAGATACTTTGACATTACGACATATTATTTTTTAATCGAGTAATTATAATTTTGAAACTTGTTGCTCACTTTTCGGCTCCTACACCAAAAGAGGATCTTAAGCTGGGCTGGTTCATTTTGAATCGTCCCAACTTTACTTAGGACGTGGGACTGGAAGGCCTTAGTACGCACACATACTGATATTTTTCTAAACTCGGTATATTAGTACTACTAATAAAATTATCTGGCTCTACGTAGAAACTACAATAGCGTACAAAAGTATTGATCAAAATACTTCAGTAGAAAATCATTCTATGGAAAAGCTTAGTAGCAACGACAATGTTTATGTACCCTCGTCTCTGAGTTTGCTTTTTATATCTGAATAATTTAGGTATTTGACGGTATAAGTACCCACCAAATCATTTATTTCTTAGCAAGACGTCTCGTTACTATAGTACATAGAGTAGCTACACACGGCGACAAATCAAGCTATACAAAACCAGTATGAACTGACCTCGCATTTTATAAGCTCTTCGTACAACAAGATGTCAGCTTATACTGGAAATGTGTAGCTTGATGTGTTATAGCCACGTATACATAGCCCATATCAATTTCACTAAAGTTCTTAGTGATAATAATTGCATATGATAAGTCGTTACGGGTAGTCAGGAGCTCGAAAGTCTGACAACCAGTCTTACCAAGGGGTATTGTGTTACCCAGTATCTGGGTTGTGGAGGTCTGATAGGCAGTCGCTCCATGAAACACTGGTATCCAGCTGCATCCGGTAAGACTGGAAGCCGACCCCAACATAGTTGGGAAAAGGCTAGGCAGATGAATTGCATATAATAAATGTCGCGATAAAACAACGATGTTTTTGGTACCGACATGTTGTATCTAGGGGCACGGTAAAGGTACAGGCCCGCCAAGACGAGCTAAGAAAAGCGCAAGGGCACTATCTACCTTTTCTCGAAGCGCTTCGTCATTTTGTTGTATCATTGACTCGACCAATCAGCACCAAGCTAGAGTGCCGAGCTAGAGTTGTCCTAATTGTTTTAAAACAATTCGCATATAACTCTCAGCTTATGTTCCATACCATTGAATGACGATATTAAAACGAAGAACTCAGAAAGTCGGAAAGAAAAAATAAGTTTTATTTTTGCGTAAACATGGAATCGGATTGGAATCTTATTAGCTATTAAACTTATTGTAATTATTTCGGGTGGGATGCGAATCAACTGAGTCTATCACAGTCCACAGCTGGACGTCCAGCCCCTACTTAGTGGTACCTGGGAAGGTTCTAGCAAGTCTAAAATTTACGTCTATATTTTATTTTATTACTACCGAATAACTTTTCCATAGTATGTTTTTGTGAGTTTTAATGCAATCAATTTGAATACTAAAAATATGATCAGTTAATAGTTAGGGTTGTTTTACACAAATTCGGTTCAGCAATTTTTATTAACGGCAAAACCAACCTTAAGAATAAAATCTTGGGTATGTGCTGTAATCTTTCGAGGCGTTACAATATAGACCATTCCTGGTCGATCACACATATTCGATTACCCAGCTTTGCCGATCCATGCCGAACCGAATCTGTGTATAGCAAGCTTTAAAATTGCAAAAATGGTGAAGATAATGTTAATTGAAAACTTGCAATATTTAACTTTATTTAACCATACCTAACTCTCATCGCTAAAGCTGCCGACTAACCAACTATCCACTATAACAACATTTCCTTCGTAATACTCGTTAAATTCCATTTTATTCTAGATATAATAACCGAATTTAAAATGCATCTATTTATTTCTAAGTCCATAATTTTTCCTACCGCATGTCCGAAACGAACATAATTTACAAAGCTTTGTAATTATAATTTATTTACAAATATTATTGCTGAATCATCTATCATAGGCCATGTAAAGATAAAGAATTTACAAGAAAATTATATAAAACAAAAACGCACATATCGATGGTACAGTCAATGGCAAGTCAGTGGTACCTTTGGTACCTGGTAGTCATACCTTTGACCAATAGTAATAATAAGTACAATTTTTAATAAATTAATACAATGACTTGCTCTCGATTGTACTGTTAAAAATGTATCGACTAAATCATAATCGATATTCGACTTAGTATTGGATAAAGACTAGTCGATTATATTACTTTGACTCTTACCGCCACGGACTCCTGAAGAGACCAAACGAATTTGTGCCTTCTGTACGACGACTTAAAGATAGGTTTTACTCGTTAGAAATTTTAGCTTAGTGTCTTTTCTTGCTTTTGAAAAGGTTAATAGAATGAATTACTTATTATTGACTTAACAAGTAAATAATAAAGAAGTATTTACTGTTCATGATAGTGTGTACTACACAGGACAACGTAAAAGGAGGCAAGCGTGGCGGTTGATTGCGATTTGTTTAGTCAAGGCAGCTGGGGCGTGCTGCAGTAATGCTAATATCAGGGAAGAACGTCGACGAATGCTTACGTCAGAGAAAAAAGACCACGAATGCTAATGCCAGAGAAGAACGACCACGAATGCTTACGTCAGAGAAGATCGACTACGAATGCGAATGTCAGAGATTAGACCACAAGAATGATGCAAGAAGAAGGATTGAGTTTATTTCAAAGCCTGCTAAGAAAAAAATCTAATAGTCACAAGTTTTATTCTATTATGCTTTCGTAGAGTTAATGGCTTATAACGCTCACTGACAGGACATGACATGTTTGGCATTGGCTCTAAGGATTAACAAGCTCAAATATTTTAATCATTATTTCAATACCTTTAACCCTGTAGTGTATAGCGCACCTCCACAAGATGCGCCAATTAATGCGCGTTAACTAGAGTTAACCTTTACATATAGACTACAACCCATTCACAGTCCCGTATAGAAAACAATTAATAAAACAATTGACTGAGCCACATGTAGTTCAATGGACAGGGAATCTGTTAACTACCGGCTGGCCTTTATTTTCGTGATTGCAACGTACGAAAACTACCGCAGAATAAAGAGTCTTCAAGATATTGAAATAAGTCTTAAAATTTAAGTTAAAAAACCCTATTCGTTGCACATTCTGTGAAAAATTTAGTCGAAATCGATTGATATAGTCGACACATTTTCGATTTTAATGCTATACCAACTTGGTACGACCACTTAATGGTATTTAATAAAATTGATTTGATGCATTAATTTCGCAACTAAACATGCCATTTTATCTTACTCGTACCACAATTTTGGCACATTTTTAACGTACCTATACAGCGTGTAACATAAGTCCGAAATAATACATTAAGGGCGTATAAGGTACCCTATACACAATCCTTGAGCATGGGTTTTGGAACCGAACCCCAAACAATACTCGAGTAAACCACGGTCAAAGTTTTTACCAAAATCTTTCAAATTCGGCCCTAGGCATCAGTTGAAAGGTAAATCAACACGAATCCGGTTATTTACCGTCAATAAATTCTTTAGGTAAGCACTAGGCACGCATAGGATAATAAAATCTGTCATTATTGAAGAAAATGAAATCGAAAGAATTATTTTGTATGAAAAAAAAAAATGCCTCTTTTCCATTCAATATTTTCACAGGTGATTCTCTTCATGATATACATACATGCCCTTAAGTATTATTTCGGACTTCTGTTACACGCTGTAGATTGTTAGATAATTTTTTTTTAAAAGAAATTTTAATCACATAGCAATTAAGCTTAAAACTGTTTTTTGTTAAGTATTTTCGATTTATATTTATCAATAATTATTTTTCGTGCAAAGATGTGCCAAGATTTTTCACATATTAGGACAAGTAAGAAAAAATGGATTGTTCGTCAATGTTGCCACTTGATAATCCAACTGATGTTGTTATTAAGTGTTGCAATCATTAAATTTAAAGTCTTTAAAACTTTATCAATTTACAATTGTGTATACTGATTACAGAAGTGATATTTTAAAGTGTATAAGTGAATATAAAACTCAATACTACGAGTTTCAAATAAGAGAAAGTCAATGACTTGCGTGACAGCGTTCTTTTAAAGTGACAGTTGACAGATAAATGACCTGTCAAATGTCCTTTTAAAAAAACGTTATTGATATTTTGCATAACTCGATTTTTTTTCTACATTATTTAACTAGTCTTAGTATTATAAAATCAATTTAAGTTTTATTTATCTAAGTTTGAATTGTTTTTAAGATGTTTTTTTTTGTAATATGGCGATTCTTATTTGAAAGGCATAGTATGTAGTTGCGATCACAAAGTGAGTGTTTTATTTCTTTGTAACTGTCGTGTTTAAATTTTATTAGCAAAAAACATTTAAATAAACAAGAAAGGCTTTTTCTAACAAGTTTTTAGAATATTACTACTTAGCCTTCGTTCTTAAACAGGGTGAAGACAAAAATACGACAATAAATAAAACATTGGCAATTCACGTCCATCAAGTATTTTTAACTACCCTCGTTAATAAAAAAAAACCATTTCAAACGAATGAAATGAAAAATAATGTCCACTCTGTGACTGAACTATTAGGTATATTTGTTTTTTTTTTGTTTGACTAAGCGTCAGTTGTACGCGATATTAAATATTTATATATTGCTTCATTTATTGTCGTAAAATTGTCTCTAATTTGCATATCACTTTTATTTGTCATTTAATGATAAGTCTACATTAATTAAAATATACAAATAATTGTAAAAAGAAACATAGTTGACATGCGCGATTTCCTAAACCGTATTTATGGCAAAAGAGACTTAACGGTCCAACTTTTCCAATTTCTAAAACATACAGCATCACACACCATGACTTCAGTTAGGGACGCACCGAAATCCCTTAGAATAGCGAAGATCTCCGAAGATAGCCGAAGTGCGGTACTGAAATAGTGCGCCACCGTGTGAACTCCTACCCTACAAGGTCTGTTGTTGCTGTGACAAAGGGTTTTCTACCTTAATTCAATAGTCCAAGGTTGTTTGTTGAGTAGATTATCTAGAGTCTCTGTTTTCTGCCGGTTCTCCGTTTTTATGTTGGGGTGTTGTGTTAGTTATGTCGAGACGTTTGTTGAGGGGTGCGTTGTACTCCCATCCGTCTTCACCTTTGGGGCTGAATAGCTGTAAGAGAAGAAAATACATTATGCTATGAAATAGGTTGTATTTTTCTATACCTAAGGGAAAGTTAGTCGAGTAATTTTGAGGTTACAATTTAAGCGCCACCTGGCGGCAGATGGCATCATACGTGTACGAGATTTGATGGTAGTAGGATGGGTAAGTACGTACAAGTGTGTTCCACTTCTCCCCGAGCGCGTCGCGCTGCTTGACGGCCTCGCGCTGCGCCTGCTCCACGGTGCGCTTGGCGGCGGTGGCCTGGTCGCAGTCGGCGGCGCGCAGTGCGCACGTCACGTAGCGCCACACGCGCCGCGACTCGTGCGCCGCCTGGCGGCTGACGGGCGCAACGCGTTTACGACGAGGCTTCATGTTTGATACTTCGAAAAGGACGTCTGTGCGCTGGGGATTAAAAAATCAACATATTTGAACTCCATTTTGTTTAAAAACTCGGGAGCCATGAAGGTTCGTTTGTATTGAGACAAGTGGAAGATAAATCAAATTCGTTTTTTTCAACTTCTGCCTAACTTTAGCAGTAAGACAAATACTATGATACTCACTCCAGACTCTGTCCACCGTCCATCCATTCTTGAATTCCATTCTCCTTGCGCTGAATAGTACGGTTTCTTGTCTGCGCCCGCGAACACATCACAAGTAACCCGATGTTTCTTGCCGCCGTAGAATGGCTTCGTTAAGAACTCAATGTTAGCTTTGTGGCCGGTTTGGACGCATTCTATGACCACTGAGCCACCTAATTCTATCCATGGTACTGTTAAGATGGATCTGTCGACGAAATTGAAGGCATTAAATGTAATAAAATCCAGATTTTTAAGTTCAGAAACGAAAATGCTGTTTCAAATTATTTTGATTGACAACAACCGGTTTGTCTGGAAATACAACAGTGGCGAAGACAAATCTAATTCTTGTCTACAAAAGTGGTGATCCTCTTGTACATCCCTCTAAACTAAATTTAGTCTAAATATATCCCTTTCTATTTACACCATCGAAAAAGGAGAGCAAATTGAACTAGGTATGAAATTAGAGCTGTCAAATTAATCTTCGTTCTTGCAATTGACGTGAAATTACACGAGACCTCTATGACGTGCCGACTAAATTCTCTTTGGACAGCTCTAAAAATCTTCTATCTTTTTCTAATGATCTCTGTTAAAAAGACAGATAGTGAGTCTAAATTAGTTTAGAGCGTGTGTAAGAGAATTAGCTCCAATGTATAACTTTCGTTTATCAATATAAAGGAACTTTTGGCGTTTATTACACGATGACAGCGTTTTTCACACAGCGTTAGAGAACGTTTTTGGTGCGGAATAATCTACCACAGGTTTGATAGGAGAAGTCCATCTATCCTAATAACATTTACAATCAGTTTTGGCGCAGATTTCTACATAAAACAACATAAATAGCAAAACAATCCCTTACCTGCCATATCCATTTGGGAATGTTAGGGTATATTCCTCCCCCGTATCCAGGAGAGTGACAGTTCCCTTGCCTATGTTATGAACCCCTATAGACAAGCCCAAGAACTTGCTCTTAGTCCACACCCAGGCTTCGAACTGTATGCGTTTGTTCACGTGCTCCGCGTAGAAGGCGGATATTGGGGGGTGGTGGGAAACTTGCTCGGCGACGAAGGATAATTGATCCGGAGTACACCAGGGTACAGGGCCGTCGCCTACTTCTTGCTG
Organism: Protodeltote pygarga; assembly: GCA_936450705.2. Lineage (NCBI taxonomy): Eukaryota > Metazoa > Arthropoda > Insecta > Lepidoptera > Noctuidae > Protodeltote > Protodeltote pygarga. Next base: position 11,847,262 of record OW388265.2, on the reverse strand, counting down.
TAAAGATTAATATAAAACTTAAATAGACTGACGTTATCTTAGAGATTTGAAATCTAGATTTAATATCTCTTTGCAGTTTTTTTTTTCAAAAATCATAAAGACAATTTTAAGATCTTTTTATAATTTTATAACTTTGGCTTTTGTTTTTTTTTGATAAAATTTGCCATTTTCGAGAGAAATCCAAAAAACCTCAAATGTTGACCTTTGGAACCCGAATAACTTTTGTTGCTCACAGGATCGATCGGGAATTTTAAAACTTTATTTGTGATGGTAAACCCCAGCTTTCTACCAATATTTGGCTTTCCGGGAATTATTGACCGGACTATTTTTTGTAGCTCATGTGATATTCTGATGTATAAGCTTATATTACCTACTGTAGTTTCATTAAAATCCGTTCAGTAGTTTTTATATTCTCATAAACTTTCACATTTATAATACATATTAGTAAGATAGGATAATTTTGTATATAGTATGTATATAATTTAGAGGGTAGTGGTCGTTACAATGGTTATTAAAAATTACAGTTGACAGTTAGGGGTCATTAATCTTCCTATTCTTATCTAAAACATTATAGTTATTACAAGTTTACCTTATCATTAGCCATGGAATGAGTCTCAGGCGGTACTCCGTCCAGATCCCAGTGACATCTGAACACCTCGCCCAGGATGGGGTTGTAAGGCTTTTTGGCGACCTGCGACTTGCGGCCCGCGTGGTATGAGCTCAGGTACCATCTACATACTTGCACCATTCGATCTCGAGGGGTGGGTTGGTCTACTATTCTAAAGGGATAAAGAAATTTTTATATTTAATCATAAAATGATCTGATTTAGATTTAACTTTTTGAGAACTTAAGATTTTTTTTAAAGACAATTCAAGAACAATTCCAATGCATGTATTATTTTATTTATGGTAACTGTAGATATTAAACAACATTTGAGTTGAATATTTATTTTTAAACTCAATCCGCATTAAAGAATAGAATTATTTGAATTCTGCTACATAATTTTGCTACCCTGTACCTACACTGGTATATGGCATTAGAAAGCGATTGTTAAACTAGAGTCACTCTTATAATAATATGAGAATTATGACTATTCATAAACGCCTAAAATGGTCTACATAAATAAAAATATTTTGATTTTAATTTTAAAACCTTCAAACCGAGAAATGAGACAAATGGAAATCAATTGTTAGTCGACAACGGCGTCCTTGCTCCGACAAAGGTTTTAGAAAAATAAAACAGATATACAATTTAGGTACTAACTTTACGAATTGGTCGGGATGTGCGAAGGAGTCTGCATACATTTCAAGAAGCGACCGCCTTTCCAAGATGAATGTTGGTAACACAACCTGCAAACAAACATTACGATGGCTCCAACGCAAAAAAATGATTTTTTTCAGGAGAGCCATTTTTGTAACGATTACTGATATTTGTTCATTTGTAATTTATTTTTAACCGATGTTCTTAAGCTAATTATTGATCGCATAGAGTAAAAACATCGGTTAAAAATATATTACAAATGAACTATATCAGTAATCATTACAAAAATGGCTCTCCTGAAAAAAAAAAACATTTTTTTGCGTTACGACTTTATGCGTTGAAGCCTTACATTTAGTTTTTTTAGTATTGAACATTGTTATTATAGAACGCATATTATATGACTACAAGTATAAATTAAAATTTTAAAAAATCCCGATACAGCAAACCTCATTTTTTTTAAGCTTATTCTTTATCGTATGGCTGATGAACAACCTGGTTTCGGAGTTTAAACCGCCCCTAGGCCTCTGACATGATTTTACACACCGTCGAAAAATCTCGGGTATGCTGGTTTCCTCACGATGTCTTACCGTTTTAGCTAGTGGCAATTAATTTCTAAAACGCACATGAATGCAAACAGTCAGAGGTGCCTGGATTTTGAACCTACGGCCTTTGATTTAGACCAACGGTCATACAACCAGGCTAACTGATGCGAAAAGTAATAATATGCCTTAAAGAAATCAGGGATGCATATCGCTTAGCTGTGAAAGGTCATTTGGTGATTGTCGAGTTTAGATCTCATTCAAGCGTGTAATGAAATAGGATAACTATATTCTTGATAGTTGACCAAATTAGCAATCAGATTGGAAAATTTAAAATGATTGATCCGATTAGTTTCAAAATTGGTGCACATAGAACCTTGTAAGTAGTGTTAACTTACTAATATGACCGTTAACTGGCAAGTCAGAGGTCTCAGGTTCGAACCCAAGGCAAGTCAAACAAATCGTATTATAAATAAAGTATCATCTTCTCAGTGTCTCAGAAAGCACGTCTTCAAGATAGCCGGTCCATGATAGTTGGTCCCGGCTATCATGAAGATCTTTGACAGTCATTATAATGGAAAACTTCGTGAGTAATCCAGCATACCTACGAGGCGTCCTGATAATAGTATAGCTATAACAGAGGCTTACAGAGGTTTAAACTCCAACACTAGTTTGTCTAAGAAGAAGTGTCTTACCTTAGTGAGATCCATTCCAATCTTGACCTGTGAGAGCAGGTGCGTGACCACAGAGCCGTGGTTCTCCATCGACCCGAGGTCACTGTCTGACTCATCTTCGTATAACGCTGCCACAAAAAAAAAGAAGTAAATACTATTTATTGTTTTACTTGCTGACAGATTTAAAATGTTATAGCAGTTTATAGCAGAAAACAGTCTTTAAGATGGGAGATACTACCCTCTTGGAGAAGAGGACCCAGAAAAAAGATGGATGGGAGCTAGGTCCGCAGCCGTTCCATGATTAGACCCATAACGAGAAAGTTGGTGGGCAGGTGGTGGGATTATTCCGACCCTAATATTGGGAGAATAAAAAAGTTAATTAGAACAAGATCGAGACGCAAGCGGTTAAAGGTAGAGTTGCCATAGTCTTTCGTTGAGCAATTCGAATTAAAATAAATGTCCCGGCAGTGAATTTTATGGAGAGAACAAATCCTAATATCTCAATTTTTAAAACTCAATGATTTTAGAATTAAAACATCATTCATTTCAAAATGTTTTTGTTTTCCAATGCAGAATCGTATCAACATATATTATGAATCTGTTTTATCGCCGTACAGTTTTCAATAGTCTTGCATCTACCAGGGACTCCCACACAGCTGCAAGGACCCCCTGGTGGTTGCCCCATCACACATTTTAAGTTAAAAATTTCAAATGGACCTGGGTTTGTTGTACTTGTATCCCCCAGGCAAGCCTTACAAAGGATCTCGGGTCTCGTCATAAAAAGGTCCGTGAAAGACATAAATATGAACTATATAATAATTATCGCAACGCAGTAAGCAAAGCACCCACATTGTATGCTAATACGAAGCCACGAACTCTGATTCACAGCATACAATTTAAAGAATATTCCTTGTATAAGTAGGTAACGTGGCGGGAATAATACTTGGAAAATATACGAAGAACGTGCGGATATACACGAAGTAATAAGTGTCAGGAGTGTTGTTAGTTCAGCTGATGTCTATCGAGGCTGCATAAACAGTCAGATAGCTAATGTTTTTATAAAAGTAGGTCATACAATGTTGACTGTTGTCTTTTTAACATCTAGTATAGCATATGTTCGCTTTGTTAGGCTTCCTTTGTCAGGCTAGAAGTAATGCTTCAGTAATTAGCTTCGCAATTTCATATTACAATACTATATACTTGCCTAATCCTCCTTGATAGCGAGCTACGCCGAGTCCAGCTCGGGTTGTAACTATAACATTATTGTAATGTATCTTTCATCGTCATAGCTTCTCAACGTCTCGTGTGAATTGTAGGTCATTGGTCAACTGCACCGAGTCCTGGTCGGGTTGTATTTCCAATGAGTGGGCCTACAGGTAGGAACTGGACAGTGCTCCGAAGCGCGCTAGCAGTACCCGGCCCCGTCCGATACAATGCGAGGAACACGCAGGCGGGAGATGTTTTCAGTGGGTGCCAGCCCCACATAACCGTATGTCCTCGGACTACGGTATGCGGTACCACAGGCCACAATAAAAGGGTTGTATTTCCAAAATTATTAAATTACTCACCGTCATAGTCTATCTCTCCGTCTCGTGTGCGCGGCAGGTCGACGGCGGGCTGCGCCGAGTCCTGCTCGGGCGCGCCCTCCGTCGGACACGTGCGACTTGCGCTGTAACAATACAGAACACATTTAGCCACTTTGACTCAATTTAATTTCAAATAAACTAAAGACAAATAGGTAAGCATTGTATAAATACAAGGGAATTCAGTATCATTGCCTAAAAAACATACTTTTAGGTACTAATTAAAGTTACTTTTCTCAGTAAGATTTATTATTATTAGGACGTAAGTAACCTTTTAATTTAATCTTGAATATGAGGAAAGCACTTTGTCTCTGAAGTTGTGGAAAAACGGCAAAGATGGCCATTAATGAGTATAAAAAATGTAATAAGCCTTCTGCCTAAAAGAAATGGACGTCTTCGAAGATAGATTACTAGGGGAAAAAAGGTTGCCAATCTTTTCCTAACTTGCTTTGAAACGGCAAGTTCTTTGATGGTTGACGTTGACGTAGAGTTCAGAGTGTTTTCTATTAGAGTTTCTCATCTTCCTTTAGTAGAGAGACAAAACCACGGAGTCATACCCGTGGTTTTTGATTTGCTGATTAAAAAGTAATTAAATATACTCGTAAGTCTACAAAAACAAACAGCCAATGCCGACAGCTTTTAGAAAAAACATAATTAAAAATATTTAGAGCTGCGAATTTAATTACGAACTTTAGCACGTAATTTCACGAAAATTCTCAACTTCAGTGAGAATTAATTACGAAATGCATGAGTAATAATGAAAATATTTTGTTTAAAAGTCATGATTACGAACGCAATTACCGCTATTCCATTAACATTCGCACGAAGGCATATAAACTTTAATAGTCGAAGCGACGGAAGAATATAGGTGCCGTTATTAGAAAATTTTATGATAGGAAACAGGGTGAGTACCTACTAAAGAAACTATGGCAGTGTGATTTCTGAGGTACCTACGTAACTTTGCAAGGTCATACAGATATTATATACTGACTAGCGCGTAATCCGCTTGTAAGTCCAGCGAATCAGTAGACGTTCACTTCCGATTAGGGTTGCAAGACCCAAAAATAGAAAAGCCAGACAGATTCATATTTAGCCGTACATTTTGCTCTGAAAGCCTGAAACACTGGTTTTGAAATTTGACTGCGATTCCGAGGTCGCGCGACATGTGTGTCCGCATGAGTCGCTCGCGCTTTCGTTTCATTCGGCATCTTTTGGCGGGGCGGGTTGACCAAAAGCCGGAGACCTGGCAACCGTACTTCCGACACTTTAGCACAATTTCGCAGTTTTGGGTTGGTAAATCAAAACCTCCCGTTGTTATATCTATATATGTAGGTAGGTACAAATCTACATATAAATAGACCACAAAGTTTAATACCATTTTCTCTTCTGTTGATTGTGACAATGTAAATTGAACCGTAGGGTATAGGTAGGTCTGTTGTAAAGTGGTAGGTACGGCTACAAACTTATCGCTCTCCGGAGAGAATCCGAGGACTGAATAATTAAAGTTAAGATTCTTTAGAGTTTCAATGTGGTTTGAAAGCTTATAAACGTTTGCATATTTTTGTGTAGTTTTGGTTTTAATATCTATGTTGAGAACTTAAGATACACCTAATAAAACTTAGTTCCACCCGATATTCAAACCCTAGATTTCGTGTCCTGAATTTCAGTCACGTTCTAGGTTACCTACTCACAAATAAATTGCGTGCTATTTTGTTTTTCAAGTCCATAATAAGTATTATTATTCAGATTAATTTATTAATTCAGGCTGTTTTTGGTAACCTTGGCAGTCTGGTAAACAGTTTTGGTTTCAAGGCTAGCCTTTGGGAGTTATGGATAAATGTTTTCATTTCTGCTAGAAGATATTTTTTAGATCAGGGCTTCAAACTGTGCGTCGCAACGCTCTGGGGCGTCGTGGGCACTACCTCAGAGGCGTCGCGAAGCGATGCACACAGATTGCCAGTCATGAACGAAACGACCGCCGCGTGCATTCTGATCTTAGTTTGTAATAAAAATTATAAATGTTATTTAGAGCTACATAAAGAAATGGCAAACTCTCAAGGGCGTCACAATAAATTATAAGTTTGGGAAGCCCTCTACTAGCAATAATTTATTTTTGGTAACTAAATGTAGGATATTTTCTTGACAAACCTAGAGAAGAAACGACGAAACTTCTGAAAGCATAAAAAAGTTGGCATTTCTCGAAGAGATGGGCTGGCTTGAATTAGTCGGACTCCACCTACACGGAAAATTCGCACCTAACATAACAGAGTTGGGGTGCCCCAAAATCTATGTAATATGATTACGATGTTTTATTACTTCACCCAAAAACATTAAGAAATTACTAATAATAATAATGTCATCCCGAGCGAATTTCGGTCACAGCGGCTAATCTCAACGGGGATTAGGCAACTACTGAGGAGATAATTTTATATATTATGTAGGCAAACACATGTGCATTTCTATTACCTCAGTCTCATAGTCTGATAGGACGGTAATCTGACACGACCGGCGAGAGATCAGGAGCAAGACCAATGGCTTTAGGTGCTTTTGCAAGGAGCAGGTGATAATTAAATTTATAATACGCACTTATGAAAAATCACTTACTTTTCATTGCAGAATTTACTAATAATAAACTGGTTAAGTGACTATTCTATCGGTTTTCGTTGACGATCGACACGGTTAGCGTAGCGGTTAGACGATTCGCCGTCCACGCTTGGGTCGCGGGTGGAATTCTCGCTCGGTACAAGTATTTGTGATCCACAGATATTTGTTTCGGTCAGCTTGTTTGTGCATTTTGAAATTATTATTATGTCTGTAACTGCACCCCTGATATAGGAGAAAATTCTAGTCTAGTGATACGTTTTCAAATAAGACATTACATTATCCAATTGTTGCATTTTTTTACACTGATCTACATTATTTATTAAACATAAATGTATATTGAGATGCGATCGTAAGACATGCTATTGATTTATCATCATTGATTTATTTATTCATCCTCGATAAATTCAATAAATGCTCGAATAGCTTTTCTGCTATAAACTAAAATTATACACCACACGGGCAATTTTAATAACTGCCTGTTAAGTGTATATTTTAGTTAATCTAGTTAATAAGAGTGTTATGTTATAATGCGTTTTCCTGTAGGAAAATGGTGCCGATATATTGTAATTTATATTTATGATATACTTGCTCCTTACCACAGAAAGCACGTTAAGCTGTTGGCTCCAGCTCTCATGAAGATCTTTGACAGCCTATATAGAGTCAGTACCCTCATAAAATTCTGAGAACTGATCTAACTTTAGAATATTGCATTCCCTTGGGTTGCAGAGGTTAGATAGGCAGTCGCTCTGTAGACAACTGAAATTCAGCTCTACCTGATTAGATTAGAAGCCGACCTCAACAGTTTGGGAATAATAACGCTAGGAAGATGAGTTGTAACAGAAATTCGGTCAAAAGGACAATAAAAACATCCAATTTTGGAATTCCCTTTTATATGCTTGTTGAATATCCTAGAGTATAAACAGCCTTTAGGACTTTGGAACTAGAACAAAGCGGACTCAAAATCAAGACCTCTTCCAAGGTCGATCTTAATCACAAAACGCCTAAATAATCCTATTATACAGCGCAGAGTCGGCAGATTTATTAGAGCATTGTAAATATGAACAAAGGTCACAGGATAGCCTTGTGTCCATTTGGGGAAAATTATTCCAGCCGAGATCTAGGCTTATTATATAAGCCTGTTTGGGTATTATTACTTTATTACATATTCAGGGTATTCAATGGAGTAGGCGTAGGATAACTTTGCCGTATTAGCCGTAGGAGCTGGAGCTACATTGAAATAACCGGTTTTTGCGTAGGTATATACAAACTGAGACTGAATCTTTTGGCGTCGCGCAGTCGGGGAAAAACACTACATTATCCAATAAAATTGAGTGTACAGTTACATCACTATATGTAACGTTGCTACTACCAATTGTTTCCAATTTGAGAAGGCGTATAAATTTTCTTGATAGATTGTTTTCAGGGTAGGTATCAAGGGTGACATAGTCATAGGCATATTTATTTGGTTGTATTGTGTGCCGTATGGTTTTCGGCATAAGAAGAACCACCCCTACTCATCCCGCGGGTGTTGTAAAAAACGACAAAGGAAAAAACTCTGGAGGATGGGCAGCAATATCCTACTGTGTAATAGCAACCATCTGCTACTGCGATCGCAAACCCGCTTGCCCAGCGTGGCGATTAAGGTCAACCTTTTAATGAGCGCACAAAATAAGTGATGCGCTTGGGTAGATAATTCTTAGAAAAACGTTACATAACATTTTCTTAATTAATCATTTTTCTCCCAGAAATTTAAAACACGAAAGTACTTTCAGAAGGCTTATGTACTATCTCAACACCTGACAACAGGGGTGTTGTTTATGTTTTAACACTTGCGGACAGTGAACGCCTATAGACGTAATAACAATAAAACTTCTATTGTGTCTCGTTTACTGCCCGCCAAAGTGTTAATAATAATAATATGCAATATAATTCTTTTCATTCTTAACTTTGAGTGGAGGATAATGATACGCTTAATTTTTGACTAATTAATTGTAAAATAAAAAAAAAAATTGTAAAATTTACTGCCTCGTTGGTCTAGTCCTGGGTTCGATCCCCGGGTCGGGCAAAAGTGTTATTGGGTTTTTCATTAGGAAATTCTCAGTAGCAGCACGGAGTCTGGAATTGTTCCCGGTTAATGGCAATAGGCTCGCCCCCTATTACATGGGACTTATAAAATAGCCGGCGAAACGTGGGTGTACTCTGCACACCTCTGCCTACCCCCTCTGGGGAATACAGGCGTGAGTCTATAAATAAATAATTGTAAGGATCACCCGCGTATAAGAAGAGGTCTACGTCCAGCAGTGGACTGACACAGGCTGTGAATGTATGTATGTATTGTATTTGGTAATTTTTCTAAGAAGAAAGCTGGAGCCAACCCGGAGAAAAATCAACAATGGCACAGTCAGAAGGTATTATTGACTGTGCCATTTTTTTAATGGAAAGCCATTAGGAATCCACTGATGTCAGTACCTCTCAAAACCGAAGTCTAGTCACTAGACTGTATGTTAAAGATTTGAATATATTTCATTTATACGGGAACCACATTTCCAAGTAAATTAAATCATAACAAAATATGGTGCCGTTATGTAAAAAAATACGTCACATCCACGCCCTAGTTCTGCTTATTACGACGTTCAGTGCCATAATATTTCTTATCAGGACCTTCAAGGACTCCAGGTCACAATTTATGTTAGCTATTACAACTGGTACTTATAACACATAATATACTAGTTAATGTTTCTACCGCGGGTATCTACACATTGTTTTATTTTTAATAATTCTCCTGACTGAATTTCGGTCACAGCGTGGCGGACAATCTCAATAAAGAATCACTAAAGAAGAAGATAGAAGTGCATAAGTATGTGCGCAATCTCAGGTGCACTCTCTATTTCCTTACTCTCATAATCCGGTGGGAAGGGAATCCCACACGACCGAAGAAATATCAGGAGCATGACCGATAAAACAGTTTTATGTGTTTTCTGAGGCACGGAGGCACATAACTTAGGAAAAAAAAAGATAGACTTCTGACTTGCCAGTCGTTTTTTTATAAAGTAGGGCGCAACGCCGTGTTAGGATTGTGGGAAATAAGGAAAATACATAATAGAAGAGGGAGAAGGAATGGAAGGAGAGGGAGGACCTCCGATGCTCTCAATGACAGTACTTTTATGGTATGAAAATATAAATAATTAAATATACAGTACAATCATATAAGTCCACAACAGCCTTGGAAAAAAAGCATGGAAATCATGGGTGGAGGCTTTTGCCCAGCAGTGGTAGATATAAACTAACAGAAACAGTACAATATAAACTTATTTATCATCTTATTCCAATTACCTAATTACATTGCTTATGGCAACACTTATTGTTGACAGATAAAAGCACTCGAAAACGATTACGCTCAACATTTTAATCCTTTGAAATACAACTCTTAGTGACAGACCATTAAACCTCGTCGCTTTCTATAACAATTAGTAATTATAAAGTGAGGAATCATTAGTGAATGTCGTTTTAATTACCAAAAAGACGTTTTCTGAAGCCATTTCATTTTGCTTTTTGGGTTTATGATTGAGAAAGTACTGAAATATAATTATGTCGTGTTCGCAAGAGACGTACTTATATTATTTTTTACATTTGTTCGTGCTTCAGCCACAGAATAACCGTTATTCTGTGCTACTTAGGTTATTCTGTGCTTCAGCGCTGCTGCTGCAGCGGCTAAATGTTTTTTTTTAAATTTTATTACTGCCGCACAAATTGACTCCATGCTGCCTGATGGAAAGCAGTCAGTGGAGTCCCATAGTGATGACCATCATCCATGCAGCCAACAAAGCAATGTGGCATGATGGCCCTCACCTTGACGGCCTTGAGAAAATGTAAATGTAAGCTAGAGTTGCGAGCCATATATATATGTACTAGCTTTTCCCGCGTGGCTTCGCTCACGTAGACTATAGAATATTTAGAACAGAATTTATTTATTTAAATCGAATTAGTATTAAGTATAGGTACATAGAAAAATGATAATTCAACAAACTGTACTGCCTTTGAGAACAAATTGTACTACTTTGAGTTGAAGCCACTACTTTTAGCGTCATTGTATAAGCAGACTTAGATACAGGACGAATGACAGTCAATAATATTGCCGGTAGGTATAGCAATTGCAAATATTTGCTATCAAATAATAATAACCTAAGAGATTTCTAAGGAATTTATAAAGAAAATCAAGGTAGGTACTTTAAGGTAAGTTTTTCTTTAAAGTATAAAAGAACAAATAAATTTGAAATTTCGAATTCTAATCCGATTTGTCAACTGCAAAATTTTTCCTCTACGAATCCGATTTATAATTGACGTTCCAATTTTAAATTTTATTACATTGCACCAAGCCAGTTTAAATCAAAAGCACTAAGGAGTATTGATATCAATTTCGATGCAAATCACCCCCAAAATAACTTTCTACCCCTTTTTAACCCCGTTAGGCGATGAGTTTTAATAAAATACGAAACACGTGTTCCATTAATTTTGTAAAAGAATGTTTATGCAAAATTTGAAGTAGATTGGACCAAGGAATCACGTTGTCCCATACAAAGTTTGCCCCCGTTTTTCACCCTCTTAGAGGTAGTATTTCAAAAAATCCTTTCTTATCGGATCCCTACGTCATACAAAGAATACACCCTCCAAGTTTCAGGTCTCTACGATCAGCGGTTTAGGCTGTGCGTTGATCCGTCAGTCAGTCAGTCATTCAGGACAAAGCATTTTATATGTATAGATAAACAATCTTTTAGCTTTATTATTCCCAAATGTTGTTGGGGTCGGCTTCTAATAATTCAATTCAATTCGTTTATTTGCTCGAATATGGTATTTAACAGATGTTATTTCTTAATATTAGTTACAGCATATTCTTCCTCTCAGGGCATGCAAATCGTTTTATTTATTTGATTATTAAATTATACAATATTAATATTCGAGTACCTGTCACCTTAACTCTATGAAGTTGAAGATCGGTTTTCTACGGAGCCTACATGATACTTAATGATAAGCAATTTATAAGTTTAACTTGAGTACATATCTACACAGATACACACGCACTCTCCTCTCGTTTGTTCTCGTCTCGTCTGTGGCATTGTATTGTGACTTGATCGAGTGATCTTAGCTATAAAGAAATTAGTTTACAAAAATATCGGGGGTTTTCTAAAGTTTGTATTTACACTTATTTAGTTTTTATAGTACCTACTTATGTGTCGCAAAAAAATATTTGAGAGCCCTACAAACAGTTTCCCTTGTCCCTTGTGGTCCGTAGCGCACAAAACTAAAGTAGGTACCCATTAGAAAGTCAAACATAATATCGTCAATACATCAAAGAAATAAGTAAGTACTCGTAGAGATATCTTAATGTTTATAAGTAAGTAGCCCTAAGACTATATATATTATATTAGATAGATGGTTCACTAATACCGAACGGTATTATGTATCTATTCTGTCGTTTGATTTCACGTCCGTAGAATCTATTCGAATCAAAATCCACTATTAATCTACTAAATTAACCTTCGACTGAAATAATCACATACGTATACAAAAGAGTCTTTTGTACGGTAAACCTTGTGCCCTTAAACCTGTCCTTGAAACCGCTTGACCTTCATCAGGGGTTGAGAATGTGAGTAATGGCATAATGGAGGTAAATGTACACACACCGGCAGATTTAGCGGAACATAAAAAAAAGATGGCTTTTTTAGGAAAATTATAGGTATTTCGACTAGTAGTTCTGTTATTTGAATAATTAGGCGTTATTTCATTCAAAATTAAGAAGATTTTTGTCAGCTGTTAACCTTCTAACATAAATCAGACCCTCATAAGCATTTGTTTCAATTTAAGCTTTTGAGTGTTTTTGAGAAGAATGTTGATTTAAGCAGTCAATGGTGGCCCCAGCTCATTTTATTTGTTTTGTTTAGAGAGTTTATATTGTATTGCATACAGAATGAGTAATTTGCCAGGACCTGATGTCGCCAGGGCTGTATCAGGGATTGAGGAAGGTCACACCTACCGTTCAGTCATTCGAACTTCGGTAGTATCAGTATCCGTGATCCACCGTAATGTTTATCGATACAGACAGACAGGGTCTTACGTGCGCAGGCGTGGCCAAGGCAGAAATCGTGCAACCAGTGCCGTAGACGACTGTTTTGTAAGGGTGCAAACTTTGAGAAATCGTCGACAAACTGCTGTTCAGGCCCAAAATCTTTGAAAAGAAGTGCGTAACGTACGTGTTAGTGAACGAACAGTGAGGAGAAGGTTAAATGAAGTTGGTTTGAAGTCATACGTGCCAGCAAGAGCACCTAAACTTGAGGTGAGCCATCGAATAGCAAGATTAGCGTTCGCTCGTTTTTATCAAATTTGGTCCAATGAGTAGAGTCGAGTTTTATTCTCTGACGAAAGCCGTTTCTGTGTTCATTTCATCGACGGAAAGGTGAAGATGTGGACATCTGAGATGTCCACATCTTCTCCTTTCCGTCCGTCCTTTCTTTCCGAGAATAAAACTCGATTCTACTCATTAGACCAAATTTGATGAAAACGAGCGAACGCTAATCTTGCTATTCGATGGCTCACCTCAAGTTTAGGTGCTCTTGCTGGCACGTATGACTTCAAACCAACTTCATTTAACCTTCTCCTCACTGTTCGTTCACTAACACGTACGTTACGCACTTCTTTTCAAAGATTTTGGGCCTGAACAGCAGTTTGTCGACGATTTCTCAAAGTTTGCACCCTTACAAAACAGTCGTCTACGGCACTGGTTGCACGATTTCTGCCTTGGCCACGCCTGCGCACGTAAGACCCTGTCTGTCTGTATCGATAAACATTACGGTGGATCACGGATACTGATACTACCGAAGTTCGAATGACTGAACGGTAGGTGTGACCTTCCTCAATCCCTGATACAGCCCTGGCGACATCAGGTCCTGGCAAATCACTCATTCTGTATGCAATACAATATAAACTCTCTAAACAAAACAAACAAAATGAGCTGGGGCCACCATTGACTGCTTAAATCAACATTCTTCTCAAAAACACTCAAAAGCTTAAATTGAAACAAATGCTTCTGAGGGTTTGATTTATGTTAGAAGGTTAACAGCTGACAAAAATGTTCTTAATTTTGAATGAAATAACGCCTATTTATTCAAATAACAGAACTACTAGTCGAAATGCCTATAATTTTCCTAAAAAAACCATCTTTTTTTATGTTCCGCTAAATCTGCCGGTGTGTGTAGATTGTTACTAGCGACACGGTTGTGGATCGATACTAGGCACTGATTAGTAGTAGTACCTAGTAGTTTTATGCAAATTGAAGGTGAAGTTTCAGAAAATACTGCCCATGGTACTGCCGTTAAAGCAGGAGGACGGACGTTGGTCAGTATCATTTAGACATGTCCACTAGATAGGTTCCACCGTACATTTTGCCAGAATACTATAAATCCGCTTGTTGGGAGTGCCGTATCTAGCCTTATATGCGCCCGGTGCGAGTTGCAATAACTGCACCCATGCAACCAAAACTCGTCGTCCTGGTCTGGTAATTTTTGCACCACTCCAGGATCTGCACCCTGTGCCTTAGCACCGCTAGCACCGCCCTAATGGCTTGCCGGGAAGTCCGGTAACCATTTATGGCTCAAACCTTCCCTCTAGAAGAAATCTATTACACCTTTGATGATATGGGCTTTGTCAGGTGGGCAGTAGCCAACCACGGCCTAAAACTTCCCTCCAGAAGAAATCTTTTACGCCTCTGATGATAAAGGCTTTGTCAGGGGGTGGTAGGCAACCATATATCCCAAACCTTCCTTCTAGAAGAAATCTAACGCCACTGATGATAAAGACTTTGTCAGGTAAATGGTAGCCAACCATAACCTAAATCGTCCTTTTAGAAGAAACCTACTACTGGCGATAAAACAAAGTGTGGGCGTAAAACAGTCTGCCAACTCCCCGGGGATTACTGACGCGTTATGTGTTATGTTAAAGTAAAGGCGGTAAATCCAAGATTGTGTATGGCTAGGCTCTGGATCGATAGTGACCGCAGGGTGGGTGATTAATCGTGAATAGATTGCAAAGTTTAATAGTTTACATTTTGGTATTTGATTGTGAATAGTTAATGTGTTGTTGTGTAGCATTTGTGGCCTATTATGAGAACGAAGTATCGTATTTTGGTATATTTGACAAGCTCGCTTGGGTGAACTCAAACGAAATTAGAGTAATTTGTGATGTAACCCAATCCATATTTAGTCTTTTAAAACGAGAGTTAAATCATTAATCAGTCGCTTCTTATAACAGTACCTATCGAACGTGTTAGCCTAGTGGTATGATTGTTTGACTTCGATTCAAACCCTGGCATGCGCCTAATCTACAAGCTTTTATTAAATTTGCAACGTATGTAAGTTCGGGTCAAACCTTGCAAGGTTTAGTTTCGATGACAATGCATTTTAATGGTAGGCTGACCTGCATCGACATCCAGGATTAGCTTTAGATAAAGGAACTTTTCGACGGCTAACAGCAGAAACACAATTTTTTGCAAATACGTTTAGTTTTGATATTCCAATATAAAAGCTAGGTTAAAAATGTAAAAACTTATTACAAGCTTTTATTTAATTTGCTATGTACGAGTATGTATGTTCGGTTTAAACCTTGCAATTGAATTTGAAAGCTATCCTCAACCAATTAAGATGAAATTTTGCTTGTTCAGCTTTGATGAAAATACACTAAAATGATAAAAATAACCCGATGCTGCAGTCAGGACTGTCTCCTCACGAAAGTACTCCTCGACGGTTAAAAGCACGGACATCAAATTTTGCAGATATATTTAATTTTGGTATTGCAATAAAAAATAATGGTTTATAAACGTTGTTGTATAAATTTAGATTTAGATTAGTTATTCTTAATATTATGAATAAGAAAAATAGTGATTTACAGAGGATTTCCTAACATAAAAAACCTAATAAATTTCGTTCCTACTTTCCTAGTGCGGCGTTGACTCCAGATGGGGAAAATATGATTGGATTTCCTTTTCCGTCTACGTCGATAGCGGGGTGGGTATTTTGTTATTTTTATTATATGTGGTATGTAGGTATATTTTGTAATACCGTCTTATTAAGCAGCATCTATATACCTAAGCAGAAATAACCTAGTGGTTGGACTGCCAACTGACTGGTTGATGTGTAGCCATGTGTACAAGACCATATGATCCCTGTACATTGTTTCAACAACGATTTTGTTCAAATACCTTTCTTCTTGACGTGAAGTAATTTAAGAAATAAACAATAAAACTATTTTCCTACTTGTTCTCAAATTACTTACTAAAGGGCGTAGTTCAAATCCAAAAAATCTGAAGGTCAACTCATTTTATAACTCAACATGAGGTGAAAGAAATTACTTAAATTATGTAAGTTTTCATTTTTCATCACGTAAGTCCCATACGTTAATAACTTACGATAAATTTGCAAGTTTAAGGTCCTGGACCATATCTTTCACCATGGCGCCATTTCTAATTCTATTCATACTATCGAATTTCTATATTGCTTCTATATAATTCATTTATCATTATGCTATGTGCATATGATAAAATAAGTCTGAGAAATCTCTATGAAAAATCTTACAAAAAGCCAGAGGTGCTTTGGTTCGAACCTGAGACCTGACTTGACCGAATCAATAAAATAAAATAACTGGGATATTAGGACTCAATATCCCAGTTACGGAAAACACAAAAAAAAGGTTTTTCCAAAACGTTAACATTTCTGCGTTAATTATTACCACAGTTTTCAGCGAAAATTGGCGTCAGAATCGAATGAATGGCTAACAGTTATTGATACTGCCACCCCCTTTTATTATGCCGTGGATATAATCATGTGGGAAGCTTTCAGCTGTACATTCAGTGTCATTGCCAACTTACATAATAGATGCATATTGATCTGTCTTTATTATAAGCTAGCATTTTTAGTTCAGCAGCAAACACTACAAATGTTGTTTATTGTACTTTTTGCCTGTTTATTATAAAACAAAGTCCTCCGCCGAGTGTCTGCTTGTCTGTTCACGATAAACTCAAAAGCTACTGCACCGATTGTCATACTGTTTTCACCAATGGATAGAGTAGTTTTTGAGGAAGGTTTTAGTATATAATTTGACAAGTTTTGGCTTAATTGCATTACATTTACTAAAATATAATGATACTTGTTGGCGGTGTCGGAAAATAATTATCGGGATTGCGGGAACGATATCAAAATTTCATGATTATGGTCGCGATAACCGACATCCACACGGGCGAAGCCGCGGGCATCAGCTAGTTATAAATAAAGGCAAAATATTAGATGAAAAATTTATAAATTTGATGTGCGGCCGGATTTACAGAAATTTTATCTATGCCAAATCTCACACTCCTCCGTGCGCGCAATACTCATAAAAACAGGCACGACCCTTCCGTATAATTAAATCATTTTGTATGAATAGTTAAGGAGGTAGGCAGAAGGAAGGTTAGGCAAAGATATAAATTCTACAATTGTATACTTACATTTTTTTTTCACGAAAACTTTGTCAGCGCGTTATAATATGCAAATCGAATTTCGACGGACTTGACGAAACTACAAGGGTTCCATTTTTGCCATTTGGCTCCGGAACTATGAAAATGGATCCGAAATTACGTATTTACTATTTAATATTATCTTCTATCTTTACACGTCGTCGGACAAATATGTCTATCGTGTGTACATTAATAAATTTGTAATAAATTTAAAAATCAAAAAACCGTTAAAAAGTTGTTTTATTAAATCAAGCCCTCGACACAAATACCTCATTTTTTAAAATTTTTAGCTAAGAACACTCTCGATCAATACATCTTTCAAATAAAAAAAATTAAATCATAATCGGTTCATTCCTTTAGGAGCTACGATGCCTTAGACAGACACACAAACATGTCAAACTTACAACAACCATCTTTTTGCGGCGGGGGTTTAAAAAAAAATCAACAACACATGTTTTTTTAAATACGTGAAAGCTATCACCTGCCACGGCCATTGTCAACTTACATTATAGATAGAAATCGATTGAACTTCAGTCGTCCACGAGTCAAATGACTCACATACGATTCAAGGTTTGATTCAAGGATTTCCATTAACCATTATGATAAAGAAAAAAAAGGTTTTTCTATTCAGAGCTTTTGTGGTGTGTAGAGGTTTTTTGAGTTTGATGTATATAATTTCGATAAAGTAATAAAGAGAATGGTTGGAGGCTTGTACTTTAATTATCTTTTTTTTTGACAATTCTTTGTTTTGCAGGATGAGCTTGTATTATAAATTTATCTCTTACTCCGTGCCTTGAAAAACATGTAAAGCCGTTGGCCCTGCGCCTGATCTCTCTCCGGTCGTGTCGGATTGCCGTCCTATCGGATTATGAGAGTGAGGGAATAGAGAGTGCACCTGTGTTTGCGCACACACTTGAGCACTATAATGGAGAACATTACCTATGTTAAAAGATCATACGAGTGCCATAGGCACACTATATTAAAACTCATTATATTGAATGTTACGGCCATGTATTGTCTCAGATAAATTTTAGAAAATTGAATAACGTGGCAGTTTAGGTACCTATTTTTTCTATTAAAACTATAAGGGTGTGTCACACTGAGTAGGGACATTTGGAGACTACATTTCAAAACCATTACGTAACTACGTAAGTTCGCCATTTTGTTAAAAATGTAACAATAAATTCCACATCATCGTTTATCAAAACTCAAGCTGGTTTTTCCAGTATTACACCGCTGTAAACAAAAAAGCATTACACTTTTTTTTTTCAATATAATATGAGTAAGTATATGAGGCATGTTACGTTTATTTACTAGTCTTATGCCAAGAATACAGGTTTTACCTCTTAGCTAGACAATAATGACTGCTTGCCAAATGTACCACTATAAATTTCGTATGAATCGTCTACACTGTGAATTTAAAAATATATTATGTAGACTACTAACAATGTTCGCAGTGGATGTGGTCGATCATAACAACGAAAAACAAGATCTCTCTTTTGCCCAGTAGTGGAGTGATAAAAGCTAATAGTAGCAGTACCTAAGTTCGTTATTAACAGCATCATTTGAAAACAGCTGAACAGATTTGGCTATTTTTTTTAAGGTTTGTAATAGTCCTAATAAGGCAAAAAATATTGACAATAAAAAATCATCAATATCAGCCCTGTTCCACCGCTAACGTTAAGTTCCTGTTACCTTACCTCAGATAATTTGATACAAATCCATTTTTCAATTTACCATTTTTTAATTTACCTAGAGGTAGTGCCGATTCGTAGACTATAAATCAGGTCTGTAAAATTAATTATTATTACCTGTCTGAAAGAGTCTATAACTAATAACGATAAACAAAAGACGTACCTACGAATGATAATTATACATATCAATAAACACCTTAAAAATAAAAATAACCTCAAATATAGAGACAAATAGCTGTAGATAATATTTATAGCCTTATAAAAATAGCCTATATTTGGGGCGAGCGTGATATATCAAAGAAATTATCCAATAGCGTTTGGCTTTACGGAATACATCAATATGGTTTGGAAATTAGTGGTTTATTTTATACCGAAGCTTAATAAATTGTGGACATTTATTTAGTAGCATGTAGGTTGAAATAAAATATGCGTTCATGCACTGGGTCAGCTAGAAGTATGACCTATTAATCACCGCGAATTTTTAAAACCTTTAGGCATGAGCAATGTCCCTCGGATGCGCTCCATACAAACTAAGTTTGATTTTAATTGGAATGTTACAAAATTCAAATCAATGAGATTTTGTAAACAACATCTAGAGACTAGAGAGATCAAGATCTGTCTCTGGTTTGTTTGATTTTCATGTTTTGTTTTTGGTTAAAATTCCATAAAAATAATATTTTTTGGAAATCTTACAAATCAGAGACACAGATATTTATAGAGGCGCAGATACCTACACAATAACATGGATTTTTATTAGAATTTGCTTAGCACGCACTTAGACGAGTTCGAAGACAGCTTTATACATAGGTACCGATCTTGTAAGTTAATTCTGAACAAAGACAAAATTATCTTTATGCCTAAATGCTAGGATCCGTAGGGAGTTTTATATGTAAGCTATAGAACAACAACTGTAACAAATGAGTGTCAAATTGTAACAATATACATATAGGTACAATATTAAGCATTTCGCAGTAAACGCGCCAATATAGACTTATTACATCCTTCCTGTAATAATCGCTAAACAAAACACCACTGTATTGTGCGGTTTAATTATAATTTAGATACCTACCTATCATAACATTGCCCTCAAATTGCCTCCACATTTTAGCTAGTTATGATTTAATTAGCATGTAAGATTCCTTAAGAGAAGTGTTCCGCGCAAAACGCAAACAATGTTTGATCTTAATTAGAACACAATTTAAATCAATGAGATCTTATAAACAAGATAAGTATAGATTTCTAGAGACTAACACCTGTGTTTATGGTTTGTCAGATCTTCATGTTCTTTCTCAATACTCAAACATTTATTGCATTCCATAATGGTAACACTTAGATAAGACTTAAAATGATTATGAGATCAAATTATTTAATAAGAAATTCGCAAAAACAACTGACTCGGGTGGGACTTGAAACGTAATCAGGATCCCTCCTATCCTATTATTACAATCAACAGGCAAATTCTAAAAGGTACTTTAGTACGTTACTACGTAGATCTACGTAGTCTACTTATTAAAACATCAATCTAATATGTTTAGACTTTGCTTGAAAAACAACTCACAAAATCAAACTTGGCTCATTAATCACTTCGCAAGAAGGCAATCTTAATTCATTAAGGTAGGTACTTAGGTAAGCTTTGACAACAAAATTGTGACGTGATTAATATGATCTTAATTTCATGACACCAGCTAGTTCTAAGTTTCAAATGTTGTATAAAGAAAAAACCATTACGTGCAGGATTTGTAGAATTCGTCCCGAATTTCGGTCCCGTGACCAATCTCAAAGGAGATTAGGCAACTACGCAAGAGATATTACATAATCCGAATATGATCAGAGAGAGATCAGATGCAGGAAAGGAACAATGGATTAACTTGCTTTCCGAGGCACGGAGCAAGTGATAATTTATAATTTCGGAAGTCATAGTTAAAGAGTTGCCAGTCAAAAGTCATTTCATTAGACTATCACTGTTTAATGTACGGAATAGTCCAGTAAGCAGAGAGGCTTAGAGGCTTTGTTTAAATTTCCAATCATAATCAAAATTTTCTTCCTACAAAAGTAATATGATCTTTGAAACATCTATTTCATCATTTCATTTCATTCTTATTTGCATCTCAGCGGCACGAAGCAATGTATTTTCTATTGTGGCTTATGTCTCCTTTAACAAATTAATAGTTAGAAGAGCTTTTCTTCTCCTAAATGAGTATCAAAACCAAAAATTATGTTAAAGATAAAAACATACAAGTTACCAAATCGTCAGGATTTATCCACAAAAGTTGATTACGAGAGCCAAATTCAGAAAATAAAATTTAGACTCAAAAGACCAGTTTTATATCTGGTCCTTTCACTTTAATATTTCCCTAACAAAGATTGACATGATTCAGAAAAAATAAACAGCTACGCATCTTTTAATGAAAACCAAAAAGCATGTAATATAAAATTGCAGACAATCTGGCTTCGAACGGCTTCGCATCTAAATGAGATGAAATAATGGCACAATTATTTTCTCTTCTCTTCAAAGTTCTTTGTGTCTATTGATTATCAATCAAGTATGTCGCTTCCGTATCGAGACTGACAGCGATAGATATTGCTTAATAAAGTTTCCAACATAACTGTTTATTATATTATGTACATCAGTATATTATACTAACTTTCGTGAGTAATACTTATATAGTTTATTAAAAATTATACGGCTATACTCACGTATTGATTTCGGAGTGAGGTCTGAGAAACCGCCGAGTATACACTCGCTCTTGAAAATATAGTACTTTTGAGTTCGAAACTAGTCGGGCATTCTCGAAATCAATACGTGAGTAAAGCCGTATAATATTAAATAACATTATATAGGTACATGTTGTACATAAAGATCCGTTTCCTAAGTGTCCATTGAGAAAGCCTCTTACTAGACAGTCCTTTGGGACATCCTTTCAAGGATTGAAACGATACTATCTACTTTAGGGTCGTTGTCTACTGTAGCATATTAAATTCAAATTTAAATAATTATGCTAATATGCAACCCGTACAAACATATAAAATTATTAACATTTTTAGAACAAGTCGAACTACGAATTGTGGCACGCAAATTTCATGCGAAAATGTTATAATAATTATAATTTATTACAGATTACAATGATTACCAAATTTATAATACTTATACATAGAAAAGACGATGATACCACGACCGTAACCATAATAGCACATGCACAATCCACATAAAATGAAATCTTCTCATAATAGATACGGAATAGGCAAGCAGATAGATCTTTGGTCAACTGGCAAGCTGACCTCTAACATAGATAGACCAAAAGGCAAAAACTTCTTATGCACTATAGTGCCTACCTATATAATATGAAGAGAAGTCAACTCAATAAGGGACTCAATAAGGGTTTTTTTCCAAAAAAACTGTTTTGCAACAATATCACAGGACATAAAAAATAACGTTCCCCAATACATACTTTTCGTTTAATAACTTGGAACTTTTGATTATTAATTCATGTTAATGTATTGGATTGAATATGTACATCCAGTTCTAAGTTATTAAACGAAAAATATGGATTAAAGAACGTTTTTTATTGCTTAAGAAATATTTGCTAAAAAGCTTTTCTGTTTTTGTAAAAAAACATTTCAATTGCTCTGGCTAAATATAGTTTCTCCACGCCCTAAACAGAAGCACTAATAAAAAAATACTAACTTTCTTTACTTTTATCAGTAGCCTAATCAACCGTGTCGCATCCGCGTCGTATCCGTGACGTGAGCTGTAGTCCTCAACTGTTCAAGCTCAGCGCCCGTGAAGCGGGACCGTTACAATGACCGCTTTGCGATGCACTGGTAAATAATGACTTTTGTTTCAATAGATTCCAATATCAGACGGTTTAACTGGGGAAAAATCACTTAAATGCAATCAGGTCATAGATCTTAGATGTTTCATTTTTAGGTTTTAACAAAGGCTTTATGGCATCGGTCTCGTTCTCATTCTCTACTCACATACGTCACATATGTCTGCTTCTTTGTTAGCCTATATGGTGCCATAGACAAGCATAGAGATTAGGTTATCATTAGCCTCAATCATTCAACAAGTCGGTGTCTATTTTATTTGCTGCATGTTATTTGTTAGAAAAACCATTATACAATATTTTAAGTAGCGTATTATTGGTAGATCGATAAGGGATTGTCCTTATAGCAGGGATCAAGTCAATGACGTAAGCGCCTACTAAGAAGGGATGTAGAAATATAATCCCTTAGGCGCGTATAAAACCTTTTAGCAGTGTATTTGCGTGACTTCCTTCCAATAAAGACGGCCAAAAAAAGGATAAGGGTGAAATAATTTTATATTTGTGCAAATTTGTAGTAGCTTAAAAAGTAACTACGTTCTGGATTAAATAAATATTTTTTGCTAGATACGAATCCTATTTAATTAACTGAAACTACTTTAGGGGTTTTAGTGGAAACCCTAAATAACTAAGCTTACTCCGAGCTGGGGAATTTAGTACCGTACCTAACAATACAAATAAAACTTAAGTTAGAAAACATACCAGCTTGTCGCAAGCATTTGTAGGCAACACAAATTACCCTTTTAGAAAAAAAGGTAGGCGTGTCATTTGGAACGCGGACAAGAGGACCAGAAAAGGTAACTTCATACCCTTTCAACTTTTAATATAAAGGGTTAATAAACCTCCAGGTTACAACTTTATAACGGACCATGACAGTATATTTTGTAAAACAAAAGAATAATACAGCATCATTCACAATGTAGTTAGAAGATGGCGTCATATTTGTCAAGTGAAAGGTCACACCACAAAGAGAGACAGCTCTAGAACTCTCGACAAACTCACCTTTGACATTATAAATTTTAAAAAGTAATGAGGTACTACACCAAATAAGAGGTAAAGCGAGAAGGATATATTACTACAGAAAAGAGGATCCAAATATCAGATTTTGCGAGCACACAAGTATAATATTCAGACTGCGTAATTCGCAAACGTAATGTTGCGTTGGCGAGTTTAATTAATTCGGGTTGGAAAGACATTTTCTTTGAGCTGTCTTGGATAAACAAGAAAGAATTAGACAGACAGGTTAGTAAACTCAAACACAGGAGTTAGTTAGATGATAATACAACTGTATTTGGGATATTTTGAGACTCAATATGGATAAGCTAGATAAAAGGCTTCATATAAGCTTATAATTATAACCACCGATAGTAAGAATTCTACGCAATAAGCTGTACCTAGAACAATTAAACGCAGTAGTTAGAGATACAGCTATTGGATACGATGATGCCTTTTAATTTAACCAAGAAACTATTTTACAATATTTTTTCAATACATCATCAGATAAACTTCTGTTAATTCCTTGCTTAACGGTTTTACTATTCGCACCTCATTTAGAAGTACCTTATATTCATTGCTATCACGAATAATATAACTCTTGGGAGGCATTTGAAACTTCTGAAAGCCTAGCTCTAGTTATAAACAGAATATTGTATAAATTAAAAAATAAACCAGCCAAGTACTCACTTAGGGTTTTATTTCCATGCCACCCTCTTGCGTTGTAACTTTTTATTATTCATAGCCATAACAACACGTTTTCTGTAAACATTTTAAGTCCAGCTAGGGGTTTACGGTTAAAAGATACAGACCGACGGATGAAAGGGTGGTATGGGCTTAATAATAGAATTTGAGGACCCATTGGGACTAAACCCTAACTTGAGAGCATTTGCTGGTAACTAAAATATTGTTGATGAATATTAGCCGAATATAAATGAAATCTCAGAGATACAATTTTGGAAAACTCGTTGCGATCTGAATATTAATTAAATGAAAAAAATAACGAGGTACGACAAGAGTTAGATAAATATTATAGCAGTTATCAACGTACTACGATTGTCGCAATGCTGAAATAATTTCAGGTCTAATGTAGGTAATGCAAATACGAATGTATCAAGCAATACATAATGATTAAGACTTAACATTAATTTCTAGAAACTACATCTAAGCCGTGAGGAAACCTGGACTTAATGGTCTCAAATCGCCAACACACAATGAGCGTGGTGATTAATGCTCGGTCCTTCTCTGTTTGAAAGAGTCCTTTGGCTTGCAGTGGGACAGTTACAGGCTAATTTATTTATTTATGACTCAGCTGACACGACATATCAATCAAAATTTGTTGAACAAGAGACACCTACTAGAATTATCGGAATATATAACATGGTAAATATTCCGATAATTGTAAAGCTCGTGTTAGACACCATATGAAATAAAAAATATGTATAGAGGTCTTCTGGTATAGAGTGAATAGGTTTATCCACTCGAGATAAACCTATTCCTGAAGGTATAAATAGGGTTTAATTCCTTCAGGAATAGACAGGAAACAGATTTAGTCAGTAGACTTTCCTAAAACTAATATAAAAAAATAACCGATGATATTTTATTTAAAATTTAATTATTATACGATAAACAAATTACGAGCAACTTTTAACAAATTAAACTAAAAAGCCGTATTTTAACCGAAATAGGATTATTTGGGATAAACCTTAAGCTTAATTATATCGATAGATTGTATGGAAATGTTTAAGTTCAATTTATAGGATAAGTTTGTTTAGCGAGTTTCTCATGAATTGTATATCTGTATGGTTAGCAATGTTAGGGAACTCAATTCCGAGTACGGAAACAATAGAAACATAAGTTCATATTATATCTATGATAATATGGGTATTCAACAAAGGTTAATAAGGTAGTATACACTTAGTAACTTGTGCTGCAGAAGACAGGTTGAATTTATTAATACATTCATAGGTATGGTGGAGATATACAATGGTGCCAAATATAGAAAACAAACGAGAAATAAGGAATGGACAAAGGAAACGTGTGAGGTTTTAAAGTATAAATAAATAAATATAAATAAACCAGCGTTAATGTCCCACTGTAGGGCAAAGGCCTCTTCTCATACAGAGAAGGATCGAGCATTAATCAACACGCTAGCTTACTGTGGGTTAGCAATTTCAGACTATTAAAGTCCAGGTTTCTTCGCGATGTTTTCTTTCACCAATAAACAGTGGTGTCTTAGATTAATTAAGACACATATGACATTGAAAAAGTCACATTGCAAAGTGGGTTCGTAACCAATTAGCCACCACGTCAAGCAATAGGTGCAATATAAAGTATAAACTCATTAAAATATATATATTCAAAATGATAATCATTAAGTATTTAGAATTAATTCACGTCAGTCAGAAGTGTTACAGAAAAATTAAGGTGTCACAATTAATTTATTATTGTATCTATTAGATTATCTGCGTTAAGACTATATTAATCATAATTATTTATCGTTTACGTGTGACATCGTAAAAAGCTGGCGGTTTAGGTTCAAAGCAAGTGCGTGCTTATCAAGGCGTGCGACTTGGTTGTTACCGAGGTCCCCAAAAGTCAAAACCTGACCGGGTTGCGATTGCGATGAACAGGGATCCCACACCTTTCTTCAAAAGCAAGGAAAGGATAACGAAGTAGGGTTTCATTGGTACAATACCCACTGCTCTGATGGAGAATGGAGATATCGAAGTAAGTATCAAAAAAGATTTCCCTAGGAGAGGAAAATAACAAGCTTTTTGTGGTTTGTAGTTAAAACCTATACTGGATCTAGCTACTGCTGATTTAAATTTATAGTACATCATCAACTTTTTGTTTTTTTTATTTGACCGTTGCAATAAGTTTTTACGTGTATTTCATCTCTAGTAGTCACTTCATTTTCTCTATTTTTGTAAAAATAATCTTTGCTTTGATCGGTAAGTTAGTTGTTCCGTGTCACGTGTAAATCGAAATTTGGTTCACAATTTTGTAAATCCAAGAGAATTTATTCGAAGCACGGGTTGAATTTGCGAAACCAACACTAATGAGCCGGTTTGGTCTCGTTATTTAGTAAATGTTTTGGTTTAAGGACCAACAAAAAGAAGTCTTGTAGCTTCGGCGAAAAACATTTCCGAAAAATAAAATCTTTATTTTATTCGCCTTCATATTGTTAGTGAAATCGTTCTAAATGTACATGAGTACCTTGTTTTATTTAATTGTTTCTAAAATAAATATTACAACTTGATTTTAGATAAATCGCTTAATCGATTTGTAATTATCTACTTCGATGATGGTGGTATTTACCAATCGAGATGAATCCAGTTTATATTTATTTAAATTTAATTAATTTAAACAAAAACACTTTTAATTATGAGCATTTACAAAAAAAATACAAAAAAAATATTGTTTCACCGTCTGGTGTCCACGGTGCTGCTTAACAAGTCAACCAATTATCACAGAAAAGCGTGGCAGATTTACAGTAGGTACTCGTAATATAAGCGATGACTGTGTTGCATAGATTTGTTTTGCAATTTTATTTATTGATTACTTTTCTGCTTCTGGATATTTATTCATTTATTGCAATGAGGTAACTTAACAGGTAAACAGCGTTCTTCTTTCGCCATTATTTTATCTATAGAAGTACATAATTAACCAACAATATAATGAGTTCTCACCTCCCGCTATCCCGTCGCAGCGACCACCTCCTAGAAGTCAACGCTCGTAGCATTGTTCACAGTTCTAATAACGTTTTACATCACAACTAACGCATAACAATCATAGTTTAAATGCACTTTTAATCACTGTATCTTACACAAATAAGTTTTGATTTATCACACTTAGAGGCACTGATTTAGAATCCCAATTTTCATTAAAAGCTTTGCAGGAATGATTTGATATGAATAGCTTTTTTAACAATGATAAAGTAAATAGATGTTTTTGTAAAGAAAATAGTCAACTATGGAATACCTGTAGTGAAATAGAATGATATTAGTGTGTATTGAGAATGTTGCCTCGTTTTTGAAAGCAACATGTACAAACTGTAGGCCGATATAATTCAATGCAGTATTATTTTCAGTGCTTATAAAATATTCAATATTATATTTTTGTTGTATATAATATACTTTTTTTCATGTTACATTTTATCGTCTTCTGTTGTTTTGTTGTCTTCTATTTAATACGCACTATTGCTTAGAAAATCCATTTAATTATAACGTTGATATTCTTATTTTTATATTAGTTTTTGAATCTTTAAAGTTACTAATATCTCAAACTTAGGAAGTATCTGTTTTTACATCAACTGCAGTTAAGAACGTGTGACTCATTCAATACTGATAACTAGGTACGGACATATCTCAAGATTGTTTATATAATACGCTTCTAAATCTTGAAGGCTTTAGTATTATAACATTCTCATGGATCAAAGAAAAATATTAGCATTAGAAAAGAGGTTATTTATTAAATTACTTCACTTTATATGACTCATGTTTATTTAGTAAAGCCAATAGTCGGTAATATAAAGTTTATACTCCTTATTTTTCAAGCGATATGTGTATCGTATTAAGTCAAAGTATTATTGCAAGGAAGTTGATTTAGGCAAAAAAAAAAACCAAAAGCAGTAACAGAAAACATTTTCCTAGACTGTAAACGGGAACAAATCAACAAACAGGTGTGAAACTAGAACACATGAATATCGTAGGTATAAATAATAAATAATTCTTCAAGAACTAAATAACAGCGTATATCATAGCCGAGGAATGGAAAGTGCACGAGACAATGGACGATTCAGTGACGTCAGAGTATAGAAATATAAGTGCAGCAGTATTGAAAGATTCTTGATAGTACAATGCGTGATATAACAGTTGGCTCTGAATTTTCATGTATTGCTATAAAGGTTTATTTTTTGGGAATAGCCCATCAACTTCTTGAACTAATCAATGGTCGACACGTCCAGAAAACAAGTGAATAATCTATCTGGTAGGTCACAGAGACGTATGACCTGACGTGGATCACATTAAGACATAAAGAAGCTACAAAAAATAATATGTAAAAGGAATACCGACCAACCAATGATAATATCAATCAGTCAGAACTGAGGACATAGATTGGTATACAAAAATAGGTATCTGTGCCAAAATATAATATTGAAATATATTGGGAGTATACTGAAATATCTATCAAGAACTCAATGAAATATAGGCGCTTGGATCGGGTGACGAACCGGCATCGAGTAAAACGAAACCGCAGCAGGAGCGGGATTTGAAGAAGGGGAAGATAAATCATCCAAATATGACTCCATATCTAATAAGAGCGCAGACTTAAATACAAAATATAATAATATTATACAAAAGCATAACAGTAAAACATAATAACATAAAGCTTTATAGAATTAATGCAGCTTCTAAATGAATATTTCCAATTCAAGGCTCGATCTCGTCGTTAGCAAATTGCTTTAACAGTTTTAATTCGTTTACGAGAGGTACCGGGCGATTTAATCAATACCTGAATATTCTCTTCAGTACGTATTCAGGTATTTAATTAAACTTCATGTAGACTAGTTTCGTTCCTCATTTCTAGTGTTCTAACATTGCTTTGCAAACTTTACCTGTTATGCTGAATTTGTTGTATTTTGTAGTAAAATATAGGAAACCAATGAAACTTGAAGTAAACGTGAAGTAGATGTTAAAAGAGCAAACAGCAAAAAAGCCTATCTTCCAAGGAAGGGGTGGGTAGTGTACGATAGGCGGGTTAGACACGAAAGAGAGAATGTGTTTGTGTAGAAGTATTATGTAACATAGGAAACAGGACTGTAGGTGACTTCATGAATGCTGAGAAAAAAAAAGATAAAGGGTTAGTTACGTAGCCGATTTACTTCTCTTTTGAAAAGATACTAATGACCTGCCTATCTTTACACTTAAGACGTTATACAACATGCACTCTGCCTCGTGAAATGTTTCAAATGATTGTGAATACAGAGATTAGAAAAGACAAAATATAGATTGTTTGTAGATAGCATGTTTTCAATAATAATAAATAATTATAATAAAACAGCCTGTGACTGTCCCACAGCTGGGCATAGGCCTTTTATCATATAGAGAAGGATGAGCATTAATCACCACGCTAGCTCACTGCGTGTTGGCGATTTCAAACTATATAATCCAGGTTTCCTCACGATGTTTACCTTCACCGTTAGTCAGCAGTGTCTTAGATTAACTAAGAAAGCAATTAATATGTCATTGAAAAAAATAACATTAGCACATGCCAAGTTCGAACCCACACCATGCTTGCAAAGTCAGTCCGTAACATGCGCAACCACGACTAGGTATATTTTTTCGTTACTAAGTCAAAAAGATTGCTTCTTTAGCTGTTCCTAATTCTATTTTTACTTTCAAATATAGGGTGGCCCATTTATAGTGGTCCAAAAATTTTTTTTACATCTAGGACATCCCAATGATTAATCTAAACGCAACATATGTTCCGCGAAAATCAGTAGTTTAGAAGTTATGATTTTTTAAATTTAATTTCTTAAAATTTCTACTTTAGTCATGTAAACTTCTTTAGATTGAAAGTGATCGCACTAAATCAAATCAAATTTGGTGTGTAAGTACTATAGAGATGTAGCAAGCAAGTAATGAGCTATTTTTAAGGTTAACCTTAAATCATAATATGGTTTTAGACCTTTCGGTGAATTATTTGTAATTTTCGATTGATTAAGCACATTTTTCAAAAAATTCTAAAGACAAAAAAATTTACTACACGAATTTTGCTTATGATTGTAAAAACTACCTTGAAGTGTGAGGATAACATAAATAAAAAAATACTGCGGTGTAACTACAGTAAGTTCTTCAGAAATGAACATTGTATGCACTAGGTCATTAAAAACTTAAAATTTTAATTTTTGCCTAAAACATCATTTGAATAAATCCAACTTTATTATGAAAATAAAAACACTGGAATTAGTTAAATAAAGGATATTTATTTAAAATAACAACCCACAATGACAAAATAAATGCTATTACAATAATTTTTCGAAATGTCTGCCTCTATTTTCAATGCAAATCTTTTTAAGCCTGTTGTAAGTCTGTTGTAATTCGGCCATTATCATCATCTGCCTAGCCTTTTCCCAACTATGTTGAGGTCGGCTTCCAGTCTTCCCGGGTACAGCTGAATACCAGTGTTTTACATGGAGCGACTGCCTATCAGACCTCCACAACCCAGATACTAGGTTACACGATACCCCTTGGTAAGACTGGTCGTCAGACTTTCGGGCTTCTGACTACCCGTAACGATTGTCAAAGATCTACAATTGACAGCCGGGGCCAACAGCTTAACGTGCTATCCGAGGCACAGAGAGTGATAATTAATTTATAAAACGCACAGACCTTACGAAAAGTTAGAGGTGCGCGCCTTGGGTTCGAACCCGAGACCTCTGATTTGTCTGTCAACGGTCACCACCACTAGACTATCACGACGAAAGCAAATAGACAGCTTTTCAACAGGCATAAAAGGATTTTTTTGCGACGTCGCTGTTTAATGTTTATGCATTGAAAATAGAGACAGACATTCCGAAAACTTATTGTAATAGCGTTTATTTTGTCATTGTGGGTTGTTATTTTAAATAAATATCCTTTATTTAACTAATTCCAGTGTTTTTATTTTCATAATAAAGTTGGATTTATTCAAATGATGTTTCAGGCAAAAATTAAAATTTTAAGTTTTTAATGACCTAGTGCATACAATGTTCATTTCTGAAGAACTTACTGTAGTTACACCGAAGTATTTTTTTATTTATGTTATCCTCACACTTCAAGGTAGTTTTTACAACCATAAGCAAAATTCGTGTAGTACATTTTTTTGTCTTTAGAATTTTTTGAAAAATGTGCTTAATCAATCGAAAATTACAAATAATTCACCAAAAGGTCTAAAACCATGTAACGATTTAAGGTTAACCTTAAAAATAGCTCATTGCTTGCTTGCTACATGTCTATAGTACTTACACACCAAATTTGATTCGATTTAGTGCGATCACTTTCAATCTAAAGAGGTTTACATGACTAAAGTAGAAATTTTAAGAAATTAAATTTAAAAAATCATAACTTCTAAACTACTGATTTTCGCGGAACATATGTTGCGTTTAGATTAATCATTGGGATGTCCTAGATGTAAAAAAAATTTTTGGACCACTATAAATGGGCCACCCTGTATATATCGAATCCCTAGTTGATAGATTCGATATCCAATTACCTTCAATACTAGATACCCCTAGAGTCTCCAGATTATTATGTGATTGGATTTATTTAGATGTTTGTATCACAATCGCCCATAAATAGCAGAACTGGTTTGCATTCAATTTGGCAGACAGTTATACAAAATCTAGGATACTTATTAACATACCACGAGTAGTAGTATATAAACAAAATAGTTAAGTACCATTTTCTCTATTGTTTGTTTAATTATTTTTGTTTAGTAGTTATTGACGAGCTTTAGTGTTATTATTATCAATAAAAAAATGGAAACAGATGTATTGGCCTGGACCACCAGTAAATAAAATAATTAAAGGGTGATTATATTGCAGGTTATTGGCAAGAATCCAAACTCTAATAACATTTTCGGCAAGAGCTAGAGCGGCTGGACTAACAAGGCTTGCAGTAATATTTATTTACAATTTCGAATTGACATACTACAGATACATTATGATATTGGAATATGGACCTAAAGGCGCCCGCAGTGCACTAGCCTTTAGGATTTGTTGGCAGCTAAACAAAATTACTAAACTAGAGAAAACATTGACTACCTAGCAAAATCTAATCGAGATTCAATTGAATTTCAACATTGTCATGACACAAATACTGTCTCAAGTATAAACAGACTATTATACTATTTTTCCCTTTCATTTGCTGAATAAATATTTCATATTGGTACAGTAGAATAACATCACTAGTGCTTGTATTGTGATTGCTTGACCTTTTGTACGAATGTTATTCTTTCATTTGCGGAGAGAAATAGATTAAATATTATGTTTTATACGCGTCATTGGAAAATAGTACTGACTGTTGAATTTAAGAAGCTTGCGAAGTAATTGCTGCACTCCCATTCTCTAACTGGACGAGTGTCAGTGAGTGTTATTATTACCGGTTTTTTTTATTAGGAGCAGTAATGATATGTATATAGTATATATATAGTAATGATATGAGCATGTATATTATTAAATATAATTACGGTTTTACTCACGGATTGATTTTGGGGAATGCCTGACTAGTTTCGAACTCAAACTGAGTGAAGTCCGCAACGACAACGCGTATACACTCGCTCTTGAAAATGGACTCCGTTTGCGTTCAGAACTAGTCGGGCATTTCCCGAAATCGTAGTAATATTTAATAATAAGTAAGACTCACAAAAGTTATTATTCTAAAATAGTAAAAGCCTAATGTTAAGACCGTTGCACTGGCAAATCAAAGATCACAGATTTAAAACCAAAGCTTGTACTTGTTGACATAAAAATCACAAGCTTAAACGCTGCAGAAAAACACCAAGAAATGTTCTCGATGCTGTGCAAAGCTATGTAAGAGACCTAGGCGTGGTTTAAACTCTGACACTAGGTTGAAGGATACACTATACGTTACTTTAGCCGGCTACTGGCAGAGAGAGTCTAGGGTGTAAGGATGGGTATGACCATAAAATTGCCTCCTAGTTGTGATGTGTGTTTGCTAAAAGAGGCAATTTCCTGAACCGATGTCTAAGTCGAAAAGAAAACCACATGTGTTAACACTAATGCCTTGTGATAATATTAAGTTCAATGTGTGTACTAGTCGAAAAGAATTTGTAAACATTGGATCTTAATCACAAATATTTACAATCACTTCCGATTGTTCCATTATTCTTAGTTCTTACATTTAAAAATAAATGTATGTTAACATATGCACTTCTATAGAGTAGTGTAGATTTAACTTACCTATTGAAGTTCATGGCATTTGGCTGGGCACACAAGGTCATCAATAGATGTACGAGATTGACATAAGCTGTCAATCTCTACATTTAACTATGATTTTTTATTAATGCGGAGTTCTGACGTAGAGATTTAGAGCTCAGCTTTTGGTTGAAAGTGATAAATGTAAGTACGTACATTTTTCTTTCAATTTGCATCCAATTTAAGTTGAACCAAATTAAATCACCACGTGAAAACACCGCATTAGTACTATTATTTTATCGCTACAATCATCAGTCGTAAGAGCATATCTGCCATAATTACCGCGCTTGGCAAAGAGACTAATGAGCCGATAACATGCACAAAACAAAAGTAAGTACATGCATAGTAACTGGTTTGATTAATTAGAATGACAGAGAATTTAAGAGCTAATACAAACTCTCGATTTCTTTGCTGTAAACACAAAAAGCGAAACCTTTAGAAGTATTTTGTTGGGTCAACGGCATGATCGTCATTTGTAAACAAGACCAGCTTACATTCAGCTAATTGTGTCGCAAATTTACTGAAGCCTTATACACACTATTGAATTTCGTCCAACTTCGCCCTAATCTGGTATTGGGAAATCGATTGTGTGTCTGAGCCGTTAGGGAAGTAAAGATTTGACGCAGCGGAACAAAATGTTCGGGGTAATCTAAATGCCGGAAGGGAACATCTAAAAATACACGCTTTTATTTTATTGTGCGGCTGTATTCAGGAAATCTTTATTTTTTATCTTATAAACATAGCCGGGTGGTGTTATTCTGATGTTTAAAATGGCTCTGCTCCTTTTGAATTATAACCTGCACTTGCAGATGTAGAGATCCGGAAATTACAGGTTATAAACGCTGCACTATCAATAACTGATGGTAACACTATAACCCAACTGCAGCAGGGATAATAAAATGCAATGGGTTGACATTCATTTTCAACCCGTTGAATTCTAATTTATATTAAACGGTATATGAATCACAGAAACATCGTTAAATAACGTCTACTGACCAGATTGTTCTTCAAGAAGATCAGATCAATATGCGCACTGCAAATGAGTGGATTTCCAAAACCTGAGGATCCCTAAACCAAGAGTGAATAGGTATTTTTAAAGGCAGATGTGCTGCACGATAGACTACAATATAGCTTTCTGCCAGGCTTCGTGTTCAAACACAAGCTTCATTAAAAAAAAATAAAGAAAAAATCCTGGTACTTTCAATAGTATGATATGAAAAAAGTGTATAGACAAATAATTGCCGAAGAAAAAATTTCTCGCACGTAGCGACAGCCGACAGTAGAGTTCAGAAATATCAACCTAGCAAAGGGACATGGAATACGTAATAGGCGTGTAACGATTTAGTTGAGGACCGGCTAAAGGGGACCTTAGGATGCTAAACGTTAAGGAACCGCCACTGTGGTGCAGCTTAGGTATGTTAAGGTATTTTAGTCAATAAGCATTATCTACTAGGTAAAAAATAGAATCAGTGGAACAGAACCTTAATATGCTTCTGTTAATCATACGAAGGCTTTATTTAATCTTCTTTGAAGAACCAGACCAAATGGAATAAACGGGCAAACACACCGGGAGGACTATATGCATAGTTATAGCTTTCTATGATCCATATTTTATGTTAAATACGAGAACTTTGCTTTTTTGAGCCTCAGCCACAGGGTCAGCACTCTGCAGGTCACTCAGTCAGCAATGGACCCTCAAAGCCTTAAGACGTTAATATACAGACAAGACTATTGTTTTATTGGTGAGCTGTTTAAAACAAAAATATTTGAAAATTAGCACCGTCTTTTTTAGAGCTTCTAACCGTCTTAACCAATATCATTCTGATTGTCTTTTTATTATAAAACAGGCAAGTGTTTGACCACGAAACCAACTGATGGTAAGCAGTATTGTGCTTTGAAAGCTGGAGGACAGAAGTTGGACGGTATAGTCCAGACCCGACTTCCAGACAGGTCTTACCAAACATCATGCCGCAACAGGACAAAATCGCTTTGCGGTTAGGCTTTGTCCGGTGGGTATCGAAGCCGGGGCTTCTTATTAGAAAAAATATCACGAAACGGGTGGGTGCCAAACTGCCGAAGCCAGACTCTCATCAGAAAATATGACACGAAAAGTTCCCTTACTTTCTATTTTTTCCTTCTGCAGAAAGCCCAAACATATTAAATAATAACCACCCTTGAAACGGTCTGCAAGGGTATTGACCCGACGGACCTTCCCTTCCGAAACGTCTTTATAGGTACCAAGGTCTATAATAAGTTATTAAATCTTTATCAAGACATTTCAAGAGGAAATTGTGTTTTTTTAAAACTGCCAATTTCAAAAGTAAATAGATTTGCGATTAGGGTTCTTTTGAGAGGTTTATTTAGGAGCCTTAGTAATATTTTCCTAGAGGGATGGTATGATAATACAGGATGCTCTTACCGAATCGCAAAAAGTAAGTCACCCGTCTGGAATATTAAATGTTTATATATGATTTAGGGGTAGGAAAATCGTTAATTTTTAAAAAGTATTCTGTAGAGCACATTTTTGTTAAGGTTGAAGATTAATGTAAGAAATATCAAAAAGATTCACTGCAGCGTGAAAGATTATGCATTAAATATCACCATTTAGAAATCCACTATTCAGGTGTAGTTTTTCGCTAAGGTGCCCAAAATACTCGTCCTATCTTCATCCACAAATCAACCTTTCCGAACAGAGAATAAAGTACAATATTCTTTGCTATCACAACCCTAAATCAAATACCAAGTCGCAAAAACAAATGTAACACACCGGTTTTCCTTTTCAGAAACTACAATAGAATAATGTAAAAAATAAATTTAAAAAATAAACCACCACACACAGGCACAAAACATGCGTTCTAAATTAGGGATGAGGTGAAAAACTCGCGATTACTAGTAATTTTGACGACGTACGTTATTTTGTCGTTTTACAAGGCGAGCGGTAGAACAGTCGCGTACAATCGTCGTGCAGCGTGTGTTGGAACGTATCGATCGCGTCAGCGCGGAGCGGAGTCGCAGAGGTGTGCCGCTCGGCGCGTACCGTCGGCCACTGAAGTGCGACCGCTCGAGATGAACGTAGACTAAATTAGATCAGATGGGAAATTAGGTTTGGGGTTGTTTATTTGCGGAAGTATTTCGTGACGATTTATTTATCAACAAGTAAATATAATTGAAGCAAACAATGAGTCTCTTGACTGGTTATCCATTTTGTAATTACTATATTTTGTTAATAATTATAATTATACTAATGTAACTCTATATAGACAAAGCCGATATTATTGCGTTGTTGCTAAGCAATTGTTATAGTTTCATAACTAAACCTATCATAATTACTGAACACCTAATGTTTTTTTTTTCCTTTTAAATATTACATTTTTCCTTGTAACCTAATTTATTAAACACGTTAAATTTGGCTATGAAAAAAAAAAAAAGTGCTGACTTTCCTCATAAATTTAATTTTAATTGATGATCACGGGTAAAAAATAATAATATGCTGAACTCGGGCATTACCCACACATGATGGTACTTAAATAAAATTGTTATAATTACACATTTTTTGAACCAAATAACTCTTATCTTTAATTAAATGCTTTTTATTAAATGCTGATAAAATAAATGCTTTTGACGATGTACGTCAAAAGCATTTATTTTCATATTTTTCTTAGTATATATGTACCTACTACCGTGTATTTACTACTGTGTATGTAGAATACTGGCCGGTATTCGTAACGGCAACTAGTTTACTCTTTGCCCTCTGACCGCATCGCGTCGGCGCATCGCTGCGGCGATCGACGGCACCGTCCGAACCGAACGCATCCAAACACTGTTTATAAATAAACACCCGGTGCGTTCGCATTTACAATAAACACTTGCTTCCTCGATTGTACTCACTGAGAAATTTTCAGAAAAAATAAAATAAAGGCCTGTGCGTTTAAAAAAAGAGATTATAAATTCTTAAAATTTAAGAAAATCTTAAAATTTCACATTCCCAGTTCCCAGTTATGTTGCATGAAAAAATATTAACTAAGGAATCATGCCAATCTCGCGGTCTTTATGGCGTTCTCAGGCTACCTTATCAAGGTTTTTAGGTAGTGATGAACCGAATGTCGAACTCGCCAGAATATTTGGTTGAATCAAGTGCCAGAATATTTAGCCGAAGTTAGTCCGAACTTCAGGCAACGTCATTTTCAAGTATACTTCTTGCTAAAAACACTACGAATAAGTCTTTTATTATTCGTAGATTCGCAAACTTACTCGGTCTAGCTGAAGTAAGGCTCTCTGATTGTTCGCGCAACATGCGTATTCGCATATCTTTCCTCCTGACTACTTTAGTTACAACTCCCCCTTACACCCCGCCTCTTGTCACAATTTAGTCCCTCAATGTGTAAACCGACGAGCATGTATAAAAAACGTGATGAGAGTGAATGAGGCGAAAGAGGTATGCAAGGATCATAGCAATTGGAAATCCGTTGTCTCTGCCTACCCCTCTGAGAAACAGGCATGAGTCTATGTATGTATGTGTACTGCGACACCGTACGTGACTAACCTAACCTAACTTCAGCCCGGCCTAGAAGTTTGCCAATACTGTAAAATACTGTAACTTTCTTTTATTTTCAGTTTCAGCGAACTGAAACTAATGGTACCCGCATGCTGATATGAAAGTTCGATTTATGGCTTTCCCGATACCAATAAGGTATTTTTATTAATTGTTAGCAATACACACCAACACGCTTTGCGTCAGCAGCATGGAGTATGACTTTAATCTTCATCTCTATGCTTGATTTTTGTACGACCTAGACTGTTTAGTCCCGAAGCCTAGGGCTATTTGTAGGCTCGGTATCATACCAGCAGTTTATTACACGTCCGCTCGCACCTCCGGCTCTCACGTCAAACATTAAGAAATGAGACACAAAAGGAAATTAATTTTTACGCGTCGACGGCGACCTAGTGGAAAGGTTAAGTTGAATTAAGCCTTAAATGTATGAATTGTTTTCGTTTCTTTTATATGTATAATCAGGAAACTTATTTTGAATTTGAATAGATCATACGAGGATATAAATTAATTATCGTGAGCTCCGTGCCGTCTATAAAGCCGTTGGTCCTGCGCCTGTACTCTCTCCGGTCGTGCCGGATTGCCGTCCCAAAAGACTATGAGAGTGAGAGAATAGAGAGTGCACCTGTGTTTGCGCACAAACTTGTGCACTATAATATCTCCTGCGTCGATGGCTAACCTTCGTTTAGATTGGCCGCTGTGACCGAAATTTGGTTAGGAGGATATTATTACTGAGAACTGTTTCTATACATTTCTTCTCTAAAGTACTGTTTTTTTTGTACGCAATAGGTACAAAAATGACGCAGTCCTGGCATTTACGAAGCAAAGTGTATTGACGTAATCTATAGACGAGTCCCGAGCTCACGGAAGCAAATAATAAACATTCATGACATTGCTAGACTTGGTATCATGTTTGAGTCTTGCGCATCGGTAACCGCGCTAGTGATTATTAGTTCAATTTTTTTTATCCAAGTTGTTGGTCATGGTTATTACCATTGACTTCAAAACAAATGCACATCGGGTCTAATGCGAAATCGTCTATTATTGGAAAATAGTTGACCGCAAGCCATTAATATACAAAAAATATTAATGCCGCAAGCTATTAAGGATTTTGGGCAGAAAAATGAATAATATGGAGTTTATGTCATTGGCTTTTATAAAATAAATAAATCAGGTTGTAACTGTCCCATTGTAGGGCAAAGGCCTCTTTAAAGGATCGAGCATTAATCAATTTCATCATTCTTGTCATGGAGAGAAGGATCGAGCATTCAGACCATTAAGTTCATGTTACCTCATGTTTTCTTCCGCCGTTGGTTAGTGGTTTTTGAGATTAACTAAGAAAGTCACATTGGTACATTTTTACATGTTTTTAGCACATGTTAGCTTATTAAATATAAATATTTAATAAGAAATGGACG
Organism: Protodeltote pygarga; assembly: GCA_936450705.2. Lineage (NCBI taxonomy): Eukaryota > Metazoa > Arthropoda > Insecta > Lepidoptera > Noctuidae > Protodeltote > Protodeltote pygarga. The sequence continues at coordinate 11,807,604 of OW388265.2, read as the reverse complement.
GGATGGATCCCATCCGTATCAGTTGTTTTTTCAAATTTCTTATTAAATATTTATACATTGGTACATGCCAGGTTCGATCCCACTCCCGTGCTCGCAAAGCGGGTCCGGGTGATGGATGCATCCGAATAAAATACATGGCCAGGATGCCGTTTTAAAAATAACATACATTTTCGCTTTTTAAAGGCAGATTAAGGAATGCAGACACGCCATTTGGACTGATGGAACCATCATCAGGGGGTCAGATTTACAGGCATTATATAGTTACACTTAGGCCAAACCTTTTGATGTAAGGGCGCGGTTTTATATCATTTACAGTTGTAAATAACGTTTCTACGTAAACATCCAAAGTACACAATCTACACAAGTCAACAAGGGTTTCTTTTATGAGTACAATAGCTGCCCTACCCACTGAAAAGGCACTATGTAAAGGTCAACGAATCGATGACTTTGTGACGTAATGTAGACATTTAAAAAACCGGTTCTGTTTAATTTAAATAGCTTGAAATCCGTGGTATTGCAGAACTTGAGTCCGTCCCGTATGGTTGATGAACAACCTGGTGTCAGATTTAAAGCGCTCGAAAGCCTCTGACATAGCTTTACACACCGTTGAAAAATCTCTCATGTGTGCTGGTTTCCTCACGATGTTTTCCTACACCGTTTTAGCAAGTGATAATTAATTTCTAAAACGCACATGAATTTGAAAAGTCAGAGGTGAGCGCTTGGGTTTGACAGACCAACGGATACCACTAGGCTATCACTGATGTGAACGCGAACTTGAGTAAAAATTATATTATGTCAATCATCAATTTCTTGAAATAAATCGAGCCAGCCATTAAATTATAAAACTAAATCAAAACAGGTAGGAACGTCACATTGATCTAGATTTTACCGTCAGCATAAATAATAAAGTCTGACTCATCAATATCGGAACATTAGCGGACTGAAATAATGTATGATGATGATGTTTCACGACTTTATGTCAATGGCATAAAGCTGATATTTAAAAAAGCAATGAGCTTTGGGAAAATGCAAATAGGTTATAATTCTCGATTCTATAAGTGGACAACTCAGAATTAGGTAATTTGGTAAGCTCATCAACTAAAATTAAATATTATAGTTTATTGCAACAAGAGTGAGCCTTATTGTAATAGGTAAGTGTTTTTTTCTGACTGCCTCGTTGGTCTAGTGGTAGCAAGCGCGACTGCTGAGCACGAGGTCCTGGGTTCGATCCCCGGGTCGGGCAAAATGTTATTGGGTTTAGGCATTAGGAAATTCTCAGTAGCAGCACGGAGTCTGGAATCGTGCCCGGTTAATGGCAAAAGGCTCGCCCCCTATTACATGGGACTTATTACATAGCTGGCGAAACGTGGGTGTATTGCACACCTCTGCCTACCCCCTCTGGGGAATACAGGCGTGAGTCTATAAATAAATAGATTAAAAGTGTTTTTTTACGTAGCCCTACAAGCCGAAGCAAAAGCTAGAACAACTTATATTTTGATTTACGTGACGTTTAAAGTATTGTGACTAAGTGATAGTTCGGAATCTTGGCACTGAATTGATACACATTGCGTCTGATTCTGTTAGTGATTTAGATTTAAGATGTGTGTGAGTGTGTGTTTGGATGGACACATGTGCATTTGACTGTGCCCTATTACAGATATTTAAATCAATCAGTATTTTGATATTGTCAACAGCACGTAGGAAATCTGTTGTTCCGTTACTGCGTGAAAGAAGGACAATTGTTTTAAATGTGAATTTACTATGAATTAAATTACGTAATATGTGGTAATATTATGTGTTCGTTAGTTCTGAGGGCGTGTTGTGTGTTTGAGATTGTGTGTGAGTGTATTATCGTTACCTCTTAAAGATCGGTGCAATTTTTTTTTTCACTTTATGAATTACAATTTTAAGACATTATTTTTTACCTTTATGAATTAAAATTTATTGTCCTTATTATGTTACGAGTTTCAACAAAGACCGACCTATACGTATTATTACTTTTTAGGTACAGTTAGATTTTGGTCATAAGCTACTAGGTCACGCGATTCTTCGTCATTAGTTACTACAGCCTAGCCTAAATCTGACACGTGTTATCATGGCGTGATCGTCCTCATTTCCATGTCTAGCCCATGAGTAGGCCTAGAGTTTGCCTGCTAGGTAAATCATTTTAGATACAACTTCTAGATAGTGAACTGCGAATAATTAGTATCGAATGGGGTGAAAAGTAATCGTAAATTGTTATTCCACCTAGCTTTTCCATGGTCTCCCTTTGCCTATTATCAAACTAAATACTAGTCACAGTGTACGCTACGGCAAATAACTATTTAGTAATCTGTGGCCACGGATCTCTTAAATCACAACGTTTTAAAGCAGAGCTGGACCGATTTTAAAGATTTTTTTTTGGGTTTGAGTGAGTATCTGAATAGTAGACAAAACATTCAGTTTAATCGGAACAAGTTTTCGTACAAAAAAAAATTGCTTCACATAAATTTTTGTTTAGGCAGTTTTTATGTATGAAAACATGTTCGGATCAAACTGAATTTTTCGTTATAACTTTGCTATTACTTGCTTCTTTGCGATTTTGCATAACTATATTAATTGATTTTATATCTTCAATGTGCGAGCGAGATAGCAGATTAGCGCAAAGAGGCGCCTTAATTTAATTATACCGCGTATTATCCACACAACAATTAGACCACGAACGTTAAAGAGTAAGCACATGTGGTTATAATTGCGTGTTATTAGATATCTGAGGTCCCAGGATGGGATAAAGGATAATGATATCAAAACAAACATCTTGAGGGTACGGTTTTATGAGTGAGTGTTTAACCGCCTTCAGATAAGTTGCTGTTTAATCTAAATGTGTGTGGGCTGCTTTTGAGATTGAAATGACACGTTCAGTATAATTTGTTCGAAAGTTTACACGTGGTGTTTGTAGATTTATAGGTACCTACCTACTCCACTATTATTTTAACCGACTTCAAATAGGAGGAAGTTCTAAGTTCGGCTGAAGGTATGTATTTTTTATTTGTATGTTTTTTTTAAATAAATGTACATGTAATATGTACCGGTTTCTCAATTCAAATTTTAGGTTCTATTTTTATACATTTACTAATCACATGTGAACAAACATTTTATTTGTTTTCATTTGTTTGAAGAAGATCTCTGATATACGGAGTTTCTATAAGCATAGTGAATTAATAAAAAGTTTAGTATTCTTTGCTAAGCGTATCGCTGTCCTTTTTACGCATTGTCGTTCACGTCGACTTACGTCCCGCTTATCACTGGCAACACCATCTCTAGAGGCAAAGTTACATTCAGTTAGTGTAAAGGTGTGTCCAAATACAACGTGGCATTCGAGCGCGGCTGCCGCGCGCGGCTAGCCACGCTTTAATTGGACGACTGCCACGAGAATAAGCAGAGCTACAACACACACGGCCGCTTTCATTGTGGTTTGAATACGAAATGAAGAGCGCGGCGTGTCTCGGACATGCCGCGCAGCACTGTCGCGCAGAAGGTCTAAACTAGTCGCGCGGCAGAAATGTGTCATGTAAACGCCGCGTGTTGCTGCCGCGCTCTTTGCCGCTCAATGTTTGGACACACCTTAATATGTTTTAGCGTGGGCCATATTCACGAGCTCTAGAAGTTCGAATTATTCAAAAGCCCTTAATATATCATATTTGTGCGCGAGGGGAATAATAATCACTATCTCTTAGATAACCATAGAGTATTCAAGAAAATATAGAGTGATAACGTCAACCACATAGCCTTGTGTGGAGCGAAAGCAGGTCTCACCATACAAATGTTAAAATGTCATTTTTTCAAATTATGTTTTCTAGACGTTTTTCAAAATTTAACTCAGCAGTTAACCATGATATAAGCTAAAATGTAACTTTTTCGCTCGTGGAGCCTAGTTGAACCACAGTCGATCGAGGTATGATCGCAAACGGAGCTCGTGTCGCGGCCGCGTTGTTCATACCCGTGCTCAAAGTTCATACTTCTATAGGGTTGCTCTATATTTTCTTATATACTCTAAGTAGATAACCAATTAATATTTATGAAGCGTTTTGGTAATTCAAAAGGACAGATAGAGTTTCTATACGGTCGGTATAACTAAAGTGCTTAACCCCTCTGGATAGGGTTGAAAGGTCCGGATAAAGCCGGATATGTCAGGCTTTCATGTCTTGCTTGTCCGGCCAAATTGCCAAATTAAATTGCGTCATTATTTGAGTCTCACTCTCTCAGTGGAAGCCTATTTTTATAGCGGCAAATTTATATCATCTGGATTAGGTGGATTGTAGTAGGCCAGTAAGATTCTAACAAGGCTTTACACAAAAAAAAAATACACCATGTTTTCCCTCTATCGGTTTAAGCAAGAGATCATTTACTTTATATATTACGCACATGTTTTAAAAAAATCCATAGTACGTGCCTGGGTTATGAACTGCCATGACTAACAATCATACCAATCGGTAATTTATTCTTATAATCGATAATATATTATATAAACAATAATACAAAATGAATGGCGAGATGAATTAGACAGAACCAATAGTGACTGGTCCACTCTGGATCGAAAAACGTGGAAATCAAAGGGAGAGGCCTTTGCCCAGCAGTGGGATGTTATGGGCTGACAGTAACAGTAAATATATCTGGCGTAGAACAATAAAAAAATATTTTTATTATATTACATTTTTTTGTTATCGCTTAATGTAATCTATTATACCTAATCTGTGAAATTTCGCCCAATAGTTTAATTAAGCCTAATAAATTAGAACTATTTTAGAATAATAACTTTCGTGAGTCATACTAATATATAAATATTGATACGGCTTTATTCACGTATTGTATTCGGGGAATGCCCGACTAGTTTCGAACTCAAACGGAGTCCATTTTCAAGAGCGGGTGTACGCGGCGGCGGCGTCGCGTGACAATACGTGAGTAAAGCCGTATCAATATTTATAAATTAGAACTAATATAAGAATTATGGATATTTATATACATTTTTAAATAAATAATATAATAATTAGAGCTAAATCCATACGAATCTATTCACGTAAAATAGGTTCGCGTTCACGTATCCAAAACAATAAAGTCGTGCCGTAACGACCGCGAAACGATACGCAGTTCACTGACCGACTATTTCAGGGATTACGGTTGTCATCTGACCTAAAAACGGCAATGCATCGATCTTAACCCGGTTAGCGTAGATATGGATCGAGAATTATGAGGAATGACATACTTCTAAAGGGTTAAATCAAATTAGTGAGCATTACTTCACAGGTATGCTAGTTATCGATTCTTCTTCTTATCGTATGGATGATAAACAATCTGGTGTCAGAGTTTAAACCGCCCGTAGGCTTCTGACATGACTTTACACGCCATTGAAAAATCTCTCAGGTGTGCTGGTTTTATCAAGATTTTTCCCTCACTGTTTTAGCAACTGATAATCACTACATAGTATAAAACAAAGTCGCTTCCCGGGTCTGTCTGTCCCTATGTACTTATGCTTAGATCTTTAAAACTGCGAAACGGATTTTGATGCGGTTTTTTTTAATAGATAGAGGGATTCAAGAGGAAGGTTTACATGTATAATACATGCATATTTGCGTAACCGTGCGAAGCCGGGGCGTGTCGCTAGTTAATTTATAATACGCACATAACACGAAAAGTCAGAAGTGCGCGCCTTGGGATCGAACTCGAGACCTCTGACTTGTCAGTCGACGCTCATACCACTAGGCTATCAGTGCTAGGTAGGTATCGATAGAATAATAGATTAAATAATAAAAAATAAAAATATATTTTTGTTCAGCATTTGACACCTGGTCTAAAACAGAGTATTTTTTTTTAATGGTTTATGTAATTATCTGTATCTTACATATCTGTGTTTCGCTTACTAATTTTATTTAACCCTATATTGACGGCATGGCTAAATGTGTTCGCCGGTTTGACCATATTTATTTTTTTAAATGTGATCATGTCAAAGTTTCATGCCATTATGATTGGTTCGTGCCAATAGAATGTCTATCAGGTAAGAACGACTTTTTAACACGCGTCGCAAAAAGAGGGGTGTTATAAGTTTGACGTGTCTGTGTGTGTAGCATCGTAGCTCCCAAAAGGACTAACCGATTTTGATTTAGTTTTTTTTTATTTCAATAGTAACTTGAATCGAGATTGTTTTCTTATCGGAGATTTTTTAAATTTTAAATTTATATTTATAAACTAAGTAAACGTATAAGAAACTGACAGGCCTATTGTTCATATAGGTATTCATTTAGACTTACGAAGCCTATAAGTTTACATTCCAACGACAAAGCATGTAACTACATTCCACATTAGCATGCATGCATACAATATGCATTGGACAACACGGTCGGAATTAGGTCGCGGGTCGTCGACTCACCCCCTCCCCTGGCAGGGTCGTGAACTTTACTGCAAGGCTATGAAGAACATGACGAGAGTCTATTAGGAATTTAATGTGTGGGATTAAACATGGAGTACTCACGCCTGTATTCCTCAGAGGGGATAAGCAGAGGTGTATGCAGTACACCCACGTTTCGCCGGCTATAAGTCCCTTGTAATAGGGTCGAGCCTATTGCCATTAACTGGGCATAATTTCAGATCCCGTGCTGCTACTGAGAATTTTCTAATGGATTCAATAACACTTTGCCCGACCCGGGGATTGTACTTAGGACTCGTGCTCAGAAGTCGCGCTTGCTACTAGATCAACGAAGCAGTCAGTATTGAAGTAATTACTACTAATTAATGAATCGTTTTATTATTATTATCTTTTATTCATTTTTAAACATATTTATTATTATTATTATTTTAGCCTGCATCATCCCACTGCAGGGCAAAGGCCTCCGTGGCCTCAATCGTTTTACTGGTAGTGTTTTTTAAAGATTCTAGGTTTTCCCGGCAACTTTGGTCTCATAGTATAGGTACAGAAACGGACATAGGATACCTTTCATATCGAAAAAAGTACAGTTCCCAAGGAAAATAACAATTACGTTATACATAATTTAATAAGCAATTTGAAAACCGTATCACTAATACGGGCGGGATTCGAACCCACGATATTCGACATACCGTGTCGACGCTCTGACCGCTAAGGGTATCAGTAGTAAATTTCTTATTTATAAATAATATTTATTAAGCTAAAATGTACAAATTTCACAATATCTAACAATATCGTTCTTATAATAATAGATAGCGCCCATAGAGTTATCAAATATAGAGTGATAACGTCAACCACATTGCCTTGAGCGGAGCGAAAGCAGGTCTCACCATACAAATGTTAAAATGTCATTTTTTCAAATTAAGTTTTCTAGACGTTTTTCAAAATTGAACTCAGCAGTTAACCATGATATAAGCTAAAATGTAACTTTTTCGCTCGTGGAGCCTAGTTAAACCGCAGTCGATCGAGGTATGATCGCAAACGGAGCTCATGTCGCGGCCGCGTTGTTCATACCCGTGCTCACGGTTCATACTTCTGTAGGATTGCTCTATTCTATATATACTCTAAGATAGCGCCACATGTTCCAAATTAACGCGAACGAAGCCGCGGGAAAAATTTTGTAAACAATACATAATACAGTTTTATGAGTGGGCGTTAGCTCTAGGCGCGCTTATAACTCGCTCTTACCTCAACACATTACTGATTTATACCACATCTCGCTGTTTCGACTTATATCTCTCTATATTCGCGGATGCGAAGTCGCGAAAACGGTTAGGTACACCGTTTTCGCATTGTATTTTTTTTTAAATATTATTATGATAGTCAGTACATTGCTCTCAGTACTGTGTACAGTGGTACACCACTTCACACCGCGTGGCTTTCCACGTGGTGTGAAGTGGTGTACCACTCATAACAACTTTCCCTAAGAAACATAGGTCGAAATCTGAAAATGAAAATTTAACTTTAAAACAACAGGGTGTACTATCGTGGACAAAACCGGTGCACCACTATTAAGATTAGAATCGCTTGCATCCGGCGTCCGAACGAAGCGCTAGTCCCGCCCCTACGCATGTAGCATCGTTCGAAGCATTTTGATCACAAAGTGGTGTACCGTTCCTGCCCGCGATAGTACATGATATGATGAACTGACCTGGGCCCCGGCTGCATGTTGGCGGGTTCATCGTCCGCGTCGTAGAAGTCATCCTCTCCCTCCGACGACGAGTACGATGTGTCTGGCACCAGCAGAGACATCGCTACAGGCAACAATGAACATAACAACAAGTTAGGTGCTAATAGAAAACGTTTTATGGTATTTTAAACTGGATTATATCTATCCAGGAAGTAGTTTTTTGACAGGTAGTATCTTCTTCTACTATATCGTATGTTTGATCAACAGCTTGGTGTCAGAGTTTAATTTACCCATAGGCCTCTGACATGGCTTTACACACCACAATCGTTGAAATATGTCTCAGGTGTGGTGGTTTGTTCACAATGTTTTTCTTTCTTCATAATGAAGAAATTTTGCATGCATGTTTAGTTTCAATGACAAAGCATTTTTATGGTAAGTAAGACCTGAATCGACATCCAGGATAAGCTCCAGATAAAGGAACTCGTCAACGGTCAACAGCACAGACACATTTGCAAATATGTTTAATTTTGATATTCAAATATAAAGGTGGTTTTATACCGGCCGAGCGCGGCGTGGCAGATCCGAGCGGAGAGTGAAATTTGTATGACAAAATTTCAATCCACTTCGTTTTAATTCTTTCGTAATAAAAGGTCTCGATGCGCGTGGATGTGCGTGGCGAGAATTGAAATATTTGTTAGTACAATATTGAACTTTATTACTCTGAGAATGGAGTATGTATTTACTTTGAAAAACGGATATACAAATTCCGCACCGGCCACCGAGACCCCGCTCGGTCACTCGGTATAGCGATGGACATCTTTAGGTGTAAAAAGGTAAGCGTGATTTCACTCTCCGCTAGGCTCTGCCACGCCGCGCTCGGCCGGTATAGAATCACCTTAAAGCTTGGTTAAAAACGTTATTTTAATCAAATCTATTTAATTATAGTAATATAAAGAACTTACCAGGAGTGTCGAGGTGTTCGAGCGGCGGCAGTGGATGTGTGGGGGTAGTCAGCTCCCGGCATTCCGCTCCCATCTCGACCCGAGGAGACAACTCTGCATCTGATATCAAATAGGTACACTTCTATTAGTAGAAAGAGATTTCTCGCTTGTAAATTGTTCATGAAAATATGTACACAGGGTTTGTTGAGTCATGTGAACATAAGTGTATGGAACAGCTGATTCCTTTTTATGCAATTTCAGAGTTGGTCCCACAGTAAAAGTTGTTCATAATGATGAGTTTAATGACCCCTTTTAAGGATGCTGGTGTTTTACAAAGAACACGTATTTTTTTTCAATGTGTAGGACATAAGTTAAATTTAAAGCATACTGTAGTTTACTTTACGGGGATGACATAGTCATATTTAATGACAAAATCCCCAAAACAAAGAAATAGAAAAATAAAAGAATTTTCTAACACGATCACGTCTTTGAACACAAATATGCGGTTTTTTTTAAATCAATTACAATGTTTTTTGTACGTAAATGATACCCAAAAATACTCAAATTGGAATATATATTTGATTCAAGAATTTACATATTAATAAATGCATATTTGTACTTTATTTTCTTGTTACTTGTCCTTTTGTAAAATGATTCTGTCCGCGACAAGTCGACATGGTTACACAGTTGGGGTATGACTTATTTTTTCGATATCGACTAGTAGTGTGGTGTCACGTCAGTGGCGTGCCTAGGCCCAAATAGCAAGGCATGCCCATCATTTTTTTCAAGGTTTAGGTACTTATGAATGAAGTATTAAAAAACACAACCAAAGTAAAAAAGCACTGAAAAGTAAATAATTTGTAAAAAGCGCCATCTCTTGAAATAATGCAGAACTTTAATACCACCCAGTAAAGTTCCACTCCACTCCACTCCATCTCTCATCGATATTCTATAGGAATTATTTACTACAATTTCTTTGATAAAAATTACCTTAAATAGATATTGTTGCATTTGACCTGATTTTAAGTATGTTTGAATTATCATACTATTACTACAATGCAATGGTCAGCGTAAACATTATAGGAACATAGGTACCTTCTTTGAGATCCTATCACATACATAACTAACGAGAATTGGAAAAAGTAATAAAAGCGGCTAAATTTTTTTACATACTGAGATGCCTGTGTGGTGTCGTTTTATGGCAACTAGTCTGAATTATTATACACTTAGGTCTGAAGTATTTTCTTGTCATTCACGATAAAAATACAACACCAACAAAATAATTTGTTCAAATGAGAACAACCGACAATCCACAAATTTCTTTTTAGCAAAATTCAAAGTATTTACCTTTCTGCGATCTAATAAAACTTGCACATATTTATAAAGCGTCGTTTTAGGGGCGAACCATTTACGCCAATTGATATTCATTATTTATATGTAATGAATATTAACTTAAACAAACTTAACTATTAAACGCTTTTCAAGATTGTATTTCCACTATACACATCATACTGCACTACTATTATAACCATTACAATTTCTCTAAACAACAAAGTCAAATTATCAAAAAAGCACTCCATTCAGTATTCCGCGCAAACTAAAAATCTTGTTTATTTACATACTATTCATTCATACATTTAAACATAAACGTCACCGCACGCAACAAACATTAAAAAAAAGCAGCTAATCCAGGCTTATTTTGTCGGTACATTTCATGATTTTAGTACTCAAATGACATCTATGATTCCAATGCACTTACATTCAAGAAAAAATCCACCACATCCCTCATTTACATTCAACAAGTGCGAGCGAGAGCAATATAGCAGGCTGCGCACCGTACCTTTAACTTCGCACCGTGTAGGCAAAATGACAGTGAGTGAACCGATTGAAGGGATTGTCAAAACGTGCGATACCTACGTTCCGTGCCACGCACGGAACACTTTCCATAGATTTAAAGTTTAAACGAGATCGCGCACTCTGCATAATTGAAAAGTGGCGCGAGATTTAAAATGTCATATTATTCATATAATGATACGTAATTTATTATGACGTGATACTTTTGTTGGTTATTTTCTAGGGCATGCCAGGCTTTTCGGCTTATATGGTAGTCCCGCCCCTGTGTCACGTCACTAGTAAATTTAAATTGGTGTGGTGTCGACTTGTCGCGGACAGGAAACCAAATAAGATTGTTAAAGTTTTTTTAGTAAACGTAATCTGTCTGAGAGCAGAGTCAAAACTCAAAATATTTTTATTCATGTACTATCGCGGACAGGAACGGTGTACCATTTTGGGATCAAAATGCTTTGAACGATGCTACGCGCGTAGGGGCGAGACTAGCGCTACGTTCGGACGCCGGGTGCAAGCGATTCTAACCTTAAGAGTGGTGCACCGGCTTTGTCCACGATAGTACATTATTTTAGGAACGAATAGTTTTAATATAGTAGTCATAATTCTAATATTATTATAAGAGTGACTCTAGTTACCTACCCCTCATGGAGAAAGTGGCAAGAAACTCCATGGTTGCTCTTTAAAATAATGGCTTACAATATTTTTGAGGTGTTGTGTGAGAACAATGCGAGTCGACTAAACATAGGCAGTAGGAATAGAGCGATACTATGGGTCTTCACTGTTTAATTTCATAATAAAAAATTAAGTTTTATGTCTGTCCGGTCTTAATTTATGTATGTAACAAGTCGAATCTGGTTAATTTTGAGTTCATGTTATTAATTTGCCTCTTAGTAACAATTAGCAGACACAAATTAAATCTATAGTATAGTTAAAATCTCGCTGCAGACTTGGTCATAAATCATAATCGGAGTAGGGATGTAGTAGATGTAGTAGGGAGGGAGCAAGACCATTTTCGATAACGGAATCATTAAGGTGATCACGTAAACATACTATAGCTGATGTCGAGATCGAGAAGTTAGGCGATGAAGCCATTTCCAATGTCTCCATTGAAAATTGGCAAAAAAGTGTGGAACATGCAGAATTGCTGCAAGATGAAGACTTAAGAAAAGCACATTTATGCGAAGAGTTCATCATTCATGTGGATGATGATGACGATGACTCAGACAAAGAATTTTAATTCTTAATTTATAAATACGTTCTTTTGTTTATATATTTAATATGCTTTGTTGTAAATTTGGTAATAAAATATAAAAAATAAATGTGTTTTTATTGCTATCACCCATTTATAAATATATAAAACTATCGATATCACTCATCGACTGCAGTAATGCACAGGACTACGTGTGGGCGTGGCCTGCCCATAAGGCCCGCGAGTGGGAAAGAGAGGGAAACACTCGAATGATTTATGACCGAGTCTGCAGCGAGATTTTAACTATACTATAGTGTTATCATGTTATTAGTTTAAAACACAAAATGATATCCACTACTCAGCGATGTTTTCTCAACTGTATAAAAGATCTCAAATACCTTGTTTGATATGTGTTTGTGAAGGATTTGTAGGTCCCTGATATACTCCGTTTACAGGATTTACAGTATTCTGTAAGAAAATAATAAGAATTTTTAAACAAAAAGCATTAAATTATTAGCATAGAACAAACATTATTCTTGTATTAGGCGATGTTCGTAAGCTGCATAAGAAGCAAAAATTAATAGGTAACAAATTTCTAGAAATCTGCAGAAATTTTACAAAAAAAAATTATGTGTCAAAATGTTCGTTTTATATTTTTAAAAATTGTAAGAACATAAGTTGTTAGTGTTGGTCCTTCGAGATCTTTATTGCATTATTTATTTAATTGTACAAGATTAAACTATAAATATCTATACCGATTAAGAGTCTCCCTACATTTATCGACGCGGAATCGGCTTAAGCAGAGTGCTCAGCACAATACTCGACTTATCGCTTATACAAACGGCTCGTTTCGCCGTCAGCCGGCGTCGCGACGCGTCGTCAGAGCCGAGCCGATGCGAATGGTATTGGTAACACCCTTATTACGTAGACATAAAGGCTTTTTTGACCGATGTTAGCCGATTCCGCGTCGATAAATGTGGGGAGACCCTAACCATTTAATATTTTACATAATGTATAGAATATTTTCTTAAAGTGCGCAAATTTTAAAGAATGTTCTCTGACTGACTATGTAACCCCGAACAATAACCTGAAATAAATGTTAATTCCATGATAATTCAACCTTCCATGTAAGTACACACAGCAAAGCTATTAGGTTCGCAGCGCTAGTTAAGGAGAAAGTTTTTTTGTAAAAGTTTCCATGTGATTGCGAAAAATCGTTTAGTTTTGTATCTAGTTTAGGTTATAGGTAGGTATATAGGTTTGTCAGTTATACCTTTCCAGAAAATATGATAAAATGAAATTGTATTGATGACATCTTGAAAAAATCACAACCTTATCTAGCGCCACTGTCAACCTAATAGCTTTGCTGTATGTACCCAAACCATTCTAGTTGCTAGATTTTATGGTAATAAGATATTAAACTAATATGTGTACATATTGAATTAATATTGATTGCGTAATTAAATGCACAACATTACAGTTACAGTAACCAATGCATTGTACAGTTACATAATAAAATAAATTTGAACAAATCAAATTTTGCACATTTTTATCGACAAATAACATCCCTATTGGTTAGGTTCATGAAGAGTCACTCCTCAAAATTTGCGCACTACTAAAATATAGTTAAAACTAAAGTCTGTTTCAATAAAAATAAAAATAATCGTAATATGATTTCAGAATATGAACGCGTTTATATAAACTTTTTGTTTTTGTTGTCTCTGCCACTAACTCTCTCTTTCTAACCGCACATAATGTTTATGAGCGGTTTTCATCTCATCATATACATTTATATATACATAATATAATTTGATAATTTCGCGTCGTCAAAGTAAATTTGTCAATTATTAACAAAATGTGTTTTAGCCAGACGTAACTAATTTAACTTAAACAGAATTATCGAGATAATTACATTAACCTATGAGATTGAGATACTTTTAAACAACAATGCATCGAGCAGATCGGTAGTTATTCTAAAATCAACTTAATTTAGATACCATTGGAGTTCAGATTTGTATAAGAGGCAATAACATAAAAAATATTGAAACAGACTTTATAGTGTAGTCAATTAAATAATTAATAAATATTTTTGCTGACCTTAGCTATTTGTAGTAGTACTATGGAATGTTTTATGTTGTCCAGCATGACCTGTGAAACAAATCGTCCCATATTAAATAACAGGATTTGATTGGATAATTATCAACGATAATACCGTATAAACACAGTATAAAAAACATACAGTACGGAAACTACGTACAAACGCTCGAACACGGCACACTCACACAAACATATGCAACGAATGCGTCGACAACAACTGCGAGTACCGCGAAGTTCGCTTTGGAGTCTCGTCGCTACGCAATATTACGCATGTTTGGGTGAGTGTGCTCAGTGGTAAGTTTTGACAATTTTCCTGTAGTGTGGTCCTTTGTGCAAAAGTAAATGAATAGAACGTTTAAAAACGTTATTTAAAAAATGTGTGGCACTCGGGGATTGCCGCGGTAAAGCGTTTATTATCAACAAAGCATATCATTTTTTATCAAGGGTTTTTTTTCGTAAAAGCTATGCAATAGCTTAAAAATGGATCCACTGTAGTCAAAGTTTGACTGAATAAAAACAAAAGATTTTTTTCTCTCGAACTTTAGTTCGCATAGTAGGTAGGTATACATAGATACTTTATAAAAAATGTTTATGTATTAAACTTACATTGGAATGGTCTAATATAAGTTGTCCTTTGCTTTTGTCTAGTGGATCTGCCAGCTCCGATACCCGTGTGTTCATTTTCTGTAACAAACAATAACAACAATTTGAACCGGCGACCAGAAGGTCACAGGTTCAAATTCTGCTCTTAATAGTATTTATATTTCTACAAACATTGCATCCTTCGTTAATGCTGTGCAAAAAATGAAAAATGAATTTAGTGATATCCGTATAGCATTGAATCTAACTGCGAAATGGGACATCCTACCCACGAGTTCGTACATACGTTATCATGCTACCTAGAAATGTCTAGATCATGTAATTTCTTTTCTTTCTTTATCGTATCAATAACGTAAGAACCTGGTGTCAGAGTTTAAACCGCCCGTAGGCCTCTGACTTGGCTTTACAGACCGTTGAAAAATCTCTCAGTTGAGCCGGTTTTCTCATGATGTTTTCCCTTACTGTTTTAGCAAGTGATAATTAATTTCTTAAAAGAAATTATTCGAAAAGTCAGAGGTGATTGGGGTTCGAACCTAAAATCTTTTACATGGCAGTCAAACTGATGTTCTAGTTGTTTATTTTCATTAGTGGATTGCGCTTCTAAACGACCCTAAATTAATTATAATTATTTTACACGTTGCATAAGATTTTTTCTTTACAATTTTTTAAAATAAAAATTAGCAATATTAGCGTTATTTTATTCTAGAATGTCCAACATATCAACAGTATTATACCAGTGCTCGCGTATTTTATATACTTGCAATAAAACTTTATTGGCCATTATTTCATAAAACTAAACATAACAGTTTATAAATAGATGGGATAGCGATACTTTCGTCAGCTAGGCGTTCTAGAATGTTGGTCTAGGTAAACAAATGATAATAATAAATCAACCTGTAATTGACCCAATACAGGGAAAGGCCTCTGCTCATGCAAGACGGATCGGGAATTAATCACCATGCTAGCTCACTGCGTGTTGGCGATTTCAGAATGAACCCATACCTACGTGCTTGCAAAGCGTTCGTAGACCGTAACTAATGCCCCACCACGACATTTTATTATTATTATTATTATTTTATTAAAGACTTGAGCGCATTTGACTGGATCTCACCTGATGGGAAGTGACGATACAGTCTAAGATGGTACACACGAACTCAAGTAATGCCTATTCACTCTTGCCTTGAATACTCCTAGATTATAAGAATCGGGAAAAACTGACGCCGGCAATGAGTTCCACTCCTTCGCTGTCCGGTAATAAAAGAGGAAGCAAAACGCTTCATAAATACGCCATAAATATACATAAATAACCACGACATAAATGAACCAGTATAAAATTATACTAACTATAAAGTCTTTTGACTTCCTTATACGTACGTGATATGTGCGTTTACTAAGTCTAAAAACGGTGTAACCATATAACCGGTGTGTAAAGCCATGTCAGAGGCCAACGGGCGGTTTAAATTCTGCAACCAGGTTGTTCATCGACCACACGATAGAGAAGAAAAAATTCTTATCAGAACTCACGGAAGCCAATTCGATCATGATCTGTAGATAAGCGTCGGCTTCTGATATTCGTCGCTCCAGGTCCCCGTGGCGGTGGCGCGGCGCGGGCATACATCGGGACCAGCGCTCTCGTCTGCCGTGCCTTGATATGGTGTCTTCTAACGCGCGCACCCATCGTTCTCTTTCGGATCCATCTCTGGCCTGAAAAGATAGACACAGTTTTTTAATGCCGAAAACTTGTGAGCCATATTAAGAGCCTTATCTGCCTAAAATAAGGAAATTAAACTAAACGTGTTTGTAACTTTTACAAAGTGCCAATAAAGGTAGCAGAAACCATATTAGTGATTACGAATAGCTCAGTTAGTAGAGCGGCTTGTTTCTTTGGTCGCAGATTCAAATCCTGTTCGTAACAGATGTTTTGCCTATAAAAATTGCCATTGATGTGTTATTAAACGCAAAACTCGAGAATGGCTGGACCGATTTTGTTGATTTTTTTTTGTGTGTTTGAATCGGATGGTTTATATCCACAATTGAAGTCGCTAGGAAAATTAGTCAAGCAGGAGACTACGATACAGTTAAATATAATATGAAATCACAATAGAGTTGCCATATTAAAAGATATATAGCAGCTTTTCATCCAGCTTCAAATAAAACAACAGTTTATAAAACTGCCATCGTTTTACTTTTCGAACTGGTAGATATAAATCCTATACCTGCTTCTATGCAAACAAAAGGTATTGAAATCCGACTAAGAATTCAATAGCCTCTTGTACACTAACTAATAAATAAACAGGAGTATGTCGCATAAAAAACCCATATTATCTCTACAGACAGTCATTAAGTTGACACCTCAAAATAACCCAATGTACTGTGAATAAAATTAAAAGGTTAAGCTTATTCACTCATAAATACTCATAAAATGCAAACGTGAATTGAACAGAGGAAAATTATGACGTCTATAAAAATATAGATTTATTGACAACTGACAATAATGAGTTTGTGGAGAACGTCTATTACGAGCGGGGTTTGAACCCGTGACCTACTGGGTAAAACTTCCAGTCGCTCTGCCATTAAGTTATTCGAACAGTCAGTCATATCTGATCGGATTCTTTCGGCTGTCGTCGGGTGCAAAAGCATCAACCATTTTCAAAAATTAGAACACGGTGGCGTTGGAATGAATCTATTAGAGTAGGTGCAGAAACGGATAAGTTCGAAAGAGACGCAAGTAGTCTGTCTAGGCTGTTTATGATACTAGCTTTTGACCGCATGTTTTCAGCCACGTGGATTACAAACCAGGGTAAAAAGTATGTTTTAATAATTCAAAATCGGTTCAACGGTTTACGCATGACTGTGTGTCAGAAACGTAAAAAATATTTACACAAACTAAACGTTAATATTAGTAGGATAGTATTCGACTTCACTTGGCCCACATGAGCCAATATCCCGCGCCAAATATTGGTACAAGTGGTCCAATGAGTCTCTAGGTCATCGAACTTATTATTACCTGGAAGTGGAAAGTCTTGTGGTCTACAGTAATGGTGAAGGTGGAGTCGTCCTCATCATCGATGCCTATGACTGCAGCTCTGAGTCGCACGCAGCCGCGCCGGACACCCCGCGTCATTTTCTCCTTTGACTGAAAATAGTATAAAGAAACTTGGTTAAAGTAGGTACTATACTATATCGTTAATCTAAAATCTACATCGTTCGTGTGAAATTACTATTTGAGCTGCTAATTATCATGGCAGCTTGGACTTCTCGGACTGCATTATCAGATTTCTATCCCCTGGATTCCTAAACTTATTTTGTCTACTGCCGACTTTGAGAATAAATTATATTTTAACTCCTCCATTTTTTCTTCTGTGATGTAAAACAACTGGTGTTGGACCTTTTAGGAGGTCAATTTAACCATGAAACTGAAAAACTTGCAGAACATCAGTATGCAAAATTCGCAAAAAAAATTTGGTCTAAGATGGTACACACGAACTTAAGTAATGCCTATTCACTCTTGCCTTGAATACTCCTAGATTTTAAGAACCGGGAAAAACTGACGTCGGCAATAATTTCCACTCCTTCGCTGTCCGCATAATAAAAGAAGAAGCAAAACGCTTTATACAAAGAGCATCAACTTATCGGCAAGTTTGCATGGGAAGTGATTTTTTTCGTGTATTATGCAAGATGTTTTACAAATTATTATTCAGTTTCATGCTTAGATTGACCTCCTAAAGTCCCACACAATATTTGTTACACGTTGTATTCATGTAAAT
The DNA here is from genome assembly GCA_936450705.2 of Protodeltote pygarga. NCBI lineage: Eukaryota > Metazoa > Arthropoda > Insecta > Lepidoptera > Noctuidae > Protodeltote > Protodeltote pygarga. The sequence goes on along the minus strand of OW388265.2, from coordinate 11,789,075 downwards.
TCATCTTATTCTTAACATAATACATTAAACATTATTTAAAAATTATATTTGAGTGAACAAAGGCATACCTATTTAGCATACTGTAATGAGTTTCCTTGATTAAGGTTCAAATTCCTTTCCAGTGTCGAGTGTCATACTGTGCAGTGGTGTTTACTATGGATAGCATTCGAAGAGCTTACAATGTCGTGTTTTATGAAAGAGCAGGTAAACAAATGCATTAATTGTAATTTAGTATTAAAAAATTAAGAAAAATATTGCCTCTAGTATGTCACTATTTACCATCTGAGATGAAGAGAATTTCGATATAACTATGTACCTAAATAATTAGCTCGCAGTAGCTCGGGTAAGGTTACGAATAGCTCAGTGGCAGAGCGACTGAGGGCTTCAACTATTTGGTTGCAGTATTCGATTTTTTCTACAAAAATTTTGCAATAATGCATAATAGTAAAAATCTCAAATTTCATTTAAAAAAGCTGCGCTCATTTTGACATATTAAAGCTGACTCATTGAGAGCTGAGCTCACTGAAAAACTAGAACTTAATATTATTGTAAATAATCTCTTACGATTTCCGCGGGCTAAAATATATAGGTATATACGTATAAAACGACTATTTTGAACATCCTGCGATTCTCTTCCCTCTCTTATCGTATGGTTGATGAATAACCTGGTGTCAGAGTCTAAACGCCTGTAGGCCTCTGACATAGCTTTACACACCATTAAAAAATCTCTCAGGTTTGCTGGTTTCATCACGATGTTTTCCCTCACCGTTTTGCAACTGATAATTAATTTATAATACGCACATAACTTACGAAAAGTCAAGAGACCTTTGACTTGTCAGTCGACGGTCATACCACGAAGCAAATACTAAGAGGAGATGGCATAAGGGAATTTTGCAACGATAAAATGCGTGACAGTTTGCGGGGTGAGGGGGACGTTACACTCCGCTAACTCCACCCACCAACACCCACGCACCTAGCGGTATTTAGCTAAACTATCTCGTATAAAAAATGTCAAAACTGCATAATGTTTTTGCTATTTGCCGCTAGTGTCACTAGTGTGTCTAGCATAGGTTACGAACTCCAGGCCGTAATTAGAATTGTGTAAGCCTACAGCAAAATTATAGTAAAATAGTAATATTTACAAATAATAGTACCTGCAACATGGTAAATAGAAGTCAAATTGAACGGTAACAACGTCAACGTAATAAATGAAATCATTTATTTTTACACGCATTAGCGATAGATGTCGCTTTTACAAGTTTTTCATGTTTTTAAATACAAATTAAAACCATAATTACGATATTTTTCTTAACTAAAGAAGGTTTATATTATTACAAAATCTATTTTAATACGTTAATAGGTAAAGATTTAAATCATATTTATGTATTTTTCAGCTATTTGTCTCCATATATTAAAGCCACCTTTTGTCGGGTGGAAAAACTAAAATCAACAGAAAACTAGTGAAAAAATTCGAGAAATGTTCTAGAAGTCTATTCATAAATTACGTTTAAAAATACAAGTATCTATGAAATGAGATGACATTCTTTGTATCAGGACGTCTATCCGTGTAATTCTTACAGTCTAATACACAACACTTCATGTTTTTCTTTCTTTAACTTAAGAAAACGATAAATGTTTATGAGAACTTTGGTTAGTGACGCTAGTAGTACTCGTAGAACGACTGCAGTTCGATTGATAAGCCACACCCACTACCTGGGGGCGGGTTGTGCGCCAATGTAGTATGGTTGGTATCAGTGCACCGATGCTTATGCCATCTCCTCTTAGTATTTGCTTCGTGGTCATACCACTAGGCTACCAGTGCTATATATACTGCGATTATGAATACAAAGTAAGCGAAAGTAATTAAAACTCGACATATTCATAAAAGAGTAAATAAAGCCTATACTGGTCTTTACATACAAATTACAAGTGCTTTTTAAAATGACTTGTCCATGATGATTGATACTTTCCATAATAAATATACACAACTTTTCGCGTCATTATTATCAAGCAATAAAGCGCGGACGCTCAGAAAACACGACATTCTTATGGGGAAATCTGTCATTGCGCCGAATGGCTCGACATTTTACAAATGTCAGACTTGTAAACGGTTTTAAATGACTACCAAAACTGCTGACCTTCTTTAATATAGCGTGATTATATGGTGTTTAAATATATTACACGCATTGTGACGTGTAAAAATTTTACGGGCGCATAATGGCAGTTGGCCTGTCCTCTGTGCACAAAATCAGTACCGACTACAATCAATATGAATACACCTTTGCTTCATAAGTTAGATTTTGCACTGAGAGAGCTTAAGCTGCTTCTATTCTTAGGCCGGAAACCACGGCACAAGACACGGGTTATCAAATGTAATACAAAAATTGGACTTTCTATCGCTGAACTGATTTTTTTTAAATTTCGGATACTCGTAGAACAAATGTTTTCGTTACACTTAGTATAGCGCCTATGTTACACAAGGATAGTGTTCCTTACTATTAGTGAAATGCTTTTTGAATCGTTACACTTTGAATAGAGTGAACCTTCTCTTCTATTATTGCTAAAACTTCCAGCCTACCATGTAAGACAAAATTAATTAAAAATTGTGATCAAATTATTAAAATATACATTAAAATTATGAAATTCCTAGCGCTAAATCAACCCAGTGTCTCTGGAAGGGACAGTCAACCCGAGACGCAATTGTTTTTAGAAAGCTGTTGCCGCTGCTTCGTAGACGCTGCAGTAAGGACGCTGATCTTTTACGCATTATAGCGGGAAATCCATCAGTGCGCGTCTCGGCAAACATACCAGAGGCACTACAACGCCACGATAGCCCCAACAGCTTCCTAAAGACATTATTATACTGGACGCGCAGGGCTCCGTAGGCACGCTGAGTGTATTTAACCTTGTAAATTATTCACGATTTTAAGAGTAAACCAAAGTTAACGTAACATGTGTCGTCGACTCGTCTTAAGCTGGTGTAATCAGGAAACCATGTGTAATCATGTTTGTACTGCTTTTACTTAAGATTCCGGCCACGATAGAAGACGTGCTATACGTATCTACGATTATCTAGCCAAAATCAAAATATTTTTATATATGTAGACCATGTCGTAATTCTAATATTATTGTTAGAGTTACCAGTACCAAGCAGCCTACCCTTCATGGAGAAGAATCTGACAAGAAACTCCATGGTTGCTCTTTTAGTCACAAAATAATGTTATAACTATAAGTCATTATGAACTTAAGACTGACTCGCAAGACTCGATCGTCCAGGATAATTATAGAATGTATTTATGTCTGCAAATTCAAATGAAGTATGAACCCAACGCAGCTGTGGATCATTATTTGCATCGATACGTTTGACATCGATAAAATGTAAGTGAATAGTGCACGTAACCAGGAGCAGATGTTCGACGATGTTAGACGAAGTGCAAGCTACGGACCACCGCGAATACTCTCACAGTTTAAAAACCAGTTTCTATTGGTTTGATGTATGAGGTTCTGCAAGAGCCTAATTAGATTGTCAATTGTTTTTTAAACAATATCAGAATTTTGCAATATTTCTAATTTTAAATAACTCTATTCAATTGTTAGTGGCTTGTTTGTTCTACTACAAAGTAGGTGCAAGAAGTTCATCATAACAAACAATGTCATTTGAAATCGAACTGCATAGCATTGTTCTCTTCGCAATTTGAGTTTGAGGCGAAATGTAATATTCCCGGAGACGACTTAAATCTAAATCGCTTTCCACGAACCTACACAAGACCTAAATCGCTTCCAATTTAAACCGCGGTTGTGGTTTGCAGAATCGGATGTAGTGTATAGTAATTTGCACCTCTAGATTATGGCTTTGCATAATTTATAATGTTAGGAATCCTGGAATTCTGTGAAATTTATGAACCACATGAAACATTATGCGGGTTACCGGAGACAATTAATTTATCAACACAGCAGTTGCCATATCAGCCAGTTTCTAGCATTCCGGTGATCGCTCTTCTGCGTCCTTCTTCGTTTTTTCTACAGTGATGATCATCGTGACCTCATACAAACGCCTTCTTTAACGTGTAAGCATCTTGCTGGTGTTCTGTCTTGAGCGCATTTCTCTTCCATCCAATTTAGTGTAGTATCTTCAAAGTCTAATTTACTTTTCCAACCTAAACCTTATAGGTGACCGCATAATATGGCTTCAAAACCTACTGCGTCCACGCGGTCAAAACGAAACTAAGACACCATGTTTCTAGGTCCTTTCAATCACGAGCCATCAGATCATTGACGCCCGATCAGACCCCCAACAAAGCGAATGCCGGACATTATATCATTAAAATCCTTTCACCTAAGTAACAGACTTGCAAAATCATGATGAATATGATTTAATACGTCTTTGTTAAGCCTGATGCAACGATAACGGATGCTGAGATTAAATTATGCCGATACAAATAGTAACAAGAGTAAATCGTGCATCCTCGTATTAATGCGACAGGGTTCTGTGAGGTGTTGAAAAAACAGATTTGTATAATAGATTACAAGATTGTTAGCAAGAAATCTTTCTACAAACATCTCGAACTTTAGTGTTCGCATAAATCTTTTATTAAAAATACTAGAATAGAAAAAATATTTAATAGATGTAAGACGTAGGTAATACTAACAGTTCAAAATGAAAAGAAGTACCTAAGGAAAGGCAAATTACTGTAACACTTGCTTGTTTGCTGACAAGCAATAACACGACATATTCTGGGTGGTGAACAGCAACACTGAATTAATTAATACGCTAATTTCAATTAGATAAAATTTGGACCTACGAACGGCAATAATAAATAGACATCCTATTTCCTAAATATGAGCAGGGTTAAGACGTATTCAGCGAGCTGTACCCTAAATGACAGTAACCCTAGCAGGCAGAAGTCTTCTCTTGACCAAATATAATTCAGAAATTAACTCTGTGACCGTTGCTGTCCTACATACTCGTATAGCTTTGCGTCTTACTCCTTGCTGTAAATTTATTCATTTAGTGACCGATCGGACCTTTTACGACTCAGCAGTATCAGAAAAAATTACAAAAACAACAGCAAAGAATTTTTTTATGTCACAAAAATTAACTTGACGGAACCCTCAACATTACTTAGCACTTGATACAGTTAGGTTGCAATTTGTGGTATTACGAAATCTGGGTCACCGAATATAGTAGTCATATTCTGTTAAAAAGTGCATTACTTTTGTTATTACTGATGTTTTTCGGAGATTAAATCTCGTAGCTTCTTCCTCCGTGATAAATTATATCACATAAATTACTCGTTTTTGCAATAAAATATCTAGTTGATTAAATTAGTGTTTGTTTGCTATATTATTTGCTGTGGCCGAAATAAGATTTCCTCCTCAAATTGAATTAGAATTACTCATCAAAAAAAGTTAGTTTAAACTAGATAAAAGTTCAATCGTGATAGGACAGCAGATTGGATAACTTTTAGTTTCGATAAAATAGCCTCTAATTAGATACACTGTCAGTAAACTGTTTCCAATTGTGTACCTATGACACTGAGGGCAGACAATGTGTAATTGAAATGCATTAGCCTCGATATGCTTTTTCCGATAATGACTAACATTATGTAAAAATCACGGGTAGATAAGGTATCGAAATCGGCAGTGACTCAGTTGTTTACGTTTAACAAATTAAGTGATCGTTACCCATCGTTCTATCTTTGTCTTTCGCTACACAAAAGAAAAAGCTCGAACTTGTCTGAATCGTTTTAGTTGTCAAAATTTGCATAAGCGTATGGTTTCCTATAATTTTAATTGGCTGCATACAACGACACGTCGCGTACACAGCGTCACTTTACGATGTTTGCTATAGTCGGTGACGTTATTACCTAAAAAAAAGTCAGTAAATGTCGATCGCTATGTTTGCGCTGACGATAAACGTCACCAATAGCGTTTTATAGGAGACCGAAGCCTCGAATATCGCTGTTTATAAAGTTTGATCAATGCAACAATGCTAAACAAGGCAATAAAGGAGGTTTGGCTAAAATGGACCTTTTAACCTAAATTAAGTAAGTATAATATTAATAACTCCCAGTATTTAGATTTAATTCGTATTACTTATCATTTTACTTAGAGTATATAAGAAAAAATAGAGCAACCCTATAGAAGTATGAACCGTGAGCACGGGTATGAACAACGCGGCCGCGACACGAGCTCCGTTTGCGATCATACCTCGATCGACTGCGGCTCAATTAGGCTCCACGAGCGAAAAAGTTACATTTTAGCTTATAACATGGTTAACTGCTGAGTAAAATTTTGAAAAACGTCTAGAAAACTTAATTTGAAAAAATGACATTTTAACATTTCTATGGCGAGACCTGCTTTCGCTCCGCACAAGGCAATGTGGTTGACGTTATCACTCTATATTTTCTTGAATACTCTATGTCATTTTAATAAAAGACAATAAGTAAACAATATCTTTTTGTTGAATGACTCCTTTGTTGAGGGCTGTCAGATACACAAAACACAAGTAATAAACTGTGCCACCGTTTTATCTATTCAGTTGACAGCGTCGCTAGTGGAGAGTAAAGTATTGTCATAATAACAAAAATATTAAATTTAAATTTTATCCACTAGAACAAGTAAATTGATTAACGGCGAATTTAGAGCCCATACGCACTAGCAGTCAATCGCGCGGTTAACCGCTTTTTTGTTTTAGTACGCAACCGAGACAATATGAGCAATACGAGGTAGCAATATTTATGGTAGGTAAGTCATTCCTATAATCCTCCTACCTTAACCTCCTCTTCCCTTCCACAATCTCGGATAGGGTCGCGGTCGGCAACGTGCTAGTGGTATCCTTGGCGTTGCAAGCGCCTATATAGAACCGTTAGTGTTTATGTAACAGATCGGCTCGCCTTTTAGCTACGTAAGTGGTATAAATAAAAATAATATAATTAAATCCTGCTAGTCGTTTAATTATATGCACAATGATATCGTTCTTTTAATAACAATTTAAGTTTTTCAGTAATTTCCCACGAGGTCAGTAGGCGTGTATAATAATATTTTTTCTTGCTTCCTGTCACCAGCACACGAAGATTCATTTTTTTGTTTCTCAGGCTCCAAGTAATAACATAATGGAACATTCATCCAAATTAAGTAGTTTGATGATATTTATCTTCCGTATGTTACTTCCTGTTTTATTTGCCTTACAGAGCAAAAAAATAAACAGCTTATTACTTTTTTTTTGTACTATTACGGTGGTAAACAAGCGTACAGCCTCGTGGCTGTTATATATAACGTGTGACAACGAGGTATCATGTACTCGGGGGTATCGTGCAAGTGACATCCCTGCCGTTGCAAACGCCTTGCTGTTTATATCTATGTTATACAACGTGTAACATAAATAGTGTGTGACCATTAAGGAGCTAAATATATATATAAAACTGATCAACTTTTGGAACACCAGTTTACATAACATGCGAAAAAAATGCCACATCCCAAATTTACTTACAAACTAACCGGATTAGCTGCCCACTTAGTATGAGGATTCAAAAATTTGCAAATCGCAAACTGTTGCTGTAAAAGTTGTTCAGTTTCAAGAGTAGATGCAGCTCCTTAAGGGTCCTACACTATTTATGTTACACGTTGTACCTACCTATAACATAAATATAAACAGCCGCACTTAGTACCTATAAGGAATGAAACATTTTATTTTGCGATTTTCGCAAACTGTTGTTCTAAAAGTTGTTCAATTTCATGGGTAGATGGAGCTCTTTAAGGGTCCTACACTATTTATGTTACACGTTGTACCTACCTATAACATAAATATAAACAGCTATAGGCGTTTACAACGCCATTGATGTCACTTGCACGATACCCCCGAGCACAATAGAGACACTTGTTGGAATATGTAAACACTGACAATTATTTATTTATTTGTTTGTCTCATTTTGTATTGGACATGTATAATAGGTAACTGTGGCTAACTTCCGGTTCCTCTCTCGGTTAATGATTTATGTTGTGTCTTGATTTGTGGTGTAAGCCAGTGTATGCGAATAAAAACTTAATCTACCTAAATCTCATTTTATGTGTTGATTAGAGACCTATAACCAACAACACTAAATTAAAATTATTCCTTTCAGACCAGCGCGTCAAAGACTGGCTGTTCATGACGTCACCGATACCACTAGTAGCTATAATAGCTACATACCTTTTCATTATTAAGCTGGTCCTGCCAGTATACATGAGGAACAAGAGGCCGTATGAACTGAGGAGCATCATCAAGTGGTATAACGTGGTGCAGATTGTGGCTAATGCTGTAGCCACGTGGGGGGTGAGTATTTTTTTAGCAAACCTAGTTTCGAGACGAAACCACAGCAGATCGAGTGCAGGACTCGATTTGAATGACGAAGCTTCGATTGACGGATCGCACGTTTGTTCCTATTTTTCCATTTGTTTAATCACCTTTCACACGATTGTTCTTTTTTATGGATTTGTACAATTAAACAGTAGTATCACATATTGATTTTTAATACACGTTACTGCCATGTAATGTCTTAGAATAATAAGAGAAAAACAAAAAGACAGGTCTCCTCAAGACGCCGTAGAAAGGGAACGTGAGTCTGTGCTGCGATCTAAATAGATTTCAAAAAACAATTTTCGTCCTAGTTACTTCATCATCATTTTCCTGCCTTTGTCCTAATTTTATTTAGGGTCGGCGCAATAGGTTTAATTCTTCCATTAATCTCTATTAGCCGTCATGTTACTGCTTACTCCCTTTCTATCCATGTCGTGTTTGATACAATCCATCCATCTCATCGTCCTGGTTACTTATACTTCCAAAAATATATTTTATTGTGGGTAGTCTACAGAATTAGTGTAGAACGTATTAGCGTTTACGTTCTAAAGACCAGTAACTGCAACTATTCCGTAGGATGTATAATTCAAACTCCAGATCACAGTCTTACTTTTATTATAATTTCACAATCCCGAATATCACAATCACATGTATTTTCAGACACACTTATTTTGCACCAGTATACACTTATACAGAGAACCACACTAATTGACTTTTCTTCAACATCTAATGTCATTCTACCCGCATTCAATATAATATCGACTGTCACTTTAATTATTATTTAAAACAGTCAGTCGGAAGTCAATATAGAGTCAATTAACGTAATAATCTGGGAAACACGCCAACATTAGGTAGTTACATGTTATCAGTGTTTTAGGTACAGAATTGGAATAAATTAGCACTGATTTTCTACGCACACTCTCTCTAATAACAAGAATTAATCAGAGAAATCTCACGAATGATTTTAAAAGCAACAACATTTACTATTCCCTCTTGAGATGGGGCAGCAATCCAATCACAATAATCACTGAGCACTTAGCTTGATTAATTATCATAAAGTACTGTATTACCATCGGGGTTATGCTTGAAATTAAACTTAGGTTTACTGAACTCCCAAGATTGGAAAATATATTGGAAAATCCGCTTTGTAGTCTAAATTAATATAATATAGAAAATATTTGATCTTTTGTATATGTGTATGTAATGAATAAACTTTTCTCATATGATAGAGAACTCTTTAATATATTTCCGTCGCTTTATATTTATTAACTTGTCAAATCCTTACGTTTCGAGTGCTTTGCAGCTCTTGTGGTCGTGGGCAGACTGAGGTGTCAAGCATCTGAACAGTTATTTAAAATTATTTTTGATCTACCTTCAACTTTGTTTAGTATTTATGCCCATAAATAAGGTTGACGAAAGTTTGAGACAATATTCTTTTATCGTACCTTGGGGTCAGAAGAACCTCAAGAAGTGCAAAATTATAACAATTAAAAATTAATTACACAGCTTTTATGACAGCTCAGGCGATTAAACTGGATTAACATTGGCACAATATGTAAGGGAAACCATCGTGAGGACTTCATGTTTTCGATCGATAACTGAGTCATCAATCAACAAGACTTGACAGTATGCTGTCTATTTTGTCAATCGCAAGCGTCGATCGGGCTCTACTTAGTTAAGCTTAACTTACTTGGTTAGAACTCAATCCATATAATGGATATAAATTATTACGATCATGTCACGATAACAGACTAAAGGGTTGGGAATTGTGGAACATTGAGACGACTTTCTCGTGACTCATAAGGCTCTTAAAAGAAAATGACCTACTATTAAAATGACCCATTTAGCAACATGTTAATTAAACTATGGGTCAAAACACACACAATTCGACGTCATAATATCGTGTGTATATATTGTAAGCCCTGACGTCACATTTGTAAAATACAGCCACTGTCACAGACAATTTATCAAAGCTCACAACAGCCTTTTTCTAATGAAAGATTATTTATTTATCTACATTTCTAGTACTGGCATTTGAATTAAATATTCTTCAAATTAATTTAATTAACCTATGTGACGTCACACTTGTGTGCCAAGTTCCAGTTACAAAGTTTCTACTTGATAACAATTTCATAAATTCGGATTATGTTATTGCATTATAGAGTCGTGATAGCCTAGTGGTGGTGACCGTTGACTGGCAAGTCAGAGGTCTCGGGTTCGAACCCAAGGCGCGCATCTATGACTTTTCGTGAGTTATGTGCGTTTTATAAATTAATTATCACTCTCCGTCCCTCGGATAGCACGTTAAGCTGTTGGCCCCGGCTGTCAATTGTAGATCTTTGACAGTCGTTACGGGTAGTCAGAAACCCGAAAGTCTGACAACCAGTCTTGCCAAGGGGTATCGTGTAACCCAGTGTCTGGGTTGTGGAGGTCTGATAGGCAGTCGCTCCATGTAAAACACTGGTATTTAGCTGCATCCGGTAAGACTGGAAGCCGACCCCAACATAGTTGGGAAAAGGCTAGGCAGATGATGATTATTGCATTATATGCTGTCACTGCTGTCAGCAAGCACAAAGTTACATAAATTACACACATTAAGTGTGACAGTGACAGCGGATGCCCTGCCTCGGACACGTTACATGCAGTCGGGTGCAGGTCACGCAGTGTCAATTTGATCAATTCCATACCGCCCGGTGGGGGTAGGGTGTGCATAAATACTCATTTGGATACGAGACGGACACTTCAGGAACGTCTATTTACTTTAGTATTAAATGTATTTTGAAAGTTCATTTTACGCTTAGTGTCGCAGGACAAAATATTTGTTTGTTATAATTATTATAAAATCAATGTAACTAACTTGGGAGTTAAAAAATTGAAAAATTTCAGCATATTATACATTACTTCCAAACCTCTTTGGTAAACAGCCATATTGTTATGTTTAATGTTTGTTTTTCATTGTTTGCTTTTATCGAGGGATGAGGGTCCATTGTTGTCGGTCAGTGTTAAATTTTCGATATTATTTTTTTCTCCACGCCTGGGGTTAAATAAAACGTCAATGTAAAAGACAGACACGCGTCCCAATGGTTCAGTATCACCGTTAAGGTTTTCCCTTTTTTAGAATTTGTCATAAAAGCGACCATAGTAATACAGACCACAGTAATATCCTCCTGACTGAATTTCGGTCACAGCGGCCAATCTCAACGGAGATTAGCCAGCTACGCCAGAGACCACAGTAATCTGTATAAAAAAATGGCTAGGTACTTATTGTAGTTAACAAGATATAGCCTATGACAGACACTGGCTGAGACCGCCAGCACCCTGGGCAGGATGCCTAAAGGCAATTTAGCATGATAGCTACTTACTTCAAAAATAAATAAGCAACCCTAATTGAATGGTGAGATTGATCTCGATAAAGTCTATGATTTTAAATTCATTCATTAATTTTTCCTGCGTCCCGATTTCTCCGTCTCTGTCCCGCTTTTTTTCATTTTATTTTCTGATATATGGAAAAACGCATCTAGCAACACTACCCTACCCTATATTCAAAGTAGTGTTCTTTTTAAGTGACGATTAACTACAAAACAATTTATTTAGTAGGTATAGTAAATTGACAGCGAAAAATTTTACACGTGTCGATGCGCGCTTTAGCGTCTCATCAGTTTAAAGTCTCGCCAAAATCCTGCATTTAATACGCAACTCATACGCACATTAGCGAGTTGGTAGTACAATCACAGAGAAATGATTGATGTGATTGTATGGTACAATACTATTACGAGACGTTTATTATATGCAATAACATGTTTATTCCATTTCAGTTTATTTCTGATCATAATTTATAATAATGTGACTGCTTAGCTGATTTAGTCGTCGCAAGCGCATACGATCATGAGGTTTTATTGATACAGATGTTTTTTTTATAATAGGCTTACGTTTGGGCTATTCTACTTTAGAAATATAGCCCGTAGAAACACGATATACGTGCAAGAAGCTACAACAGCTAGTAATTTACTTAATAAATTGACGTGATTATTGGCGTACCTAGCGGTTGGACCAATCGCCTTCTGCGCTTGGTGTACCAATCGCCTTCTGCGCTTGGTGTAGCAGGTTCGATTCCCGTACGGGACAGAGATTTGTAAGATTTACAGATATTGGTTAGGTCTGGGTGCTAAACCTAGTGCATTGTGAAGTTATTAAAAAAGTTAAAGCACGCGGATAGTTGGGAATGGAAACTCGCGGTTAACTATTACCTAATTTTTGTTTGCTGTTTCTAAAACTTTGTAAACAAACTAATACAACTACATTTGTTTATTTTAGACACTTCTTAGGTCTAAGATTACGCGTATAAATTCTAAAAACAATATTACTTACTCAATTTACATTAAGTATAATTTTTTCTTGCGATTATCAAACAAACAAAAGTTTTATAATCATTTTGAAAGACATTAACGTACCTATGTGTCGTAAACTTTCAAGTTAGAAGTGTTGTAGAAAGAAATAATCGATTACGAGTAGGATTTGAACTCGCGGCCTACTACTGATTATAGCCACTAGTCGCTCTGCCTTATAGCCATTTGTAATCCTACCCTTGCTATCAAAACTCCGTCTGGAAAGGTCATATGTGAAAGAAAATTTAGATAACATGAGAAGGATACATATTGCTGAGAAATCAAAAAAATTGAATCACAAAAGTTAAGACGGTAATCAGAGAAGCATAGAGGAACTAGATGCAAATAATAATTGAAAATCAAATTGATAATAATAGAAAAAAAAAATTAAAATCAAATTGCTGTAAATTTTAAAAAATTAGTTGTAAGTTTTCCTAAAATAATAAAATAAATAAATAATGATAAAGCAAGACCGTAAAATTCGGAGCTTTGGTGTCTGGGTGTTTCGAGTCCTACATAAATATTTGCAACGTGGCGTTTCTTTATTTATTTTATTTATAGACTTACGCCTGTATTCCCCAGAGGGGGTAGGCAGAGGTGTGCAGTACACCCACGTTTCGCCGGCTATGTAATAAGTCCCATGTAATAGGGGGCGAGCCTATTGCCATTAACCGGGCACGATTCCAGACTCCGTGCTGCTACTGAGAATTTCCTAATGGAAAAACCCAATAACACTTTGCCCGACCCGGGGATCGAACCCAGGACCTCGTGCTCAGCAGTCGCGCTTGCTACCACTAGACCAACGTGGCGTTTCATAGATAAATATTGGCAAAGCCACGGTGCACGTTCCAAATACCGCTGCTCCAAATTCTCGGCCTAAACCTTCATGTTCAACATCTCAAGAGTGCACAAAAAATTAGTTACTTTCTTCACCTATCACTAATATAAAACATACAATTAATCGCACTTATTGCCCGTAGAATTTAACATAGCGTGACCATTTAGAAATTTCAACGGAATTAACTTAAAATCCTATGAGTAACAACTTATGAAACGAAACGTGTTATAGACTGGCCCCACCCGTACTTTCATCCAATGAATGTTGGAGCCACAAAGAGAGCTACTATCACTTTAATTAGTACTTTGAAACCACTTCAAACACTTTTCAATTTACTCCAACATGATTGATATCGCGCAGTATTTACTGATCTCTCAGCAACACTTGAACGAAGAACTAATTACTTAGTCCCTTCTTCATCCATTCGTCGTTAGGGTCTCCCCACATTTATCGATGCGGAATCGGCTAACACCGGTCAAAAAAGCCTTTATGTCTAAGTAATAAGGGTGTTACTAATACCATTCGCATCGGCTCGGCTCGGACAACGCGTCGCGACACCCCGGCCGACGGCGAAACGAGCGATAAGTCGAGCAGTGTGGTGATACGCACTCGGCTTAAGCCGATTCCGCGTCGAAAAATGTAGGGAGACCCTTACTGTCCGTAAGTCGTGATAGCCTAATGGTATGATCGTTGACTGGCAAGTCAAAGGTCTCTCTCTCACTTTTCGTAAGTTATGTGCGTATTATAAATTAATTATCACTTACTCTGTGCATCGGAAAGCAGTAAAGCAAGCCTCTTTATCACATCAAGAACTTGGCTTGGAACCGACTCCAAAACGTCTTAAAGTTATTTCAAGCTTTTTAGTTCCTTTTGAAGTCGGTTTTTTTAAATTATTTTTGCTAAAGAGAAACGTAATTTGGTTTGCTCCTTTAGGTTTCGCTAACCATCTATAAAAAGTAAAATGTATAATTTAACACAAATTCAAGTTTCTAACTATTTGCCTTACTACTTACTAGTCAAAGGAAAGGAAGCTACAGCAATAAATTAAACTAACGTACCTACAATAACAATATGAAGCCATTGTCCGCTATCGAACGAACCACTATCTTATACAAATACTTGGCATGTTTACCGAGCCAATAGACAAGGTAGTTTAAATTGCTGCCTCGCATAGAGCCCGATTGGCTGACAAAAGATTTGAATTGTGCTTTTTTAAGTCTGTATGAAAATTTAAATTTAAAACAATAACAAAAAAAAATGTAACCGATTTCGAAATGCTAAAAAATATAAAATTGAAAAAAAAATCTGATCATCCTGTACGAACTTAAGCGTTGACTTGAGAATTTTCTCCTTTATGGAAATACCGTCTACAACCAAAAAGGAGGAGGTAGGGTATTCTACTCTTCCTTAGACCTGCGCATGAGTAAGTAGTACACACGGCATATTAACAAGCTATACATTTCTAGTTTGAACTGACCACGCTTTGTATAGGCTTTTCATACAACAAGAGGTCAGCTTATACTGTAAATAAATGTAGAACTTGATGATGCCGTGTGTATACCATTTCTTTCAGACCCATTCATAATATGTAGGTAATACTATGAATATTTAATACGATGAACAGCACTGATAGCCTAGTGGTATGACCGTCAGAGGTCTCGAGTTCGATTCCAAGGCGCACACCTCTGACTTTTCGTAAGTTATGTGCGTATTATAAATTAATTATCAGTTGCTAAAACGGTGAAGGAAAACATCGTGATGAAACCAGCACACCTGAGAGATTTTTCAATGGTGTGTAAAGCCATGTCAGAGGCCTACGGGCGGTTTAAACTCTGACACCAGGTTGTTCATCAACCACACTATAAGAAGATTTAATACTCTGTGGTACTAAGTTTCCGATCACCTAATTAAATAACCAACGCCTATTTTAACGTTTGAGCAATTGAAAATCATACTTAAGTTGTTTCTTTATTTCAACTAAGACATATTTTTTCCGACTAATTAACTCGGGCGATGGCAATCTAAAGAATTTTAATAAGAAAACCATGTAGTTAGTTTAATATAATTCCAATATATGAAAGAATCCATACCAAAACTATTTTAGTTTTACAAGCCCGGAGGCAAGTACCGTGTGGCACGAACTAATGAGGAACTTTGAACTAATTACATACGGGTCGCGGAAGGGGGGATAACGGGGGACTAGAGTAATAGTTAGCGGATCTTTCCGTCTTAATCTTTCTTTAAGATTTTCCGGGTCATTGTAGCAATAGGCGAGTATATTATCGTAATTTCGGGAGTTTTATGGTGGCAGGATTTTGATATAAGCCCACCCTCCTTTTTCCGATGATAAAATAACTTACATCTACCTACACCATAACCTGTAGCCAATATAACTTTGCCCTTGCGACGATAGCTAAGAGCGTACAGTTTTGCAAAAAAAAGTCTGGAAAAATTTGGGGCGCCACTGGACTTCTTATACTATAATTCAGAATTACAGTTTGGTATTTGGTACTTACATATTTCTATGACGAATTTGTTCTCATCAAATATAATCAAATAAATCACTTTTAAAGTTTAAGTTATTTTAGTACTCACAAACTTAGTTTTTAAGATTTTTATTTTTAGTTTCAGCTCTCATCGCTTTACAATTTTTTGCCAAGCTGTAGTACCTCGTGTCTCTGTAGCTCGATATTGTTAATGCTTACTTGCGTCCCTCTCATTTGTCACTCAGTGGAAATGCTAACTTCAGAAAGGTTGTCAAAGAAAAATAACTAAGTTTGTTTTGGAATATAATTAGAAGAAAGCAGAATGTCCTTATTTGATTTGCTTTATTAAATCTGTGCTCATTAGCGTCAAAGAAACTCGTGGACAAAACAGGGGATAGAAAAAAACATGATTGTAGGTATAAAACAACATAATTGGCTTTGTTAACTTAAAAACACGTCTTTCTAACTTGACGTCTCAATTAAAGAAGTGTCTGAGCAAAACAATCTGATTATCACAGAACACAGAAAAGTCCTATTTGTCATCGGCGTTGGACGATATGCATAATTTCTAAGTTATCATTTTAAAAACGAAGATTTTTAAAAACAATATTTCATTTATATATTATATTCCTTGACCCTTTATAGCTCTTAATAACAAATAACTTAATACAAACTAAGTTATTTTATAAACATACATTAATAAATAATAGTAGTTGTGGTGTTGTCTAAAGAGATTACATTTAAAAGTTGAAATGCCCTAACTTCTCTTTATGATATAAAAATATTGATCCATACATAAACTTAAAATTGATTCAATTAAATATTACCTTCTAGGTAATATTTAATTGAATCAATTTTTTAGCTTATTCTTAATAGTTTTCCATAAATAACATATATTTGGGTATTAAGGTGAGCTCTCGGCTAAATATCCACTTCACACGTGCTCTTTGGAAGGCCGGTAACTCTCACCACTTGGCTGTTTCTGGCAGCGATATATTTTGCGCAAATTAATCTCAAAGAGACTTAGTCAAGTAGGGTTCGCGCTAACATTGACTCAGTGGAGACCCTCATTAAAGAACCCGCACTTCATGTGTTTAATGTACACGCATTAATCATTCAAGGCGACCCAAACTTCACTAAGACATTATATACATCGGAGGAAGCCGTGTTGCTATGAGTAGACCGTTTGTGAGTAAAAACTACTTTAAAAGACTAATCTAACTTGGTACTAATAGGCTAAGGTCACATCAAGTTGTAATGCCATCTTCTGAACAACAGCTAAATCTTTATGAAACATAAAGACAAAATGTGGTTAAGCCACGCTGAATCTTATCCCAGAAATGCTTCCGTATCACGTATAAAAGAGACAGAAAAGCATCATGATAAGCGTAGGAAAAAGATAGCATATAATTATATATTTTGGTTTACATTTTAGATGTAGACATCAGAATCGAGCCAATAGTCCCAAAGGATAAGGCAATGTTCTTAAAAGTTTCTCCTTTCAGATAATGACGTCAGGCTGGACATCAACATATCACTTCGGGTGCATGCTTCCTGACTACTCTATGAATCCTGAAGCACTGAGGATGCTTCGTTTTCTCTGGTGGACGGTAGTCTTAAAGCTTCTGGAGTTGCTTGAGACAGCATTCTTTATACTAAGGAAGAAGGAGCGACAGGCTTCCTTCTTGCATGTCTACCACCACTGCAGTTCTTTGGTCATTGTGTGGTCTGGATTGAAGTATGTTGGAGGTAAGGGAATTATTTATTTATAGGCTAATTTATTATCCAAAGTCTATACGTAATTATGGGCTGCATCACCCGCGCCATGTTGGTAAAGTTATGACTATTTCACGCTCATGTTCTTCCATAAATAGGTGATCGATATTATTCTTGATGATATCATCGCCTCTTGGAATCCGTAAGTTATTAACTGTGACTATAGGACATAGTTTAAAACATTTCTTTCTACCAGCTAGATTTCTAATTAAGTCTTCACTAACAAGACTCTTATAGATATTTTTCAAAACAACCCTAAGTACCCTGTACTCAGCGATAAGCCGACCTAATTAAAACAAATCATAGGTATTAATTTCGAAATAAGCCCCAAGTTTAAAGGCACAAATAAAAGAAAATCAGTCGCTTCCCTTCAAACCCTCCTGATTCAACATGCAAAACTGGAGCAAACTCCAATCCTTTTGAGAACAAACAAGCTGATTGCGTGCGAATAGTTATCCGGATCTACAGGAAATACAAACATGGCGTCACTGAACAAACACATTTGATTGAACGTGAATATAAATGTGTATATTCCATTACTGTTATTTATATGCGAAAATATTGACACACGGAATTCATAACGGCGGTTTTCGAAGCTTTGAATTTGATAGAAGGTTCTTATAAAGGGGAGGTTTTGACTTGGTAAGCCCCTTATAGCTCATGTGTGAAATTAAAATATTATAAGCAGGTACCTGTACCCTTTTCAAGTGCTTTTTTGAACGTTTTTGCTACAAAAATTTATGGTCTTTCGATAATGGTTTCCAATTTTTGACAGGACTTTTTAAGCAAACGTATAAGTCAAATAATATGTTGAATCACTTTAAAATTAATCGCTTTTCGATTTTGAATATATCGCGTCAACATCACATAAATTTCATTACAGTCTTTTAAAAATAACTTGAATGCTGTTACGTGTGCGTTACGGGAAAAAAATAAACAGCTCTTTACATTGTTATTATATTATTTAACCGTTTTATTTACGTATCGCGTGTACTGCGGTCGTTTGGCGGCATGGCGTACCAATTCCAGCGGGTGATTTTCGCAAATTCACCGCCGACATTTGTGAAAAAAAATTGCAAGCAATTTATATCAATATGAAGACGTTTATAGAAGCGATTAAGGGTAATATTGTTAAACTGTTCTTAAATGTTATTTTATTTTGATTAATTGGAGAAGTTAATCAACGGAATGCTATAATTATTGGTGAAAACAGTTAGAAACATCATCCTCATTATGAAAGTTTTCATTTCTTTAACGACAACATACCTACAGTATGCGCTAACTTACTCTGGCCGGGCTAAAGTTAGGAGTAAAGATCGCAAAGCTCATCCATCGGTTTCACTGCGCTGGCTGAATCTATCAATTTGGATAAGGATGTATCTATATACTAGCGACAGACCATAGTTCTTATAGCCCTAGAAAAATAGCCTCATAGAAAAAACATAACATTTTCCTTGCAATCGGGAAAAAAAGTCACTCAAGTCGTCTAGTGTCGAAATTACGCCGTCACTTGACATGGCATCTGTAGACCTTTAAAATCTTTTATGAATCAACCAATATGTTGCATTTTATGACACTTCTACGCTTATAAACTGTAGCTAACCAATTTGAAATAATTAGAAAATTTGCTGTCAGGAAAAATAATTACATTTAACAACACCGTTTAACATTATCTCATAATTTTAAGATTGTACAACAAAAACGGAAAAATATGGGTAAAGTAAACTTAGTGGTTAAGTAATTGACTTCTAAGTAATAAATAGTGAAGGAATTGGCTCTTGATAGGGAGAGCTGGAAAAAGCTGCATCAATAAGAGCACGTCTCTTAAAATAAACAAGTAGAATAAATAGTAAAAGGACTTATCAGAAGTCCCTGAAAACTTTTAATAAATAACCTTAAAATAAAGTAGTACAATAAATAGTAAAAGGACTTACCAGAAGTTCTCTAAAACTATTTACTAGATACTCGTATAACTTTCTCAAATAGATAGAAAAGGAAATTGATAACAATCCAGTTACAATAAACATTGTGGAAAAAACGACAACTTGAATTGTCGTTAAACCTGGAAATGGCATTTTCTACGTTAAGTTTCATTCAACCATTTTTAATCGCCCATAAAGCCACGATGTCGCCCCGACCAATAGGGGTGACAAAGCTGATGCTTCTTTTCTTTGCTCAGATTATTTATTTCAACCAACTCTTGTTCTGTAATATGAAACTTGTCACTTTTAGTTCAATACTGAAAATTGAGAATTGAGAGAGTTCTTTTGGCCCCGTACACAGGTATGCTCGAGGTTTTCTTGTTAATTGTTACTGATGTCGTTGTACTTGTGCGAGTCCAGAATAAATGTCTTTTCTTTCTTTCTTCTTTTTATAATAGTCAGAAACTGACGTTTGGTTCAAGAGCTAAGTAATTGAAAACTGTTTTCAATTCCCGCAAGGGACCAATATTTGAACGATTGTTGGTCATACATTTGTTTAAGTCTGGGTGTTGTGCAATGTAAAATTTTATATCCAAAACTTGTCCACACCATAATCTTCATTGATCCACGATAAAGCCGCTGATAATTTTTTGGGAAAAAACATTTCGTAAATTTATATCCTGCTTTTAAAATCTCGTGTCAACCCTAGATAAGGATTTGGTATAAAAGCTTCTTTAAGGTATAAGCTTTATGGAGTTAATGTTGATTTATTTTATATGTTGTAGCAACTAAATCAATTGCGTTATAACATAACAGTATGAGTGATTGGATTCCGATAACGATTTGTTTAATGCTTTTGACGGCTAAATTACCGAATGGGTTTAGTAAATAACATTTATATAATTCGGATGATAAAGGTGCTTAAAACGCTGTTGGATATCAGCATTAAGCTGTATTTGTTTGCGGATAAATGAAAGGCAATATTGTTCGACTTCTTGAAGTATTGTGACAAAAATTGATGAAAGAAATATTAACCAATTAGTATAACAGGCCGTGTGGTTTACCGGCCTAAGAATAGAAACACCCTTACTCGTCCCACGGGTGTCGTAAGAAGCGACAAAGGGAAAGATCCGGAGGATGGGCATCAGCATTCTTCTCTTTAACAGTAATCATCTGCTTCTGCGATCGCCAACCCAGCCAGCCAAGCCCAGCGTGGCAATTATGAGCAAATACCTCCAATGAGCGCACTATGTTCAGCAGTGGACTAATACAGGCAGATGATGAGTGTAACAGGCTATAAGCCGTTCTAGTTTTTATAAATAAATAAATTAGTAATAGCGGAGTAACTCTTAAATTACGAATCTAATTCCAATTGAATAAGAAGTCGTTGCTACGCTAAGCTAAGCTAAGCGCTAATTTAACCATGAACGATCTTTTGCCTCTAGGCGGCACGTAGTTAATGTATTGTGTTTCATTTTTATATCTTTAATGAATTAAGAATTAGCAATTTTGCAATTTCATCTTTACCATCTTCACGGCCCAATCAATAATGCTGAGGAAGATTGATGAAAAGAAAGCAAGAATAATGGGCACCTAGATCAATATTCATGTTTATGCTAATGACCTAAAGTTCTAGAGAGATAAGTATTCACTGAAGTATCCAAAAGCAATGCTAAGCGGTTTTCTCTTAAAAGTCGGCACGGTTCCAAACCACACAGCTGTACCTACTGGTCTGCGGGTTTATATCACATACAATAACTATGTAGGTAGTTTATGAGATGACTATAAATCTGTTTTTAAATTTTTAGATTTTAGACATAGGTTTTTTTATCGTATGGTTGATAAACAACCTGGTGTCAGAGTTTAAATCGTAGAGCTCTGACATGGCTTGTGGTCAGGGTGTGTACCTTTGAAAAATCTCTCAGGTGTGCTGGTTTCCTTACGATGTTCTTCACCTTCACCGTTTTAGCAAGTGATAATTAATTTCTGATTCGCACATAAATCCAAAAAGTCAGAGGTGCGTGCTTGGGTTTCGAAACTTCCTTTCGAAAACCTTTGACTTGGCAGTCCAAAGTTCATACCACTAAGTTCTCACTGCTTAGACATAGGTAAAATCTTTAGAATGAATCTTAAAACTTTTTGATCAACATTTCCAAGAAATGGAACACAATTAACTTAGTAATAAGCAAAGTAAAGTTGTACACATTTAATAAGATATTTTATTAAGTAATTTTATGTCTCCAAGGTTGTCTCCGAAAGAAGCTATTAAAGTATTCTATGTCACAGATATTAAACTATTTAGTATTCGCGAAAGCCTTAGACTAACACCTTGGACAAACCTATTGATAATGAATAAATTTCCAACCAATCCAGAAACGACACTTTCTAAATAATTAATTAAGTATAATAAAAGTAAATAATGAAGCTGAATAAGTAGAAATCAACACAGGCGATAATTAAGAGAAGCCGTTGTAATCTAGATGGATGACTGGGGATAAGGCACTAGAGATAGACACGGCATCAGCAGATCTTAATATGATTTATTATAAATGAAGAGACGACAAGGGCTTTATATTGCGTGTACACCATACAGCGTTGGTAATCGTGGCGGAAGGACAAAAACAATGTTGAAAACCCTATACACGAACATTTTGTAATAAACAGCAACACACCAACAGAAGAGAGAGAGAGAGAGAGAAGAGCTTTCTTCCCTCTAAAAAGTTAAACAAATTCCACGTAAAGTACAAACTTAACAAACCCTTAAACATTGAAATGATAACAACATGTCAAAAACATTTATTCCTTAGACTATTTAATTTACGTTAATAAAAAACGTGGTTGCTTAACGTACTTGAAAACACGATTGTTTTACTGCAATGCAAAAGATAAGACTTCAGATCTGTTCAAAGCAGTACAATAAAAACAAGAGCTTCATAAAACAATACGATGCAGAGTTATCTCTAGACATTGTGGACTACGCAGCTGGCCTTTCCTTAGCCTAGATATATTAAATAAATATTTATAAGCTTAAAACTGCGTTCTAGTGTAATTTAAAATGAGATCGGATATCTAGAAACTAGCATAGGCAGATAATACTGGTGATCCGGTCCTTCCAACCTAGATTAATTGATCAACATTTGTATTTCATTAAACCTGAATCGAATCTAAAACGATTTACATACTGATAATATTCCGTAGATGATACCAATGTATAAATTTTGTGAAAAATAAACTTGCAAATACCATATTTGTATCGACATATTCCGAACGCAACCGATTTATTTAGGTACCGCTTTAACTTTTAGTACAGAAAACGAAAAAAAGGGATTTTTTGTGGCCTTTGTGGGTGATAAACATGGTCTTGAAAAATTATAGCAGATATAGCACGAATGCTTTAGTACTTAATCATAGAAATGTGGAGCATTAAACCAAACATGTTGTGGTACATAAAAGCTGACCTTTACGCACGCGCCGCGCATAATCGTGCAAATATGTTTCACTAGGAGCAATACACAGCCAAAATTAAAATTACATGGATTTAAAAAGTAGTTGCTGGCGAAAATTCTAGAACTTTTATGAAAATTAAGCGCACCCGTAGGCTACCTAAAGCGAGTAAAATTCTTGAATTTTCTATGATAAAAAAGTTTGGGTTATTTTCAGACATTCCATCTTCATGCCTCGCATGTATGTATAATTAATAACATGGCATTCATATTTTTATTAGTCACTTGAGAATTCATGTTTAACCTTCAAATGCTTGAGGTTATCAAGAGAACTGGGGCCATTGCTTTCGACTCTACATAAGTCACACATGGAATAATGCTGTGGAAGCAGACTGAAGTGCCTCAGTACTAGTTCTTTGAATGAAATGTCCAAATGACTTCAACATTATCAGCCTGTATTGGTTCACTGCTGAACATAGGCCTCTCCCAATGCGCGCCACTATTGTGCGCTCATTAGAGGTATTAGCTCATAATCGTCCCTCTGGGTAAGCGGATTGGCGATCGCAGTTGCAGATGATTACTGCTATAAAAACGGTGTTGCTGCTCATCCTCCGGATCTTTCCCTTTGCCGTTTCATACGACACCCGCGGGACGAGTAGGGGTGGTTTTATTCTTAGGCCGGAAACCACACGGCACAAATCACTTAGTAATTGCTAAATGCCATTATAATTTCCCAACTTTCTTCTGACTGTCCATCCAATCTATCCACAAATCTTCCGTTCCATTGACTTGTAGCTGTAAGTAGAACTTGCGCTATTAATGAATGACTTACTGCTGGCGCCCTCGATCCAAGAAACGTTTAATATTGAACTATTGGCTAGAAACGGTAGGGCGTTTCCGAGTACTGTATTAACAGTTCGATAAATAATTGACAGTCTAATTGTAAGACCGGTGCACTGGCAAGTCAGATCGCAGCTTTGAGCCTAAGGCCATGCACTACTATTTTTCTAAATTCATATAATATAATTTAATGATTCATTTGTATATAAATATAAATTAATAATATAGAAAATAATGGTGTGTGTGAATGGTGCGAAACTATGTTAGAAGCCGACACTACAACTTAACAATAAGAAACACCATCAAAAAGCGAAAATCGCCAAATTGTTACTTTGGCCCTTATATAGGACCAATCGAAATTATTTTTGCAAATTTCGAAAACTCGTAAAACAAAATGTTGTTTAACCCATGAAGGGTTGGGTCGAGACGGTACGGTACGACGGTACGACGATTGGTACGAGACGTCTTGCGAGTCATATTTGTTGAGTACTACTCCGTGCCTCAAAAAGCATGTAAAGCCGTTGGCTCTGCGCCTGATCGCTCTGCGCCTGATCTCTCTCCAGTCGTATCGGATTGCCGTCTTATCGGACTATGAGAGTGAGGGAATAGAGACTACACCTGTGCTAATCTACGTTGAGATTGGCCGCTATGACCGAAATTAGGTCAGGACGACATCATCAATTTGTTACATCCTGCCTATACGAGTATGATAAGTAGAAGCAGAATAATTGCTTTAAAGAAGTGCTACAATAGTTAGATAACTATCTAATAGACAATAGTTAGTTAGTTATAGTCATTTTGCGGGAGATAGTGCGATCTAGGTCGCACGTGTTATCAGCTCAGCCTCCCTAGACGTTAAGGTTTGCCAACGTTAAGGAAAACGCGTTATTAGATGATAAACGTTATACGATCGGTGGATATTGGATGACTAATAAGTTTTATAAGTGATTCTAGGATCAAGATATCTCCTGACCAATTTATGTAAGTCAATTTGGAAATTTCCTAGTATTTTTTTAATGATTTCAATTGTTATATGTTATGTCATATTGGTACTAATTGTCTCGCATAAGCTCTAGTTTAGAGCGTATGCAAGTCACAGGTCTCAGGTTCGCCCACCTCTGACTTTTCGTAAGTTATTTGCGTATTACAAATTAATTATCACTTACTCCGTGCTTCGGACAGCACGTAATGTAACGGCTTTACGTGCTGTCCGAAGCACGGAGTGACGGGCCTTGCGCCTGATCTCTCTCCGGTCGTGTGGATTGCCGTCCCATCGGACTATGAGAGTAAGGGAATAGAGTGTACATCTGTGTTTGCGCGCACACTTGTGCACTTTAATAATATACAGCTAGATACAAGCGAAGGCATGGTTTGCGGCTCGCTGGAAATATGTATTACATACTCGTACCTACTTTTACCTGGTCAATAAACATTTTTAAGCGACTTCATAAAAGGAGGAGGTTCTCAATTCGATTGTATGTTTTTTTATTATTACTATTATAATATTTCCTGCGTAGTTGGCTAATCTCCGTCGAGATTTGCAGAACATTTTATTTAAACGGTTTTATTTAGCTTGCCATGTTTATTATTTGGTTCGAATTTAGTAATCGATATTTCACCCCCTTACTGTTGACAGATTGATCTGATATTTGGTACACAGCTTTAGTTCCGATGACAAAACCGTTTTACGTAAAAAAAATGTTTACTTATATATTTATTTAAGTTATTATATTTTGACAAAGTCGCGAACTTGTTGTAAATAAAACCAGTAGCAACGCAAACAACTTGGTTTATCAAATAGATTTGTCAACAACATTACAAGGCGCGTTGCTTCATCATGTTACCTGTCAGAGTCCCAAGATCCTTCATCAATCACACGGCTCTGTTAACTTATTAAAACTTGGAGAGACAGTAGCGACATGATGAAAGTGGCTAATGGGAAATAGATGAGCCTTATATTTGTAAGATTTGTAAATCACGTAGTCTTTCGGTTCCAAAATCGGCTTGGATTGTAACTAAAATATACTTGTGTGAGTGTGTCGTTTTTGAGCGTTTTTTATTACATTACTTTATATCACATTATTTATTATATTGGGTAGCGTAATCTATTCGCTTTCTGCGATTTTATTTGGAGGCACACGTGCTCGCCCGGGTAATCTTCATCTTTACCCGCGGCGTCTACGCCAATTATGGAAACCTTAGACCTCTGATGGGCCCAGGAGTTACTACACTTTGAAATAAAACTACTGGTTTTTTTGGTAGCTGAACGTAGACTGAATCAAATATTTATTATTATAAAATGTCATAACAGAACACACATTTAATTTAAAAAAGATAACGTCCGTCACTAGAATAAAAAAAAAGAAATGAAGCTGCTCATCGCACTGTCTCAGCGCAAGCAGGTTCGTAGCTCTTCAAGCAGGCCGTATAGGAAACCACCGCAGTACGCAGTTACCATACTGTATGATTACTATACTGTGATAGTACGCAGCGTTTACGAAAATCGTAATTTCCGAAGACTTATTTATTAAACGTATACGTAAGTAGCAAATAGACTAAACTAAGGTTTATTGTGTAACTACTAGGGTACAAGAATAGAGTAGGTAGTATTTCCTACACATTTAAGATAATTGACACTCGATATGGGTTCATTGGAGCTACAAATTGGGTCTGTAATTTACTAATGGACTAACTACACTTTGGTTCATAATAAAAATAGTAGCTACATTCAAGTTTTCGTGTATCTTGTTTTGGAATTGGAAAATAACAATATCTATAAATTCGGAACAAATATCACTACATAGTATAAAACAAAGTCGCTATCCGCCGTCTGTCTGTCCCTATGTATGCTTAGATCTTTAAAGCGCAACGGATTTTTATGCGGTTTTTTTTTAATAGATAGAGTGATTCTTATGGAAGGTTTATATGTATATTGCACCCGTGCGAAGCCGGGGCGGGTCGCTAGTTAAAAAAATATAGTATAAAAACTAAAACCCGACTACTTAAAATCTAAAAACAAGCTTCTTAGATTTTAAATAAAATTCTGTAGTCGGAGGCCACCAAATTACAAAGTATTTACCCTTGGAAGATTACCTACCTATTTACCTATAATACATTAAGGCCTCCGACTACAGAATTTTATTTAAAATCTAAGAAGCTTGTTTTTAGATTTTAAGTAGTCGGGTTTTAGTTTTTATACTATATTTTTTTTCAATGATTTTTAGTGGTAAAGAAACCAATAAAATTCATTTTAATCACAATTTTTTAGAATGTGGTAGTTCTTAAATAGGTAGATTTCTTTAACTGTCAACTTCGGTTCAAACCTTAAGTCAATGTCATGTATTTTTTAAATTAAATTTATTTCAAAGGTGTCGTCCGCGACTTCGAGCTATTAAAACATGGCCTCATATATTTCTTAGAAGTATAGGGTCAAGGAGGCAACAGTGACTCGGATATTTTCAAAAAATAAAAAAAAATAGAAAACGTGTTTGGTTTAGCCTGGATTTTGCATATATTGTTGTACCATTATTATACTTTAAGTGTGTTATATAAATTCTTCATTATATACTTCTTAAATAAAACTAGGAACCTAAAACCAAAAAATGGGAATTGAATCACTGTGTACTACTGGGTGTGCACACTGACTCACTACCGTAGTACACAGTGGCTCTAATGGTACACAATGACTCAATCGTAGTTATTATAAAAGAAATTCAAATTTTTATCAATTGTTTTTTAAATTTTATCAATTTTAAAAATAGTTACAAGTTTTTTTTAATATTTTATACGGATTTTTTATTCATAACAATACAATCTAAGTTATCTTTATTTTTAAAATAATACCTATTAATAATAAATATCTAAGAGCCTCTATCTATACCTTAAGAGGCTCTCATTAGATGGCTGGATCAAGGGCTTCATGCAGAGGGTGGTACTCCTGGCCATGGCTCGTATAGTCAGGAGGTTCCTCTCTCTTGAGCCTTGACCATCGGTAGCTTATACATATAGCGGTTCCCGATACCGATGGGCTATTATATTTTATATTTTTAAATGTATATTTTTTATATATATTTTAAAATGCATTTTATATGTAAATTAATTGAATAAATAAGAATATAATAATAGTAAGTAATATTTTTTGAGTGTAGCAAAGCAAGCTTTTTGATGACTTTCTTAAGATTCCCTTCTTTTTAAGAGTTTCTTATTATGTGCAAGCCTTCTTTAATTTTTTTGTGGGGAGTGTTCCCTATTTTTCGATCAGTCTTCTTCCGTGGCATTCTATAAAAAAAAACTTAAGTTATTAAGCACTGTAGTGATATAGAAATGGAGAAATCATTTTGCAAAGAAAACTAATTTTGGAAGTACACTGTGGGTCATGAGCCACTGTGTACCTTTTCAAAATGAGGCACTGTGTACCACTACGCCATTTTGAGAATATTTCATCACAACAACCGAAACCGAAATCAAATAGGACAAAACACGACACAAAGATAATTGGCATTAACCCTACTATTCAGCCATTAGCATAGCTGTCACCAATTGTAACAAACTAAGAGTACGAAAACAATTGAAACTTACCTCTAAAAGTAATTTGGAGGGCGCGAAAACAAAAAATACATGGTCACACTTCCACACAGCACTCTATCCGCGAACCGGTTGGTTTGAACGTGTTCGGATACCAAACGCTTTAAACTAGTGAAATAGACAACTGCACATTGCCTTTCCTTCAGGACGAAACATAACTGAGTCACTGTGTACGACTGAGCCACTGTTGCCTCCTTGACCCTACATAAGCAGTACAGCTTGGCAAAAAAGAGTCTGGAAAAATTGGGGGCGCCGCTGTCGCACTTTTCACACTACAATTCAAATTACAAGTTATTAAGTGCTTACATATTTCTATGACGAGTTTTTTGTCATTAATTATAATCAAATGAATCATTTTTATGTTATTTTAGTACTCACAAACGTAGTTATTTAAGATTTTTATTTTTAGTTCCAGCTGTCACCGCCTCAGACTCTTTTTTGCCAAGCTGTATAAGTACACATGAAACCTTTTTTGTGGGATATCATCATAGATAGAGTACATTTACCTAAAGTTCGAGGAAGTAAGTAACATGGAGTTGATAATACCTGCTCTAAAATCCCGAAATCATAAACATTACAATTAATTCCCGGGAAATAAGAAATTAATTTTACGTATAATTATTTAATAAGAAATTTGAAAAAACAACTGATACGGATGGGATTCGAATCCACGATCTCCGGTGTACCGTGTCGACGCTCTAACCGCTAAGCTACCGTATCCCATCAGAATCAGTCGAAATTTCAAATCTCTTTCTACGCCTAGGGCGTGTGGTAATATCTATCGGTGCCTTCTAAAAACTGCAAAGTTTAGAACACTGAGTCGGATAATTAATGTATTCCGTTCGATATTACCACACGCCTAAGGCATAGAAAGAAAGTAAATAATTTATTATATTTAATAAGCAAACATGTGTTAAAACATGTAATAAATTCTCCAAAATATTAATTTAACGTTTTAAATACATATAGACTAAATTATTACAATGAAAAGTCTTTATTATGTTTTTAGACATCGGTAACAGATAATGTAATACTTAAGTAGTTCGGTACTAAAACTGTTAAATTAATGAGTTTTATTTTACATACAAAATTAATTCTAATAAAAACTATAGGTCAAAATCCAGTCCATATTAATAAAATCCCGGGATTTAATTGTTATGTTTACGATTCCGGGATTTTTGAGGAGGTATTTTTAACTCTATGTTACTTACTTCCACAAAACCGCAAACCAACGCCATCTAGTTACGAAAAAGAAATCTCAATTTAATTAACATTATTTTAAAATATAATCATAATTTAATAGGCAGTGATGTGTAGAAACTTTAATTTAATTAGTAAATATTTATTTTTATCACGTTTTCACATTGTATGCAGTGTTATAATCACATATATTTATGGTAGTCGTAACGGGTAGTTAGAAGCCTGATATTCTAAGAAGTGGCCCAGAATATATAGATAATATATACATATTCGGAATGTGCTCATCAAGACCTTCCATTTGATATCAAACACGATAAATTTACCTTAACTTTATTTTTTTCGAGCTGACTAATTTATTTTTAAAATCCACCTTATTTGATTTTACGAAATTTCATAAATCCTATAACCCGCAGACCATTAAGACGCATCGATAGACACCTTATTTATTGAATTACAACAAATAGTTTAGGAGCTACGAGGGAACAGATGAACAAACTTACATACATACATACATACATACATACATACATACATACATAGACTGCTAAAATCATAACCCTCCTTTTTTTTGTAGTCGGGTAAAAATAAAGTATTAAAAAAAATCTTGAAAGCTTTAAATTGGTCGCAGGTTTAAATCCTGCTTGTAATTTTCATTTTCTAAGAGTTGTTTTCGTATGCGTTTTACAAAATCTTATTTCGCGCAGACATTTTTGTACATATCTAATATTTCTTGCTTAGTAGATTATCTCTGATGAGATTGGTCGCTGTGACCGAAATTCGTCAGGACATTCTTGCTATTTAGACATTTAGTTTCCTTTGCATTCAGTACCTACTTTAAAAACAATTGCAAAAAAATTGCAAGTTTAAACCCACCCTTTATTACCTAAAACACCTTAACTTTGATAACCGAACATCTGGGTCATTATAATTATATTATTACCTCAGAGTTTCAAGGGTTTGGGTTAAGCGGAATGATTAGAACTTCTCAGCTGAGTGAATTTAATCTTATGATCAAAGCTAGATTACGAGGTTAACTTTCAGGTTCACAGCATCCAACGGCCTACCCGTATCACCTACGAGTACCTATTTTAATTAAATGAGAATTAGTCATGGAAAGGAAATCATTTATTTATCGTATATCGATAAGAATATAAAATACTAGCTGCCCCGCGCGAGTTTGTACGCGTGATTATTCTACCCTACCTTACCCTACTCTACCCCTACCCTAACCTACTCTACCTCTATTCCTACCCTATTTTACCTTTGAATTTTGAGTGACATTTTAGCTTTAAAGGCCAACCTCCCCACTTTTTCGGAAGTCGGATATTAACAACACATACAAACCAAGTGAAATTAATTATTTGCTATCGAGAGGTTTGATGTCACCGATAAGGAGTTCCGCTCTATATCTCAGAAGTTCATAATCAGATCATGACAATATTTACACGAGACCAATCGGAAAATACACTCTTTCAAACAAGAAAAGAATTACTCAAATCGACCTACTAATCACGAAGTAATTGGTTTACAAACATAAAAAAAGCTAAAATAAGCATCAAATTGTCTATCAACTGGTTTCAGTGGAATGTAGAACAGAACTTCGATAGCACCAGTATAGGTTTACAAATAGCTCAATTAGCTGAGCACCTGGTAGCCATAACGAGTAGGTCGCTTGTTCAAATAATAATCTGCAAATTATTTCGAGTAATCGTATACGAAATACAGACCATACAAAACTGAGCGACTATGTTGCTAATTGACGCCCAACGTGGTACCTCCCCGATAAAGCCCATAGTCAAGTTATAGGTACTTGATTCTTGGCTATAGCACAGCTTTACCGCGCAAATAAAAATAAATCCATATTCTAATTGGATACATCAGCATTTTTCATAAAGTATTTATGCATACTGCGAACACTGAAGTTCGATAAATATATTCGATAATTTAATTCAATTCGATGATGCGTACTAACGAAAACTAATATGGATACGGTTTCTCAAAAAGTATTATGTAACGCGTGATGCATGGGCATGGCCATAGCTCTCCGTCTAGATGAAACCCCCGTGACCTATATAGGGAGCAGTGCAGATGAATATTCTGCGCCGTATCTACACCAAAGGGGACGGCCGTTTGTTTTGGTAAACATTTCGCTGAAGCCGTTATTATGAAGTTGAAAACTCACTGTGAATTTCAAGAAACGCATTCTTATGACATGATTCGCCAACCTTGTGGTCAATAATAAGGTCACCAATTTAATCAACTTTATGAACTAGGATAACAACTGTTTGACCTCCGCAAAACCTTGCATAAAGATTTTAAATTCTGCCACTTGAGATACAGGATATCCTAGTTGAGGAGTCAGGGTTCCAGTTTTGCCACCATCCATTTTAACAAGAAAAAGTGTCAACTGTATTCTATGTATGTTTACGATTGAGACAAAACACGTAGTATCTTCTGTAAATAAAGTCTTATTGTATTTTTTGGCGCTGTTAAGGCTGGTTTCCTTACACTGATCGTTCAGCGCTGATAGGTCAATATGTATTAAATTACTATGAAGTGTTCCTTACCGACACTGATTGCTCAGTGCTGACTAACGTGTCGTTGCAATGTGCGCGGCCGTCTCGGTGCCTTTCCAGTTTGAGGAGAAAACCAGCTTAATAGAAATAGGAAAAATATTTGGTCATAGTCTAATGATTAGGCCTATTTCGGGAGTCAAACTCATAACCTTCAACTTAACTGGATCATACAGCGTGTAACAGAAGTCCGAAATAATACTTAAGGGCATGTATGTATATCATGAAGAGAATCACCTATGAAAATATTGAATGCAAAAGAGGCATTTTTTTTTTCATACAAAATAATTCTTTTGATTTTATTTTCTTCAATAATGACAGATTTCATTATCCTACGCGTGCCTAGTGCTTACTTAAAGAATTTATTGAAGGTAAATAACCGGATTCGTGTTGATTTACCTTTCAGCTGATGTCTAGGGCTGTATTTGAAAGATTTTGGTGAAAACTTTGACCGTGGTTACTCGAGAATTGTTTGGGGTTCGGTACCTTATACGCCCTTAATGTATTATTTCGGACTTATGTTACACGCTGTATAGTACAATCACAATTAAAATTATCGCAATATCGTTTCCTACTAATATTCAGCCTCTTTTGATCATACATGCTCTGTATTCAATGTTAGATTCCGTAGTGACTTTGTTTTAAACTACCTATTGCCAATTTGAGGGTTGACTGATATGGGAACAATAACTTCAAACTTGTACAAGGCAAATAAGTTTATTTCAATCCAATATTCAATGTGAAAATGAACTTTCCATACGGACCGGGTTATTCTCGTGTGGGTAGGTGAACTTTAACATTTTATACATAGGTACAGGTACGAACTAAGCCTAAGTTATTGTTTAGGATTATGTAAATCATCATTCTTCATTATAATATACATACAATATTCAAGTCAGACAATATTCTTCATTATGTAGATTTATATATATTGTGTAGGTAATAAACCTTACCAAGTTAAACATTTTAGTAGAAAGAATTTGATTATAAGCATGATTTGAACCTACGATTTACTAACCGAGCTATTTGTAATCAACAGCGTTGAATTGTAGTATGATAAAGTGCGCCAGTGGCGCCCCCAATTTTTTGCAGACTTTTCGTAGCGACATGTTTTGGCAAACGGTATGTAGGTTGGTTTATTTTATTTCAATCATATTTTTTTCTTGATTGAGTATGTATTGTGTATCTGCCCAGAGGGAATAAAACCTTTTTCTATCTTTCTTTCTTCTATAACTAGCTATAATTGGAGTTTCAAGAGTGCAAATGTCTACATGTCTATGCTCGTGACTGTACGTGAATAAAGTAAATACATCGTGCTCTATTTCGCGAGTTCCGTAATTCTGACAGGCACGATTACATTACAGATATAATCTCTATAAACGATAAAACTGACCCTAAACAATATCTTATGACTTTCGGACAAGCATTGCAGAGATAGCGACGGTTAGCGAGTGAAAGTGATGGGTTCGGCGTTGACCACACATTCCACACCCAAAAACAAACCTAACTTTTAAGACATAAGACTTGTTTTTGTGTGCGAACAGCTCGCGTGAGACCTTTCCTCCGGTGATATCATATTACATATTATTGTATAACACCGAATAATGTATGATTTTAATACTCTTCGTGTTTGTGTACTAACTCACATACCTAACTCTTATTTTGCGGTGCCGAGTCAAATGAAAGGTTTCCGTAATTGAAAAGAGAGAAATGGTCAGTTTGCTGACTCGTTTCGGCTGCAGGTTACTCGTGCATCTTAAATAACTCTATATTATGTAACTGTGGAATGTAAATAACAGATAACAATGATAGTGATAACGTTAGAACGAAAATACGTAAGATAAATTAAGTTTAAATGATTTTTCTTCGGGTTATGTTAAACATTTATGTATATGACTTAAGTACTTATAATATGTATATGTCGTGGTGGCGCATGGGATACGGACTATTTTTGCAAGCACTTGGGTGTGGTTTCAAACCTGGCATGTACCAATGTGACTTTTTCAATATCATATTATGTACTTTCTCAGTTAAGGAAAGCATCGTGTCAATCAGCAGTGAGTTAGCGTGGTGATTAATGCTTGATCCTTCTCTGTATGAGAAGAGGCTGCAGTGGGACAGTTACTGGTTGATTTATTTATGTTTCAACATAGTGCTTTTTATTGAAATCGGTTAGATGTAGTTCAGGTGTCAAAAGTAACACTAATGGCAAACAGTCACCAAGTAGAAATACAGTAGCAGAGTTGCTAGTGTATTTAACTATAAGGTCACAGGTTCCTGGTTGTGTTCTCGATGAATGTCTAAACTCGAAAATGGCAGGACCGATATTGATAAAAAAAGTGTCTGAATAGTCCCCTGGATATTCACAATTGGACTCTGTAGGCAGCACTGCGATCGGGTTAAATAACATAGGTAAAAGCCGCGTAAAAAGCTAGTGTTCAATTAAAAAGTCCGGATTCATTTGCCAAATTCCTACAGGTGTTTGCCAATCCCTAATTACCTTTAGACGCTAATGGAAATTAGCTCACGCACTCAACAAGCTTAATTTGAAACTGTTTTTCTGATGGAAAGGTCAGGTAAGGCCCGGATAAGGAACGTGATCGAAAAATTAATGCTTGAATTCGGACAAAAATATCCTCATTGGGAAACGTTGTTTTACATAAAGGTCGGGAATTCGGGATTTTGTTTTTCAATTACAGTCTATGTGAGAGTTTTTTAATTTAGGAACTCCCACGCAGTGTCATAACTAGGGCGGTGCCAGCGGCGCTCAGACACGGGGCACAGAAATGATCAGACCAGGGACCAAGTATTGGGTCATGCATAGACACACAGAAGCTCGCATTGGGCGCACAAATGCTGGTTACGGCACTGAGGGTCTATGCAGAGCTATTAATGTGATTCAAAATGTAAGACCTAAGCTGAATCGGAAAAAGGTATCATCCTTAGAAAATGTAATCCTTTTTCTAAGATAAAGGCAAAGCAATTCTTAGAGATCCGCATAGACATGCTCACACATTACCAACCACATTATTATACTGAACTGAACCAATGTTGCAATTACACAATGCACAACCGAAAACAATAATTGTGAAAAAACTAATTAGTAACATGCGGGAGTCGAGATCAAGCGCACATCATCCACTATGCCAATTTATTGCGTCGAAAATTTGTCCTAATGGTCTATAAAGATACTGTATACTGCTCTATATAAATATGAGCAAAGGAGTTTAACTAAGAATAATTAAATATTTTAATTAAACTGTAAGTACATGGATGTGGAGACAGTTCCAAATTTCTGTAGAAAGAAAAATATCGAACAGAATTTTAAACATCGAACAACTGGTTTATGCCGCCAGCTGCCCTGCCAACTAACCTATTAATATTTAATACCTAATCTTAATAGGTCAGTTGCTATCAAAAATCTAAGCCCGTGCTATCAAAATTCTATGCTCCTGCTTTCAAAATTATTTTGTACATTCAACCATTCACAGATAGCTAAATAATTAGAAAGGAAGTAAATGGAAAGAAGTATCCCCTAACTTAAGTCCTAGAAGTTTGTTTCGCGGCGGAAAAGTCACGGCCAAAAGTCAAAAACTGACAAGTTAACACGTCACGTCGATATCCATCAAACTTTTTTAACCGAAACAGATTCACTGACATTTAACAGAAGGTTATCGTGGGAATGTCGAGAGGATGTACAATCAATCTTCTCACTTTCACTATGAATGTACTTGGCTTCCGCTACTCGATGACACTCGAGCAACTAGTGTCAGGTGTCAGTTAATTGGATTTCTGTTGAACATCATGTTATTCTTATCGATTTTTTTATCAACTGTGTCGATAGAGGCGGTATTGTAGCGACCAGCTGTTGAAATGTGTCAAGACGCCTGTATGAATAAGAAAATTTATTTGCAAGAAAGAAAAAAACATGGTTACATGATGTTATCATGGTTGCGCACAAAACAGCATATTTCACCGTAAACGGCATGCAAATGTACAATTTATTTACAATTCAATTCGATTGAAATTCAATTTAGGTATGACTTAATATCACATGAAGTGTTGTGAAATGTGTTCCACTGCTTAGGGTGCCTTCCAGAGATGTTTCTGGGCTTTTCTTAATTTTAGTGAACGCGACAATTATCGCCGTGGTACCATAGCACTTTGGATTCATAATCTATCTTGTTATAAAAATAAGAATCAAATACTATCCGTTCGTTGGTAAGAGCACTTGAGAACGGGTGGACCAACATTTTTTTAAATGTTCCTATTATAAGGTTAGGTATAGTGTAAAGAAAATTTTATACGTTGCCCGAAAAATTGAAAGTTCGGGAAAAACGGAACGTGACAACTTTTTTTTATTGGATTTTTGACAGGACGTCTGTCCCGGGGACAGCGATGCGGAGAATTTTTTTGACGCCTTTTAAGTTTATTTTATTTATTTATTTTTACTTTAATGTATATATTACTTTATATTTAGGTATATTAAGTATTAAATAAGTTAAGTTTGTATACATAATTCGTCATAAAAAGAATTTCCCTTAAATAAAATGAATATCTATGAAAACAACTAATAAAACATCGATGCAAGTTAAAATAATTAGCTTATAAAGAAACTTTACGTAACAACCAACAATATTTTGTATAACGAAAATCTGCTAACAATTTATTCTGAATATAAAAAATCGTGGGCAAGAATAAATTATGCTAAATAGGAAACAACACAACTTTTTACAAAGTTCAAATCGTGTCTGTAATGTAATTAAAATTAAATAATTTATTATGCAAATGCTGGTATATTTTTAAATTATGTAACGAAAACTCTGTTCCTAGTAAGGACGCGTAGTGAAATTCTAATTTTAAAAGAAAGTAGTTACTTAGAAATTAGACAATTATTGTCATTTGTTGCTGCGTATGTATGCAGCAGCTGTCTCGTTTGATATAATTTGCTGTCTTTCTCTGATATCGCGTCAACGATCAACGCAAAATATTTCAGAGGAAATTACATCACTTTAACTTACAAAAAAAAAACATTCTAATTTTTTAATCTAGAAAAAAAAGTTTTCCAAAATGACTTCTTGATTTTCTTTTGTTTGAATATATTAAAAGGGGTATTAATATATTCAAATTACGATCAAACTTCGTTTGCGTCAGCAATGGAGCAGTCAGTATTGGCTGATTTATTTATTCATCGTATAGATATTGGTTTTTTAAGAATCCTCAATGCGATGGTAGCACCAAAGAGTAACAAGCTAATAGCTTGAGCTAGGTCTCTAGCAATCCAAAGATTTCCTACCTAACAACAGTAATAATTTCCTTTTTCAGGAGGCATTACTTCCTTCTCTCCGATGCTGAACAACGCAGTACATGTAATTATGTACAGCTACTACCTCCTATCGGCGGAGGGCAGCCCTAAGATGAAGGCAATCCTCATCAAATATAAGAAATGGCTCACAATTATGCAGATGGTTGGTATTTAGTATAAACATTGTTAGTGTAGCTTACATAATCATGTAAAAACCTCAATTCGGCCCACCAATCACAGAGAAGTACAAACAAAAGAAAATACGCATTGAATTCCTCATTTTTGACAGTTAAAAAAGATCCCACCAAACACATTTTCATGTAAAATGTTGCCTATACGAGACTATATGGCTCGCACTTTAAAAATCAGATCTCATGTAGAGTCAAGCTTCTAACTTTACACGCCCTAACTACAAGCCCTAGCTTTACAAACTCTATACTTAAGTCGTATACATTTCGCTACATTCACATGGGCATAAGATGAAAAATGAATTCATTACTTTTCTGATAAACATAAGTTCTTGTAGTAACGAAACTGACAAGATAAGATATGTGTCTTAAAATTGAATTAAGATACTTTATTTGCAACTTAAACTTCTTCATTTGTGGTTGTCGATGACAGAATTTATATTTTTAGATAGTCTTGTGAATGTTTAATCATAACCAGTTAGGCCAGTGAATGATAATTTAGTCGATATAAACGTTATTATCTATAATATCGGCGATGACATAATATTAGTAATCCTAGTGATATAATGTGATAGTAATAGTAATCGATTAGCCCTTTTGAAATAACATCATGTTATACAGACAATCGAATATAATGCTGACAATGAGTATTCGAGACAATTATGACTCGCGAGAGTTCGTAACAGTGTAATTCCTCTACTAACAAACGAGGTATCACATCATTAATATTATAAAATTTATTCTAAACGTCAAAAACGTATAGGAATTGATTTTGTTTATACGAAAATCTAATATCCCTGATCCTGTAATCAGATCCGAGTTCTCAGCTCAGCTAAGCAACTGTCTTGCTTTAGGACAATGAGGCAGCTAAATTTAATTGAAGTCCAATAAAAGACGTTATAGTCTGACAACTAACTTGGTCAGATCAGAACAATATATAGCAGAAGTATTGTCATTGTCACCTAATCCATATCAAGATCATAAATTGGCCGATAGATCCACTCCAATCTGGTCAGATCTCATCAAATCATGACGTGCGTAGCGGTCTGTGATCAGATTCCGCCGCTCGTTATCTTTATAAATAGCTGTTCGATGGTTAAGAGCATCACTTGAAAGCGACTGGATCGATTTGGCTAATTTCTGTTTTTAAAAAGGTAACTTACAGGGCAAAAAAATGGCAATATTGCCTGAAACATTACAAAATTTAAGAAAAACTAAAGGGTTTTTTGACATGGAAGTATTTACAGGAAAACGTCTGACGGGTGAGCTAGTTTTTTTTTCATATTTTCAGGTGACTAAATTCACATTTTTCTCTTTTTGCTTAAAAAAGAACTTCTTTATCTGGAGATGAGACATCGTGTAGACGCAAAATTTGATCTTAAGTATGATATGGTCAAGGTGCAAGGGCCTTCTTCAGTTCAATACGGGCAGGCTCCGCAAGTCGACTTCATTTTGCGCCTGTTTTTTCTATAAGACCTTTCAAAGAAACAAGATTTATGGTGAATTATATCGACGAGTAGATTGGAGAGTAGAAGAGTATATGACCCAATTATATTTTGTATGAAATCAAGGACTTCAGGTATTTCTATAACCTCATCAGTAAATCCGACGTGGTTCCCGAAATCGCTACAGTCCGGGTGACATTTTAGAAAAGTATTCACTTAGACATTTTCATTTGGCACCATAGTCCATTCATTTCTATTGATGTGGAGCAAGTACTACCTACCTACCCCTCAGGCAATCGGGACAAGGGCGGATCATTTCATTTGCATTTTATTATCCTCCGTAGTTTAGCGACATTTATAAGGACGATTTACATAATATGATGGAAGAGATCAGAGGTCATCAATGGCGGACTAGGCTACTGACTATTCTTTACTGAGATTAACCGAAACACTACACCCCTTATGAAATTATCTTCGGGCACAAACCATTCATACCAAACTCAGTTTTTGATGAGAATACCTGTGTAACTTACCCCGAGTATGTTAAAATGCTTCAAAATCACTTGAAATATTCGCGGGAAAAGGCCTTATAACATTATACACCTTATAACATATAACATTTTGTTCTTGGAGTGTGTTAGGAATCAAAACAAACGCTTGGACGTTAGCTTTACTAACGTCGAGGCAGGCTATGCGCCTGTATGATTTAACCTGTTGTAAGCCTGATGGGACACATTTTCATAAAGAATATGTCCCTAAAAAAAAAAACAGTTAACAGAACATTAAATTCGGTATTCAAAGGGACTACAGAACCTAAATCAAGACTCAAGCATTACTTGATTCTAGTGTATGTTCGATTAAACTAGTTCCAAGTATTGCTTGAGTTCTGAGATAGGTTCTGTAATACGACCCAAAGAAATTTGCATGTGATTATTCAGGATCAGGATATCAATAAAATCGCCAAATCCATTCAACTGTTCTAGATTGAGTAAATACAATGGTAAGATAGTAGTACGATTTGACATTTAAAATCTTTGTAGCAGGACCGAAATAGTCTTTTTAGCCACGACCGCGACGGAGTCGGTATACAATACGTTTGGCCTAAGAGATGTTTGTGACCTTTAAAGTGAATAGGTATATTATATATTGGATTGTATAAAATGGACACCCAATCAAATTAATCGGTGACCCCTGGAAAAGGTGGTGAGCGCAGTAGATGATCTAATCTCTGTCGTCTTGATTTGAATGCCAAGTCCTCTGTGCAGCATTGGGACAGTATAAGATGAATTAAAAGACTGGCGTGATAGACGGCTAAGACACAAAAAGAGGGGTGTTGTAAGTTCGATGTGTTTGTGTGTCTGTCTGCGGCATCGTAGCGAATGAACCTAAACGAATAGATAGAGTGTTTGTAGCTAAAAAAATAATTGTTAGTTTTTAAATTTATAGATGTTTTCCTTTTCAGGTGCAGTTCACATTCATGTTGATATATTCGTCTCAAGTGTTCCTGCCAAGTTGTCCTGCACCATTGGGCATCACCGTACTATACTTCCCTAACGTCATATTCGTGTACTACATGTTTTATAAATTCTTTAGGCAAAACTATCTTAACAAAGATAAAAAATGGCAGCCTGAAAATGGTGTTAGGAAAAATATTTAGAGCAATACCTTTAATTTAGAATTTTATTATCGTTGTATTTTTTTTACGAATATATTATGTACTTGTATGTATGTGTGTACTAAATTAGAACTATTTCCTCTTATCCTAGGGAGTTGAATTTCTATATGTTGGTTCAATTCTGATAATGACTTTGCTTATAGGTTTAGTTATGATATTCTAATATAAAAGTTTGGTTCAAAAACTTATTTAATTTGCTATAATCTGGTATATTTAGGTAAAATTTAAGTAAGAAAAGTACCTTTTAATACTGTAATTAAATATTCGTTTTAAGCATTCTATGCCACTACCTACTAACTACTATGCCACTTAAGAGCGCCAGTATTCTAGTGATGACAAAATATTTTTGTGCCCCACATATTTTATTTATTTTACTACTATACTATATAACTTTATTATATTCTATTATTAACAACTTTATTTGAATAAATACTTAAATTGTGATGCACAAATATTTTTGTCTTCTTAACTGGTAGTCTAAATGTTAATTTGTGTAGAAATAGAATATAATTATTAGATAATTAATAATATAACTTGTACCCTGCTGGTGTCTTTTTTGCT
Source organism: Protodeltote pygarga (assembly GCA_936450705.2). NCBI lineage: Eukaryota > Metazoa > Arthropoda > Insecta > Lepidoptera > Noctuidae > Protodeltote > Protodeltote pygarga. The sequence continues at coordinate 11,747,516 of OW388265.2, read as the reverse complement.
AACTATAGTTTGTTTTTAAGTTTATAGATATCTTATTATTTAACTGTGGAGGCTTTTATTAGCAAGTTGATTAATCAAATAAATTACTAAATTTAATTTAGTTAATTAGAGTTGCTAAATTTAATACAGAATAAAAAAATAAGAAATACAATAAAAAAAAACAGATATGAGCAAGTTACAGGCGCAGCAAGTTTAAATTGAGCTTAATCACAACCTAATGTGACAGTGTCTTGCCCTATCTCAGTATGTTTACGTAAAATTGTATAACTAATTAGTAAGTAAAACGTAACTAACGTAGGCTAACGTAACAAAAAATTATATTTATGATATATAGGTATAGGTATATATGATAAATGATCACTTTTATGCAAAACATTTTGCAAAAATTATTGTTATGAGTTTTAGTTTAATTATTGGGTAGCTACAGTATTCACCGCGGATATGTCTGCCAACAGCGAATAAAATACTCGCATTTAAATATTCCTGCTTGCATAAAACCATGTAGGAAGCTTGCCTTTCTGTATGAGCTTTGTTGATTAATCAATGAGAAAAATCATCCCACAGCTAATTGCAGACATATGAAATTCATGGTGAGTATAGTAAGTAGGTAATTAGATTAATTTTAGCCAATAGACTTTAACCTATTAAAGGTTAATTGCACTCAAGATTGGATTTGGATTTCTTATTGTGTCTCATTTCTCGACCTTTAATTAATTAAATATTATTTTAATCCCACTATGTTTATATTACTTTTTTATGATTGAACACTTAACTTTATTATTGTTATTAAAATGATAGCAAGCTATTTTCAAAACTTTATAAAAAATTTAATAACATTGTAAGTTAAAAACATTAGGTATAGAAAAAAAAGTTTTTCAGTGGAACTATATCAACAGCGCTTCTCTTAAGTGCAAAAGAAGTTATAGTATGATAATAGGTATGCCATAAAAAAAGAAGTCCCTGTTTAACAATCTACATCATTAAATAGAAAAGTTTTTAAATTGGCATTACATTACATCGTCAGTGCCTCACCTTGGCATCTGAGATCTATGGCACACATAAACAACACATAACCTTGACACTGACTGACAAGAGTTTTAAACCTTACATATTATAATAAAAATAGCGGCACATTCTTAATTTAACAAGGTTTTATAGGTCACGGTAATGAACAGAGTCCAATTAAATGTGTATTTTTAAACAATAAGGTATTCGCTCTGTTTGTTTAATTTTATATTAAGGTTATAATCTTAAAATTGCCGAATTTCTGGAGATACATGTACGTCATTTGATATTGTTTTCATGATAATATATCATGTTTAAGAAATAAGCGTGTAGGAAACGTTGATAATACGACATTAAATAGGTATAATGTTACTATGAAACGTCACTTACCGTGTAATATGAAAGTAGGCCAGCATTCTCGTCCAACACGAACCACCGGTACTGCCAACCCTTCATCACATTTGTCCATTTACTTAGAGAACCCTCCATCATGATTACAAGTCAAAAATAATATCAAAATACATGAAAAAAAATAAAGACTGTGAATTTTACACTGCTGCGGTATGAACCTTCCACCAATAATCCATATGTTTGACATTTCCATACAGTGTTGCTAGTTGCAATATATACTAATCGATTATAGATAAATCGAATCAACTTTTTGTTCGTGTTATTTGAAATAATCGTATTGGGATAAAGACGAAAATTATGTTATATTAATAAAGAGCTTAAAAGTTAAATTTGTCCTTTACTTTTTTTGTGACTTGTTAAGCAGTGACCTTCGATGTTAATGCAAGTGCGAATTTGCGATTGATTAAAGTTATTTTTTAAATAATGCAAACCTGTTATTTCATTTATAGTTTAGTATTGACATCGTTTGTGTAAACATCATCACAGGAAAATAAGGATGAAATAAAATTACCTTTATAGGGCAGTTATTTTATATTGTACAACCATTATCACTTTTGTAAAAAAAAGCAATTACGACTACACGCAACAAACGCGTCAATTTAATTTAGTAATACTAAACCTATACTATTTACAAGGATCAGACGCCGTTTTGGCATTTTTGTATCAATTTCTCCTAAACGATCTGCCGTGTTTTGTTTTACTGTAACCTGATGATATTGACACTTTGTTTGTGTTTCCCTGATCTAAGCTTAAGCCCGATAAGTCTACAAATAATGGCACATTTTCAGAACCTTCCGCAACCATGTCGTCGATTTTCTGACTGTCAAAAATTTCTGGAGTACCTTCTCCTTCAATGGCTAGTGATTCAATGTCTTTGCTAAGAGAATTATTTTCTGCAGCCTCGACAAAAGCGTTCGATAAATCACCATCAAGTTTGTTAACTTTGCCTGAAGCAATGTCGTACATGAAGATTTCTTTTTCGTCTGTAGTTTCACCATTCCTGTAAAGAGACATTACTTTGCATTAAATCATAATTACTTACAGAAAGGCAAACTTGGCTCTGAATTGTATAGTATTGTACTTACCCAGTCACAAGCAAGACAACTGATTGTAAATCAGTTGCCGTTTTCTTTTCAACATCTAACCATTTATTGAAGTTGTCTTTAGTAGGACGTTTGAGCAATTCCTGCAGACTCTCGCCAGCGACAAATTTAATTCCTTTCAAGTTTTCACCGGTCGCTCGTTCTGTTCTCGAATGTTCACTTAAAGTCTCAGTCTCAACAGGAGCCAGAACAACGACAGAGGTGATTTTCCGTCCTTTGAGAATATCTGGCAATGGGAATTGATTGCCGCTTACTTTCAAAGGCAAATATCTGTTGTACCTTTTGTCATTCAAAGCTACGGGATCAATTTGAGTGGCGTTTTCTTTGATGTACCCTTTAGCTAAATTCTGTCCTTCGGATGTATCAGGATTAAAATGGACCACTTTCATTTCAACAGCTTGGTCTTTTGACGGTGGAGCAACGTAACTGGGAACATTTTCAGAAGCAGCGAAATCCTGATCTTCATCCATGTCTTCGTCTATTCTAGATTCAATACCATCTCCGTTAGACTTTACATATACGGGTCTATTCTCACTACCTGCTATCTGTTGACCGCCACCAGCACTAAAGAAGTTAGCTAATTGGTCCGGAGGCAACTGGTCTAAAGAGGTATCTCCTATTTTATCATAATCTAATACACTTATGTCAGCGTTATCTAAGATACCGGAAGACAATAACTGTGCACGAAGGTCATCAGGCACTTCATCGGGAAGCTCAAAAGTAGGCTTCTTTTTCTTCTCCTCTTTTTTAGTTTCAGGTGCAGAGGTTACTGAGTTTTGCGTCGATGATACGTATTTCGGCGTGGTTGGTTTGATTTCTACTGTTCTAGATGATTGGTAGTAAGGTGGAGACACCGTGCTAGTGGCAAATGTGGGATGTGGTCGGGATCTTTCTTGGATGTATTGAGATTTTGGTGATGTAACCTGTACTTGCTGGTGGTAATTGTTCTGAATTTGTTGTTGATGTTGTTGCTGTTGGTGATGTTGAGCTAATTGCGCTTGTAGACGTTGAATTTCTTCTTGTTGTTTTTGGACGTTTTGCGCTAACTGCAGCCTTACTTGCTCCTGTTCAGCTTCATATTGCTGTTGCTGCTGCTGTTGTTGTTGTTGCTGTTGTTGATGCTGCTGCTGTTGTTGATGCTGCTGCTGTTGTTGTTGTCGATGCTGCTGCTGCTCCTGTTGTTGTTGTTGTTGGTGCTGTTGTTGTTGGTTTTGTTGATGTTGTTGCAATTGATGATACTGTTGTTCCTGTTGACTAGCGGTTGATGAGGGTTGACTAGGGCTTGGCTCTCCAAGGCCACTGAATGGTTGAACTGTTGGTCCATTTACCGTAATGTGCTGCTCATATTTAGATATAGATGGCACAAGTTCACCATTATTCGGTACTAGTGAACCAATGTTTTGTTGATGCTGAAGGTTAGACGGGTGATTGAAAGGTCGTTCAGACGGCCCATTATGTTGGAATTGCGGTCTTTCGGATAGTGAACTTTGTTGGTGAAAAACTTCAGGCGTTGGTGAAGGTTGCGGATGGAAATTGTATAAAGGTACGGAAGAAGGTTGTGGAACGAACTGGCTATGAGGCGTGGGAGACGGAGATGCAGATATGCTTGGGAATGAAGGTTGCTGGAATGGAATCTGTGGAGACGGCCTTGGAAGCACTTGAGGTCCTTGATGAAAACTTGTAAATTGCTGCTGAGGTTGAGGTTGCAGGGAATGTTGGTGGAAAGGTGGTCGGTTATCTTCAATGTGTGGCGGAGAAGGCTTAAGGTTAAAGAATGGAGAAGCGCTAGGAATCACATTAATAGGCTTGTTATGAAGGGATTCCACAAACTGATGAGCAGGTCTTTGCTGAGGAAGTTGTTGATTAAGTGGAAGAATAGCAGGACGGCGGTGTTCCTGGAACTGAGCTGGACTTGGGCTGGGGCTAGGTTGAGATAGAGAATTGAAAGACTGGATTGGTCTGCTAGGTTGCTGTTGTTGTTTTTGTGAATCTATTTGTTCGGTAGTAATAGTATGATAATTCTCCTGTAAGTATTTTGGATCGTCAAAATAAGGTTTAGGTTGAGACGGGAAAGGTCTTTGTGGTCCAGAATGGAAGCTGACTCTTGGAGGTCCATTAAACTGAGGCCTTGAAGCAAAGTTAGGTGGTCCATTTATGCGTGAATGGAAAGAAGGTCCATTATTTGCTCTGGGGAATGAGGCTGTAGGATAAGTAGTTACTGGGCTAGCAGCAGTTGGGCTACCAAAATGTGTCACTGGACCTATTGGGCCATTCGAAAAAGCTGCATTAAATGTAGGAGTTGGGGCAAAAGGAATCCGAGGGGTTTGAGGTTGTGGTTGCAATCTGAAGGGCGATACTGAAGGGCCTTGTCTAGGCAGCTGTTGTTCATTAGCTACACCTTGTGGCTGAAATTGGATTCGGCTTTGAGCATGCGGTGGTCCAGACCTGAAGATTTGCTGCTGATATTGCTGTTGCTGTTGTTGTTGGTATTGCTGTTGCTGTTGGTATTGCTGGTGCTGATGTTGAATAAGTGCGGGCCTAGTACTGGATTCTACAAACTGTGGCTTCGGTGATGCAGAGCGCTCTAATTGTGGGTGACTTTGTTGAATTTGGTGATTTAGATGTGTCTGTTGAGTAGTTTGCAAAGGTTGGTTGGGAAATGCGATAGCAGGTTTAGGTGCAGTTTCCTCGTGATCTTCGGAATGGCTGTTTCCTTCACGTCTGTCACTGTAATGGCGCCCCTCGTTACCAAATGTAATTTTGACACTGCTGTCACTGTGATACACTTCTGATTCAGGTTTTATGATGGCTCTTAACGTGGTGGTCTTGAGAGGTATGTAAGGTTGAGGAGTAACCGTTACATATTCATCTTCATGTTCATGATGCTCATCGTCGTCATTGGTGGGAGGAGTAATAGCAGGGATGGGTTTTTCATATATGACTTTGTCTTTAGAATGTGGGTCTTTACTATATTTTACGTAGAAAACATGCACTGGTTCCTTCTTTTTTTTCAGGACTGGCTGAGGAGGAGGTGCCGGCAGCGATTCGTTAGATTCTTTGATAATAATTTCTATAATAGGCTCCGGTTCTTCATAGTAATGAGGGTGTTGACTGTAAAGGGGAGCGGTTGGCAGAGATCCATAAGGAGGTCCGTAGTTTTCAGCAGACTGGTCTTGTACGTTTAAAATTTTTGACTGAGCATAAATTTCATTCTTGTTTACAACAGTTTCTTCCGCATTATCTTGTGCAGGGGCATACAAGGGATCTTTTTGGGAATATTGCACAACAGGCTCCATCTGGACTGCGTACGGTGGTAGTTTTCCTTTCGTTGGGGCATGAGAAATTCTTCGGTTGTTTGACAATGCTCTAAAATGTTGAACTCTTGAATGTGGCAGTACGAGAGAATACTGTAAATTTTCATGCGTTCGTATATTATCTAATTGTCGTTTCGGTTTCGTTTTTGCTGTCGAATTCTTCGCCGATGCTATGCTGAGCACAGCCAAGGCTGTGACCTGTAACAAGAAAAAAACATAAAATTAATCGAATTGATCATCGATAACCTGTAATCGAATATTTATGTGAGTGAATGTAATTTATTTTTACGGGCAACTTTTAAAAGAAAAGATGATTACGATTTTCGGGAGATCTATCTGAAGAAAAGAAGTACTTAGTTGGAGGTACTTCCGATAACTAGGGAATGTGGAATGAATTAATAAAAAATAAAATTGCTTATAATTCATAGTTATTCTAACAAAGTTAGTAGGTGGGTACCTATTTTATAGAAAGTTTTATTTTATTTTATTGTCGTGAGCAAAGCGTGGGTTGTGCGGGCAGTTGTTTTCTATCAACAAACAAACCATTGTTGACATTATAGCCGTGTCTCCCATAATATTGTGGTACTTTGAGTGAACACATATGATTTCATGGTGGAACGTTGAGTGGGAAATCATGTTTGTTTTTTTTTATTTGGATTTACTATTGTCTTCGTAAAGATTTACATCGTGTAGGTAGGTATTTAATGTCCATAAACAATAAACCACAACTTTGACTGTTTAAAATATTAAATTTTCTAGAGTTTCCCACTAGGAAAAGTTATTCCTTGACTTCGCTCCTCGATTTTAAATTTTTGGCTTCTACGATAGATTTCTCAGGTACCTATCTACACGTGGGCATTAATTTCTTTGAACTTTTCAGTTGACCTTCTTATCCCGGATTTTTCAAATAATTATGAAACTACTTTCTAAAGGTTTTTGTAATATCTGACCACCTGACAACAGAGTATAGGTTTTAATGGTAATAATTTGCGTATTTAATTCTATTCTTATAACTTTGAGTGAACGGTAAGGACGCGCCTTACTCTCCATTTTTTCAAAGAAATGCCCAGGAACAGTTTGGCAAAAAAATGTCTGCAAAATTTGAGGGCGCCACTAGCGCACTTCACCTACAACTGAAAATTACAAGTGATTTGATACTGACATATTTCTATGACGAATTTTTCGTCATCAATGGTTTACTTTTAAGTTGTTACTAAAACAACTCACAAATTTAGCTTACAAGAATTTTATTTTTAGTTCTATTCAGACTCTTTTTTGCCATTTTTTTTATTGATTTTTGTAGAACCTAATCAGCAACCTAATCAACTAATTTTATTTTATTTACTTAATCACTTTTTCCGTGGGTTTGTAAAATTGTAATATCCGTTTAACTTAATTTAGGTACTTGTAGAAAGTAAAAGTAGGTAAGTAAGTAATAGCTCGATTGAACAGTTCTTTTAATTATCTATTATTTTGGTGATCGGCTCACTGCTCACATCGACACTGTACCTACCGCGCCGCGCCACAATTAGGTAAACCTCAATTTTTTTAGCTAATGACACACGATCAAGTCACCTTTCAAATAAAAAATTCTGAATCAAAATAGGTCCATTTGTTTAGGTCCTAAACTTTAGGAGCTACGATGCCACAGGCAGACACATAGTCAAAAAGATACACAGACACGTCAAACTTACATTACTCCTCTTTTTGTGTCGAAATCTAAGCTAAAGAATGCTGACTCTTTATTTATATATTTTATTTGTTTCAGGAACAGGTCTATAGAATATAAATACACAATATTTATACAGCTGACGCTGTTAGGACACCCCAATCGGCTAGAAAACCATGGTTTTTAACCGACTTCAAAAAAGGAGGACGTTCCCAATTCGATTGTGTTTTTTTTTCTAAATAAACAGATCAAAGAGACAATACAAAACTGTGTCTACAAATCTAATTAGCTTTACACACACAGACGAGATGTTTTACGTTACAAGCATGACACACACACTTATTCTGTGCACACTACAAACAATCATGTCATATTCAGACGCGTCATATTACGAGGAAGATGGTAAACACCGTAACGACGGAGAAAGTGTTTTTTATGTGAAAAGGCTCGTGTGTTTGACCACTTTGGGACCACCTGCTGAGGCCCGAGGCATAGGAGGACACGGTTTAGTCGTAAATATCACTGGGACAAGCACCTGCTGTTGTATTGTAACGTAAGGCTGCGCAAGCCGGCTATTTTCCCATACAAACGTAGAAGGGTGATTATGTCACTATTTGAAGTTGTACACCCAAAAATGAGCATAGTATCGAATTGTCTCGTCATTATCTAGGCTTATTGCTAAATGGAAGAGTAAAAAAAATAAAAGTTTGGCAGTAACAAGCCTCCAAAGATCCATATTTTAACACAAATTTTAACGCATCTTCGGGCGTAAATTAGATTAGTAAGGTGTAGAAGTACCTACCTGTTATCTCCTTTTAATCATTCTGGAAATTGACTACACATAAGGGTAAATTTCTTAAATTAAGTTAAAATTTCATCAGTGTAACACGTTATTAACATTCCAAGAAGGTATTTTCTTTAAATTGTTGTCTCTTCTGTAAGTTGCCTTGATAATATTTTTAGTTTTTCAAAAATACTTAGGCTGTGCGTTGACTATCAGTCAGTCATGGTACTGTTTTATAAGTAGATACCTAACTAAAATAATTATCTGGACTTATAACAAATTATTTAAGCTAACTTCATCACGTATCCGGGTTCCAAAACTCGCTCGTCGCTTACATTTACGCCGGCAACCATAAGGAAATTTCGTCGGCTGACCAGTTGGTCGGCATTCCAATAAAATTAAAAGTATACCACTGAAAGCCGACATCCACTCTGACACTCCCTCCTGGGACTACGTAATGTGATAGTCATATTTCAATATTTTTGTTTTATTTTCCTAGAGCGTTGCTATGTAGGTGTAGGATTGATGGGTCGAGAATTTGGTAGGTGTCGGGTTTTTATACTGTCCAATTTCTTTTGTTCAAAGTGTTTGAGTTCAAACGCTGTAACAGATCCAATTTCTTTGGTTCTGACCAGTTCTGACAGATTGACAGATGGGAGCTAGCAATGTCGTCCACCAATAGGAACGTCAATGACCTTTACATGTAGGTAAACTGTCACTTAAAATGTACGTTTATTAATAAAGTAAAAAAAGAGAAAAAATATAAGAAATAGAATATTTTTTCTAATTAACTTCTTTTTCTTATGTTTCAGTATATCAAAATCGAATGAAGTTTTATTTGAATTTAGAATGGAGCTGACGTCTTGTCCTTACAAAAATAGTCCCATTAGCTAGATTTAAAAAAAAGGGAATTTAAAGATGATTTTTTTAAACAATGTGGCAATAAACAACTAACTTGATAGAATTTTCAATATATCCAAGCTACTAATGGTAAAAAAAAACTTAAAGCACTATGCATGTTGCAAAACGTATCGCATGTTGTAACACTGACATCATGCAGTATTGCCAAATGGAAAAAAAGTAAAAGTTACAGTTTTGTTCAAAATTTGCGGCCGTCAGGACCAGCCCAAAAGTGGAATAATGCTCTGGGCAAATGTTCCCACTTAAAGGTTGGCGTGGGTGGTGCAAATTGTTTCAACATTGAGTCCACCGGCTGTTTAAGTGGGTTATTTTATAAACGATAAAAAAATTGTCAATGAAGGTATTGCGTTGCGAAAATCTACATTTTGGATTAATATTTTTATCTAAAGATAATGATACGATTTCGTTTAAGGTAATTTTTATTTGTGGACGATTTGCTCCCTGGTTAGCCCTGCGCTCGATTTTATTAAAATGACTTAAGTACTTACTGACTACTTCAAAAGACACCTGTTACACACCAGATAAAATGAAAATGAGAGAACTGATTGCCGACAAACTGCTTTGCAGTTTGGCACACAAAATTTATGTTTCAACAGTTATAATTTTTGAGGAGCAATAAAGAAAAATAAATAAACAAAAAAAGACATTTTGCTTTCTTGTTTGGTCCTTAGAGCAAAATATCCTTTTTACCGGATAAGGTGATGTGGAAAGATATTTTAATCAAAGACGGAATAAAGATTTTGATAGCTTTTAAATTGCACCACTTCTTGTCGTCCCAATCTCGGATTAGATCAACATTATTTAAAAAAACTAAGGTGAAGAAGTATAAAGTTTTGATTGCAGATAATTTCTGGTACAGGAAAAATAACAATAGCTTTCAGTATCCATAAATATTGCCATAAGAAAGTATCACCGTTCCTTTGTATAATTACAGTGTTTAACCTTTAAGAGTCGCTTGCGCAATAAATCTGACCACTCTCTGTTTTTGCATCACTTTGCTTTATTATAATGTTTCCCATACTGTTTAACGCCTTGGGAAATATTTGCGACGTCTTTTGCAATGTTCTCAATCGAGTGGGAACACGATCGTAATGGTACACGATCATCAAGCTATATAAAACCAGTATGAACTGACCTCGCATTGTATAGGCTCTTCATACAACAAGATGTCAGCTTATACTGGAAATGTATAGCTTGATGTGTAGCCGTGTGTACCTACATTTATACGCTGATGCCTGATGGTCCGATATAAGAAAAACTTGCGAATTTTTTTATCTGTAAATCTGGCAGACGTGTGACACCGATTTAAGTTTTATTGTTATTAAACGTTTACCTAATCGGAGTAAAGTAAGGATCAACCGGAATTCAAAGACATTTTTGACGTTAATAAGGCCTCCTGCCTGACCGAATTTCGGTCACAGCGGCAAATCTCAACAGAGATTAGCCTGACTACATAGGAGATATTATAGTGAACAAGTGTGCGCAGACACAGGTGCACTCTCTATTTCCTCACACTCATAGTCCGATGGGACGGCAAGCCGACACGACCGGAGTGAGATCGAAGTAGGGCCAACAGCTTTACATGCTCTCCGAGGCACGAAGTAATTGATCTCTAAAACGCACATAACTTACGAAAGTCAGAGGTCGCCTTAGCATCCAACCTGAGATCTCTGATTTGCTAGTAAACGGTCACCACCGGTCACGTGAAAAACGAGTAGTGAACGCGTATAAGTAAGGAATATCTCAAATGGCTTACGAGGTGGGTGGTTATTGAAAGGCAATTACGAGGAGATGGGTATTGAAGGCAAGCAGGTTATCTATGTTTTTTAATAACATTTAGTACCCACAATTGATTAACAGGTGCGTCTTAAATGTAGGTACATGTTTGTGTTAATTATCATTACCTAAGCCTGCCAACTGAAGTGCGCTTACCATAAACAGAAATACATCAGATCATTAATTCCAAGGTGACAGAGCTTCATCGCTTAATCTGGCACAATCCGGCAGATTACCTACCTCTGTGTAGTCGGCCGGTGTCTCGATTAGCTTTAATCTCTGGTTATCAGCGCCAAAGTAAGTGACAGTTTTTAAATATAGCGATGTTAAATGTAAACTTAAATGATATTTGGTTAAAACATTCTGTCCCTTCGTTGTACTAATTTAAAACTATGTATATTCATATATTGACATTTTGCAATTTATACTAAGTACCTACTTTGGCTTATATTCTACGCTAGAGGAGATTTGGTCTTTCGATTTAATATTTAGGTACAACTAAGAGCCGATTTCACCACTGACACTAAACGCGATCAATTCAAGTTAAACTCGGTTTAAGCGGTCAAGCGTTTAGTTGAGTTCAGAACTGAAGTTAGTTTTTTTAAGGTCGGTTTTTAAAGGGAATGGTGAAATTGGGCCTAATTGCTCTTTCGATGGTTTTAGTAGATTGGCGTGCCTAAAGACTAAACGATTCGTCTTCGATTCCCGCACTGAGTGGTATCGAAAATCGACAGATATTTATTTATATTTATATAAGCAATAAAAGATCTATATAAATGTGAATAAGCGTTCGAAATCTAGGTAACACACATCAAACTATCATCACAATTCATAGATTACAGTAACAGTACTCATCTTCTTCAAAATGCCTACAAAAAAAAAACGACTTTTGTAGACCCCCAATTGATCGTAACATTACAACATCAAATCTGATTACATCAATCGCTTCCACTCGCTCTTAGTTACTTGATATTTGCTCATCTGTCATTACGCACGCTACATGGCGATGACAGCACAGAATAAAAGAAAAACGATGACAGTAATAGCTTTTTTATTAGAGGCGAGGAATGTGGAGCATCTGAAAGGTGTCTATCATGCCGTGATTGAAGCTTGGTAGCTTGGAGTTGTATTACCTATGCTTTACGGTCGAGAACAATTCTCCTCCTAATCATTATTTGAAAACCTTAAATGGGGTCTTTGAATTCATCTTTATGAACAACTTTTGCTATGGGACCAAGTCTAATATCGCGAAAAAATATCACCTGTTTTAAATATACATTTTGTCAAATATGGAACCTCTGATTATTTTTTGCGATATCAGGGTTGGGACCATAATAAAAATAGTTGTTAATGTAGTGTAGCAGTGGCGGAGGCTCCATACAACTCGATTCCTATCGACTACTGGCTTCCTATTGAAAAATGGCAGTCAATAATGGCTGTGCCATTAATATTTTTCTTCGAGTGGGCTCCGGCTTACCTCTTGAAAAAATTCACCTTGACATTATGTTTCATAAAAATCCCTCTTCATTTTTTAGTTAGCTATCTAATTACATTTCATGTGTAGTAAACCCTTCTCGCTTGTAGTTTTCAGTAGCATCAGCATCTGTGCTCTATTACATCGGTTCTAATTCTACACACATTACTGGTGTGAAGTCTTAAAGGCGTTAGCGCAGAACTCGTGTCATTGATTAGAGACGCTCTGATTCAATCGCAACGTGTTCACGCTTTTATGAGGTAAAAGGTTAATGGGATGTTGTATTAATGCATTTAGAATGTTAAGAGCAAAGTTTTGATGGAGTTTTTCATTTTTATAAGATTGCGAAACGAGTCCCGTTGCTTAGGTAGGATAATATCTCCCATGACAGTAGGTATTCTTGGTTAGCCGTCAGGTATAGACGACTAGGTACTGGGACACAAGATCAACTGTCTCGCCTGACACCCCTAGAGATTCCTTAACCACTAGCTTTCGACTAGCTAGCTTGCTTTCGTGCTATGCCGCGTTCGAAATAAAAATCTACATACCTCTACCTAATTAGCCGTAACAGCAACGAGCCAAATAAAATATCAACTACGCATTGTAAGTAACTATATCTATTTCTCTAAGCATTAGTTCTTTTTTTATCGTATGGTTGATGAACAACCTGGTGTTGAGATCAAACCGCCCTAAGGCCTTTGACACCGTTAAAAAACTCTCAGATGAACAAAAATAGTATTTTTGTACAGTTTATTCTTCTACATCCGAACTAATAATTTTAAAAATGCGAAAGTAACTTTATTTGTTTGTTAACAACTTAACCGATCATCCTGATATTTTGCTAAAACGTTGTTAGCGACAGCGTGTACAGAAAGGGACATTGGGTACTTTTCATCCCGAAAAATAGAACTATTCCCGAGGAAAACAACAATAACGTTCTTGTTATAATTTATAATAGATGGTGCTACGCGTCTTTCAAATCATGATTGAATTTTAAATTCAAAATTAACGCGAAGCTGCCGGCAAAAGTACTACATACATTCAGAAGCTGGACATCTTAACTATGTGATTCATAAGACTATTTCGTAACTTCACGTATTCGTGTTAGCACTTGGAATTGAAAGGCGGAATCTGCCATTGAGAGTCTGTGGTTACAACGTTTCGCAAATGACGAAATATTTCAGTTAATATCTACACATACTAGGAATAGCTACATGAAATAACGAAACTTCTGAATTTTCTTAATGTGGAACTTTTGCAATATTGTTACAATGAGCAGAGGTTTATGCAAGATTTAAAAAAAAAATTACGCTTTTTATAAAATTATTTCGTTGAAGGCTAAATTAACACTACTTTGTCATAGCCCAGGTGTTGCACAGCTAATTTTTAAAATCTTTTTTTTTCTTCTTATTTCTTCTTCTTTTTTCTTTTTTTTTTAATCTTTTATTTTTAAACATCTTTCCCAAAAAAAAACTTTGCAAATTAGAATGTGAAATACTTGAGCTGTCAAGTTGGTGTTATTATTTTTATTTTTTTTTGTTTCGTGTGGAAAACCTCTTATGGGTACTCCACCACCAAAGGGCCAGTGATGGAGTTATGTCCGACTCGAACGGACTAAAAACCACACGGTGTTCCTCAACAGACCTCTGGATGGGAGAACGGGGTTCACTTGTGTATTCACCGCCAGGAAGTTGGTGTTACGATAGTTTTCCATTTACGGACTTCTTATTCTTACAAGTCGTGTTTATCAGTTTAGTACGAACAGCTAACTGAGACAATTATTATTAAGTTTACATACAATATGTAGAATATTATGTTACAATGGTAGGTACTATACTATTTTTAATCTAGATTTCTTCATCCAACCTGTCTCTCGAAATCTCTTATGAATTATATAAAATCCAATCCATCGTGCAACAACGTAACTATCATTTTAACGTAATAACTTCCTTGTCGACCACTAATCGTATCACAGCATAAGGATGCGTACACAATTGCAAATGCGCACACGCATACGTTCTTGTTTCATGCTTGAACATCGTCAAGATCTAAATAGATAAATCGGAGTATATAGGACAGTTCCTACTACTTCCTTGCCTATAAAGTTATCGTAGTGACAAAGGAACGACACTATATTTATGTGAGCTATGAATGGTTAGATAGTAATTAATAAATTACATCTGACTAGGATCCTCTAGGACCCTCTTTTTCTCTTTATCGTATGGTTGATAAACTGCCCGTAGGCTCTGACATGGCTTTACACGCAGTTGGTTTCCTCACGATTTCCTTCACCGTTTTTACAAGTGCTCATTATTTTCGAAAACGCATATGAAAATGAAAACTCAGAGGTGCCTGCCTGGGTTTTGAACCTAACCTTTGACTTGGTAGCCCAATGGTCCTTAGGCTATCACTGCTAAACCTAGATAATACATAGTAGCTTTTGTTACATTTCCTCAATGTGTTCGCACCACTACATCAGCTTAAACACTGACATTTGTGGCCATTCGCCAGGCCGTGGGAATGGGAGGGACGGGAAAGAATGTAGCGAAGCATAATTGTTGTGGAGTGATCTTGTTTACACGGGATTGCCGGGAAACGGGTTAGTGATGTGCTAGCCACCTGTTAGCTGATTGGCTGATTGGAGCTAATTTGATAGTTTAATTTGCTGTTTATTAGAAAGAGATATAATGAAACTAAAATTAGTTTAGCAGGATGTACAAGAGATTCAGCACTAGAGTATTTTTTTTAAAACATTGTTTATGTTGTCAAGGTACGTTTTAGGGACTTTTGGAAATAGGTGTTTTACTTATTTGAAATGTGTAAGTAATAGCATTTTCTATATCGATGTCGTGTCGAAATTAAAATCGTGTCAAAAAAGTATAATAAATATTTATTCAGTGTCTTTATAGAGTAACAATAGAGTACTTTACCTCTATTTAGGAGAAAATGCTTCCAAAGTAATGAGATAGAAGTCTTCATAATATTATAGTAATAAAGTCTAAGAGAAGCACGTTATAAAATTAACAGACATCAATTAAAACCGCCATAGAATTAATATAATTGCTCTAAGACTCAAGGGTATAACTACGAAATTTCACAACTGAAGATCCTAATTAAATAATAATTGTTTACTAAAACTTGCTTAGAAGTTAGAAGATTGTTATCGCCCTGTGAGACAGTTTTGTTTACCGACAAAAACAGTAACGGCCATTATGACAATGGTTGTTGCCTGTTTCTCTAGGAACTTGTGTAATAGCTGAATCAATTCATTGTTTAAAGTTTCCTTTATTTTGTGTGCGCTTGTTTTTGAAAGTTGGCACTTCTGTCTTCTAGTTTTGAAATTTTATAAGAATTTTTTTTTGACTACTCTGACAGTGTCTATAACTTCTTACTAGATATATTTTTTTAGAGGTTTTAATCAATATTAATGTTACTGGCGGCGTGTAACTAACGAAAGAAAGGCGCTGGAAATGGTTAAACCACAGTTTATTTTAAAGATACTCTTAATCAAACACATACAAAGGTGAACCCGTAGGAAAAATCGTAACTAAATAATTGTTATCATTAGTAAAACATCTAAAATGATTACTTACTTTTATCTGTGAACATATTCAAATTAAAGGCGTAATGGCAGTTTAAACTCTATCACTGGCCATCAACAATACGAAAGAAAAAAAGACTAATAAAATTAATTTTCTTTTTTAAATGCGTTATCTCTCTGCCCGAGCCCACGCCTCTCAAACTCATCAAAATTTCTAAAAGACTTGACCTTTACCAAAAATGTTTCAGAATTCTATTTGGACTTTCTAACATGAAAGGATATAAAAGGTCACGCGTTCGATGCGCAGTGCGTGTTATAATGAGTGTTCCGCACATAATCCCGCTGCCTTTGACTACGGTCACGGTATTTACACGCCCACTGGGTTTTGTGTCCATCCAGACGAGGAGATTGGAGCGAGTATTTTTTAAATTACAAAACACATTTAAAAAAAAAGAATGACTTTAGCTGTCATCAATAAAGTTAGACTAGTTAAAAAAAATAGGATTCAATTGTAAGTACTAATAAAATACATTAAAATTATTTTTACTTAAATACCTCTTCTCGCAATAGAAGCAATTTAATTCTACTAGCGACTAGCTAACTAACACCTAATTGCTTGAACTAACTTCAGATAAGCAACGTCAATTACACCCCTTACAATACAAACTACCTGTACTTGTAACTTTCGGCAAACATAAGAGTAATAATACACTTGTTTTGAGTGACGTATGTTGAATGACGTCTGCGCAGACGCTAGACGTAAGGAATGCGTGACGAGTGTTGAGTTTGGTCTGTCAGTTGATCCATTTGAAACGATTAGACTATATTTACCTACTAAGTCCAGTACTTTTCTTAAATGTCAGTCAGGTATATTTTTTACAATTACCTTCTCGTTTTATTTGTTAACAACATACCTACTTAACATTTTTAACTACCTATTTAAAAAGGGGTTTTAAATTTTGTGGCATAGTTTCACCATTTTGGTTTTCTTTCAAAGTAGCAGCGTAAGATAATTTTAAAATGGTGACGGGTAGCTATGGCAGCTTCCATACAAAAATCTTCAAAGCCCTTTTACAAAAAAAATACATTGAATTGGTGGCGCCTCTAGTGATAAAACTTGGCAGCTATTTGCTATTTTCACGTGAATGTGTGGAACAATCATTGGTCTTTTTCACAGATTAATAAATTAGGAATACTAATGCATGTTTTTTTTTAAAATGCAATACGTCTTTGCCAGTGGTCGTTGTTGGGATCATAGACCAGCAAAACTTTAGTGTCTATGATAACACGTTATCCGCTAGCTGCTTGTAACTTAATCCTAGAAGAACATTACTGGCCATAACATTAATTCTATTACATTATCTGAATCGCATATTCTTCACATTTTTTTAATGATATAATAAAATCGCGTCTCTGAAATGAAAGTGAACTTTAAAGTTAGAAGTTAATTGAAACAAATAAGTTATTATTGTTATCTTAAATGAACAGTAAGAAAGACATTATGACATTGAAAAAGTCACATTGGTACATGCCAGGTCCGTAACCAACGCACCACCACGACATAATACATACCTACTGATAAAAACACGTGGTTTTTCTTAAAAAATAAAAATTGTGCATGCCTAAAGTTCTTATTTTATATTTTAAAAAATCTTTTAGGTACCTACATTTTAGAATTTGAATCTGTGACCTACTGGTTAAAGCCACCAGTCGGCGTCGCTCTGCCACTAAGCTATTTAAACTCATTCATTCTACATTCAACCATTTCAGATGGTAGTAACCACAATTTCTACTAAGTACTAGAGAGATAGCATGACTAACTTTGCAGTTAGAATACAATAACAAATAAACAAACTACAAATAAAAACAGTGGTGTCCCTTTCCTTCACATATCATTAGAGAAGGAAAGCACTACTTTTATATAACGTTTGAATCGACACCCATATTATTTTGAGTTATCAATCAAATACCATGCTGTTCACCAACGTTCATTCACAGATTTCATTCAATAACTCCCACAATTGGCTATAATAAGTATAATAACCGACAATGGACGTCCACAATCTGATTGATAGTCCAATCGATTGATGTTTGATTGACGGAATGAAGTGTTAATTACACTGATTAAACACGGCGTGACCGTGTCGTAATTTTTTACATCATCGAGACGAAAGTGTGGGTTATTATTGTAATTACTTTCTTTAATTGTCTATGTATGCTATTGTGTGGGATGGTAATGTGTGGGTGTTTGGGAAAAAACCGTTGAATTGAAAAAGGATTGTTTTTAGAGGTTACTGCCCGTCGAGGGGAGAAGTTGTTTTGTTGGCATAATTCAGGTTTTAGGTAGATCAGATCTAGATCTATTAGATCTTAAAGTTAATAATTTTAAATCATCGAAATCGTAGATTCTTGCTGGCTCATGATTATTTATCTCTATGATTATTTATTTTCGGCTTCGCCAGCCACATTCGCTCATCATCAAAGTTAACAAGGTTCGCCGTTGACGGAACAAGTCAACAAGGACATCATCATCATTATTTATCTTGTGGCTTTGTACCCAGTGTAAGTTGAGTATAAGTTAAGTGTAAGTTTCTACCCAGTGGTAAATTGAAACTGACTTAGACACTTGATCTTTTGGGAGATCTTGTACTGACTTGTAGATCTGTACTGTTCAAACTCCAATTAATATCTACTTTTTTTTGCAGAAAAATCTTTTAATGTACATAAGCCTGTAAAGATCCCGCTTTTCAGAGATAGATCGAAATTTCTATTCATCCACGTTTCGCTGTCTACGTTATAAGACCCATGTAATAGAGGACAAGCCTATGGCCATTAACCGTGCACACTTCCAGACTCCGTGCTAATACTGAGAATTTCTTAATAACCCAATAATACTATATAAAATATAATAATAAAAAAAAACCCAATAACACTTTGCCCGACCCAGGGATCGAACCTAGGACCTCGTGCTCCGCAGTCGTGCTTGCTACCACTAAACCAACGAGGCAATCCAAACAGTCACATTCAAGCACACACACAACAAACAGTCAAGCAGATTAAAATTGAAGTCGTAATTAATCTAATAAATTAGATTCTTTCACTTTCGTACGGCAATTAATTATAATCTGTGACATCAGCTATTATTGTTCTAGTAAAAAGAAAAAACCGCAACGTTTCATATACATCGCTTGGCATGGTCTGAAGAAATCCAACAACTTCATTAAAACAAGCAATGTAAATCAAATGAAGATATCATCTGACAGTATCGTTAGCGCAATGACATCACAATTACGGCAATAACCTGTTACACAGATATTTGCATATGTTGCTAGAGCAAAAAAAACTGAATTTCAAATCAGTGTTGCCAACAATAAACATTCTATCTTCATCGTGAGAATAAAAAATAACAATAGATCTGATTACCTCACTTCGGTACTTTCATTTGAATGTATTGTCTTTATTTAAATAGAATAAGGTCGAAATTGGCTTGTTTTATAGAAAACAAATCCAATGAGAATTTTATGTTAAATACATTTCACTTATGGGGTTATGCAAATATATTGGGAGTTTTTCTCGTTGTATAAAAATATTTGTTTACGTAACGTAAACTATTATGATCCAATAAATAATGGAAAGTATTGCCCTATTTACCGTATAAGTATAATTTTCATTACACAATAATAAAATAAATCTTTATAAACCTACGCTTCTACTACAAGTAAATTAAATGAAACAAGTAAGTAAACTAAAGATGAATTCGTTTACGTGTTTTTTTTTCTACAATATTACAGTACTAGCTTCTAACCGCGGCTTCATCCGCGTGGTATGTTGATAAATTGTAGCCTATGTATTATTTTAATAAGCTTTAAAACTGTAGAGTTCCATCAAAATCCGTTCAGTAGTTTTTGCGTGACAGAGTAATAAAAATGTATCTATAGATACAGTTCTTTTGAGCCTTCTCAATATAGTCCGTGTGATCGAAGAACTGTATCTATCGTTTACTAGTAACGTGAAAGATTAATTTATAATCTAAAACAATATTAGAAAAATAAAATCGTGTACAGTTTGATAAAAAAAGATTGCAAAAATTGGTGGCGCCACTAGAACACTTTTAAAGATGCTACAATTCAAAATTACAAGTTATTTTGGTACTTACATGTTTCTATAACGATTTTTTGTCATTAAATATAATCAAATGAATCACTTTTAAGTTATCTTAGTACTCACAAACTTAGTTTTTAAGATTTTTATTTTTAGTTCCAGCTGTCACCGCCTCAGACTCTTTCGCCAAGCTGTATGTTAATCGTTCACTAATATATCAATGTAAGTAGGTAGTCAGTGAAACTAACACCAAGTAGTTGTAGTAAGAATAGTAATTCACTACTTATGGACGATTAAGTCCATAGTTTACATTATCATGTCCATCTCAATAGACTTTCTCAACTTGAAAGCGAAAATCTGTTTCCTTAGGAAAGATGGAATATTGAGGAAATTTAATTGGAAATCTCATGTTTTAGTGATGCACTTTAGGCCATAAAACATTTGAGGCAACATGTCCGTATTTAAGAGTACATTTCAATATGGTGGCACATCTAGGTAATAGCTTAAATAAGTACCAATAATATATCTCTGTATACTAATTACCAATCATATATACCAATCATATTATTTCATATAATAGGTACCATTTAGTGGGTGACCGTTGACTGTCAAGTCAAAGGTCTAAAGTTCAAACCCAAGCACGAACCTTAGACTTTTCGCAAGTTATGTGCGAATTATAAATTTAATTATCTCCTGCTCCGTGCCTTATAAAGCACGCAAACCCGTTAGTCCTGCGCCTGATAGTTCCCGTCGTTTCGGATTGTCGTCTATCATACTAAGAGAACACTCACCTCCTGTGTTATTAGTTAGTCTACGATGAGATTGGCCGCTGTTACCGAAACTCTATTATTTGCTTCTGAAAAACATTAGTTGTGAAGAACATCTATTTGAAAATTATCTAGACGAAGAATTTATATCGAAACTACATCCTGCAACTTGGCTCCCGTGTTTCTAATATTTCGGTAAAAAAAGACCCTTTACCATTTTTCTGATCCATAAACTATCTATATGCAGCAAATAATATCAATCCGTTGTTCCGTTGGTGCGAGAAAGCAGGACAAACAAACAAACAAACATATTTATAGTAAGGTTAACACATAGTCTCCCTTGGAACGTCACTTAGGTGCCTTCTTTACCTGGTCGGTACGTTTTCGTTTCGTTTTTGTGTCTATACCAAATTTGTACAGATTCTTTAGTCATCTAAAGAAACTGTACAAATGTGGTATACAAAACTTATGTTTTAAAGTTGAAATGAGAGCTTCCTGACCGTGTTGTTTCGGTGCATATTACAATTCCAAGCGCATACAAGAGTCTCTGTACCCAATCAGCAAGCAGCCTAAGCCTGACAACGCAATAGAAAGGCGACAGTCCAAATGAGCGGCCAACACTAAATAGTTGCCTCTAAAACGGAACAGTAGCAGACTATTACAATAAAAAAAGGTACTACAAACGGTATAAAACAAATAAAATGGCATCAAAACCTTTTATTAGTAAACTAATCACGTTTTCAATAGTAGCGACATCTAGCGCAAAGAAATAAAGATCAAGTTCACGACACTTTCACTTTAAATAGACCTATGGAAGGTGTCATGTTTTATTTATCAAACGATAATGAGTTCCACCTTAACGTTCGCGGTAGGACTAGGTAACACTGATAGCGGAGCGAGAGTTTAATTATAAAAATAGAAGAAGAAAAAAAAGACAAAAATGTTGATATACAACTTTGTTGACTGGCCTGTTAAGTTAGATTAACGTACCAAAAAAATAATGTAAATTTAAAAACATAACTCACTTCCATAGGTTGAAATTGAAATGAATAATAATATGAAAATTCAGAGCTTAAAGGGTTAAGTCATTATCCAAAAAAAAAAATAGTTTAAAAACTAAAACCCGAATACTTAAAATCTAAAAACAAGCTTCTTAGATTTGAAATAAAATTCTATAGTCGGAGGCCTAAATGTATTGTAGGTAAATACTATTGTTCCAAGGGTATACTTTGTAAATTCTTTAAAAAATATTTAAAAATATTTTTTTTTAAATTCCTTACCTCCTCTTGATTTTAGAGGCCGTGGTCGACTTTTTTATTCAATAGTTTAGTTCCACTTCGCTTTCAGTAGAGCCGCAACGCTATACCACATTGGATCAGTCAGATCTGGTTTTGTTTCGAAGATAAATGATTGTTTAGACTTTATCTTGTTAGTTTTAACTTTGACAGTTGACTTCGACTCTCACTGTGTGTAGTGAGACAACATTTACTGTTGTATTATGTAAAATAGAATGAGTAGGCTCACAGCTTTTACGATACAATAGCGTGGTTTCTACAGTGGCGATTAAATGTAAGTGCTGTGTATTTTTCTTTTACCATGCCATTAGTAAACGTTAAAACTTTGTATTGCTTCAGAACCTCTACTATTATCTATTTATTATAGAACACAATAAATGTAAGTATGTCAAGTTTTTTTGCACATAGGTAATATTTCTAATTATTAAAGTTATTGTAAAAAAAGCAAGCTTAATATAGTCTCAAACTTTCGCGAACACTCAACATAATGAAACAACTCAAGCAAAGCGGTCTGCCTGCGACTACGAGTGCTGCAAAGTACTCGAAACGTCAGGATTGTATTATGAAAATAAAAACGCGAATTATATCCGTTAAAAAGTTGTTTCAACAGCAAGCTTAGTTTCGTAAGATAAGTCTTAATTTATTATTTAAATGCTTGTAGTACAACGGTAAGTTCAATTTAAGCTGTTTTACAGTGCCCGAAAAGACATTAATATCCGAGAGCATTGTAAAACGGATTATTTGATTTTTATGTCTGATTAATTAAAAAATAAAACCAAATTTATTTAGAATAATTCGTCATAGAGTTAAATGAAACTTAACATAAGGTAACTAGGCATTTATCTACATAGTTACACCACAGTCTAAATATTTGAACAGTGCACAAATTGTGCAAATATTTGGTCTTACTGATAAAATTATATCAATTTGCAACAAAAAATATTTTCTCTAAGTCATGATTCCAAGTCACAGTTTAAAAATGTAATAGTCCAGTAGGTCAATACGCTACAAATGGATGTCAATGATCCACTTGTGATACAATAGGCAATACAGTAAAAGCAGTGAGAATACCACAATCACGTATAATAAAACCCCGAAACACAATATACTTAGTATATGCAAACATTTCTTTAAAATATTTATGTAGGCCTTTTTTTTCGCATATTAAACATTACCTACCTGGTGTGTTTTAATAAAATTAAGAAAGGAATGCGATGTCGCCATATTGCAAAAAAAATATTACTTTGTGCACATGTTAGCTTATTAAATATAATATATTTATTTAATAAGAAAATTAAAAAAAAAACAACTGATACGGATGGGATTCGATAGATATTACCACACGTCCTTGCCGTAAAAAGAGATTTGAAATTTCGGCTGATGCTGGTGGAATACGGTACGTCGAAGATCGTGGGTTCGAATCCCATCCGTATCAGTTCTTTGTTCAAATTTTCTTATTAAATAATTATAAATAATTATTTATCATCTATGAAACATACGTCATTATTAAAATTTCGACATGAAAAGTAGCCTAAGTTTTAATTCGGGACTGATTGTGTACCGCATTTCACCCATATCTATCTGTTCAGCCGTTTAGTCTAGAACGTGATTTATAGACAAAAATACAAACCACAAACCAATAAACTCTCCCGGGAAATACGTGTTACTTTCGTAAGTAGATAAGTCAAATTGAGATTAGTATACTGATACTTTTGTGGTTTACTGAGAGTTGTACTTTCAGAGCAGGTGCATGTATGTATCTCTCCTTGCCAGTTTCGGCTATGGCAATTTGGTTTCTAATTTCTAAGAGCTAGGATGTTTAGCTCGCATGTGGCTGATGTCCCTATTTTGCCGCGAAAGTCCGCGAGCAATCAGCGCATGTCAGGGCACCATTGACAAAATTAAATTGAATAGTGCAGGTGCATTGTGAATAGTGTAATGCTCATAAAATACTGTGAAATGTACGAGTTTTGTATAGGCTCTGTCTCGACAAATCGCCATTAGGCAATTGGCTAATTGATTGGCAGTTGTTAGGTACACGTTGATTTTAATTAACAGTTGGATGCTTGTGTTCATTTCATAATAAATATCGAATTATAATATTACTTACATAAGGTCTTATTTCATTAATGCTAAATATTTAGGAGGTACATATTCTATTGTTAAGAAGCTTGGTAAAAGAAAACTTTAAATTATACAAAGCTTTTTTATAGTTTCTCTAAAATAATTCAATTAATTGTTATTTTCGTTGCTTAAAATTGTGATTCATTCTTCAATATGGAAGTTGAGTGATCCGGAATTCATGATTACGTGACCTGCGCGCCGAAATTGTTTTATGCAAATGGAAACAACAACTGAATTAATTTCTAAGTAAAAAAAAATTAAGGCTTATAATTTAAAGTTTTTCTGATTTGATTTTTTAAATAATATATTGAATAAAAAATGTAAGACTTAATTCACAGATAAATAATCAAAACCAAAAACTTTTGGCAGCTTGAAGAGTTAATAATACTTAGCTTTTAGTCCTTTCAAGGCAGTTACGTGAAATTGAAGAGAGAATAAATTTCGCATGCACACCCATCATTGAAGTACCAAAAGTGAATGCAAATGTACAGGTTATGACGACAGATGATCGGCTTTCTAACGAGCTGCGCGTACGTTGAGATCGACAGTTGATACCGGTGACAGTTGGTCTACGATAGACTTTTGTTGATCATAAAGGTAGTGCGCCGCAAGATGATTCAGTCGAATCTAAAGTTAAATTGGATTCAATTTTTTTTTCATTATGATTATGAAGAAAACTAATGAATAGTGATTATGCATGACATATGAAATATTATTAATAATAAATATTTGGGTTGGATATGCTCAATCCTTCTCTATATGAGAAGAGGCCTTTGCCCTACATTGGGACAGTAACAGGCAGATTTTTTTTTTAATCCAACAGAAATCTATGCAAATTATTATGTAATATTAACGTCAAAACTTATACCAGTCTAATAGTTCAAACTTAGGTAAAATTTGTTCATTTTTCTATGTAATTTCATCTCAACCGTTGTAGTTCTGACAAACAAATTGACTTTCTAGACAATAATATTGGGGCAACCCTGAAATTACTAAGTGAAAAAAAAACCGTTAAAATTTAAATTATCGAAAAAACTATGTCTACAATTTTATTGTTTCTGCCTACGACAAGTTGCGGATATTTTAAGCCGGCGAGTGATAATGCAGACATAACGGTGGCCACCAGACTGGTCAGGCGGGAATGTAGAAAGCTGTGGAGCGTGCGTCTGCGCATCGTAATCAAGCCGTTTCGGTGATCGCTGGCGCTGTACTCTCTACAATGTTTTGCTTAAGAAAGGTTGGCATTTATATTGCTGTATTAACGATGCCTTGTCTTATATTTGGCATTAGTAGGACTTGTCATGTTTTCAAGTGGTTAAAAGCGTGGTTGTTTTGGTTCAGACTCAAGAATTTCATCACCATCATCATCAGTCTGTATTAGTCCACTGTTTGCGCTCATTGGAGGTATTTACCTATAATCTCCATGCTGGGCAAGCGGATTGGCGATCGCAGTAGCAGATGATTACTGTTACACAGAAGGACGCTGCTGCCCATCCTCCAGATCTTTCCCATTGTCGCTTCTTACGACACCCGCGGGATGAGTAGGGGTGGTTCTATTCTTAGGCCGGAAACCACACGGCATAAATATTGGTAAGTAGGTTAGCAACTTGATAATAGACTTTGTTTATGTGCGTGTTATAAATTAATTATCACTTACTCCGTGCCTCGGAAAGCACGTAAAGCCGTTGGCCCTGCGCCTGATCTCTCTCCGGTCATGTCTGCCGAGCCGTGAATGCCGTCCTATCGGACTGTAATGAGAGTGAGGGAATAGAGAGTGCATCTGTGTTTGCGCACAGTCTTGTGCACTATAATATCCTGCGTAGTTGGCTAATCTCCGTTGTGATTGGCCTCTGTGACCGAAATTCTGTTCACAACATTATTAATAGACTAGTTTTCTAGTCTCATTTACATCCCTCATAGTTTCGGTTAACGCACTAACCCAGAATCTTACGAACAAGTTTAGCTTATCACGATTTGTTTTCAGTAGCAAACTAATCATGTCAGCCGGCTATTTGACCGCTGCAGTTAAACCAAGTAGTTAGATGGTAATCTTGATCAAACTAGCTTGATCAGAATTTATTTTGAAGTTACTAAGGCAGCATGACTCTTTGTTTTACGTTCTCAATTTAAATGTCGGTGATTTTTTTAAAAATACGTCTAGAAGTATGACTACGATTTATGAATTTTTTTTAAAGTTATCCTGTTATGAAGTTTTTTATTTTTATTTATTTACAGGAATGAATCCCATTGTAGTAATAATGTGAAACTTTCCATAAACACTTTAGTTATTGGGTACTATTATAAAAGAATATAAGTGATTTTTATGCCGCGTCATAAGTGGGACGAGCAAGAAGTTTGTGAAACACACCTACATTCATTGCCGATAATTTCAAGGAATTGAGTCTGGTTTCCGGCCTAAGAATACCACCCCTATTCGTCCCGCGGGTGTCGTAAGAAGCGACAAAGGGAAAGATCCGGAGGTTGGGCGGCAGCATCTTTCTTTGTAACAGTAATCATCTGCTACTGCGATCGCCAACCCGCTTCCCCAGCGCGAGCGTGCTGATTATGGACAAATACCAATGAGTGCACAATAGTGGCGCACGTTTGGAGAGGCCTATGGCGTATTTAGCAGTGGACTAATATAGGCTGATGATGATGATGATAAAGGAGCGTGGTCCTCATGTCAGTTTAGCGGTTACTACAAAAAAAATTGACAGTCATTTTAAGTGAAAAAAAAACCTTCTAAAATAAATTGATGTTGATTGTAACCACACTCCATAAGTTATAGAAAAAGACGAAGAAAACACTACGTACACAAAGTCACACAGATACTACCGCAGGCGCATAATATCTACATTACATAAGTTAAACCGTTTAACTTAACCACAGTGGTTAAACTAGTAGTTAGAGTCACAGTTTCACAGTTTTCACTAAAAACTAGTTACGTGGGAACCGAACCTTGATCGAAGGATGTCAGGCGATTCAGTAGCTGGCTTAATGGGTAAATACCGGATCATATCATTATGAAGGTATCGATAGATGGTTTCACTTTAATAGATAGTTTTACCGAAGGTTCAATATTCTGTAGTTATTTATCTGTGGTTAAATGTTAGCAGTTATTTTGTTTAACGTTTCGGCATTTGTTCATCATACTCCTAATTTTATTATTCCCAAAATGTTTTGGTCGGCTTCTAATCTAATTTTCTATAAAACGACTGCTTCTGCAATCCAAAGGGATATTATGATTCTAAAGTTAAATCAGTTGTTAGGGTTTTATGTGAGTTCTGACTTCCTATATCGACTGTCAAAGATCTTCATGACAGCCGAAGCCATTAATTAGCTTCAGGCGCCTATAATTCTAAACCACTACTTTTCTTGCTCGCACATTGACAATATAAAATTACTGTAATAGTTACGAAAAATCTCATAAAACCAAGTTAAGGAGAAAAACATCACAAAGTTTCAACAAAAATATCAGTTTGACTGTAACAAAATTTCATACAAACTTCAAATTATTTTTTGTATATAAAATCTTGATCCGATCAAACTGAAATTTTTGCTGAAACTTTGTAATGTTTTTCTCTTTCAATTGATTTAGTTTGATTTTCCGTAACTATGTAGGTATATTCATTGATTTTGTATCTTCAATGTGCGAGCGAGATAGCAGATTAGCAAGTATGCGCGCCTTAATCAACAATAGTTTGTTAATGATACAATGTCTTTATCTAGATCAGGGCTGTCCAAACCAAGGCCCGCGGGCCGCATGCGGCCCGCGGCTTGTTTTCATGCGGCCCGCGACACACATTTTAATCTAAAAATAGTTTTGGACACAAATAGTTTGGATAATATTATTCGTTGTCAAAACATGTACTCAATACTTGGTATAATTATTTATCTTCAGTCTTGCAACTGAAAATATTTTTCTGGCCCTCCAGCTTTTGTATGAAATTTAATTAGCCCGCGAAGGTGTATAGTTTGGACAGCCCTGATCTAGATAATAGCTTACAGATATGTAGATATGCAGAGATACAGCATATTCTTATTATCAACAAACAGATCGAATTTTTATTTGCTCGATTGACCATTACTTGTCCTTACGGCCTCAGGGTACACTATATCTTACTCTATATTAACCTCGTGTTAACCTCGTAAAAGGAAAAGTATAATTGATACCTAACTTTCTAACTAATTTATCGCCAGAGTTAATCAGAATTGGTTCAGTGGTTTACGAGAACTTTGCTAACTAGCAATTATATCAATGGTCGAGAGGAAATCTCTTATTTTCTTGTTACCGGTGGCCTTGTCTTGGAAGCTTAGTTAATTAATACTGTAGTCGTAGCTAAGTGGATTGTTAAGTGCCAAGGGTTGAACTTCAAATATCATGTACTTTTTCATTATTATGGAATAGAAAAAGTGTTTTTAATTGCCAGGATTCTCTTTATTTAAAAGTGTTCAAATTGAGCAGGCCTAGGTACATGTTTTTAATCAAATAATTATTATTGCGCTTTACAATGTGACAGGTACCTACTTACTAAGTAGTACTTAGGTGGTAAGTTATGTATACCTATATGGTATCTATGTATATATGGTGGTATAACTATGAGATCATCATGGACCCTGTCTGACACAGCAAAATGAACAGTATTCCTCATAAGTAGTATACAATTCCTCATAAGTTCATAACGCATTTCTACTATTCTTATAAACATTTATTACAACCCATTATAGTAAATTTACATATTACAACGCAATCAGACAGAACTATTTTTAAAAGAGCCATTACAGTTTCGTAATGTATAATATTGTTCACATTATCGTGTTTTATGTTTGTTTATAGAGTTATTATGTTATGTAATACTGTGGCCTATGGGAATGTCATGGCTGTACTTTGCGGTATGGTTTAAGGCCATAGATTATATCTGTAATGTAATAGTAAGTGGTTTTTTTTATTTGGTAGTAGGTTTATATAATTATAATGGGTTTATTAGTCCATTGTTTCAAGTGCAGGTCGAGATTGAGGTCTCTTGATATTCTGATCAGGTGTTGCAAATTCCCAATATTGTTAATTGATTTTCTCGGATAAAATATAACTGGTTAATGTCATAAAGGTGTGACACACACACAACTCCTGTAGGTATGAATAACAGTCACTGGGTGATTATCAAACTATCTAACACTCACGCGGCTTAACCTTAATGGTTCTATTTTAAACCGTACGCAGCGCCACCTATTGGGTCTAAACCATCCATGCACACTCAAAAATGTACAAAAAAAATCATCAAAATCGGTCTAGCAGGTTGAAAGTGATGCGCGGACAAACATTTGGGGCAATTGACTTATAAGCTAAGGCAAAGTACGCTTTATAGATCTCGTTTTCAGAATTTACATTGAGAAAGTCCTTTAAATCTTAACTATTGAAAATGGACTTGCAAAATGTACCTACTTTCATACAAAGTCAAACTTGAGCGTTGTATGTGAATCTCGCCCTTAAACCTAATTCTTGCGTGACTAATATGTTTCTTCCTTTACAAGTTATGTCAACATTTCCAGCGAAGTCGCTCTTTTTAAACTTTCTAATTCAAGTACAATTTGTAAAGTCATAAACCACGTTTATCAACGCTAAGACTAGAGACGACGAATGACCATAAATTGCTTTATTATATCGATATTTGATTCTTGTGGTAAAAGTTTTATCGATATTTTTATAGACATGTTAACAGGAAGAGACTGTTGAGTTTTAAGGTTTGAATGTTTTAGATCGTAATGTCCCGTCCTAAGTGTGATATGGCAAATAACTCTGTGATTTCGCTTTTACTATAGTCATCCAACGATTTTATATTTATCCTAGAACTTTGCATATACGTTGTCAGGTGTACAGAAACGGACATAGCGTACCTTTCATCCCGAAAAGAAGTACTGTTCCCGAGGAAAACGACAATAACGTTCTTATGATACTAATAGATGACGCCACGTGTCTTGCGAATCATGATTGAATTAACGCTGGCAAAAGCTAGTCTAGTATAAAGATAGAAGAATAGGAATAGATATTCTTCTCTATCCATTTTTCCTTCTATAATGTTATGTGGCATATTACGTGGCCTACCATCTTGCCTACCTAGGCAAAGACAAAATTATGTAGCGAAAATCAAATAAAATATAAATATTGAATCGAAACAACAAAAAATCAAAACATGTTTATTCATCCAAAGAAATTAAATCGCTGCATTAAATATTAAGTAGTCATTTGACTCTTAAATTTTACGTTTATATGTTCAAATAAATCAAATTAATAACCACAATCTCACATCACTTAAGGTAGCCAAGATAAGATCGATATTCATTTATCGATACCCAAAATCTACTTACGTATTTCACTTCACTATCGCATGGCATCTGCTTACCATCTTACATTAAAGTCGTTAAGATAAATCGAGGACATATGTAACGTCACGTAATTAAGAATTTGTGGCCGAGTGTGATGACCATAGACACGCCAGTGTTATAAAAAAAGTTAAAATGATATTTTTTTTTGGGTTCCGTAAAAAGTGTAAGATTCGATTATAAATCCCATGCTACAGTAAGTCCATCAGTCTGTCTGTCATAGAGTTATATCTCTGCAACCATATCTACCCAGTCGAAAACTTACAAAACTATAAATTATTATTTTTTGAACTCCCGACACTACAATTTTTTTTTGCTAAGAACTTTCTCGATCAAGTTATCTTTGAACTAAATAAAAAACTAAATTAAAACCGGTTCATCTATTTGGGAGCTACGATGACACAAACAAGTCAAACTTATAACAACACTGTTTTAATAAGGCCGCTTGCATGACAAATAATAAAAATGATACGGAACTCTTAGATTCCAAATCTGACTCGAACTTGGTTATTTAAACGTTAGATGAAATGTATTATGTAAAAGAGATTGCTATGTTTATCGAGGATGTAGAGTTGGGAAAGATATTTTTTGGGTTTTTTAGTTAAATATGAGGGTTTTGTGGTTATAAAGCTTATGAGGATACATTAAGCGGCTTTATGAAGATAATATATTACAGATTATACTGTTTGTGTGGTAGAAAGAGGGTTAGAACTGAATAAAATTACTAGAAGCTGGTGAATTAGTGTTGATTTTTATTATAATGTTTAATGTAATCTAAAGAGATTTTATATCATTTTAAAATAATGATCCTTTTGAGCGCTAGAGTTTTGTATTGAAGGCAAAAATTGTCGTGTCTTACACTACGTCCTTATTTTAAAAGATTTGATAAAACTTTAAGACTTAGTAAAAACAAAATTTAGAAGCAGTGATACCCTAGTGATAGGTATACCCATTGGAGTGGCAAGTCAAAGGTTATAGGTAGGTACATTCGAAACTCACGTACGCACCTCAGGCTTTTCGGATTTATGTGCGCATTAGAAATTAATTATCACTAGCTAAAGCGGTGAAGGAAAACATCGTAAGGAAGCCAGCATACTTCTAGAGATTTTTCAACGGTGTGTAAAGCCATGTCAGAGGCCTACGGCTGGAAC
This sequence comes from Protodeltote pygarga, assembly GCA_936450705.2. Taxonomy (NCBI): domain Eukaryota; kingdom Metazoa; phylum Arthropoda; class Insecta; order Lepidoptera; family Noctuidae; genus Protodeltote; species Protodeltote pygarga. The sequence continues at coordinate 11,715,699 of OW388265.2, read as the reverse complement.
TTAAACATGGTTTAAACTCTGACACCGGGTTGTTCATCAACCTTACTAAAAAAAATATATTTAAGTATAAGTGTTACTGTCATACTTGATTCCAACGTAACAAAAAAACAACCATAATAAAATAAACGAAAGCGAATCTTCAACTATTTGCTTAGCTCTTTAGCGATTTATGAAAAAGTAAAAGTTTGAAACGGTGACACTTAATACTAATGTGTTAAGGTTTATTATCGAATAGCAGATTATGGTCAAGATGGCTGCTATTATGTCAATTGTTTGGTTAACTTTCTCTGAAGGTCGTATGAAGGTGCGGAGAACGCTAAAATGCTTGTTTTACGTAATTTTTTATAAGCTGTGTATATTTTTGTTGGTTATTATCATTTGTTTAATGTTATAATTAGTGAATTTTACAAAAAAAAAATGCCAATCTGAAACACTTCGTAGCAATAATTTACTGGCCCTGGATTCATTTCCAAAATTCCATATTTTTTATTGATTTTTTAAATGATTTTATTACAGTCATATAATGAAAAATCTAATTTAAAACTTATGTGAGGTCATTATCGTGGGTTCGACCCTTCACTTGACAATATTTGTTTGATCCTCTTGTAAGTGTGTGTTTTAACCTGGATTTAAATCTGTAAATAATACTTATGTTATAGGAGTTTCTTTTAAACAAAATGAATACTTACTAAACATAATAAGTCATAATCATATTTGTACAAAAGTTTTAACAATATTGTTTACACTTTAATAAGACTTAACATTATTGTAAATTCAAAGTTTTAGCTTCTGAAGCCGAACTAAGTATAGCCTGTATTTCGGCGTTTCATCGCCATCCCTCCTCCCGAAAACAAATAACAATTACAGTAGTATGTGTGTGAGCTCTTTTTGTGTGTGGCCAGCATGTACGTGAGTGAGTGTGAGAGGATGTGAGAGGGTGTGTGTGTGTTCCAGTATGTTATTATTTATTACTTATTAATAAGTTACATATAATTATGCTGATTATACTATTATCAAAAATGTGGTAATTAGTACTTTTTGTGAAATTTTTACATGTTTTAGCACATGTTAGCTTATTAAATATAAAATTCTTATTAAATATTTATACTAGCACGGGCACGGGTTAGCCGACTTCGTTGGGCAGTAATTTAAAAATTTTCCTAATCTATTAATTTTTTAAATCGGTTCAGTAGATCCCGAGATTACCCCTTACAATTTAACAAATATACAAACACACAAACTTTACTTCTTTATAATATTAGTATAGATGTGGTAATTAGTCTCAGCTATTTAGGTACCTATAAGTAATTCTTCTGTTTCATGTCATCATACAACATACTAAACAAACTTCACATCTATTTCAAACGTTTTACAATCGAATAAAACAACTTCCCACAACAATTGCTACTTCCACGGTTCTGTTCCGCCTACTTATCGGCCAGACAATGGCACAAAACACGGCTATTATCCAATTTGCTACAACACTACTTATTAATCCGTATCATCGATTATCTATAGCTGTTAAAGCGATTGAGAGCGACTGAGTTTGCAGAATTGTCTTTCTTTATCGTATGGTAACCTGGTGTCAGAGTTTAAACCGCCCGTAGGCCTCTGACATGGCTTTACACACCCTTGAAAAATCTCTCAAGTGTGCTGGTTTCCTTACGATGTTTTCCTTCATAATTTTAGCAAGTGATAATTAAATTTCTAATTCACACATAAATCCGAAAAGTCAGAGGTGCCTGGGTTTCAAATCTACGACCTTTGACTTAGCAGTCCAACGGTCATAACATTAGGTTATCACTGCTTCAATTGTTAATGATAATATGTATTTTAAATGTTTTTTGAAAGATTATAAATCTCTACAGAGATTAGTCGCGCAGGAGATATAAGATACTTATTATAACGAGATATTATAAGAGATATTATAATACATAAGTGGATTTGTCCCATAGGTCCTTCACTGAGAGTGTGTGAGAAGTGAGTAGCCTAAGAGTAGCGGGGTTGGAGAATAACTGATAATATTATTGTCACAGTGTGGGGTAATATTTAAGCCTTTGACTGCCACCGCGGTCAACGGTGACCGCGAACAATAAGAATTGCATTGTGTCTGCGGCGTGGCAGTCATTATTCATATTATTATTATTAATTAATAAAATTAAATGATCATTAATAAAAGAATCGTACATAACAAAATATAGAAGTAATTAATGTATCAATGTCATGTTCTAAATAGAGTTTATTATCACATAAATCGTAGCGTGTTTACCAGTAATCGACCGAGTTTTAATTTTTACGGATGCACTTACTTCATTCATGTTATTTAAAATACATCCACGTGGTTACATAAGTAAAAACATATTTCATTAGCTGTATTACATACTAACTTCCTCTGCTCTGACAGCCGAGGGTCATGTGAAAATCTTATTCAATAAAACCGCCCCTTGTCCCCGAAGTTATGATCAATTTAACTGAGATAGACTATTTTAATCTCGGACGCAAAAACGGGGTGTTATAAGTTTTACGAGTCTATCTGTCAGTGGCAGCTCGTAAACGAATGGACCCATTTTGATTTAGTTTTTTTATTTGATAAGTGACTTAATCGAGAGTGCTCTTAGCTAAAAAAAATACGGTTTAATTTGTCAAATTTTAGTTATTTAATAATAACAACAAACTATAATATTACTAACTATAAATATTGACTATAAAAACAAATATTGACTGTATAAATTAAATTTTAACTATCAATAATGTTTATTTAACTTCTGTTTTCACATAAAAGTTCATACATTTTGATTACCATACAAATTTTGTCATACATTAATTAGCATAAAATCTAACGCAAAATTGATTACGGCCGTACATTTAACATTTTTTATTTTTATAAACTTTTACCAATAACGGATGTTAGGCAATAGGTGAATATTATGTAATATGTTTTATATTATACAAGAAAATATCGAAATATGTACAACTAGACAAATGTATAGTGAAAGTTACGATGTATGTATAGTAGGTATAGTATAGGCAATTTATTGACACTGTTTAGATAATTATGTTTTATCTTCGGTGCGGCGGTCACGAGTTCGATACCCGCACTAGATAAATATTTGTTATGATTGATGATTTAGAAAAAATAATATAGGTACCTATATTTTGCTCTATATGACAAATATAACCTTTTATTTAGTTTCACCTGTCCCGTTGTCTGTCGGTCTGTAATCAAATCTTGCAAGTTAAATGTGATCCACTTCCCGGTTTCCGATTAAGCTGAAATTTTGCATTTATAAATCGGATGACAATGCAATATTATTATGACATAGAGCTTATCTGATGATGGAGCTGGACGGTAGCCATAGGAACCCCGTAATTAAACGACGCAACCCCATCGAGTTTGGGCTCATTTGATTCGTCTTGGCGAGTACTAAAAGCTTGGTAAAACGCTGTTTTAAATAACTTATTACAATAGTAATTTGGTAGTAAGGTTTGTGTTTGGTGGTCTCCGATATCCGAAACGTCGACATTCGATTTCGGGAGTAGCATCCCCGATGACGCAACAACGGGCACAACAGCGTTTTTTTTCTTAGTTTAACCCTCTACTAAGAAATGGGAACTAAACGACCGCGTATTAATATTGTTGTCACGGCTCATTAGATACAATGTCAAGGCTGTGCCCAGTCGAGCGAGTCTTAATTGTACGCCCAGCTTATAACACGTTTAGTTGTAATGTTTATGTTACATTTGCTTCAGATAGTGATAGCCGTGATAGCCTAGTGGTATGACCGTAGGCTCGATACCCACGCATCTCTCTCAAATTTACGTGTGTATTAGTAATGTATTATCACTTGCTAAAACGGTGAGACAAAACCTCAATAACTAACTATACTTACTGCCCTCATTTCTGTTTTATTTGGGCCAAGAACCTTCGCGGGCATACGTAAAAGCAGAATAACCCACCTAATTCGTCACAATCAAATCAATAGCTAAGGAGTGCATAGAGGACAAACACAAATATTATTTTTTCTCGTAGCTTCGCATTTGTTGCTAAAAACTTTCCGCGATAAAAAGTTTTGTAACCCTAATTACGACCTACAAGTTAAAAATATTTCAACATTGAACATTAACATTATGTTAAAATCGAACAATTTTTGTCAACCAGTTACAAGTAAAAGGGAAGTTAATGACATACATACACACATTCCTACACACACAACTACACACAAACACATACGTAATATATGTCCTCGTGTAGTGCCAAGTAGGTAGACTGGTTCACATTGCATGTTACTGCAGATTGGTGCCACCAAAACCACCAGATTTCACTAAGATACTGCCGAAATTAATCTGTAATCTTTGTATAAATACTGTTTACATAATCTACATCAACACGGATCAAATTTTATTTTGTTGAGTTGAGGCCTATGTCCAGCAGGGCTGTATGATGATAGAGTATAGGCTGTGTGATGATGATGACTTTATTTTTATATCTCTAGAATAACGAAACCATCATCTTCCTATACTTATTATTCCCACGGCTTTTAATCTAACCAGATATATAACGCTAGTATTTAAATTACTATAAAATTTAAAAACCCTCGATAGAATAAAACCTAATTTTGTTTTACCTAAGAACACTCGATTAAGTTACCTTTCCAATAAAAAATCTTAATCAAAATCAGTCCATTCGTTTAGGAGCTACGATGCCACAGACAGTTTGACGAACTTGTAACACCCCTCTTCTTTTTGGGTCGCGGGGTTCAAAAGTATAAATTAAAATATATGTAACGAATTCGCTGTCACGACTACAAATACAATAAAAATAATATAAGAAAAGTTTTTTTACGTAAAACGGTTTTGTCATCAAAACTAAAGCTGTGTACCAAATATTAGATCAATCTGTCAACTGGAAGGGGGTGAAATATTGATTACTAAATTTGAACTAAATAATAAACAGGTCGAGCTAAATAAAACCGTTTAAAAAACAACAGCATGAATCATATATGTGATTCACTGGACAGGGAATGGGTTAAATCAAGGAGAGACTACTTCTAAGGACTCTTCTATTCATATTCATAATATTTTCTCCGCAGGTATAATCTTCCTCAACGAGATAAACAAACTTTACGCTTACTCTGTCGCCCCATTCACCGCAGTCAATCGTGCGGAACTTTCGATTTACTACGGATAAACAAGTACAGAAGGTCCACAATACTCGATGGATGGACTTGTACTGGATGAATAGATGTTTGGAATTCTGACCCGCTAATCTTAATTTAAATGACTAAATATGTAGTTCTATCTTTTACTTTTCCGCCGAAGGCTGCCTTTGCATCTTATACTTATTTTTTATTAAAAATCTTTTTAGCAATTTTTATACATTATATTTATTTGACAACCAATTGACAAATTAACAGCAATATTAGATGCATGGACATGTGAAGGAAAGGGATATCGTGGCGCCATCAGACAAATTGAATTGACACATTATCACATATAATTGGCAAATACATAATGCACCCTTTATACAGTCCACAAACTCAAGTCACAATACCCTTTTGTTAAAATTATTCTGTTTGATTAATTTCTTGCTATAGTTTAAATTTATTTCTTTATTTAAAATGTAATTCTTTATTTAAAATATATTTCATATTTCTTTATTTAAAATTAATTTTCTTAAATTAAAATTTCTTTCAGCGATTTTAATAAAAGTTTTGAAGAGAAATTGCATTTAAGCAATCATATCCAAGTCATGTTTTCACTTAGCAACATCATGTCATCATGACATCAATCATCATGTCATCGTGTCAAACATATTGAGCTTTTCAACCAATGGAGCTTCTGTGAGTATTTGTCGTGCGTCTGGTCGACGGTCACGACTCGCACCTGCCAGTTCCTGCCTCTCAGGTAGTCACTATCTGAATGACATTTCGTTTTTTGTCACACTCTTCATTCACGGTTGAACTTTACACTAATTTAATTTTAGAATTTAAAATTATTTCGCTGTTTTAAAAAAACTAGATTTTTGAAGTTATTTATCATATTGACTTTCTTTTGTTGCATTTTATAGAAAGTCATTATACAAAGGTACTATTCCTTTTCAAACTAAGAAAGTGTAAAGATATAAGCTGTAAATACTATCACTATGATTGATTGTATCATTAACTAATTAGCATAAGCAGTTCAGACTTAATTACCGCTCTAATTATGATATTGCCACAATGTAGCAAATTGTGACAATCATCTTTGATTATATATTTAATACCTAGTAGATTGTTATACAAGGGGCTAAAATGATCCAATTTATACGAGGTAGTTTTGCTCTCGGACTTAAACGAGGGAATAACTAGAAACCAACTTAAAGTTTTTAGCGCCGTGTGTTACACTCCGCTTTTCACTAGGATTGCGAGAAAATAAAATATTCCAATAAATTATTACAAATTATTTACTACCATAAATTCAAATTGTGATTAGAGAAAAATTCTTAATATTTCACGCCAACGCCTTTTTAAACGGTTTTAATTAGCTTGCCCTGTTTGTTATTTGGTTCAAATTTAGTAATTGAAATTTAAAATCTTCCTGTTGACAGAATGATCTGATATTTGGTACGGCATGTACCAGTTTAGTTTTGATGACAAAACCGGTTTAAGCAAAAAAAAATTGAATAATATTATTTTTAATTTCTTCTGTAGCCGCAATGCAATGCACGCATTCCTTCAAAATGATTACCACTTTTATTTCTATTTTCAAAGATAAAATATTTTCTTTTAAGAAACAGTAATAACTCAAGTCTCTATAAATTATTATTCTACTTATGAATAAAGACTTTTCGTTTTTGTGGGTTCATTGGTAATAAAAAAAACTTCTCCCCTGGAGGAAAATATGATATTTTATCCCCGTTCTTGTACGCTACAATTACAGAATTTTTGAGCAAGAGGAGTGAAATATAATGTATTATTAAATACTCCTTAATAATTAAAAAGCTAATAATTATTTGCAATAAAATATAAATTTATCACTTCATTCACTTTCAAAACACGCCCATAATACATTTCATTTTTTTGTAAAACTTTATTACACAATTAAATATGTTTTTGATGTGTTTTTTCAGCAATTATGATATAATTGTCTATTCGTCTGTATGTTAAATTAGTCATGTTAATTGTGAATTACGCTTTCTATAGTGTACGGTTGCGTAACTTATGTAGTTGAGATTATAAAAGTTAAGTAAAAAGTAAATTTTATCATTTTTACTTGTTTTATACATGGATAATAGTGCATTGACTTTTATTATATAATAAAATAAATGTATATAAATTACTATTATAAAGAAAAGAATTTTTAATTAAATTAAAAAGTCGGATAAAAATAATATAATATATACATTTTTTTCATGCTGCACAAATCTCTTATTTATGTACGCATGTCATAACAATTAAAACAATATGATTTAGATAGTAATAAAATTCATCCATTTTTAATTTAACATAATTATGTATGTTAATAATTATTACAAATTAATAATTCACGATAGGTAATTATTATAATTAAGTTTATTTTTAAATATTTATATACCAAATTTCTAAACACTAATATGTATCTAAACACACCTTGCTGTATCATCATGCAGTGTGACCCTTGACTGGCAAGTCAGACAGAGGTGTCTGGTTCGAATCAAGAATGACGTAAAATATGTGCATATTATACACGAATGATCGCCTGCTTTATACTCCGCATCGCAGAGCATGTAAAGCCGATTGTTTTTGCACCTCATTCTTGATAGTGAGCGAATAGAGAGCGCACTTTATAGACACTATTATGAAAGGATATAATATTTTTGCCGCTACACAAGTGGTACTAGCTTACAACACACATACATCCATTGTCGATAATTTCAAATAGTACACTATAATATCTCCTGCGTGGTATTAGTCAACCACGCAGGAGATATTATGATGACGCTGTGACCGAAGTCCGGTCAGGAGGACATTAAGCTGCATCATTACGCAGATCAACAAATTAAGATAGGTAGAGGTACCTTATATACTTTCGTAATAAGAGATTCTTACAACACGTATGCAAACCTTGGCATTTAATAAATATACAAAGATACACAATCTAATCTTCTTTTCAATTTAGCAACTTTCGCATTAAAACACATTTTACTTTTACTCGGTTTTGTTTTCGCTAGCCAAGGTCTCGAGTTCGATTCTTTAGCCGAACGATACACTTAAATTACTCAATAATTAATGTAATAACGATATAGTTTCATTGATGTTTTAAATGTAAATTGTGAAATGTTTATTTTGTTTGCAATCGTACAAATATTGTAATACAAGTTTGTGCATTTGCTTATTAAATAAAAATAATTTATAAGAAACGCGCAAAAACAACTGATGCCTACATGGCGTTAATAAGGAATTCGTAATTTCGACTGATACGGGTAAGACTCGGTAGCTTAGTTGGTAAAGCGATGACACTGCACGCCAAAAATCGCGGGTTCAAGTCCCGTCCGAGTCAGTTGTTTTTGCGAGTTTCTAATTAAATATTTTTCAAATTTATATGGAGTTGCAAAGGTGCTAATATATAAATATGTCTTTGTGACTGTACAACTCAAATTTCAGTAGCTGCTTATCCCATAACGCACGTAAAGCCGTTAGCCCTGCGCCTGATCCCTCTCCGATCATGTCGGATTGCCGTCCATCGGACTATGGGAGTGAGGGAATAGAGAGTGCACCTGTGTTTGCGCACACTTGTGCACTATAATATCTCCTGCGTCGTTGGCTAATCTCGGTTGAGATTCGACGCTGTGACCAAATTCGGTCAGGAAGACATTATCCCTCAACAAACGAGATTAAAGTTATACAACAGAAACCTCGTAAGTTAAAACAAAACCACACTCGAAATCATTACGTCAAATTATAAAATGTCAATTAAACAATTACATTTATGCAAACGGTAGCTTTATGCATTTTGTTGTATAAACCGCTACCGGAAGTCTGCATTCTGCAATGTTTCTCGTAATTTAGGCTTTTTGAGGCGAACTTGTTTTAGTAGGAAATAAGAATTTTATGAAAGAAGATATTAAGTAAGCGACAAAGGGAAAGATCCGGAGAATGGGCAGCAGCATACTTCTATGTAACAGCAATCTTGTGCTACTACGATCGCCAACCCGCTTGCTCAGCGTGGCGATTATGAGCAAATACACAAACGTGGTGCGCATTGGGAGAGGCCTATATTCTGTAGTGTACTAATACAGGCTGATGATAATGAGAAATTAAGATCGACTCGAATCAAAACACTGGAAGTTAGATTCTAAGGATTTTTTAAAATAAGTGACCTTTAAACAGTGATAGCCTAGTGGTATAACCGTTGCACTACCAAGTCAAAGGTTGTAAGTTCAAAACCTAGGCACACACCTCTGCATTTTTGTTTCATGTGCGTTTTAGAAATATCATTTGCTATAACGGTGGAAAACATCGCGAGGAAACTAGCACACTTGAGAGATTTTTCAACGGCGTGTAAAGCCATGTCAGAGGCCTACGGGCGGTTTAAACTCTGACACCAGGTTGTTTACATATTAGCAAGTATAAATTAAAAAAAAAACCAATACAAACAATTTTTTTTCACTCATCTCTACACGACATAACAGAAAATGGACATTGTACACCAGTTGTATAATACCAATATGTATAAATATATATACATATTATAATACACATGCAGTGTAAATAGGTGAAAACTCGGTGCGCGCAAGGTGCGCGCGCGTTGTCCACAAGCTGCGCGCGCGTTGATGTCTTTTACTCCGAGTTCCGTTCGCGAATCACAGACCAACCAGTTGAGTTGACCTACTTTTCACAGAAATTTTTGCAGATTTACGTAAGCTTAGAGGATGTTCGGCTATTGGGTAATATAATATACTATACAGTCATATACATATATATTAGAAAATAGCATCATGACGCCGGTTTTTGTAGGTAGGCAGAAACACTGGTATTGTTTAACTACAAATCATGGTGTTATTTGATCCGATAAAAAAAGAGTCATTCTGTCATTGGTCCTATGTAATAGATCGAGGGGAGAGAGAAACAATTCCAATAAGATTCCAATGGTACGGAGGGCAATGACTTATAGCCTATAGCTATAATGTAATGACAGGACACAAATTTACAATTATAAGTAAAAAAAAAATACTGTGTTGTCTTTTTTGACTCCCCAACTTGAGTCGAACTATTCCCATGATTAAATAACGAAATGTCTGCGACAATCGTTCGATGAACGCGGTATCCAGTATCATTCGAAAATATATTTTTTGCCTAAAATTAACATAGTTAATCCGGTGAAATTTTTGCTACACGTTACGAAAACTGTTTATTTATGTCCTTTTAATCTGTATATTTGTTATTTGTGCTTTGGAACGTTATTAGTTAAGCCCAAGCCATCTGTCTGTCTGCCTGACTGTCACAAGGTTGTATTCTATTAATTGTTATAGTTAGTTTAAGCGCTTTTATTATTATTTACAAAGAATTAAAATTGTAAAGAAGAAAGAAAGACTTCACGTCTTGCGTTTTAACTTTTTTCTTACGGGGGTGACATCTTGGAAGAATCATTGACAAAAGCAAACAAAAATCTTTCATGGTGACATATACCTAGCCATATTTAATGACAAACCTCCCAAAACAAATTAATAAAAAAAACATGCATTTAACAGGTTATTTAATCTGTTGTACGATTTTTAGTCCCGACGAAAACAGAGGGGTTTAAGCTTAAGGATCTGTATATCTGCCTGTGTATCTGTGGCATCTAGCTCCAAAACGAATAAACCGATTTGGTTTAGTTTTTTTTTATATTTGAAAAGTGACTTAATCGGGAGAGTTCTGAGCTAAACTAAATAATTTTGAGGTTTATTTGCCTCGGGGTTTAAAAAAAAATTATACTTGATGATCATATTTTAAACACATATAAAATCCCATAATAATATAATCACAAACATAATGAACCAACTTTTAAACGGTAAATGTTTATTTTTCAAAAAAAAGTTATCCGTTAAAAAGTTGTTTCATTAAATCCCATAATATTATTATTTATGTGTACATCTGATTCTTATTTTTTAAGATATAAGTACATTTTGAATTACAAGTTCTTAAAAAAGACATTATCATTAATTGAAAGCGGTTTTTTGCAGCAACTTCGATAGAAATAGAAGGCTTTAGTTAGAGAGAAATTCTCTGGTCAAGCGTTATTTTTAAACAACTCGGCCATAGAGTTTTCTAATACTTTTACACGTGTTTTTTAAATTAACATTACTTTCAAATTTGAAGTTACTTAAAATTACTTAATATTTAGGTATTTGGTAATAATTTATGATGATATCGGTACCTACCGTTTTTTAATTAAAATAAATTAAATTTTCTTAACGATGTCTTTTTAGTAAATGGTATACTAAACACTACTTATATTCACAAGTAAGACAGTATAAAAGTAAGTATAATTATTGGATACTTAATCATTATTTAAAAAAAAACACGAACAGTTCATAATTTTTTTCATCCAACGCGAAATTGACTCACTTGCATTATTGACGTAAATGACACACAAAAAAAATGTTTTCAAAATCGGTTGAAAAAAATATCAAAATACCACTTGGCACCGCTTTTCCCGATTTTCAACACTTTCACAAAAAAAAAATTTTTTTTCTTTACAGTTCAAAAAATTTTCAACACAGAAATATTCAATAAGGTACACTTACCCAAAATATTAGCCTCATTTTATCCACACACAGCACAAAAAGTTAAATGATAGAGCAACTGACACTGCACATGCGCGTTGAAGCGCGCCTCTCATGCGACTGGAGGCTCTGCCGGCCGTCGAAGCCTCCCCGCCAAAGAAAGTCTACAACCTTCACATTATATATTATGTAAACTTGAAAAAGCGCAAGTGCATTATGAGTATGAGAATGTTCTTTAATGGTGTATAATAAATTGTCATTAAAATATACAGTTTAAAATAATTATTAGAAAAACGTTAATATTTTCATAATGAACCAATTTCTCCCAGAGATTAAAAAAAGTACAGATTAGCAAAAAAAGGTCTGGAAAAATTGGGGGCGCCACTGGAGCACGTTTCATACTACAATCAAAATTACAAGATAATTGGTACCTAAATATTTCTATAATGAATTTTTGTCATCAAATATAATCAAATGAATCGCTTTTAACTTATTTTAGTATTCACAAACTAATCTTTAAGTTTTTTATTTTTAGTTCCAGCTGTCACCGCCTCAGACTCTTTTTGTTAAGCTGTGCTTTTGGATGGTTTTCATACTATCTCAACACCTAACAGCCCCTGTTGTGTATTTTATGTTTTATTAATAAAATAATAAGCAATATAATTGATTTCATTCTTAACCTTGTCTTGAGGATAATGATACGCACGAAAGTTAAGCACTTTTGACTGATTTTTATAAGAATCACCAAAAACACGAATATAATTTTTTTTTCTACATGTTTCGAACTTTAGTGTTCGCATGTTCGCATCTTGGAAGCGAAATTTTTCCTCTAAGGTTCGCATAGTAAGAATAAATACTTAAAAAAATATTATGTATTTATATTATGCAATATGTTACATCTTTATAGCATTGTTCTCCAAGTGCAAAGTTAGACACGTTAGGCTAGCCCTCTAGTACTTCGTACGAGAGGTGAATTTAACTACCATCTGAAATGGTTGAATATGGAAGAGAATTTCGATTACACGAATACGAATAGCTTAGTGGCAAACCGACGCGGGAGATCGAACTTTATTGGAACATTCGAATTTTTACGGATTCCTTTTTTACAGAACCCTAAAATGCGTATAAAAGTTTCGTATAGGTTGCAAGTTTTGAGTACTATCCGATTACTAATTCTGAAAATTATTTCACTATATTTCTAATTTATTTCTATGGAATCTGAAAACTCTAAACCGATTCGATCGTAAAATGGAACTTGGCAAAGAGATCCTGATCCTGAGATCCTAGAGAAGGAAATACGCTACGTTTACTTAACATACGGGAAATACTAAACCAATTGTAATGAAATTTGAAAAACACTTGGAGAAGGACATGAGCTACTTTTATGGCATACCCGGGAAAGACCGAACTGACCGTTAAAAAATTTGACTAATGACTTAGAAGCAGCGTAAAATCTTGAAAAGGACAGAGACTAGACGATTTACTGGATATACGCTGAAGACTGAATCTATCGTAATAAAAGAAAGAAGACAGGCTACTTTTACGGGATGCAGGAGATAATATAATAGTCTCATTAAAAAAATTTCGTAATTTTATATATCGGTTGCACTTTATAGATCATTCAATCTCAGTTGCCCACATAAGTTACTTCTTTATTATTAGATTTTACCTCCTTGGTTTATATCGTATGAACCTCTTTGTCTTCTTTATTGGCAATTAGATTTTTTTTTTCTATTGACAAGTATGATTGATGAACAAAGAACATGCAGTGACACTTCCTAAAAAAATTTTGTATGCAAATGTTAAAACTTAAAAAAAAATCAAGTAAATTTCAACCAACAATAAAACGATGTCTAAAAGAATTAAATTCAATGTTAGGAATATTCAAGATGTAGCAAATGGATTTCAAAATATAAGTGAGCTTTTGGCTCGCAATGAACCTTTCGCATGCAGCGCCTTGTCTCGATTCGTGCCACCGAAGCCGCCGATTCTTTTCCGTGATCTCGACAGCAAAAAGTTTCAGAACCTGGATGTTTATCGAAAAAATGCGCTAGATTCGAAGTTACTTGCTTTTCTTGGACCAGCATTCGATGGGCAACCAGCCACAGCACTTGCAACGAAAGCTGCTACCGTGAAATGGCTCGAATCGGTATGAATTTTTGGCATCAGTTTTGATATCTGACTCAGTTCACTTTGGCTTTGATTAGTCAGACTACAAAATAAGCTTAACTTGATTCTCAGGCAAAGTGGCGTACATTATACTTGACATATAACTTTTTCTTTTAAACAGGTACCATACGGTGTAGCTCCAGGCCCCGAAGCGCTGGGGGGCCCTACCTACCACTTCTACTACGACGTACCAAAACCTCAATGCCCGCCAGCGAACCCCAAACCATGCCCACCAAAAGAAATCAAATGTCCACCAGTTAAAAAGGGTCCTATCTGCCCCCCGACAAAAGATCCATGTTCTACCCCAAGTGATTCCCAAAAGCAATGCATCTTATCAAACATTTGTCCTTTGGTGGCTGACAAATGTGGTGGTAAAAAAAAAAAACGATCTAAAAACCCATGTGCTCCGTCATGTCCCCCATGTCCACCAAAACCTGACCCTTGTGCTTGTCCCCCTCCTGAGCCTAAACCCGATCCCTGTGCTTGTCCTAAACCTTGTCCTAAACCTAAACCTAAACCCAATCCCTGTGCTTGTCCTAAACCTAAACCTAAAAAACCCAACCCTTGTGCTAAAAAGCCCAAAAAATCCTGTGCTCCAAAGCTACCACCATGTCCTCCAAAGCCACCACCATGTCCTCCAAAGCCACCATCATGTCCATCCCCAACATGCTGTCCTTCCCCTGGATGTTGTAAACCCAAAGGTATTCCAATGCCACCGAAAAGATGCTTTCATACAAGCGATATCGCCTTTGATGCAAACCCATGTAAATCCGGTGGTGGTTCCAAAAAAGAAAGTAGCGGTGGAGGAAAGAGGGAAAAAGTTAAATGTCCTCCGAAAGGAAGTGGCGGCGGAGAAGGAAAAAAAGGAGGAGGTGGACCGAGTAAGCCAAAGATCACTTGTAAGCCTAAGGGAGGTGGAAGCAAAGGCGGAGGTGGAGGTGGCAAAAAAACCAATCCCTGTAAACCCAAGGGAGGTGGAAGCAAAGGCGGAGGTGGAGGCAGTAAGTCTAGTGTTTGTCAACCTGGTCATAAAAGAGGTACATTAAAACCCGGAGACCCAATACCTGGCGCAAAGAGAGGGAATCCCTGTAAAAAATAAATTCCTTGGGCGAGCCAGGTCACTTCACTAATATCGTCAATCACAGCCTACCCACTGCTGAGTATAGATCGCTATTTACTTATATTACCTTTCTTGGTCCTGTGCTAAACGAAACCACACTTTCGCATAAAATGTAATCTGTGATTAATGCAACTAAATTATAAGTGGGCCTAGCGAAGCGAGGATCAAAACAAATGTGAGTTTTTCACTGTCCGTACTTGTCCGCTTTACGCCCCAAAACCATGTTGTATTAGTCAGAAGGAAACCATCAAATATTCTATAATATTCAGAATTTACTTGTTAGTTGGTATTAAAATATGCGATGCAGAATACGATAATGAGAAATAAAATTTAGAATTTTATGTATAGAATTACAATTTATCCTCTCGCCAATGCGGTTTAGACGGTGACCATGTTTATGAACACCAATGTACTGAGTTGTTCCTTATTAAATATACATTTTAAACTTTTTTTTTCTACAAAATTACAAACATTTAACATCGTTTTGTCGTTATTACCACTGACGCGAACGTAGCAGACCAATTTATTGCATAATATTTTCTAATTAAGTTTATTTTTAGAAATAAATCACAGAAACAAAACCTTTGCTAAGCGGTATTTCAGTACATAAATTATAAAATGTTTCATTCAAAGAAATAGCTATATCAATAATAGAAAAATATCTATAAACAGCTTTATCATCAGCTGTTTATTATTAGATCATAATAAATATTCTTTCAAACTAACCCAACATTCCGCTAATATGAGGCTTTGTACCCGTGGTTCATTTATTAAATTAAACGCTTAACTTGGAACTAAAAGCTTATATTAATAAATCTTGTAATTTAAAAAGTTATATTGACAAGCGGATATTCGTGAAATAACGAATAACCGGAACAAATTACAAATTGCATTTAGCTTCGCAAATCAAACATAGTACTAAAAACTCATTACATTGATTTTCAATCTCCAAGTCTATACTTACTATTACTGCCCTGCCCATATCATCCCACGCTGTTTGGGCAAAGGCCTCTCCCTCTGATTTCTACGTCTTTTGATCCAGAGCCAGTGTGCAAGTCTATACTTACGAAATTATTAATAATTCATAATTTGTCAGTTGAATGAGGCTGTGTAGGTAAAATAATTGTGTAACATTTTTACCGTGTACTTGTTTAAGATAATTTATCGGTCATTTTCTAATCGATAATGAATGAAGTAAATGTTTTTGATGCCTATTTTACTCAATAAACTGTTTTAACAAAAATGCTGTATTTTGTTTATTCTTGTATTATAATTTCAAGACTGAAGAGTCCCTCCTATTACTAGACTAAGATCTTCCTTTTTCACTTACCCTGAGTCGATTATCAACGGCCTAGCTTCTTTTTCTGGCTGTGCCACGTCCTCTGAAATGCGCACAATGTGGCCAACCCAGTTTCATTTTGGCTTGGAAGTCGTTTGACCCACGTCAATAATTAATGCTTTAAATGCCAATCCAGCTTACGTACGAGTAGTTGAGAGTTTAATGTCAAAGATTCCATTTCAGTAGTCCTGTAGCAGTGGTTTGATTGCTCGCTAGACCTCGGTGGATTTTCGCTCTGTGAAAATCTGTGACAATGTCTGGCGAAGTTGGGGAGAATGCACATGTTCATGAGTCTCTCCTTCAGTGAGATTGGAGCAGGATCCTTCATAAGATGTTAGACCCATAGCTCTTCCAGGACTGAAAGTATGAAAGAACAAAGAGATCTCACTAAAACTATTGGGGGGAATCCTTTAAAGTCACCCGGCTTCCGGGGTAGAGACCGTAGAGTGTGGTATTCTTACTAAACTAGGTCACATTTCTGGAGTCCACTAATCCACCTACCACCGTATCCCCCGGTAAAAGTGGATTTTTTATTCCGTTAACCCGTATTACCCTAACGATAGTGACAAGAGGGAAAAAAACAACCCTGATTACTGCGTCAGGGGGGACAGGCTAGTGGAATGGGCGGCTATTTGCAAGGTTTCAAGTAGTAGCAGAATGATTGGTCGATGGGTCTTCCCCACTCTCACTGAAGAAGAAACTCATGACTGGCGATACTCTTATTATCCCCAGTGGTAACAAGTGGGATATTTTCCCCCGATTGTCCTCAGTGCGGAAAAACTGTTTTTTTCCCCGATTGTCTTCAGTAGACACAACGTACTTAATTTAGGGTCAAAACAGACTTCCTACTTTGAGCATCGGCAATTGCATCGATCTGTATCGAAATTGCGCTTTTTAGCGATTGCATTCTCTAAAATGGTCTTTCTTTCTTTTTATCGTATAGAAGGAACGACCTGGTGTCAGACTTTAAAATGCCCGACGATCTGATCTGATCTGATATGGCTGACATCGTTAAAAATCTCTGAAAAAGTGATATTTTTTTAAATGCACATGAATCCGAAAAGTCAGAGGTGTGTGTCTGACTTTGTAGTTCAACGGTCATACTGAATCTCTAGAATTGTCTGGAAGAGTTTGGACGCGGGGTCAATCTTCTGAAAAGTGACGATTGCCGATCGCTAATTAGCAGTAGTCTGCTTTTTCTGTTTGAAAGGTTACCAATAATTGTTTAAGTACTGTAACCAAAATTAGTGTCACGTTTTTAGGGTATTGTATGTATGATGTATCTCAAAGGTGACACTGAACTCTTTTAAGATCCTCGAAAACGTATAGACCCACGAATTTAATATGTTGTATAATGCTAGAAAGGTACGAAAGGAGAGGACAAGGCGCGGACTATCACCAGAGGATTAATTCTTAATTCCTCTCCTCACATGAATAGCACAATACATCCCGACTTTGGGTAAGGGGAGAGGTAATACCCCCCCCCCCCTTTGAAAGACTGTTATCAATTATATATCGGAGTGAAATTAGTTTTTACCTACGAGATGTTTGCTATAATCTGATGAGGAGTTCTTTTGCCTCATTTCCTTTATCTCAGGTCCACATAAGATCTTCATCAAATTTAAATGGGACCAATTTAGCTTTAGAAGTAAACTTTTTTAAGAATATATCCAAATCGGTTCATTTATGACGGATGTGCCAGGAAATACATAAAAAAATTATTTTAGCCGAAGTATACACCCCTTTTTTGAAGTCTGTTAAAAGTAATTAAACATATTTGATTTAAATGAATAATTAAGACAGACATTAAATTTTGATGATGCAGAAAATCCATGTGGTGCCAAAAAAGCAAGTAGCGATGGAGGAGGTGGTGGTTCAAAGAGAGAAGCAATAAAATGTCGTCCGGCAGGAAGTGCAAAAGCAAGTAGTAGCGGAGAAAAGAAAAAAAAAGTATGTGTATCGAATCGCCCACAGATCAAGGCGGGAGCTCCAAGCAAAAGCGGAAGTGGGGGCGGAGGTGGCGGCAAAAAAGCTAATCCCTGTCAACCCAAGGGAAGTGGCGGAGGAAAGGGAAATGGAAGTCCAAAGAAAAAGAATCCTTGTAAAAAATAACTCCTTGGGCGAGCCAGGTTACTTACACTAATTAACGTAAGCCTAAGCCAATGCACTGCTGAGTATAGATCGCGATATTTACCTTTCTTGGTCCTGTTCTAAACGCATCCACACTTTTACATAGAATATAATCTGTGATTAATGCAACTAAATTATAAGTGGGCCTAGCGAAGCGAGGATTCAATCGAATGTAAGTTTTTCACTGTCCGTATTTGTCCGCTTTATGTCCCACAACCATGTTGTATTAGTCAGAAGGCAACCATCAAATGTTCATTAAAATTCAGGAAGTTACTCGATTGTTGGTATTAAAATACACATTGCAGTAATACCATTATGAGTAATAAAATATGGAATTTTAAGTAGAATATTTTAGTAATTACTTACAATTTACCCTCTCACCTATGCGTTTTAAACGGTGACCATGTTGACGCCAATGTATTGAGTTGTTCCATATTAAATATAAATTTGAAACTACATACAATTGGCAATTTATTTTGTCATCATTACACGAATAAACGTTTTTTTATCATAACTACGAACGTAACAGATCTATTGCACAATATTCTCGAGTTAAGCTTAGTTTTAGAAATAAATCACAGAAACAAAACCTTTGCTAAGCGGTATTTCAGTACATAAATTATAAAATGTTTCATTAAAAGAAATAGCTATATCAATAATAGAAAAATATCTATAAACAGCTTTATCATCAGCTGTTTATTATTAGATCATAATAAATATTCTTTCAAACTAACCCAACATTCCGCTAAGATGAGGCTTTGTACCTGTGGTTCATTTATTAAATTAAACGCTAAACTTTGAACATTTTAAAACTATCATAAAACTAAAAGCTTATATTAATTAAATCTTGTAATTTAAGAAGTTATATTGACAAGCGGATATTCGTGAAATAATGACTGTACGGAACAAATATTACGAATTGTATTTAGTTATTAAATAAAATATAGTATTAATAACTCATTAATTTTCAATCTCCAAGTCTATACTTACGGAATTATTAATAATTTGGCAGTTGTGTGAGGCTGTGTAGGTAAAATAATTGTATAACATTTTTACCATGTATTTGTTTAAGATAATTTACCGGACATTTCCTAATCGTTACTGTTTTTTTTCAAATGAATTAAGTAAATGTTTTTGATGCCTATTTTATTTAATATTTAATAAACTGTTTTAACAAAAAAGCTGTATGTTGTTTATTATTGTATTATAATTACAAGACTGAAGAGTCCCTCCTATTGCTAGACTAAGATCTACCTTTTATCACTTACCCCGAATCGAGTATCAATGGCCTAGCTTCTTTTTCTGGCTGTGCCACGTCCTCTGAAATGCGCAAGCAACGGCTTAGAAGTCGTTGTTTGGCTCACGTCAACAATTAATGCTTTAAATGCCAATCGTTAAGAGTTTTATGTCTAAGATTATATTGCAGAAACCCTGGAGCAGTGGTTTGATTGCTCGCTAGACCTCAGCGGATTTTTGCTAGATAAAAATCAATGACAATGTCTGGCGAAGGTGGGGAGAATGGACATGTTCATGATGGTGATGCGTCCATTATTCCCAGTCCAAATTATTCCAAATCCTACTAGTTATTAGTAGGATTTTGTTCCCGATTGTCCCCAGTGGGAACTACTAACTGCCTATTGTACCCAGTGGGAACTACTAACTGCCTATTGTACCCAGTGGGAACAATTGGATTTTTTTTTCACGATTGTCCTCAGCGGAAACGATTAGGACTTTTTCCCCAATCGTCCCCGATGGGAAGAAAGCTACAACTCAATACATGTCTTTAGATTGTCTCGCCTAGATGTGCTTCATAAGCAGCTTAGCCTATCTCTAAATATTTAACATTCCAATAATATTTAGTATTAAATTTACGTAATAAGTTAGAAAGTAATGCGTCCAATCTGTGAAACCTGTTCATCGATATTACAAGAACATTTGAATAATATAAAGAGATAGAAATGATAATGTACTTACTAAAAACTCAAGTTTATTATATTCGTAGGTAATATTTATACTTTATTTGGAGGTTTGTGTCAAGTAACCAGTCTGAGGGAACTGACATAGGTACGTACCTATCTAATTCAGCCCCTTATATAATCATCCAAAAGGTTTCTCCTTAAAATTTTATGAGATTCTGTAACGCATACTTACTTCGATATAAGCGATTTTAAAGCATGGCGGCAACATAAAAATAACCTGCTCCTTTCAAAAGTCGGGTTAAAATCAATTTTCTAGGTTTTGACTCTTGTACAATGTCACGTGGGGTGTGAACAATCGGGAAGGATTGTCAACATTTAAAAAAATCTCACTCGTCAACAGTGTGGACGACGGGGGGGGTGTTAGCGAACGGGAATGACCGGATCAAAACACTTCCAACTTTTAGCATCAGCAATATATTGCGACTGCATCGATCTGTATCGAATCTGATTAAAAGTAATTAATCATATTTCATTTCAATTAATAATTAAGACAGAAATTAAATTAATAACTAAGTACAATTATTTTTAACGAGCACGTTATACAATTAGTAATTTAATTATTTTCATGTATTAAAAAGTGACCTTGCCCAACATCTTACAGCAATTGAATTGTAATAATCACGAAGATGTTTTGAATGCAATCATTTTAATAAATTACACCTCCGAGAATGTGATAGACAACCTTGGCATAATTATGTTAGACTAGCGTTTCGCCCGCGACTTTGTCTCTGGATTTCAGACTTTTTTAACTCCTATTTTACCAACTTAGAAGTGGAATTTCCAAAAATATCTCTAGGCTCAGTGCCGTTACTAGTTTTTTATACACTCGGTGCGAGTTTCTATAACTGCGCCCACGCATGACCCAAACTTGGTCCTGGTCTGGTCATTTCTGCGCCTTCTAAGGTAAACTAGCGGGCCTACAGGCAGATACTGGACGGGAAGCATGCTAGCAGTACCCGGCCCCGTCCGATACAGTCCGAGGAGCACGCAGATATCTCCCTTATTATGCCGGATAGCCTTCTCATCGGACTATGAGAGTAAGGAAAGTTGGCTGATGTGACCGAAATTCTGTCAGTAGGACATGCTTTGTTCATAAAAAAAGAATTTTATTCAATAATTTAACTGTCAGGTAACTTATCTATATAATGTTAACATGAATACTCAGTTAACAAAATAACGTAATAATTTCAGTAGATACTTACAATATAAAGGCGATTTTATGACGTCTCAGGAGGTTGAAACAGGTTAACGATGTTCACGCAATGGACAGCTGCGCCCGCGCCACTCACCATTACATGCGATCAATAGATCACTTATTTATGAATACCTACGTAGTTAAGAAAACGAGTGTATTTTGAAATATGTGAAGAATGCCTCGATAATGTTTGCAAGCAAGTGTAATTTTATAAAATAAGTAAGTATAGCTACTGAGCATATCAAGTCGGATAATTTAATCAAAATTGAAATAGTACATTACAATATAAAATTTAAATCTTAGAATAATTAATAAAGGTACATTAAAAAAAAGTTAATATGCTCGGTAGGGGACTTTTGACATTTGGGGGCCCCTAGGATCGGGGGCAGCTTATTCTTTTGATTATACAGGGTTATTTGTAAAACACCAGCACCCTTAAAAGAGGTCATTAAACTCATCATTATGAATAACTTTTACTATGGGGTCGACCCTGAAATCGCAAAAAAAAATCAGCTGTTCCATACATTTATGTTCATATGACTCAACAAAATGTATGGAACAGCTGATTTTTATTTGTAAAACACCAGCATCTTTACAAGGGATCCTCAAGGATGCTGGTGTTGTACAAATAACCCTGTATATAGGTATTTGTTCTAATGAACCCGTTCTACTGATTCTCTTAAAATAACATTAGAAAGTAATATAACAATTGGTATCAAACGCTTCTGAGAGTTCTGCGGTTTTGCACTTGATTAATTGTGAAGATAATCACAGATTTCCGGTGGTTATTCAATTTAATTAATATTTTGCTGCAGAAGAACTCGCTGACGTTTAACGTAGCAATGTCTCTCACGATCACCAAATAAAGAAGCTTTCTTTGCGGAGCTCTTATTGCGATATAGGTATAGTCTGATAGCTTATTGGTATTATCATTGACTGGCAAGTCTAAGGTCTAATGCTAAAAATTATTCAAAGTCAAAATTCAAGTTGGACACCCATTTTTATTTAAAAACATCGGCGCGTACAACAGGAAGATCAATCACTCGGCGCTGCCCGGCGCAGTTTTTGGGTGCGTATGCGTTGTTTTCATGATTTATTGGTAAATAAGGACAACTTTTGGAGCTCGTCACCACGTCAGTTTTAATATTATTTTTTATTTTGTATTTTTTTTTACCTTTCAAATAAAATTTCAAGTCAAGCGTTTCGGCTTTCAGGTCACAAAATGCTAACGTTGTATATTCAGTGATTTTATATTAACAGTGGTGCTAATTCTCTTGCACACGCTCTTAATTAATATAAATTCACTATCTCTCTTTCTAACGGAGATCATTAGAAAAGGATAGAAAATTTTCAGAGCTGTCAAACTAGTCCATTTGCGTGATAACTGATTTCAACGAGAATTTAGTCGGCATGTCATAGAGGTCTCGTCTAATTTCACGTGAATTGCAAGGACGTAGACTAATTTGACAGCTCTAATTGATAGTTCATTTTGCTGTCCTTTTTCTATGGTGTATATTAGAAAGAGATATCGTTAGACTAAAACTAGTTTAGCGGAATATACAAGAAAATCAGTACTAATGTGTACGGTATAGGCGTCTGATTTTTTTTGTCACCAATAATTTCAAGTAAGTAGTGTGTAATTAATGTTATAAGCTTGGATGTTACATAACTTACATAACATTTGATCTTTGACTTCAATAAGCCTTTGTTGGATCACTGTTTGTTAAATTACATTTTGTTGTATTGCTTTACACATCGTCGTGTTATGACATAATTATTTGACTGTCTCTTTGGTCAAGTGGTCGTTACTTGAGAGACTTGGGTTCGTTTCCAGGTCAAGTGCTGTTGTAATTCACAGCGTATCTTGCACTCGATGGCTTTCTTGTAATGGTAATCAGTGTTTCAAACAAGAAAATATGGATGGTTTTTTTTTGTGAATTTTTTAACACGTGATAGCTTATGAAATATAATTATTTAATAAGAAAATTTTGAAAAACATCTGATACGGATGGGATTCGAACCCACGATCTTCGACGTACCGTGTCGACGCTCTAACTGCTGAGCCACTGTATCCCACCAGCATCAGTCGAAATTTCATATCTCTTTTTACGCCTAGGGCGTGTGGTTAATATCTATCGGAATACGTATCAGTTATTTTTTAATTTTTTTTTATTAAATAATTATAATATGGATGGATGTTTGAGTAACAACACGTTACACGCAAAAACTACTGAACGGATTTTGATGAAACTTTTCTTTATTATTGTTTATTATATCAAAATACCAAATAGGCTACAATTTATCAAAATCCCACGCGCGTGCAGGCGCGGGGTCAACAGGCTCGTCTCATAATACATGAGACTTATAACATAGCTGGCGAAACGTGGGTGTACTACTTACATACATGTCTACCTACCCCCTCTGGGGAATACAGGCGTGAGTCTATGTTATGTTATTGTATTAGATAGGCTATAAACTCCATACTTACATTATTATGTAAACAATTCGACTGACATACAAACTATCGGTGCTTCTCGATTGAGTTCACCAGTTCATAGAGAAGGGACTGTACGCATAGACATACATACATACCATTCACTAGCTATATACAGCACGACATAGATTAATAATTCGCACTTAAAACAGATGCGATACCAAATATCTATGGTAATGAGAATTATGACTATAAATAGGGACTCAGTGGGTGTGTAATATGTGTTAATAGATTTGATAATGTGTTTAACAGTTTGTCGTTGCATAAGGGAGGTTCCGGGGCTGGTCTCTTAAGTGGACCCGGGATCATCCTCCATGTGGTAATGGTGATAACTTGGGTGGTTTTAGTACTAGAACCTGACAACTCTGACTTGCCAGTCAACGTTATAACACAAACTCCATGGATTATTTAAATATAGCCCACAGGAAAAGTCATACATAATAATCGTAGGTAGAAAACGGAATAAAAAAACAAAATTGATATTCCTCTATATATTATTCGCTCTATACTATCATCGATATATCTAAAAATAACATAGATTGGCCAATCGTCCTCTACTAACATTCGTATAACGGCTATTAGACACCTTCACCTTATGACATAATGAAGGGATATGGGTATGTTGGGTCATTTCCTTATTATGTAGTTATTTAAATATAGTTATTTAAAATCAGTAGGTGTATTTTATTTAGTTGAGTCGTGATAGCCTATGGTATATGGTAACCGTTTGACTGGCAAGTTACAGGTCTCAGGTTCGAACCCAAGGCGCGCACCTCTGACTTTTTGTAAGTTATGTGCGTATTATGAATTAATTATCACTCTCCGTGCCTCGGATAGCACGTTAAGATGTTGGCCCCGGCTGTCAATTGTAGATCTTTGATAATCGTTACGGGTAGTTAGAAGCCCGAAAGTGACAACCAGACTTAACAAGGGGTATCGTGTAACCCAGTATCTGGGTTGTGGAGGTCTGATAGGCAGTCGCTCCATGTAAAACACTGGTATTCAGCTGCATCCGGTAAGACTGGAAGCCGACCCCAACATAGTTGGGAAAAGGATAGGCAGATGATGTGTATTGTATTTTGGGATTAACAATATATATGTAGCTCTTGTTTTTATCAGGAGCTTTATCTCGCTTAATCTTATTTTATTTTTTAGTTCTTACATAAATGTGTAAATAAACCAGCCTGTAACTGACCCACTGCAGAGCGAAGGCCTCTTCTCGTATAGAGAAGGATCGAGCATTAATCACTACTCTAGCTCACTGCAAGTTGCCGATTCCAAGTTTCCTTACGATGTTTTCCGTCACCGTTAGTCAGAGGTGGATTAGCTAATAAGAACATGGTACATTGAAAAAGTCAAATTGGTACATGCCAGGTTCGAACCCACATTCACGTGCTTGCAAAGCGGGTCCGTAACCAATGAGCCACCACGACACTCTTCTTCTTTAATTCTTATAAGACGACATTATTTTTACTTAGCACTCATGTGGCAAAGGCGAACGGAACTACGTATCCGGTGCCAAGCCTGATTCCCACCACAACTACGCAATAAACACAATCTCAGTACAATAATAAGGTTCAAGGTGAGCCCTTTTGATCCCTATCGACTGGTTTAGGTTCGATTTTCCGAGGGCATGAGTTCAAATTCAACGCCCGCGCCGTTAAGCTTAATTCATACTAGTCAGAGCTGCGTGTCTTGGGTTAAATCCTGAGCTGCTGAGTGTACTTTGAATAAACTTGCGAAGTGAGTATTGTAACACAATCCGGGAGATACCGTCTCTCAACGTCATCTCGGTATGTTACGTGATAGTACGGCTAAGGGCGGTGAACTTTATTTCAAGTAATTTGGTAAACCGTCGATAGCCGTTGTTTGCCCATAACATTCCTAGGAAACACATGATCTAGTGTCACATCACGCAACTTCATTTGTTCATTCATTCGTTCGTAGGTTTCACGGCAAACACTTTTCGATCCTGATCATTTGACCAATGACTCCTTAGAGAAAAAAATTATTCTTCCAAGAATGAGTTGAACAAGTGCATTCACTGAAATAACTATTCCTGCTTAGACAGGTAAATCAAAATACTCATGTTATTATGTCAATCAAAAGAATTCTCCGGTCTTATAACCAGCAATTAAGTAATTTGTAGTAGATAAAAATATTACATAGTTATACAGCGAGTACAGTCACACTCACAAGCAAAAAACGAAACAGGCGCTTCTGAATTTTCGGATTAATTATAATTTGCTAAAACGGTGAAGGAAAACATTGTGAGAAAACCAGCACACCTGGAAGATTTTTTAACGGTGTGTAAAGCCATGTCAGAGGTCCAAGGGCAGTTTAAACTCTGACACTAGGTTGTTCATCAACCTTCGATAAAGAAAGAAAGCACAAACATGTAATTGTAAACACAAACTATTAACAAACTTATCGGGAATATTATGTATTTATTGGGCTTTAGTTACTAATATAATTATGTAACAGAAACAGTAGATCAAACGACCATATATTTATTACTTACAAATGAGATAAAAATGTATAATAATCTAATAATAAAGAAGCCTGTAATCCCATTGCAGATCAAAGACCTTTTTTCATACAGGGAAGGATCGAGCATTATTCACCACGCTAGCTCACTGCGTTGGCGATTTTAGACCTAATCAATAATGAAAATCAAGGATGAAAAACTGGATGAAAAAGGTTGGAAAACTGGATGTAATAACATCCAGATTTCCTTACGTTAGTCAGTGGTATCTTAGCTTAACCAAGAATATATATACGACATTGAAAAAGAAGTTCGCCAGGTTCGAACCCACATCTATGCTTGCAAAGTGGGTCCCTATTCCCTAATCCGCCACCACAACACTATTATAACGACAATTTATGTGCAAATTAAAAAACGCAAGGATATACATAGGTATCTATGATGGTGACTGTACGTGTATATGCATGCATGTGTACACACTCGTAGTGCAAATGTGTGCGTGAGAGACGTTCACCTGTTGATGAAACAAGCCGATGCGATGGCCGTTTGTGCAATTCATATATTAACGCTAATACTTCGAAGTTTGTATATTTCATTTATTTCATGTTATTCGCTAAAGTTAAGCAGCGCTTGGTGCGGTCAGTCGTGGGTGGGTCACCATTTAAGGCGTTCTACGTTTAGAACGCCTCCATGTTTTGAAGGTAACTCAAGGCATGTTAAGAGAACTGTCCCCGAGCGCGTAAATTACGTTATAATTAACCCTGCGACCACGGGAGCTGCTAAACTCTCCAAACGTAAGAATTACAATTTTTATTAGAAATACACGAAATATCCGGTTAAAAATTTGTTTCATTATGAACAGTGATCGTGAAAATTTAAGACATTATTAGATTTTATTTATTTTTTGTCAAAATTCCATTTAAATTATTTTCATATACAGGGTTATTTGTAAAACACCAGCATCCTTGAAAGGGGTCATTAAACTCATCATTATGAACAACTTTTACTATGAGACCAACCCTGAAATCGCAAAAAAAATTAGCTGTTGCATACATTTACGTTCACATTTATTTTTATATTTATTTATAGACTCACGCCTGTATTCCCCAAAGGGGGTAGGCAGAGGTGTGCGGTACACCCACGTTTCGCCGGCTATGTTATAAGTCTCATGTAATGGGGGGCGAGCCTATTGCCATTAACCGGGCACAATTCCAGACTCCGTGCTGCTACTGAGAATTTCCTAATGGAAAAACCCAATAACACTTTGCCCGACCCGGGGATCGAACCCAGGACCTCGTGCTCAGCAGTCGCGCTTGCTACCACTAGAACAACGAGGCAGTCACGTTCACATGACTCAACAAAATGTATGAAACAGCAGATTTTTTTGTTTTTTCAAATTTATTATTAAATTATCCTATTTAATAAGCTAACATGTGCTTTCAACGCTGACTGTACATAACAAATAACATACCCACCTTCACTATTAGCCAATAGACCAATAGGGTCGGCTTACCATATTCGCGACATAAGATATGACTTATGTAAATAGTACCTACCTATAAGTGGAGACGGTCCAGTAAATATACTAACGTGTACTCGTAATTGGGTGATGTGAAACAATGATATAGTATTATGTGTTGAGTAAAAGATTCTGATTCTGCTATTGTTTGTGATAGGTATTACGTAACTTCATACATTGGATTTTTTTGTGATTTTTTTACATATTATAACTTATAGCACAATTTAGCTTCATCATCATCCATCCTCCTAGCCTTATTATTCCCAAACTTAGTTGGGGTCGGCTTCTAATCTAACCAGATGCAGCAGTAGTGGCTCATTGATTACAGACCCTCTTTACAAGTGCGTGGGTGTGGGTTCGAATCTGGCATTTACCCAAAGATATTCTATGCATGTAACAATGTCATTCTTCTTTATCATTATATTATTAGTTAATCTAAGATACTACTAACTAATGGTGAAGGCAAACATCGTGAAACTTGGACTTAATAGGCTGAAATCGCCAATATGCCACTGCATCCTACCTCACTAGGTAGCGCGGTGATTAATTCTCGATCTTTCTCTGTATGAGAAGAGGCCTTTACCCTGCAGTGGGACAGTTAAGGTTGATTTAGTTATTTAGTATTTATTCAATATACTTGCCAAGTGTGAGTGGAACTTGTGCATTGAGTGTCTGAGTGCTACCAACATAACGGGGGTGGTTTTGACTCTATATTATTTGTCAATAATGCTATTGATTACTATTCTATGAAATTGTCAACTGGCTAAATAGGTAGCCAATTGACCACTATATCTACGGTAAAAATAAATTAGCCTTGAGACAGACAGACAGACGTTGAATCTCTGGTTTCAGAAACAAAAAAATGAACGTACTACGTGACTCATTAATTTTAACGTTTTAGCAATATTATGGTTACATCATATTATTTCCATACATAATTAGTAAGATATTCCATAAACCTTAATATCAATTAGTTAAGGTTCACTTACATAAGTGTTAAGTAACCGATGGTTAATGCGAAATAACCGAACCATAATGGCCATTGCTAACTTTGAACTAAAAAAAGGTTAGGTGGAAACATACGGTTTTTAACTCTGTACTGGGACTCTCCCCGCCCGCCCGCCGCGGCCGTGTGGTTTCCGGCTTAAGAACAGAACCCTACTCGTCCCTTGGCTGTCGTAAGAAGCGACAAAGGAAAAGATCCGGTGGATGGGCAGCAGCGTCCTTCTGTGTAACAGCAATTTTCTGCTACCGCGATCGCCAACTCACTTGCTCACCGTGGCGATTATGGGCAATTACCTCCAATGAGCGCACAACAGTGGCGCGCATTGGGAGAGGCCTATGTTCAACAGTGGACTAATACAGGCTAATGGTGATGATTGAAGAAAAACGCCCTACAAGAATAGCATTACATTCACATATTATAAATTGGTTAAATACGAAGCGTGTCATTGCTCGATTTTTATTAAAAAACGAAGTTAATTTTATTAAATTTCTAATTTATTTTTATAAAAACCTAAACTACACTCCTGATATAATACGAATAAATTGTAAAGTTCAGTCTTCAAAACTCTAGAGGGAAAATTATATATTTATGAAGCTTTTTTAATTTTTCGAACTATCCGGGAACGCCAATAATATTCTCCCGTATGCACCCACTAATTTAGTATCCCATTAATAAGCGAGATGGTTCGAACAAATAATTAATTATCAATTTTAACACGAGGCGGTGCGTTTCTTGTGCGTTCTCCATAGTTGTTGTACCATTCATTGCATATGTTGCGTGTGAGCGTGTTCACTGTACGAAACAATCCGATAAAGTACCTCCCTAGGTAAAGAACCCGGTAGAAATCCGGCTTTTCTTACCGGCTTTCAAAAAAGAGAGTCTCACCAATTGTAGGTAGGTCTTACCAATTCACTGCCGCTTTGCTCAACTATCCTACTAATAATATTTTGAAATTTATGCCAATGTATACTTAAATAGATGGATTTTGTTACTCTTTCACCCAAAAACTACTGAACAGATTTTGATGAAACTTACAGTAATATAGCTTAAATAATTATCATAATAAACAAAGGCTACAATTAATACGATTTTTTTTTTTATAAAGTTTGAAATTATAGTAAGCTTCTCTGTCTTAGTTTGCGGGTTCAAATAAAGCTCGTAAAGATGTTTTTTTACCTAATTTCAACCCTGCTACAACTTATCAACATACCACAATAAATGCCAGCACACCTGCCTTTATAGCAGGACGGAAATGAGACGTTATCATTCAGTCCAGACCCGTCTCCCAGATAGATTTTATCGAAAATTATGCCGGAACACGACAAAGTCGTTTGGCAAGTTGTCTAATTACGAGAACATCGTCTGTCAATGGAAACTAACCTGTACCAAATTGGATGATCCCATGAACGTACTCATATGTTAATGAAGCAAAACATTAGAAATTTTGACATACTGTACCAATAGTTGCGAAGTTATTATTACGTAAATTATGTTATTTTCCATCAATTTATGGAATTGTATAGCAATGGACGGAGATTCTATATGAAATAGTCAATATCAGTCTGTAATATTGTCCCTCTGCAGGGCAAAGCTCTTTTCTCATAAAAAGAGGGATCGAGTCGATCGGCTTTAAACTAATCACCACACTAGCTTACACTGCGATTTGGCAATGAGACCATAAACTCCATGTTGTCTACGATGTTTTTCTTCACCGCCCATACGCCTTTGTCATAGTTAACACTCTATTAAAAATATCTGTTGTTCTAGTTTTCTCACGATATTTTTCTTCATTGTTTAACGCAAATGGAAAAAGGCCTCTTCTCATACAGAAAAGGATCAAACATGAATCACCACGATAGCTCGCTGCGTGTTGCCGATTTCAGAGACCATTAAGCCTAATTTCTTTACGTTGATTTCCTTTAGTAGTGTCTTAGATTAACTAAGAGAAAGTACATAATTGACATTGAAACATGTCAGGTTAGAATCCACATGCTTGCAAAGACGTACTACAGCAAACTCTTTCAAATTTTGTAGAAAGAAAACCTCGATTACGAACAAGATTTTCGTATGCAAATAACAAAAATATTTGTGTTTTTTTATATGCTATCAAACCACAAGAAACCTCTCTCCGTAAATACATTACATTATGTATGTACAAATAAACGCAATATGTCGAATTGAACGGCGCCATTTACCGCTGCAATAATGATGTTATTTTAAACCGTTACGTGTATCATGTAAATATGTACACTGTACACTGTACGTACAGTGTACATTACATTCATTATGTGCAACCGATAGTTCCACTATTATGTATTATATTTTGTAGTTAACTATTACCTCAGAGGCTCAGAGTAACTGTGAACTGAGGATAAATTTTTGTAATTTATTTATTCTTTTTCTTCTTCTTCTTATCGTATGGTTGATGAACAACCTGGTGTTAGAGTTTAAACCGCCCGTAGGCCTCTGACATGGCTTTACACACCATTGAAAAATCTCTCAGGTGTGCTGGTTTCATCACGATGTTTTCCCTCACCGTTTTAGCAACTGATAATCAATTTTTAATACGCACATAACTTACGAAAAGTCAGAGGATTGGATCCTTGGGATCGAACTCGAGACTTCTGACTTGTCAGTCGACGGTCATACCAATAGGCTATCAGTGCTACTTATTTATTTATTACAGTTTACAGTAGGTACTTTATTACAATGCTCCATAAAACCGGTTTAGCGGTATGACTGTGGATGAGACGCAATTAACTAAAATTAGTTTTTTATTGATTTTCGTAAAAGCGAGTTTCCATCTGCGTGTTCCTCGCACTGTATCGGACGGGGCCGGGTACTACAACCACGCTTCGCAGCCCCGTCCAGTTACCGCTAGCATCGCCCTAGTTACGAGACAGAACCAATAGCGATTAATCCACACTGGATCTGGATCGAAATACGTGGAAATCAGAGGGAGACGCCTTTGCCCAAGAGTATGATATGGGCAGCGCCGGCGTTAGGACCACTGATGCCCTGGGCAAAAATATTTTGGCGCCCACATCTGCCTAGCCTTTTTCCCAACTATGTTGGGGTCAGCTTCCAGTCTTACCGGATGCAGCTGAATACCAGTGTTTTACATGGAGCGACTGCCTATCAGACCTCCACAACCCAGATACTGGGTTACACGATACCCCTTGGTAAGACTGGTTGTCAGATTTCGGGCTTCTGACTACCCGTAACGACTGTCAAAGATCTACAATTGACATCCGGGGCCAACAGCTTAACGTGCTATCCGAGGCACGGAGAGTGATAATTAATTTATAAAACGCACATAACTTACGAAAAGTCAGAGGTGCGCGCCTTGGGTTCGAACCCGAGACCTCTGACTTGCCAGTCAACGGTCACCACCACTAGGCTATCACGACTCTCCATACCCTCAATATTGTATTACACCAGCAAAAAATTAACATTCGTATTTTGGCGCCCACATACATACAGGAGCAGGGGGTTAAGAAACTCAAGATTTCGGCGCACCCGCAAATTTGGTGTCCTGGGCGGTCGCCCAACCGCACCTCCCCCTAAAACCGGTACTGGATATGGGCTAAAGTAACACAAACTCCTCATTTGACCGTTGCTCTTTAAAATCAGTAGCCATACCGCGCAGTCATCGCCCGGCACAAAAGTCAGGTGAAAGGTTTCCAAAGCAGTCCGTCAGACAGACAGTACAATAGCTTCGTTAATGTAGTTGCAAACACCACTCATTAAGGCAGTACTGCAGGCTATATGTTAATTAATTGCGTAATGACTTTAATACTTTATCTCTGAAAGTCTTGTAGGAGCTGGTATTCATTAAGTCCACCAGTTCCTACCTAGTTGTAGAACAGTTCCTGTTTTATGTAAGACGGTACTTTTGTAATAACGACTTATTGATCGATGGATATATTGATTGACATTGTACAGAATTTTTTTCAAGGGTAGTAACCATCTTTTACTATAATCGTATACAAGATATGAAAACGAAAATATTTTTGTGAATTTATAACTTCTCAACTTCTCATTCAAAAGTGAGTCACGTGACCAGGCGCTGTATGAAATGTAATTAAGAAAGTAATTAAGAATTTTTGGATTTCAGATTTCGACCTATGTTCCTTGGAGAAAGTTGTTCAGTTTCATGAACCTTATTTCCTCCTAAAATTTGGCAGATCTTTAAAGCAACAGGGTGTATAAAAGTTAAAAAAATATCTTCATGGCACCTGTCTTCTGTCTTGTAACGTCGTCGGATCGATGGGATTTTTTTGCATAGAGATAGTTTGCAGGCCCCAGAGTGAGATAGGGGACTTTTATCCCGGGATTTTTTGCCAAGGAAAAGCTAGTAAACATCATAAACCTGTCATATCGGATTTTATCGTTTGGCTTTTTCTGTTTGAGTGTAGTACATGTATGTGCTCTATTTATATTTTGAGATCAAGGTTGGCCAGCCAGGTTTTAGCCTCTGAAGTGAGTAAATAAATGTCTTCTAGTCCTTCTGAGAATCTCCTGACTGGACATTAATCTACAATGCGCTTGATGGTTGATGTATCTCGGAGAATGGTGCTGATTCTCTCGTACAACCCACTAAACTAATTTTAGTCTAACTATATCTCTTTCTAATAAACACCATAATAATATAAAAAGGACAGCAAATTGAAATATAAAATTAGAGCTGTCAAATTAGTTTACGTCCTTGCAATTGACGTAGGTAAAAATAATAAATTCTCGTTTATATCACGCAAATGGACTATTTTGACAGCTCTAAAAATCTTCTATCCTTTTTTAATGATCTCGGTTAGAAAGAGAGATAGTGAGTCTAAATTATTTTAGAGCGTGTGCAAGAATTCTCTTGCACCAATGTTTCCTATTTTAATGTTACTGGAAAGTTGACCTACAACTCGAAACGACACATCGCACATTTCCTGATGACACGCAATCGGGCCATCCGATATGATATGTATTATTTATAAGTTTCCAGCTACTTAAAATGCGGTTGTCTTGTTATGATGTGCCACGAAGTGATATAACATTTGTAATATGCTGAACATGCAATGTATTGTAATTTGTAATGTAATTTGGTTTATTGTGAGATATTAGCACTAAAAGCTGTAGCGTAGTAGGCTTGTCTAATTCTGTGACTTTCTAACTTTGAGTCCTACAGTTTGGCAAAAAAGAGTCTGCAAAATTGGGGGCGCCACTGGCGCACTCCTCATGCTAAAATTTAAAATCACAAGTTATTTGGTACTTACATGTTTCTGTTACGATACTTTTGTCATCAAATATAATCAAATGAATCACTTTTAAGTTATTTTAGTGCTCATTATTAGTTTTTAAGATTTTATTTCTAAAGACAAGGCGCAAGACAAGACTTGGCGCCAAATTAATGCGATTGAAACCGCGGGCAAAGGTACTACTTTAAAATAATGTTTATGTTACATTTAACTTGTAGAAGTAAGATGCAATACAAGTAATACAACAAAACGGTGAGCTTAACATAATTATTAGCTACGCGAAGCGACCTTTCACTAGCCTCCGAAGTCTCCTCAAAGAGTCTGAACGACGGTCGAGAGGATTTCATCATTCAACACTTAGATGTAATTACATAGTACACATAGGTAGTTATAAAACTTTACGGTCAGTTACAGTAAGATAATTGGACATCTGTTTAACTGTTTTAATTCAAATTCAAATTTAAATGAAATATTATCTTTATTAATATTGAAAAGAGATAAAGTTTATATGTATGGATAATCTCTGGAACTACCAATCCGATCCTAAAAATTCTGTCACCAATAGGAAGCTACTTTATCCCTGAGTGCTATAGGCTATTTTTTATTCTGAAAAAAAGTTGAGTTTTCAGTAAAAAAACAGGCAATCTGGCTGCTTTATTAATGTGTGTTTACGGGAAAATTTAATTTAACGCGGACAAAGTCGGGGGGAACAATTAATAATACTACACTAAACAATTTAAAATAAACAACATAAATAAAAATAGTTATTTTTAATTTATATATTTTTTTTTCTTATGTCTCGAAGTAAAACTATGGATGTTTTCCGAAATAAAGGTTTTATGTTTTTTATATTACTTAAAGGTACAATATATGTAATTTTGTCAATGTCTTATGTATTTTCCGCTAATGATTAATGATGAAGGAAAACGTACGATGTGTGAATCCAGTGAATCGGATCTCTGTATGAAGAAAGGTCTTTGTTCTGCAGCCTTTACCTTGCAATAAACAATAATAAAAAAAAATTGTTTGCCACTAACTTAGAACATTAATATTTTTTATTGTATTGTTTATGTAATCTATATCGATACCTGATATTCCTGTGATATCGATAATTAAATTGATTTATTAATGGTCTGAAATCGCCAACCCGCAGTGAGCTAGCGTGGTGATTAATGCTCAATCCTTCTCTGTATGAGAAGAGGCCTTCGCCCTATATTGGGACAATTACTGGCTGATTTATTTATTTATTATTAATAAATGACCTTTCACCTTGTCCTCACTGGCTATTTAGTCTTGCGACATCCATGAGTAACCATCGACACCGTATACCTAAATCATAATAATTTATTTGAGAGAAAGTTCAATTTCAAAATGTCATTTATAAAACAATAAGACGCTTCGCGCATTCCTACACTGAATAAAATTGATGGGCTAACCGCAGATGGGCCGATAACTTTTTTTATTGGTACAGTCAGCAACATAAATAAGGCGTTTTGATGTGTTTATTAATACCATTTTTTCTAATTTCAAAATTTATACAAAATATTTATATTTAGTTTTATTCAGTTATGCTGTTTATTCGCTAATAATTAAAAAAGTAGTTAACCAAATTTAAATTTTTGAATATTAGTAGAGTTTTCCACACGACAAAAAAAAGGTATAAGTTTGGCTGTCAGTTCCACTTATACGGTTTATTTCTTATCAGGGAAAGGAGTTCACAAATTTTATTGAAAACTTTTTGTTAAGAAACCCTGATATTTTGCAATATCTAACTAAAAAGATGTTTACGTAACATTACCATATTTATTTTTTATTGTGGCAAGGAGTCAACAATATTTGTTCGGTAACAAAGTTTAATAGCTAATACACAGACAAAAAGACTTCAGCAATCACACTTTCTACATTAGCGATTAGATGCTAAAAGATCTAACAATATTTTTTTAATTTTATTAAAAGTTATTTCACCATAGTATTCGACTTATATCTATTGATACTTATTTAACAAAAACCGACATTTAAATTAAAATAAATACTTGCGTTAAAGAAAATAACTATTTTTACGAAAATACTGACCTGAATTAATACTTTGTGTGGGTATACTGCTCAGACAATGTCTTACTTACTGGTCTATTCATTATGCCTAAGTTCCTACCTTGCTAACGACCTAATACAGTGCACGGACAATGCAGTACCCGTGGCTAGTTTCTGGGCAAGATATATTTATATAATAAAAAAAATCAGTCAATCGACACTTAAGAAGAAGAAGTACAGAAAACTGCTTTGTCATCTGCACACGTGAGTATTGTCATCTTGCATATTTGTTGGTTCGAAACATTTTGATTCTGAGCTACAAAAATTTGAAACTTTACACAAATGACTATCAAACCCAAAATAAGAATAAAATATACCTACCATCAAACCTAAAATATAAATAATATACTTAGTTACATAAATAATAATATAGATATAAATAAATAATTGCGTTGCATGTTTCGATATTTTCTGGTCATTTTTAATTTTACGGTGCATAAGTGTTTAAATAAATTTTGTAAATTAAACTGACCCTAAGTGTACAATGTCTATTGTTACTGAGTGTACTGCGTGTACGGAATTCCGTCGGGTACCAGATTGTGTTTCGTAATCATATAATAGAGAGGTGATGATAGCAGATTCACACGTACTCAACGAAAAATGTGAATACACCTTCCGTTTAAGGGGAAGACAGTACTGACCATCAGAAAGTATAATCATAGCAACTTGACGATTGGCGTAGAGGCTAAGATAATTGCCTTCTGCATTTTGTGACGCGGAATAAATTATAGACAAAGAACCTAAAATACTATACCGTAAAAATAAAATCAGTCTGTTTATCTGTTATTGTACGAATAGCAATTAAAACTAGGCAATACCTGAGGCGTTGACAGGTGGAAGTAAAAATAAAAATCTTAAAAACTAGCTTTGTGTGTACTAAAATTAATTAAAATTGATTAATTTGATTATATTTGATGACAAAAAGTTCGTCATAGAAATATGTACCTAAGAAACAAATAACTTGTAATTTTAAATTATAGTATGAGTAGTGCACCAGTGGCGCCCCCAATTTTTAGACTCTTTTTTGCCAAACTGTACCATCTATTCAGATAACGCTTAATTTATACGTCAATAGAAAAATATCTTTACGTTTCCATCTATGAATATGGATAGAGACAGTCCTACAGCTATAATAAATATTAAGCAAAATTTTATAAATTCTTTTTTTTTACAGAAAGCATAGCGCACTCTGGGAGTTTCCCATCGGGTCCAAATTATGTTAATTAGGTTAAGTTCGGAAGGGGTCGTGCTCGTGAGCGAGCATACTAAACCTTTGTCATCCCCTTTGTCTAGATCCTCAAATAAGAGCCTCTGTCAAGTAAGCATTGAATAAATTATCATAAATAACAAAAACAAATGTAATTTTTTTATTAATTGGTGTCAAATTCCGCATTTTCTAGGCCTACAGATTAAAGACACATTACAAATTCAGTAGGTTATATAAAAATAAGATTGCTGAGATGTAACTGTTGTTTGTTTTGATAGTCGTAAGATATTTTTAGATGCTTTATGTAGCTACCATCAAGTTAGTAAATCGTTCTACTTTGTTTTTTAATAGAATTAAATAGTAGTAATAGATAAAACTAAAAATACGTGTAAAAATTATTTCGACTTTTAATTTCGAATTTAATATTTTCAGTGGCTAGAACTTCGCCTTAACGGGCGGCCGGCATTCTCAAAAAGAATGGGTTTTGTTAACTTATAATTTGACAAAAACCAAATGAATAGAACGGTTACTATATATTATAACATCTTATGTAATGAAGATATCGGCTATACGTTTTTGAATAGATTGTTATTTCAGTGGTAAAAAATAAGTTTTTCTTTTTATAGACTCACGCCTGTCTTCCCCAGAGGGGGTGGGCAGAATAGGAGCGAGCCTATTGCCATAGACCGGGCACAATTCCAGACTCCGTGCTGCTACTGAGAATTTCCTAATGAAAAAACCCAATAACACTTTGCCCGACCCGGAGATCGAACCCAGGACCTCGTGCTCAGCAGTCGCACTTGCTACCACTAGACCAACGAGGCAGTCTTATAATTAGTCAATAAGTTAATTATCTGTTAAAAATGTTAAAGAACAGAAAATGATGATTTCAGACAAAGGTGCATCAAACCTCCGTACATCAAAAACCTCGCTAATCTTGCAGAAACTGGAATTAGACACGCTAGATAAAATATAAATTACATGAACATGTATTCTTAATTTGAATTCCTAACTAATCCCAGATATGCGTGAGCGCATCTGCGTGCAACCATTATTTTTGTAATAAATATTGTTAAAAGAATTTGTGTTACGTATGTGTTATATTACTTTTTAGATACCTTCAACTATGGGTCACCTCAATCGTTCTTAGCTGTATTTGGAGCTAGTAGGTGGCGCTGTTGTCCAAATTAAGATTTTGGACAAAACAATGTCTGTCATACCTATAAGAAAATCGTAACAAAGTAAAACTGTACTTAACTTACTTTAACTTAAATATTTATGAAAAAAAGTAAGTGCTTGGGGACCGATACTGGAGCCGAATAACTAATTATGTAGTTTTTAGAAACTTTGTCTGTTTGTTTGTCTTTTAGAGATTGGCGCGAAACCTACTGAACAGATTTAGTTGCAATTCGGCAAAAGTTTATTAAATACCAAGTCGGAATTTAGGTACAAATTATAACAATAATTACTCAAACAATATTGTAATAAGTAGGGTTACCAAAATCTACGCGGACGTAGTCGCGGGCGGAAGCTACTTCAATAAATAACTTAATTTGGTAAATACAGAAACATGTTTTCATCAAAGGTCGAGAAATAAGACAAAGAAAATCCAAAATTAAAACAAAGTTACTTGTATTTTGCTACATACATACCTATTTGTTTTCGTGGTCGTGACCCCACATAATGATCTCATGACGAGAACCACTACCTTAAGCCTTTTTTTTTTTTTTTTTTTCGCAGAAGGGGAAATGCGCCTTATGCATACCGTCCCGCTCGGGGATGCGAGACGGTTATGTCGGGCTCTCCGGCCTGGAGATGGTGGGCGGCCGGCATACCGACTAAAACCCCTTCTGTGTCACCTCTTATCCGCATAGTGGCGGGAACGCGGTATCCCAATGTATTACATCCGCGAACCCGCCGCGGACGTCCGTTGCCGGACCCTCCTCGGGGTGGGTGTTAGACACCCACCCACCGTGACCACTTCGAGGACCATGTGCAATGAACGCCAGACGACCCCGAGTCTGACGTCCATGGTCCTCACATCGGCCGCAGAGGATAGGGAGAGCGGCGCATCGTAATACCGACACTCCTCTTCCCCTGCGGCCCCGCCGTGTCCGCAGTCTGACGGATGCGGCCCCGCCGAGGCCGCGGAAGGTAGGGAGAGCGGCGCACCGTAATACCGGCACTCCTCTCCCGCCGCGGCCCCGCACTCCTCAGCCGCGATGTTGTTCATACAACACCGCGGCCCGCCTCAGTTGCGGTGCTGCTAGGTGCTCCACCCTGATACAGCACCGCAACCCGCCAGGGCCGCTCCAAAGTGGGCTTCTGGCCAAAGCCCGCCGGAGCGGCGCCTCCTTGGGGTTCCTCTTAGCTTCACCGCGAGCCCCACCGCGGCTACTAAGCCCCCCCGCCACGACAAGGCGAGAACCCACATTCGGGGGGGACTACCTGTAAGCCTGCATTTTGCAAATTTCTCCAGCATACCTTCTCGTTCAAAGCAGAAGCTATACTAAACATCTAGTAGTATGTGATTATATAAACGTTATGCTTAACCTTCGTACAGGACATACGGTAGAGTGCTGGACACATGTTACATACCGTCTATAAGTTTGGGCAACATATTAGATAGCGAAGGAATAAATATTTTATTATAAATATTCGACTTTTTATTCTATTCGAATTTATTGATTGATTATCGAATCTATTCGAATTTATTAGAAATATTCGAGGGCCTTAAAATCAATTTGGAAAATTAAATCCCAGATTTTTGGATGTTTGTTACTCAATCAAGCGTTATACCATTTTAACACAGAAATCTAAATAATAAGGCAATATTATTTCGATTTCTGTGTATTTTAGATACTGGGCCATGTATATTCTATACTATACTATACTATAGGCCATGACCTGTTTAAAATATATAATACTTTTTATCCTAGTCCGCCCTCTACGAGGGCGAAGCTGCGATTAAAAGCTAACAATAAGCAGAAGAGATTACCTAAACCTTCAAAGACCGAGAAATGAGATACAAAAGGAAATGTATTGTTACTCGACGCCGGCGTCCACGCGGGAGTCAAAGTAAAGCCATTGTTTTACAGATGCTTAAAAATTCGATATAATTGAATTTATGACTCATTTATCTCAAGAATTAGGTTGTTGCCAAAGTGCATTATTTTATGGATCGAAACAAATGTGATCCATCCGTCTTGGAAAATATTTTTCGTATTTTTGGTTCACCTAACTACTAAAACCACGCCATTTTGTTGGAAAATCATAGATTACTACCTAATTTTACACACTTTTTTTTTGCTATAAGTAATGCAATCAACTTTTGCCAAAAGATATAAAGAATAATTATTTTGAAAAATTATTCATGATCACTAGTTAAATTGAGAATAAGAAAAAAAACTAATATTTGTTACCTTATTACTATTTTCTTGATAAAAGGCAGTTCTACGGAATTCTATAAGAAAGTTCGCCAACTCGCTGTACCGTATATCACGGACCGCTCACAAATCCGCATAGAGCGACGCGCGCCGAATAGAAAGGTGCGCGCGCGCAGTGAAAGCGAACGATCGTGTCCTTGTAATAAATCTAGCGCTTCCTGCTGTAGCCACATTGTTCTGATGACCGTTTTACTTTAAAAAAAAGTACAAGTTCTTCCTATTAAGATGGGTCAGCGCAAAAATATAACCATAAATCATCAAAGGTAAAAAAACTTAAATTAAATTAGTCAGTATTAATCAGAGCCGAGTAACCTCGCTAAAAATGGTGAGGGAAAAAATTGTGAGGAAACCAGCACACCTGAGAGATTTTTCAACGGTGTGTAAAGCCATGTCAGAGGCTTAAACTCTAACACCAGGTTGTACCTACATCAACCATACGATAAGAAAACAAGAAGAAAGATGGGTCAGAGTCACGTTTGAATAGACTCGGCCAGGGTAGTACCACCCTCACAAAATATCGGTTGTGAAAATGTGTGATCGACAAATACTTTTTTCGGTCTGGTTGTTGTGCCTTTGCTTATGCCAGCTCGGGCTGAGCCTGTAGGCATAAACGTGTCCCTAAAGAATCAAAATCAGATCCAGCTAATCCCTAGAATGTCCCCAAGCAACGCCCTAAGCCGAGGCCCGAGTCCCATAAGAGGGAGCCTTTAGAAAGAAAGAAAGAACATTTCCTTCTTTCAAAATTTATATTATAATATATTACCCATTTATATTACATCTAATAATTTAATTTTATAATACGCAAATAACTCACGAAAAGTCAAAGGTTTGGGTTCGAACATAAGACCTCAGATTTGCAGTCAACGGACCCACTAAGCTCCTTCGATTAAAAGTGATATATTGCGATGCAATGCAAGAGCATACTAAGTATATTTGTTTCGTATAAATCTCTTCTCTTACAACAGATTTGCTAGAATTGATAAGAATATGACGAATAGCTTTCAGTGTTACAAGGAATTACATCGGTAACGTGGTGGGTCAAAGATCATAATGCGTAATGTTTGTGTAAGTAATACCTTCATTCCCTTTTGAAGGGGATTAATGGGCGCATAGCGTGTGAAAACTTAATTTGTGAAGCAGTTTTTGAGAAAACTAATAATAGACACTTATTGATTTAGTTATTTTGTTTACCTATTCGATGTTAGGTACTTCAATACCTAACTAAAAATAATTACCTACCTACCTAAAAATAATTTTAAATAGTTATCCAAATTTAATGTCTTATGCAAACACACATGCACTCTATTCCCTCGCTCTCATAGTCCGACGATGGGACGGCATTCCGATATGACCGGAGAGAGATCAGGCGCAGGGCCAACGCGGGCTTTACGTGCTTTCTGAGGCACGAAGTAAGTGATAATCACTACATACCTAGTATAAAACAAAGTCGCTATCCGCCGTCTGCCTGTCCCTATGTATGCTTAGATCTTTAAAACTACGCAACGGATTTTGATACGGTTTTTTTTAATAGAAAGAGTGATTCTTAAGGAAGGATTATAATTATGTATATTGCACCCGTGTGAAGACGGGACGGGTCGCTAGTTAATTTATAAAACGCAAATAACTTACGAAAAGTCAGAGGTGCGCGCCCTGGGTTCGAACACGAGACCACTGACTTGCCAGTCAACGATCACCACCACTAGGCTATCCAGACGCGAAAATTAACTAAGTATGTACACTTGTCTATAAAAATAGAGTAAAGAGAAAGATGAGTTTTCAACTACTTCAAAATTTCTGGATTAAGTAGGTACTTAAAAATCTCACTCTGAAAATAATTTCAATACATTATATTTAGAAACATTTTTTTTAAAACATTAAATATCATTTATTCAAAATAAACTTTTTATATATAATATATATAATTTTATATATTTTTATTACCTCCTTTAATAAATAAATAATAAACGAAGAGATAAAAACATCATTTATTTCATTAAAAGTACATATATTTTTTTTGCTCCGTTTAGTAAACTGGCTCTTTCATGCCAACTCTCCCCTAATACCGATGTCAATTGAAAAAGCGAATAGGGACCCAAAGTGAATGAACCAAACCTATCCCTAACCGCATGCGGCTGGTGCGTCCGTTGCGATGCGATTGCTGTGCACGCGCTCCTTAACGAAACTGAATGATTTAACAACTGAAAGTTAAGTTAGAACTGAGCGAAGATAATTATCCATAAGATTCGTTGTGATGAGATAATCGAGGTTAATGATTGAACGACACTTGCATCACCACGTCGTGTGATGAACTTAGATTAATTATCACTTTGAAATGAATATGACAAACGATAGAGGCTTTCTCTATGGTTCTGTCTCTAGGCTCTAGAGCATAAGTAAGGGTACTAACAATTGGAGTAATATTGGTCAAGGTTTGACCGTTAAAAAAAGTATATGTATCGGATATATCTTGTAAAATGTTTCAAAAAAAATACAATCAGTTGTTTAATGACGAAGCCAGTTTTTTAAAATTCTGAAGGGGTTATTGCTGTGCTCTACCGCAAAAAAAGAATATGTGACAGTTTTTTGACATTGACAGATGTCATGTATTCTAATGAACAATTATGACGCTGTTTTCTTAAGTCTCAATATTTAGAAAAATGGGTCTGGTAACACACATCGCCGACCATAAAACCGCTCACCATCAAGTTCGTTATTTAAAATCAAGCCTTTTTTGCTAGACTGCCTCGTTGGTCTAGTAATAGCAAGCGCGACTGCTGAGCACGAGGACCTGGGTTAGATCCACAGGCCGAGCAAAGTGTTATTGCGGGTTTTTCCATTAGAAAACTTTCAGTAGCAGAATTGAGTCCGGTCAATGGCCATAGGCTCGCCCTCTATTAGGTACATGGGGCTTATAACCTAGCCGGCCAAACGTGGGTGTACCGCATACACCTCTGCCTACCCCCTTGGTGAATACAGGTCTTTGTAATGTTCTTATTGCCGCAAAATTGTCCTCAATTTAGACAAATTTACATGCTTCAAAAGTTCGCGTGAGGCTAACTGTGTGAGAGAAATTAAATCCTCACTGATTATGTTTATTTAACTTTCATCAGAAGTATTACAAACTGACTATTTGTGGATTATCTAACTAATGCATTTGATACGGACGTCTGTTACATAGAAAATGTTCATTCAAGCTTCTCATATGTAATGGAATCTGTTTGAATGGTGTGTCAGTGAAACTTATGATTTGATCATCGTCAGCGAAGTTTTGGTCATTGCAGCACTTTAGATATTTTAATGTCAGTAATATTATGGGTCGACGTGGCTATGGGTTCAAACCTGGCCT
Source organism: Protodeltote pygarga (assembly GCA_936450705.2). Taxonomy (NCBI): domain Eukaryota; kingdom Metazoa; phylum Arthropoda; class Insecta; order Lepidoptera; family Noctuidae; genus Protodeltote; species Protodeltote pygarga. Next base: position 11,671,202 of record OW388265.2, on the reverse strand, counting down.
TATGTGACTTTTTCAATGCCATATGTACTTTCTTAGTTAATCCAAAACACCTCTAACTAACGGTGAAGGAAAACATTGTGAGGAAACCTGGACCTAATAGTCTAAAATTGCCAATATGTAGTGAGCCAGTGTAGTGATTAATGCGCGATCCTTCTCTACATAAAACGAGGCCTTTGCCCTGCAGTAAGACAGTTAAAGGCTAGTTTATTTATTAATAATATCAAGGATCTCCATCCATTTTACTGGGGGCCCATTTTAGAATTAAACATTTTGTGGCAGCTTGCACTCCAACAGATGATGACCAGGTTTTAAAATAAAAAATCCTGTCCTACTAATATTATAAAAGTTTGGAATTCTAATTGCTATCTATAAAGAACAAAATTATTCATACACACTTAATTATAAAGTAATATTATATACTATAGGACATAAAAAACTTTAAAAAAAGGGGGGGGGGGATCAATTTAAGCGTCAAAAACTCTATGTATTGATAATTTGTTTGTTACCGAATCACTCCTGAATCGATGAACGTGTTACAAAGAATAGCACACAAACAATCTATGTCATTCATTTGTTTTTTTTTGTGTCAATAGCTACTTCGCATTTGGGATCTTACGTTTCAAAACCGCGCTTCCGCCACTGTACGGACAAGACAGTCATTCAATACAGTTTTTTAAAAAGGAGCGGAAGAATTTTGATTAAACTCAATCTGGACCATTACAATCACTCCGATAATTTATCTAGACACAGAACAGACCAAAATAATGACATAATTCTTACATAATGGTATTGCAATTGAATATTATGAGAGCAAGAAATACCGGTCGTATGAGGAATCGCCAATTATTATCATATTTGTGAATAACCTGTCTATTGTAGAGATTGAAAGTAAAAGTTGGGTGGAGGCTTGTAATTTTTGGGTCGATTTAGTGGGTCAAGCATTGCAAGCATTTAGAGCAAGCCTTGTTGCGTTTGTCGGATGCAATGGGACGACAATCCGACACGAAGAGAGACCAGCAGGACCTGACCTCAGCCCTCTCTCAGGCACTAAGCAAATTAAAGGCAGAAGATTGTGCCTTGTTTTTTAACCTAAGACCACTGATTTGCACGTCAACTGCTGTACTTATCACTCCTGAATCCTAGAATAGAGGCTAAAGATGGTTTTGTTATAGTGTGTTATATAGTTGTACTTTCTTAGATAATCTAAGGCACCACTGAATAACGGTGAACATCGAAGTGAAGGAAAACATCGTAAGGAAACCTGGACTTTCAAGTCTGAAATCGCCAACCTGCAGTGAGCTAGAGTGGTGATTAATGCTCAATCCTTCTCTGTATGAGTATGAGAAGAGCCCTTTGTTTTTTATTTTATTTTATTTTCTTACAAAAACGGACCCTAACTTAGCGTAATGTTTCCCCATTTACATTATCACCTGTAGTTGCAATTACAGACATCTCCCGCAATTCATCGCTGGACATAGGCTTCCGGAACCGACCCCACGACACCCAGCGAAGGTCAAACGAGTGACCATCTGGGACAATCGTGTCATCTAGTTCGTGAAACTAGATAAATGGAAGCTTAATAATTATAACAACCTCTGAAAGAAATTAGGCCGATACCCAACAGATGTCGCCTGTCAGAGAGAAATAAGTACCATAATTCTAAGAGAATAAATATCTATAGAAAATATTTTATACAACTTTCATAGTGAAAGTTTATATGATCTCGTTTATGTGTGTGTTTATCATATGATTTAAGGTCACCATGGGCGCTAAGCTTATGGCAATAATATTAAAACACCATAATTTATCACATCATTGCAAAACACGCTTGCATTCCACAAAAAGGTATAATATTCATTTGTTTACCTACCGTTGTCTATGGGACGGTTACCTACTTATAACGATAATAAAAAAAAATACGTTGCTCCAATCTAGAATTTTCTCCTGTATCGTAGGTATAATTTATAGAATTTCAGAATACACCAACACCCAGACCACATCACATAAATATTATAATTCCGTGCGGGAATCGAACCAAGCTCCGAAATTACAGTTAATCATCCAACCACAATTCATTTTGAATACATTCTGAAAACGAGTAATCTGGTACATAATTTATATTATACCAATGTGTATTTTGTAGAGCAATACCAAAGATTAATTGTTAATTCAAGATTTAAGAATACCTAATTCTAGGATGACATTCGAAGTACATATACCTAATTCTGGGATGACATTTGAAGCGTAAAAAGTTCTGGGATGACATTCGAAATAAAATTTGTGGAAGCCCACTCAAATGTATAACTACGCTCAAATCAATAAATATTTTGATCAATATTATATTAAAAAATCGTGATATTGTTTATCGATAATATACACACAATATGTAGGCATTCACGTGCCTAAAAAGGCAGCGAACTGGTTAGAATTGCGTCAGCTGCCTTTCTCGAAGCGATCCTTGGGTCACGACTCCACGAGCCGAACTGACCCAAGCTTGTCAGTATATAGACAGTATTAAGTGGGTACCTATATTAGCTTGTGCTAAGCTTGATAAGCTGCTTAGTGGTAAACTGACCCCGGAAGACTATTTCGGTCATCTGTTCTTTTGATAACTCTAATTATATTGCAAGAGTGGAAAGACCCGTTGAGTTTCAAATAGTCTGCCTTTCAATGGTGTAGAAGGGGTTATTGCAAAGAAGACTGATACATAAGAACTTATTTTCCAAATAAGTATTTATTGATAGAAATGTTTGGTTTGAAATCTTTGATGATTGTGTTTGCGGAAAGATAAAGATATTTTTGCTGAAATAATTGCAATAACTAATAATAATGAAATTAAATTAAAAAATGAAATATGTTCAATGTGCTGCTACTGAAAACGTCTACGTAATTCATCAAGTACTTTTTCTCTTCATCGGCTCCTTGAGAACCCAGGATTTCGGGCTTAGCAGTCGCTCTTGAGATTACTAGACCAACAAGGCCTGATATTATGTCTAAACCGACTATTGGAATTTGAATAACGTCATTTAGATTGCTGTTCTAGCCAAGAAAAGCGACAAGTGAACACATTCGCATCAATCATATCTACCTACTGACAGCGTAAACGAAATAAAAGTTGCAAAACTAGTATTGTTTCCTTTGTGGCACGGAACTATTAAAAATATGCTAAAGCTTTTGTTAAAGTATGTTACTTCAGTGTCTGGTACCTTTGTGCTATGAATATTACCGCCATTTACCGCCATTTTGGTAATTAACTTGACAAGTAGGATCTACGTTTTGTGTTGTAACGCAATTTTTTGTCCCATAATCGCGTAGGAATTCGGGTGTTGTAAGAAGAGGCTACCTTATCTGTATTTTATTTATGGTAGCTGTGTTCATTTAGCAGGATAGTGGTATGACAGTTGGACTACCAAGTCAAAGGTCTCAGATTCGAACCCAAGGCGCACATCTCTGACTTTTCGTAGTTACGTACCTATTATTAATTATCACCTGCTCCGTGCCTCGGAAAGCACGTTAAGCCGTTGGTCCCGGTTGTCGTGATCTGTCAAGATCTTTGACAGTCGATTTAGGGAGTCAGTACCCTCATAAAATTCTGACAACTGATCTAACCTTAGAATATCGTATCCCTTTGTTGTTGTTACAAATATTTGTCAATAAGTATAAAATTTGACACACATACGTTTACTCAAAACGACATCGTTACCAAATCTACTAAGATTTTTGGTCTATCTTCTTATTTTTATTATCTTTATATGATCGTTAAGATATTATCGTCGTGTCGTTGCGCAGTGCGCTAGAGCTTCATTTCATCTAATGATTTGCAAAAACAGAAAAATTAAGAAATAGCGACACGTATTCAGAGTTTGGTAACTTTTAGACTTTGCGCACTATAATCAAGACAGGAGGCGTTGTCGCCGAATATGCGCATGTGTAGACATACTGTTTATACAACTCCGACTCTTTCAATGCTTTCGAAGTGGTACGAAAGCGAAGCCACATGAATGAGCTAGTAATAAATTAATCTCCCTGCGGGCTTAGAAATTAGAGATTTCTGAAAACTCTATAAATGAAGGGAGTACCTATACATAGAAGGAGGTATACAGAGAAGACATTAATGTATAATACCGAGGGATATACATTGATGTATAGGTTTTTTAAATCAATAGGAGTGTATAGGTTTTGATTATTTATAGAAAAAAGGGGCAAAAGAACCGCGGGTCTCATCATTGCTTATTAGGTACCCGCAACACCAGAAGCATTGCAAACGCTATACCGGCCATAATAGGGATTACAGAAGGACGTTATGGAAAAAGAGATAAAAATAAGGACAGGGAATATGGACTACACACATATACACTTTAAAACCAAGCTCAAAATTTTTAGTCACGAATCATAAAAGATTTACTTACGATATGTACAAATCATATTCAGTTCAAGCTGAATCATGTTGGTGTCGCAACACCTAATGGAATCAGCAGCATTCGACAGTCAGATATTTTGTAATTCCATTCCATTCCACACGACAATAATGTGCGTACATACATTATTTTTTTTAAATAACCGACCTTGCGCGGGAATTAAGTGTTGAGTATGACTTTCGAAGATTCTACGACTTGTTAGATTGTGAATTGTGATTGATTACATGTTATTTTGATCTTCGACTAATGAGTAAGGTGAATAAATAATGTTTTATTTTTGTTTGAAACCTGCTATTGCATGTGGAACATGATTGGCACAGTTTTTGCTTATATGCTTGTTGTGAGATAGGGTAGCGAATTATTTTTTAGGCTGTAGCGTTAAAAGCAGTGAATATACCCATGACTTCCATATGTAGAGTCGGGGAAGAACAGCATCCACTACCCACACCTCTCTCTCTGCATGTCATTGTCGTCTAATCATTAAATAAAAATAAATAAATAAATCAACCTGCATCATTCTGTCCCACCTGAAAAAGCCTCTCCTCATACAGAGAAGGATTGAGCATTAATCACCGCGCTAGCTCACTGCGTGTTGGTGATTTCAGACTATTAAGTCCAGGTTTCCTTACGATATTTTCCTGCACCGTTAGTCAGAGGTGTTGGATCTGACATGTGACTTTTTCAATGACATAATGTACTTTCTTAATGATTAAAGCGGGTGGGGCAGATTGCATTTAGGGTGGGGGCAGCGAAGGTTAGTGCTAGAAGGTAAGTGTAACAATAGCAGACGGTACTTCGGCAGTCTATAATTACAAATAATGAATGGCTTAGTTTTAACTAGCAGGTAACTAACTATCAATAAAATCTCCCATACATACTACCAACAACAATTAACGAATTTGCGATGTATAAGGTCTCAACTTATTATTCGTTTTGTAACAACTAACGATTTCTATATGGGGACAGGCTGGTTAGCGGTTGCTATTAAACATAGTACTTACCGCAGACATATCTGAAAATAATATCCAAAACGATATTTTGGTTCAGAGCACAAGAGTCTTCTTGAGAAGACGGTTTTTATTTATAAATACATATTAAAATTTTATATGGTATTATTATTATTTTATAATGTCCCTCTGATAGAATTTCGGCCACAGCGGCTAAGCTATCTACCCAGAAGATAGTGGACAACAGTTTGAGCAAACACAGGTGCATTCTCTATTCCCTTACTCTCAAAATTCGGTGGGACGCCAATCCGACACGACCGGAAAGAGATCAGACACAGAACCAAGTGATTATTAATTTATAAATACGCACATAACTTACGAAGAGCGCCAGATATAGAGTTAGTGCGCGTCTTGGGTTCGTAACTGAGACCTCTGACTCACCAGTCAGCGGTTTTACCACTAGGCTATCAAAAGATGTTATACGTTAGTAAGCAAAGTCCTTAATAATTTTACACGTAACGGCCTTGTTACGCATTTTGGTAATATATTGTGTGAATCTCAGAGGTTATCGCGATGAGATTCTATTCGTGACGCATTGAATTCTATTGTGTCTCTGTCGAAATCCATTGTTGTCGAGTTCTCCAATATAAGTCCAGTAATCACAAGTGTGATAAGTTTTCGTAACTTGAAAAATGAGTTTGATAATTGGTGCCTTGACTGGAATGGAACGGCTATCACACATACCTAAGCAAAAAGTATTATCTATTAGATGGTCTATTAAATTGTATTCTAACAGCAAAGTTGGACTTGATACCCTACTAGTAAGTATTCTGTACAAAGGGTGTCGTCAAGGACTATCCCTAACGTCAACGACGGCCCGTTCTGGCAGTGCCGCAACTAGGGCGGTGCCAGCGGTGTCCAGGCACAGCTGTGTTTGCTCCTAATCGCGACGCTGGGCAAGTGGGTTATGGTTGCTATTAAACAGTAGGATGCTGGTTGGCATCCTCCAGACTTTTCCCTTACGACACCCGTGGAATGAGTAGGGGTGGTTCTATTCTTAGGGCGGAAACAAGGCACTGCGCACTGGTACACCCGGGCCGACCCTGCCATCTATCAGGGGTTGTGAAAGAGTCCAACTCCCCCACGATATTCGGCCACCAGGTCGCGCGCTGATAGTGATCAAGTCTCAGATCTCCTTTTTTGAGGAACTTTTTGACTTTCCGTGAAAAAAGAAAGCTTATCGTGGGTAAATGAAATAAGACTGAATAATTATCTTTCGATTTAATCGTAGCTATTCAAGATAATGAAGTAGCACTTCCTCAGTAAGATGTCACAGATAATCACAAATCTAATTATTATCTTAGCATAGACGAGACAGAATTGTAATAGAGAGAACAACCTCTCCCCGATAACAATGAAAAAATAATAATTGGATTACAAGTTGACTCTGACTTTCTCAGCGGTCAGCATTCGATTAGCATCTAGGAAGCGTCAGAATAATAGTGCTAATACGAGCGCTTGCGCAACTGTTGCTTCGTCTCCAGTCGCCATTGTTCGGTTTCCGGCCTTCCGGTTCGGTTTAATCGAGTCACATACAATCGTGTAGTGTGTCAATGTTTGTATTGAGAGTAGGTAAGTAGTCGTTTATGCAAATTAACAGTTTAAGTGATTTTTTTTAACAAGGGGTTACGTGTAGGTACCTATACTTATTTTTTTCACCTAAAGCATTTTAGAAGCTTGTGGTTATGTTATGTATGCTTCTAGGCTATTACACTGAAAAGTCTAGTCCTCTCAACTGTTGCATAATATTACGTAGTAATTCGAATATCTGTCTCCCAGACGCATGTGCCGATATTTTCGGCAGGGTAGGCAGTGTATACAAATCCTACTTAGTTTCACTAATTCATCGTCTGCGTCGTATCTGTCAGGGTAGGCAGTGGCTTTTTGCCTTTGAACTGCACACTCCTTTTGTCTCCCTACTGCTGGTATCTGCTGGAACTTCTCATGACTCTCATTTACTTCCCTCAACAGCACTGATAGTTTAGTGGTATGATCGTCGACTGACAAGTCAGAGGTCACGAGTTCGATCCCAAGGCGCGCTCTGACTTTTCGAAAGTTATGCGCGTATTATATAAATTAATTATCAGTTGCTAAAACAGTTTCAGAGAGTTTTTTGAGATTTTGAGAGATTGTTCAATGGTGTGTAAAGCCATGTCAGAGAGGCCTACGGGAGATTTAAACTCTGACACCAGGTTGTTCATAAACCACACGATAAGAAGAAAACTTCCCTCAAATCCTCATGGGTCATAAGGATAAGGCAGACACACATGTTAATTTTTTATTGATCCATGATGACTGTGATTAATATTGAAAAACATTTAATTTCGTAACAATTTTTGGTACAATCAAAATTATATACTCGTTTCTACACTCACTTAGGTAGGTATGTTCTATAATACTTGTAACCCAAAAGCTGCCACTTACCGCCTGGGACATCTTCCGGTATACCTAGGTAAGTGTGTACCAGAGTCAAGGAGTCAAACAAATTATAAAAACTTATCAAATAAGTATAACTTACTTAACTCTACACCATCAAGCCGGTAATAAGTGACCTCAAGAAATGCTTAACATATTTGCGAGATACTTTCACCCGCTGGACGTTCGTCTGTTTCCGGACGATGTCGTGTGTCATCGTTACCTGACTCATCCAAATTGGGTGCAGGCAATGACCTGTGTGTCATACATTTAAATGATATAATTATGAATTTTGGACCACCTGGTTGGTTTAGTCGTTGACGGGTTAACGGGACAAGTGCAGTCCTCAGAGCTGTTTGGATAATTGCGTACGGAGGAACTAAGTCTAATCCGAATATTAATAGAATAATCTAATATTATGACACTATTAGTCCTGATCAGACCTCTACACTGGCGAAGCCTCGGGCAGAAGCTAGATGAATAAAATTATGATGTATAAATAAAAGCCTATTCAACTAGGTAAGGCAGTTGCGTTTTTTAAGATGGCAGATGCAGATTAGATTAGGATTTATAGGCTAACTAATTATTATTAACTAACTATTCGGCGACCAAGTGGTTTGTGGGAAAAATTCATGTGTAGGTAATTATAATTTATGAAATATTAATTTCAATATCAGATGGGTATCTGATCAAAGGCGCGTGCACCTACCTATTCTTTTCGTAAATTGTGTGGCTATTAGATACAAATCATTTATCACAAAGGCTCCGTGCGGAGAAAAGCACGCGTACAATAAATCCGTGTCCTGCGATCTCTATTCGGTCGTGTCGAATGGCCAAAACAGGGTAAATTATTGAATTATTATGTCGGTTTGCACGAACAAAAATCACGGTGTTTCTTGACAAACCCTCTGGGCTGTATGAAGTTATGAACTTAATACATATTAATTTACAGCTTGACAAAAAAGAGTATCTACCTACTTACTTAAATCTTGAAAACTAGGTGCCTACTTAGATTTGGGAGTACTTACTTAAATAATTTAAAAGTCAATCATTTGATTATATTTCATGACAAACAGAAATAAATTATGTACCAAATAACTTGTAATTTTGAGTTTTAGTAAGTTAAGTGCGCTAGTGGCGCCCTCAATTTTTGCAGAATTTATTTTGCCAAACTGTACATCGAGCTGATTATTGGTAGGTAAGCGTAATTCTGATTACTAAGACTAAGTAGGTAATCATGATAATAATATAAAACTTAAAGTGGTTTGCACTCAAGTCTTTAATTGATGCGAAAAAACCAATTAAAACAATAGGTTCGCAAAATGAATCAGTTTATTTTCGTAATCAAATGTAAAATTCACACAATAAATTGTGCAAGGAGTATACATGGATGTACACGGCATTGTTTGCAAAATTGCAACAACTTGCACAAAATTCCGTAGTTAGGTTTACGTTGGAAATACTCAATACATAACATAACAATATACTCACGCCGGTATTCCCTAGAGGGGGTAGGCAGAGGTGTATACAGTACACCCACGTTCCGCCGGCTATGTTTTAAGTCCCATGTAAAAGGGGGCGAGCCTATTGCCATTAACCGGGCACAAATCCACTCCGTGCTGCTACTGAGAATTAAATTTTTGCCCGACCCGAGAATCCAAACCCAGGACGTCGTGCTCAGCAGTCGCGCTTGCTACCACTAGACCAACGAGGCCGGTCATTCCCGTTCGGTAACACCCCCCCCCGTCGTCCACACTTGACGAGTGGGATTTGGCAGTCAAAAATTTATTGCATTCCACAATAACTTTGTTGTTGTCTCTGTCGCTTGGTACTGGTTTTCCTCCTAGCTAGGAAGTGTCGCGCCAGAGTCATGCACAGCTTATAACGCATGTAGAGCAGCTAGGTGTCCTCTTTTTTCGCATCATTTATTATGTATTGTCAAACAATATTATGTAGTCATATCGGTTTCATTAACATAATTTGTACTTTCTTTTGGCATAATTTTCAGTAACCATAAATGCAACAGACATATTCTTGAAACGTGAGCGTTACCCCAGCCAGATGTTGTCGAAAATCGACATTTTAGTTCGACGGGGAATTAGAAATACAGCTTCTGTAAATGGTATGCACATTTTTAAATTTGGTATGACGATAGTTTTTTAATTATTCGGTAAAAACAGTTCCGGCTGGAGTAACGTTACCCCAGCCAGATGTTTTGTTTTCTAATGGGTATGTTGAAATAAATGTTATGTATATAATTAGGTAGCAATTTGGTATAAATGGTACAACTTAGTTTGTATTTGTATTTGCTATGGTTGCGAAGATATTTAGAATCCTGCTGGGGTAACGTTTGCACGATTGCTGGATCTCGGAACTGGCTGAACGGATGATTATAATTCTTGTACAGGACATCTGGCTAATTAGGTATAATTTGGTAAGCAAGAAAAGAAACCACAATAATGAACCGTTTTGAAGATATTTTCGTAAATAGAAATATGCTTTAATAGGTCCTAGCTCTTCCAATAAGCGCTCCAAAGACTAACTTAAAACGTAATTAATTAGGTAATTACTGCCTATAAATGGTACTGAAGTTTCATTAGAATCCTACACGTAAGTAAAAAGTTCTGATGAAAATTCAATTTGTTCCGGCGACGGCGCGCAGCTGAGATATTTGACGAAAGATTAACCGAGTTTCCTGTAGTAGTGGTGACTGAATCTTACATCTATAATTAGGTATACAGTTCAATTATATACCTGTGAAGTTTCAGACCTGTATATTAATTAATTAAAGAGATAATTGAAAGAAATGATGTATGCGTGGTAACCCGACCAAATCTAGAATGTTATAAAAAAGCGGCCGCGCAATACATTACACCAACCTTCTAAAACTTACAGGATAATACGTGAGAATAATATCGTATTTGGTACAGACGGGTACACAACTGGTAAAGTAAAACAGTTATAAATTAACTATTACAGATAGATTATTCATTTAAAAATGTTACCTATGTAGATGATCATGATGTATGTATGTAAATTAACTTGAAAAATTGATGTAATAATTAAAATTAATGGACTAAGATAATAATATTTCAGTTTTGTATACAGAGTTATTTGTAAAACACCAGCATCCTTTGAAGGGGTCATTAAACTCATCATTATGAACAACGTTTACTATAAAACCAACCCTGAAATCGCAAAAAAAAATCAGCTGTTCCATACATTTATGTTCATATGACTCAACAAAATGTATGAAACAGCTGATTTTTTTTTTGCGATTGCACGATTGGTCCCATAGTAAAAGTTGTTCGTAATTATGAGTTTAAGGGGTAATTTTTTAAGGATGCTGGTGTTTTACAAATAACCCTCTATAAGTGTTGTTGTTAACCAACATTCGAAAAAGGGGGAGGGTTTCTTGTGCCACCAAAAATTGAAAAAATAAAAAGCACCGACTCCGAAACGAACGTATTGTGTTTTATTTATTTAAAGCATCGCAAAATATAATAACATCACATTGCAGTAGGTACCTAAGTACCTACTAACATATTATTATTAGGTACGTATACAGTAGGACAAAACCAATAGTGACTGGTCCACACTGGCTCTGGATCGAGACACGTGGAAGTCAGAGGGAGAGGTAGGTATAGAAGAAGATTATACTTACTTTAACCTAACGATGCCATCATCTGCCTAGTGCCTAGCTTTTTCCCAGCTGAATACTAGTGTTTTACCATTTATTTTATTTATTATTTAAATTATATTAAAATGTAAGGTAAATGTAAGGTAAGTACCTAATATTGTACAAAATATATCATATGAAATTAATTAAAACCTAATTGATTAATATGAAGAATGCCATATTAGAAACTAGTTAATTTAAAGTTCATTTAAACATTTAGTATGGTAGGTTTAATTTTTCAATCAAACTAATTTGATTCGTGACTGTACCAAATTTTAAGGACAATTATGCTAATAATTTTAGAAGGTTGGTATAATGTATTGCGCGGCCGCTTTTTTATAACATTCTAGATTTGGTCGGGTTACCACGCATATATCACTTCTTTTCAATTATCTCGTTAATTAATTAATATACAGGTCTGAAACTTCACAGGTATATAATTGAACTGTATACCTAATTATAGATGTAAGATTCAGTTACCACTACTACAGGAAACTCGGTTAATCTTTCGTCAAATATCTCAGCTGCGCGCCGTCGCCGGAACAAATTGAATTTTCATCAGAACTTTTTACTTACGTGTAGGATTCTAATGAAACTTCAGTACCATTTATAGGCAGTAATTACCTAATTAATTACGTTTTAAGTTAGTCTTTGGAGCGCTTATTGGAAGAGCTAGGACCTATTAAAGCATATTTCTATTTACGAAAATATCTTCAAAACGGTTCATTATTGTGGTTTCTTTTCTTGCTTACCAAATTATACCTAATTAGCCAGATGTCCTGTACAAGAATTATAATCATCCGTTCAGCCAGTTCCGAGATCCAGCAATCGTGCAAACGTTACCCCAGCAGGATTCTAAATATCTTCGCAACCATAGCAAATACAAATACAAACTAAGTTGTACCATTTATACCAAATTGCTACCTAATTATATACATAACATTTATTTCAACATATCCATTAGAAAACAAAACATCTGGCTGGGGTAACGTTACTCCAGCCGGAACTGTTTTTACCGAATAATTAAAAAACTATCGTCATACCAAATTTAAAAATGTGCATACCATTTACAGAAGCTGTATTTCTAATTCCCCGTCGAACTAAAATGTCGATTTTCGACAACATCTGGCTGGGGTAACGCTCACTCTTGAAACGACTAACATTAATTTATTTTGAAATACTTTAAGAATTTAGCGTATACTGAGCAAAAAAAAATTGTAATAAGTTATGGTGCGGCATATTTTTGATTGTTCATTCTTCTGCCGGCGCGGTGTCGTGTGATGAAAGGCCTTTAGTCGAAATAATTTAATAATTTCTATCTATCCGATTTTGATAAGATTTACAATAAAACAACAATAGTTTATCACAATAAAAAATTTATTATCTATATAACATAACATCGGGCCATAACCGTAGAATGAAACGACTGTATATTACATTGTATATAATATGTATATAGGCTATACATGGCGTTGGGCACGTTACAATAACAGAGCAATAGTATAAACGTGTATGAAAAATAAAATATCATACTTTTTAAAAATTTGTATGAGATTTTGATACTTTTTTTTTGTAACACGGCACTGGCGTGTCGCCTACAGCCGATATACAATCTTTATTGCATGGAGTTGCTATCCTAAAAAATTGCCTTAAAAAATGTTAGTTCATAAACAAACTTAGGTAGGTAATATGGAAAACTATTATGGAAGTATACAGCTGTCTAAAAATTAAATGTCGATTATGATGATATTTCTATTTTTTATTTTACTTTTTTAATTTTAAATAATTATGATGAAGACAAAACCACTATTATCAATCACCAACAATTATGTAAATGGTAAGTAAGGCGTCAAAAGTTTATGAAAAATCACTGATTGACATGTACTACAAAGACCTAGTGTTATGTAAAGCGTAGTGCATTGATTGGTTTATTTAATTATAGACTTAAATGAAATAGAAGAGGGCAAGCAGTAAAGAGTAAATAATAAATAGCAAACATTGCATTTTTTTAAACTTTTTAATAGGATTTAATAGGTGTTATATCTTATATTAACGATGGTTTGTACGTCAATGCGTGAAATTGTCATGTAATAAAATGGAAACACTATTATTTTTTGTTTTTTTACTTTCACATCACTATAAATTAATGTAACGCGCCAGGGTGCCTGGCGACAAACGCGAATAAACGTGGACTTTGAAATATCCTTTTTATATTGGGTCGTTAAAAAAAGTTTTAAATTAAATACAAATGTTGATCGATTTACCACAAATATATAGCTATGAATAATAAATAATACCAACTTTTATACCAAAACTGAGATAGTACAAGCTGATTTATTTCATCTTAAACATACCTAAATGATACATGTCATACACATAACAATTATGTATTTTAATTCATATTTTTAATGATTTTCGCTCGTAAACTAATGTCTGAACTATAATTACATATAAAAATATCTTCTATGCAAGTTAGGTAATGACTACATGATTACAATATTCAAGATAGAATATAAAGTTACTATTCGAACTTTGCTGTGCACTGCCGTGCAACTAATACATTAGTGTACAAGCAAGAATCGCCCATATAAAAAGGTGCATAAGACACTAAATGGACTGTGTTGTGCCGTGAATGCCGCCAGGTACCGACTTAAAAAACGAAGGGTGTGATGTTTACATGAAATCGTCGTAGTCATCGTCGTAATTGCCATATGTGTCGTATTGATTGAGATGAGCCTGAAAACAAAATAAAACTCAATTTAAATAAACATTTTATAAACTATGCCACTAAACACTGATAGCTTAGTGGTATGATCATCGACTGGCAAGTTAGAGGTCACGAATTTGATCCCAAGGTAACCTCTGAATTTTCGTAAGCTATGTGCATAACATTATAAATAAATTATCAGTTGCTAAAACGGTGAGGGAAAACACAGTGATGAAACCAGCACACCTGAGAGATTTCTCTACGGTGTGTAAAGCCATGTCAGAGGCCTACGGGCGGTTTAAACTCTGTCACCAGGTTGTTCATCATCTGCATCTGCCTGCCCTTTTCCCAATTTATTTGGGGTCGGCGTAGTATTTCCTCTTTTTCCACAAATATATTATAGCTATAGGTTGTTCATCAACCATACGATAAAGAAGAAAATAAAAAATATCGGTACTTATATATAATAAATAAATCAGCCTGTAACAGTCCCCCTGCAGGGCTAGAGCCTCTTCTCGTACAGTGAAGGATCGAGAATTAATCACCACGCTAGACATCTCAGAAAGTCCAGGTTTCCTTACAATGTTTTCCTTCACCATTAGTCAGTGGTGTCTTAGATTAACTAAGAAAGTACAAATGACATTAAAAACACATTGTCACACATGCCAGGTTCGAATCCACATCCACGCGCTTGCAAAGTGGGTCCGTAACCAATTTGCCACCACAACCTTGTCGATAGTTATTTATGGTGAGACGAAATATAACTGCCTCATTTTTACACACCCGAGGTTACCCCCATGATTGTCCACCATTTTATATGGTGTATTATTATGCTGTATTATTCATATTACCAGATCAGACAAATTACATAGGTACATGTTTTGTAATATTGTCATGTCATGAGTCATGTTATTTGCGATATCTCGAGTATTTCACAGTTAAATGATAAGATAAAATTATGTGTTTTATCACCATGCTATCGAAAAACATTTACAGTATACAACATGATATTATATCACTTCTTTGAATTTTGACCCAAGCTGAGATAATGACTGAATG
The DNA here is from genome assembly GCA_936450705.2 of Protodeltote pygarga. Lineage (NCBI taxonomy): Eukaryota > Metazoa > Arthropoda > Insecta > Lepidoptera > Noctuidae > Protodeltote > Protodeltote pygarga. The sequence continues at coordinate 11,655,917 of OW388265.2, read as the reverse complement.
ATTAAAATATTTAGAAATGTCTTGATTACGAAATTTTATTCAAGATAGTTATTGTCCAAATATAGAATAGCCAAATATCGTACTCAATAGCGTGCAATAGTAAAATGAGGCCGTTATATTTCGCCTCACCATAACTATCAACATTTGTTTCTAATCACTACATAGTATAAAACAAAGTCGCTTCCTCTGTCCCTCTGTCCCTGTATGCTTAAATCTTTAAAACTACGCAACGGATTTTCATGCGGTTTTTTTAAATAGACAGAGTGATTGAAGAGGCAAGTTTATAATATTATGTATATTGCACCCGTGCGAAGGTGGGGCGGGTCGCTAGTTTGATATAAAGTAAAGAGACTACTCACATTATCGCCTTCAACTTTTAATTTGGCCTTCCCTTTGCCCTTGGTTGGCTTCTTAGACTTGTCCATTTTCTCAGATTTCTGCTTCTCAATGTAAAGATTGTCCACTGACAACTTTATCCTTTTTATGTCTGCTGATGGCACTGGAATTTAAGGAAATTTTGATTAGTTAGAGCTGTACACTAGCGCCCGCAGGTTCGCCCGTGTTGTATGTTGATAAATTGTAGCCTGTGTCATTCTGATGTATAAGCTATATTACTGTAAAGTTTCAACAAAATCAGTCCAGTAGATTTTGAGTGAAAGAGTAACAATCCATACATCCTCAAGAACTTTCACATTTCAGTAGGATTGCTGTGTTATGAACAAAAACGCAATTATTTATGCTTATAACACTAATAAAACTTACTTGTTACACTTAGAAAATTCTTGTCCAATTGATTTTTTTCTTAAATGTATCATTTTCCAAGCCTTACCTATTATTCCTACACTATGTTGCTTCTAATCTAACCAAAATATCAGTTTTCATTGGGTAACTACGTATCCGATCCCAGCAACCCAGAGATATGAAATTCTAAAGTAAGATCAGTTGTCAAGATTTTATGAGGGGTACCTACAGATTTTCTATATCAACCGTCAAAGCTCTTCAAGAATCAAGACAACCAGGGCGATTCGGCGGGGGTGATTTCCGATGTGAGCAGGTGATAATTTAATTTATATATAATATATATACTTACGCACATCTTCTTCACTTTCGAAAGGTCAGAGATGCATGCCTTGGGTTTCGAACCTGACACCTCTGACTTGCCAGTCAATGGTCATACCACTAGGCTATGCACAGTGGGTGCATACAAATATCTGCCAATTATTTAATTAATCTGCAGTAATCAAAACCACGACACTGTAGAAAGCGAACTACCTCAATAATTGTGGCTTAGCGGTCAGAGCGACGACACGGTACGTCGAAATCGTGGGTTCAAATCCCTTCCATATCACTTGTTTTATCAAATTTTGTTATTAAATAATTATATGTAAAAAGCTAACATGTCCTATAATATGTAAAAAATTCTCAAAAATACCTCATAAATACTAACTTTGAACAAGGATATTCCTGACAAGCTCGTCAATGAAGGCCGGGAACTCCTCACTGGCCTTGTACACGCATATTTTCTTGGTGAGCAGTTCGGTGAACTCAGTAAACTCCTCCTTCGTGGTTGGGCTGAAACTGTCTAACTTGCCACCGCCGCCCTCTGGGACACCTGTGAACGAAATTATAATTATATTAGATTAGATATTTTCTACTTTTTGGGTGAATAATCTTTACTTTTCTCACAAGTTTTCTGTGTGTCGAGTGGTATTGCCTCTTTTGGTCCTGCAGGGTTGACAAGAGCACGTACCTGCAGTCTGTATTGTTATTAAACTATTTAGAAATCCATTACCCATAAAGCAAAAATACTCTGGAAACAGACTGGTCACTTGTTGCGATTCAAGAAGAAAAAGTGAACAAGAGATGTAACAGAGTGGTAAAGAGACGGTAAGGGGGATGATGTAAGCAGTAATACATAAATATTTTTATAAACTAACACTTAAGTTCCTAATACATATACATAATTATATTATTAAAGGCTTTCCTAAAGTTTGGAGAAGGATGGCTTGGTACCAATATTATTCTAGTCACTCTTACAATAATATTAGAATTGTGACTTAAAAATATTTTAAATTTTGATTTTATGGACGCTAGAGGAGTGCCTATGTCTCAGGACAAACTGCAGTCAGTTTGGAGGCCTATGATGACATGACAGAATTGCATAAAATAAAAATTAGAAAAAGTATTATTTTTTAGTATCGAAAAATAAATGCTATTTTATTATGCTAGTAATCCATTAACTAAGCTTCCATGACACCTGCAAGTAAGGTGAACCGGCTTTTGTGACTATGGGGAGTATGCGACTAATCAATTTTTCTATTAAACTAACAGTTATTGATGAGTATGCCATCTATTGCTGAACAGGGAATTTAGTATTTTCCCAAATAATAACAGGTGTCGCTAGTACCTTTGAAACTGTTTGATCTACAGCGTTTTTTCTGAAAGTCGCCATTTTGAAATAAAGTAAGTTGACATCCCGCGCACAAGTTTTTGGCCAAAAAAATAGAAAAAGTGGTTTTTGTGCAGTTTTGGAAGAAGGAAAGAAGAAATGTAAATCGGAAGTTTCTTTTACTATACTATTTATAATCCTATGTCGTATATTTCGTATGATATTCTTATAGTTACTTTCGCCTTATTTTTCCGTATTGAGGGGTGTTTGTAACTATTTTGAAATATTTGTGGTAGTTGCATTAGCCCATTTGTTTTTATATGGAAAATGTGAATCGCTAGTGATGTTCAGAATCGATGTTTGGTGTTGATAGAAAAGCATGTCGATATTTTATCATTAAAATTAAGCATTTTGATGGCTGCCTCCGCCAATACATAAGATGCAATTTAAAGTACTTAAGTGCTATTTAAAGTAGTTCTAAGTAAGTGCCACTAATTTAGTCCAAAGTAATGTTGGTTCACATAAAGTTTTTAGTTAGTTTTAAACAGACTTTTATATTTTTTGAATAGTTTTTAATTCAGTTTTTAATATTATTTAAAAATATATAAAAGATGTGCTAAGTACGTTTTGCTAAGTACGGGGTGTATGGGGTCTCAACCAACATCTTTCGAGACTCAAGCTAACCTCACCTGCCCGTGGTGCACCCTGCTAAACAACAAACGAGGCTATGGCAACCCGCCAACACGCACTGGACCAGCGTGGTGGGTCACGGTCTAAATCCCCCCCATGAATAGAGTAAGAAGAGTTAGGCCCCAAGTTCCCGGCGACTCCAGCGGTTGTGCTGGCGTAGACGGGCGTGGATACAACCCTGGCGTCAGGGGTGCTAAGAATCCCCGGGCGAGATCGATAAACCGTCAAACGACCATAGCAAATCACATAAAGGACACCGATACGCTTAACATTCTCACTTATAACGTCAGGACGCTGATGAAAGACGAGCGTTTAATTGAATTAGAAAACGCTCTAAAAGATATGAACTGGGATATTGTGGGGCTTTCCGAAGTTAGAAGAGAGGGCGAATTCACAGAGGAGAGAGACGATGCTGTATTCTTCCACTTCGGTGAAACCAGTGGACAACACGGTGTGGGGTTCATGGTGGCAAAGAAGTGGAAGGATAATATCATTGAATTCAGGGGTTACTCTGAACGTATAGCAGTACTAAGATTACAAATAAAGCCTAACAAAACGCTTTCTATTGTACAAATATATGCACCAACATCTTCATATACTGATGACGACGTAGAAGATTTTTACGATCTCGTTAACAGAGCATGCGATGAAAATAGGAGCACTTGGAACATGGTCATAGGTGACTTCAACGCAAAAGTGGGACGACGACAAGAACTAGATAGCGGAGATGTTCTGGGTTACTTTGGCTTAGGAGATCGCAATGAGCGAGGATCTCGTCTCATACAGTTTGCCTTTGGACAGAACATGTACATAGCCAACAGCTTCTTTGTGAAGAAATCGCATCGACGATGGACCTGGGTATCACCTGATGGCAATACGCGAAATGAAATTGACTACATTTTATCATCAGACAAGCATATAATCAAGAATGTTAATGTAATTAATAACATCAAATTCAGCTCCGATCACAGACCAATTCGTGTAACAATTCGATTTAACTTTAAAATCCACCGTGCCAAATTATTTATGAAACATACCAAAAGACTTTCTAAGGAGATACTTGCTAATAAATCAGATTGCTTTAATTTAGAATTAACCAATTACTTTAAAGAACTTGAAATTGACGAAGTAGACGCTGTAGATCAATATAATGCAATCATTAAAGGAATAAACAATAGTTGTAAGGTAATAAAAAGCACACCCAGAAATAGAAGTAAACTATCATCCTATAGCATTAACTTGATAGGAAAACGAACAAAAACAGAAATAGGCACAGTAGAATATAGAACATTAGATAAAGAAGTCAAAAGAAGTATTAGAAAAGATTTAAGAAATATCAATACACAATTAGTTAAAACAGCATTAGAAAAACATTCATCTTTGAGAGTTCTGAAGCAAGGAATTACAAAAGGAAGAGCTTGGATAAATAGCCTTAAAGACATTCACGGCACAAAATATTATTCTAGAGATAAAATCATGGAAATAGCGACTAAATTCTACACATCCTTATATTCCGATCATTCTCCATCTGCTACCAATACAGAATACAGTCTTCCAGATACCATTCCCCCTATAAACGGTTTTGAAGTACATAGAGCACTTAGAACTATGCGTTACGACAAAAGTCCTGGAGAAGATGGAATTACTACAGAAGCACTTAAAATCGGTTCCCCTACTTTGTTGCCCCATCTCACTAACCTATTTAACACAATACTACAATCCGGAAAAGTACCAGAGAAAATGTGTCACTCAAATATAATCCTTCTACATAAAAAAGGCGATAAAAGCGATATCTCCAATTATCGCCCTATAAGTTTAACATCCCACATTTACAAGACATTTATAAAAGTTGTCCACAATCGCATAGATGGGCAACTTGACCAACATCAGTCACCAGAACAAGCCGGATTTCGCCCAAGTTTTTCCACTACTGACCATCTTCAAACGTTAAATCAGATCCTAGAAAAGTTTACAGAATTTAATAAACCACTGTATCTGGCCTTTGTAGATTATACAAAGGCCTTTGACAGCATCAAACATTGTGAAATATTCCGATCCTTACAAAACCAGGAACTTGAAGAACCATATATTGACCTTTTAAGAAACATCTACACTAACAGCTCCGCAAATATTAAACTAGATAAAGCAGGACCATCTTTCAAAATCCAAAAAGGTGTTAAGCAGGGTGACCCGCTCTCTCCGAAATTGTTCACAAGTACCCTTGAGGAGATATTTAAAACATTGACAGCATCATGGAAGACCAAGGGTATCAAAGTCGGTCATAAGAGGCTTACAAACCTCCGTTTTGCCGACGACATAGTTCTTTTTGCCTCCACAGCTCTAGAATTACAGACAATGCTTCAAGAACTGAGCACGGCTGGCCTCAGGGTGGGACTCGCGATGAATCGGTCTAAGACCAAAACAATGACCAACAGCACTAAACGTAGGGTCGAGGTAGATGGACAGGAGATACACTATGTCGATGAGTATCTCTACTTGGGCCAGTTAGTTTCTTTCGAAAACAGACAGGAGAAGGAAATCGATCGCCGAATTGAAAACGCCTGGAAAAGCTACTGGTCCATGAAGACGCTAATGAAGGGAGAACTGCCTATCTCCCTGAAGCGAAAGCTCGTCGACATGTGCATTCTGCCCATCCTAACCTACGGTGCTCAGACATGGTCGCTCACCGAGTCGCAAAAGTTCCGCCTTGGAGTCTGTCAAAGAGCAATGGAGCGCAGCATATTGGGCGTTAAAAGAATAGACAGGGTACGAAATGCCACGCTGCGCTCCAAAACGGGGATAGAAGATGTAGGCAAAAAGGCTGCTAGGCTCAAATGGAATTGGGCGGGTCACGTCAGCCGTATGCATGACGACCGCTGGGCAAAAGTTGCCACACTGTGGATGCCTGAGGACGGACAGAGACGCCGAGGCCGGCCCAGAAAGAGGTGGCGAGATGATTTAGACGCCTATTACGAGGGCTGGTCCGAGGTAGCGCGGGAGAAGGATACTTGGAAGGACATGGGGGAGGCCTTTGCTCAGCAGTGGGACACAGTAGGCTAAACAAAAAAAAAAAAAAAAAAAAAAAAGTACGTTTTATTTTTTATGCTCATCACAACCGGTTCATCAGGCATATAGGAAAAGTTATCGATGAATTCAGTCCCAACACTAACACTAAGAGGCGTAGTTGCATTCACCCCAAAAAAAACTAAAAGCATTTTTTTAGGTTATAGAACTGTGTTTTAGAACTTTTCGAAATCATTTATACGTAAATAATTGTTCAAAGTAAGTGCTATGCAAATATAAGCTATAAACCAATAAGGGCAAACAAGTTATACTATAAAGTCACATTCACCCCAAAGTGAGGCGAATGTAACTTTTTCGTTTTTACAATGATTATATAATTTTTTTTATTCTAAGTTTACAATTATTCAACGTTATTTTAAAGTGATAACATTAATAGATATATGCTTAACCATGTGAGATTATTAGAATGTCAATTTAAACTAAGTGGACGGTTATGGCAAAAGATAAAGTTTAAATTTCAAAGTTGATAGTCACAATAGCCTCGGTTCACCTTACATAATTGCATTATGCATATACATACAGCCAGTAGCATACACACACACTTTTTAGTACTTGCAACACTGTAATTGTAGCAATTGGATATACCTAATATCTCTCAAGTAGATTTGCCTCTTCAAAATTAGGCTTTTCACCAAGTGGGTGGGAAACAAGTATTAGGTACGGTCGGTAAGAATCTTTTAAAATGTAAGGTTGATGAACAACCAGTGCAGGTGTCAGAGTTTAAACCACCCTCTAACAAGGCTATGCACACATACATGTGCTGGTTTCCTTACTGTTTTCCCTCACCGTTTTAGGAAGTGGCAAAATTATGGACCTTAAGTATTAGCATTATGTGCGCTTTTAGTATTATTGATTAATGTACTAACCAAAGGTCTCCATGGCAAGCCGTAAGTCTGACTCTTCTTGGAGTTTCTGTTGGAGAAGCTTCTCTGCCAGCTTCTGTTCAGGGGTCAGTTCTTCAACTTTCTCTACCGACAGCCGCTCAGCCTTCTCGCGTTCTTGACGCTGAAATGGGAGATTATTTGTTTAATGCCTTTCAAATTTTAGTTTATACTTACATATGATTCGGTAATTATTTTGTATTGATATAAAAGAAAATAAATAAAGTATGTCTGTTGTTAGTACAACATTTTTAAAACATATAATGCATGTTAAGTTGGTGAATTTAATATTTTAAAAGGAAACATTCCTGATCACAAGCAAATTTTCTTTCTTTCTAAAAATTTTTTTACCAGATCAGTTAGGTACTTGGTTAGCTGTCATGATATCATATCTTCATACATATAGTTTCAAGTCTATGTGACATACATATAATCACATCGCTATAGACAAGACATAGAATGTGAATTTTGGTCTGATGCTGAAATCTAGGCTGATAAATGTAATACAATTATATACAAAACAACAAATATTTCATCTTGGCGGCATTTTTGATAACTAAAGTTCATCTTATTGATTCAATATCAACAGTTTTTTTGTCAACTTCACTCAAATATTTTATTTGAGTAAAATCCTAATTGTTGCCATATACAGACCTAGCATATAATTTGTTATTTATTTATTTATGTTTATAAAACTAGACTCTATTTTCAAAATAGAATCTTTTTATTGAAAATTCATTTTAAACCCTTTGATGCCGAATTGTAAGCAACTGCAATAAGCTTGCATGTCTCAGGTAAATAATAATTGAACACAATGTAATATGTTTGGTTGTCTATTGATTACCTAATTAATTATAACTTAACCCAAACAGCATCTGTTAATTGGCACCGGTAGACACATTTTCCTGGCCACTAGCCAGACAAGTCAGCCTTTTTATAGTAATTTAAAAAGAAATCAATATTGTTTGATGAGGAAGAAGCAGGATAATGACCTAATAATATTTATCTTATTATCGTAATGGGTAATGTATGTAGATTGGATAATTGACTGCTGAATATTTTAACCTTTTACCAAATTATAGTGAACATTATATTCTCAATTTCTATACAAAGGTTGTCAGGAAGAAATTGGCATGTGCAATATGACCATCATTTCATCAACCATTTATGTACCTAAATGTTTTTTATTGATGTAAGTACCTACAGACGCCAGCAACATAAAGTTACTAGAATCTGTCAAATTTCTTTAATAGATTTTCAACTTTCTCTTTAAAGCTTTCAAAGTTTCATTCAAAGTTGATTGGGAGATTTAAAATGTTAAATTTTGTTGAAAATGATTTTTTTTTGTGTTGAAAAAAAAAGAAACATTTTTGATAATTCTAGTGTTAAATCATATCCAGGATTAGTTTTCTTGAAATTATGTCTATAATTCTTGTATATTAGGGGAAAAATGATCTATTATTGTGTAAAAAGAGACATTCAGGTAAATAAGCACTCAATTATTTGATCCATGAATGAATAAAACATGAATGTTGTACCAAAAAGAAGCATTTATATATTTTAAAATTGTTGCCAAGAAGGTTGTTATTTTGCATAGTAATTACCCTTTTAATTAAATTATTTGGATAGATACAAAGTTATAAATACTGGGTGACATTGTATTTTAAAATATTGACACAGAATATTAAACAGGCTAGATAATAAGGTTGGAAACTTTCTATTCAGAAATTTGCTCTAGTTTTAAAAGTAATTTTGAATCTGCATTAAAGTTTTAGTATGAGGTACAAAATCAATGTACACAAGAGGATTATAAAGAAATTACAAGGGGAAGGTCTAATTAGAGATGATCATGATCAATTAATTATTACAAATTTTCTAAGTTTAACTAGTTTTTAGTTAATTACTAATAATGATGGCCATTAAACTAAAGACAATCTTATCTATGTTATAATGTCATACACACACTCTAAATCAAGTATGACAGTCTCCAATGGCCTTGGGATAAAGTTCTTGAACATATGTTTACTGACATCGTCAACGTACCTCTTTTTCGGCTATTTTGTCCTGAATTCTCTTTTTGGGCTTCGCTGGAGGCGGGGGAAGCTCAGTTTTTTCCTCATCTTTCTTTTCTTCCTCCTCGTCTTCCCAACTCTCCTGCAATATCACTGACGTCAACACGTATGCACAAAGATTGAGGTTAAGTACTAAAATCTCATTAAAAGTCACTAAACACAACGCAATAACCTTTAGAAAATCAAAATTAACTTTTTGGCAGTATCTGCGTTACCTTCACGATCTCTTCCTCGTCCTCGCCTTCCCATTTATTCGAAGTAGTCAACGTGGTCGGTAGTTTAGGCTCAAAATTATCCGCGTCTGGAAATTACCACGAATGACATCACAATATAAGTTATCGTAATAAATCTATGCTACAAGAACAATTAAAAATACATACCCCACGACACATCCATGATTGCGGACCCTAAATAGCACCAATCTAATTTTGTTACTCGTTTCACGTGAAGACAAAATCAGACAGCCAAGTAACTTGCCGCAATAATGGTTTTTTATCACAAGATGTCTCCAGGGTCGACAGTGAATATGACAACAATATTATTCTCAGGCGAATATTGTCAAACGACCGAGGATTTTCTGCAATGACCGCGACCGGATTGAGAAACGATAGACAAATGACATAATTTTGGCGAATTCTCAACAAAAATATGATCAAATTTTGATAAGCAAAAATATGACTCCATTGCAGACGATAATTTCCGAATCACTAAAATTTTTAAATATGGCCGACAGTCAGTGTTGCCAAAAACAAGAAAAAAAAGAATGACTTTGACATTTACAGACAGAATAGCGCAGTTTGTACAGCTTGGCTAAAAAGAGTCTGAAGTGGTGACAGCTGGGCTGAATGGAACTAAAAATTAAAATCTTAAATGCTATGTTTGTGAGTGCTAAAACATCATAAAAGAGAATCGTTTTTGAGTTGTAGTAAGTAATGCGCTAGTGGCGCCCTCAAATTTTTTAGACTCTATTCGATTCCCGCCAAAAAGTCCTCAACGAATTATAGGACTTTTTGGCGGGAATTGGACAAGACTTGTAGTGCTATTGATTTTTATTCGCGAAATTATGTTATTTCGATCTAAATTTAGATAATGTCGGTGGAATTTTATCTGATTTAGTTTGACTAAAGTGCATTTGATATATTGAATATGAATTAATAGTGCGAAATGTGTTTTTCCGGGTTGACACACCAATAAAAAAAGTGACATTGACTTTTTCCGCCAAATTTGAACGACAAGTAAAAACATACATGGTAAAAAAAATAGCAGGTTTTTATAACAATGTTCATTAAAAGAAGAGCTCGTCAATGTAATAGGGGTATTTTGATACCTTTATGTGTTCTAATGTGGAAATACATATTAGTGTGGAGGCATCGTTACTGCTACACTATTTGGGAAGTTTTTGGTGGAGTATCAGTGTTCCTTGTTATATTTTTGATTAATCATACTGTATCGCCTAAAAATAAGGAGAACCCACTAGTGAGTTTTATTTATATTATACGGTTGCTTTGTTATAAGGTACGATTGAAACTTTTTTAAATGCGAACCTTTTATACTAAAATTCTGTAAATATTGAATTTATTATAGATCGTATTTATATCATACTTTTAGCGTAATAGTAACAACGACGTTTACTCGCTGACTAGAGTATACTATACGCCTCATAACAAATATACACGGAGGCTAATGGGAGATGTTGGACGTAATTTGTTGAAAAATCATATTGATGCTGGTAAGATAATATTTGAAACATTTTAATAAAATACAAGTTTCATTAGGCACCTATTATTTTTTAATATACCTACAAGAATCTTTCCTTGGTAGTCTCCCACCAGACGTTTTCGAAAGTTTCGAGATCGTTTTGCGGGACTACATTGGAAGAGGAAAAAATAAAAATAGTGGATACAAGTGGAAAAATATGGGGGAGACCTTTGCCCAGCATTGAGACAATAATTTTTAAAAATACAAGAATCTCTCATTAAAATAGCCTCAAATCGATGGGGCGACGGCCCAGGGCGCCAAATTTGCGGGGGCGCTCAGGCATGGAGTCTCCTGCCCCCAGAGCTCCATATCCTTCATACTGTGCTACGCCAGCAAAAAATTAACACTCCTATGTGGACTCTAACGCCGTCGCTGCGTCAGAGATGCGTCGGAGCCTCGGTCTTGTATCTGATCGCTCTCTGATCGTCGTCGTCATCTGATCGGATTGCCGTCCTATCGAAATGTCTATAGAATGCGGGTAGTGTTTTAGCACACTCTTGTGCCCGCTCTCTTGCTCTCGTTGAGATTCGGACAGAAGAGATAATAGGGTTCTTCTGACCCAATTTCGGTCACAGCGACCAATCTCAACGGATATTAGCCAACAACGCAATATAATTATATTATAGTCCACAAGTGTGTGCGCAAACACAGGTGCTCTCTCTATTTCCTCACTCTCATAACCCGATGAGACGACAATCCAAGAGGAATCCAATCCAACAAGGAGAGAGATCAGGCGCAGGGACAACGGCTTTACGAGCTTTCCGAGGCATGGAGTAAATGATAATTAATTTATAAAAAGCACATAACTTACGAAAAGTCAGAGGTGCGCGCGTTGGGTTCGAACCCGAGACCACTGACTTGCCAGTCAACCGTCACCACCACGAGACAGACTATCACGACTTTAGAGATAATATTATTACCTGTACAAATATTGATTTCAGATTTTCAAACAAATCAGAAAAACCTTTGGGAATTTGAGCATGATATTGAGATTCTTCCTAGGATGAAATGGCCGAAACGTTCATTCGATCGTGAGAGTGTTGCGTTAGTCAAATTTGAGGTACCTATGTATCTGCTTTTTTCTCACTCACCGTTTTATATTGAGCCTTATTTCCAATGCATTTTGTATGAAATTTGAATGGAATAACAAGACGTTCGCGCCATATCTGCAACAGATGCCCTTTTCTTTGTGCTTGCGCCAAGACTTCACGCTTACTTTACGTTACTTCAACAGTCGTACTTGCATATTAGATTAAGATCGTCTGTTGGTCGCTGCAAATATAACCTGGCCAAGTGGGGTATGATCGAAAAGACTCGGGTGCAGTGCGAGTGTGGAGCGGCTGTGCAGGATATGCCCCACCTGCTTTCCTGTCCGTCCTGTACAGCAATGTGTACCATGCAGGATCTGAACGAGGCTACGGACAAAGCTATTGAGGTTGCCACATACTGGTCAAATAAAATTTGAATTTGGTCTTGACTCGACAAGAAGAAGAAGAAGATTAAGATTTAATTTCTAAACGTTTTGTGGGAAGAAAACTTCGATTACGAGCAGGATGTGAGCGTGGGACCTGCTGGTTAAAGTTATTAGCCGTTTTCGGTTTTCAAGGAAAAGCATTTTTTTGGTTTTACATTTCTAGTTTTATAACCCTCTACTCCTTGTATTTGCTTCGTGCCTACTCCTCTTGCGACTTTATTTAAACTGTCTTGATAATCCCTCATCAATCTTAGTTAGAAATAGGAAATCCCAAATCGCGAACAACGAATCTAGGTATACCAAATGACGTCTCCCTTTAGGTATATCCGAATAAAAATGTTACAAAAATTATGGTTATTTTCTTACAGCAGAATGAACTTAGTAATTTCTCTAAAGACTCTAACTTGACATACTCTATAAGTGTGCCAGGAGAATATATTAAAAATGAACTGGATGAAATGTTTAATGGATTTTTTCACAGCATTGCGCCAAAGGGTATGTCAGATTTCATATAAAAAGTGTATGCTAAGATGGTTCGGTCATGTTGAGAAGATGGTTGAAAGGCAATTAACAAAAGGTATATAATCTATATGGCTGATGTTAGGGGATGCGCAAGGAGGGGACGCCCTAGAAGGACATTCACTGACCTCATTGGTAATGTCTTTCAAAAAGGAATGTGAAAAAAAAAACCCCGTATGTTCTTATTGACCGTATAAGAGACGAATTATTTTAACTGTAGTCTCAAATTTGCTTTTACTTACTAGCATTGCGCCAGCTTGTGCCGTTTGTATCTGCCGCGCAGGCTCGTCGTCGATCCCGGCCTCGTTGGTCGACCCATATGCAAAATACAGAGTGTTTTCATAATTTTCTATAGAAAAAAGTTTTGAATTTGGAAAAGTTGTAGAACAAATTCAGGGTCATGAGGTTTTAGGTGCTTTTTCAACTATCCTATAATTTTAATTCGCAGAACAAGTCATTCCCCGATCTTTGGTGCCGTTGCAATGGGCGATAGACAAATCTTTTATAGAAGAACGATATAAAACAAAAATTAACCAAGTAATTATGAATCTTATAATATTACCTCAAACTTTCGTGAACGTTTAACATAATGAAACAACTTTTTAACAGAAGTCGCGTAAAAGATTTATTTATTTTGATGAAGATTCTAGTTACAATAGAACAATCTGCATCCAGCAGCTTCCTGCGACCTTTATTAGGTCGTCGTTGTCTGGAAGTCATTGAGGAAGGCCATATGTTCAGCAGTGGACGTCTTATGGCTGAAATGATGATGATGATGATGAAGATTTAGGTATTTGACAAATAAATAAAATATCTTTTACGCGACTAATCCGTCAAAAAGTTGTTTCAATATAATTATTATGAATCTTATTTGTTATAACATAAATTCTTTTTTATGTGGCTATACTTAATATTTATAGTATTTTCACAAGTACCTACTTACTTTATTGTAGAAAATTCAGTTGCGGGCAAAACCAGAATACATATCGAAAAAATTGGCTACGCTTCATAATTTCTTGGTATTATGTACTATCATGGCACCCTTGCCTTTCTTCCTGATAAACTCTTCAAGACTTATCATAGAAAGAAGATCTGGACAGAAGGTATTTTAGATAATCTTTTATGCTTTTGAATGACTTTAATAATATTTTATAATTTGTTTTATAGGCACTGATAGTCTTGTCATCTAGTGGTATGACTGTAAGTCAGTGGTTTCGAGTTCGATCCCAAGGCGAGAATCTCTGACTTTTCGTAAGCTATGTAATAAAATTAATTATCAGTCGCTAAAACGGTGAAGGAAAACATGATGAAACCAGCACACCTGAGAGATTTTTCAATGGTGTGTAAAGCCATGTCAGAGGCCGGTTGGTTTAAACTCTGACACCAGGTTGTTAATCAACCATCTCAACGGAGATTAGAGAATCTCAATGGAGGTTATCGAACTACGCAGGAGATATTATAGTGCACAAGTGTGTGCGCAAACACAGGTGCACTGTATTCCCTCAATCTCATATTCCGATGGGACGGCAATCCGACAGACCGGAGAGAGATCAGGCGCAGAGCTAACAGCTTTACGTGGTTTCCGAGGCACGGATGAAGTGATAATTCATTTATAATACGCGCATATAACTTACGAAAAATAAGAAGTGCGCGCCTTGGGTTCGAACCTGAGATCTCTGACTTGCCAGTCAACGGTCGTACGAATTTCTTTGGGTAAATTAACTGATTTGTCATTCTTCAGGAACTTATGAAACAGGCAAATGTATCGGTAAATGTACTTCGCCTTTCACACTTTTTGCAGTCCGTCATAGTGGGCGTGTGTTATGCCCTACCTATTACTTTTTTTTTTAAGGTAAGTTTGTTATGTACTCAGTTACCTACTGCATCATCATCATCATCATCATCAGCCTATATTAGTCTACTGCTGAACATAGGCCTCTCCCAATGCGTGCCACTATTGTACGTTCATTGGATTGCGTCTTTTTTTTTCGGAATAAAAAATAGCCTTATAGCACACAGGGATAAAGTAGCTTCCTATTGGGAAAAGAATTTTCAGGATCGGATTGGTAGTTCCAGAGATTACCTACCCCTGATATACCTACATAATTATATACATACAAACTTTATCTCTTTATAATATTAGTATAGATATTATTCTAATTTTTTTCTTAACAATTTCTTACAAACTTTACCTCTTTATAATATTAGTATAAATATTATTCTAATTTTTTTCTTAACAATTTCTTGCAAACTTTACCTCTTTATAATATTAGTATAGATATTATTCTAATTTTTTTCTTAACAATTTCTTACAAACTTTACCTCTCTAATATTAGTATAGATATTATTATTCTAAATTTTTTCTTAATAATTTCTTACAGGGCACATCAAAACCACTGGTACCATACAGCAATGGAATAATATTGTTCTTGACTTTAGTATTTCATTTTGTTAATTCCGCCTCGTTGGCATTTGTTACTACTACCGTGACCCAAGATTGTAAGGAAATATTTAATTAATTATTTATCTTTATTTTTTGTTTAACACCCGTAAAATATGTAACATAATGTTAAACTTTAATACCCCCCTTTTCTGTGGCCGGGGGGACTGAAAATGCCTTTCGTATACCGCACGTCCGAGGACGTACGGTTGTGTAGGGCTCGCTCCCACTAAAAACGTCTCCCCTTTGCGTGTTCCTCGCACTATATCGGACGGGGCAGTGCCTGCCTGTAGCCCCGCTCAAACTTATAAATTTAAAGTGTGTATCTGTGGCATCAAAGCTCCCAAACAGATTAACTGATTTTTATTTTATAAGTCAAAAATAAGTTAATTTATTTCAGAAATCGCAAAAACAATAGACTTGGGCGGGATTTACCTAAATCCGCGATTCTTGGCGTGCCGTACCAAGGATCGCGGGTCAGTCAAGTCAAAATTTGAACTAAGTAACATCAATTAATCTTTCAGTAAACCATGCGGACAGTTTAGGAATACTTTTTTATATGCTGACGCTGTTATTGGACTTCCTGTGGTATTCTGAAGGGGTATCAATGTTTATCCTCTTCATTTTCTGCTGTATCATGCCACACGCTCCTATCTATATGTTTTGGGATGAAGTTGTTTACTTGGAGAGTCTTGGTTAGTGTTTCATTATCAGCCTGTCCACTGCTGAACATAGGCCTCTCCCAATGCGTGCCACTTATGTGCTCATTGGAGGCATTTGCCCATAATCGACACGTTGGGCAAGCGGGTTGGTGATCGCAGTAGCAGATGATTACTGTTACACAGAAGGATGAACTTAAATCCAGGTTTCCTCACGATGTTTACCTTCACCGATAGTTAGCGGTGTCTTAGATTAACTAAGAAAATAGATATGGCATTGCGGATTTGCTTTAAGAATCAACATTGCCATCCATCGTGCAATGCTGCCAGCCTCCTGGGCACGCTGCTTGCAGACGACGGTGATGGGGAGGAATTCTCCGACTAGCGTGACTTTTATATAAAATTTCTTAATTTTATTACTTTTATTTATTAGGTTTTATTTGTTTGTAAATGTATTTAGTCTATGTAAATGAATTAATAAAAAGCGGATCCGATTAAAATTAAATAAATATTTTGAAAGAGAATAAATAAAATATATTTAAACTTAATTATATACTGCATTATTTCCAGGTCAAGGCATACAGTTCTGGAATATGCAGCAATCACATGACAAAAAAACCTGTATTTCAGTGTTATCAGCATGGGGATTCTTTGCCATACAAATAACAGTGATAATGACTGTAGCATGGTACTTAGACTTGGTCCGTCCGGGAAAGTATGGAGTCTCAAAGAAGTTGACCTTTATTTTTAGGGTAAATATTCATTTATTATCTAGTAAATATCGAGCGACTAGGATCATAGATCATATGCCTTTCAAAACTAACATAATATGAAGTGAGTCTACATGAAGTGCACATAATTGTGAAATTAGGTGAAACTAGGCATCAATAATTTATCGACGAAAAAAAAAAATTAAAAAAAATCTTGGATTTATACACGTTTACTTTTTGTTAATCTTTACAGTAATATAGCCTTTAATCACAATAATACATAGGCTATTTCAATAAATAAATTAATGAGCCTTTTTAACTTTCAAGATTGTTGTTTAAAAGTTCTAATGTTTTACGGAATGCCCCTCAGTTCACTGTACTTCTCTGCATAGACCTACTCTAACATGCTTATTTATTTAGTTAAAATTTAATGTTTACTTTACATCGTTTGAAAATTACTTTACGTGAATTAACAACTATCAAGTCTCAACGATCCTATTGCAGAAAAAATACTGGTTCCCTCCTAAGAAGAGGATAGTAAACTTTCACATGACATCAGAAAATCATGACGTCATGGCAGGCAAACGAGATCAAAAGTTCTTCGAAAGGGGTCCCACGAGAGCAGAGATTGCTATTAAAATACTTGATGTTACCAAGGTAATGTAATGCATTGCCATTCAACGTGGCAATGCAGCCAGCGTTTTGGGGACATTGCCCACTGGAAGCGGTCTTTTAGATTAAGTTTTTCTCTTTTTATTTTATTTTTAGTTTTAGCGTTAGTTTTAGTGTTAGTTTTTAGTTTTAGTTGTATTTTAATAATTTTAATGTTTATATTTGAAAATGGATAATAAAAGTATGATAACCAGAAATGCAGGTAATGTTAAATTTATCCTCCTAGCCTTATTATTCTGTTGGGGTCGGCTACAAATCCAACCAGATGCAGCTGAATTATCAGCTTTCTAGGGAGCGACTACCTATCTGACCCCCGCAACTTAAAGGGATACGATATTCTAAGGTTAGACCAGTTGTCGAGATTTTGTGAGAGTACTGACTCCCTAAATCCCTATACCGACTGTGAAAGATCTTCATGACAGCCGGGGCGAACGATTTAACGCACGGTGATAATTAATTTATTATACGCTACGAAAACTGCCTCGTTGGTCTAGTGGTAGCAAGCGCGACTGCTGAGCACGAGGTCCTGGGTTCGATCCCCGGGTCGGGCAAAGTGTTATTGGGTTTTTCCATTTAGAAATTCTCATTAGCAGCACGGAGTCTGGAATTGTGCCCGGTTAATGGCAATAGGCTCGCCCCCTATTACATGGGACTTATAACATAGCCGGCGAAACGTGGGTGTACTGCACCTCTGCCTACCCCCTCTGGGGAATACAGGCGTGAGTCTATAAAAATAAAAAATAAAATAAAATACGCTACGAAAAGTCAGAGGTGGGTTTGAACCTAAGTTCTCTTTCTGATTTGCCAGACAACGGTCATATCACCAGGCTATCATTGTTTCTTCAAGGTAATGTTGAATAATATATAAAGGTGCATTTACGCGGGCGATGTTTTCCGGTGACAACAAACCAAGTAGGTAATAGTGAAGGTGGCAATTTGAGCACTGTATGTCAAAACAGGTCAAAACGTGAAGTTTTCTGGTTTATTGGGTTCGTGAGTAAGCCCCCAGATCACATCTACCTGCGATAATGGTCTGTTAAAATTGGCCGTCTAAGTTCACCATAACTTTTGTTTGCGACAGCGCATCAGTCAAAGCGCGTAGGCAAATTCGCAGACAATGATCCATGGCAACTAGGTACTGTAAATATGAATGTTGCCATAATTGAAATTTACACTTTATTTACAAACCAATAAAAAAAAATCTAGAATAAGAAAAGTAGTTAAACTTTGTTCGCAGATCTTCACAAAGCAAGAGGTGACCTTGGAGAAGATGGCTTTGGACTCTGTTTCTTTTGACTGTTACCAAGGAGAGATTACTATGGTATTGGGAGCTAACGGCGCAGGGAAAACCACCCTTTTAAATATTGTGACAGGTCTTAATTTTGTTTGTCGTTAAGTGTAAGCCAGACGTAAGGGGTGCGGCGAGAAACGGGCGACCCTGTGGTACGCCTTAGATGTAGGCATGTATGTCGCGGCGCGAAACAGATAGAAGCACCGTGCCCTTTCTGTCCCGCTTGCGCCTCTACTGTCTCGCTTGCTCACGCCGGTCACGAACAGAACGAGAGTCGAGGCAGAGATGAAGCAGAGGCACTTATTTCGCATACATTTAAAAAGAGCGATGTAGGTGCCAGACGAAAATTTCGCGCATTTACAGCAGCTAGAGGCTCTTGATCAGAGTCCGTGGTGTACAGAGAATTCTGAATTTGTTCCATCTGATATCACCTGAATTTTAACTTGTTCCGCAATGGGGAAAAGGCACCTCGACTTTCGTGTCTGTTAGTGACACGCCTTAATCTGCTTGGCTTCAGCTACCAGTACCTACCAATACCAGCAATATTCGTACTGTCAGAAAGAGCACCTAATCCTTCTTGTCCCTCCTCTCACCCATTTCCCCACATCTTCTTTTCCCGCTATCTTACCACCCGTATCTTCCTTTTAAGCGCCCTTGTAAGCTCCTATAACTGCACGCTTGCATAACCAACTTGGTCCTGGTCTGGTCATTTCTGCGTCCAAAGTCTGCGCACCTTTGCCTGGGCACCTTTCAAAGACCGGCAACGTGCATTTAATGGCCCTATTGATTGGGGAGCCAATATGGGTGGCGTGAGGGTATTCAAAGATGACCCGCTTGTTCGATTGAAAATCTCATGTTCGCAGTTAAAATGAAGATCTTTTGGTGCTAGATTGGCAATTTTATTTTCAGGAATGTTTAGTGCTACTTCAGGAAAGGTTTACATCAACGGGAAGGACGTTCAGCACAGGATTGCTGAGTTACATGAAGATATCGCGCTGTGCCCTCAAACAAATATTGTTTTTCCTTACCTCACTGTCAAAGAACATATTCTTTTTTATCAAATGGTAATAAGCCTAGCCTACCGACTCCAAAGCTAACGTTTGTGTCATTTCCAGCATTTTTGGGTCATTCTTTGAAAAATTAACATTTTCTTAATAATTCCCTAGGCTCATCTAATTCTGTGACTTTCGTAATTTGGTAGTATTAACTTTGAGACCTACTATAAATTTCTGTACGTGGAATTCAGGTAGTAAAAAAGTTAACGCTACCAAATTAAGAGTGTCACGGAATTATATGAGTTTATATACGGTTCCCACCACGGTACCCACTGATTTATTTAGGGATGGCCTGACAAGTTTAGAACTAGAATAGAAATCATTTTCAAGAGCAAATTTTGTCTTGATTGACTACGCTCGCTCTTGAAAACGGACTCAGTTTCTGTTTTTTGGAACGCAGTATCCAGTTTCGTTTGCAGACTTAAGTTTGACTCCGAGGATACTGCGTTATTAATCTCTGTATTACTTTTGCAACAGTTAAAGAGGACGCGCAGGAATGGTCATGAGTACTTCAAACTTGATCAGCTAATGAAGAAGTTGAAGCTGACGGATAAAGCTAATTGTTACACCCATCAACTGTCTAACGGAATGTTAAGATGTTTACAGGTAAGAATTGAATTAATAACCTCCTCTTTTTTCCTTTTTTGTTGGTAGAATAGAAGTTGACGTTGATTATAAATTATCGAATTTTGAACTTATTTCCAGATTTCTTTAACATTATCCTAGTAACAATTTTTAAAGAATAAACTTTTCAATTTTAAATTTCAATAAATTTTTTACACAATCTTATAAAATTTGCTTCACTGAACTAAAGCAAATAAAACAGTCCACCGTGCTGTATGGCCACCTAAGGAAACACAACACACTTTGAAAAAAAAATAATCGAACAAAGATCGGTAATTATTATAATCTGACATCGAACGTATGTTTGCGAGAAGTGCAGCATGATGGACCCTAAATAAAGGACCTTAGGCATAGGCATCATCATCATTACCATTATCAGCCTGTATTAGTAGACTGCTGAACATAGGCCTCTCCCAATGCTCGCCACTATTGTGCGCTCATTGGAAGTATTTGCCCATAATCGCCACGCTGGGATGAATACTGTTACACAGAATTGGATGCTGCAACGCCCATCCTCCGGATCTTTCCCTTAGTCGCTTCTTACGACACCCGCGGGACGAGTAGGGATGGTTCTATGTTTAGGTCGGAAACCACACGGCACACTATAGGCATCATCATCGCGCATTCCGATTTCCGAAGGTAATCGAAGATTGCTAATCTGAAATCTTACTTTTACACATTCATTTCACATTACATGTGTACTAATATCTCAAGTATGTCCAAGGTGGCGTGTTCATTGGCAGGGGGTGCAGATGTCTTGGTTATGGATGAACCTACTTCAGGCATGGATGTTGAAACGAGGCATCGGCTCTGGGACCTACTTATGGTGAACTCTTTTTCCAATCAATAGCAAATCAACAGGCAGTTCGCGATAGGGATGGCAATGAAGAGATATCATTTTGACAATAATCGCCTCCATTAGCGATAAATCGGGTGAATTTACCATAAGTTCTACTGCCAACAAACCAAGAGAATTTGGAAGAAACTGAAATGACTTGAAGACACTGCCCAAGAAGCAGTAGCGGGCCCAACTAGGTAGGTCTGTCAGGGGTCCGTGGCGGCAAAACTAAATGGGGCCTCTGGTCTCCTCAAAAATTTACATTTTTGTAGTGTAAATTTTGTAAAAAACAAATAATACGCTGAGTTGCCGAGCCATTGAGATTCGGGGGCCCTCTAAGGTCAGAGACCCGGAGTAAACTGCCCCCTCCGTCCTTTCCTTAGTTCGCTAGACCTAAGAAGGATGGTTGGTGCTCTTTGGATATGTAACTTGGTGAATTCAATTAGCCCTATTGACTGTGCAGGGTCTCCGTGAAAAAAAGACCATCCTGATGACCACTTCATTCCTCGAAGAAGCGACCGCGCTGGGTGACAGGGTAGTTATATTGGACAGCGGTAAAATGCGGTGCCATGGAACACCTCAGTTCCTTAAACACGCTATAGGTAATCTTTATTATAGGTTTTTATTTTTCTTAACGCTAAATGAAGTCAGTAGTTCTTAATAAAACAACTTTTAACGCATAACTCGCGTTGAATGCTTATTTTTCAATTTTTTAAAAAATAAACATTCAACGCAAGTTATCCGTTAAAAGTTGTTTTATTATGTTAAATGATCGCGGAAGTTTGTATACACGACTATATCAGTAGTTTCTTTTGAATTTCTGACTAGGTACAGTCAACCGCATGACAGTAGTAACACTTACACTACGAATAGCATCTTTACTTCTACGCAATAAGGGTGCTCAAATGTCAAATCAATGTCATGTCAATGTCAAATTGTTTCCACTGATGTGCATTCGACTGTACCCTTAACAACCAGCATTTTCTTCCACTTTTTTGTTTTTTTTGGTTTTGATTATTTTAATGTATTCTTATTGTAAGGATCTTAATATAGAGACTTATCAACAGGTGTCAGCTTCAACCTCTCAATCACCATTCAAGACAGTACTCAAATGAAAAATTTGAAGAAGTTAATTGGGGCTGTAATACCTGGCGTGAAGTATAGGATTCATGATATAAGGCGGATAACCTTCTCTCTCCCTTCCAAAGAACATGAGAAGTTACCACATATGTTCGACATTCTAGAAGAGAAGAAGAGTAGTTTGGGTATTACGCTTATGGATATTGGAATGTTTATGGAAGAAGTTTTCTTGGAGTAAGTTGGAATTTTTAATTTTCTAGGTATATTTTACGTTCATTAAATCGACACTCAACTACATCGTTGAAAATTTTCCTATCGACGGGTTACATGGCTCTAATTTATAAAATCGACAGTCACTACATCGACGGTCGCTGTATAGAAAATGTTCTATGACAGTCATTCACTACATCGACAATCTCAGTATTGGACACTTTCTATCGACGCGACGGGTTAATAATGTAGTACAGTGCTTCTACATTAAAATTTCTCTTGTCAACTTCGTATTTCCGTATTTACCTGAATGAGTTTCTATGTCAAGTTATTTTCACATTTAATTGTTTTCGAGTTTTTAATCATTGTACAACTACGCACTTTATTGTTCTTTGGTTTTTAATTTTCTTTTTTGTTTTCATGTTAACTATATTATACGGTCTAAAAGGTGTTAAAAAATTAGCTTTAAGACTTTTGTGAGGTTCTTCGAAATCGGACGACATAACATTGTTAAATAAAAAAATGCTATATTCAAGTTGAAAATTCATCTTCCCAATACACACAGCACTATTCGTAGTACCAAGTCGTATGGGAAAATGAATTTCCAACTTGAATATAACATTTTTTTCTTTGCTGAATGAACATTCCTTTTTTTTCTTCTTTCTTTCTTTCAAAACATTGTTTTTAACTTTTAAATGTACTTTGGTTCAAGGTTTATAGAAGAGGATACAATCGATGACCAATGGGATGTAGAATCTAGTATTTCATATCGACGTGAGTATTTATTTTTTGGATTCTTGTTATAAGTTTTTATTATAAGAATCGGGAAAAACTGACGCCGGCAATGAGTTCCACTCCTTCGCTGTCCGCATAATAAAAGAGGAAGCAAAACGCTTCGTGCGGATAATCGGAATATCCACAACAAAAGGATGGTACCTAAGCCTGCGTCTAGTCCCCCGCAAGTGAAATGGATGTAATTTAACTTGCAATATTTGTATGCTTGTATGTATTTAGATCAAATTTTCCAAGCTTCCTACGAAGTTTTATATGTTGGTTCAATTCCGATGATAATGCATTTTTATGGTAAGCACGATCTTTATCGTCATCTTGTATTGCCTATATATTTTTGAAATAATGAAACAGAAAGAAACCTTCAGCCTGTAAGATGCGCATGCGTGACAAGAAATGTTTTTGATGATGAATTTGTATTCAGTTCTACACAATTATGTCATAACATAGGTAGTACTAGCAATATTTATAGCAGTATTGAAATCATCTCCCTGCTCTTTTCCCAATTTATTTGGGGTCGGTGCAGTATGTCCTCTTTCTCCACACATCTCTATCACCCGTCATCTCAGTAGTCACTTCCTTTCTTGCCATATCATCCTTCATACAATCCATCCCTCTCTTCCTAGGTCTGCCTCTTTTCTTGTAGCATTATTTAAATATTTATGTTTGAAATAGTGTTCTTAAAAAGTGCTCCAACGGTTTCGATTGGATTATGAGGGCTAAATATTTATCTAGTTGGGTTTT
This sequence comes from Protodeltote pygarga, assembly GCA_936450705.2. Classification (NCBI taxonomy): domain Eukaryota; kingdom Metazoa; phylum Arthropoda; class Insecta; order Lepidoptera; family Noctuidae; genus Protodeltote; species Protodeltote pygarga. The sequence continues at coordinate 11,631,938 of OW388265.2, read as the reverse complement.
ATTATTTACGAAAATTACTTTAGTGTGGATGTATTGAATTTTTTTTTGTAGATGTTGAAATGGAAAGATCCGTTGGCTTAAAGCTGATCCGAAGACAGTTTACTCTGCTTGTTATTCGACTTTTCAATTATTATTGGAAGAAAAAGATTCGGTTTATTTTGTTGGTAAGTTTTTATCGTATCATGGTGGCGCATTGGCTACGAACCCGCTTTGCAAGTGCGTAGCTTAGTGTAGTAGTGCGTGCTTTACGAATTCCTTCACCAGTCATCTTCATCTTTAGTCAGTGATGTCTTAGATTAACTAAGAAAGTACATATGACATTGAAAAAGTCACATTGGTACATGCCAGGTTCGGACCCACACGCTTGCCAAGCGGGTCCGTAATCAATGCGCCACCACGACCCTTAATAAATTTATACAATAAAAAAATAGAACTTTAAAGTTAGCTTGGCATGCATAAATGATAATAAAGAAATATTTATAAAAAAAGAATATAACTCGAGCCCGACTCATCTTTGATGGTTTTTTAAAGTTTTTATTTTCCTGCCAAATCCCCGCCGAATTAAAACTTTATTTCTATTTTTTCCTCAGCAAATTCTAGTTCCAGTTATCGGTTTCATACTAGTAGCATTCTCGACAAACCAAAACCTGGCTTATAACAGGTTGTTCAATGACCACCACAGCCAACATCACCACACGATAACTGCTATAGTGTTTAGCGCCGGACCTTATAGACGTAGTGACGTGTTAGATATCGCGAACAAGTTCCCTGGCTTTACGGCTATGTCCTCTAATGATGGTGATAGAGGTACGAGTTTTGTTTGACATTACTATCTATTAGTTATTTGGACCTTATAGACGTAGTGACGTGTTAGATATCGCGAACAAGTTCCCTGGCTTTACGGCTATGTCCTCTAATGATGTTAATAGAGGTACGAGTTTTGTTTGACATTACTATCTAATAGTTATTCGGACCTTATAGACGTAGTGACGTGTTAGATATCGCGAACAAGTTCCCTGGCTTTACAGCTGTGTCCTCTAATGATGTTAATAGAGGTACGAGTTTTGTTTGACATTACTATTTAGTAGTTATTCGGACCTTATAGACGTAGTGACGTGTTAGATATAGTGAAAAAGTTCCCTGGCTTTACAACTGTGTCCTCTAATGATGTTAAAAGAGTTTTGTTTAACATTACTGTCTAGTAGTTATTCGGACTTTGTAGACGTAGTGACGTGTTAGATATAGTGAACAAGTTCCCTGGCTTTACTGCTATGTACTCTACTAATGTTGATAGTGGTACGAGTTTTATACGCACCATGCCACAACGCACATAGTATAGATGCTTTATGTTATGGTTCAATGATAACATCCTTTGCCCTTTACATAGAATTTTGAATCAACTTGCTAGTGTTTAGAAAGCAAGCAGCGATGTAAATCTCATTCTTAAGATCTTTAGTTTAAAGTTTAATTTCAGATACTACAAACTCATCATTTGAACACATGGATAAAACAACAATCGGCCTAAATATATCAGCGGAATACGCAAAGATTTTCCATAATTTAGACCCCCATACAATATCCAAGTCTATCAACCTATATAGTAATATGTTCTTGTCTTTAAATATGCCAGACAATCATAGTACTATTAGGACTACGTATAATCCGGAGTTGAGATCTAAGACAATAAAGATGCCTAAAGATGTCTTTCAATGCTTAGAGTGGGCAGTTTGGGTAGGGTTTGGTGAGTAAATTAATTTTATTGTCATTATTATATTGCTTACTAAGAGTAGATAGCCTAGTGGTGGTGACCTCTGACTTTTCGTAAGTCATGTGCGTATTATAAATTAATGATCACTCTCCTTGCCTCGGGTAGCACGTTAAGCTGTTGGCCCCGGCTGTCAATTGTAGATCTTTGACTTTCGTTACGGGTAGTCAGAAGCCCGAAAGTCTGACAACCAGTCTTACCAAGAGGTATCGTGTAGCCCAGTATCTGGGTTGTGGAGTTCTGTTAGGCAGTCGCTCCATGTAAAACACTTGTATTCAGCTGCATTCGGTAAGACTGGAAGCCGACCCCAACATAGTTGGGAAAAGGCTAGGCAGATAATTTTATTGCTTTCTAAGCTAGCGTGGTGAGTGATTAATACTCAATACTTCTCTGTAGCAGAAGAGGCTTTTGCCCTACACTGAGACAGGCTGAGTTACAGAGTTACAGGCTGATTTATTTATTATTAATTTATTTATATTGCTTACTAGCTTTTGCCGCAGCTTGCGTTAATTTAGAATTTAAAGTTCAATAATGATTTGAAATTCTTTTGTTTACTGTTATTTAAAATTTTCTTTTTTATACTTTTTTACAGTTTCCATTATACCTTTAGCTCCATTTATTATCCTAGCCATAGAGGAATACAGGAATGGTTCAAGACATAACCATATGATGGCCGGCTGTACCCCCCTGCTACACTGGGGTTCAAAATTATTTGCCCATCTTGCTGCATACTGGATCATAATACCTGTACCTCTACTTTTTATAACACTCTTGTTAGAAAAAGATAACACTTTTAATCAGATACATTTTATGGGTAAGTAATTTATTAATCATATTGCCTCGTTGGTGTAGAAGCAAGCGCGACTACTGAGCACGAGGTCCTGGGTTCGAACCCCGGGTTGGGAAAAGTGTTATTGGGTTTTTCCCGGTTTTCTGGAGTTGTGCCCGGTTAATGGCCAAATTAGATAAGCCTAAAGCTATTAGGACATACTAGACCGGAATCGCCTAAGATTTCAGACCAAACTAGTTTCATATTTTTGTGAATTTTTTACATGTTATTATAGCACATGATAGCTTATTAAATATAATTATTTAATAAGAAAATTAGAAAAAAACAACTGATACGGATGGGATTCGAACCCACGATCTTCGACGTACCGTGTCGACGCTCTAACCGCTGAGCCACCGTATCCCACCGTATCTCAAATTTTCTTATTAAATAATTATACAAACTAGTTTCAGTTACTTAGGTAAAAAATACATTAGGTTTATAATGTTTTTAATCTATATTTTAATCAATAATGGTCGAATTTTGTCCAGTTATTTAGTGAGTAAGTGGTCCAGTAGACAAAATTCGACACTGTGGTGTTATTTTATTTAATTATTTAATTTTTTTAGGTGCACTTCTTATATTATTGGTTGCTTTCGGACCAGCTTTTCTGACGCATTTGTATTTGTTAAGTTTTATTCTACATCAGAATGTTGCAATGTGTCATATTTATATCATGGCAGTGATATTTGGTAAGCATTATTTATCTATATAAATAAAATTTAATTGCTAATAATGTTTGTTTGCGCATCACTTCAAAGCGACCGGACCGATTTTGATTAAAAAAATTATGTTGGTTAGCTGGGACCCTGGATGGTTTATATTTACAATTGGACCCTAGCGTCGATGCTACGATGCTACGATGCCACAGACACACACATAGACACATCAAAATTATATCGCACCCTTCTTTGTGTGGTGTTAAAAAAAATAACAACAAAATCATTCAATAAAACAAACTTTGTATGACCCAAATATTTTAGAACTAATTTCACACATGTTTTTCAATAAGATAGACACAATAAAACCACAGCAAATTATGTATTTATTTACTGGGGGACTACTCCGAAATTTTAACAGTTTCGATTGTCGGATCCCTTGTGTGTTCGTTAAATTACCTTCTAATAAGTATATTGTTTTTTTTTATGAATTTGTAACGAAACGACAGATGAAAGCCACCACCACTAATATTAATAGTGGTAATTTGGTGGTAAGGATTGTGTTTGATGGTATTCATTATTACGATCCGATCCGAAACATTTTTCGACGTTGTTCGATTTTCGGAGTAGAACCCCTGTGATAAAACTATAAATAAAATAAAAACAAAAACCACGTGCGCAACGCCGCCGCAATATGATATAGTTATCATTACGTTTAACCTTGAACTAAAATTAGATCAAAAATAATTACGGTTTCGATAATGTCCTAAATTTCTATAATAGAACTTATTTTCCAATGCCAATGTCTCCTTATCGTTCGTGACGTAAGCTGCGCTCTAATAACTTCAATACGCGGAACTAGATGTCGCTGTCCATATGACGTCACTTTCTGAATGGCGGTGTTAAGATTCTCCGCGAGTGAACGACCCTCCACGAGTGTTTTATTTTCGTTAAGACCTTACTTCATAGGATCATTTCTATAGTAAGCTCTTCTCGAGACTTTCACACAATGTGAGTCCTCACAAGCCACGTTGATGAGATGTGGCGCGGCGTCCTGAGCGTGAGGCGGGCACTGGTAGTCATACCAGTAGCCCTCGATGATCGTTCACTCCTCTTTAAGGGGGAGAGTGGGGCGCTGTCGCTATCTGAGTGGCTTTTAAAAAACCCTATCTTAATCTATTATCTATCTATCTATTGTAGCAAAACCGTCTCAATTGTCGTACAATTGTGAACAAGCTGCTTCTTAATCTGCAATAATTATTCTTCATTACTGTTGGTTAGTTACTTAGCTGTTCAGTGTTCTGCTACATAAAAATTAAAAAAAACTGCACTACATGTAAATTTCGGTTACAATCGGCGGGGTTATCGTTATATAGCTGTTGTTTTCGCTGTCTGCGCTTCTTAGCTGTGCTTCATATGCTGTACTCTAGCTGTCAGTGTCAATTTTGCTGCCCTACCCCCTAACCCTAACCTAACCTAACCCTAATGTCATATATTGACACCGGCAGCTACAGCATACAACTCAGCAAACACCACCACCATGTAACAGATTACTAAATAGTTTCTTGACCATGCTACACCGCACATAGGATTTTTCTTTCTATAAAAATATCAAACTTAATAATTTTATATTTTATGTATGTTTATTACATGTTTTGCTTATTAAATGATAATATTTAATAAGAAACTCGCAAAAACAACTGACCGGCAGTGCGACAGTACTCCGGTAGATGTCACCACACGCCTTTAAAGCGTTAAGCGGGCAGGACTCGGTAGCTTAGTTGGTAAAGCGATGGCACGGCACTCCAGGGTTTACGGGTTCAAGTCCTGCCCGAGTCAGTTGTTTTTGCGAGTTTCTTATTAAATAATAGCATTTAATTATTTTATTTTATTCATCTGTTTCAGGCATCATTCTCCCTATAGTAATAGCCGTATTAGAGCAGTTTTTGTGTTGTAAAACACATTACTTTATGTGGATTATGTTGGAAATATTAAAGGTTATATCCCGGGTTAGTCCACTGTACTCGTTTGCGATAGGCCTCGGCCTATTATCTTTGCAAGCGAGATCCAACGCCTACTGCCGAATGAATAGGTCGCACATGTGTCCCGACCTACAGACTTCTGATAGCCAATATAAAATCGCTAAAATCTGTTGTGGTAAGTAATACATGTCAAATCAAATCCTCTTTTTTTAAATTCTTTTTTAGGGACTTTTAAAATCCTCTTGATTGTACAACAACATAAAAGCATTTACAATTTTAATTTTTTCTTCTTCTTCTTATCGTGTGGTTGATGAACAACCTGGTGTCAGAGTTTAAACCGCCCGTAGGCCTCTGACATGGCTTCGACCATCGAAACTACACACCATCGAAAAATCTCTCAGGTATGCTGGTTTCATCACGATGTTTTCCATCACCGTTTTCATCATCATCATCATCATCATTTCAGCTATAAGACGTCCACTGCTGACTCACCGTTTTAGCAATTGATAATTAATTTATTATTACAATTTTAATAATTACACAGAAAAGTACAATTGGCGGTCTTATTGCAACAAGGCAATCATTTTTCAAGTGTTTTATAATAAAAAAAGAAAATTCAACACCAGTTTATGGGCAAAAACACGATTTTAAGATTTTTATTTTTAGTTCCAACTAGGGAATCCAATCCCGCATCAAAATCTCAATCCCGCAACCCTGCGGGATCGTAGTCATCGATCCCGCGGATCCGCGGGATTTGCGGGATTAGAAAAAAAAAGAAATTAATAGAATTATACATTATATTAGTTACTTTTAATTAATAATTAGTTTAAGATAAGTACATAGTTTTCAATTAGATTTTTTTTGATAGTATTTACGAAGAAAAGATAAGGTATTTAAAGTTTCATCTTTCAAATTTGATCTTATTTTGTTACACATGTACCCAGCGGCGGAAAACGCACGCTCGGCTTCGACACTTGTCGGCGAAATCGACTTTACATAGTTATAAGCAGCATTTAAGTACTTTCCTCTATTGCCCCCACATTCAAAGAGCGTCATCTCACGTTTCAATATCAAATCCAGGGAATTTGCTTGAGCTAGTCGGGCGGCGGATATAGGTACAGGTGAAGATACCCATTCAGTACGGAGACTGCGTTCTAATTCATCTTCTAATGTAGGCGAAGACGTCAGTTCACAACTCCTTGACAGATGCGATATAGAAACGTTGTCGTCTTCATCATCGTCGTCATCAGCTCGCTGGGTTTCAGTTTGAGATTGTGGCTGCGCGTCTAATAGCAACCTTACGCACATTAAATTGACGTTTCGTTCGCGATGAATATATTTTTTTATTTTTTTCAGTCCCGCGGATCCCGCATATGTAATCCCGCATTTCTGATCCCGCAAAAATGGTGCGGGATCCCGCATTTGCGGGATCCCGCATATGCGGGATTGGATTCCCTAGTTCCAACTGTCACAGCCTCAGACTATTTTACTAGATTTAAACTAAATAAGTTGTTCCATCTGTTTATTACTAAATTTGAACCAAATAATAAACAGGTCAAGCTAAATAAAACAGTTTAATTAGGATCTGTTGCGAATACATTGTCTGATTTCATCCGATACCTAATTAGGATCGGACCGAATAGGAATGCAAGGTGTGAAACCCACTTAAATTTTTTTTTACTAAATATTTATTGATGTAGCGAAAATAATCCTCTCGGTATTTTAAATGTCGATATAAATCTAATACAAAAAATCTTTGTAATTTTTTAAAGCTCGTTCGTTTTAACTGTCACCATTACAGATTGCTGATTTCTGATATTGTTAAGTTGAATATAATATCATCTCTGACGTCACTTAGGAACTACTAAGGCAAAATATTCCACAACCCAACGTTCGGCCAGATTACCTATATGTAGTTTAGTTCTCTTCCGATTCGCTAGATGGCAGTATACAATGTATATGTATATACATTCGGTCGGGCAAAGTGTTATTGAGTTTCTCCATTAGGAAATTAAGTAGTAGCATGGAGTCTACAATTGTGCCTGGTTAATGGAAATAGGCTCGCCCCCTATTACATGGAACTTATGACATAGCCGGCGAAACGTGGGTGTACTACATACACCTCTGTCTACCCTCTGGGGAATACAGGCGCGAGTCTATGTTATGGTAATAAAATAAAATAAATTTATTTATTTCTTTTACCATTCTAATTTATCAATTTTTCAGAGTCTCAATCCAACCATCCATTTCCTTATTTGAGCTCAAAACAATCTGGATTGCACGAATTGCTTGTCTTATTTTTGCTGATTATAATAAATATGGTAAGTAGTCATGTTGTAACAATATAGGTACCTACCACAGTATAATAATCATACAGTATGGTAACTACGTACAAACGCTCGAAAACGCCACACTCACACAAACTTTAATTAATTAATAAAAAAGATACGATTTAAATTTCTTAATGGCCAGACCATATAAAAGGTTATATGTAAAACACCAGCATCCTTAAAAGGGGTCATTAAACTTTTGAACTTATGAACAACTTTTACTACCCATAGTAGGTCCCAACCAAAAACTGTCCGAAAAATAACAGGGTGTCGCCGTCGACGGATACGTCTGGGAGGACATCATCATCATCAGGTCCCAACCAACAATGAGATCGCAAAAAAATCAGCTGTTCCATACATTTATGTTCACATGACTCAACAAAATGTATGGAATAACTGATTTTTTTTTCGCGATAAATTATTTTAAATAATAAGTAAAATTGTAATAAATTGAATTAATGACATCGTACTGGTGTTCAGATTTCTTCGGATAATTATTAATACCACTTTTGCCCTCTTCTTTGTAATATTGGATCTTTCAGCTGCTTTTGTTTACAGATCGTGGTGTTATTATTAGAAAACAGAATACTGCAATATATTTTAGAACGTATAATCCATGTGATATATAGGCCGCCTGTACATGATTTCCATGAGCCTAATGTGTTAAAAGAGAAAGTCTATGTTGAGCAGGCTTTACGATACCGTAAGTATTCATAATAGTTGGAATGAATGTGGGTACACTTATAATATTTGTCTGGAGCGCTTACGTCACAAGATGGCGGTTGAGAGAGCGTAGTCCGTTTTCGACCGTCAGCCCGGAAGCACGTGGTAGGCGAGCCAAATGCAGATTATTATATTATTTTGAAACGGAACGTTAGAAAAATCATAGCAATTTCGAGTATTTTAACCGGACTTAATTGCCACATTATCTGGTTTCAAACTCTTAGTTGAATATATCTAGTTTTGAGAATCCGATAGCAATATTATGTCACCTAGTAATTGAAATCCAGTCCTCATAAAGAACATGTCTGAATTACCTTAATTAGATCCTTTTGCTTCATCAAATTGCACGGATGGTCTAGTGGTCGTAAGTGGTTAACTGGCGAAATGTGGGGTATTGTTACCGAGACTTTCCGGTTGCAGAAACCCGGGATTTAAAAATTTCATGCTCAGAGCCTCATTTGACCTGAGAGACGTGATCATATTGTACTGTATTCGACAATTATTTTACTGCAATTTAAGATTTTAGTTTTTCTGTGTCTCTTAATGCTGTGTCCAAATAAACTCCTTTTTTTTCTTTCTTACCACCAAGCCTAATAGTAGCCATGCATCATACTAAAATGACTTTACCTTTTAGATGATTACAATAACGACATATTATTAGTGGATAATATTCACAAACACTACTCTAATTTTTTCAATACATTGAACGATTTGCAAGTTGTCAATGGCATCAGTTTTGCTGCAAGAAAAGGTAATTAATCCTAAAGAGCAATCGTGCGGCGTCTCATAGGTTCATGAGGGTAGTCGAGCGCGCAACATCTGGACCCTACTCCGCATCGGACCATTCGCGCTGCACGATTGCTCTATCTAGACGGCTTCGATGGCCAACTAAGACACTTAAACTGTCGTGGACTGATGTGGCCATGGTACCGCCATCGCGTCGCAAATCGCGTCTGCGCTGTATCCTTGCCTTACGTCTCCTTCAGTGTGGCTTGCACCTTAGATTGAATTTTGAATGCACTTGAATTATAGGTACTTAGCGTACCTACCTGTCGCCAACCGCTCGCGGGCCGCTCTTTTCCCGCTGTTTGCTTTTTTATATAAACCATGCCGTGTGGTTTCCAGCCTAAGAATAGAACCACTCCTACTCGTCCCGCGGGTGTCGTAAGAAGCGACAAAGGGAAAGATCCGAAGGATGGGCTTCTGTGTAGCAGCATCTGCTACTGTAATCGCTAACACGCTTGCCCAGCGTGGCGATTATAGGCAAATATCTAAGGGCAAATAATAAATAATTATTATTAAAAGAACGTAACGTTTATGGTGTTTCAGGAGAATGTGTGGCGCTATTAGGTCCCCTAGGGTCTGGCAAAAGTAGTTTGTTAGAAATGTTGGCAGGCACTAGAGTGATGACTAGAGGGAATGCAATCGTAGATGGTAAATTTATTAGAAGAAGTCGCGCTAAGGTAATCTTTAATAACTATCTGTGTTTCTCAAAAAGTATAGTTGTAGGTAATATTGAGCCTAAACTACATAGTATACATGTAATATCGAGCAGACCATAGTTCAAATACCTTGTCGACCATAATTCCGATGAAATCTCAACGTGCTTTGGATGCTGAAAAAGCAACCATTACGAATATTTAAAAAACATCGTCAATACATAAAAATAAAATATTCAGTTGATGATTAATGAAAATGGTGATAGGTATTTTGAAGTCTAGTTTTAGTTTTTTTTTCAGGCATGCACCTCTGACTTTTCGGATTTATGTACGAATTAAAAACTAATTATCACTAGCCAATACTCATATGATGTATGGTATATAGTAGTAGTAGTATGGTTGATGAACAACCTGGTGTCAGAGTTTAAACCGCTCGTAGGCCTCTTTACACACCATTGAAAATCTCTCAGATGTGCTGATCTTCTTAAGATGTTTTTCTTCACCGTTTTAGCAAGTGATAATTCATTTTTAATACACGAAAAAAATCGAAAAATCAGAGGTGCATGCCTTGGATTCGAAGGGCTATACGACCTTTGACTTGGCAGTCGAATGAATCCCATCTTCAACGAGTCCCTATCTTAACGTCCTATCTTAATGATGATGATCTATCATATCTTATTCCTTTGATCCATTCCAGTACATCCATAAAATTAGCCTTACATCTGATGGAGGGATGGACGGCTTTATGACTGGTCATGAAAACCTGGTGTTCGTAGCTCAGCTTCGAGGTTACTGCGATGAGATGGCCACTAAACTCTCACTACTGTCTTTGCGATTTATGGGTAAGTTTATGCAACCATCATCATTCAATTAAACCTTTATGGGAGTGTTAGGCATGGGAGTAGATAAACATAATTATTTAATAAGAAAATTTGAAAAAACAACTGATACGGGCGGGATTCGAATCCACGATCTTCGACGTATTGATTGATCTGATATTTGGTACAGATCTTTAGTTTTGATGACAAAACCGTTTTACGTTAAAAAAATATATGCTAAAGGGTTTTTTTCTTCTTAATAATATTATTAATGTAAAATAAATAAATAAATAAATCAGCCTGTAACTGTCCCAATATAGGGCAAAGGCCTCTTCTCATACAGTGAAGGATTGAGCATTAATCACCACGCTAGCTCACTGCGGGTTGGCGATTTCAGACTATTAAGTCCAGGTTTCCTTACGATGTTTTCCTTCACCGTTAGTCAGTGGTGTCTTAGATTAACTAAGAAAGTACATATGACATTGAAAAAGTCACATTGGTACATGCCAGGTTCGAACCCACACTCACGCGTTTGCAAAGCGGGTCCGTAACCAATGCGCCACCACGACCTCCGTTTATTAGTGTAACTCTCTTTTTTTTTCTATGTCCAGGTCTGCACCCAGACCAGATAAAAGTAGCTAATTACAGTGCCGGATGCCGACGAAGACTGTCTCTTTGTAATACTTTGGTGTTAGCACCTTCAGTAGCATTGTTAGACGAGCCCATGTTAAATACTGATGCTAACACCAAGCCGTTGATTGCTAAAGCCATTACACGACTTATGTTGGAACCCGCTGCCGTTGTTGTCACGGAATCCAGGTAATTAACTGCGCAGTTGCAGTACCTACAGGCAGGCAATGGACGGGGCCACGAGGCGCAGTTGCAGTACTTATAGGCAGGCACTGGACGGGGCCGCGAGGCGCAGTTGCAGTACTTATAGGCAGGCACTGGACGGGGCTGCGAGGCGCAGTTGCAGTACCCGGCCCCGTCCGATACAGTGCGAGGAACAAGCAAGAAGGAGACGTTTTTAGTGGGTGCGAGCCTCACATAACCGTACGTCCGAGGACGTGCGGTATACGGAAGGCATGTTTTACTCCCCCCGGCCACAAAAATATAATTAATTGCAACAGATAATTAACTGCTTATATTAAGTCATCATAGCCTAATCGTTGACTGGCAAGTCAGAGGTCTCAAGTTTGAACCCACGGCGTACTCTCACTTTTCGTAAGTTACGTGGTATTGTATGTAAATTAAGTTTCACTTGCTCCGGGAATAGCACTAATAGCCTAATGGTATGACCGTCGACTGACAAGTCTGTGGTCTCGAATTCGATCCCAAGGCGCGCTCTTCTGACTTTTCGTAAGTTATTTGCGTTATAAATTAATTATCAGTTGGCAAAACGGTGAGGGAAAACATCGTGACGAAACCAGCACACCTGAGAGATTTTTCAATGGTGTGTAAAGCTTTGTCAAAGGCCTACGGGCTATTTAAATTCTGACACCAGGTTGTTCATGAACCATAAAATAAGAGAGAGAGAATATTTTATATGTAAAATTGTTACATTAACCCTAATGGAGCAAAAAAGTCTCTTTGACCAAGCCCTTAAATAAAGTTAAAAAAAAAATAGGACTTTTTCATTTGCAGTGTCGACTGGCGTCAAATGCAGACTGTATTTACTCGAATAGGTGTGATAGCGAGCGGGCAGCTGGCAATCATTGGTCCAGCCGACGAGATCATCGCAAGCCTTGCTAAAGGGTACACCGTACGAATCAAGCTTAAAGTGTTTACCGCTTACAGGGAAGATAGGTCGAGAAAAATATCTAGTTATAACATTGCGTCTTCATCGTGTAAGTTGATTCAACCTTTTCTTTATTTTAATATTAATTGAGTAAACGGCCCCGTAGTAGGGTACGGTAATGGGCCCCGTACTAGTACGGATGCAGAGGGAAACAGCGCTTTGCCTGTAAATAAGAAAGAAAGAAAGAGGGAGATAAAAAGAGAAACACAACTGAAGACAACGAAAGAAGCTAGTGTATCATAATAATAGAATTCTATTGTTTGTTTTACAGCCGAATCAGAAGAAGAGGAGGAAGACCCAGGCATGCATACCGAGAAGAGTGTAATGTATGCTAAAGGAGTGACCGGGTTCAAACGGGAGTTTATGAAAGTATTCGAAACGTGCACGGTTGCTGGAGAACATTTGGTATGTATCTCATAAACAGCACTCACTAATAAAACAATCATAATCATCATCATCATCATCATCCTAATCATAATCATCATCATCATCATCATAATCATCATCAGCCTATATTAGTCCACTGCTGAACATAGGCCTCTCCCAATGCGTGCCACTATTGTGCGGAGTTATTTGCCTATAATCGCCACGCTGGGCAAGCGGGTTGGCGGTCGCAGTAGCAGATGATTGCTGTTACACAGAAGGATGCTGCTGCCCATCCTCCGGATTTTTCCCTTTGTCGCTTCTTACGACAACCACGGGATGAGTAGGGGTGGCTCTATTCTTAGACCGGAAACCACACGGCAATCATAAAAATTAATTGTTTGCATAATTGCAAACAGTTAATTTTTTAAGGCACTGATTTAAAGAGGCAGTTGTAAATAGCGGTTTTGGTAAGTTAAAAATTATAAATGGCACGTTTAATAACTAGTTCAGCAGTTAAAACTAAGCAGTAAAGTAAACAAAAATGAGTAATAAAAAATAATGAAATGGATCAGTGAATATATAATTGAGTAGGAAAATAATTAAATGGGTGGTAAAAAATTATTGAATGAGCGGTTACGTGTGGGTAGTAATAAATCGGAATTTGTCTGTAAGAAATCTCATTCTAAGCAATTCTATAAACAATTAGGTGTTAAAGTAGTAAACAATAATTTTGGTAAGCTATAAAATTTACTTTATTTGCTAATTAATTTTATTCGTATGACCTTATGCTTTATATCATATAATCTTTATCATATAATCGACGGAGCCCCGCTTCGCGGGGATCCTACTTCTGGGTGGTTTTTAAAAAAATTACCACGAAGGGGAAGGCGAGGTCTATTCGCTCGCTTCGCTCGCTCACACGACCCCGCCATCCCCTTCTAACCTAACCTGTCCGAGTCGGGGTGCCCTAAAGTCCATACACAGAATCGTAAACTGCCGAACTATTTATCGAACTGCTCATTCCATCATTTTTACCGCTCATTCAGTTATTGGACTGCTCAATTATTTTTAGAATTGACATTGAATGATAAAATAACCGACTAATTATTTTTTTATTACTGTCCATGTTTCACTGTCGCAATAATTAATCAACCGCCATTAAATTAAATAACTGCTCAATATGTTTTTCAACTGATCATAATAACATCTCGAATGTTTAAATAACAGCTTAAAAAATTAGTTCCCATTTTTTATTTAGTTCCAATGAACTGACAGTCTCACAAACAAACATCACAAATCACAATCACAATGAGCAAATACCTCCAATGAGCGCACAAAAGTAGTGAGCATTGAGAGAGGCCTATGTTCAGCAGTGGACTAATATAGGCTGATGATGAAGATGATTATGATGATGCTGATTATGATTGTTTTATTAGTGAGTGATGTTTACAGGCTGATGATGTGGATGATGATGATGAATATTTATGGTTTTTTTTCAGTGCATGTTATACTTCGACATTACAGACGACAATTTAAAATACAGTGATATGTTTCAAAAACTAGAAGAGCTAAAAAAGAAATTTGATGATGTCGTAGAAGATTATTCTGTTAGTTCAACCACTGTTGAGGATGTGTTCTTGCGTATAACCCGCGATGTTCACGAGGAGATGAGACAGAAACATCCCCACAAATAAAGCTTCCCCAGATGTGGAACTCGTTACCAGCCCACGTGTTTCCCTCCACTTATGATCCTGGGTCCTTTAAGCGGGACGTGAAAATCGGGGCTATCATGCCACATTGCTATGCTGGCTGGCAGCTGGGATCCACTGACTGCTTTCCATCAGGCAGCATGGATTCAATTTGTGCGGCAGTAATAAAAAAAAACTCTCGAAATTACGAATTGAAACCATTGAATAATTGACCAGAGGCGTACTGTCTGTCCGGGGCCCAGGGCGGCAAACAAAAATGGGGCCCCTGGATCCTGGTCTCCTCTAAAATTTACATGTAAAATAATACGTTCAGTGTGGGGATCTTGTCGAAATTTGGGGGCACCCTAGGATTGAGGGAAGAACTTTTAATAGGCTCAAGGGATTTTGAAGACTTAATTTAGATAACTTGGTTATTTTTTACTAAAAAGTATGTAGGAACCGCAGCAGGTGACGTTCTGTAGTTTCTGCCTACCCCCATGGGTAAAAGGCGTGAATTTATATATCGATGGCCGCATCGAATAAACGTGCAAGAGCTCTTACACGAATATTTTTTTTCGTTTTTTCTTTCCTTAGCCCATCCCCCTACCCCCCAATTTTTTTCATAAATTTTACTCCAAAAATACGTCTGCAATCGTACTTGATTTCTTTTATATATTAAGGACTGGTTGACTGCCTCGTTGGTCTAGTGGTAGCAAGCGCGACTGCTGAGCACGAGGTTTTGATCCCCGAGTCGGGCAAAGTGTTATTGGGTTTTTCCATTAGAAAATTCTCAGTAGCAGCACGGAGTCTGGAATTGTGCCCAGTTAATGGCAATAGGCTTGCCTCCTATTACATGGGACTTATAACATAGTCAGCGAAACGTGGGTGTACTGCACACCCAGGGGCGTGCACAGACATTTTCAACAGGGTAGGCAGGCATAGGTACATGATACAAAACTTACTTTCATTGGGACAAATACCACTTTTTATGTTATAATACCTACTACCATTACGTCGCGTCGGCGTTGTACCCTTTAAATATAGTTGTGTAAGTACGTGCGCGCATATTTCCAGGCCAAAAACACACACAAACTTCAACGCATCATCGACGGCAAGAAAATAATCATAAGAACAAAAATAGAATATCTATCTTTGTACTGTAAAGTGTATTTCATTAATAAAGACATACCTGAGCAGATAATTATAGTCTTTATAAAAAAATAAGGATATTGATTGCATAAACATATAACAATGATACAACAAATAGGTACTTACCTACTGCGTGCGGCGCGACTCGCGCGCGGCATTCACCGGCCAAAAAATAATACAACAATAAAACTCCACCACTTATCTTCGTTCTGTAAACTGTATGTTGTTTATAAATACTTTATCTAAGTCAACTATGTTGATCGAATTGACTTACCAATATTAATTTTTCTATAATTTGGATTTCAACGCAATTTAACAAACGACAAACACAGAAACACTGTAGATTTTAACCTCTGCAAACAAACAGCCAGCACTCCTCTCAGTATTTTGATATAATTTAGTATTATCCATATATAAAGGTAAATTAACAGACTAAACAAGTAATTAAAATCAATGAAAATTATACTAAATAAAACTTCAATTGAAAACTTTTGACATTTCGCATTGTAAACAGCTGGTTTCACAGAAGCGATGTGATTGGTTCTCCGCGCACGAACTTGAAAGTAATTCAACCAATCACATGTCAGAGTCAGTCATAGAAAGACCCACGTGACTTACTGCGCGCATGCGCGTTATAGGATTTGGTCTACGAGACGATAGGCAAAAGAAGTTGTGCCGGACTTGCAAGTAGCAACGTTTCTTTGAAGGCGACCAGCGCGGGATTCGGTGTTTACGTGCGTAATGTGCCAACAGATGGCGTTAGGGTTACGAATTGATATTATTGAGCGTTATAATCGTGTAATTCTGTGTAATTATATTGCGATTTTAACAATTAGATACATTAAATAGAATATATTATAATAATATTAATTAGAATTTTATCAGGGTAGGCAGTGCCTTTTTGCCTATATGAAGTGCACGCCCCTGTGCACACCTCTGCCTACCCCATCTGGGGAATACAGGCGTGAGTCTATAAATAAATAAATATTAAGGATTTCTATATAAAGGATTTAAAAACGTTTTTATTTTCTCCTGTACAGTTGACGTTTTTCACTTACACGTTTATTCGATGCTGCCATCGATATGTATATAAATGTATGTAAAACCATTCCAAGTTTTTTTCACATGATGAAATTATTATTTTATTCACTGAAAGTATTTTTTAAGTTTTTTTTTATGTGACATTCATTCTTTTATTAGAATAGTACCGATATTGCGTTGCGTTTCATTTATTGTTATATTTTACTATTTTAATTGTCAGTTTTCATTAAAGTTATTAATAAATTAATGTTACGCATGCTGGATGTATTATTTATGTAAGATTATCTCGAATTGATAAATAAACGTTACTTTGAACTCAGCCTTGGTTAAAACGTATATACGTCTTGGTTATACGTCTCTTTCTTACCGTTGTTATTGGAGGTATTTGCTTATAATCTCCACGCTAAGCAAGCGAGTTGGCGATCGCAGTAGCAGATGAGTGCTGTTACACAGAAGGAAGCTGCTGCCCATCCTCCGGATCTTTCCCTTTGTCGCTTTTTACGACAGCCGCGGGTGGGTATGGGGACCAGTAGGGGTGGTTCTATTCTTAGGCCGCAAAACCATACGGTGACATCAGTAATGATTTGTTATTGGTAAATACGTGTTGAATTGGTATAAAGTCATGACCGAATAGATAAGTATCTGTCATACGATAATATCTTTAAAAAATTTAACTAAAATGGCGAAAAAGAAAATAGAATTGTTTGTAGAAATACATAATGAAAAGGAATTTGAAAACATGATACGGAGTTATTCGGACCAACTTATTTGTTAGTAAATAATGTAATTTATGTATTATTTAGTTAGTCGACATTTGACGATCCAATTGTGAATATAAACCATCTAGGGACCTAACACATACAAAGAGAATATCAAAATGAGTCCAGCTACTTCAACGTAATGCACGGACTTTACGTAAGTACCTACACGGATTTGTGGCAAGTTATTGATTTTTATTTTCCATAATATTATCTGTATCAGCCTGTAACTTGTCACACTGTAGGGCAAAGCCTTCTTCTCATACAGAGGAAGATCATTAATCGCTATAGTTCACACTTTACAGCGTGTTCATGATTTCAGACGATCATTTCCTTCACCGTTAGTCAATGGTGATGTAAATTAGAAAATAAATAATAACATTAAAAATATAAATAAAAATCAATTGCCACAAATGTTTGTTCGCACAGCAAAGTGGCTAGAATGAATTTGATGAAATTTTTTGTAAGTTTCAATTGGGGTAAAGCTGAGTTTATATATAAATTTTAGTGCACTCCTTCTCTATATTAACTCAAAGAGAATCTGTGCTGACTGGGTTTGAGCCTGCAAAATCTGACTGCAGTCCAGCGACCATACTACTGCCAAGTACCTACTACATGGTTGTATTAAAGGCTCCATACGACTCGATTCCGGCTCACCGATCGGCTCGATCGACCGGCTCGCGATCACCGGCTTCCTATTGAAAAATGGCAAAATCAAAAGTCTGCTGATTGTGTGATAGGTTTTTCTTTATTTTGGGTCCTGTTTATTTTATCTCTTACAAAAATGTACCCTTTGTTACTACTAATAAATGTTAATTTTACTCGGCCAAGGTGCGGAAGTTTACAGTTATGCTTTTGGATCATGCACGGCTCTCGACAGGTTGTTCACTACCATTAAGTTTGATTGGTGCGATGGAAAAATAGTATTGCTCAAAGTAAGTATTTTTAGCCCTACCAATTCTCTACCAACGTCTCCTGATGGTGTGAGAGTGGAACTTGTTTACACTTATCCCTACTGATAGGGATTAATGGAAATCTATTTCTTCTTAGTACAAACTAATACCTACCTATAATAAATTAAAAACTAATTTAAATGTGGCTACTAAAAGCTCATAAGAAAGAAGAATTTGTGACTATTACGACGTCAGAATGGCTAGGCAGCTAACCTAGCTGGCTGGTCATACAAAGTTTTATTTCACCGACAACTGCTTTAGAATAACTGGTTATCTAGATACTGCCGTCAATTAGAAAATGGAAACAATTTACAATCAACTTTTAATCCCGAATGTGGTAGGCGACTAGCCATTCAGGGTCTGAATCTAGCACTCAACTGACTAGCATATACTATTATGTATGAGTGTGATATTAATCGATATTCTAAATATATGAATTAGAATTATTTGTGAAACTATTGCAACTAATTTGGATGTAAATTTTAGGTACCAGCTGACGAAATAGAAGCCCTACAGAGATTTCGAGAGCAAAGTGAACCTGTCTATATATTTATATGGGTTAGTTTCAAGTTATAACTCAAGGAATAGGTAGTAAAGACATACTTGGCGATTGCTGAGTTGGCTAATGGTGGTAGAATTGCAATCGCACAAGATAAGGCTGGGACTAATCTAGCGAAATTTCGCGCAAGGGAGATGAGCTAAATTCCGCCTCGGCCATCATTAAAAAAATGTGAGCGAATTGTGGAGCGGAAATTTCGCTTACTTCTTTGGCGGAAGCGCAGCGGTACAGACTACAGTTGCTTAATTAACCTCGTCAGCGTAAGATCTTCGCACGCACGCGGACTGTGGAATAGCCTGAATTTTTTTTATAGATTTGTCACTGCCCATAACCTGTTGTTTGGCAAAGTGGAAGCCTTCGTGTGGTCGCGCTAGCCGCGCAGTTGCCACGCTTTCGTTTTCATTAGTTGCAAAAGTTTTATGTTTGTAGATTAAAGTTTGAATTCCATAAGATCATCTTACTTGAATGTCATTGACTAAATAGAGATTACAATCGCCAATGAACACGGAAGCGTGACTACCGCGCGTCGACTGCGTGGCAACCGCGTTATTTAGGCTTGAACAAATTTGAAAGGAAGTAAATGCTCCGTTGTGCTGCTTACTGCCTGCTTGCAGTAAGCAAAATAATACCTATAGTATTATTTTTATTTTATTTTTTATAAAAACATACCTATTGAAAACTTTGCTTTCTAACAGAATATCAAACCTTGTTTGCATTGTCAATTTGTTCCGCAACTTATTGAAGCCCAACTTCAACAAATTTTAATACAAAAAAATTATCAAAGAATTTACTATCCAGCTTCCTGTTGTGCGATCATAACAAGTTGTACGATTTGTTTCATAATAACACAAGTTAGTATTACATTTATATTAGGTTAGGTTAGGTACATTGTTATTTGTTGCAAACTCACAGTTAGGAATACCTACTTAAAATATCCGATTACTAGCGCTGAATAAATGATTACCGGGCGCGCGTGTTAGTAAGTTATTTTTATTATTCTGATAGTTACCTACCTATATTGTATTATAATATATTTTGTATTAAATTATATTAATTATAGTAAGTAAGCTGTAAATTATTTGCACAAGCAATTTCCTAGTTAATAAGAAAACTTAAAAAAAACATCTGAGTAGAAGGAGATTTAAAATTTCAACTGATTCTGGTGGGATACGGTGGCTTAGCGTTCAAAGCGTCGACACGGTACGTCAAAGATCGTGGGTTCGGATCCCAACCGTAGGTACTTATCAGTTGTTTTTTTATTTTAATTAAATAATTATATTAAATAACGTAACTTTCAGTGGATTATTAGGTCGAACCCGAAGACCAGCGCATTTGTATTGCCTTTTATGGCCTTGCACCGTTGCTATTTTTTTTATATTTTATTTTGGACAGAAATAAAATGTTTTTTCATTTATTTATTTCTAAAATTGACACGTCATCGTCAGCCACATAGGTACCTACAATACGTTTGTTTTGTACCTACTTGGCATTTAGTTTCAATTCTAGCTAGAATAGATAACAGCAGATCCCAGAGACGCTCATAATGAATGCGAATCCTATGAAATGAGATTCCAAAGAGATGCGATGACTCTTACATACTTGCAGGGTGGTCTTTGGATTTTCTTGTCGGTGGATATTTTGTTGCGCTTCTAAAGCGTTTCTTTCACCGCTTGTCGCTAATTCAAATCACGCAAGGAAAAAATAGGTATTTGTGCGATTAACAGATATTTGCTTTAATCTACGACTACCTCGTTGCTATTACCAGCAAACGCGACTGCTGAGCACGATGGGAGGGTTCGATCCCCGGGTCGGGCAGTGTTATTGGGTTTTTCCACTAAGAAATTCTCAGTAGCAGCACAGAGTCTGGAACTGTGCCCGGTTAATGGGGATAGGCTCACCCCTATTACATGGGATTTATAACATAGCCGGCGAAACATAGTTGTTCTGTATACAGCTCTGCCTACTCCCTCTGGGGAATACAGGCGTGATATAATAATTTAATAAGAAATTTGAAAAACAACTGATACGGATGGGATTCGAACCCACGATCTTCGGCGTACCGTGCCGACGCTCCAACCGCTGAGCCACCGTATCCCAACAGAATCAGTCGAAATTTCAAATCTCTTTCTACGCCTAGGGCAATTTTTCAAATTTCTTATTACCTAAATTAGATTATATTTGCTAGTGCTATGTATATAACATGCAAAAAAACCACAAAAATAATACAAGCGTGAGTCTATGTAATGTTTCGATCTAGGTATTTATGCGTTGTAAATATTATTATTATTATATTATGAGCCTAACATTTCCCATTTCATATTAGCAGAGCCTGGTTCCTAATTATTTTCAGGAAATCAGTAAGGATTGCAACGGTAAAATTGGATACAAAAGTTAGCCGCTGGCCGGCACAAGAAAAATCACATTGTCTCCGAAAAACTTATCTACTAATCCGTTTCAATTATGTCGTCAAGTACAACGCATGCGTTTAACATTGAAAAATTAGTTAAATTATGTATGGATGTTATTACACCCACAATGCTCACACACACACATACGATGGCAAATATTAGGGAAAACTTTGTGATAAGAAAAAAAACAATTGCAGAATTCTAGAGTAGCGAAGGTCTTCCGTGGCGTAGATACAGTCAAATTCGCTGAAGTGGCCAAGCAGGTGTTGCAAAACTATAAGGCGATGCAAGTCAGTTTGAAAGAAGGATTACCCATCGATCAAGAGACATACGAACTAGACGAACCTACACCGGACGAAACGGTTAGTATCTGTGGCATAGTATTAAGTCTTCCTATAAAAAAAAAAACAAAAATACACCGATATTTAATAAGAAATTTGAAAAAACAACTGATACGGATGGAATTCGAACCCACGATCTTCGGCGTACCGTGCCGATCGATCCGTCTGATCCGTATCAGTTGTTTTTTCAATTTTTTTATTAAATAATTATTTATATTTAATAAGCTAACATGTAAAATTTTCAAAAAAAAAAACACCGACTTTAAAATGCATACTAAACAGCTATGTAACACTAAACCGTTCCATTTGAAGTCGGCGCTAAGGTAAAAACTTTTGGATAAATTTTGTACCCTTTTGTATAGCATATCACTACATAGAATAAAACAAAGTCGCTTCCCGCGTCTGTCTGTCCCTATGTATGCTTAGATCTTTAAAACCACGCAACGGATTTTGATGAGGTATTTTTTAATAGATAGAGTGATTCAAGAGGAAGGTTTATTAGCGTAACCGTGCGAAGCCGGGGCGGCGGTAGTAATATAATAATGCATAGTAGGTATTCAAAGTTGCGTATTAAGGTATCAAAATTTGATTCCTGTTTATTATATTACGATGTAAACAAGGTATGTGCGCACTACTTACGTGACATTTGTTTATGTTTTTTTGTCTCTTGTTTGCATTTGATTGACCATCAACTGACCGTATCAAATGATTAGGTAGTATTTTTTAATATATAAATACACATAAATTCACCTGATTTGTAAGCGGTGTACGTTGGATCACAATTGCCTTTAAAACGCCTGTTCACTCTTGGTTTGATTAAGTAAAAAAGACAAAGCCTTTTATTTTAAAGTAAGTAGTCTAGAAGGCTTGTTCCCAGAGGTCCATGATTCTATTGTTCTTCAATTCCCACCGGGTCCATGAAATAATTTAATAATATTTTAAATGTTCATACATGAATTCCCAACGGGTCCATGAGATTTATATAAAGTACAGTCAGTACAAACAATTTCTTCACGTTCACTGGTTTGATGCTCGTAATAGAAAATGGCCATTTAATATAGCGGTTTATATTACATACTTTATATGGCAATCAACTAACAGGATGCCTTGCAATGACACGCCTGACGCCAATATATTATATTTATTGTAGATAAAGTTTGATGACAATTGACTAAATATAGTTTTTGTTTAATAATCCGGCTATGATTACACAGACAGATGTTCTAAGGGAATTTTGCAACGATACAATTTATGTCACGGGATAAGGGGGACGTTACACTCCGCCTACCTATCATTTTCAACTAGCGGTATTTACCGCTCATCATTAATAGCTCATTTAGTTCAGCTAGTTAGCTGAACTAAAAGCTTTTACAAAGTGTTTTATGTTAAGAATAAGGCTAGCCTATAATAATGTAGTTGTACCTGTAACATGGTAAATATATGTATCTATTTATATATAAAAGAACAAGTGTTAGTTATACTATTTATAACTCAAGAACGGCTGAACCGATTTGGTTGAAAATTGGTGCGGAGGTAGATTAGGACCAAGAGACGGACGTAGAATACTTTTTTTTTAAGAACGGCTGGACCGATTTTTATGGTTTTTGTTTTGTAGAGGTAGCGTAGGGTAGGGTAGGGGTAGAGTAGAGTAGGAGTAGTGTAGGGTAGGGGTAGAGTTGGGTAGGGGTAGAGTAGGGTAGGGGTAGAGTAGGGTAGGGGTGGAGTAGGGTAGGGTAGGGGTAGAGTAGGGTAGGCTAGCGGTACAGTAGGGTAGGCTAACGGTACAGTAGGGTAGGGGTAGAGTAGGGTAGGGTAGGGGTAGATTAGGGTAGGGTAGGGTAGGGTAAGGTGGAGTGGGGTAGGGGTAGAGTAGGTTAGGGATAGAGTAGAGTAGGGGTAGGGTAGAGTAGGGTAGGGGTAGAATAAGCGTTGAAGTAGAATAATCGTGCGTACGAAGTTGCGCGGGGCAGCTAGTATATAATAAAAAAACTTTTTAACAAAAAGAAAACAACCGACTAAAAAGGGAACTAAAAAGAAAAAAAATAATTATGATTTTTAACTAAATTAATTATTAAATTGAATTTTTGCGGTTTGTTTACGAAGATTTTTTTTTTGCATTAGCATTTCTTGCAAATTAGAAACTAATACCTGACGACGTGCGCACTATTTGTGTGCAATTTTTTGTGATTATTGTGAAACTAATATTTTATAATGTTTAAGTCTATTTTAGTCCGAGATTGAGACTGAATTACTGTGATTATTCTGAAACTGTGATTTTTTATAATGTTTGTTTATTTAAGTGTAAGATATGGATAATACCCTGTAACTATTCGATTGCTGAAATTTTTTATAATGCTTAAGTCTATTTTATTGTAAGATTCATATAAAAGATAATAAAAAGTTCTTAGTTACCTATATATTTTTTCCCCAGTATTCCCCAGGGGGGTAGGCAGAGGTGTGCAGTACACCTACATTTCGCCGGCTATGTTATAAGTCCCATGTAATAGGGGGCGAGGCTATTGCCATTACCCGGGCACAATTCCAGACTCCGTGCTGCTATTGAGAATTTTGTAATGGAATAAAACCAAATAACACTTTGCCCGACCCGGGGATCGAACCCAGGACCTCGTGCTCAGCAGTCGCGCTTGCTACCACTAGACCAACGAGGCAGTCCTAGTCCTTACCTATATTCATTGTCTTTTTAACCGACGAAAAAAACAACGGAGGAGGTTATCAATTCGACGTGTATGTTTTTTTATTTTGTAAAAATAATAAACTTTTATTCCGTAGCATGCTTTTATTGCCGACTGTACCAGACATTCTCATGGACCTGTTGGGAACAAAAATATTTAATATTTTAAAAAGCTATGGACCCGTTGGGAAGTCAAGTATGAACTTTTATTTTTTGAGAACAATAGGCTCGTGGACCTTTGGGAACAAGCCGTCTAGAACATTCTTAAAACGATTTCGAAAAAGTTTACACTTTACCGACTTAAGTTCGACCGCTAATTTAGACAGATACACCATGATTTTTGAACTAAGAACCAAAAACTAATCCAATGTAACTTTGAAAATGTTACATATTCCATAAAAGCCAAATAACAATGCGCGCATTTGCGTGCGTTTTGCATTTTGCATTGACGTTGTAATGAGTTTCTATATGAATTGAGTACTTAACCAGATAGGCAGAATCGTACGTGAAAAACTCATTTAATTTTATGATATTCAATTTAAAGCCGAGACCTTACCAAGATCGGCAATAATGTGTCTTAGGAGCATTTATAAATAAGTAAATCAGTCTTTACTGTTCCACTGTAGAGCAAATTCTCACTCTTACTTCTTATTCTTATCGTATGGTTGATAAACAACCCGGTGTAAGAGTTTAAACCGCCCGTAGGCCTCTGATATAGCTTTAAACACCATTGAACAATCTCTAAGGTGTGCTGGTTTCATCACGATATTTTCCTAAACCGTTTTAGCAACTGATATACTTACGAAAGGTCAGAGGAACGCGCCTTGGGATCGAACTCCAGACCTCTGACTTGTCATTATTATTAGGCTATCAGTGCTATAGTCAAACGCACAATACCTACTCTTACTCAAACGCACAGATAGACTACATCTAGCACGGATTACCTCTATTGTAACAACTACCGTACCTCAGGAGGATTCCTTCCACAGGATTGGATGAACGTCAGAGCGTATGAAAAGAGTCAGGAGATCACATCGTTAGCTGCGAGGCGGTTGGCAAGACAGGCAGTGCGCAAGCGCCATCGCGCCACGCTAATGGTGCCTTATCTGACAGATGTCAACTTCGTACTGTTCTGGCCTCACTGTTTTCATGCACATCCTGAATTGTATGAGCGTTGGGATGCTAATAGTTAAGTATTTAAAGACATAATTAATTATAACGCACGGAATTTTATATTTCTTGTTCTTCTATACTTTCTTAGAGAAGAACGCTGGAATCCCAGATTTCTTTTAAATCTTTTGTTAAGAAAACATAACATAATTATAACATAGACTCTTGCTTGTATTCTCCAGAGGGAGGCAGAGGTGTATGTAGTACCTACCTATCTATACCTACGTTTCACTGGCTATGCTATAAGTCCCATGTAATAAGGGGTGGGCCTATTGTCATTAACCGGGCCCATTTCCAGACTCCGTGCTAATTAAAATCTGTATTCTAGAACTCGTTTAGGTGACTCAATAAGTTTGAGCATAGAATCAAAATGGTAATCAAGTGCTGCCACGCTGTGTTGAGGTTTGAAAAAGATCCTAGTATTTGTGTTATTATCCTTTGAGCTATAACCATGATGCCGTAACTGAACTGTTACATTCTTCTCAGACATCGTGATGGTTGGTCGAGAAGAAGTAAAATTGACGGAAGAGAAGATAAATGACATATTCTATGCTGGAGACGCTCCGTTGAACGAAGCTTCTATGTACAAACTCCTGTCAGGACCAGCTTTGGCTATCTGCTTCCGTCTGCTTGATACTGACGTGAATTTTGTGGGTTAGTAATCTACGAAGTTTATCATACCATTTAATAAGGAAACTTGAAAAAACAATTACTGATACGGGATTCGAACCATCTTCGACGTACCATGTCGCCGCACTGACTGCTAACCGCCACCGTATCCCACCAGAATCAGTTTCAACTTTTTTCTACGTCGTCGTTGAGAATATCTACATATACAGTGTGTAACAGAAGTCCGAAATAATACATTAAGGGCGTATAAGGTACCCTATAAACAATCCTTGAGCCTAGGTTTTGGAACCGAACCCCAAACAATACTCGAGTAAACCACGGTCAAAGTTTTCACCAAAATCTTTCAAATGCAGCCCTAGACATCAGCTGAAAGGCGAATCAACACGAATCCGGTTATTTACCTTCAATAAATTCTTTAAGTATGCACTAGGCATGCGTAGGATAATGAAATCTGTCATTATTGAAGAAAATGAAATCAAAAGAATTATTTTGTATGAAAAAAAAATGCCTCTTTTGCATTCAATATTTTCACAGGTGATTCTCTTCATAATATACATACATGCCCTTAAGTATTATTTCGGACTTCTGTTACACGCTGTATACAGGGTTATTTGTAAAACACCAGCATCTAAGGGTAAAGGGGTAAGGGGTCATTAAACTCATCATTATAAACGACTTTAACTATGGGACCAACCCTGAAATCCCAAAAAAAATCAGCTGTTCCATACATTTTGTTGAGTCATGAGAACATAAATGTATGGAACAGCTGTTTTTTTTTGCGATTTCAGGGTTGGTCCCTGTAGGCAGAGCTGTATACAGAACAACCACGTTTCGCCGGCTATATTATAAGTCCCATGTAATAGGGGGCGAGCCTATTGCCACTAACCGGGCACAATTCCAGACTCCGTGCTGCTACTGAGAATTTCCTAATGGAAAACCCCAATAACACTTGGCCCGACCCGGGGATCGAACCCAGGACCTCGTGCTCAGCAGTCGCGCTTGCTACTACTAGACCAACGAGGCAGTCGATGTAAAAAGTCTTAAATAATTTAACAATATCCCATTTAACAATAGCGTTAGTACGTCGCATCCTGTATGAAGAAATACCTTCATATGACGAAACTAAGTCGGTAGAAGATCAAGCACCGCTGGAGACGGCATTTGATCATTACAAGTCATTTAGTCCTACAAGAGAAGAAGTTTGGCATAAACGACGAGATGAGAGAGAGAAGAAAAAGGTAAAGCTTCCTTTTTCATTATTTTTCTTTATCATTTTGCACAACTCCATTTTTTTTTAAATTACTGTTTAGACAGCTAAACAACAGACTTGAAACCGCTTAGCGACATCACTGCCGGATTCAGGAGTAAGTTTGGTTCACGAGTTCAGGGGCTAAGCCTGGCGGCACGAGAGTCGTAACATGTAGATGTTACGAATTATTAAGTATGTTACATTTAAAAAAAAACAAGCTTTTGCTCACATAAAATAGCTAGAAACTGATGTTAATATAATAGTATACGTAATAAGGATTGAATTACCTAAAAACGGCTACAAAGTCGTGAAAAAAAAACTTGGACACCTCAAAGAGTTATCAATCAGAAAAACAACAAAATCAGTAGTAAGAAAATGTATATTTCCATATCTCATTAGCAAACAAGAGACAAAAGATATTATGATTGCAACAATTCAACAAATGAAATTGATTACCAGGTTAGTTGCTTGGCACTACGGAGAAAGTAATAAACCTATTTTTTTCTTGTTCCATTATTAAAATGCTTAGTAAATATAAATATTTAATAAGAAATTTGAAAAAACAACTGATACGGATGGGATTCGAACCCACGACCTTCGGCGTACCGTGCCGACGCTCTAACCGTTGAGTCACTGTATCCCATCAGAATCAGTCGAAATTTCTACCGTCGAAATTTTTACCCCCTTTTTTATCCACCCAATGGTAGCTTTGAAAAAAATAAACTATGCTCGTCTTTCATCTAACAACCGAAAATCTGAATACCAAGTTTCATACATATAACTTTAAAAACGACGGACTTTCGTACAAACTCTTATCCCCCTTTTTTACCTACTTAGGGGTAGAATTTCCAAAAATCCGTCCTTAGTGCACCCCTAGGGTATTTAAAGAATATTGTCACAAAATTTCAAGTCTCTAGGTCTACAGGTTTAGGCTGTGCGTTGTCTGTCAGTCAGTCAGTCACGGTACTGTTTTATAAGTATAGAAGATATTAAGCTAACATGTGCTAAAAAACATGTAAAAATTTCATAAAATGCTTAGAATGACAAAAACGCTTGAACGCACGGATTCACTGTAGCCGCGACAAGTTCTCGTATGGACCGAAGTGGTGTTTCAGTCTTCTTAAGTATTGGAGATCAGTAATTATAACGGTACGTTCCTTTTAGGAAGACGAAAAAGTTAAGAAAGCCAGATATCAATTAGAAATGCAACGTCTTGCCCGAGAAGCGGTCGAAGAAGCTGCTGAAATCAAGAGGCTTGAAAAAGAACGGCGTAAACTGGAGTTGTTGAAGGCTGGGGTTGGTGTTCATAACTTTAAGTAAATATTTTGTAGTGGTTCTTCATGGGAATCGTGGGGAATGGGAATGAGAATGGGAATAGCAGGGATAGCCTAGTGGTATGACTATGACCGTTGGACTACGAAACCCAGGCACGTAGGTACCTCTGACTTTTCAGATTCCTGTGCGCATTAGAAATAAATTATCGTTTGCTAAAACGGTGAAGGAAAACATCGTGAGGATACCAGCACACCTGAGAGATTTTTCAACGGTGTCTAAAGCCATGTTAGAGGCCTGCGGATAGTTTAAACTTTGTCACTAGGTAGTTTATTAACCATACGATAAAGAAGAAAAGATGGGAATCGTAATTGAAATTGCTGTCTCTTTCCTTTATAAGTTATTGTTAAAAGATAAACTACGTTTATGAAAGCTCTTTTACATTCCAACGGCATGTAACAAGTAACAATGGATTTACTACTGTGTCTCATTTCTCGACATTTGATGAATTAAGTTTGAATTGGCGTTGAAATTAAATTTTAAATTCTTTTGAGTTGGTTATTTGCAGATATATGTAATTCAAACCTAATACTTTTTTGGCATATTGGACGTCAGCAGTGTAAAATCTACACTATCTTCGAATAAGTTTCTGCCATAGAAATTACAACCATCACCGAACTTTAGATAAATCTAAAAATGAAATACTACTTTCATTTTTAGATCCCAATTTTGATTCTGACCCTTTTATCTTTTCCATCGTTGAACTTATGTTACAGAATCTCTCGGCTTTAGATCGATTGCAAGAAGATACTGACGATGTAGAAATTGTCCCAGAAGCTCCTGAGGTAAGTTTAATGCATGCCAACATTATTTATGCAGCAAAGAGTTGGTTCGAATGAGGAAGTATCAACCCCTCTCACAGAATCATCATCATCATCATCATCATTTCAGCCATTAGACGTCCACTGCTGAACATAGACCTCCCCCAGAATATTAAGTGATATATTAGTATTCTTCAGTTAAAAGCATTTTTAATAATTTGTATTTCATTACTCAGGAATTAACCGAGGAATTGGAAGAAGAAGAAATCATAGTGGAGGAAGACGAGGAAGAATATTTTCCACCACCTGGTCTATTGATACCTGGCTTCTATACTCCTCCGAATGATATAGCCAAGTCTAACGGACTTGCTGTGCTGTTCCCTAAGGTAACTAAGCTTGTTCAGTTTCGGACCAATCAACTCAAACTAGTAGGACATAGTAGTCTTTTCCCAAGAAGCCACAATACTCAATAGTCTGCTCATTGAGCCTGGCACACTCTATATTTTAGGTGCGCTTCTAAAGCCGGGTCCAGACGGGAGTAACGTGTAATGTAACACGAATTCTACGTGTGGACGGTACTACGAGCATTATAAGATTTTAGGTAACGCTCGCGCCGGTGCTCGGACTGATACATCGGCTGTCAGTTTTTTGCGGGAACACAAAGGCACTCACAATGCAGTGCACGCGATTCGCGTACATGATTCGCGTTGATTTCGTGTGCCGTCTAAACAATGTGACGTTATTTACATGTAATCTTACATTACACGTTACCGTCTGGACCCGGCTTAAGTGTGCGCATGCTTTCCCAGAAGAAATGTTACGTCAAGCCCGGATGGGTCCCAGCAACTTCACGCAACTTTGATCCTTATATCACGTACTACAAAGGTTATGATCGTGTTGTAAGTGGTTTTAAGATATTGCCAGAAGAGCGTCCATGAAGTTTTTTTGTCAGATTCTTCTCAACAAAACGTCCTAGTTTCCATTCAAATGATTAGTTTGTTTTATTAATTGTATAATAATTTGCGTTAACAGTTGGTATTAGACCGTGTTACGCCCCAGCCAGAGTTTCTACCACCACATGTGCTGGTCCTACTTGAGATCAACAAGCGACATAAAGCTATAGAAGCGATGACTGCTTATAAACATGCGATTATACATGTAAGTAAGGCGTTATTTTTTATAGACTCACTCCTGTATTCCCCAGAGGGGGTAGGCAGAGGTGCAGTACACCCACGTTTCGCCGACTATGTTATAAGTCCCATGTAATAGGGGGCGAGCCTATTGCCATTAACCGGGCACAATTCCAGACTCCGTGCTGCTAATGAGAATTTCTAAATGGAAAAACCCAATAACACTTTGCCCGACCCGGGGATCGAACCCAGGACCTCGTGCTCAGCAGTCGCGCTTGCTACCACTAGACCAACGAGGCAGTCGCAGGCGTTATTAAGGAAGGTTATTATTAAGGATTATACATGTAATCTCTCGTTATTATCATTTTTATAATCCTACGAAATTAAATTATTGTTATCTCATTATATCTTTAAGAATTGCCATTTATATTTTTTGTTTAGTGAATACTGCGATCTGCATTATTTTTATTTTACTTTCTGTTCTCTTATGTATTGTGTGTAAATGTTTTTGAGCATGTAAAATTTTTAAGAATCCTTTTACAACGTCTAAAAAAGCAGCTAAGTTTAAAAGAGCTATTTTTACTAACACCACATTATGTACACTTAGTTGGCAAAATAAACAACTTGAATCTTGAATCGAAGGAATTGGAAAAGAGATAATGAGTGGAACTTGAACCCACGATACTTGCCGTACCGTGGCAGCGCTCTGTATGGAGCCTTAGCTATTGTAATATTTATTTATTTTCTGTCGTGGTGGCGCATTGGTTACGGACCCGCTTTACAAGCGAGTCGGTGTGGGTTCGAACCTGGCATGTACCAATGTGACTTTTTCAATGTCATATGTACTTTCTTAGATATTCTAAGACACCACTGACTAACGGTGAAGGAAAACATCGTCATCAACATCAAGGAAACCTGGACTTAATAGTCTGAAATTTTCAACACGCAGTGAGCTAGCGTGGTGATTAATGCTCAATCCTTCTCTGTTTGAGAAGAGGCCTTTGCCCTATATAGGGACAGTTACAGGCTAATTTATTTATTTATTTATAAGTACTAATTTATTGATTAACTAAGAAAGTACATTATGTCATTGAAAAAGTCATATTGGTACATGCCAGGTTCGAACACACACCTACCTACGTGACCAATGAGCCTCTATGACATAATCCTACTACTATTATAAAGGCGAAAGTTTGTAAGTATGGATGTATGGATGTTTGTTACTTTTTCACGTAAAAACTACTGAATGGATTTGAATGAAACTTCACCACAATATAGCTTATACATCAGAATAACACATAGGCTATTTATTTATTTATTTATTTACATTAAATAGTACGGCCTAGCCCAATTACACTATTCAATCACAATATCAGAAAAATAATTTTGAACCTGAAGTCCACGCGAACGAAGTCGCGGGCAAAAGCTAGTATTTTATAAAAATGTTAAGGGTTTTGTATATTTATTTATTTTTAAGGTTTTAGTTTATAGGTTTGTATATATAGATTATTTTAATTAGATAATAATTGATGTTTTAAAATGAATAAATTTATATTTAAAAATGTTTATGTATTTGTTTTCTATGGTTGATATAAAGTCAAATACATTTATAGATGGGGATATTCAAAGCAGCATCACCTTACCAAAGCAAGCACATAGCGTACACAGTCAAGCAATTTGATACAATGGATAACGATTCGCTGAATTTGTAAGTAATCATTCTGTAAACTTTCACGGCTGGTTATCTTCCATTGGGATAGGCAGAAACTACTACACGAATACGTTTTGTAAATCTACCTGTCTATCTGTCTATATTAATCACTACATACATAGTATAAAACAAAGTCGCTTCCCGCGTCTGTCTGTCCCTATGTATGCTTAGATCTTTAAAACTACGCAACGGATTTAGATGCGGTTTTTTTTAATAGATAGAGTGATTCAAGAGAAAGGTTTACATGTATAATACATGCATATTAGCGTAACCGTGCGAAGCCGGGGCGGGTCGCTAGTTACTAATGATA
Organism: Protodeltote pygarga; assembly: GCA_936450705.2. Taxonomy (NCBI): domain Eukaryota; kingdom Metazoa; phylum Arthropoda; class Insecta; order Lepidoptera; family Noctuidae; genus Protodeltote; species Protodeltote pygarga. Next base: position 11,599,347 of record OW388265.2, on the reverse strand, counting down.
TAAAGAGGTTAAGTTTGTAAGGTTGTAGGGTTACCTAACTTATTTTGTATACTGCCGACTTTGGAAATAAATTATTTTTAGCGCCCCATTTTTTCACCTACTTAAGAACCACTATAACATATAAATATTTAAGAAGAAATGAAAAAAAAATGGCAGGGTACGCCGAAGATCGTTGGTTCGAATCCCATCCATATCAGTTGTTTTTTCAAATTTCTTATTAAATCTTATATTTCACAACGCCCCGATTTTTTTCTGGGTCTCTTACCGCCCCCTTTTAGGTCTGCAGCGCTCACAAGGGGGCGTTATCGCCCACTTTAGGAAAGGCTGTAGTAGGGTGTAAGCTTAGAAATATTAAATAAGTGTAAGCTTTACATCTACTGAGCCGATTTCGAAAATTCTTTTTGAAAATTCTTTTACCTATAGATATTAATAGCACATTGTTTTCTAGAGGACACTCCTCTTATGAAATTTGTAACAGTTGCGTAGTATATCATAACATATAGACGTCTGTGTATGCAGTACGTATACCAACGTTTCGCCGGCTATGCTATAAGTCCCATGCAATGGAGGCAAGCCTATTGCCATTAACCGGGCACAATTCTAGACTCCGTGCTGCTACTGAGAATTCCTTAATGAAAAAACCCAATAACAGTTTGCCCAACCCGGGGATCTTACCCAAGTCCTCGGCTCTGCAGTCGCGCTTGTTTCCGCTAGACCAATGAGGCAGTCTATTAAAAAGGTTATCAGAAAGATAGAATAGGATTATCATATACATAGAATAAAGTAAAGATTAGGTTTGTATTTCAAGGGTAAGCCTCCATATTTCTCTTTTTCAGGGACCAGTTAAAACTAGCATTTCAATTATCCATAGAAGTGGATATTCCATTGCTTCACCTAATGGATTTGAATCCGCTACATGTTAGCCGCGACTCTTCAGCTGGTGCTGAGGAATGTGCTGCGATGTTCCCCGTGGATTATGGCGATGATTACAATCAGCTTGAAGACTTCGAAGTGGACTAAGTGGTTTAGGTGATGTACAATTCAATTAATAAATAGCTTAAACAATTGCTCTAGAAAGTACCACACGTAATACAGGTACGTACAAAGTAAGTATAGTCGATCATAAAATTGCTTTACTTTTGACACTTTTGATTTTTTATTAGTAACTAGCGACCCGCCCCGGCTTCGTACGATTACGCTAATATGCATGCATTATACATATAAACCTTCCTCTTGAATAACTTTATCTATTAAAACCGTATCAAAATCCGTTGCGTGTGTGGTACTTTCTGTCCGTTGTGGATCCTACCTATTTAGTCAGCATGAGTTATGAAATTTGTACACCGAAAATGGTACAATGTGTAAAACTCAAATTGATTGTGACACCTTCATGCAAATTATAACTGTACCAATATATCTGTACCACATTTTATGCAAATAAATTGATTTTGGTTTTGTTTTTGACAAAAACTTCACTAAGATTCAATATCAAATTTAAATTTCACACTCATTATAATTGACAACGCACGTTATGTGTGACTTGGTGTTGTAAGCAAAAATAGACTTTGTTGTTTTGTCATAAGCAAACGATAGTCACTTTAAGGGTGGTAAAGCTGTGATCATGGTAAAGTTATGATCGACTGTACATTATGTTTACACTCCTCTTTCCGCGAAATAACAATAGTCTCGATACTTATGGAGTTCGTTTAACGTCGTACATAGAAATGACGTAATTTTTATAAAGGCAGGAGTGCCTCGTTGGTCTAGTGGTAGCAAGCGCGACTGCTGAGCACGAGGTCCTGGGTTCGATCCCCGGGTCGGGCAAAAGTGTTATTGGGTTTTTCCATTAGGAAATTCTTAGTAGCAGCACGGAGTCTGGAATTGTGCCCGGTTAATGGCAATAGGCTCGCCCCCTATTACATGGGACTTATAAAATAGCCGGCGAAACGTGGGTGTACTGCACACCTCTGCCTACCCCCTCTGGGGAATACAGGCGTGAGTCTATAAGGAGTGCATCTCAGTGGTTACTACTTGCTGTAATAATGTCCTCTAGACAGAATTTCGGTCACAGCGGCCAATTGTAACGGAGATTGGTCATCAATACAGGTGATAATGTTGTCCTCCTGAGATAGTGCACAAGTGTGTGCGCAAACACTGGTGCACTTTCTATTCACTTATTCTCATAGTCCGATATGACGGCAATCCGACACGACCCGAGAGATCAGGCACAGAACCGACTTACCGAGGGCTTTACGTGCTCTCCGAGGCACGGTGCAAGTGATAATTATTTTATGAAACGTGTCATATTAATTAACAAAAATACGTGCCTTTGGTTCGAATATGAGACCGCTGACTTGCCAGTCAGTGGTCATACCACTAAACTGTTGCTTCAAAACAAATCCAAAAAACATTTAATATCGATCCAGTACACAAAATAATGTAAGTATAAAATATAATGCGATTTCCCATATGGGAATAGAGTCGTGATAGCCTAGTGGTGGTGACCGTTGACTGGAAAGTCAGAGGTCTCGGGTTCGAACTTCTGACTTTTCGTAAGTTATGTGCGTTTTATAAATTAATTATCACTCTCCGTGCCTCGGATAGCACGTTAAGCTGTTGGCCCCGGATGTTAATTGTAGATCTTTGACAGTCGTTACGGGTAGTCAGAATCCCGAAATCTGACAACCAGTCTTACCAAGGGGTATCGTGTAACCCAGTATCTGGGTTGTGGAGGTCTGATAGGCAGTCGCTCCATGTAAAACACTGGTATTCAGCTGCATCCGGTAAGACTGGAAGCTGACCCCAACATAGTTGGGAAAAGGCTAGGCAGATGATGTCCCATATGGGAATAGAATTTACGGCATCAAGCTCAGAAGGCAAATCGCTTTACCGCTACGCCAATCGCGTCGTTAAATTTCTTGGTGTAGGCATGAAAATATAATTGACAATACTGTCTCATCTTTCTTATTAATCTATGTTGACATTGTATTTAGTTACGCGGGATCAGCAAAAATTCCAAGCGTTGAATTTAATGGACTTTGTATCCCTTCTAACGTCGCAATTGGTGCATGGCTGCAGGTGAGGTTATTTTTAATATTTATTTTTATTATTTTATTAATTTAAATGCAAATTTTCGATAATTCTTGTATTTATATCATATTTTATTCATAAACAAAACATAGTAAGTACAATTTTAAATATATATAAAACATAAAGATGTACATTTAAAAAATATAGTAGCCCACCATTGGGAACAGTGTCTAAGCTACCGGTATTTATATTATCATTATTGAACTATCTTCAGCGTTTCGGTCAAGTTGTGCTGATTGTGGTCACGAGAATTTTGTTGTAGGTACTATTTATTTGTAATAAAAAAATGTAACTCAAGTTAACATTATTGAAAAAACACTAACTATATAGGCATACAGTAAACTTTAACTTTAGTTAGGTTTGTGTATCTGTATCTAAGTTAATTAAAGGTTAATTTGAATCTGAACAGGTTTTTTCAGAAACAGGTTTAACTTAAATAAAACTCCACTCCATGTTTATTATTTGAAACTGCTAAGTATACGATGTACCTAATCATAGAAATATCGATTCGATCCGATTATTTCTAAGAATATCTTTCTCCTACTATCACTACATAATATAAAACAAACTCACTTCCCGCGTCTGTCTGTCCCTATGTATGCTTAGATCTTTAAAACTACGCAACGGATTTTGATGCGGTTTTTTTTAAATAGATAGAGTGATTCAAGAGGAAGGTTTATAAATATGTATAATACATGCGTATTATCGTAACCGTGCAAAGCCGGGGCGGGTCGCTAGTATTATTTATAAGAAAGTTGGAGAAGAAGTTTCTTAATCATGTTGAACCGATTTGGTACACAGGTAGACTAAGACTTGGTAATAGCATATTTTATCCTGGATGGCCCTCCACGCGGGCTAAGCCGCGGTAAAAGCTAAAATGTTTATTAGTTTTTTTATTTTTGCATTTATTATTGTTTATTTTTGAAGCCCGGGGCAGACTGAAAATTCGCCCCGGGGCCCTATTTTAATTATTAATCAGTTTTTCCAGTGCATTCAAAGTTTCATCATAATATCATTTCATATCAAAGACTTCATCTCACCTCTCTTTTGCACCCTTGCAGTTTCGCTTAGTACGTAAAATGTTACCTAGGGCGCAATTTGAAGTTATTTTTATTATTTCCAATATAAAAATCGTGGCGCTTGCGGCCGCCCCTTTTCTTATGCCGCCCCGCGGGGCTATGGCCCCCACAATACGTCACTGAATTTGATAAAACAATTCTGGTAACACTACTTGTAAGTTAAAATATTGGTGAAATTAATGTGTGATTACAACATTTTCAGATATTTTCACCAGAGCAGTTTTGGGATCAAATTCGTCATGATTCCAGGTGAGTCCATTTTTATTTTTATTATTCGTTTTCGGGTTGTTTCGTTCCAAGATTATCTTCATCCGTAGCATAGTATAATAATCATACAGTATGGTAACTACGTACAAACGCTCGAAACGGCACACTTACACAAACATGCGTAATATTGCGTAACGACGAGACTCCTAAGTGAACGTCGCGGCACTCGCAGTATCAACGTGGCGTCGTTGCGCATGATTGTGTGAGTGTTCCGTTTTCGAGCATTTGTACGTAGTTACCATACTGTATGATTATTATACTGTGGTCGTAATCTGTCAGTTAAAAGGCTGCATCTTTTTAAATGTAATAGTCTTAAAAATTTACAGAATGTATATCTATATTGCCTCTATTGTAATTAATAAATAAAAAAATTGCCTAGCAGTGATAGCCTCCTGGTATACTATCAGACTGCCAAGTCAAAAGTCATAGGTTCGAACCCATGCATCTCTGACTTATCGAATTCATGTGCGTATTAGAAATTAATTGTAACTTGCCTAAACGATGAAGAAAACACATCGTGAGAAAACCAGGATCTGAGAGATTTTTAACGGTATGTAAAAGCCATGTTAGAGGCCTACGGGCGGTTTAAAGTCTAGCATTAGGTTCTTTGAGAAGAAGAAGACTCAGGGATAATGTATCTTCCTAGTGCAAGAATTTTCAGAATTGGATCAGCAGTTTCGGAGATTACCTCCTACATACAAAAATGACCTCTTTAATATATATACAAGGTATTAAAAGGCTTACAATACTTTCTAGTTCACGTAGATTTGTTTGGTTTTTCAGTTTAAAAAACATTTGAAATCATAAATTTACTGTCGTTACAAATATTATACATAATTTAACAGTTGCATGACTGACAATACGCTTTAGCGATTCTCTTTCTGGTTCCGGGTTCGATTCCCTTAGGAATAATAAATAATATCTGTCGAACAACTGATTTGTCCATTGTGAAAATATAAACTGACTGTAATGGCACCCACGATATAAAAAAAATCTTTAAAAAATAAATTAGGCTATACCAAGCACTGATGAGAAATGTCAAACTCTTCTCATCACGCAGATCCAGTGAGTACTGGTGAAGGCCGGTTTGTGGCCATCGGCTATCGGCTTCCTCAGTTGAAGACGCTTTGAAATCGGTTTCAGTGGTATTACAGTCCCAAGAGCGAATAAAAGAAGCAAATTTGTAATATAAAAATATATTGTTTACAGTTTATATACCGGTGTTCGTCATTTTGATGACTGCAACCCTATCTTCATGCTACTGCCCAGAAAATAAGATCCATGCCGTCAGCGAGTGCTCCTTCCACATTCACTGCATCGGTAACATTCGAGGAGTTGGACTTCCCGACAAATGCCGAGAATCCACGAACTACCCCGTCACTGTCGACGTAACCGTCACTGACGCTATTGAGCGCTTTGATGATCACATAGATTTAGACTTCCTTAACGTAATTACTACCCTCAAAATATCAGGACGATGGAAACAAACGAAACTTGCCATTCTAAGTTACACCACCAGGCTCCAAACTTTATACCTTATCAACATCGGAATAGAAACAATTACAGGGACTCCCTTTTTCTATTTAAGACGTCTCGAAAATCTTAATTTGTCGCACAATAAATTAACAGAAATTGAAGATCTGTTCCAATTTCAGACTCAACCGAATAAACTTAGAAGACTTTCACTTGCATATAATAATATCGAAAATATACCTGGTGATGCCTTCGGTGAACTTTCCTCTTTAGTTGAACTTGATCTTTCCTATAATTTAATTAATGATCTTACTGAAGAGCCATTTTATAACTTAACAAAACTTGAAATACTAAGGTTGAATAATAACAGAATTAAAGATCTTAATGGTGCTGTCAATAGCCTCCAAAATCTAAAACATTTATATTTGAGAGGCAATGTGATAGAAAACATTGATGAAGAGTCACTTAAAATTATAGAACATCTGCAGACCTTCGACGTTTCTGGAAATGAATTGGAAAAGGTAAAGCCTAGGATGTTTTCAAGACATTGGGAACATTTTGGCCAACATTCAGTTTGTAAAATTATGCTTTCTGAAAACCACATTTCGAATATTCCCAATGGAACATCCAAAGAGATTTCCTCGAGATTTATTAGGAATTTAGATAAACATAATGTGGATATACTGACAGAATTAGATCTATCTGCAAATTCAATAACCAACATAGAATATAATGCCTTTCAATCACTTGTCCAATTGGTATCTCTGAACTTATCTAGGAATAAAATAATTAACTTTGTTGTTAATGCCAATGATCTAGCTTACGTAAAATATCTTAATTTAAGTAGTAACTGGATCTCTCATTTATACTATGAAAGTTTCATATCGATGACAAACTTGCAAAATCTTGATTTATCTAACAACGTTCTAGATTATATTCCCGACATGACATTTAACAATAATTACAATTTAAAACTTGTAAATATGACTTATAATGACTTTGAGCAACTTGATAAAATTCATATGACTATGTTTCATCCGGAGGGTGGAGTTTTGGACCTTTCAAATAATGCACTATATAAGCTTAATATTCCCTATGGTGAAGGTTTACGTTTAGTCACTATGATTTTACATTCAAACAATATAACTGATTCTTCATTAATTGACTTGTTTCATCAAACAGACTTAAAATCTTTAGACATGAGTAACAATAGCATTTCGGTTTTGGACGTTTCGTCTTTACGTTTGCCTAGGAGTCTTGTCTACTTAGATCTGACGTGCAACAAAATACAGAAAATTGGACCATCTACATTCGATCAACTGATTCATTTAAAAACTCTTCGATTAGGTTTTAATAACTTGACAGATATAAAATACGGCACATTCCAAGGTTTGCCCGCGCTTTTGAATCTTGATTTATCCAACAACAGAATTAGTTATTTTGATTCAAAATTTTTGATGGATTTGAAGTACCTTCAAGTTCTTTCTTTGAGGTCGAATGGTATGAATGTTTTGGATTTAAGAAGTTGGTATGGTCATAAATTTGATCTCCGAATTTATGTGGATAATAATAGTTTGACTTGTGAATGGTTGGGCAGAGCATTGAATGACTTTAATAATGGATATTCAAAAGTGAGGCCTATGGTGTTAGTTGGTAGTAGAGCGCGCAATTCATTGGAAGGGATACCATGTTTGGCTGATGAGAGTGAACCTTTGATTGATGGTTCGAATAATGCAATGGTTGATGAAAGATTACTTGTCATTAGTCAGAAGATATTAGAGGCAGTGCGGGAACAAAATTTTTATTTCAAGAATGTCATAAGGCGATTACAGGAGAATGCCGAAAATTCTCGAAATACGATACAAACTTAGTTTAGATTTTCTTTTGTTATATTATTGAATTCTAGCATTTCCATTGATTCTCTATCTGGTACTTTTAGGTAGTTTTGAGGATGATTTCAAAGTAGATTTAAATGATGGCTGGTATTTTAATTTGATAATTGTAATAGTTTCTCTTGTTTCGATACTTATACTCAATTTGTTTTTATTTCTTGTATAATATTCTAATTAAATCTTGAATTATTACTGGGTGATTGGGTATTAGAATTATATAAAATAAGAGGTGTCACTTCTATGAATAGGACAGCAGCATGTGGGAGAGGGATGGCGTTAAGCATCCTTATAACTTCATCCATTATTGCACAAACTAGAATGCAATAGCACGTCATAGTACAGGCTCAGATATTTTTTTGTACCTGTTAATTGTGTAATATCTATAGTATATTATAATTGTTACATTTAATTTTTATATGCTACTCAAAGCGTCATTATTTATCATTTTTAGTCTCGTTTAATTTTTAATTAATAGAAATGTACGGAATATTACATGAAAAATTGTCTATTATTGTATTTTAGTGTTTAGACTATTTGTTTAACTATTTGTACAACCTGAGATTATAAAGACAATTCAAATTTTGGGAGGTAATTAGGTCCACAAAACTATGCAATTTTTCCTAAGGTACATACATAAGCAGAAATCTGAAAAAAAATAACTTAAGTCACGTGACCAGTCATTTTGTATGAAAAGTTGATGTTTAATTTTTACATTTCGACCTTTGTTCCTTGAGGAAGGTTGTTCAGTTTCATAGACCAGATCACTTTTTAAAATTTGACTGGTTTTTATATTTCACGTTGTATTTCCTTTTTAAGCCTTTGAACGTCATCGCAGTGGTGACCGCGTGTCCGCGAACAATAAAAATTGCATTGTCTGTGGCGTCAAACTATCAAAGTGTTATTTAAGATTATTTCAATCCGTTCACATTTTAATGATAAGATCAACAACCTTATCCGATAGACTCAGATCAATTATGTTATAATTATTAGGCATATAATGTATCCCAGTTTTAACAAAACATTTTGTGTTCAAAATAATAAATTTAATGTAATCCTATGTTTTAAGTCGTGGTTTCATTTTACATAATTATCTACTTTACATAATACTTGTAGGTTTTCAACAGATTTAGGCTGCATTTCTACCAGAGATTTACCAGAAAGCTTAGAGGTGAGCGAGGAATAAATTGACCAAGAGGCGAGTTGCGCTGTAAGTAAGGCTAGGAAAATAAAGCAATCTTTTTAGTGGGTATCATTGCACACATTCCTTGTTACGCATCTATACCCAAGGGCATAGTTTCCAATATGACATTCTCAGTAGCAGCACGGAATCTGGAATTGTGATCGGTTAATGGCAATAGGCTCGCCCCCTATTACATGGGACTTGCCTATAACATAGCCGGCAAAACTATCTACCCCCACGGGGGAATACAGGCGTGAGTCTATGTTATGTTAAGTGTTTTTAATAAAAAGGTAAATACATAAACGTAATGGGTACGATCAATCCATATAGATCAGACAGAAAGTAAGATATGGAAATTATCGGGGGAGGCTGTTGCCTAACAGTGGGATGACTGAAGCTGACCGTAACGATTTATTTAAATTCAGTACTTTTCTATCTAGGCACTTTTATTAACAAGTAGGAAGACTAGGAAAATACCTACATTTAAAGCTTATTACAGAAATGTTTTTAATACGCTTAAATTGCATTATGATTGATAAAACCGCCTCCACAGTCACAAGCACAACTTACTGACGAGCACAATGTTTTGTACTTGATTCTAAGATCGGAAAGTGTTTCTGGCAGCTGGTAGGTACCAGGTACATAATCATATAATCACACACAATACAATCGCAGATACCAGATACCTGTGATTCTCGTAATTTCATTTGAAAGTCCTGAGTACTTCACTTCTTTTAAATGGCGTGTGAAAGCCCAAAACCCACAATGACGCCAATGATTGGTGTTATGATCAGAACGAAGAAGTAGGTGACAGAAATTCAAGGAGGATAAATACAGATACCAAAAATAAAATTTAGGAAAACATAAAAAAGGGAATCACATTTTATTTTATAAAATTAATATATATAAATAATAATTACTATACTTGTAAACTGCATATTAAATAGGTAATAATAATAAAAAAAAATTGATAAAAACAGATAGGTACCATATTATAAGACTTGCAACTGAATGTAGGACATATTTGACAACCCACGCATTTGAGACGTGCTGATAAAGCAGTAGGGAAATAACCGTGACTGTAGAACTAATGTTGCTATATAAAAAGGTCAATAAAACAATTGTGAGTAAAATTTAAGAACAATTATTCGGTTTGATGAGCAAAGTGATTGAAATTGTGGCCAAAATAGGGCAACAGGCTCTCACAGTTACAAGAAACTTAAATCATAACGGGCTCTATGAATGGTTTTAAAATATCTCTGCCTTACCCTTCTGGGAACTAAAGACGAATTTTAGGGTTAAAATAATAAAGGCTTATCACACAGAATCATTTTCAATCCCACAATAATACGAAATAGGTATACGTATTATTGACTCTTCATACACAAAGAAACCATTATTTTGTAAAATTCCAAATTCCATTTGACTAAATTTTTAATTATAATTTAGTCGTGAACATGAAATATGCAAACACTTAGAAGACATTTTTGATTTTTTTTACATGCATGTGGTAAAGACGAAAAGGCTGCACATTTGCACAAAAGCTTATCGCACCTATTCCTTTCTCTTCATTTAAACTGCCTGTTGAACCTCTCCTTCAACGATCTTATGCAAATGAATGCATTTTAAAATAAAAACAAAACATGCACGAACATAATATTAAATTTATTTACATAAAAGATTTTTCATTTTTTCATCAAGCATTGTAAACTTATTTCCATGGTACTATTACGACACGATCACGGTGTACGGTGTGCGTTCGGATACGATTAAAAAACCAAAATTCTTATGTTTTCAGTTCATAATAATGTACTTACTTGGCGTCGAATATAGTATGGTAAGTTCAAGGTATAATTTACACAATATATCCAATTAGTTTTATAGATTTAGAGTCAGCAATGGCACAAAAAAATTACAAAACTGAGTCTATAGAACCGGACAGCTCCCGCTTTATAACTGACAAACGATTTTTAATCAACATAGGAATATCATTCAAATGAACAACATCATTATTATTGAATTGAGTGATGTCATTAACAGTATTTACATTATTCTTGACATTAATAGTATCATCTCCATCATCTCCATTAGTCAGTTTTTGAAAATATTCGGAGTCGTCAATAAGTTTTTCATTTTCGTTGCTGAAATTATTTAGAATATTATCTATTAATAGTATTACATCATTTTTCTTATTATTGTTTTCATTTGATGTTCGTTTAATCTGCTCTTTCTCCTGTTTTTTATTACAAGTTATTCCGTCAATATTTTCACCATTAAGTTCGTTTAATCTAATTGCAGTTAATTTATATGCAATAAAGCCTGTTTTCATTAATTTAACTAATATATGGCAAGGTAACGGATTATTACCAATGCTTAATTCTGTTAAACTTGTACCTACAAAGTCTTCACTGCTGATTGATTCGATTAGGTTATGGTCCACTATTAGCCTTGATAAACTTTTGACTTCGTAGAACCTTTCAGTTTTTAAATCTTTAATGTTATTATAAGACACATCTAGAGCTTTTAAATGATAGAGTCCACGAAATATCCCATAACCGATTTCAGATAAACAATTATGGGAAATATTTAGTGACATTAAGTTGCTGGTGTCTTTAAATACTCCCGGCTGAATAAAAGATATTTTATTATCACTTAAGTCTAAATTTGTGAGTGTTTTTACATGCGAGAACGCCCCAACTTCCAACTTGGAAACATTGTTACTGCTCAACACCAATGTATTTACATGTGTCAACATTCTAAGATTTAACAGACTGATATTAGGTATACCTGCATTGGAAATCCTAACTTCAGACAATTTAGAACCAATTATTTCTGAAAATTTAAAATCAGTTTTAACACCAGACAAATCCAAAGTGTATAAATGATTATTGTTTTTCAACAAACTGTCCGAGAAAATTAATTTTTCATTGTATGAAACATCTAAGTTATGCAACTCTATTAGATTATTAAATGATTCATTTTGTATATTTTCTATTACATTGTAAGCTAGATTTAACGTCGTCAGCCGTGATAAACCTTGTAGGGTGGCTGTATAAACTGATTTTAAGAGATTGTTATTTAAAAGTAAAGTGTTCAATTCCATTAGCTCTGTCATGTTTACAATAAAATTTTCTAATTTATTGTAAGATAAATCAAGAGTTCGTATATTTCCAGTGTTAACAAATGCATTATACTGCAATACTTTAATTTTGCTGTGAGACATGTTAAGATCTTTCAATTCATTCATGGCGTTGAAAGACGCATTTTGTATGGTCGTCAATAAGTTAAAAGATATATCTAGACTCGGAAGTAAAATTAAACCGTCAAATGTATCAGTTTCTAAAGTTCCAACAAAGGGATTTCCTGATAAAGCTAGATTAATTAAATTACTCAAAAATTTAAAAGAACCTGGCTCCAATCGAGATATATCGTTTCCAGACAAATTTAAATATTCCAGACTACTTAAATGTTGAAAGTGTTCATGTTTTATTTGTGTCAATCGATTATTATTTAACAATAACGATCGAAGATTGCCCAAATCATCTTTATTAAAGTCAATGCTAATAAGTTGGTTATGAGACAAGTCTAAATGTCCTAACTGATTCAAAGTTTTGAAACACATTGTTGATAAAGATTGTATTTCATTATTATTAAGAAGCAATGTGTCAAGCCTGCCAAGATCATCAAAAGCGTAATCCTGAATGTCTGTAAGAAACTGGTTACTTAAGTCCAATTTGGTGACATTGACGCCATCAAACATGCCTTTAGCTAATGAGCCTTCAAGTAAATTTTCAGACACTGAAAATGTATAAATAGTTTTATTTATAAATAAACCTTTTGGCAACGATTTTAGTTTGTTTCTTGAGAGATCAATACTACTTAGTGAATATAAATTGGCAAACTCATTTTTGCGTACAACTGTCAGTTCATTATTGCTTAAATCTAAGCTTTGTAACGACACTATACCATGAAATACATTTAATTTAATTGTACTAATAAAGTTAGAACTCAAATCAAGAACTTCAAGCGTATTTAACTTTTTGAAATCAGTCAGACTTACATCTTTTATTCTATTACCGCTTAGGTTTAAAAGCTTTAGTTTACTAAATCTGAACAAAGAAGAACCGAGGCCTGTTAGCCTGTTATTAGATAAGTTCAGGTACAACAAATTCTTAACGCCTTCAAAAGTAAACTGGTTTAAGTCTTCAATAAAGTTATGCGACAAATCTAAAGTCTGTAGCTGATCAAATTTATCAAATACAGAATTAGGAATTTTCTGTAAATGATTGTGAGAAATGTCAATTTTTTTCAAAGTTTTGTAAGGGTATAGCTGATTGTGTACTTCAATGGTATTTATTATATTATAAGATAGATCTAACTCTCTTAACTTCTTTAAATCATTATTGTTTGACAGAACAGCTTCAGTTAGTTGATTATTGGATAAATCTATAATTTCTAGGTTATCCATACTTCTAAAGACTGGGGTATATTTGTAACCATTTTGACGTAGATCTAAAGAATATATGATTAAGTTGACTCCTTCGTCGTAGCTCTGAGGGATAAGCCTTAGAGGGTCTTTAGACTCATCGTGGAAGACAAGACGAACTGGGGACATCGAGTAACCTCTGTAGAAATATTGTCCTTGGCACGTTGTAGGTCCGTTGGAATAAAAACGAAACTGGTCACTATGTACGTCTACATTATCCGAGCAAACCAAGTTGTAGTAGCACGTGGTTTCTGTGTTGTTTGTCTCGAAGCTTATTTTGCATTGTAGTGAACAGCCCAATAATGCAGCGAGGAAGAAAATACCTGAAAGCAGTTATTTTTATATAAGCAAAAGGTGGATAAATAAACCGATTTGGGTAATATTTCCACTTAAACGAAACAGGACTGTGCAAACAGTTCTAGTAGAAATATGAGTTTCAGTAGAAAACAGTAGTCCATATTGGGTTGCATAACATTCGAAGTCCTGTTTAGTCTTTTTAACACGAACGAGTTCGTTTATTCCGCTCGCTCACGTACCCCTATCACCCCCTTCAAACCTAACCTAACCGAGGTGAGCTTGAAATTGATATAACAGCAATAAGTGTCTTTAGTTTTCATCGTCTTTAATAAATTATGGACATCGTTTTGGTTAATTTTATTATTCACTATCATCTTATCGGTCTTGCAAGCACTGATAGCCTAGTGGTATGACCGTCGACTGACAAGTCAGTGATCTCGAATTCGGTCCTAATGCGCGCACTGACTTTTCGTACTAAGTAATTTTATCATTCAGTATTATCTTATCGGTTAGGTGCCTGTTAACAATTTATGACATTTAAAATTTTGCAAGCTTTATTCGGTTGCATTACAAACGAATGTATAAATTATATATTAAAAATCTTTGTAAACACCCAATGTTGAGATTATTTAAAAAAAAAGCAAAGGATACTTAACAGTAGTTCCCCAGAAATGGGATGAAACTGAGTAATAATGACCAGCCATATGGACTAGATATATTTAAAGTAAGAAATTTATGAGATAAAGGTACTCACATATCCAACAATCCATATTACAGCTAACCTGTTAACACTGTCTGAAAAGATACAATAGGTATAAAAAGTTTTAGTCTATTCACGTGTAGGTACTGTTTTTTGTATGGACCCCCAATAAATTTTTACATTTTTCTTATTTATTTTTATTACAGATCAAAAGATTTATGGCCATGCCCTGGGACAGACGGATGGACGGATGGTCTGACAGATGGAGACTTAGTAATATAATACTTACAAATGAAGGAACAATAGTTAATCGCAATAATAAACTGTTTATTTTAAATTGATGTCTGAAGAAACAAGTGTCTCTACTGCAGTTATACTTTGACTCAAATGTGTAAACACTGCAATATTAGGGTTCTGTATCAAAATATTCAAACTGCGTATAATCAGCAATCGGGTTGTCACAGAGATAACATGATTGTGAATGTATGAACGTCTATTAATGGCGTTTTTTCAACTCTCTCGAAATAATCCTATAGGTACCTACTAATGCCATCCTACTGTTATTGTTACTGTCAGCCCATATCATACCACTGTTGGGCAATAGCCTCTCCCTCTGATTTCCAAGTCTTTCGATCCAGAGCCAGTCTGGATCAGTCTTTATTACTATCCTATTAATATTATAAATATGAAAGATAATGAAGATCTTGGATTAACATATGATATACAAAATACCAAGCGCGTGAAGCCGCAGGCAAAACCAAGTTGTGTTAATATAATGTGATACCTTTTATTGTACGATCGTGGTGCAGTATTTTTATAAGGAACCTTTTAAAGGGAAATCGGACACAAAGGATTGTTTTATCAGTGATGCTGATAGGACGTTCGTTTATCGGTAAACACACAGATAAACGGCCATCATTGCTGTTAGTTCATAATAAAAATATATGCATTATTTTCTGTCTTACCTAGTTGCTTTTATTAAATTATTATTGGTATTGGTAATAATACCAATAATAATTAACTGCCTCGTTTGTCTAGTGGTAGCAAGCGCGACTGCTGAGCACGAGGTCCTGGGTACGATCCCCGGGTCGGGCAAAGTGTTATTGGGTTTTTCCATTAGAAAATGTCAGTAGCAGCACGGAGTCTAGAATTGTGCCCGGTTAAAGGCTCGCCCCCTATTACATGGAATTTAAAAACATAGTCGGCGAAACGTGGGTGTACTGCACACCTCTGCCTACCCCCTCTGGGGAATATAGACGTGAGTCTATAAAAAATGGACGGTCTTAAAATGTATACTTTCATGTTTAACGATAAAGCTTCTATGGTGTAATGGTCACATTTTCGGCATCCGAACAGGTTTTGTATTTGAGACCAATCTTGGACGAAGTGTAAGATAGAGAGGTGATACGGCCGAAACTTTGTCCCCGGTGAAACTTATGTCCGTATTCTCGTATGTATAGAAGACGAATCATAAGATTAATCATAATAAAATTCAAAGTCCTGACTGACTGTTATATCAACGCACTTAAACGGCTAAGTCTATGAACTTGAAATTTTGAACGTAGATAGGCATCCACTAAGAAAATATTATTAAAAATGTCATCCATGAAGGAGAACAATAGGGTTATATGGGGTATCTTTTTATCTACACATGTGAAGCAGCGGGCAAAAGCTTTATCAGATAATTTGAAGTGGTACTTATAATAATTTTGAGGTTGTAGGTATATAAATCGTCAAAGACAGACAGAGGTGACAGTTTCAAAACAAAGAGCGAATTGACTGATAATACATGATAAGTACCAAGATAATAATATGCACAATGTTACCTTTATCCAGCTAATATACTATGTAAACGTTTCGACTTGCTTATTAAATAAATTAAAATTAAAGTTTATGTTAATATTCATCAAGTAAAGACTACATTATGTACCTATGTACAGACGCCAGCACATCAAGCTACTACAATCTGTCAGATTTCTTTAATAGATTTTCAACTTTATAGCTACAGCATAATGTTCAAGGTTGATTGGGAAATATTGACAGTTTCGGGTAGCTTGACCTGCTGGCGTCTGTACATTAAACATTGGAGAAGAGATGACCGATTTTATCATTAGTACGGAATAGAAACGAATCATGCTAGTCTTTTTTTTACCATGCGGGTGAAGCCGCGAGCAGAAGCTAGCTACGAAAATAAGTTTCCGGTGCCGTAGTTTCAGCCAGTATCTAGCCGAAAATTAAACTGAGGCTGAACCTACGTAAAGAAGCGACACCACGCGCTTAAAATATAGCATAACCTTAGCATTACGTTCTTAAACGCTTTTACTTCGTCGCTGTTATGAACGTGGTTAGTGGTTAGTGCTATATTATGTGATACAAAAAATAGAGCAAACCGGAGAAGAATGGCGTCTTTTTCTAGCACTTCAATAATATTGAAACGCGATCGCAGAAGCAGATGGTTGCTATTACACAGTAGGATACTGCTGCCCGTCCTCCAGATTTTTCCCTTTGTCGCTTCTTAAGACACCCGTGGGATAAGGAGGGGTGGTTCTATTCCTAGGCCATAAACCACACGGCATGGATATAATATTTAGTTCCTTATAATTAATGTAGAATGTTGCCACATATCGGCCCCAATTCCGAACTCCGTAGTGCTATTAAGATTTTCCAGGCGGAAAACCGCTAAACATAACGCTTTTATCAATAAGCGAAATAATAACATAAACTTGTCAAACTCTGCGTCTCTGCCAAGTTCTACGATTACGGGAGTTCCCCGAAATTCAATGATTTAAGGCAGCACGTCTCTAATGCGTAGGTTGTACAATATTAGCTACATGCTGCCACTTACGGTTTCCAAATGAAAAACACGTTACACTGCGTCCAACTTGGTATCAAATACATAACTTGTTTGGGTGTCGTCATTGTGACCATACATCATAGAGGCTTTATCGTTAAACATGAAAATATACATTTTACATAAGACTATCCAACAAAAATTTTAACAAAATCATTTAAAAAATTAAAGCAAATAGGTAGAACACAGACAGACAGGTAGTAATAGGGGGCGAGTCTATTGCCATTAACCGGGCACAATTCCAGACTCCGTGCTGCTTCTGAGAATTTCGTAATGGAAAAACCCAATAACACTTAGCCCAACCCGGGGATCGTCCCCAGGACCTCGTGCTCAATAGCGGCGGTAAGGCCCACCATGGAGGATTGGCTGGGGCGCCAGCACGGCGCTCTAACCTTTCGGCTGACGCAGGTGCTAATCGGACACGGCTGTTTTGGAAAGTACCTGTGTCGAATAGGCCGGGAGCAATCGTCTGGTTGCCATCACTGCAATAACGGCCTCGAGGACATGGCGCAGCATACACTAGAGAAGTGCCCAGCCTGGGCGGATCAGCGCCGTGAACTCGAGGCAGCAATCGGTGGCCTCTCGCTCCCGAACATCATCCAATCGATGGTCGAGAGTGAGACAGCGTGGAACGACGTCGCCTCCTTTAGCGAAGAGGTGATGTCCACGAAGGAGGCGGCAGAGCGAGAGAGGGAAGTGACAACCACACTTCCCTCTCGCAGGAGACGCACCAGACGCCGGAGGGCGACTAACGACCTCCGGCCTCCATGAGTTGCCGGCCTGTGGGCGTCGGACCTAGGGGCAGTCTGACGCCCAACCACTAACAGGCCCAAGAGGACGACGCGTCGTGTTCCACGCGCGCCTCTCAAGAGGATTCGGCGGCGGCCAGGGCGCCGACAACGGCGGGACCTGCCATTGGCGGGTCAAGACCTGGCGGGAGGGCGGTGAATACACAAGTGAACCCCGTTCTCCCGTCCAGAGGTCCGTTGAGGAACACCGTGTGGTTTTTAGTCCGTGCGAGTCGGACATAACTCCATCACTGGCCCTTTGGTGGTGGAGTACCCATAAGGGGATTTCCACACGAAACAAAAAAAAAAAAAAAACAAGGACCTCGTGCTCAGCAGTCGCGCTTGCTACCACTAGACAAACGAGGCAGTTAATTATTATTGGTATTATTACCAATACCAATAATAATTTAATAAAAGCAACTAGGTAAGACAGAAAATAATGCATATATTTTTATTATGAACTAACAGCAATGATGGCCGTTTATCTGTGTGTTTACCGATAAACGAACGTCCTATCAGCATCACTGATAAAACAATCCTTTGTGTCCGATTTACCTTTAAAAGGTTCCTTATAAAAATACTGCACCACGATCGTACAATAAAAGGTATCACATTATATTAACACAACTTGGTTTTGCCTGCGGCTTCACGCGCTTGGTATTTGGTATATCATATGTTAATCCAAGATCTTCATTATCTTTCATATTTATAATATTAATAGGATAGTAATAAAGACTGATCCAGACTGACTCTGGATCGAAAGATCGGAAATCAGAGGGAGAGGCTATTGCCCAACAGTGGGATGATATGGGCTGACAGTAACAATAACAGTAGGATGGCATTAGTAAGTATAGGATTATTTCGAGAGAGTTAAAAAAACGCCATTTATAGACGTTCATACAATCACAATCATGTTATCTCTGTGACAACCCGATTGCTGATTATACGCAGTTTGAATATTTTGATACAGAACCCTAATATTGCAGTGTTTGCACATTTGAGTCAAAGTATAACTGCAGTAGAGACACTTGTTTCTTCAGACATCAATTTAAAATAAACAGTTTATTATTGCAATTAACTATTGTTCCTTCATTTGTAAGTATTATATTACTAAGTCTCCATCTGTCAGACCATCCGTCCATCCGTCTGTCCCAGGGCATGGCCATAAATCTTTTGATCTGTAATAAAAATAAATAAGAAAAATGTAAAAAGGTATTGGGGGTCCATACAAAAAACAGTACACGTGAATAGACTAAAACTTTTTATATTGTATCTTTTCAGATAGTGTTAACAGGTTAGCTGTAATATGGATTGTTGGATATGTGAGTACCTTTATCTCATAAATTTCTTACTTTAAATATATCTAGTCTATATGGCTGGTCATTATCACTCAGTTTCATCCCATTTCTTGGGAACTACTATAAATAAATAAATAAATAAATCAGCCTGTAACTGTCCCAATGTAGGGCAAAGGCCTCTTCTCATACAGAGAAGGATTGAACATTAATCACCACGCTAGCTCACTGCGGGTTGGCGATTACAGACAATTAAAGTCCAGGTTTCCTTACGATGTTTTCCTTCACCGTTAGTCAGTGGTATCTTAGATTAACTAAGAAAGTACATATGACATTGAAAAAGTCACATTGGTACATGCCAGGTTCGAACCCACACCCACGCGCTTGCAAAGCGGGTCCGTAACCAATGCGCCACCACGACATATAACTACTACATATACTACTACTACTACTATAATACTATAATACTATGTTATTTTTTTAATAATCTCAACATTGGATGTTTACAAGGATTTTAATAATAATAATAATAATAATAACTTTATTTCAGACCCAATAGTATAACTAACTATTTTTAATGTATTTTATACATTCGT
The DNA here is from genome assembly GCA_936450705.2 of Protodeltote pygarga. Taxonomy (NCBI): domain Eukaryota; kingdom Metazoa; phylum Arthropoda; class Insecta; order Lepidoptera; family Noctuidae; genus Protodeltote; species Protodeltote pygarga. The sequence continues at coordinate 11,579,353 of OW388265.2, read as the reverse complement.
TTGTAATGTAACCGAATAAAGCACGTGAAATTTTAATTGTCATAAATTGTTAACAGGCACCTAACCGATAAGATGATACTGAATAATAAAATTAAACCAAAACGATGTTCATAATTAAAGACGATGAAAACTAAAGACACCTATAGCTGTTATATCAATTTCGAGCATCCCGATTCGGTCAGGTTAGGTTTGAAGGGGGTGATAGGGGTACGTGAGCGAGCGGAACAAACGAACTAGTTCGTGTTAAAAGACTAAACAGGATTTTGAATGTTATGCAACCCAATATGGACTACCTACTGTTTTCTACTGAAACTCATATTTCTACTAGAACTGGTGCTTCTACCGTCCTGTTTCGTTTAAGTGGAAACATTACCCAAATCGGTTTATTTATCCACCTTTTGCTTATATAAAAATAAATGCTTTCAGGTATTTTCTTCCTCGCTGCATTATTGGGCTGTTCACTACAATGCAAAATAAGCTTCGAGACAAACAACACAAAACCACGTGCTACTACAACTTGGTTTGCTCGGATAATGTAGACGTACATAGCGACCAGTTTCGTTTTTATTCCAACGGACCTACAACGTGCCAAGGACAATATTTCTACAGAGGTTACTCGATGTCCCCAGTTCGTCTTGTCTTCCACGATGAGTCTAAAGACCCTCTAAGGCTTATCCCTCAGAGCTACGACGAAGGAGTCAACTTTATCATATATTCTTTAGATCTACGTCAAAATGGTTACAAATATACCCCAGTCTTTAGAAGTATGGATAACCTAGAAATTATAGATTTATCCAACAATCAACTAACTGAAGCTGTTCTGTCAAACAATAATGATTTAAAGAAGTTAAGAGAGTTAGATCTATCTTATAATATAATAAATACCATTGAAGTACACAATCAGCTATACCCTTACAAAACTTTGAAAAAAATTGACATTTCTCACAATCATTTACAGAAAATTCCTAATTCTGTATTTGATAAATTTGATCAGCTACAGACTTTAGATTTGTCGCATAACTTTATTGAAGACTTAAACCAGTTTACTTTTGAAGGCGTTAAGAATTTGTTGTACCTGAACTTATCTAATAACAGGCTAACAGGCCTCGGTTCTTCTTTGTTCAGATTTAGTAAACTAAAGCTTTTAAACCTAAGCGGTAATAGAATAAAAGATGTAAGTCTGACTGATTTCAAAAAGTTAAATACGCTTGAAGTTCTTGATTTGAGTTCTAACTTTATTAGTACAATTAAATTAAATGTATTTCATGGTATAGTGTCGTTACAAAGCTTAGATTTAAGCAATAATGAACTGACAGTTGCTAGCAAAGATGTGTTTGCCAATTTACAATCACTAAAGAGTATCGACTTCTCAAGAAACAAACTAAATTTTTTGGCAAAAGGTTTATTTATAAATAAAACTATTTATACATTTTCAGTGTCTGAAAATTTACTTGAAGGCTCATTAGCTAAAGGCATGTTTGATGGCGTCAATGTCACCAAATTGGACTTAAGTAACCAGTTTCTTACAGACATTCAGGATTACGCTTTTGATGATCTTGGCAGGCTTGACACATTGCTTCTTAATAATAATGAAATACAATCATTATCAACAATGTGTTTCAAAACTTTAATTCAGTTAGAACATTTAGACTTGTCTCATAATCAACTTGTTAGCATTGACTTCAATAAAGATGATTTGGGCAGTCTTCGATCGTTATTGTTAAATAATAATCGATTGACACAAATAAAACATGAACACTTTCAACATTTAAGCAGTCTGGAATATTTAAATTTGTCTGAAAACGATATATCTCGATTGGAGCCAGGTTCTTTTAAATTTTTGAGTAATTTAATTAATCTAGGTTTATCAGGAAATCCCTTTGTTGGAACTTTAGAAACTGATACATTTGACGGTTTAATTTTACTTCCGAGTCTAGATATATCTTTTAACTTATTGACGACCATACAAAATGCGTCTTTCAACGCCATGAATGAATTGAAAGATCTTAACATGTCTCACAGCAAAATTAAAGAAGTGCAGTATAATGCATTTGTTAACACTGAAAATATACGCACTCTTGATTTATCTTATAATAAATTAGAAAATTTGATTGTTAACATGACGGATCTAATGGAATTGGATACTTTACTATTAAATAACAATCTCTTAAAATCAGTTTATACAGCCACCCTACAAGGTTTATCACAGCTGACAACGTTAAATCTAGCTTACAATGTAATAGAAAATATACAAAATGAATCATTTAATAACCTAACAGAGTTGCATAACTTAGATGTTTCGTACAATGAAAATTTAAATTTTTCGGACAGTTTGTTAAAAAATATAAATCATTTATACACTTTGAATTTGTCTGGTGTTAAAACTGATTTTAACTTTTCAGAAATAAATGGTACTGAACTGTCTGAATTAAGAATTTCTAATGCAGGTATACATAATATCAGTCTGTTAAATCTTAGAATGTTGACACATGTAAATACTTTGGTGTTGAGCAGTAATAATGTTTCCAAGTTGGAAGTTGGGGCGTTCTCGCATGTAAAAACACTCACAAATTTAGATTTGAGTTATAACACAATATCTTTCATTCAGCCAGGAGTATTTAAAGACAACGACAATTTAATGTGGCTTAATATTTCTCATAATTGTTTAACTGAAATCGGTTATGGGATTTTTCGTGGGCTCTATCATTTGACGGCTCTAGATGTGTCTTATAATAACATTAAAGATTTCAAAAGTGAAAGGTTCTATGAAGTCAAAAGTTTATCAAAGCTAATAGTGGACCATAACCTAATCGAATCAATCAGCAGTGAAGACTTTGTAGGTACAAGTTTAAGAGAATTAAGCATTGGCGATAATCCTTTACCTTGCCATTTAATAGTTAAATTAATGAAAACAGGCATAATTGCGTATAAATTAACTGCAATTAGATTAGACGAATATAATGGTGAAAATATTGACGGAATAACTTGTAAAAAAATTCAGGAGAAAGAACAGTTTAAACCAACATCAACTAATAATGAGAAAAATGATGTACGATTGTATATAAATAATATTGTATATAATTTAGCCAACAAAAATGACCGAGTTGATAACGAACCCGAATATTTTCAAAAAATGACTAATGCAGTTGGAAGAACCAATACTATTAACGTCCTGAATAATGTTAGTACTAAAAATAACATTATTCAATTTAATAATAATATTATTCATTCGAATCATGTTCCTAATAAGTTACTACAAGAAATATCAAAATCATCTAATAAAAATAACGTTATAACAACTACTTTTGCTGCATTAAAAAATAATAATAAGACTCTAGAAACTACTGCTTATAAAAACAAAACAAAGAATGAATTAAATAATTTTATATCAGTTGAAAAGCAAAATATTATCAATGAGCCAGAAAAGAATTTATCCATGATTCACCATCAAACTGAGTTCACAAGTCCTAGTAACGAGAAATTCGTAGCAACTAATGATGGAACCAAATCTTTATTTACAGAAACTTGCGTAGCGTTAATACTGATAATACTAGTTATAGTTGTTTTATACAAATATTATAAATCAAGAATGTTTACAAAGAATCGTTTGTCAGTTATTAAGCATGAGTTGTCTGGTTCTATGGAGAATTCAGCTTTGTAATTTTTTGTACCATTGTTGACTCTAAATCTATAAACCTGATTGGTTATATTGTGTATATTATACCTTAAACTTGCCATACTATATTCGACGCCAAGTAAGTATATTATTATGTACTGGAAACATAAGAATTTTGGTTTTTTAATCGTATTCTCGCATACCATACACCGAACACCGTGCTAGACTCGTAATAGTACCATGGAAATTAAAGGTGGAAATAAAAGTTTACAATGCTTGACGTAAAAAAAATGAAAAATCTTGTTAACTGTAGGTGTTTATTTTTTGCAATCTAATTAAATATTATATTCGTGTATGTTTTGTTTTATTTTAAAATGCATTCACTTACAGATATCGTTGAAGGAGAGGTTCAACAGGCAGTTTAAATAAACAGAAAAGAAAAGGTGAGATCAGCTTTTGTTCAGCTTTTTCTTCTGTGCTCTTTCTTTACATGTCCGAACATGTAAAATATGTAAATACAAAAATGCTTTTTTCGGTGTGTCTTCTAAGCGTTTGCGTATTTCATGTTCACGACTAAATTATAATTAAGAATTTCGTAGTCTAAATGGAATTCAGAATTTTACAAATGGTTTCTTTGTGTATGAAAAGTCAATAAAACATAATCCATATTATTGTGGGATTGAAAATGATACTGTGTGATAAATTCTGTTATTATTTTAACACTAATATTGCGCCTATAGTTCCCAGAAAGGTAAGGGAGAGATATTTTAAAGCTATTAATAAAGCCAGTATTTAAAGTTTCTTGTAACTGTGAGAGCCTCACCGGCCACAATTTCAAACTTGCTTATCAAGCAGAATTATTATATTTAAATTCTACTCACAGTTATTTTTATTTACCTTTTATGTAGCAACATTAGTTCTACAATCACGGTAATTCCCCAATTTAACTGCCTTTATCAGCGTGTCTCTAATGCGTGGGTTGTAAAATATTTCCTACATACTGCTACTCAGGACTTTCAAATGAAATTACCCATTACACTTCTTCAGATCTCGGAATCGAGTACAAAACCTTGTGCTCATCAGTTGCGCTTGTTTCCATTACACCGTGGAGGCTGATTTATCAAACTTAAAAGTACCTACCTAAGCTATGCGATTAAAGCTTATTATAGACATTACTATAATAAATTTCAAAAACTTCAAATGTATTTACCTAGTCTTCCTAATTATTAACAAAGCTATTATTAATTATTAACAATGATGATTGTTTATCTGTCTGTGCCGATAAACGAACATCCTGTCAGCTTACTGATAAAATAGTCAAGCGTGTTCCAATAACTTTGTAAAGGTTCCTTGTAAAAAATACTGCATCATGATCGTTAAAAATATTATTCACCTTTATTAATTATTCTCGAAAAAAAAAGGAAAAGTTACCCTGACCGGATAATGGTGAATGCACAAGTGAAACCCGTACATCCGCCCAGAAGTCCATCGGAAGTAGTCCGTGTGAGTCAGATATATATTTTGCGTTTCTTCTTCTTATCGTATAGTTGATGAACAACCTGGTGTCAGAGTTTAAACCGCCCGGTAGGCCTCTGACATGGCTTCACACACCGTTGAAAAATCTCTCAGGTGTACTGGTTTCCTCACGATGTTTTGTTTTAGCAAGTGATAATTAATTTCTACTACGCAAATAAATTTTAAAAGTCATAGGTGCGTGCCTGGGTTCGAACCTATGACCTTTGACTTGGCAGTCCAACAGTCTTAATAATAGGTTATAACTGCTTACGCTAACGTCTTCACTGTTTTACGCTAATATTTTTCAACCCGGCTTATGACTACCACATTAGGTGACAACTACTGAAAATTACTTTCGAAGATTGAAGAGAATTGAAATTAAATGCCATAAACGCTCACATAGCACTGATAGTCTAGTGGTATGACCGTCGACTGACAAGTCAGAGGTCTCGAGTTCGATCCCAAGGCCTCTGACTTTTCGTAAGTTATGTGCCTATTATAAATTAATTATCAGTTGCTTAAACGGTGAGGGAAAACATCGTGATGAAACCAGCACACCTGATATATTATTCAATGGTGTGTAAAGCCATGTCAGAGGCCTATGGGCGGTTTAAACTCTGACACCAGGTTGTTCATCAACCATACGATAAGAAAGAAGAAGAACGTTCACATAATCACAATCATGTTATCTCTGTGATAACCCTATAGTTGAAGTATGCGGTTTGAATATTTTGTTACAGTACCCTAATGTTGCGTAGTTTTGTACATTTGAGTGAAAGTGTTACTGTAGTACGGCTTGTTACTTCAGTTTAGACACTGATTCAGAACAAATAGTTAATTATTGCGAGGAATTTTAATTATTTATTCAACAATATTTTTTGTCTATTTTAAGTAGTTGAAGTTTTAATATGTTAGTAACAGTGCCATTTAACATAAATATTTAAAAAGCAATTTGAAAAAATGTGTCATTTAATGTAGTAATATGAAGTGTAGATGTCATGAAAATCAGTTTACCTAAGAGTTAAGTATTTCATAAGGTGGGTACTAAATTATTTGTGAGTTCATTCTTAGTTATAATTTTGAAAGCAATAGATATTTTGAAGTTCCAGTTTAATCATAAACATTCTTCTTACAGTTTTTATAACATTTTTCTAATCTTTAATTATTGATGAAGTAAGAAACTGTTTAGTGAGATTTTTTTAAGTGTACCTATGAGGTTGTCATATTATTATTCATCTTGTGGACAATAGCCTCGATAAATAAATAGATTTAAATAAATATGCATATTTTAAAAAAATTATTACATTTTTCAATACCTAATAGCTTGAACTTGACATAGCACTAAGATTTCACCTATGCCTATGTCGTAGGAACAGGAGAACAGATACAAACATTATTTTAATTAATCTAACAGGGGTTGTAAACGAATTTCTCTTACTTGGTATGTCCATCGATCGTCAAAGAAATATATTTACAATGTTTATATATTTTATTTTTCCAGATAGTGTTAGCTGCAATATGGAACTTATAATAAGTGAGTACCTTTCTGTCTTATGTTTCTCACTGTAAATAAATCCAGTAGGTACATATGGCTGGTCATAGAGAATGATAATGGCCAACCATCTTTGGTTTCTGACGTCTAATAGTTTTTTAAATGAGCGTATAACTGTCCCCTTATAAGGCAAAGACTTCTTCTCATACAGAAAAGGATCGAGTATAAATCACCACGCTAGCTCACAGTGTGTTGGCGATTTCAGACTATTAAGTTCAGGTTTCCTCACAATGTTTTCCTTTACCGTTAGTCAGTGGTGTCTTAGATTAACTAAGGAACTACATATGACATTGAAAAAGTCATATTGGTACATACCAGGTTTACACCCACATCCAAGTGCTCGCAAAGTGGGTCCGTAACCAATGCGCCACCACAACTTGTACTACGAAATATTACTTTAAAATATTTTATCCTAGTTATATGCCTCGAAAATCACGTTACGCCGTTGGCAAGGGCTGCCATAAAGATCTTTGACAGTCGGTATAGGGAGTCAGTAGTCTCACAAAATTCTGACAACTGATGTAACTTCACAATCGTATCGTATGCCTTTGGCTTGCATTCAGCTGCATCTGGTAGGATTAGAAAACGTCCCCAATAGGTTTGGAATTAATAAGATACAGATACCATTACACATTTGCATGCTGAATGTGAAGCTAGATTTTGGCGATTACATAACAATGTTCCACTGACCGAAAGTCGCAGCAGTCAATTTTTATGGAGATTAGCCATCTACGAAGAAGGTATTATAGTGCACAAGTGTGTGCGCAATCATAGACTCACTCCCTATTCCCTAATGGTAATAAGCAATAATAATTGATTCGATTCTTAACTTTAAGTGGGAAATATTGATAGTGATACGATTAATTTTTAACTTTTAAAAGAAACACCTAGGATTTCGAGTGCTACGCAACCCATTATGGAACCCGTTTCTACTAGAAATCACCACACCAATCTTGCTAATTTCAGTGGAAACGTAACCATCATCATCATCTGCCTAGCCTTTTCCCAACTATGTTGGGGTCGGCTTCCAGTCTTACCGGATGCAGCTGAATACCAGTGTTTTACATGGAGCGACTGCCTATCTGACCTCCACAACCCAGATACTGGGTTACACGATACCCTTGGTAAGACTGGTTGTCAGATTTCGGGCTTCTGACTACCCGTAACGACTGTCAAAGATCTACAATTGACAGCCGAGGCCAACAGCTTAACGTGCTATCCGAGGCACGGAGAGTGATAATTAATTTATAAAACGCACATAACTTACGAAAAGTCAGAGGTGCGCGCCTTGGGTTCTAACCCGAGACCTCTGACTTGCCAGTCAACGGTCACCACCACTAGGCTATCACGACTCTTGGAACTCTTCACGTGGAAACGTAACCAAAATCGAATTATATTATAACCACCTTGTGCTTATAAAAAAATAAATGCTTTCAGGTATTTTTTTCCTCGCTGCATTATTGGACTATTCACTACAATGCACAGTAAGCTTCGAAACAAACAATACTGGAACCACGTGCTATTACAATTTGGTTTGTACGGATATAGTATCCGTAACTTGGGACAGGTTTCGTATTAACTCTTACCACAGTGGACCAACAACGTGCCAAGGAAAATATTTCTACGGCGGTTATTCGATGTCCCCAGTTCATCTTACCTTCCACGATGAGTCTAAAAACCAGCAAAGGCTTGTCCCTCAGAGCTACGACCAAGGAGTCAACTTTGTCATATATTCTTTAGATCTAAGTCAAAATAATTACAAATACACCCCAGTCATTACAAGCATGCCAAATCTGGAAATTCTGGATTTATCTAATAATCAACTAACTACAGCTGTTCTATCAAACACTAATGAATTAAAGAGGTTAAGAGAGTTAAATCTGTCTTATAATACAATAAATAGCATTGAAGTATACAATCAGCCGTATCCATATATCATTTTGAAAAAAATTGACATTTCTCACAATCATTTACAGCTAATTCCTGATGCTGTATTTGATAAATTTGATCGGCTTCAGACTTTAGATTTGTCGCATAACTACATTGAAGAATTAAACCAGTTTACTTTTGAAGGCGTTAAGAATTTGTTGCACCTGAATTTATCAAACAATAGACTAATAGGCCTCGGTTCTTCTCTGTTCAGATTTAATAAACTGAAACTTTTAAACATAAGTGGTAATAGAATAAAGGATTTAAAACTAAGTGATTTCGAAAAGTTAAACACGCTTGAAGTTCTTGACTTGAGTTCTAACTTTATTGATACAGTTGACTTAAATGTATTTCATGGTATGGTTTCGTTACAGAGCTTAGATTTAAGCAATAATGAACTGACAGTTGCTAGCAAAGATGTGTTTGCCAATTTACAATCACTAAGTTATATTGATCTCTCAAGAAACAAACTAAAATCGTTGCCAAAAGGTTTATTTAAGAATAAATCTATTAATACATTTTTAGTGTCTGATAATATTTTAGAAGGCTCATTAGTTAAAGGCATGTTTGATGGCGTCAATGTCACCAAATTGGACTTAAGTAACCAGCTTCTAACAGACATTCAGGATTACGCTTTTGATGATCTTGGCAGGCTTGACACATTGCTTCTTAATAATAATGAAATACAATCATTAACAACAATGTGTTTCAAAACTTTAATTCGATTAGAACAGTTAGACTTGTCTCATAACCAACTTGTTAGCATTGACTTCAATAAAGATGATTTGGGCAGTCTTCGGTCGTTATTGTTAGGCAATAATCGATTGACACAAATAAAACATGAACACTTTCAACATTTAAGCAGTCTGGAATATTTAAATTTGTCTGAAAATAATATATCTCGACTGGAGCCAGGTTCTTTTAAGACTTTAAGTAATTTAATAAACCTAGGTTTATCAGGAAATCCCTTAGTCGGAACTTTAGAAACTGACACATTTGACGGTTTAGTTTTACTACCGAGTTTAGATATATGTTTTAACTTATTAACGACCATACAAAATGCATCATTCAACGCCATGAATGAATTGAAAGATCTTAACATGTCTCACAGTAAAATAAAAGAATTGCAGTATAATGCATTTGTTAATACTGGAAATATAGTTACACTTGATTTATCTTACAATAAATTAGAAAATTTGATTGTAAACATGACGGATTTGGTGGGGTTGGGTACTTTGCTGTTAAATAACAATCTCTTAAAATCAGTTTATACAACCTCCCTACAAGGTTTATCACGGCTGACGACGTTAAATCTAGCTTATAATGTAATAGAAAATATACACAAGGAATCATTTAATAAACTATTAGAGTTGCGTCACTTAGATGTTTCGTACAACCCAAAAATTAATTTTTCAAACAGTTGGTTGAAAAACGTAAACCATTTATATATTTTCGATTTGTCTGGTGTTAAAACTGATTTTAACTTTTCAGAAATAAATTGTACTGAACTATCTGAAGTTACAATTTCCAATGCAGGTATACATAATATCAGTCTGTTAAATCTTAGAATGTTGACTTATGTAAATACTTTGGTGTTGAGCAGTAATAATGTTTCCAAGTTGGAAGTTGGGGCGTTCTCGCATGTAAAAACACTCACAAATTTGGATTTGAGTTATAACACAATATCTTTCATTCAGCCAGGAGTATTTAAAGACAACGACAATTTAATGTGGCTAAATATTTCTCATAATTTTTTAACTGAAATCGGTTATGGGATTTTTCGTGGACTCTATCATTTGACGGGTCTAGATGTGTCTTATAATAACATTAAAGATTTAAAAAGTGAAAGGTTCTACGAAGTCAAAAGTTTATCAAAGCTAATAGTGGACCATAACCTAATCGAATCAATCAGCAGTGAAGACTTTGTAGGTACAAGTTTAAGAATATTAAGCATCGGTAGTAATCCTTTACCTTGCCACATATTGGTTAAATTAATGAAAACAGGCTTAATTGCATATAAATTAACTGCAATTACACTAGACGAACATAATGGTGAAAATATTGTCGGAATAACTTGTAATAAAAATCAGGAGAAAGAACAGTTTAAACCAATGTCAACTGAAAATAATTATGACAAAAGTGATGTACTTTTAGATATGAGAAATATTTTATATAACTTAAGCAATAAGAATATTGTACAAGTTATCGACGATACCAAATATTTACAGAATATAACTAATGCAATTGAAAAAACAAATTCCATAAATGACATGAAATTGACAAATTTATCTAACATTTCATCCAGAATTATTGATTTGAATAATGTTACAAATATGTTACTAAAACAAATTTTGAAATCATATAATAAAACTGCCGCTGCAACAACTACTTTTGCTCCGTTAGTAAATGATAATAGGACTGTAGACATTTCTTATGTAAACAAAATGAGAAACGAATTACAAAAGTCTATATTAATTGAAAAACAAAACATTATAGATGAGTTAGAAAGGAAATTTTCTATGGGTCACCATCAAACTGAATCGTTCCCCACAAGTCCTAGTAACGAAAAATTTGTAGCAAATAATGAATCCAAACCATTGTTTACAGAAATTTGCGTAGTGTTAATACTGATAATACTTGTAGGATTTGTTTTATATACATTTTATAAATCAAGAATGTTTAGAAGGCATCGTTTGTCAATTAGTACGCGACAGTTGCCAGATTCTATGGAAAATTCAGCTTTGTAATTTCAGTACAATCTAATTTTTTGTAACTAATTGAAAGATGATACTCTGTTTGTGTGCTTGAAATAATTGTAAATAGTCAAAAGGATAATATTTAAATCATCACTTAAACTATATTATAAGTTATATTGCATTCAACGCCAATTATGTACATTGGAACATAAAATATTTGGCCCTTTTTTCAATATTGGTGACCAACATTGTGTCAAACCCAAGTTTAGGTACCTATTGACATAGTTTTTTTTATCTCACACGTGGGATCTACTAACTCATTTCAATATTGCTGATATACAGACAGTTATAGTTTCATATGAACAAAAACCCAGATCAAATCAACACACTATCTTGTGGATATTTATATTGTGGATCCTACAAATATTTTTGTAGATCAAAAATATATGTATGATCCATACCCACAACGGCAATTGCCATCTAGGGCATCTCTTTCAACAAATAATAGTTAGTTAATACCTACGTCATAATTATTATATCGTATTGTATTCCTACGTATATCGGACACCGCACTCCGTGCTCATGTCATAATAGCACCTACCATGAAAATGTAAGTGTTCGCAATTTTCGATGTAAAAAATTATAAAAACTTTTCAATTGTTAAGTTTTATTTTGTAAATAAATTTAATATTATTTTCGTGTTTATATTGTTTTATTTTTTTTTGCACACAAAGGCAGTTAAAGGAGAGGTTCAACAAGCAGTTCAAATGAAAGGAAAAGATAAGGTGAAATCAGCTTCAGCGCAGCTTTTTCTTCTGTCCCACATGTTAAAGAAATACAAAAATGACTTTTTCGGTGTGTCTTTTAAGTGTTTGCTTATTTCATGCTCACGACAAAATTGTAATTAAGATTTTGGTAGAAATCATCATCATCATCAGCCTTTACTAGTCTACTGCTGACCATAGGCCTCTTCCAATGCGCGCCACTGATGTGCGCTCATTGGAGGTATTTGCCCATAATCGCTTCGCTGGGCAAGCGGGTTGGCGATCGCAGTAGCAGATGATTGCTGTTACACAGAAGGATGCTGCTGCTCATCCTCCGGATCTTTCCCTTAGTCGCTTCTTACGACACCCGTGGGACGAGTAGGGGTGGTTCTATTCTTGGGCCGGAAACTACACGGCAAATGGTAGAAATGAAATTTGGAATTTTACAAATGGTTTCTTTATGTATGAAGACTCGATACTTTCTACATTGTGAGATTGAAAGTAATTCTGTGTGATAAGTCTGTTATTATTTTAACACCAATATCGCGCCTATAATTCCCAAAGTAGGGCAGAGATATTTGTAAGAAATTAATAAAGCCAGTTATTGTTTAAGTTTGTTGTGGAATCCTCGTGAGCGCCTTTTGCTGTATATTGTCCACAATTTTCCAATCTTTTGCTCATCAAGCAGCTCAAATTCTGCTCACAGTGATTATTATTGACCTCTTATATAGCAACATTAGTTCTACAAACACGGTAATTCCCCAACTGCTTTATCAGCATGTCTAAAATGCGTGGGTTGTAAAATATTTCCTACATGCTGCTACTCGTGACTTCCAAATGAAATTACCCATTATACATCGTTTAATTTTGGAATCGAGTACAAAACTTTGTGCTCGTCAATTGAGCTTGTTTCCATTACCTACACCACGGAGGCTGTTTTCTTAAACATGGAAATATGTGCTTACAGCTTCTTCTTAGAGTGTCGATGGCAATCTAAATTGTGTCAGCCCAGACCTGCGCTACGAGATTGGCGCCTCCAGTAGCATCCATCAGTTCCTGTAAAGAACAAATGACAGGGCATGTATCAAAGACATTTCTATAATAAACTTCAAATGTATTTACCAAGTCTTCCTTCTTATTCACAAAAATAGTCAGTTTAATAAAGTCGTTACTGTTATATTGAATCATCCCACTGGTATGATGATTTTTATATCTTATTTTCTGTCTAAGCTATTGAGGATTGAATGTGCCAGTTAATATTTATTTACCTATTCATTTAAAAGTCGTCAGTAAAAGTAAATATTGTGGACGAAAATTCGCGTAATTCTATTTTTATTAATAATTCATATCAATAATGACTGTTTTTCCGACTATTCTTTCGATAAACGAACATCCTGCCAGCATTATTGATAAAAGAGTCAAGCGCGTTCGAATAACATTGTAAAGGTTCTTTGTGAAAATACTACTAAACACGATCGAAAAAAATATCATGCATCAATGAAGGTATCTATCAAAATGGAAAAAGCTCTCTAGCAGGAGTGAGTTGAATGCGCAAATAAATCCCGTACTGCCACCTAGAGATTCGTAGAAGAACACCATCGTGCTTTTAGTCCGTGCGAGGTGGACTTAAAGATACCCATAAGGGGTATACAAAGACAGAGACCTCTGAAATAGAATCTCAGTCATAACATTAACTGTATTGACTTCAAGTCATTTTTAGTTTAACACTGCCTTATGTTCTTGAGCACAAAGTTTTGATAATTGATTCCATACTTTAATCTAAAAAAACATCCGATAAAATGTACCAAAAAAATAGCCAGCTAAAGAAAACTATATGCTAATTATGTAATAACATGAGCACCAAAACGTTTTTCACTATTGCATCTAACTTCTGATATCTGCAGCAGTTGTTACATAAGTTTGCATATATTAGATTTTGGCCAAAAATGACTGTTGCCAATACACTAACGACATATTTTAACACATTAAGCCATAAATGATGAAAAAAATAAGAAATAGAATTGTATGTTTAACATTTTGTAGATGTATCATCAGCCCTGTACCGGCCTCCCTGAATAGTATAGGGGCGGGAGATTTGGGGACGTGTGTTGCTCCTATGACACTAGACTCCAGGTCATCACATGTAGTCCTCCCCGCGCGACAGTCATAAGCGGCATACCTACAGAAGGAGGTGAGACGAATTGCGGTAAAATATCAGTTCCCGGGATTCTCGACGATAGGTGACTAAATTGAAACACCCAGGGTAATTTTGGCTGGTATGAGTCCTCGTATACCCGTTTGCCCTCACCCATCCCAAGGTGGAGGAACTTCATGAAGATTTTTCCTGTCAATGAAGGGACCAACTGGTTATTTATGTTTACGTCCTACCTTTCAACTCAGGAGGAACTTTATGAAGATTTTTCCTGTCAATAAAGGGACCAACTACTGTCACCAATATCTTCCTATCCGGTTTATGAATACCACATTAGGTGATAACTACTTAACATGACATTTGAAGATTGAAAAGACTTAAAATTAAATACCATAGACGTTCATACAATCACAATAATGTTATCTCTGTGATAACCTTTTAGCTGCAATATTCAGTTTGAATATTTTGTTACAGGTCCCTAATGTTGCGTAGTTTGCACATTGAGTGAAAGTGTTACTGTAGTACGGCTTGTTACTTCAGTTTAGACATTGATTTAAAATAAACAGTTAATTATTGCAAGGATTTTTAGTAATTCTTAATAGTTTTGTAAGTTTTTTGTTGTCCGTTTTAAGTAGTTGTAGTTTTATTATTAGTTTAGTAACTATGTCATTTAATGTAACAGTATGAAAGTGTCATGAAGTGCAGTTGTTATGAAAATCAGTTCACGTAAGAGTTAAGTATGTCATTAGGCAGGTATCAAATTATTTGTGGGTTCATACCTAGTTATTATTTTGACCCGACTTCAAAACCAAAAGGTGTGCTTCCGTTGTCTGTCGGTCCATCTATCCCAGGGTTAAATCTTTTGAATCGTAATAATATATAAATAATAAAAATTAAATAAAGTTAAAAATTAATGAGCTAGTTGTTTATTAGGAGGATTGACCGCAGAAATCGCAAAACCGCCAAAAATGGAAGGAGGCTGGCGAAGCTTTTACTCTGAAGTAGGGCGATAAAAGCTGAAAATAAATTAAATAATAAATAAACATGAATGGGGTCCATGCGTTGCGTTCATGCGTTATGTATTGTCGTTGTGGAACCCTTTGTATTTGACTTGAATCCATCCAGATTTTTTAGTGTTAATTTTTTTTTCAGATAGTGGCTATTGTTCAGTTAGCTGCATTATGGATTTTAGAATATGTAAGTACCTTTCTATTTCAATTTTTTGCTATACATAAATCCAGTCCTTAAATATGGCTAGCCATTATCATTCTATTTCATGCCATTTCTTGAGAAATATCGTCTTTCCGAAACCATAGATGTCAAATATAAATAGATCAGCCTGTAATTGTCTTATAATAGGGCGAAGGCCTCTCACACAGAAAAGGATCGAGCAATAATCACCACATTAGCTCACTGCGTGTTGGCGATTTCAAACTATTAAGTCCAGGTTTCCTCACGATGTTTCCCTTCACCGTTAATCAGTATTGTCTTAGATAGAAAGTACACAATGTTAGTGTAATAATAGTAATTCACGTAACCAAAATCGATTGATAAAGCTTTTGCTTCATCATCATCATTTCAGCCATAAGACGTCCACTGCTGAACATAGGCCTCCCCCAATGACAAACTTTGCTTATATTCAAATAAATGCTTTCAGGTATTTTCTTCCTCGCTGCATTATTGGACTACTCACAGCAATGCAAAGTAACATTCGAAACAAATAATCCAGGAACCACGTGCTATTACAACTTGGTTTGTACAAATTTAGTAACAGCAGAATGGACCACGTTTCATTTTGACACATTTTTGAAACCAACATCGTGCCAAGGAAAATATATCTACAACGGTTACTCGATGTCCCCAGTTCATCTTATCTTACACGATTTGGTTA
Source organism: Protodeltote pygarga (assembly GCA_936450705.2). Classification (NCBI taxonomy): domain Eukaryota; kingdom Metazoa; phylum Arthropoda; class Insecta; order Lepidoptera; family Noctuidae; genus Protodeltote; species Protodeltote pygarga. The sequence goes on along the minus strand of OW388265.2, from coordinate 11,563,238 downwards.
AAAACCAAAGAATTGTCCCTTACAGCTTAGACCGAAGAGTCAACTATATCATATATTCTTTAGATCTAAGTCAAAATGGTTACAAGTACACCCCAGTCCTTACGAGTCTGGAAAATCTAGAAATTCTAGATTTATCAAATAATCAACTAACTAAAGCTGTTCTATCAAATTCTAATGGTTTAGAGAAGTTAAGAGAGTTAGATCTATCTTATAATACAATAAATAGCATTGAAGTACACAATCAGTCGTACTCGTTTCCATATTATACTTTGAAAAAAATTGACATTTCTCATAATCATTTACAGAAAATTCCTGATGCTGTATTTGATAAATTTGATCAGCTACAGACTTTAGATTTATCGCATAACTACATTGAAGAATTAAACCAGTTTACTTTTGAAGGCGTTAAGAATTTGTTGTACCTGAATTTATCAAACAACAGGCTAACAGGCCTAGGTTCCTCTCTGTTCAGATTTAAAAAACTAAAGCTTTTAAACATAAGTGGTAATAGAATAAAGGATTTAAAACTAAGTGATTTCGAAAAGTTAAACACGCTTGAAGTTCTTGACTTGAGTTCTAACTTTATTGATACAGTTGACTTAAATGTATTTAATGGTATGGTTTCGTTACAGAGCTTAGATTTAAGCAATAATGAACTGACAGGTGCCAGCAAAGATGTGTTTGCCAATTTACAATCACTAAGTTATATTGATCTCTCAAGAAACAAACTAAAATCGTTGCCAAAAGGTTTATTTAGAAATAAAACTATTAATACATTTTTAGTGTCTGATAATATTTTAGAAGGCTCATTAGTTAAAGGCATGTTTGATGGCGTTAATGTCACCAAATTGGACTTAAGTAACCAGTTTCTTACTGACATTCAGGATTACGCTTTTGATGGTCTTGGCAGGCTTGACACATTGCTTCTTAATAATAATGAAATACAATCATTATCAACAATGTGTTTCAAAACTTTGATTCGGTTAGAACAGTTACACTTGTCTAATAACCAACTTGTTAGCATTGACTTCAATAAAGATGATTTGGGCAATCTTCGATCGTTATTGTTAAATAATAATCGATTGACACAAATAAAACATGAACACTTTCAACATTTAAGCAGTCTGGAATATTTAAATTTGTCTGAAAATAATATATCTCGACTAGAGCCAGGTTCTTTTAAGATTTTAAGTAATTTAATAAATCTAGGTTTATCAGGAAATCCCTTAGTTGGAACTTTAGAAACTGACACATTTGACGGTTTAGTTTTATTACCGAGTCTAGATGTATCTTATATGTTTTTGACAACTATACAAAATGCATCATTTAATGCTATGAATGAATTAAAAGATCTTAACATGTCTCACAGTAAAATAAAAGAATTGCAGTATAATGCATTTGTTAACACGGGATATATAGAGATACTTGATTTGTCCTATAATGAATTAGAAAATTTGCTTGTAAACATGACGGATCTGGTGGGGTTGGGTACTTTGCTGTTAAATAACAATCTTTTAAAATCCATTTATACAACCCTACAAGGTTTATCACGGCTGACAACGTTAAATCTAGCTTACAATGTAATAGAAAATATACACAAGGAATCATTTAATAAACTATTAGACTTGCGTAACTTAGATGTTTCGTACAACCCAAAAATTAATTTCTCGAACAGTTGGTTGAAAAACGTGAAACGTTTATATATTTTGGAATTGTCTGGTGTTAAAACTGATTTAAATTTTTCAGAAATAAATTGTACTGAACTATCTGAAGTTAGGATTTCCAATGCAGGTATACATAATATCAGTCTTTTAAATCTTAGAATGTTGACACATGTAAATACTTTGGTGTTGAGTAGTAATAATGTTTCCAAGTTGGAAGTTGGGGCGTTCTCGCATGTAAAAACACTCACAAATTTAGATTTGAGTTATAACACAATATCTTTTATTCAGCCAGGAGTATTTAAAGACAACGACAATTTAATGTGGCTAAATATTTCTCATAATTTTTTAACTGAAATCGGTTATGGGATTTTTCGTGGGCTCTATCATTTGACGGGTCTAGATGTGTCTTATAATAACATTAAAGATTTAAAAAGTGAAAGGTTCTATGAAGTCAAAAGTTTATCAAAGCTAATAGTGGACCATAACCTAATCGAATCAATCAGCAGTGAAGACTTTGTAGGTACAAGTTTAAGAATATTAAGCATCGGTAGTAATCCTTTACCTTGCCACATATTGGTTAAATTAAAGAAAACAGGCTTAATTGCATATAAATTAACTGCAATTACATTAGACGAACATAATGGTGAAAATATTGACGGAATAACTTGTAATAAAAATCAGGAGAAAGAACAGTTTAAACCAATATCAATTGAAAACAATTATGACAAAAGTGATGTACTTTTAGATATGAGAAATATTTTATATAACTTAAGCAATAAGAATATTGTACAAGTTATCGATGATACTAAATATTTACAAAATATAACTAATGCAATTGAAAAAACAAATTCCATAAATGACATGAAATTGACAAATTTAGCTAACATTTCATCCAGAATTATTGATTTGAATAATGTTACAAATATGTTACTAAAACAAATTTTGAAATCATATAATAAAACTGCAGCTGCAACAACTACTTTTGCTCCGTTAGTAAATGATAATAGGACTGTAGACATTTCTTATGTAAACAAAATGAGAAACGAATTACGAAAGTCTATATTAGCTGAAAAACAAAACATTATAGATGAGTTAGAAAGGAAATTTTCTATGGTGCACCATCAAACTGAATCGTTCCCCACAAGTCCTAGTAACGAAAAATTTGTTGCAAATAATGAAACCAAACCTTTGTTTACAGAAACTTGCGTAGCGTTAATACTGATAATTCTAGTAGGATTTGTTTTATACAAATTTTATAAATCAAGAATGTTTAGAAGGAATCGCTTGTCAATTAGTACGCGACAGTTGCCAGATTCTATGGAAAATTCAGCTTTGTAATTTCAGTACAATCTAAATCTTTATACCTAAATGAAAGCTGTTAGTGTTTGAAATAATTATCAATAGTCTTAAGGATATTATTTATATGATCATCATTCATCATCATTTTTCAGTTTTTAGTTTTTAATACTTATGTCGTAATCGTATTGCATTTGCACGAGTACATCGTTCATCAAACACTGTGTTCATGTTTTAATCGTAATAGTATCACGGAAATTAAATGTTTGCCTTAGACTGTGTTTGCACTGTTTGATGTAAAAAAGTGTAAAAACTTTTTAACCGATAAGTTTTTTATTTAAATAAATTGAATATTATTTTTGTGTTCATTTGTTTTATTCTAAAATATCTATTGATGAACAACCTGGTGTCAGACTTTAAACCTCGAAGGCCTCTGACATACTTCACACACTGTTGAAAATCTCTCAGGTGGGTAAGCTGGTTTCCTCAGAATGTTTTCCCTCACTAATTCACTCAATAATTTCTAATTTGAACATAAATCCGAAAAGAGGTGCCTGCCTGGGTTTTGAGCCTACGACCTTTGACTTGACAATCCAACGCCAATACTACTATGCTTTCACTGTTTTTAACCACAACAATAAAAATAACCACAAAAATTGCATAAAAATACCTAATTTGTTAACCACAAAACGTTTGTTTTTGTGTTAAAGCCCAGCTAAGCGGGTTTCAAGCCTTGGCAGTGACTCCGAATTGAACGTTTTTCTGTTACTTTTAGCTCTTTACTTACTTTAGCTTGTTTTGTTGTTGGTTTTATTACTTGTTAACGCTTTGACTGCCACGCCGCAGACACAATGCAATTTTTGACGTGACAACGTCTTAAATTAGGTTGCGGCTGGGAGTCACTTATGAAAAAGTGTAACGCTCGGTAACGTTACGATGAGTCACCGAACGAGAGAGAGGCCCGCCGAATGCCTATATCAATAAATATTCTACCGAGAAAAAGACGTTGTCACGTAAAATCTTCGCCCGTAAAACCGACTTTACAGGCAACCATTTTTTTATTGTTCGCGGTCACCGGTGACCGTGGTGGCGTTCAAAGGCTTAAAAAAATATTTTTCAAATTTGAGTGGCTTTATTTGACACTTATTTATTTTATTTAATACTTTATGTACAATAAATGTGTACAGAGGCGGACTTAATGCCTAAGGCATTTTCTACCAGTCACCCTTAGGGTGGTGCAGAGATAAGCGTGGTAGATGCACTGTGAGTTAATGCAAAAAATTAGATATTCACTTAAAAAAAAATTAAGAATATATAATTAGATCTAGTTTATAGTTTATTTAAAATACTTAAAATATACACATCACAAAATACACATATACAATTATACATAAATATAGTACCTACATACACAAATACTTATTTATATATACTTACATAGCACAGTCTGGCATAATCCCCCCCCCCTCCCACTTTTTCGGACGTCGATTATGAAGAACACAAACAAAGTGTTTGTTGTAACGAAAGGTTTGCTATCGTTCGATGAGAAGCTCCTTATGTACCTCTATAGTTCATGATCAGATCATGACAATTATATGTATACAGCGTGTAACAGAAGTCCGAAATAATACATTAAGGGCATATAAGGTACCTTATAAACAATCCTTTAGCATAGGTTTTGGAACCGAACCCCAAAAAATACTCGAGTAAACCACGGTCAAAGTTTTCACCAAAATCTTTCAAATACAGCCCTAGAAATCAGCTGAAAGGTGAATCAACACGAATCTGGTTATTTACCTTCAATAATATCTTTAAGTAAGCACTAGGCATGCGTAGGATAATGAAATCTGTCATTATTGAAGAAAATGAAATCAAAAGAATTATTTTGTATGAAAAAAAAAATGCCTCTTTTACATTCAATATTTTCACAGGTGATTCTCCTCATGATATACATACATGCCCTTAAGTATTATTTCGGACTTCTGTTACACGCTGTATAGGACTAATCTGAGTGTATACCTACTCTTTCAAACAAAAAATTAATGAATCGAATTGGACTAATCACGGAGTACTAATGTCCTCCTGACCAATTTCGGTCACAGCGGTAAATCTCAACGGAGATTAGCCATCTACGCAGGAGATATTATAGTGCACGAGTGTGTGCGCAAACTATTCCTTCCCTCTCATAATCCGATTAGACGGCAATACGACACCACCAGAGAGAGATCAGGCGCAGGGCCAACGGCTTTACGTGCTTTGCGCGGCACGGAGTAAGTGACAATTAACTTATAATACGCACATAACTTACGAAAAATCAGAGGTCAGAGAATCACACCTTGGGTTCGAACCTGAGACCTCTCACTTGGCAGTCGACGGTCGCCAAACAAAAAATAAATCATCGATTAAGGAAGTTGGTAAAAAGTCATTAATAAAAGCTGTAAATTTTTATCGATAAAAATATGCATTTCTATTTGAATTATAATGAGGACTATTTATTATGTATGTGTACCGATAAATGAACATCCTGTCAGCGTTACTGATAAAACAGTCAAGCGTGTTTAAATAACATTGTAAAGGTTCTTTATGAAAATACTGCATAAAGATCGTGCAAAAAATTATCATAATTGAAAGGTTGGAATCAAAATGGAATACGCGGGCTCAAAGGCAGCCACTTCCACCTAGAGTCCTAGAGGTTCGTGTTCCTCACGCGCGTCGTGTATTTTTAAGTTTGTGCGAATCGGACTTAACAGAAAAAATTTAAAAATATTTTTGGATAAAATTTCATGATCAAGCCTGAATCATTTTGAGGTATGAAAAAATTCAGATTTTTCGGCCGCAGGCTTTGGAAATACTCGTAGATCCTCCGTAGTTATGTACCATCCACAACTCAACGAAATGTATGGAACAGCTTGTCTTGTTTTCGATTTCAGGGTTGGTCCCATAGAAAAAGTTGGTCATATTGATGAGTTTATTGACCCCTTTTCGGGTTGCCGGTGTTTTAAAAATAACCCTGTTTAGATGACCCTAGCTTTCAAAAGGTGCGGTCACATAATCACAATCATGTTAACTCGATGACAACCCTATTACTGAGTATGCTGTTTAGATATTTTGATAAATGATACAGTACCCTAACTAAATGTTGCGTAGTTTGTACATTTGAGTCAGTGTAACTGGAGTACTGTCAGAGTACTACATACATCGATTTACAATAAACAATTCATTATTGCAACTAATAATTGTGTCTACGTTATTTTTGTAAGTTTTTTGTCTTTTTTTAAGTATTTGAGGTTAAGTTGAAGTATAAAAACTTTATTATATTTCACTTCTAAGCGATATAAAAGTGATTATGAAATAATTGCTAAACTATTATATTTCATAATCATTTTTTAATCTTGTGATAAAACTATTTTATTTTGAAGTTTTTATAGCTTGAAGTTATTAGGTGTTAGCTTCCGCCCGCGACTACGTCTGCGTAAATTTCTAAACCTACTTATTACAATACTGCTCATCCCCTTATAATTATTGTGATAATTTGTACCCTAAAACCTAACTTGGTAAATAATTGTAATGGTAAATATTTTTGCCGAATTTCAACTAAATCTGTCTAGTACTAGTTTTGGCACTCTGACAAACAGACAGACAAAGTTGATAAAAACTTCGGCTTCAGTATCGTTCATCGAAGACGTAGCAATTACTTTTTTCCAAAAATACTCAATGTACACTTTTTATTTTTTTACTATAATAATTTAAGACAATTCTCAAATTTAAATGAATGCTGAGATTCTGACAACCAGCTGAGTATTGAATGAGAATTACTGTGTATTCTTGTAAATATTTATTTTCAAACTTAGCCCCTCATATTAAGATATTACTATGGATAACATATATTTGTGTTAAAATATCGTCTTGATTTTCACCAACAAAATATTTTTTCTGTGCTGAAATCAAACTAATGACACCAATTATAAATATTATATTAGCCAATCATGTCGTCAAAAGTTGAACCCTGCTACTTTTATAATTTACTTTTTCAGATATTATCTGCGATATGGATTTCCGAATATTATGTGAGTACCTTTCCCACTACTTTATTTATATTCCCCTAATTATATGACTGGTCATTATTATCACTCTATTTTATCCAATTAGAGAAACCTGGAGTGTCAAGTATTAAAATAAAATCTATTCAAGTAATAAATTGTACAAAAAAAAGGATTTATTATTGGCCCAAATTTTTGTATATATATTTGTACATATATATATATTTCATACATAAATAAATATACATATATAAATGTATTACATACATAAATAGATGACGCAAAGGAATATTAGTAATCTTTAAGTTAGAGCTAAGTAATGATCATTGACCATTTTTTTTTAAACTGGCAACAACTCACAACTGAATACAACATTACATCAACTAACATTCAACATTATCATTCATATACATCATCATAAATTCAATACATCATTAATTTTTAAGCTAAAGTAAGTTTAGTTGATGAGCCAGCGTTTTAATCTACACTTAAATGAATAATACTTTACAGACATAATAATTACGCAATACAAAAACACTAAACGGGAATCAAACCAGTGACACTATTCCCGCTCCGTAACTTTTTTAAATTTTGTTGATTTGTTAACCACCTTTTTCTCATAATAAAATGCTTTCAGGTATTTTCTTCTTCACTGCACTATTGAGCTACTCAGAGGAATGCGAAGAAAGTTTTGATGAAACCAGGTGCCAATTCAACTTAATTTGTACAGATACATCAAACTTTGATTGGACCATACTTAGCTTTAATCATTACCAAAGATCCCAGTGCTTAGGAAAATATTTCTACCAGGGATACAACTTGTACCCAGTTCATCTCACCTTTCGAGATACGTCTATAGATGACCTAAGACCTGTCCTTGAGGACTTTAATCAAGGAGTCATTAGTGCCGTATATTCTTTAGATATAAGTCAAAATGGTTACGTATATACCCCCATCATTAGAAGTATAGAAAATCTAGAAATTCTAGATTTATCTAATAATGAATTAACTAAAGCTGTACTTTCAAACGATAATAATTTAGAGAAGTTGAGAGAGTTAGATCTATCATATAATACAATAAACAGCATTGAAGTACACAACTCGCGGTATCCATATATCACTTTGGAAAAAATTAATTTAGCTCACAATTATTTACAGAAAATTCCTGATGCTGTATTTGATCAATTTGATCGGCTACAGACTTTAGATTTGTCGCATAACTTTATTGAAGACTTAAATAAATTTACTTTTGAAGGCATTAAGAATTTATTGTACCTGAATTTAACTAACAACAGACTAACAGGCCTCGGTTCATCTTTGTTTCGATTTAGTAAACTAAGGCTTTTAAACCTTAGTGGTAATAGAATCAAGGATGTGAGAATGAGTGATTTCGAAATGTTAAACACGCTTGAAGTTCTTGACCTGAGTTCTAACTTCATTAATACAATAGACTTTGCTGTGTTTCATGATATGGTTTCATTGCACAGCTTAGATTTAAGCTTTAACGAACTTACAATTGCTAGCAAAGATGTGTTTGCAAATTTACAATCACTAAGAAGTATTGATCTCTCAAGAAACAAACTAAAATCTTTACCGAAAGGTTTGTTTAAAAATAAAACTATTTATACATTTTCTGTATCTGATAATTTACTAGAAGGCTCATTAGCTAAAGGCATGTTTGATGGCGTTATGGTTACTACATTAGACTTAAGTAACCAGCTTTTGACAGATATTCAGGATTACGCTTTTGATGATCTCATTAGACTTAACACGTTGCTTCTCAATAATAATAAAATAAAATCATTATCAACAATGTGTTTCAAAACTTTAATTCGGTTAGAACAGTTAGACTTGTCTCATAACCAACTTGTTAGCATTGACTTCAATAAAGATGATTTGGGCAGTCTTCGATCGTTATTGTTAAGTAATAATCAATTGACACAAATAAAACATGAACACTTTCAACATTTAAGCAGTCTGGAATATTTAAATTTGTCTGGAAATAATATATCTCGACTGGAGCCAGGTTCTTTTAAGGTTTTGAATAATTTATTAAATCTAGGTGTTTCAGGCAATCCCTTGTTTGGGACGTTAGAAACTGACACATTTGATGGTTTAGTTTTATTACCGAGTCTAGATATATCGTTTACCTCAATGGTTACTATACAAAATGCGTCATTTAATGCCATGAATGAACTGAAAGATCTTAACATGTCTCACAGTAAAATAAAAGAATTGCAGTATAATGCATTTGTTAACACTGGATATATACTTTCACTAGATTTATCTTACAATAAATTAGAAAATTTTATCGTAAATATGACGGACCTAGTGGGGTTGAACTCTTTACTGTTAAATAACAATCTCTTAAAATCAGTTTATACAACCTCACTACAAGGTTTATCACGCCTGACGAAGTTAAATCTAGCTTACAATGTAATAGAAAATATACAGAAGGAAGCATTTAATAATCTATTAGAGTTGCGTAACTTAGATGTTTCGTACAATGAAAAATTAAGTTTTTCAGACAGTTTGTTGGAAAACGTAAATAATTTATTTTCTTTGGTTTTGTCTGGTGTCAAAACTGATTTTCATTTTTCTAAAATGAATAGTACTGAACTCTCTGAAGTTATGATTTCTAATGCAGGTATACATAATATCAGTCTCTTAAATCTTAGAATGTTGACACATATAAATACTTTGGTGTTGAGCAGTAATAATGTTTCCAAGTTGGAAGTTGGAGCGTTCTCGCATGTAAAAACACTTACACATTTAGATTTGAGTTATAACAAAATATCTTTTATTCAGGCGGGAGTATTTAAAGACACTGGCAACTTAATGTCACTAAATATTTCCCATAATTGTTTATCAGAAATTGGTTACGGAATTTTTCGTGGACTTTATTATTTGAATGCTCTAGATGTGTCTTATAATAACCTTCAAGATTTAAGAAGTGAAAGGTTCTATGAAATCAAAAGTTTAACAACGTTAATAGTAGATCATAACCAAATTGCATCTATTAGCGGTTTAGACGTTGTAGGTACACAATTAACAAAATTAAGCATCGGCGATAATCCTTTACCTTGCCATGTTATAGTAAAATTAATAAAAACAGGCGTTGTTTCTGAAATAACTGCAATTAGACTAGACGAACACAATGGTGACAATATTGACGGAATAACTTGTAATAAAAATCAAGAGAAAGAACAGTTTAAACCAACGTCAACTAATAACAATAATGAGAAAAATGATGTACTGTTAGATATTAGAAATATTTTATTTAATATAAGCAACAAGAATACTAAAGAAATAATTGACGAGAATAAATATTTACAGAATGTAACTAATGTAATTGAAAAAATAAATGAGAAAAATGGTGTACTATTAGAAATAAGAAATATCTTATTTAATATTAGCAACAAAAATACCGTACAAGTTATAGATGAGTATAAATATTTACAGAATATGACAAATGCGATTGAAAAAGCAAATACTATAAATGATATGAAATTTTCAAATTTAGCTAATATTTCATCTAGAGTTATTGATTTGAATAATGTTACTAATATATTGCTGAAAGAAATTTTAAAATCATCTAATAAAGCTACTGTTGGAACAACGACTTTTGTTCCATTAATAAATGATAATAAGACTGCAGACATCATTTCTTATATTAACAAAATGAGAAACCAATTAGACAAGTCTATATTAGATGAAAAGCAAAACATTATGAATGAGTTAGAAAAGAAATTATCTATGGTTCACCATCAAACTGAATCGTTCCCCACAAGTCCTAGTAACGAGAAATTCGTAGCAACCAATGAAGGAACAAAATCTTTATTTACAGAAACTTGCGTAGCGTTAATACTGATAATACTAGTCGGATTTGTTTTATACAAATTTTATAAATCAAGAATGTTTATAAGAAATCGTTTTTCGATTAGTACGCGGGAGTTGCCCGGTTCTATAGAAAATTCAGCTTTGTAACTTTTATTATAATCACATAGTATAAAATAATCTTTATGAATAAATGTTGATATTGATGGAATACTTGAAATGACTGTGAGATCACGAATGTTGGTGAAGAGAAGTGAAGGATAATAATTATGTTAATTATTAGTTAAACTGACTATGTTTATTAAGATAATGTACAGTATTATAAGAATATATATAAGAATTATGTTTTGTTTATAATTATAATTTTTTTTTCGCATAATATTGTGTTGACAAAAAACTCATATTATTTAATAACATAACAAATATTTTTATAAATCTATACTTCAAGTGTTGCCAAGCTCAATATAAAATGATGTAAAATAATGTTAACTGTATATTATATTTTTTTGTAAATATTTTACATTTGTTTTATTTAAAAATATACCTATTTATTCTTTTGCACACAAAGATCGTAGATATCCAGTTAAAAAGGAAAACGCAAAGATAATTTAGTACACAAGTATGTGCGTAAACACAGGTGCTCTCTCTTTCCCTCACTCAAATAATTAGTCTGATGAGATGGCAATCCGACACGACCGGAGAGACATCAGGCGCAGGATCAACGGTTTTAATTTCTTTCTGAGGTACGGAGACAGTGATAATTTACTTATAATACGCATATAACTAACGAGAACTCAGAGGTGTCTTGGGTTAAAACCTAAGACCTCTGACTTGTCAGTCAAGGTTCATACCACTAGGATTATCACTCAAACTAGGTATGTATCGTGAGAAAGAAATTGAAATAGGATAGGCAGACGTAGTGATGGTTCAACTACACAGTAATTGCAAGTTAGTTTGTAAGTCCCTTGAAACTGAGGGAGAGTTTATTCCCAGATACCGGCCACTATTCAAAACTCCATGGCGTATATTGAATGTATACAATACCAGTATACACTCATAGTGTAGGTACTAGCGCATCTCGAATCTGAGATATCCACAAGGATTGCTAAGGCGGCAGCAGCATTTGGTGGGCTCAACAACCGTGTTTGGAAATCTCACGATCTCAAGCTGTGCACCAAACTAGCTGTGTACAAGGCAATTATATTACCACTGCTTTTATACGCCTCGGAGACCTGGTGCCTTTACAAAGGTGATATCAAACGTCTTGACACTTTCCATCTCAAGTGTCTCCGAGCTATACTTCACATAACCTGGCAGGATCGGATTTCCAACACGGAAGTTCTTCGTAAAACAGGTTTGGCGGGTATGGAGAGCCTCTTGATGAAGGGTCAACTGCGCTGGTGCGGTCATATTGTACGTATGGAGTCCTCCAGGTTACCAAAAACTGTTTTCTACTCGGAGCTTAGTTCAGGTAAACGCCAATCTGGAGGACAGTATCTGCGGTATAGAGATGTACTGAAGCGCCATCTAACAGCAACTAATCTACCTCCAACCTCGTGGGAGGAATTGGCTACCCAAAGACCGCAGTGGCGAAAAGCTGTCCATCAAGGCCTACAAAACTTCGAACGTAGCAGACTCGAACACCTTGACGCTAAACGCCAGCTCCAGAAGACTCGCCCCAAACCCTCCTACAATTACACCTGCAATACTCAAGGGGAACTTTACTGCGTTTCTTGTGATCGCATATTTAAAAATAAATTCGGCTTTGCGAGTCACATTCGGGCACATGCCCGAAAACAGTCCGAAAAATAACAGGGTGTCGCCGTCGACGGATACGTCTGGGAGGACATCATCATCATCACTAGCGCAGTAGATTTTGAGGAACAAAAATAAAATTATTATGTCTTGAAAGTATACTTACCCGATTAAATGTGTAATATTCGAGTATTATAAAGAAGTTCGGATATTAGGCTTTACCATAATGTGCATAAGTGTTGCAGTAAGCAGTCATATAATCAAATTCCGAACTATTACGTAGGTATACCCACTAAAATAATCTAGCGCAATTGTTAAACATTTATTTGAATCATCTTAATCTGAATTTAATTGAACTTAATCAAGGCTTCTATATTTCTGTGTGCATTGTCTGAAAAAACCTGACGCGAAGAAAGTGATGAGAAGCGAGTGAAGTGACAAGGGCTGTTTTCCTCTTGTTGTTGACAAGCCCTTAGAACCTAACCTGTCTGAGTCGGAATAATCGAAATAGTAATAATATCCAAAAATATTGTAGGAGCCATTATTTAAAAGAGCAACCATGGAGTTTCTTGCCAGATTCTTCTCCATGAGGGGTAGGCTGCCCTTGGAACTGGCAACTAGAGTCACTCCTATAATAATATTAGAATTATGACTATTCATAAGTGCCTAAAACTGGTCTACATGAATAAAAATATTTTGATTTTGATTTTGAATATCGATGTGTCTTTCGCGCAAAGGGCCTTTCTGCATATGACATTTCACTTCTTGCTTTTTTTTTTTTTTGGATTTTAATGACCTGGTCACTTGGACCTTTAAGTCAAGTCTTATTTTCCAAATCACTGCACTATGTATCACTTCACTTTTTATATGGATTTAATCGTGTTTTTAATATATTTGTATAGTGGTTTAAAAGTGTTTTTATCTTTTAATAATTGTTCAAGTGGCGGCGGGCGGGATGAAGAAGTACACTTAATGTTCACATCACTGAGTTCACTAGCCAACACTAATCTCAAGTAGAAAGTTTTGACAGTCGAAAATAAGATGCTCCATGGTTCCTTCTTGTGATTCACAATCACTTCTTGCATTTTACGTCAATAATATTTTAATATGGACTTTGATACTCAGTGGTTGATACTAACGCTGTATATAGTCCAGTCATCATTTTTGTACGCACTGTTGGAAAATACAAGCGAAACTCGTATGCGTACAATTATGATTGGAAAATATACTCGAATATTCCGCAGTTCTACGTACTGGAACAGTATACTTTCAATAAACGCAACTCCATGATTTACTGAATATATTCAGACGCGAAAATCACATCACGCTATGGTGTTTCATCATCATCATCATCTGCCTAGCCTTTTCCTAACTATGTTGGGGTCGGCTTCCAGTCACCGGATGCAGCTGAATACCATGTTTTACATAGAGCGACTGCCTATCAGACCTCCACAACCCAGATACTGGGTTACACGATACCCCTTGGTAAGACTGGTTGTCAGACTTTCGGGCTTCTGACTACCCGTAACGACTGTCGATGATCTACAATTGACAGCCGGGGCCAAAAGCTTAACGTGCTATCCGAGGCTTGGAGGGTGATAATTAATTTATAAAACGCACATAACTTACGAAAAGTCAGAGGTGCGCGCCTTGGGTTCGAACCGGAAACCTCTGACTTGCCAGTCAACGGTCACCACCACTAGGCTATTACGACGCTATGGTGTTTCAACTAACAAAATTATAATTTATCATAAACTCAACAAATTCTGCAGACAGTATTTTCTGTTCTATCTAGCAACACTGTCATTATTGTGATTCGCAGAAATTATTTAAAACTGCATTATCAGCACGTCCCTAATGCTGTAGCAAAAAAAAATATTTACTAGCCACTTTGTTAATTACGTATATAATTGTTTTTATTATTCTTTCTAGCAACACTGTTATCACGGTGATTTCCCGTAATTATTTTAGATTGCGGTATCAGCACGTTCTAAATGCGTGGGTTGTAAAATATTTGCTACTTTGTCCATTGTTTATATAATCTACTTTTAAATGAGTAGATAACTTGTAGAACTGACATACCATACAATATAAGAGACATTGTATTGTATTATACGTACTTACATGTGGTGGTCGATTGTTTTTTATCGTTGTATGGTTCATGAACAACCTAGTGTCAGAGTTTAAGCCACTCGTAGTTTTCTGGCATTGTTTTACATACTATTAAAAATCATGTATGGTTTCTTTACGTTTTAATCCAGTGTTTTTTATCGCCCTCCTAGTTTTATCGTCATCATTAGCCTGTGCGCGCCACTATTGTGCGCTCATTGGAGGTATTTTCCTCTAATCGCCACGCTGGGTAAGCGGGTTGGCGATCGCAGTTCAGATGATTGCTGATACACAGAAGGATGTTGCTGCCCATCCTCCGGATCCTTCCCTTTGCCGCTTCTTACGACATGCGACACCCGCGGGACGAGTAGGGGTGGTTCTATTCTTAGGCCGGAAACCACACGGCACACGGAACGCACGGCACGAGACCTCCAGCTTCATTATTTCCAAATTTTGTTGGGTTCGGTCAGGTTAGGAACAAACTGAAATAAAGATACAGTGGAATATCAGTTTTCTACAGAGCGATTACCTATCTAACAGTGACGTATTTTAAGATATATAGCTCCGCGTCTTGATGACTATCGTAGTCGTAACACATAAAAATATAAATAAATTAGCCTGTAACTTTCCCAATGTAGGGCAAAGGCCTCTTCTCATACAGAGAAGGATTGAGCATTAATCACCGCGCTAGCTCACTGCTTGTTGGCGATTTCAGACTATTTAGCCCAGGTATCCTTACGATGTTTTTCTTCACTGTTAGTCAGTCGTGTCTTAGATTAACTAAGAAAGTACATATGACATTGAAAAAGTCACATTGGTACAAGCCAGGTTCGAACCTACACTCAGGCGCTTGCAAAGCAGGTCCGTTACCTATGCGCCACCACGACGTAAGTAAGTCGTAAGACATACAAAAATAATTATATAATTAAACTAGCGACCCGCCCCAGCTTCGCATGGGTGCAATATACATATAAAACTTTCTCTTCAATCACTCTATCTATTAAAAAAAACCGCATCAAAGCCATTGCGTAGTTTTAAAGATTTAAGCATATAATAGGGATATAGGGACAGAGAAAGCGACTTTGTTTTATACTATGTAGTGATAAGGATTGATAACGTTGTATTGGTGCCTTTTCAGCTGTAATGCTGTGCCGCTGAGTTACTGATTCTTTTTAGGATTTCTTCTTAGGCCGAGTAAACCTGGCCCTAGAGCGGTAAATTTAAGGGGGCGGTATAATTTGCCGATTTCTTTTGTACCCTTCTTCATCTCATACGTCAACATTTTGAAATTCAAAAATGTGTTCATGTCTTGCTAAAAATAATTGCACTTTTAGAGATTATGAAAAGTTTAGATCATCGAACTGGATATTTGCTTACTACATATTTTACTCCACGTTCAAGTATAATTATCATGGGGGCTGAAATCTTCCATGGTAATGCAGCTAGCGTATCAAATCCGTTCCTGTGTGTGTGGTATTTATCAAAAGATAAATAAAAAAAAGTTTTTACAATTAAAACGGGGCGCATAGGCCAAACTTGTCATGCGCGACTACGATGCGCGTGGGCAAGACGTCACTTCTCGTAGTTTATGTGACAATTCTATTGATTTACTAATACTGTTTAAATAAATCATTAGCATTTATTTAATGTAAACAGTTAATTATCCTCGTGGTTAAATATTAAGTGCGATACCGTTAAACAGTTTGCTTATTTGAGTCCAAGTGTAGCTGGAGTACGGTTACTTGATAATACAGATAATAAGATTGTTGTGACGAAGTTTTTTAAATTCTGTAAGTTTTTTTTTTCTTTTATAAAGTAGTCTTTTATTTTTATTAAGTTAAAATAGATATAAATGTCGAATTTTCAAATCTCTTTCTACGCCTAAGGCGTGTGGTAATATCTATCGGAATACATTACGTATCTGACTCAGTGTTCCAAACTTTGCAGTTTTAGAAGGCACCAATTCGATATTACCAATTTTCTTAATACTTTTTTGTGATTT
This sequence comes from Protodeltote pygarga, assembly GCA_936450705.2. Taxonomy (NCBI): domain Eukaryota; kingdom Metazoa; phylum Arthropoda; class Insecta; order Lepidoptera; family Noctuidae; genus Protodeltote; species Protodeltote pygarga. The sequence continues at coordinate 11,546,535 of OW388265.2, read as the reverse complement.
TTTTACTTAGTAAGAAATTAGAAAAAACAACTGATCCCATCCGTATCAGTTGTTTTTTCAATTTTTTTATTAACATGTATTGTGCTAATCACAAAAAAAGATATAAAACTATCATAAAACTATTTATATAGGCATAAGCAAGGGTCGGAGAGGGCAGTTACTGGGTCTCCGCGACGGGCCTTGTCAGCGAGGACGGAATATCAAACGATTTTTGTAAAAGGCAAAACCACCTATAGTCGTCTGAGTTGGGTTATCAAATGAAGTATTAGGCATGAAAAGGTAACAAACAAACCTACTTTTACATTTATAAGTAAGTATAATACAATTATAATTATATATTATAATATGTTATTTTTTTAAGAAAGTTTTTTTCTTCTCGAGTCGATACTCGGTTTTTTCCGTACACCCGAGACCCTCAGGGAAAAGGAGGTCCGGATTCCCCCCTAATTATTATTGTGCACAAAAACGGTGTCTCCTAAAACTTTGCTCAAAATGGTTACTGTGTGTATGGCTGCCTGTTTTTGAATTATAATTGTATTATATATTATGTAATTATATTATAATATATAATTATAATTGTATACAGGGTTATTTGTAAAACACCAGCATCCTTAAAAGGGGTCATAACACTCATTATTATGAACAACTTTTGCTATGGGACCAACCCTGAAATCGCAAAAAAAATCAAGCTACGAAAATTAAAAGTTAAAAAATTTGCTGTATTTGGACAGGATCTCCAACAAAAATAAATAAATATATAATTTTTTTTTTAATATTTTTGTGATTTTTCTTTTCAAATTTTTAAATTAAAAAAAATATATTTGTAATATTTTTTTTTCAATTTTTTAAATTAAGTAAAAAAAATATATATTTGTAATATTTTTTTTTCAATTTTTTTTTCAAATTTTCTTATTAAATAATTATAAATATATTATTTTTTTACAGATAGTGTCACCTGCAATATGGATTTACGAATATGTGAGTACCTTTCTTCTATAGTATGTATTTATTTATTTTTCTATTTCTTATTGCTCCAAACTTTACAGTTTAGAAGGCACCGATGCAATATCACCAATTTTCTTAGATATTATGATTTTTTTCATGTTATAGGTTAAGGTTATTAAACATAATTTTTTAATAAGAACTTGACTCGGTACGTCGAAGATCGTGGGTTTGAATCCCATCCGTATCAGTTGATTTTCAAATTTCTTATTAAATAATTAAAGGTAGATATTTTATTAAATTACATTTTACCGGATCAATAATCTTAAATCTTAAAAAATCCTCACACAGTGGATATACAAAAAGATTTTTGTTTTCCACAAAAAAGTACTTAGTATTTCGCCAAGCAATAATGCGTAAATAAAAAAATGCATACATTTAATAGCACTGATAGCCTAGTGGGACTGTCGACTTACAAGTCAGAGGTCTCGAGTTCGATCCCAAGGCACCTCTGACCTTTCGTAAGTAATGTGCGTCTTATAAAATTGCTAAAACGGTGAGAGAAAACATCGTGATGAAATCAGCACACCTGAGAGATTTTTCAATGGTGTGTAAAGCCATGTCAGAGGCCTACGGGCGGTTTAAACTCTGACACCAGGTTGTTCATCAACCATACGATAAGCAGAAGAAAAAGTAAGTGAGTACATACATACACAGTCCACTGCTGGACGTAGGCCTCTTTTCATACGCATCACTTATTTTATGCGCTCATTAGAATGTATTTGCCCGTAATCGCCACGCTGGGCAAGCGGGTTGGCGATAGCAGTAGCAGATGATTGCTGTTACACACAAGGATGCTGCGGCCCATCCTCCGGATCTTTCATTTGTCGCTTTTTACGTCACCCGCGGGACGAGTAGGGGTGGTTCTATTCTTAGGCCGTAAGCTACACGGCACCACATGTTTTGAAGTCAGTTTTATTAAATTAGGTATTTTTGTGCAGTTTTTGTGGTTTTTTTTATTGTTGTAGTTAAAAGCTGTGATAGCCTAGTGGTATTGGTGTTGGACAGCCAAGTCAAAAGTCGTAGAATAAAAATTCAGGCACAAATCTCTATGTTCTATCTGGTTTTACTTTTAGGCCGGAAACCACATGGCACAGTTATATTAGACTTAAACAAAACCATAATACGCGTTGTCTTTTTCCCGCTCGATTCACTTTGGGCTTAACTCGGCCCTCCAACAATTACCCTCACACACATACAAACGTGTGCGGACATGCCGTAAAAACTTGTAGACATAGTAGGATATTATACAGGTTCATTTCTAAGGAGTGTCAGTGTACCAGAAAACTCAAATTCCGCTCAAAATGGATTTTGTATCAAAAGTTAAAATCGTCCTGACCGAATTTCGGTCACAGCGGCCAATCTCAACGGAGACTAGCCAACTACGCAGAAGATTTATAGTGCACAAGTGTGTGCGCAAACACAGTTGCACTCTCTATTCTCTCACTCTCATAATAGTCCGGTGGGACGGCAATCCGACACGATCGGAGAGAGATATGGCGCAGGGCCATGTGCTTTACGTGCTTTCCGAGGCACGGAGTAAGTGATAATTAAATAACAAACGCACATAACTTACAAAAAGTCAACCAGTCAAAAAAGTTGGGTTATTGGATTATTCTATTAGGAAATTCTCAGATTGGAATTCAGTGGAATGAAGAATTAGCGACAGATGCTCCTGCTTATTCACACTTCCTTACTACTCCCTTGATCCCTTCCCTACTATATTGAACCACCTTTTTCTCATATAAAAATAAATGCTTTCAGGTATCCTTTTCTTCGCTGCGTTCTTGAGATATTCACATCACTGCGAAGTAAGTTTTGAAAAACCCAGCTGCCGTTACTACTTAAATTGTACAAATGAAATAGTAATTTCAGATTGGACCATGTTTAGTTCTAACTATTATAACAGATTTCCGTGCTCAGCATTATTTGATTATGACGGTTACTCAATGTACTCAGTTTATCTTGTTTTCCGAGATCCGTCTAAAAGCCATCTTATTCCCGTAAACCGTAATAACTATAACTATAATCGGCAAAGATACGATGGAGATGTTATCAACAATGTCATTTATTCTTTAGATCTTAGTCAAAATGGTTATGAATTCACCCCAGTCATTAAAAGTATGAAAAATTTAGAAATTCTAGATTTATCTAATAATCAACTAACTAAAGCTGTTTTATCAAACAATAATGATTTAAATAAGTTGAGAGAGTTAAATTTATCATATAATATAATAAACAGCATTGAAGAACACAGTGTGTCGTATGCATATGTTACTCTGAAAAAAATTGACTTTTCTCACAATCATTTACAGAAAATTCCTGATGCTGTATTTGATAAATTTGATCAGCTACAGACTTTAGATTTATCGCATAACTTTATTGAAGACTTAAATAAGTTAACTTTTGAAGGCGTTAAGAATTTGTTGCACCTTAATTTAACTAACAATAGACTATCAGGCCTCGGTTCCTCTCTGTTCAGATTTAGTAAACTGAAGCTTTTAAACCTAAGCGGTAATAGAATAAAGGATGTGAGAATGAGTGATTTTGAAAAGTTAAACATACTTGAAGATCTTGACTTGAGTTCTAACTTCATTGATACTATTGACTTAAATGTATTTCATGATATGGTTTCATTAAAGAGTTTAGATTTAAGTAATAATGCACTGACAGTTGCAAGCAAAGATGTGTTTGCCAATTTACATTCACTAAGTAGTATCGACCTCTCAAGAAACAAACTAAAATCTTTGCCAAAAGGATTATTTAAAAATAAAACTATTTATACCTTTTCTGTATCTGACAATTTATTAGAAGGTTCATTAGCTAAAGGCATGTTTGATGGCATCAATGTCACCAAATTGGACTTAAGTAACCAGCTTTTAACAGACATTCAGGATTACGCTTTTGATGATCTTGGCAGGCTTGACACATTGCTTCTTAATAATAATGAAATACAATCATTGACAACAATGTGTTTCAGAACTTTAATTCGGTTAGAACAGTTAGACTTGTCTAATAACCAAATTGTTAGCATTGACTTCAATAAAGATGATTTGGGCAGTCTTCGATCGTTATTGTTAAGCAATAATCGATTGACACAAATAAAACATGAACACTTTCAACATTTAAGCAGTCTGGAATACTTAAATTTGTCTGGAAACAATATATCTCGATTGGAGCCAGGTTCTTTTAAGGTTTTAAGTAATTTAATAAATCTATGTGTAACAAGTAATCCCTTGTTTGGAACGATAGAAACTGACACATTTGGTGGTTTGGTTTTACTACCGAGTCTGGATATATCTTTTAATTTCTTAACAATCATACAAAATGCATCATTCAATGCCATGTATGAATTAAAAGATCTTAACATGTCTCACAGTAAAATAAAAGAATTGCAGTATAATGCATTTGTTAACACCAGCCATATAGAAACACTTGATTTATCGTTTAATAAATTAGAATATTTCTTTGTAAACATGACAGATCTGGTAGGGTTGGGTACTTTGCTATTAAATAACAATCTCTTGAAATCAGTTTATTTAACTTCCCTACAAGGTTTATCACGGCTTACATCGTTAAATCTTGCTTACAATGTAATAGAAAATTTACAAGATGAATCGTTTAATAATCTAACAGAGTTGCGTAACTTAGATGTTTCGTACAATGAAAATTTGAATTTCTCGGACAGTTGGTTGAAAAACGTGAAACATTTAAATACTTTGAATCTGTCTGGTGTTAAAACTGATTTTAAATTTTCAGAAATAAATGGAACCGAACTTTTAGAAGTAAAAATGTACAATGCAGGTATACATAATATTAGTTTTTTAAATCTGAGAATGTTGACACATGTAAATACTTTGGTATTGAGCAATAATAATGTTTCCAAGTTGGAAGTTGGGGCGTTCTCGCATGTAAAAACACTCACAAATTTAGATTTGAGTTATAACACAATATCTTTTATTCAGGCGGGAGTATTTAAAGACACCAGCAACTTAATGTCACTAAATATTTCTCATAATTGTTTAACTGAAATCGCGTATGGGATTTTTCGTGGACTCTATCATTTGAATGCTCTAGATGTGTCTTATAATAACATTAAAGATTTAAGAAGTGAAAGGTTCTATGAAATAAAAAAATTAACAACGTTAATAGTAGACCATAACCTAATCGGATTAATCGATAGTGGAGAGTTTGTAGGTACACAATTAAAAAAATTAAGCATCGGTGATAATCCTTTACCTTGCCATATATTATTTAAATTAATAAAAACAGCCGTTAGTTTTGAAATAACTGCAATTACATTAGACGAACATAACGGTGACAATATTGACGGAATAACTTGTAATAAAAATCAGGAGAAAGAACAGTTTAAACCAATGTCAACTGAAAAAATAAATGAGAAAAGTGATGTTCTGTTAGATATAAGAAATATTTTGTATAATTCAAGCAACAAGAACATTGAACAAGTTATCAATAACACTAAATATTTACAGAATATTACTAATTCAATTGAAAAAACAAATGCCATAAATGATATGAAATTGACAAAAATAGCTAACATATCATCCAGAGTTATTGAGTTGAATAATGTTACTAATAAGACCAATATGCTGCTAGAAGAAATTTTGAAATCATTCAACAAAACTACTGTTGGTACAACTTCTGTACAAGTTAATAATGAAGGTAAATATTTACAGAATATTACTAATGCAATTGAAAAAACAAATGCCATAAATGATATGAAATTGACAAATATAGCTAACATATCATCCAGAGTTATTGAGTTGAATAATGTTACTAATAAGACCAATATGCTGCTAGAAGAAATTTTGAAATCATTCAACAAAACTACTGTTGGTACAACTTCTGTACAAGTTAATAATGAAGGTAAATATTTACAGAATATAACTAATGCAATTGAAAAAACAAATGCCATACATGACATGAAATTGACAAATATAGCTAACATATCATCCAGAGTTATTGAGTTGAATAATGTTACTAATAAGACCAATATGCTGCTAGATGAAATTTTGAAATCATTAAAAAAAACTACCGTTAGAACAAGTATTTCTGTTACAGAAACTTGCATGGTGATAATACTGATAATATTAATTGGATTTGTTTTATACAAATTTTATGAATTAAGAATATTTAAAAGGAAACATTTGTCACTTGGTGCGCAAGAATTGTCTGGTGCTATGGAAAATTCAAGTATGTAATGTTTTGTATAATCGTTTGTATAAATCATAATCATAATATGTATAAGTAAATAATATGTAAGATTTTAAGTAAGTACCTATAATAATAATAAAAAGTTCTCAAAGGGGCCTCTGCGTGTTGGACCTGTGTCCCCAGGCAAGCCCTCCAAAGGACCGGGTCTCATTCTTTTGAAAGAGAACCCGTGAATTTAAAGAGATACAAATAATAATAATAATAAGTACCTAAATTAACATGTAAGATAATTTTGTTGGAAAGCTTGAAAGTATGACGAACTGTAGACTAAATGGAAAGATATTATGTAAACTATTAGTTGAACTGGCCATGTATTATTGTTATTTACATAGAGATAAAAAACAAATAAATTTCTTTAATGATGATGATGTTTGTAATGTTTATAGTAACGCGATTGTACAGACGCCAGCACATCAAGTTACTACAATCTGTCAAATTTCTTTAATAGATTTTCAACTTTCTCGCTAAAGCATTAGGTTCAAAGTTGATTGGAAAATTTGACAGTTTCGGGTAGCTTGATATGCCTGTGTCTGTACATGGAAAATATTAAATTATAATATTACACACATAATTTTGATTTTTTGTAAAGAAATAATAATTATAATATTTGTGTTTTGTTTTTTTTTTAAACCCACAGCTCCGCCCGCGTGGATGTCAGCGCGGTCACTTTGTTTATTATTTACAAATATTGTGTGCTATTTTGTTGTTTATTTACTCATAAGTATGATAGAAAACATTGTATATCACACGGGCGGGCCTTATTACCTTTAACAACATGTTACTAATACTGTTACTGTCACTTGCAGCCCATTTCATCCCACTGCTGGGCAAAGGCCTCTCCCTGATTGCCACATCTTTTGATCCAGAGCCAGTGTGGTCCAGTTGCTGTACAAAATGTACTTTAAAACAAATAATTCTAAGTATTAAAATAGAAAATGAAAAATACGTAAGAATATTCCCCAAATGCAATTTGGAGAAGCGCTAAAAGCTCAGAAAATGAAATAAGAATTTTGTGAAAACTTGATTTACTTCGACACTTGACTCGTTAAGGAAAAGCGCCGATAGTGTAGGGTGACTATGGATAAAGGTTTAATATGTAGGTACAGTACTTATCTATTAAAATAATCATCATCTGCCATCATCTGCCTAGCCTTTTCCCAACTATGTTGGGGTCGGCTTCCAGTCTTACCGGATGCAGCTGAATATCAGTGTTTTACATGGAGCGACGGCCTATCAGACTTCCACAACCCAGGTACTGGGTTACACGATACCCATTGGTAAGACTGGTTGTCAGACTTTCGGGCTTCTGACTACCTGTAACGACTGTCAAAGATCTACAATTGACAGCCGGGGCCAACAGCTTAACGTGCTATCCGAGGCACGGAGAGTGATAATTAATTTATAAAACGCACATAACTTCGAACCCGAGACCTCTGACTTGCCAGTCAACGGTCACCACCACTAGGCTATCACGACTCTATCTATCTATTAAAATAATATACTTAAGTAAAAATTTTTTTTTACGTAAAACGGTTTTGTCATCAGAACTAAAGCAATTATTAGTAGTAACATTATGTAAATATTTTGTTTTGCCTAAATTTCGTTTCCTTTTTTTGACTCAATCTTGTGTAACGCCATTTTAAAATTCACTTTTTACTCTTGCTGTCAACACATCCAATTCAAACTTTACCGCAATTTTGTATTTTTCTTAAATTGCTTTAGGTACTTTGTAAAGGCCAATTAAATTAGTTATTAGCAATTCGGCATAATAATTTAATTTCTAAAGAAGAAAAACAAGAATCAGCCACACAAGTTTCCTGGCGAAACATTCCTAAACTTTATTGAGGTCTATTGAGCGACTGTCTATATCTGACCTGCGCAACCCAAAGGCATAAGGACAGATCAGTTATCAGGATGGTATGAGGAAACTGACTCCCTATATCCACTGTCAAAGATCTTCATGACAGCCGGAGCCAAGGGCTTAACGTTCTTTCCGAGGCACGAAGCAGGTAATAAGTCAACGGTCATACCACTATCACTGCATTTTAATTTTCACTGATGTATTTTAAGGAATGTTCTCAAAATTACAACAGCATGGAGCACCTACAATAAGGTGGATTTTTACTCTACTCTGACCATTCGAATCAAACAGATAGCGGATCGAAAATATTTTTTTAAAGTCTTCTTTTTCATCGTGTGATTGATGAACAACCTGGTGTCAGAGTTTAAGCCGCCCGTAGGCCTCTAACATGGAGTTAAACACCGTTGAAAAATCTTTCAGGTGTGCTGGTTTCCTCACTATGTTTTCTTTCACCGTTTTAGTAAGTAGTTACTATTTAATTACTAAAACACACAATAATCCAAATAGGTAGAGGTGCGTGCCAGGGTTTCGAACTTACGACCTTTGACTTGGCGGACACACATGGCGGAGATGTTTTTAGTGTGTGCAGCTCCACATATCCCAAAAAAAAATGTTGTTGTCTGATTCAACCCTGAAAGAGTAGGGTGTTTATGACACGACACAAGAAGCTATTTAGTTATTTTTACAGAAACTTGGGACTTTAGTATTCATATCGCGTGCATTTACTGCTTTTATTTATTATAATTAATATAAAAAGAGCAAAAAAAATGATTTTCATAACAGAACGCGAACTTTCCTAAGCTTGGACTAAACTTTGTAATAGAAAGCTGTAAACTTATTTGTAACCGGAACGGGTTACAAAAGACGTTAAGCGGCATGGCGTTTGCCTTTATTCATATTTAATTAAGTTTGAAGCCTGGCTAAAACAATTTCAACATTGATTTCACGGGGTTAAGCGTTTTGTGCTTCGTGATCGGCTATAAAAACTGCGGTCAGGGCGAAAAAATCTAAACGATTCGAAAATTGAATTCGAAAATCGAAACGGATTTTTTAAATCATCATCATCAGCCTGTATTAGTCTTCTGCTGAACATAAGCCTCTTCCAATGCGCGCCACTATTGTGCTCATTGGAGGTATTTGCCCATAATCATCACGCTGGGCATGCGGGTTGGCGATCACAGTAGCAGATGATTATTCTTATATAGAAGGGCACTGCTGCCTATCCTCCGGATCTCTTTCCCTTTGTCGCTTCTTACGACACCCGCGGGACAAGTAGGGTGGTTCTCACACACGGCACTTTCTTAAATAACTTTTATAAATTATAATTTATTAAATTATCAAATCATGGTGCGGTAAATATTGATTTACTTTTGTGTTTCATTTAAATTTAAAAAAAAGTGTTTGAGGGTTTAAGACGATGTAGATGTAGCAACCATTTATTGACTTTTTAAAAGACAATCTTAGATCAACCAATACAACCAATAAAAAAATTATTAGTGTAGATGTTTAAAATGAAAATGGTGATATTTTAAAGTTACTATTACTGTCAGCTCACATCATCCCACTGCTGGGCAAAGGCCTCTCCCACTGATTTCCACGTCTCTCGATCCAGAGCCAATGCAGGCCAGTTACTCTGTCTAATTTATCCCTCCATCTTATTTGTTAAGCCTGTCTGGTGGACCATAGCGTGTATGGCTTACGCAGGCGTACACCTGGTTTTACCAGTAATATTTTTCATATTCCTAATCGCGGTTTTTAACCAGTTCTGGAGAAGTTTGTATGCATGTCTATGTGACCGTTGACCATTGACTTAGATCAACGAGGCAGTCTTAATAGTCCTATAAAAATATTTATACATTTGATCCAGAATCAATTTTGGCTGTAGCTCAAAACGCTTCAGCTTATACCTTACTATATCGTTCTACAAAAATATACTTAGTCGCTTGTTTCATAGCCACACTTCTAATTCGATTCTCGCCAGCATAACTCGATCCGAAATTTTAGGTTTACATAAACACATACAATTGCTCTAAACTTTAAACCATGCCCTGCATATGCTGAGATGGTAACTGTTTTGATGTGGTCGTGTTGGTGGCTTTCTTTATCTGTCCTTTTTTTTTGTTACTTGTTATTTGCTCTTGTCTGTGTTTTTTTTTATATCTTTATAATAAGTTAATAATAAGTAAAACTGTCGTGGTGGCGCATTGGTTACGGACCCGCTTTGCAAGCGCGTGGTTGTGGGTTCGAACCTGGCATGTACCAATGTGACTTTTTCAATGTCATACGTACTTTCTTAGTTAATCTAAGACACCACTGGCTAACGGTGAAGGAAAACATCGTAATGAAACCTGGACTTTAACAGTCGGAAATCGCCAACCCGCAGTGAGCTAGCGTGGTGAATAATGCTCAATCCTTCTCTGTATGAGAAGAGGCCTTTGCCCTATATTGGGATAGTTACAGGCTGATTTATTTATTTATTTTAATAAGTTAATGTAAGTGTCACCAGCTTGTATTGCGTTAAATAAATATATCTTCTTCTTTCTTTCTTTCTAAACAAGTACGGTACGGTCGAGTTCCAGGTCCATCGTTCAGTCTGAGCATGTCTCGAGTTTGAAGGATTGCAATGTCTTAACTGGAGGCCGCCAAAAGTGAAATCTGCAGGTGCTACTATAATTACACCATTTTTAGGATTCTGTACCTCGAAAGAAAAAACGGAACCTTTGTAGGATCACTTTGTTGTTCGTCTGTCTGTCCATTATCCGCAGGATTCTTTATCTCGGGAACGTCTTCCCCCATATGCTGATGGTTTTAGTGAGGTAAGAATCCCACACTCCTCGGTCTCTTCAATCGGGGGCCGGGTGCCTGTTGAAGGTTTCCTCTGTAAACAAAAAAAAGGTATCGAGTTGGAAGTCGAGACTACAGTGTCTTGAAGCTTTTAAAAAAGCAGGTCTCCTAACTTTACGTAAAAAAAAGTATGGCCCTTTATGCCGCAAAAAACGTATATTTTGACACTTGTAGGAGAATCAAAATTTATTGAGTACTTTCCATTGACCTAAAACTATGAAATTTGGCAAGTTATATCATCTTATACTACGTACTAAGTACCTACAGGGAATAATTTAAAAACTAAACATTTGTAGTTAAATCATAAAAAAAAAGAATAAAGTCTTCATTTAAAATACGTAATCAATTATCGAGGTTTTCGTGAAAAGCACAGATAAAACTGCGAGACTCGATTTCTGAACTCATATATATGTTCTTATAAATTTTTACGGAACCCTCGGTAGGCGAGTTCGACTCGCACTTATCCGTTTTCTATCGCTATAACTTTTCCCGACTACGCGTGCTAATATTAAATTCGGCGCTACTTTTCAAGGGAAGCCAGACCAGAAATATTAGCTCAAAAATCCTTATTCTAAATAATATTATAAATGTGAAAGTAAGTTATTTTGTTTGTTACCTTTTCACGCATAAACTACTGAACCGATCATCCTGAAATTTTTCATATAAGTACGTCAAATCTTTCATCTCGAAAAAAGGACCGTTACCTAGAAAAATAACAATAACCTTCTTATGATAATAGATGGCGCCACGTGTCTTTATCTAGTTTAAAACAATTTAAAAAGATTTGTTGAAAGTTACACTTTTAATTTAAAAGATACCAAAACTAGTAGGCTATCGGAAATTATTAGGTAGTAAATGAAATGGCTGGATTTGGGTCTGCAACGCAAAGCAAATGTCTTCGGAGTAGGTACCTAATGGTGGTTTAAGTGCTTTTGTCAGAGATCTTCTACGATCTTGGATGCGGTATTTATTAAAATTTCAATATTTATTCATGTTCGAACCCAAGGCGACGTCTCACTTTTCGTAACTTATGTACGTATCACTTGATATAAAATTTTTCTATTCTATTAAGTACAAATTAATTATCACTTGCTCCGTGCCTCGGAATGCACGTTAAGCCCTTTACCCCGGTTGTCATGAAGAAAGGATTCAGTACGCTCATAAAATCCTGACAATACTGATCTAACTTTAGAATATCGTATCCCCTTCGGTTGCGAGGGTCAGATAGATAGGTGCTCCGTGGAAAACTGATATTCAGCTGCATCAGGTTAGATTAGAAGCCGATCCCGACAAGGTTTAAAAATAATAAAGCTAGGAAGATGATGTAATTTTTCTCATATGGCGATCTTTAGCCCGAAAATATTTCAGCAACGGGATACTTTAGGGCACCATGTTGCTAATATTTTTTGTCAGTTAAGTGTTCTCTATAAAATACAAACTAGTAGGTATTATCATGCACTTTGATACAAAATCAAAATGGCGGCGGGTAACTATGCCAGGTTCCATACAAAAATATTCTAACCCCTTTGAAAGTTATTCGAAAAAACAAAATCACATTATTTTACTACGTACTTATTATTAAGTACTACGTATTACATTATTACTAGCGACCTGCCCCGACTTCGCACGGGTGCAATATACCTACATATAAACCTTCCTCTTCAATCACTCTATCTATTTAAAAAACCGCATCAAAATCCGTTGTGTAGTTTTAAAGATTTAAGCATACATACAAATATATAGAGCTCTCATATCTCTATATATTTGTATGTATGCTTTAAAAAGCGACTTTGTTTTATACTATGTAGTGATGAAGTATTATTGTATTTTTTACGGCTTCACAGAATCTTCTTACTCCAAGTTCTAAAGATGTTTTCTTTGTCCCCGCCCTACTGTTTGCAAAGGCCCCTTTTTCTGTATAATGACTATGACAGATAAGAATAAAATTGTACCGCGAAGCGCCCCCACCGAATTATTTAAATTGCCCATGAGTGCTGTAATTTTTAACACATAACGTTAAGAGTCGGGGAGAAGTCTAGTGAATATTGTACTCACTTAAAAGGGAAAGAGTTATTTATACTATGTTAATATTATGTACTTTTTTAGGATTCCATACCTAAAGGGTGCTAACGGGACCCTATTCTCGCTGTCTATCATAAACTACACGAACTGTGAGTCCGTGACCCATATCGCGAATTATAACGTTTTTACTTAAAAATACTTCTAATTGAATTCTATGAAAATATAGCAATTTGACACATGACAGTCCACTGATATTTTAATCTGTCACATTGCGCGCTGCGATCGATTTGACGGTCCCTACCACCCGCACTTTGAACCACAGACTTAATATAAACCTTTGAACATAGCAAATAGCTTGCCTTAAAGGCACTGATAGCCTAGTGGTACGACCGTCGACTGACAAGTCTCGAGTCTCGAGTCTCGTCAGTGGTCTCGAGTTCGATCCCGAGGCGCGCACCTCTGACTTTTAGTAAGTTATGTGCGTATAATAAATTTATTATTAGTTGCTAAAACGGTGAGGGAAAACATCGTGATGAAACCAGCACACCTGCGAGATTTTTCAATGGTGTGTAAAGCCATGTTAGAGGCCTACACTGGTTTACTGAGATTTAAACTCTGACACCAGGTTGTTCATCAACCATACGATAAGAAGAAGAAGAAGCTTGTTATATTGCCGAGTGTACAATGACATACCAAATCATTTGAAATACATACTAGCAAGCTTGGAAGAAGTATCATACAAAATGTTACCTCCATGGTATAAAATGATAGTCACATGGCCACCAAGATAATCAAATCTATATAGGTCATTTAACTTTTAAAATCTCGCCACTAGATATCGCTACTGCACCTTTAGATTTATTTTCATTACCATACAGATATTGTACGATTTAAGTACTTAAACTTTATATAATTAAATATAATGTCAATTATTTAATGCATAATAACACTGTACCTTGTATCTTCGTTGTTCTCTGTATCTTGGTTACTCAGATAAATCGGGAATTCGGGATCTATAGATCATTGAACAGCGAATTTTTAAAACGTTTCACTAGATGTCGCTACTGGCCTGACGCCATTTTTACACTTGAATTTATGAAAAATATATTATGTTTTATAGGTACAGAAAGATATTATATAAAAATTAAAGGTTCATAATATTGTTATTGATAACAATAATTTCTGATTTTCTAATATTTACACGTTCGAATTTTTGTGTTTCATAATGTTGAAAAAGTAATAAAAAAATATTCTAGCTGCAAATGATAAGAATCCTATGTCTTCAATCATATTTTTAATTCATCCAAAATTCCTGATAGAATTCAGATTGAGGTTGACCACATTGTTGTGGTGTTCAACTTTACTATACCTACAGGGTGGAATTTTGTAATGCCACCTGAAGGGAAAGTAAGTGTTGGCATTACAAAATTCCATCCTGTATAACTAGATGGCGCTGTTCAAATGACGTCACTTTCTGAATGGCGGTGTTAAGATTCTCCGCGAGTGAACGACCCTCCGCGAGTGTTCTATTTTCGTTAAGACCTTACTTCATAGGATCATTTCTATAGTAAGCTCTTCTCGAGACTTTCACACTATGTGAGTCCTCACAAGCCACGTTGATGAGATGTGGCGCGGCGTCCTGAGCGTGAGGCGGGCACTGGTAGTTATACCAGTAGCCCTCGATGATCGTTCACTCCTCTTTACGGGGGAGAGTGGGGCGCTGTCGCTGTCTGAGTGGCTTGTTATAAACCCTAGAAACAGGAAACTGATTAGAAATTAAATCTAGTATGATCGTGATATAATACGTCAGTACAGCAGAAAGTTAAGACATTTATAGGCAATGGAACAGTTAATTTTAACTTGAAATAAGAATTAAAATCAGTAAAAGATTATTGTTTCCGATTATAGTCAGTCAGATGAGGGTGTGGCATATTTTTGCTTAAAAAGAACCCTCTATAATTAATAAAGAATAAAAATAAAAAAAATCTTTCAAAATTACCACACTCCTTATAAAAATATCCTATTTGGATAGTATATATTTATACGTAATATATTACTAGATCTGATGTAAAAGCTGTATTACTATAAAGTTTCATTAAAATCCGTTCAGTAGTTTTTTCGTGAAACAGTAATAAACATCCATCCATTAATACTCAATTCCTTACAAACTTTTACATTAGTAGGACTATAACATTTCATACGAAACTCGCTAATCAAAACGTTCCTATTGCAGAAAAAGTTTTGAATATTTTATCTGCTATGCTAAGTTGCAAACTCTACTGCATAGAACCCATTAGAAGCATGTACGGTTCGCAATGTAAATGCAGAAACTTCAGCCATACGTACAGTCAGCAACATTCGCGTCACGTATTCACATGCACTGTAGAACTTTTGCAAGAACCCCCTGGGTGGGACGTACGTTGAAATTAACAAACTTCATATTGCTATTACGTAGATATAGTTAATTTAAAAAAAAATATTATTCTTTTTTTATCGTATGGTTGATGGACAACCTGGTGTCAGAGTTTAAACTGCCCATGACCTCTGACGTCGCTTTACACACCTTTGAAAAATCTCTCAGTTGTGCTGGTTTTACTATGTTTTCCCTCACCGTTTTTTAGCAACTGATAATTCATTCATACTCATAACGTACGAAAAGTCAGAAATTCGCACCTTGGGATCAAACTCGAGACCTCTGACGTTAGTCGCCTGTCATACCACTAGGCTATCAGTGCTATAATATGTATATTGTAAAGACTAGAATCAGCCCGAAAGCACAGTATAATAATCATTCAGTATGGTAACTACGTACAAACGCTTGAAAACGGTACACTCACACAAACATCACACAAACAAGCGGTTTCGAGCGTTTGTGTCATTGGTTTGTACGTAGTTACCATACTGTATGATCATTATACTGTGCCCAAAGCTTGGCGTTTTTGAACAAAATGTATAATTGTTCTGTTAGGTCACGTTTTTGTGTTAATTAGAAAAAACAAGCAGGTGCTCGCGGGGTATTGTTCTAACTTTGTTTATTAAGAAAACAACTGCTTGAGAAACTTGGGCGAAAGGTCCCTTTCGTGTTTGCATTTTTTACGAAAAATAATGAGCCATAAACAATTTTTTTTATAATACTCCGGCATTAATCGTCCTAACGCGTTAATTAGCGCGATAATAGTGTTCCTGTCGTCCGTGTGATAGTGTCTAACAGAGATAGCAAGATTTCTTATTAAATATTTATATTTAATAAGCTAACATGTGCTAAAAACATGTAAAAATTTCACAAAAATATTAAAGACAATTGGTACTATCGCATCGGTGCCTTCTAAAACTGCAAAGTTTGGAACACTGAGTCGGATACGTAATGTATTCCGATAGATATTACCAGACGCCCTAGGCGTATAAAGAGATTTGAAATTTCGACTGATTCTGATGGGATACGGTGGCTCAGCGGTTAGAGCGTCGGCACGGAACGCCGAAGATCGTGGGTTCGAATCCCATCCGTATCAGTTGTTTTTTCAAATTTCTTATTAAATATTTATATAGAGATAGCAAGATTAAGATTAGATATACGTTACAAAAAAGGGTGACAATATAGGGCAAACACCTCTTCTCATACAGAGAAGGATTGAGCATTAATCACCACTTTAGCACCTTAACCACCACGCAGTGGCGTGATGGCGATTTCAGACTATTAAGTCCAGGTTTCTTTACGATGTTTTCCTTCACTGTTAAACACAACAATACAATAAAATAATTAACAACATACAATAAAGCTTAACTTATATGTAGCGAATTTAACGAAATAAAAAGCTAGAAATAATACGAAAAAGTTCGTGTTAATTATTAAATATTAATACGGCTTTACTCACGCCGAACACGAGTACCTCACCGGGATGCCGCGCGACGCAGCATCGCCACGTATACACTCGCTCTTGAAAATGGACTCCGTTTGAGTTCGAAACTAGTCGGGCATTCTCCGAAATCAATGCGAGAGTAAAGCTGTGTTAAGCCTTTGACTGCCACCGCGGTCAACGGTGACCGCGAACAATAAGGATTGCATTGTGTCTGCGGCGTGGCAGTCAACGTATTAACTAAAATAAAAAACGTGTGGCACTCGGGGACTGCCACGGTAAAGTTATTAAAGCATTTTTATCAAGTTATGCAATTATAATTATTTATTTATTTTTTATTTAGGTATGCAGTCAATAACTTAAATACATAATATACAAAATCACGTCTTGAAAAATCTAAGCAAATAATTAGTTTTCGAAACTCGTATATTTCTAAATGTTTTGTTTTTAATGTGTCAACATAAAATATACCTTGTTAATAAGGTTTTAAACACTCAATTAGATTATTCTGCAATAAAGGGTTTTAGGTTTTATTTTCGTTACGGAATTTCTTGATTTGGTCGCCGCGCTTAAAGCCCGCGATAAAAACTATAGCTACTGGTAGCTATAGCAATAGCTTAAAAACATTCGTTTTGGAGTCAGTGAAGGCTTAAAATAAGGTGGTTTAGATAATCTGGAAGCCGCAGGCTTGGCTTGACTTTTTTTTGTAATCAAAATGTCAACACAACATAATACAAGGCTGTATTTTGCCCATTGGTATTGCGTTAAAATTTTATAATACCACGAGATAAAGAATACCACATAAAGTGTGGACCCCGGAAATTTTATGACAATCCTGACTATAAAAACTTAACAGATCGGTCAACATAAAATGGGAGTTTAACGATTGCGGATATTATCCGCATCGTCCGAATTTCGGGTGAAAAAATTATCTGCACGATCAATATATTATTATAATATTCTTTTAATTTTGCTATTTTTCCGCAATTCGTCTTTTTGAGCATCATTGTTACGATAACTAGGTCACCATTGAGATTTTTGTAGATAATTAGGCATCTGTACATAAATCTGTACATAGACATGATATACCTTTAAGTATAAAACCAAATATAAATATCTTGCATAACCGGTGCATTAGCGCGGCCATCTTGCGCGATCTGTCAAATTAGAGCGGCGCCAAACCAAACACCACGAAGCAATAACGTCAGTTTTTTTTCCGTAGTCATTCTATAGATCGTTATAAAACGTTCCGTTTGTCTTATAAAAACACGTCTTTATCAATAATATAAGAGCATAAACAGGTAAGTAAAAGCAAAATGTAAAGATCTATTTTCTCCGTTAAAGAGACAAGCCTCTGTAATTCTTTGGGAACTTTAAGGCGGGTGAGTGACTAGGCAAAACGTTCCTGCCTACCCTTTTAATGGTTAGTTACAATACCTCTATGTTGTATACAAGGTGTAAGCATGTTTGGGACCACAGTAAATACCACTATCGCGTTATTTTCGCCCAATTCGAGCGCAGAAAAATGACTTGATAAAGTGTACTGATTGGCTGACCATTGATTCTACGCTCCCTCTTCCTTGATTGCTGTATTAAAAAATATGATTACACTCGTTTTTGAACTGGTATCAATATTATGGTTACGAAAAAAAGCCGATTCAGTAGGTATATGATTCTAAAGCTTTGTACCCAACGCAAGTTAAATAAACTATGTATCACACGCTACAAATTTCCAGTATGACCTGACAAAAAGAGATCAGCTTATACGAGTACTAGAAATGTATGTGTGCACAGAAGGATGCTGCTGCCCATCCTTCGGATCTTTCCGTTTGTCTCTTACTACACCCGCGAGACGAGTAGAGTTGGTTCTATTCTTGGATCAAAAACCACCTAAATGTTTCTACATTTAACATCTACATATAAAACATTTATGTATGCGAAGCAAAAACCAAATCTCGTAAAAATATTCCGATTGGAAAACGCAATTTGTAACCAAAAAGGTTCAAGCGACATTTTCTAAATCACTTAGCGGACAAAATGGAAGTCTCGCGTTTAGAAAAATTAAATAAGACACCTAATATTTACACTTATCTACGGCGCTGTTTGAAGCACTTTACTTTCTTCCAGACCCTCGTTTTAGAAGGTGGTAAGGATTAGGTGCCTTTGCAAGCGATTAGAGAAAACTAGATTAATATTTCTAATAGATACTCTTTGGAGTAGTGAATCAAAGATCCATTTGCTCCTCTGCCATCATTTAGCATATTTAAAAAAAAATTGTCAAAGACAGCAAGGAATTTCCCGATTTTGATATTCAAATTTTTTCCTTCGTTTTACGTTTTTGTTAAATGCGTCTATTCAACTATCAGGGGCAGAGCTACTATTGCTAGGCTATCGACAGGTTTATGACAGACAGTCAAACTGCACATTCCCGCTATGCTTTCATTTGCACCTGGGGTCAATGTCTAATGGTTTCCTTCCCCCGGTCACGTTCCCAGCACTTCGGCCATGTCTTATTTAATTAAAGAAAAATATAAATTAGAATAATTTTAATGGCGCCCGCCGTGGCACTTCTAAATCGTCACGTGAAAATATTTCGGAGGTTTTTTTTTTTTCTTGTACATGATTTCCTTTTAATTTAAAGCAATCTGTGCATAATAAAACAACATAAAAAATAAACATTGTGTTATCCGTTAAAATTTGTTTATTATGTTAAATGTTCGCGAATGTTTGAGACTATATTAATCTGTGCATGTTAATTATTTTAATATATTGCAGCCCGAAATAGTTTATTTTAGATTCTAGAAGTTTTGGTTAGGGAAATTATACGTCTTTGCAATTTTAATCTTTGTTTATCAATAAAAAGGTCTTGCTAGGTCGTCGTCTTGATATTGTTGACAAGTGATAACTAATTTCTAATACGCACATAAATCTGATAAGTTAGAAATGCGTGCATGGGTTTCAAACCAACGACCTTTGACTGGCAGTCCAACGATCATACCATTAGACTATCCCTGCTTCAATAGGCTGCTGGGTTATCGACGTTGCCACATATTAGTCGAGTAAAACTTGAATTAGGTCTTAACTCGACAAAAAGAAGGGTTTTTCTTAAGCCAATGTTTTTTCTATTTTTTTTTCACGTCAGATTTGAGGGCCTAAGTCAATGACTTAGCACTCCAACGGTTGTCGTTCCCGTCAATATTAAACGGCCCAAACTGTAACCGCAACGCGTCAAGACCTCAGTTTTCCAAACAATTTGCACGCCACGTTAAGCAGTATTTACACCTCAATGGTTTAGTAAAGAAGGGAGGAATATACCAAGTTAAAACGAAAGGTAGTTTAGATTGAATACCTTGTAACTTTCTGTTTTAAAAGTTCGCTGCATCAGCGATATTTGCTGGTGATTTTGCGAAAAAATACAGTTTTTCTAATGACCATGAAGGTAAGACCATATGTTACAAACTCATTGTAACATCACCTTTTTGGATTACCTTTTTGGATTTCTATTTTGTATTCTAAATTCAAAAAGTAATGACAATAGAAATAGACTAGTGTTGATACGGGTTCACCTGAATTGTAATATTGAGTATTGCAAATAAACGTGGTTACCGTTTCCAGCGCCTTTATTTTATAGTAGTTACACGCCGTTAGTAACATATAGATTTATTAGATGATGATTGCTAAACTGACTAAGTGACCCTTATTTTATTATTATTTATTTATTCATTAAACATTGATTGTACAGTAATTATACATAGTCCCATAAAACCGTGTAATAGGTTTGACTGTGGGTATAGAGTCTTTTTAAAATAGTGTAGGTAATATTTGTATGAAACTAGAATAAAACTAAAGTTATAAAAATAGTTTATAGGAATTCAATTAGCCTGAAGTTCTAAATTATCATCAGTCGCAAATACTGAAGTAGTATTTCGTTAACTTACGTTTAAACATAGTCTGATTATATTACTCTAGTAAAATTTCTTTACGATTACTATTAAGCAAATACGGTAGTATTTTTTAAATTGTTCTATCGCCATAATAGTTGTATGTATTGTATCTTTGAGTCGTGATAGCCTAGTGGTGGTGACCGTTGACTGGCAAGTCAGAGGTCTCGGGTTTGAACCCAAGGCACGCACCTCTGACTTTTCGTTAGTTATGTGCGTTTAATAAATTAATTATCACTTACTCCGTGCCTCGGAAAGCACGTAAAGCCGTTGGCCCTGCGCCTGATCTTTCTCCGATCGTGTCGGAAGGCTGTCCCATCGGACTATGAGAGTGAGGGAATAGAGAGTGCACCTGGGTTTGTGCACACACTTGTGCACTATAATATCTCCTGCGTAGTTGGCTAGTCTCCGTTGAGATTGGCCACCGTGACCGAAATTCGGTCAGGAGAATATTATTGTAACTTTGTATCGCAAGATTCTTGCGAGGAACAAATGTTAATGTAATTAGTTAATGTAATCTAAAAAAGTTTTAGCCAAAGCACACACGGAGTTTAGCAGAAGGACATTAGGTATTTTTGCAAACGTATCGCGATCTGATAAGAAACTTTTGCAAGGGTTTAAACTCTTTCATCCATAAACATAAATATTTAAAAATTCTTATCTAACCTAAAACATTCGCAGACTATTGTATTTGATACATACATAATCTAACAAGACCCAAAAAACTCCACCTTTTCAACAACAGCAAGACGATTCAATAGATGTACAATAACCATTTTATTTTCATTAATATCGGGTGAGCCTTTTGCTCTGGGTACGTGCGAACAGGGTTACATCAGAATCGCCCCGTAGAGATATTGTAACAAGGGTCTAACTGACCCGAGTTCTCAAAAGGTACCTACTTCTTAAAAGGTTAGGTTACGGATGGTTGAGATGGCGAGCATTGTAGTGTTGTATTGATGACACGACTTCATACTTGGAAGAATAATGAACTGGAAAGAGCCTAAGAAAGTCTGCACTGTCTGTTACGTATGTGACAAACTATCTTGTTCATTTGATTGACGTTTACTAGCAATATTTAAAAAATATTATTATTAAATTTATCCCAATAATTCTATAAAAAGAAATAATGAGTGAAAATATTTAATGCTCAGCTGTATAATGTCCATCCAGAACGACTGTAGGAGGAATAATTAACTCGGAATCGTCTCTTTAGACAATCAAAAAACGGACACGCTTATATAGTTATCCCTACCTCTAATGACAAACAAAAAATTTTTCCTCTAAGACTTCATATGAACAGAGGGTGCGGCGTAACAATTCGGCTTCTGCAAGTGCCTACTGTCAAAAAAGTTTAAAAATAAATCGACATACCTAATTATAGAAAAAAAACAACCAGTCGCTTAATGTCTGAGTTATAAATAAAGAAACCAGCCTGTAACTGTCCTAATGCAACAGGCTTATTATCTCATACAGAGACACACATTTCTAAAACTTTGGATATGGTTGCTATCTGCTTCCCGCAAAATGGGATCAGTATGAAGTGACAGTTCCTTAACAAACATTAGAACACATGACGTCATCCATTCAAAGTACCAAGATATATATAATAAATCTCTGTCTAACAAACAATATTCAAATTTTGTAAATTTTTGGATTCTTTAAATTATATTTCACATTTTTATGAGATTTTGAAAAAATCTTTAAAAGATATTTTTTGCACCCGCGTCGCACTCTATGCCACGCCGCGCAATTACGCTGTCAATGAACGCCTATAAGTAGCCTGTGGTAATACTTTATTTCTTCTACGCACATGATTAAAAAACTTTTTTGCCTTTAGTTTGAACCATAGACAGTAGTTTACTTCTCCTAGGTATGCCATAAACATTTAATACTTTTTTCGAATTTCTTTTTCCTAACCTCTGTCTATTTGTATATTTTTTATTATTATTGGACAAGTTTTTCGTCCGTGTGTCCCCTGCTCCGCGGTTACCGCACCTGCATTGGGTACGTCAATATAACCTACAGTTTACGATCGAAGACGCCGACCTAAGTGTTGTTATAAGTTAGTAGTTCTTGTTCTGTGGGCACTATGGGCTACTCAATTTTATCTTAGGATGTGTTTATATTTTTGTACAGTCTATTGTTCGTTAAATAATATATAATATATATAAATTAGAGTATCGCGAAAAAACAGAGGAGTGTAGGAAGGAGGAGTGGAGAAAAAAGAAAGACGCCTTTGCTCAGAAATGTGTCATCTTAGGCTAATAATAATAATGAGAGGAGTTATAGAATAGCCTACCACAATGGAGCGTTTTGGAGAAGGGTTATGACTGTAGCTTACTGCAATGGTGCGTTTTGAAGAGGGTTTATGACTGTAGCTTACTGCAATGGTGCGTTTTGGAGAAGGGTTATGACTGTAGCTTACTGCAATGGTGCGTTTTAGCTTTGATAGCTTAATCGAAGTTTTTTCATAATATTTTTAATCTAAAGACCATCGGAAAAAAGCCAAGAAAGTATGAGATACCAATGTTAAAAATTCCAGTCGTAAATATCTTGTCGCATACAATTCTTACGTTATGTAATCGTGTCCCATCAGTCCGTACTGAAAAAAGTATTATAATATCTGACATTTTCACGCCATACGCCACTCTAGTCGCCACGACTAGAATAGCGACGACCGCGATCATTCCATTCACGCAAGACTGCGTTGCCGACGAATTGATCAACTGTCGATTCCAGCGAGACGTTCGCAAGAGTCGCTGTAGATACTCTGCGACTCGAATGGAAAGTGAAAGATGACGATCGCTGATGATATCGAAAATATATAAAAATGACAATTTATAAAATACTAGTTTTTGCCCACATTTTGAAAGAAACGTGGCGCCATCTATTATCGTAAGAACGTTACTGTTGTCTTCCTCAGGAACAGTTCTTTTCTGTACACCTGACAACGTATATGCAAAATTTCAGGATGATCGGTCTAGGGATTTAGGCGTAAATAGGTAATAAATAAATACCTACATATTTTCGCATTTCTAATATTAGTTGATATATAACTCTAAGCATTTATAAAGATACAAATTTAAAAACATTTACTCTGGTGACTACCCGACTGCGCCAGGAGGGTTATGTTTTTCAAATTTATCATTTCCGAACAGCTTTAAACTATGGCCCGACGTTATTTCGGAAATCAGATATTTATCTGCTTTCGGAAATAACGACGGAAAAGTCGCCGTCTTGAAAAGTTTGGCGATATTTACAGCCGAACTTTGACACACTGACCTAAAAGATTAACAAAGGTATTTCGAAGGCTTTTATGGGCTAACTTGCCGAACAAAAACTCAATTAAAGACTACTGCAGACAAAAGAGAATTATTTACGTTGTACGTCCACAAAACTGTCTTTTTGTCGCCATTTTTTATGGAAGAGGGGCCCAATTTATCATTCAACCTTCTGTTTCGGCTGAAACCCCGACAGGGTTAATTATGTTATACAATGCTACTGCTAAGGGTTGAAAATAAAACATATATGTTTGTTTTTAAGTGTTACCAAGTCTGTTTATTCATGTTTTTAATTTTATTAATTGGTTTCTAAATGGCGAAACTTTACTTTTGCGTTTAAAAGTAAAATATTCATTTTTGAGTTTTATTTTTTTCAAAATATTTCAAGCAAAACCTGTAGCAGAAAATACATAAATCACCTACCTACTAATAATTCTAATAATATCAATCTATCTATTTAACACATCTGCTCATAGTCACTGGACTGATCGCATGATATACCTACAAAAAAATATCTTTAAAACATGCCTATATTCAACAAAGGTCTAATATAGGCTGATGGGATGACCACGATATCTATTGTGTAGTTTCATGTTTGAAATTATTGTAAATTTTTAGACATGCAATTTATTTTCTGGGTACGCATCACGTTATAGCGACTTAACCGTACCGTGAAAAGTAAAAAAAAACTTTTAAGTTGCTAGATGTTTAGAATTAGAGCATTCCAAGTTATGAAATTACACAGAAAGGCCTCTTTTCTAAATAAAATAGGCACAATAAATACGTTGCGTGCTTAAATAAGAACTAGAACACTTTCGTGACTAAAATTGTGGTAGACTAGTTAAAAATGTTTGCATTAATTTCAAATATTGCTGATTTTGATACGCGAAAAATTAAGTAAGTACTGCATTTTAATTTATTTCTAGCGAATTTTACTGAGCAGAATGTGGTTTTGATTTAATTTTACTAAAGAATTTATTATTAGATCCTGAGTTGTGATAGCCTAGTGGTATGAACGTTGACCTGCCTTAGTCAAAGGTGTTAAGTTCAAAACTACTACGTATCTCCGACACAACCGGAGAGAAATCAGGCGCAGGGCCAACGGCTTTACGTGCTTTCCGAGGCATGAAGTAGGTGATAATTAATTTATAATACGCACATAACTTACGAAAAGTCAGAGGTGCGCCTTGGGTTCAAACCTGAGACTTCTGACTTTTCAGTCAACGGTCATACGGTCAACGGCAACTCTTACTCTTATAAGACCAACGAAGCAGTCAGTCATTTAAATTCTAATTCTCACGCCATTTCCCTACTACCCCCTCTAATGAGAAAATGAAAATTCATACCCACATTACCCACTTTGTTCTAAAAACAAAATACATATGAGCTTCGTTTAGCCATTAGCTTACTATGCGTTCCATAGAATATTTCTCCATGAAATGCACAGCTAATACTAGTTGTAAATTAATTTCTCTGTGTAATAAGCGAGTGTAGTGAGATTAATACAGTATCAGGGAAACCTTTTACATTTTTGCGCTGTGTTTGAACTGTGCAAGTGGTGGAGATAGTTACTCGCTTCAAAGAATATAATGTTATTAACTGATGCATTGTGTGGACGTACAATCAGTCGCTTAATATACCGTGAGTTTTTTTTTATTCTGGTGGGGGTTATTGCTTTCCTCTTTCCGAAAAAATAGGATATCATTTAATGGACTGTGAAGTGACAATCTTTGATTTCAACTTTAGAACATTAGATATCATCTATTTGTATTGCAATCTCTGACTAACAAAAAAAAAAATCAAATCCTTTGTGTATCGTATCCGATGGAAATTAGTACGAATAAGTAATTTTATGTTGGAATTGCAACCCACAATATTTTATGGCAACACTTCCAAAATTCTCAATCTTACAGCGTTACGGCTCGGCCAATAACGAAAGCGAATTCAACTCGCATGCAAATAATATAGTCTCAAACTTTCGCAAACACTCAACATAATGAAATAACTTTTTAACGGATATAACTTAAAAATCAAAATAATAGCTTTTAAATTAAACTAAAAATTCACATAATATGGGCAAAAACTAAATAAAGTTGACGGTAGATCAAAAATAATTTAAAATAACTGTTCAGACGCTTGTCAACCTCAGTCTGCCTGCGACCACGAGTGCTGTAAAGCACTCGAAACGTCAGGATTGTATTATCAAAATAAAAACGCGAGAGTTGTTTCATTTCGCATGCAAATGTTACCAATTAGAGCCGGCGGCTGTAGCACCACGCCACCCGCGCATACGCATCGGTTGAGATCGTGCGAAAATCCGGACGAAGTGAGCGTGCAATCCGTGCCTTGCCGCTAATTTAATAACTTTACCATCTCAGACAATAATAAGTGCATTGTGAATACCTTTGAATAAGTATATCTAATTGACTAAAATTTAGTGTGTGTTCCGATATCAATAGTCACAGCCGAAAATAACTCACCACTTCGCCGGCCGGCAAATCAGATGCAATCAGTGGAATCTAGATGCAAGCAGTGCAAATACTGCAAACCAAGTAAGTGATTTTCACTATATTTGTTGTCGGCCTATTCAGTGACCATAACGCTACCAATTAGATATGGTAATCAAGTAAGGAGTAAAAATTCCAACTTGACCCCAGACGCGGCGAACCCCCACGTGATCTTTAAAACTTGGTTCCGCCACACTTTGTATTTTTGTGAATTATTTATTCACATATTCTTTTATTTTTCATGAATATTTAAGTAATACCTCAACATTATGTTTGTTGGTTTGTCGATTTGCTGCAGTAACAGAGTAACGTATATGAACGACATTTTTTATATATAAATTATGAGCTGCAAAGTGGCATAAAGTTAGGTACTTTATATCTAGGAAAAATTTAAACAACTGTAGCGAAGACACAAAAGAAGATAATTTAATGCTTGATTTTCCGAATTATAAAACCGTTATGTATAAATATTGCAAATAAATCTTTCTTCAATACTTAATTACCTATATATTAAGTTCACTATTAGTGATTACAGAAAATCGAGAAAAAAGAGGAGGGATTATTTTACCACTAAGGCCCAATTTCATCATTCACTTTAAAAACGAGTTTAATAAAACTAAGTTCAGCCTATGAAAATTGCAGTTCTAAACTCAGTTCAACGCTTGAACCGAGTTTAACTTGATTGATCGCGTTGAAAGTGGTGAAATCGAATCTAAGTGGCATTGTGTTAGTCCGTAATTTTGTTCATGTTCTTAATCCAACAAACCAATCCACTATAAATATTTAATAAGAAATTTGAAAAAAAAACTACTACAAAGTTTGGAACACTGAGTCGGATACGTAATGTATTCCGATAGATATTACCACTCGCCCTAGGCGTATAAAGAGATTTGAAATTTCGACTGATTCTGATGGGATACGGTGGCTCAGCGGTTAGAGCGTCGCCACGGTATGCCGAAGATCGTGGGTTCGAATCCCATCCGTATTAGTTTTTTTGTTCACATCGCTAACATGTGCTAAAACATGTAAAAAATTAAACAAAAAAAAAACAATCCACATTAACTTACTCCAGTTACTGTAACAGTCTTACTAAACGCAGCACAGTTCGTAGTAATCATTCTCACTTAG
Organism: Protodeltote pygarga; assembly: GCA_936450705.2. NCBI lineage: Eukaryota > Metazoa > Arthropoda > Insecta > Lepidoptera > Noctuidae > Protodeltote > Protodeltote pygarga. The sequence continues at coordinate 11,518,857 of OW388265.2, read as the reverse complement.
CCTCCACTCCTGGCCCCATCAGGGAATCAAGCGCAACAAGAAAAAATTAAACATACTTTATTTCCACGTTACTTTTAAAAGCTTAATGCTGTGGAATGGTTAAGTATTCGTACTTTGTAAACATGATTATTAGGAAGGTACTTTAAACTGGCTTTGGTCTCGTCATGCCAGCTGTTGAGGACGAGAGTTTGAGTCCATGGTTGGTCAAGGTAATTTTTTACAAAGTTTTTAGTAGGTAGCCAGTTATAGCCAGGTAGGTATATTGTTTTTTGGCAATAAGCACGATTCCGGTCGCCTTGATTTCAAACAAAAAACTTAAGGTGTGGATACTCGCTAGTCTGCTATCTCGCGAAGATATAAAATCAATGAATATAGTTATGAAAAATAGAATAATTTGAACATCATTAACACGTTCACTGCGTAAGCCTAAAAACCCGTACTAAATTCAAGTGCGTTACGGGAATAAATGCGCCCCGTAATGAGCTACTACATTGTGCGTTACGGGTGTAAAAGTACCCCGTACACCCTTGTTGCTTTATATACCTCAATCTACCTGAATTTCCACTTTTTTTAATTTTTCATTTTTTTAATTGATAGAGTATTGAATAAGCTATGTTATAGTCTTTTCGCCAGTAGATTTGGCAAAAATTGATAAAGTTATAAGGAAAAGAAATGCCCGGGGCTTTTTTATCCCCGTATCGCACTAGAAATGCTAAAAATACGGGGTAATAGTGCCCCGTAACGCACAAAACTAATTTTTATCGATGAAATGATAGTGATGGGAAATAAATAAAACGATAGACTTAACGAAAATATTAATTTCGGAAGAATGCAAATAGGTAGCAAAGTATTAAGTAACAGAGATATTTAAATAGAAGCTTTGGCCTTAGTTTGTGCGTATGTATTTATTAAATAATAAGTAAAAAAACCAAAATGTATCAATTATAATTGTAAAAACTAGTTAATGGAGATAAAAAAAATAAAAAATAAGGTAAATAAGTTTGGCCATCTTTTTTATTTATGACAATTCCAACATATGACGCGAACGCTTTATTGTCGATAAATTATTAAGATCACGTGATGTGCTATTGACTGCACTAATGCAAATAAGCTCACAACCCCGTACGGGTACACAATATTTTACACGGGGTTCATTAAACCCCGTATCGCACTAAAAGGTAATTTTTACTCTCTGGTCGGAACGGGGTTTGAAAAACCCCGTATATTTTTTAAATATAACCTTTTTCTACAATCGCCAAACTACACAAATATACAGTTATCTCTGTCATGCAGTCATAAATTCCAGAGATACAGCTCCCGCACCAGCGAGTAGACACTACTTTTTTCTCCCGCACTGAATGAAAGCATCGTACGGGGTTAAAAAGACCCCGTAACGCAGTGAACGTGTTAAGAAACTTTAGCAATAATTTCAGCTTTATCAAAACATAACAAGCATAAAATAAAAATTAATTTAAAGGTGTATCTTTATATTATAGATTTTACAATTCAAGATACAATTTAACGAACTTTCTCTCAAATTTGACATTTAACATTTTAAATTTGATTTAAGATAAAAATATCCGAGCTTGCACTACAGATTAGGTGTTAATCGCTACTAATTTGTGTCATTTTTCTATTGTTTCCCTACACCACCCGGCAGCTACACTATAGCTACATATAGAAATGCAGCAGTCTCGAGGTCTCTTCAAAAACGGCTTATTAAAGTAAACAAGCTTCAACCCGGCGCCAAGCGGCGTCAGAATACATAACAAAGACAATTTTAATTACACACTCAGATTGCACCGTACTTGGAAATACTTGGAATACATTTGTTAACATATTGTGTATACGTTTTATTTCCCTTGGGGCATATGCAGGTGTTGTCACAGGCTCATAGCTACATTTCATTTGTACAATTTCTGTTTAGCTGGTTCAGTATTTTTTTTATACAAAGGTGGGAAACAAACTTACGGCTCAATAGCAGTGATAGCCTTGTGGTATGACCGTTGGACTGCCAAGTCAAAGCTCGAAACCCAAACACGCACCTCTGACTTTTCGGATTTTTCACTTGTAAACCGGTGAAGTAAACCAGCACACCTGAGTGATTAACGGTGTGTGAAACAATTGCAAACCAAAAGCAGAGAATACTTAGTCAATCTACACACAAATACATTTTATTTAATCAATCTAAATAATTATACCTACATTTTTATTTAATTTCGATAGACCAAATAATATATTTAAAACCTTGATCACTAGACACTTTTGATATTTGTATAAGAAAGAGAGAGACAGCCACTCAATTCTGGAAAGTAAACTTTACTAAACATTATATACTTAAATAAAATCCTTATTATTTCTTCAGAATTGCGTTAGGATATAATCCAGAACTGTTTTAATCTTACTTACATAAGACACAAGAAAAATCTCAACAACTAAAAGACTCCCCCAAACAAGATGACGCCGCCTTACCCTCTCGTATCAACGATCAGCATAACTATTTACCCATAAACCCGAGAGTTTTGTAATTAAATACAAACAAACCTCCCATTTCTATATCCTGAAAGATAAGGGAAATGCGCCGAATTATCATAAACCCTTAAACGTGTTTAATCCAGTAATCATTAGAAGAATGTTAAACTGGTGCGCTTTTGAGAGAATATCTGATAATGCCCACTCTACTGACAACTATTCGCTGACGACGTAATGAGACTTGCGGTCAGTTATTTCTACTAAGAAACATGCGATAAAACAGTTTAAATCTTCACTTCATCATTCATTGCCGGACTACTTCAGTAAATTTGAAGAGAAGAAAAGCAAACGGCGCAATGGAATTGAGAAATCTGTGTTATAAAAGCTTCTCTCGGCCGCACCAATGGTACAGGGTCGTTATAATTTCAAAAGTAAGGGCAGGAATATACGTGGTATCAAGCTAGTTATAAGGGTAGTGTAAATGGTAACCTCAAGTCTAATGCCAAGGGTTTGTTAAAAGTAGTTTCTGTGTGGAGAAATAAAACAAAATTAAATGACGGATGAATTTCACGGTCTTTTACTCTGAACATTTTAAAGTCTAGACAAGTGCGTCAGTTTCCTTGTATTTGTCTAGTTGAGTAGGAATAATTTAGGACAACGACTAGAGCGACCGGCCATTTGCCTAAACTTATTACGCACTCCTAAAAGGCTTCTGTCTACTAATTGGGGCAATTTTTTTGTTTTAAAGTACAGTAGACAAATTAGTTTGCGGGACTTTCCCGTCCATTGCGTCATCTAGCTAAAAGCCGTCATGCTCTGCTAAAGATTTTGTGATTTTTTTATTTTTAACCCCCGACGGTAAAAGAGGGGTAGGTATTATAAGTTTAACATGTGTGTCTGTGGCATTATAGCTCCTAAACGGACGAACCGATTTTGATTTAGTATTATTTGAAAGGAAGAATAAAATTTAAGGTTTTATTTTATTTCTGGGGTTCTGGCCCGTAACGATTGTCAAAGATCTACAATTGACAGCCGGGGTCAACAGCTTAACGTGCTATTCGAGGCAGAAAGTGATAATTAGTTCATAATACGCACTTACGAAAAGTCAGAGGTCGCGCCTTGGGTTCGAACCCGAGACCTCTGACTTGCCAGTCAACGGTCACCCACTTTATCACGTCTCATCTTAAAACGATCCTATATTTTAGGTAAATTTCAGTGCTGAATTTCATTCAAAAAGTTTTCATACATTACCACCCTTTAGAGCAGAGATTCAAAAGTCTCCAGTTAAAACTTACGATCACACATTCATGGATTGAACAATAAGGCTCTTTGAAACATGTCTACTGTGACGACCTGCTAACTGGCAACGCTTTCTAACAGGCCTCGGTAATAACTGATGATTCGTCATCGTTTGAGGAACGGGTTGACTTCATAAAAACTTTTATTCACACGTCTGCGCCAGAGGGAATCTGTTATACCGTTAAGCGCTTTCAGCGACTCGAAAAAGCGGAGATTGACGAATTCTTTTTATGGTCGATTTTGAAAGATTTCTTTTGTTTTATGAAATCTTTTGATTGGTATATTCTTGATACTTATATTCGAAAAAGTGCAACCATGGAGTTCCTTGCCAGATTCTTCTCCTTATGGGGTAGGCTGCCCTTGGAACTGCCGAATGGTCTACATGAATATAAATGTTTTGGTTTTGAAACCTAATCCCAACTAATATTATAAATACGAAAGTAAGTTTGTTTGTTACCTTTTCACACCTAAACCACTGTACCGATAATATGAGGGTAAGTTTGAACAGTAGCAGTAAAAAAATGCTATCACTGCTTCAATTTCTAATGAAGAAAAACACAATTAAATCCGTTTTCAAAATTTAACAAAAAAATATATTATCATGTTTTGTATCCATAATCATATTATCTACAATCGTTGGTCTAGTTATGGCAAGCACGACTACTAAGCAAGAAGTCCTGGGTTCGATCCCCGGGTCGGGCAAAGTGTTATTGGGTTTTTCCATTAGGAAATTCTCAGTAGCAGCACGGAGTCTGGAATAGTGCCCGGTTAATGGCATTAGGCTCGTCCCCTATTACATGGGACTTATAACATAGCCGGCAAAACGTGGGTGTCTTGCACACCTCTGCCTACCCCCTCTTGGGAATACAGGCGTGAGTCTTATTTTGTTTCACCTGAGAATTTAAAAAAAAGCGCTTTATCAAATCAAGCTGCTTAAAATTGCAGTTCTAAAGGGTCCGCTGTCGTCATAGTTGCAAAGCCATCGTTTCGCAAGTAATGAATAGGTCCAATTAGTGACAGCCTGCGTTTCAATGACTCTCAGTCGAGGCATTTACAGGCGTCACAAGAGGGCAAAAATGTATGTGCGGTGAAAATGTCTAGATACATAGGGGGGGGGGGGGAATAAATTGTATGCTTAATGAGAGTTTACATAGAAAAAAATGTAAATGGCGCATGGAATGGATGGATGTTTGTTACTCTTTCACGCAAAAACTAGAAAACGGATTGTGCTGAAACTTTACAGTAATATAGCTAATACATCAGAATAATACATAGGCTACAATTTATCAACATACCACATAGTTTAATGTAAAAAAAACATTTACTAAGCACTCCAAAAAATTATTGCAATAGGTAGTAGGCCCTTTTTTTGTGGCCCGTTCGGGGGGAGTAATAAATACCTTCCGCATACCGCACGTCCGAGGACGTACGGTTACGTGGGGCTCGCATCCATTAAAAACGTCTCCCCCCTGCGTGTTTCTCGCACTGTATCGGACGGGGCCGGGGACGCGCCTCGCAGCCCCGTCCAGTGCCTGCCTGTAGGCCCGCTCTGCAATAGGTACCCTAAATATTATATATACGTGTGAACAACAACGAACAAAGGTAACACAGCAAAACTATTAGGTTCGCAGGGCTGATTAAGGATAAAGTTTTTTGGAGAAGTTTAAATGTGGTTGTTAAAAATCGTTTAGTTTTGTATAGGTTTCAGTTACACCTTTTCAGAAAATATGGTAAAATGAAATTGCATTGATGACATCTTGAAAAATTCTCAACCTTATCTAGCGCCCGTGCCAACCTAATAGCTTTCAGCGGGATGAAATTCCCGAAAAAAGAACTGCTCCCGAGGACAACAACATTAACATATGAACGTTTACGATAATAGATGGCAATAAAATCAACGTGAACGAAGCCGTGGGCAAAAGCTAATTTTTTTGTGAATTTTTGACATGTTAGCTTACAATAAAACACAAATAAATTTTAATTATAGTTGCAACATATAGAACCGATCATAAAAGAAGCTTGAGAAACCAAATTGTCCTGACATTTACAGACTGGCATAAATTCATACCTTTACATCATCATTTAAAAAAAGAAAATACATGGGCTTGTCCGACAGTTGTAAACGAAAATTATCCTTAAACCAAGATATATAAAAGAGAGTTTTCTGTACACAAAATTCGCTCACCGCTACTTTTGTCAGAGTAAAGTGTGAAGTAACAATATTATATTTTAGCAATTTAGAATGAGAATAAATTGCCTCAGTAAAGTTTTGAAAGGTATCGTTAAAATTATTAGGAAAAATAAATTGCCCGAGGCAAGTCTTTTTTTAGCCGTGTGGTTTCCGGCCTAAAAATAGGATCACCCCTACTCATCCCGCGGGTGTCGTAAGAAACAACAAAGGGAAAGATCCAGAAGATGGGCAGCAACACCCTTCTTTGTAACAGTAATCATTTGCTACTGCGTTCGTCAACCCTCAACCCTCAAAGGCAAGCTTGGCAATCGCAGTAGCAGATGATTGCTGTTACACAGTAGAATGCTGTTGTCCATCCTCTTGATCTTTGCCTTTGTCGCTTACAACACCCGCGGGACGAGTAGGGGTGGTTCTATTCTTAGGCCGTAAACCACACGGCACTCATTCATTGTTATTCGTTTATTTTTTCTTCTGAAGAGGTGTCATTAATTACCACACTGGCTTACTGCGTGTTGGCAATTTCATACTATTAAATCCATGCTTCTTCGCGATAAATTCCTTTATTGTTAGTAATCACGTGTCTTAGACTAGACGGTACCTAAAACTACACACATTTTTATGGTATCAGACCATCTTGGAAGATTAAAAATATAACAATCCCCTGTAGTACAAGAGTTCCATTAAAATAAGGATAGCAGGAGGTATTTTATGGGGCTATAACAGATCGTCACAGATCTCGCACGACTAGCCTTTTGGGGGCATTCCTTATGTATGGCGCAAAGAAAAAACCATAGCGATTTTGAATTGTTCTTATAAAAAAAAATATTCCAGATAGTATAGCCATCTAGCGAGGCAATGCAGCCAGCATTTTAGGAACGTTACCTACGGGTAACTACAGATAGCAGTCTTAGATTAAGTTTATCTTGATAATTTGTTTATTTCTAAGTGTATAATATAGTTTGTTATTATGCTATTAGTGTATTTTAATATTATTTAAAATTCCTCATATTATATGAAATTTCACGAATTATTCCAGATTACACCAAACACCAAATTCGTTTCGAAGTAAATTTCGTCAAATTTTATTAAGAAACCAAAAGGTTACACCATAATTATTAATGTTTGGCTTACCTGTACACTTATGTAATGGCGGCGAAGCGCAACTTTGTTGCAGCAAATTGTTTTTGTAGCGCATTAATCGTGATAAAATATATATTCTTGCACACACATTAACTTAAATAACAGTTCACAAGTAACAATAACACTAAATTGAAACAAATTTTATACATATTACACCTATCTTTATTTATTTTTGCAGTTCCCGCGGCCATTCCATGGTCCATAGACAATATTCATAGATCAAAATGAATATACTTTAGTTTTGGACTATGGTAATGAGGGAACGGTTTGTCATGACGTTGTCAACGAGCGGTTGACATGGTTTGACAGTTTTGACTGAACGTACCAATGTACCAACCACACGAGTCATCCAATGATATGATATAAATAAACTTTGTATTATATCATTGGAATGTCTATGTAATCTTTATCTATTTGTTTATTCTATTTATATATCCAGTAATTGTTATGCTATTTAATAATGTAGTATTTTGTATATTATTATTTACTGACATCTTATACATATATATATTATATAAATACCTACAAAAAGTTGTAGGATACAGGATATTATTGTATTTTTTCGGGTCTGTACCAACTCGGTGTCCGTGACCTCAAACTTTGGGCCTGTCAGAATACCAGCGCTGCAGCGATTAGTTTGTTGCAGCTTCAGCTGAGATAGGCGCCATATTTTGGCCTCACACATCCACATCACATTTTTTTTTTTGTTTGTTATTTTTTGTATCTTTTGTGAGGTTGCAAAATAAAACTTTTTTCTTTCTTTCTTTCTATTACGTAAAGAAAGTAAGTAAAAATAAAGGCATTAAATCCCATCTACTAATATAATCAATGTGAAAGATTGTGAGGATGTATGTATTTTTGGTTTGTTACTCTTTCAAGCAAAAGTATTTTGATAAAACTTTACGTTACTTTTTCATGTTGTCGGACAAAATTAATTATTATATTCATTTTTTCCTTTTTTTTTCTTTCCGAGGAACGGAGTAAGTGATAATTAATTTACAATACGCACATAACTTACGAAAAGTCAGAGGTCTTAGGCACGCACCTCTCTCGGTCTCCGGCCAGTCAACGGTCATACCACTAGGCTATCGCGACTCATGCCACTCTCTGCTTGTACCACCCGTAATAACCACTTGTAACTTAAGCGGCAGCCTTAGAATCGCGTCCAAGATGGCACTAAGGGTACCAATAAAAATAACTGAAAACCTTGACCTTCCCTTAACGACATGTGGCCGTGGTACAATGCCCGAGCACTTTTTAAACCACATTTACGGTTCACGATCATGGCAACTCTAAAAGCTCTTGTATATTAATCGGCGATGACCATTAATCGTGTAATCGTCTATAATCAGCATGATCATTGATCATCGTGGAAGCATCCACACAAGCATCTGTAGTAGTTTGTCGAACGGCAAGCGTCAAGATGGACGTCGTGTGGTGCTGCTGCAATCATTTATTTAATGTTGTTGTTGTTAGTGGTGTGTGTTGTTAGTTAGCTTAGACACGCAACACTTCACTGTCTGATGGCGAATGAATGATCGGCGATCGAATGGGCACCTCAATTAACCACCCAGCGATTCCCTTTGATACGTACCCAAAAAACCAACAATTTACGTGTCGCAGGCGATCACTGACGATGATGGGCGACTAAAGCCGAGTATGCTCTCTACACGGTTGTGCTCGCGCATAATCGTCTGTAATCGCCGATTATGTAGAGGAGCCATAAAAGTAAATGTCACATCAATAATGTGGCTTGTTTCGGGTTTGTTTTGATGGCTCTGTGATCCAGAGGGAGTTTCGAGCCCGTCCTTGAAAATTACGCTTCGAAGCGACATAAAAAGCTGCCTTTCTAAATTTTTAATGTTATCATTTTGAAGATTCTACGAAAATTTTGAAACTTGAGTCCATTACGTTTGTTATCAAAATATTTGGAGTTTAATTCAGACAGAACATTTTATATTTAAACCTTTTACTCCAACGTAGACGCCGGCGTCAAGTAACAATTGATTTCCTTTTGTGTCTCACTCGATCGCCAACCCGCTCTAGTTGAGTTTTACACGGCTTTGCCTTCGTGGTGCCACCTAATGTCTCAAATTGCGATTATAAACCATCCAGGACACATTCAAACCAACACAAAAAACAACAAAATCAGTCTTAAAAATAAAAAAGAACTCATCGAATTAAAAACCTCCTCTTTTTTGCAAGTTGGTAAAAAAGAGGGTTCAGCACACATAAATAAAATAACCAATAGCTTACTGCTACGGAATGGAAGGCGAACTCTTAGGTAGGTAGTTTTAAGTGCTTTTTTATATACTTAAGTATGGAAACTTTCTGAGAACAAGTGTCTTACTTTTTTATAACCAAACTTCAGATTTTTATTGAAGATTATCGGAAAATTTAAGGCATTTCTATTATCGATAAAATCTATAAAAGGCGCAAGTAGGTATATCCTTTCGAGAAGTACAGTCGCCAGCACATCAAGCTACTAGATACTATATGTCAATTTTCTTGAAAAGATTTTCAACTTTCTCTCATGAGACTAATGTACAAATTTGATTGAGATAAAAAACTTTTTACTTACCAAAAAAATAACCGACAAAAAAAGGGAACTAAAAAGTAAAAAATAATAATGATTTTTAACAAGTACCTACTACCTACATACCCACATATTTATCATTTTTTTAAATATTTACAAAAATCAGATTTTTTTGGAGTCGGTGCCAGCTAAAACAACAAAACTAAAATTAAACACACATTTATACTTACACAAAGAAAAAATCATCAAAATCGGACCCTCATGTAAAAAGTTATGCGCGATCATACAAAAAAAAACCATACACGTCGAATTGATAACCTCCTCCGTTTTTTTCGTCGGTTAAAAATGTAATAGTTTCGGTATAAATGCTGGCGACTGTACCTATTTAAAATGTTAGTTTAAAAAGTTTAGGCCAACCGAGTATCCTTAAGGCGATCTCGCTAAACAACTATCTCGCTCACACATTGGAGGTATAAAATCACTGAATAAAGGTATTAAGAATTGCAAAAAAAACAAGTATGTACCATTACTCAGAACCAAACGTCAGACTTACTAATCAAAGGTCTTACTTGGCTATCTTTCTTTCTTTATCGTGTGGTTGATGATCAACCTGGTATCAGAGTTTAAATCGCCCATAGGCCTGTGGCATGGCTTTTCACACCGTTAAAAAATATCTCAGGTGTGCTGTCTTCTCACGATGTTTTCCTTCACCGTTTTAGCTAGCGATAAATAATTAGGCTATCTATCACGACTCGATGTCAAAAGTGGCTTAACATCTGAAATGTCAAAAATAATCACGTCTTGTCCAAGGCAATTTTTTTCCTCACTTCACTTCACTTCTTTTGAATGGCGAGTGAAAGCCTTAGGCCCACAATTACACCAAGGACAGGTGTTATGATCGGACCCCCCCCGAATGTGGGTTCTCGCCTTGTCGTGGCGGGGGGGCTTAGTAGCCGTGGTGGGGCTCACGGTGAAGCTAAGAGGAACCCCAAGGAGGCGCCGCTCCGGCGGGCTTTGGCCAGAAGCCCACTTTGGAGCGGCCCTGGCGGGTTGCGGTGCTGTATCAGGGTGGAGCACCCAGCAGCACCGCAACTGAGGCGGGCCGCGGTGTTGTATGAACAACATCGCGGCTGAGGAGTGCGGGGCCGCGGTGGGAGAGGAGTGCCGGTATTACGGTGCGCCGCTCTCCCTACCTTCCGCGGCCTCGGCGGGGCCGCAACCGTCAGATTGCGGACACGGCGGGGCCGCAGGGGAAGAGGAGTGTCGGTATTACGATGCGCCGCTCTCCCTATCCTCTGCGGCCGAAGTGAGGACCATGGACGTCAGACTCGGGGTCGTCTGGCGTTCATTGCACATGGTCCTCGAAGTGGTCACGGTGGGTGGGTGTCTAACACCCACCCCGAGGAGGGTCCGGCGACGGACGTCCGCGGCGGGTTCGCGGATGTAATACATTGGGATACCGCGTTCCCGCCACTATGCGGATAAGAGGTGACACAGAAGGGGTTTTAGTCGGTATGCCGGCCGCCCACCATCTCTAGGCCGGAGAGCCCGACCTAACCGTCTCGCATCCCCGAACGGGACGGTATGCATAAGGCGCATTTCCCCTTCTGCGAAAAAAAAAAAAAAAAAAAAAAAAAAAAAAAAAAAGGTGTTATGATCGGAACCTTGATCACTTAGAGGAAAAAAATTTCTGTTGTTCTTCCAAGCTTGATTTATTATTTGAAGAGTTTTTCGGCGAAACGTGCTGTCTTTAAATAATTGTATCGACTAATAGTTATTTCGTATAAGCATTCATCGGTGAACCGTGCTTTCTGTAGACAATTGTATCGTTCAAGGGTAATTCTATATACAGTACGGGACTCCATAGCTGAATACGTCATTATATCATGACACCGTCAATATCAAGAGACTGAAATCTAAAGCCTTTAATATCTAAAGCTATTTTCTGACGTTAAACCGCTTAAACTTAGCGCTGACCTCATTCAACTTATCTAAAATTTAAACCTCAAAACCTAATTTCAGAGTCAATACCCACAATTTGAACTAAGAGCTGAATTTATTATGTACCTAAGTAGGTATTTTATAATTCAATTGTCTTGTTATAGTAAATAGAACTTAATATATAATACGCACATAAATTATTAAAACTCAGAGAACTAATTATTTAATAAGAATTTTGAAAATAGAACTGATACGGATACTTAATTAATTAACGTATTTTGATAGATATTACCACACGCCCTAGGCGTAGAAAGAGATTAAATGATGGGATACGGTGGCTCAACGGTTAGTAGAGCGTCGGGTAGGTACGCCAAAGATGGGTGGGTTCGAATTCCATCCGTATCAGATGTTTTTCAAATTTCTTATTACCTAAAAGCTAATTTGTAAAAAATTCACAAAAAAAATACTCAGAATACTTTTGCTGCTCTCATTAGGCTTTTACTGGTTGGGGCTGCAAAGCGCGCTTAGGTTGGCACGGGCGCTCCGGGCTAGATATGGTTGTAATTTTTTTCAAGATGTCATCAATACAATTTCATTTTACCATATTATTATAACTGAAACCTATAGACTCACGCCTGTATTCCCCAGAGGGGGTAGGCAGAGGTGTGCAGTACACCCACGTTTCGCCGGCTTTATTATAAGTCCCATGTAATAAGGGGCAAGCCTATTGCCATTAACCGGGCACAATGCCAGACTCCGTGCTGCTACTGAGAATTTCCTAATGAAAAAACCCAATAACACTTTGCCCGACCCAGGGATCGAACCCAGGACCTCGTGCTCAGCAGTCGCGCTTGTTACCACTAGACCAACTGAAACCTATACAAAACTAAACAATTTTTCACTATCACATGCAATCTTTTAAAAAACTTTATCCACTAGCGGCCCTGCCAACCTAATAGCCTTGCGGTGTGTACACGCCTACCTTCAAAAGCTTTCTGACCCAATTTGATGACAACTGTTTGTCCCCTTGTCAACAAGTCTTAGCGGTGGTCAACCATAGACGTCCTCCCTTACTTAATCTTTAGAAAATAATCCTTTATGAAAGGCAATTTTGAAATAAACGAAACCTTTAAAGACATTATTATATTGCTTTGTGGTTATCTGAATGTCTATTGATTGATAATTTGGAGAAACTGATACTGACTGGAAGGATGCAAGGAAAGCGAGGTAGAGGCAGAACACCGGCTCGTTGGTCAGATGTAATAAAGTCAGTCACCCATCGCAACCTTCAGGGGGCTCTACACCAGGCGCAGAACAGGCAAGCTTGGAGAGCACTGACTAAAAATGCATCTCATGGAGGTCACGACCCTCAGCCATGAGGCATCGACTAAGAAGATTGAATTAGTCGCGCCCCTACGCAGATAGCATCGTTCAAAGCATTTTGATAGCAAAGTGGTGCACCGGTCGTGTCCGCGATAGTACATACACATTATTACTAAATTTATAGACTCACGCCTGTATTCCCCAGAGGGGGTAGGCAGAGGTGTGCAGTACACCCACGTTTCGCCGGCTTTATTATAAGTCCCATGTAATAAGGGGCAAGCCTATTGCCATTAACCGGGCACAATGCCAGACTCCGTGCTGCTACTGAGAATTTCCTAATGAAAAAACCCAATAACACTTTGCCCGACCCGGGGATCGAACCCAGGACCTCGTGCTCAGGTGTCGCGCTTGTTACCACTAGACCAACTGAAACCTGTACAAAACTAAACAATTTTTTCACTATCACATGCAATCTTCTAAAAAACTTTATCCACTAGCGGCCCTGCCAACCTAATATCTTTGCTGTGTGTACACACCTACCTTCAAAAGCTTTCTGACCCAATTTGATGACAACTGTTAGTCCCCTTGTCAACAAGTCTTAGCGGTGGTCAACCATAGACGTCCTCCCTTACTTAATCTTTAGAAAATAATCCTTTATGAAAGGCAATTTTGAAATAAACGAAAGTTTTGAAGACATTATTATATTGCTTTGCGGTTATCTGAATGTCTATTGATTGATAATTTGGAGAAGCTGATACTGACTGGAAGGATGCAAGGAAAGCGAGGTAGAGGCAGAACACCGGCTCGTTGGTCAGATGTAATAAAGTCAGTCACCCATCGCAACCTTCAGGGGGCTCTACACCAGGCGCAGAACAGGCAAGCTTGGAGAGCACTGACTAAAAATGCATCTCATGGAGGTCACGACCCTCAGCCATGAGGCATCGACTAAGAAGATTGAATTAGTCGCGCCCCTACGCAGATAGCATCGTTCAAAGCATTTTGATAGCAAAGTGGTGCACCGGTCGTGTCCGCGATAGTACATACACATTATTACTAAATTTATAGACTCACGCCTGTATTCCCCAGAGGGGGTAGGCAGAGGTGTGCAGTACACCCACGTTTCGCCGGCTATGTTATAAGTCGCATGTAATATGGGGCGAGCATATTGCCAATAACCGGGCACAATTCCAGACTCCGTGCTGCTACTGAAAATTTCCTAATAGAAAACCCAATAACACTTTGCCCGACCCGGGGATCGAACCCAGGACCTCGTGCTTAGTTCTACGCTTGCTACCACTAGACCAACGAGTCATTCATTATTACTGTATTTTTATTCAAAAATGTTTGTACGTGGTGTATATGAAAAATATATATAAATTGAATTTCGGCTAGACTACTTATAACTTTATTTATATATTTTGTAGTAGGGTTTTAAGCGTCTAATCTCTTTAAATAATCAAGATTGAAACTAATCTCTTAATATCGAGGGGATTCTGTAAATTTCTGAAAATTATGCAAATTATCTATAAAATTATATCTCCATTTTCATTGTTCTCCTGAGAACTGTAAATTTTATTATGTTATTATATTTAAAGATCTAATAATAAGATAGAATAAGATCTAATAAGATTAGAAATAACCTTTGATCGTTAGGGTCACAAAAGTCGCGCTAACAATATTTTATATTATTTTGTTTTACCTAGAACTCAATTTTTGACGCATGCGTAATTGCGTAGTGACCTCTCAGATATCCAAGTACCTAATTTTTATTGAAAAAAAAAAACTATTTACTGCCTCGTTGCGCGTTGGTCTAGTAGTAACAAGCGCGACTGTTGAGCACGAGGTCCTGGGTTCGATTCCCAGGTCGGGCAAAGTGCTATTGGGATTTTCCATTAGGAAATTCTCAGTATCAGCACGGAGTCTGGAATTGTGCCCGGTTAATGGCAATAGGCTCGCCCCCTATTACATGGGACTTATAACATAGCCGGCGAAACGTGGGTGTACTGCACACTTCTGCCTACCCCCTTCTGGGGAATGCAAGCGTGAGTCTATAAAAAAATAACTAGGTACCTATAATTTAAAAAAACCGCCGATTCAGAAAAACTTTAATTTTTTAGCTACTCTCGATGACTTTTCAAATAAAAAAACTATATCAAAATTGATCCATCCGTTTAGGAGCTTCGATGCCACAGGAAGTACGAGTTTCACTTGCATATTCACCGTAGGTACCCCCGCTATGTCTCGACATACCTAATATAATATATATAACTAGCTGCCCCGCGCGACTTCCTACGCGTGATTACTATCCTACTTCAAGGCCTATTCTACCCCTACCCTACTCTACCCACTACCCTACTCTACCCACTACCCTATTCTACCCCTACTCTACTCTACCCCTAACCTACTCTACCCCTACCCTACTTTACCCACTACCCTATCCCTAACCTACCCTAATCTACCCCTACCCTACCCTACACTACCCCTACCCTACCCTACACTACCCCTACCCTACCCTACCCTACTCTACCCTACTCTACCCCTACCCTACTCTACCCCTACCCTACTCTACCCCTACCCTACTCTACCCCTTTTTCTCACCTTTAAACCTTCCCTGAATCTCCACAAATAATTCAAGACCAAAATCAGCCAAATCGGTCAAGCCGTTTTCATGCTATGTCGTGACAACGGAAAACGGGTTTCATTTTTATATATATAGATAATATAGGAATTAATACCTAATATTTAGATTTCTGTGGTCTCGACCAACAATGACATTTACTCATGGTAGGCGTACGCGTTACTCTGAAGACTTTTCTATTATGTTCATTATATTGCACGATATTGGTTACCGTACAAGTAGAAAGCTTTTTGTTTTGAGAAAATTACATTAAACCTTTAACTCCCGCGTGGACGCCAGCGTCGAGTAACAAATTAATTTCCTTTTGTGTCTCATTTCTCGGTGTTTGAAGGCTTAAGCGATTTTTTATTATTTTTTTATTTTAGAAGGTTTTAAACTCTATGCCACCTTCTTATGATGAAGGTAGACTAGTTGGAGAAAATGAGTGTACTCCAATTTAGTGTAACGAATGTAAAAAAAAACACATTTATTCACACTTATTCTACGATGCAAATCATCATCTGCCTAGCCTTTTTCCCAACTATGTTGGGGTCGGCTTCCAGTCCCACCGGATGCAGCTGAATACCAGTGTTCTACATGGAGTGACTGCCTATCAGACCTCCACAACCCAGATACTGGGTTACACGATACCCCTTGGTAAGACTGGTTGTCAGACTTTCGGGCTTCTGACTACCCGTAACGATTGTCAAAGATATACAATTGACAGCCAGGGCCAACAGCTTAACGTGCTATCCGAGGCACGGAGATAATTAATTTATAAAACGCACATAACTTACGAAAAGTCATAGTAGTGCGCGCCTTGGGTTCGAACCCGAGACCTCTGACTTGCCAGTCAACGGTCACCACCACTAGGCTATCACGACTCACTACGATGCAAATTTATATATTTTTAGATCTACGATGCGAATGTGCGAATGCAGAGAATGAGAATGTTAAGAACTTAAGTCATTGAGTATAAAAAAACCCATATGAATTGACACTAATCAATCATTTTTATTACTTTAAAACATCAATTATTATCTAATTAAAATAATTATTTTAATACTAGCTTCCGCCCGCGGCTTCGCCCGCATGATATGTTGATAAATTGTAGCCTATGTGTTATTCTGATGTATAAGCTATATTGTGGTGAAGTTTCATTCAAATCCATTCAGTAGTTTTTACGTGAAAGAGTAACAAACATCCATACATCCATACATCCATACATCCATACTTACAAACTTTCGCCTTTATAATAGTAGTAGGATTTTATATAATATTTTAATTAGATTATTTTAAACTAAAACCTTAAAAATAAATAAATATACAAAACCCTTAATCTAAAAGACCGCTACCAGTAGGCAACGTTCCCAAAATGCTGGCTGCATTGCCTCGCTGAATAGCTATACTCAGCCTTTGGGCCAGGTACAGACCAGCATTTCGGTCACGAGTTGCCTCGACCAGACGCCCAGATAGGTTTTTATTACTAAAGTAAGTAGTATTTAGTAATTTTTTTTATAGTGCACCTATGTTTACGCACACACTTGTGCACTATATCTCCTACGACGATGGCTAATCTTCATTGAGTTTGGACTTTGTGACCGAAATTCGGTCAGAAAAACATTAAATAAGCTCATTAAAAAAGCTAGTTAAAGTACAAGTAATCGACTTAATTGAAGAACATAATAATAATAATAATAAGGAGGGTAATGGAGCTGTATAAAGTAGATTCAGCTCTAATTGCCTTCTTAAGGTCATGTATGGGGCAATGGATGACAGTACTTCGCTATCCAGGATGTGGGCAGATCCTTGGAAACGGTGAACCGATTAAGATACAACGGGGTATATTTCAGGGTGATAGTCTCAGTCCGTTGTGGTTCTGTTTGGCCCTGAATCCTCTCAGCACTTTGTTGGAGGAGTCAGGGCTGGGCTTTCGGTTGAGAAGAGGAGGTCGGATTATATCTCACCTCCTTTACATGGATGATTTAAAATTACTTGCCCCCAACAATTCACATTTGATAAAGTTACTGAAAGTTACAGAAAATTTTAGTAACGCTATCAAAATGGAATTTGGTGTGGACAAGTGTGCAGTCATGCATGTGATACAAGGTGAGATAATGGAATCCGAAGGAATTCAACTCTCGGATTCCATTCACCTTCGACCGCTCTCTTCAACCGAGACTTACAAATATTTGGGTATGTCGGAATCATTGGGTATCAGTCAGGCTGACATGAAGCAATCATTGAGGGATCGCTTCTTTGGACGCCTGACAAAGGTTTTTAAAAGCTTTTTGTCAGGTGGAAATAAGGTGCGGGCCTTCAATGGTTGGGTTATGCCAGTTCTGATGTATTCGTTCGGCATACTCAAGTGGACTCAGACTGAGCTAGATGCCTTGGATAGACGAGTCCGCACACTGTTGACTTCATCCCGGTTGCATCATCCTCGATCGTCGGTAATGAGATTGTACATCCCGCGAAAGTGTGGGGGTCGAGGCTTTCTTAATGCTAAGACCCTCCATAATCGTGAGGTGTGCAATCTCAGAGAGTTTTTTCTTAAGGCCGACGGAGGGATGCATCGGGATGTTGTCACGGTTGATAAGGGACTTACCCCGTTGCATCTGGCTAAAGAGAATTGGCGTATGCCTGTAATATTGGATACAAAGGATCGCATGGAGGTATGGCAAAGCAAGGAGCTCCATGGGCGCTATTATCGGGCCCTTCACGATCCCGATGTAAATTTCCTAGCGTCCGTGGCCTGGCTACGTTCTGGTGACCTATTTGGGGAAACCGAAGGTTTTGTTTGTGCAATTATGGACGAAGTTATCATGACGAATAACTATCGGAAATATATTGTGAAGGATGGCACAGTGGACATATGTCGGGCATGTCACTGTCCGGGAGAGTCTATCCGTCACATAGTTTCTGGTTGTTCTCGTCTTGCTAATGGAGAGTATTTGCACAGGCACAACCTGGTGGCTAGAATAATTCACCAGCAACTTGCTTTGAGATACCATCTTGTGGATTCAGAGGTACCATATTACCGGTATACACCCGACCCAGTTCTCGAAAATGGTCTTACCACTTTGTACTGGGATCGGTCTATCATCACTGACAGGACTGTTATTGCTAATAAGCCTGATATAGTGGTGATAGATCGAGCAGAGCGCCGCGCAGTGATTGTTGATGTCACCATCCCGCATGACGGGAACCTCGTAAAGGCCGAGAAAGATAAACAAATAAAATATCTAGATTTGGCCCGCGAGGTTGTCGACATGTGGGATGTGGACTCAGCTGTCATTGTGCCGATAGTCGTTTCAGTCCATGGTTTAATACCCAAGAGCCTCGATCAACACCTTAAGAGGCTCTCGTTAGATGGCTGGATAAAGGGCTTGGTGCAGAGGGCGGTACTCCTGGACACGGCTCGCATTGTCAGGAAGTTCCTTTCTCTGGAGCTCTGACCGCCGGTAGCTTGGACCCTGTTCCCGATACCGGTGGGCTACTATATTTTATATTTTTAAATGTATATTTTTATTTTTTTATATATATTTAAAAATGTATTTTATATGTATAGAAAATAAATGAATGAATAATAATAATAATAATAATTATTATTATTATTGTGACGATATTGCGAACACTTTAATCGATCTGTCGTCCCACGTGAACGATAAACGCGACGCGATGCGATACTAAGCGATGTAATTTTTCACCCTTGTATTTGTGGGTATATTATTATGAGGCGAGAAAGAATTTTTCACAACCTTCAAGTCTATGATATAATATTTTGGTTTTATTTAAGGGTGAATTTTTGTAAAATCTGTTCACGAATGTAAAAAACGTTCGACCGTCCATGTTGTCCCTGTGATGGTTCTGATCAATAACATGTTTGTTATCTCATGGAATGCACTTTCCTAGTAAACTTAGTCCTTTTATTCATAATTTGCCAGTAGCGCTTTTGAGTGTTCTTGGCCTTAGGCGTGCTTTTTGTTTTTGTAGACTACAGGATTTTAAAAGCGCAGAAGTTACCACCTCTACGCATACGCATACACATTTAGGGATATCACACATGGTCAAAGATATCCTTTTAGAATTGATTATTGAATAATTCTACATATTCACATATTTTAGCTTGTGTTTGTAGATATTTTAAACGTTTAAAATAAATAAAGGTAAAAATTTTAAGTTTTTAAATTTAGTATTAGATGCGCCGTCCATGTCCTTTTCTTCATTTCTCCTTGTAAATATTGCCTTCTTCCTTCCTTGCGATATTTGTGTTCGCTCACGTAGGACAATGACTTAGGATTATGCGACGTTTTTTGTCTCCTATTCAGTATATACTTATTCAAGATTTCTGTCAAGCTGGGATTAGAGTAATCCTATAAAATAATATATGTATTTGAACCAAAAATGTAATAAATGTAACATTTCTGTCTTTAGGTTGATTCTGAATAAGTTTGATAAGTTAAAAGGGCATTGACATGAAGAAAATAAAACACAAAGATATCTCTTTGAGTTTTTTTTTTACTACTAACAGCCTTGGTACGTTGTCCTCCTGCCAAATTTCGGTTCAAACCACCGATCTTTACAGATTTTAGCTAACTTTTCGCGGGATATTATAATGCACAACTCAAACTCAAACATTTATTGCATTACACAATGTAATACTTAGGTGGTAACTTAAAATTATTGAGAGCATTATGGACCCAGTCGGGCCCAGCAAAAATAGAAGAGAGGAAGAGGGCTAAAAATTATATTACGTTTGCTTATCCTACGCATTTTTATAATAAGATATTTTATTAGGAATTACTATAATTTTGTTTTAGACTAGGTACGATTATTTATTTTTATTCTTAATTAATTAAATTATATTATTAATTAAATAAATAATATTATATAGGTATCACCTAGCATTAGGTATATTATTATACTCAGACAAGAGCTCAGATAAGATAACCTGTAGCTAAGACAACCTGCAAGTTATATCATTCATTAAAAGAAAGATGTGTCGACAAACAGTCATGTCGACGAAACGTTCGATCAACGAAAATCTTATATCCAAATGGTTCTGTCATCAAAAACATGAATATGAATCGATCTGTCGGCGACCTATTTAGCGAAGAATCAAAGCCGGAAAAACGTTTTCAGAATCAATAAAAAAAAACTACAGAAAATACCACAGAGTAAAAAAAAACTATTACTGTAAGCGCATCCATTTTTATTACAAATAGTTGAGCAAACTAAGTGGGAAAGAAAATTAATTAATATTCCGAGACTCAAAGCTTAACAAAGGCTATTATCCGGATATCCAGGGCTCATATGATCCGGGAACTAACGAGAGCCCCTAACGAGATTATGGAAACTGACTGAGATCCCTATCGATTCGTTTTAAATGAAGTTTTAACAGCGAATTTTAAGGCTTTGCAGTTTTCCAAAGTATTGTTTTTTCTTATTAATCTGAAAAAAGGTGGGTTTACACGTTCAATAATATTGGCATTACCTGATTGACAAGAAAAGTTTTAAAACTTTCGCGAATAAGAATGTATTATTATGTTGTTGGATACGTAACTAATGTAATTAATGCTCTGTCTTTCTCTGTATGAGAAGAGGCCTTTGCCCTATATTGGGACAGTTACAGGCTGATTTATTTATTTATTATGGATATGTAACTACCATCTGAAATTATTAAATGTAGAAGAGTATTTAGATAACACGAGCAGGGTTTCGAATAGCTTAGTGACAGAAAGACTGGCGCTTTACCTCGTAGGTCGCAGGTTCAAATCACGCTCGTGATTGATTTTTTCTTTTTACAAAATTTAAAACTTGTTTTTTTTTGTGCCCTAATGTATATCTTTTTCAATCTCATTCATAAGTATTGATTCCAACAAGCGTGATTTACATTCCATAATATATTACTTACTATATTACTACACTTAATATATTACTGCTGTCAATATAAATATTATGCAACGCCCCATTTTAATGACGTGGATTTCAAATTATTGTCAAACTCATAAATATTGTCAATAATATTGAACGTGTAAATATGCCTATAGCACAAACTCTGTACAGACACGTCATGACGTGTTCATTCAGAGTCAGCGGCTGTCAAACTTTTCCTTCACTACCAGACAACTAATTTGAAAGTCAACGAAGAATTTCGTTGGAAAATGTTTTTGAAGGAACGGTGCAACTTGCTAAAAGTTTTGGGATGTAAATTGGTTACATTTAGATCCTAAAAAGATGAATTGTTTATACCGCTTTCGTCTGTAGTACCAGCCGTAGAGAGAAGTAATAATATACTTGTTTAGTTTTTATACGAGTCAGGAATTATAGCTATTACTAGCGCGACTTCTAGGTGGGTTCTAGGTGGCTACTAGGGTGCTAGGTAGCTACTATGGTGACTACTAGGGTGGTTCACGCGGACGAAGTGGCGACTTCGTCCGCGTGAACCACCCTTATTAATCCCCCTTTAATGGGTTGAATTCTGAAAAAAGATGAATTTCGTTTTTATTGATTTATCAATAGGAGTACTTCTGTGAAGTTTCGATAAAATAGTCTTACTAATCTTGTTTCCCCATACAAACTTCAGACCCCCGTTTTATTTTTTGAAATTAAAAAAAACCGTTCTTTGTGCACTTAGACCTCATAGGAAATCTACTTGCCAAATTTGGAATCTCTAAACCTACTACTACTAGGTTTGGACTATGCGCAGCGTTGATATGTCAGTCAGTTTATTCTTTTACATAATTAGATGTCTCACTCAAACTTTCGCTATTTGCAAGGATGAATATTGATGACCTTGTGAATATTGATAGTTTATCTGTGACCTTTCAAATGACAGCCCAAAGGTCATAATGTACCTGTATCTGTGCTAAGTGTACTGTTGCTATTTTTTTAGATAAATGGAAATATTTTATAAATTCCGTGTATTAATTCTATACAGTTTGAGTATCACAGCGTTATTGCACAGCGGACGACGTTTGTTTGAATGAACGGAACCTAATGAGTTGGAAGGGGGTCCTTTGGAATGATCATTTGAGCACTCAACGAAACACCGCAACCATTTTAGTTCTGTCTGGAATTAAAAAGTGGGCTTAAAAAAAGAAAAAAATAAAGAAACTGTCTTAATGGTCAAGTAGCAAATGCAACTGCTGAAGTGAACGCGGCGTTAAAAAAGTAACTGCCAAAAATTTTGTCGTAGATATCGTCGCAGGAAATATTACAATATTTACTTGAAAGAGAGACTTCACTTGAGAGAGGTTTTGATGGTATGTAAAGCGGTCTCAACGGTATTGATGTACAAGTGGATAGTCCAAGTCCAATTCTCGTAGTCCGACGGGACAATATCTGAAACTTACATAGTGATCAGGTACAGAACTGACGTCTTTATGTGCTTATTATGCATGGAGCAGAATGATGATAAATATTATTAACTTGTAGTACACGCATAAATTAAAAGTTATAGGTGCCTTCATAGAAATATTCTTTCCAATATCTTTGGGTGCTTTAGACCTCTTTTGTTCATCGATGGGCTATCACTGCTTCCTTCTAATTTTATACTACTAGCTTTTCCCGTTGTTTCAGTCCCATGGTTATAATTTTCCCATAAAAACGTATACTATGCCTGCCACTCACCGGCCACACCTGAGAGATTTTTCGATGGTGTGTAAAGCCATGTCAGAGGCCTACGGGCGGTTTAAACTCTGACACTAGGTTGTTCAACAACCACACGATAGAAAGGAAGACCGGTCTATACACTATCTCTGTGAAAAAACCATGTTAATACGTTGCTCCGTTGCTGCGTGATGTCATGCCATGTCACGATATTGACTCTAAATCGAAGGGTTTTGTATTATTTCTAGCTTTGTAGTGTAATGAAGTCAGATTTAATTTTTTAATCGTCACTCTGAAAAAGCTTTACTCAGATCGGTCCATTAATCACGGAATAATCGGTGTAAAAACTTTAATAAAATACACAAGGAATTGAAAACCTTTTATTTATTTATATAACACTACTTTTATTTATTTATATAACATTTATTACAACAGCATACACATTTTACATTATTAAATAATAGAAATTACAGATAATAGTTCTGATGTATACACAGATTATAGGCGTACATAGCTTGTACTAGCAGGGACTGAGGACAAAAATCAAATTAACTGTTTCAAATTTAAAACAATTGAAAATTTAAATCTTAAAATACTTAATGTAAAGGACTGTGTTGGAGTTGGAGTAAAAGGGAAGACATACCAACAAGTCAACAAGCACATAAATTTTTCACATTTGTACAATTACAACGTCAAGAATGAATACTTAGATTAAGTTAAAACACGTTCTAAATGAAATGAAAAGCTCTTGAGTTCAGCTAAACAACGCCACGCCAAGAATGAAGCAACTTGAAGTTGTTGTAGACAGCAGAAGTAGGATAAATTAATAAGCATAAGGACTACTCGACCCGATTTCTCGCTTTATACTGCATTTAAAACAAACTGGAATTCAACTTGTACTGCTTTATTTTACTGAGTTACAATTCGCGCTCAGATTTTAAGTTTGTGAAGTTAGTTGCGGAATGTTTTTTAAAATGGAACCTTAAGGTCGATTCACATATCACAAAGCGACGAGACTCCGAAGCGAACGTCGCGGTACTCGCAGTTTCAAGGACGCGTCGCCGTTGCGCATGTTTGTGTGAGTTTGTCGTTTTCGAGCGTTTACGTAGTTACCACACTGTATGATTATTATACTGTGATAAAAATAAGACAAGGCTGTATGGTTCAAACCTTTGCCTGCCTTTTGGTGAATTATATTAACAACAACAACAATTATTATTTTCTTATCTTTTTTTCAATTGTTTTTTCTTGAATTTAAATCAATTCGACAGGCCAAAGCTCTGAGTACTATTAAGTAATAGTAATTTGGTGGTAAGGATTGCGTTTGATGATCTTTATTATTACGTTTCTATCCGAAACATAGATGTTCGATTTGCGTTGAGCGCTGTTCATCCGAGATCATGGCTCTTGTAACAGTATCGAAATCATAGAAATATTAAATAAGTCTTATATAAATGTAATTTGGTATACATTTATTTAAGACTAAAACACCAATTATAAAAAGAAAAACCTAAATAACTTACTAAAATAACGACTAACCTAATTATAAATAAAAAACCGAATTTAGAAGTCTTATATTAGTCTTATATTAGTTAGTCTAAGATATTTCCAATATCTTTGATCGAAATAGAAACTTGAACAATATAAAAAACCTGGTAAATATCCCGTTATTTGTACTAAAATATTTCTTTTTTTAATGTTATAAATTTACAATTAGTTCGTCAAAACAACATCACCGAAGAAAAGATTTTAATTTCCAAAGAATCCGAGAGAATGTTACAACAAAGAGAAATAAATGAATAATATAATTAGCAGTAACTCAATAGATCTTTCTAAATTCGCTTTTATTATGACTCAAACAATGCGGCTTTTAATTTCAATGATAAATTACAGTTTTCCGTAAATACGCCAATGTAGAGGCGAGCAGCAGTGGGTCAAATCAATCAGTCAGATATATTTGCTTACGATCTATGAATATAGAATTTTATATTTTAAATATGTGATGATAATTTTGGATATGATTTTAGAGTACGCTATGTCATAAAAATGATTTAATTATATAATATATTGCTTAAAAATAAATAAAGAAAAATAAAACCCTTAATCTAAAAGACCAGAAGGCAACGTTTCCAAAATGCTAGCTACATTACGTCGCTGAATAGGTTTATTTATATTTATTTTTAAGGTACCTTGTTAGATTTGTATACACATACTTATAGATAGTTTTATTTAGTGTTGTTTATTTACCTAATATGCTTCATATATTACCTACTTATTAAATAAAATTTAAGTAGCAAAACACGTGCTTAGACATGTAGGACATACCTAAATTAAGCCATTGTAGTTTACCTACTACACCCAAACTGAAGAATTACAAGCTTGTTGGCTTAGAACTTTAAACGCCAAAATTGTACAGGAAGGTTTGATAAGAATTTATGTTGTAGGTACCTATAGGTTTTTTTACCTGCGACGAAAAATGAGGGGTGTTATATGTTTAACATGTGTAACAGTGGCATAGTAGCTTCCAAAGTGATAAACCAATTTTGATTAAGTTTTTTTTATTTGATTTGGTGACTTAAATTTTAGAACATTTTTAATTTTTAAAATGTTTTTGTAATTGTTTTATAAAAAAACTGATCTAACCTTCTGTATTTTCTTTACTAACAGCTGGCCGCTGTTACCAACAGCCGCGCGGGTGGCGAAGAGTGGGGGACAGAATAATGACGTCAGCCAAAAAGTAATTTTCGCGGTGACTTGCGCACCCTAGATACCAGTCATCCAGTCACGTTGAAATGCAAGTAATTAACTATTTTGTTCCGCGTGACCTCTGATAAGTCATTGTGATCTCGGGACTTTGGTTCCCTTTGGCAAAATATTTATTCTTAGCCTTCGAAAAGGGCAAGCTTTGTGCGAATTCTAATTTTCGATTCGCGAACAGTGCGCAATATTCAACCTTTGTGTTTTAAGGTTTTAGGAAGAAGATGAGTATACCTCTTTCTTAACTGCAATTTTAAGTCTCTTTTTAACACGCGACAAAAAAAGAGGGGTGTTCAGAATCAAATTTTAATGCAATCAGAATTAGTCTGTTAGTGTTGGTATTTAAACCATCTATAGACCTCTGACTTGCTGGCGGGGGTACGGTGAATGTGCAAGCAAAAGCTGTATTTCCGCCCAGAGGTTCGTGGAGAAACACCGGGTGGTTTTTAGTCCGTAGGGAAGAGTCAGACATAACCCCATCGCCAGCCTTTGGTGATACTCATAAAGATTTTTCCACATGACAAAAAAAGGCCTCTGACTTGGCTACTGATACTGATCATTATAAAATTATAACAAAATTAATGTTTCTTAATAACTTCTATAACACATAAAACGTTATCACTACACCAGCTACACAATAAAACGACTAAACAAAGAGTCGTATTTCTAAAAGAATTATCACAAACGAGACAATAAAAACTAGCAATAATGAACTCAAACACCATCGAAATAAAGGAGACATGAAACCTTAGGACTGTAATTATTTTTGTAATGAATAAGCAAATAAAACCACAGGGGGTGACGCAAACACGTTGATAATTTTAATGTACCCACGGTGCCTTTACAAAGGCCTGTTTTCAGAGAGCGCTAAATGGATGCCAGGTTGAATTAAGCGCCCTTTTATTTTTGGTGTTAAGTGCAGGGCTTGGTGATTGAAGATTTTTAAGGTACCCTTATATATTTTAAAAAGACTTCCATATTTGATCGCATAATAAACGAAGCCTTAATTAAAATTTGCATAATAATATATTGTTATTTTTTGCATATACCTAGGTACTCTTTATTTGGCATAACGTTAAGTATACCAAATAAAAATTAGGTATATTTATCCTCCATAATTTTTGCTGTCATAAACATCCGTAGTCTAGTCTAGTATAATTTTTACATATTTATGTAACAACAATAAAAAAAAATGTTTATCGAGAACAGACAGACAGGTAGATGCGGCGGAGGATTTTGTTTTATTATGTAGTGAAGTAGGGGTAGCTTAGCTGGTTTTGTCGCTACTGCATCTCTTAGCACACAATCCTATCCCTAAAGCGCGATTATAAACCGTAGCTGAAAGCTTAACACTTCTGTAATTATGTTGATTAGTGGCCCATGAGTCCAATGTTAATATTTTCCGGGGAACGATATAAGGGGTTTAATTAAAACATTTTATTTCCATCATGTGAAGGTATGGTGATGTTATAAAAAAGGAGAATATTATATTTTTTTGTTTATTTCTGTGATTTGGGCAAGATTTGTTCTGTGACATCTATGGAGTATAATTATAATACTTTTTTTTCTTACCGTCCAATTTTGGTAGGTACATCTTTCAAACGAAAAGTGCTTTTTAAAATATACAGCTGGATTATTAAAGCAATTTTAAGCTTAAATTAAATGCTTAACGAATTGTTTGTTTAAACTTTAAAGAATTATATTTTACTTTTAAACATTTTTTCTTATAAATATAAATCTCAATGGAAATTGGCTATATTTTACAGGGTGTAAAAACACAGGTGTACTCTCTAGTCTCTAGGTACTCCCTCACTCTCATTGTCTGATGGGACGGCAATCCGATATGATAGAATAAAGATCAGGAGCAGAACCGACGGCTTTACGTGCTCTCTGAGGCACGGCGCAACTGTTAATAATTTTATATAACGCACGTAACTTATGAAAAATCAGGAGTCGTCTAGGTTTCGAACCTAAAACCTCTGATTCGGCAGTCAACGGTCATACAACTAGACTTTTTATAAGCGTAATCATGAAACAGTACCTACAAAGTGTACAAACACACATATTTACAGGTTATGTGTAGATTGTCAAACAATGTGCTTCTATTTAAATCCTTTGAGACCAGGCGTTAAGTAACAAAAGGCAGTATTTGGAGGCTCATGAATTCTTAAAATTCCTGCCTTTTGAATAAGCTCAAAGAAAGTATGACCCACTACTTATATAAAAAAAGAAACGGATATTAATATGAAACAAGTCCACATGTATTTTCTAACACACAGAAAGAATATTTTGGAAATATCTTCTATGAATTGTTCATATTCAGGGTTATTTTTAAAACACCGGCAACCTGAAAAGGAGTCATTAAACTCCTCATTAGGAACAACTTTTACTATGGGACCAATCCTGATATCGCAAAAAAAAATAGCAAAAAATATGGAACAGCGATTTTGTCTGTCTACATAAATGTGGAACTTCACATTGGAGATTTATTATAGTACACTATAATAGATGCACTCTCTGTTTTCCAACTCTCATAGTCCGATAGGACGGCAATCCTTGTACGAAAAAGAACCAGCAGCATCGTCCCTTATAGTTATGGCAATGTCAGTCCGAAAAATGGGTGCAATAACTGCTAATTTGGCTTATAGGTATGTACTCAATGACTGCTGCAGAAATTGAGCTAAGCATTAATATTGGCAGTCACTTTTACGAACTAAGCTGGATAAAACTCGATAAATTCTATTATTTAAGTCTTGAGCCATCCCTATTCGCAAACAACGCACGCAAAACAAAATCCACTTCGAAAATATTACGATACCCGAACATTTTTGCCATATTCACAATATTTCAGATTAAAAATTCAACACGCGTGCTACGTTTCGCTTAGAAAACACGTATATCTGGTCTCTAACAAAATGAGAAACCCACGTCACTTTAATTCTAAAACGACCAAGATACTTGAGCTTCCCCACCCCCTTTTGCAGTTTAAATGTTACGTAGTTCAGGAGGTAATCCTTCGAGGTTCAGAGGGCAAGTCAAACTGGTCGGTTAGGGTATGTCGTGATGGCATAATAATGTCACTTTGTATGGGCGGTTCTTCGTAGACACAAGTAGTTGGGATTTGGACAACAATAATATCTGTAACGAATACATGGGGTTTTAATAGATAGGGTCAGTTCTATGGAAGAAAAGACTGGTTATAAAGTAACTTGTTTATGTTTATCTTTTACTAGCTGCTTTCTAGAAAAGGCCCATCTCTTTTGTTGTGTATGTTATACAACTGGCTGCTTGATAATAAAAAAAATAACTGTTTTCAAAATTCGCTCTTCTTTTTTTATGCAGTGTCAAGTTATGACGAAGGTCTTCTGTTTGGTACCTAATGGTTCTGTATTGGTACTTGGTAAAGGTAGTATATGATTATATAGGTAGCTAGTATACATATGTATATATTTAAAAGACATATTCAACTGTACTAAACCTACCTTCAAAGCCCAAAATAATAAGGCCCTAAAAGATGGCAAATATCAAACAACTAAGTTCCTATTTATTTAAAAATTATGGGTATCAATGTAGGTGTGGGTTCAAACCTGGCATGTACCAATGTGATTTTGTCAATGTCATATATGTAGCTAAGTACCTTCTTTCTTAAGTTAATCTAAGACACTACTGACTAACGGTGAAGACATCGTGAGGATACACGTTTGAAACTATTAAACACGAGGTGTTTCATAGTTTGAAACAGCCCGCAGTGAGCTAGCGTGGTGATTAATGCTCGATCCTTCTACGTATCCAGTAATAGTAGGTGCTTCTAAATTATCTGCCACGGCTGCAATGGGAGATAATATTGGTTATTTATATTACAATAGTGAATTATTTTTTTATCTATCGTCATATTTTTTTTTCTTTTGCCTAAGTTTTATTGCGTAGGTCTAATTCTGCTCCATGCTCCAATTTTTTTTACTGTTCCGGGGTACGAGATTTCTTCACTATTGTAATCTATATACCCAATACTTTCTCCCATTGCAGCCGTGGCAGATAATTTAGAAGCACCTTATATATTCTTTGACGTAGAACAGGGACAGTTACAAGCTGATTTATTATTTATTTATTAATCTTATTTGTATGTGTTATGTGACCCATATTAGGTGTAGAATGTTATCTAAAAACCATAGACTTTTGTTTGGTTGTCTGTAAAAGCAATATAATATAGGAGGCCTTTCACTGTTCTTCCGTATACTTTAAGCAAACTATTTTTCCACATATTCACGGCTACAATAGTATTTAACATTTAAGTCGACTCTTTGATATTATAATTTCAAAGAGTTTGAGTTCCCTAGTTCCCACAGCAAGTTACCGGGAACGTAAGGCGTAAGAAAGATCGCGAATGCTAAGAAAAATGAATACGGAAAGCGAATAAGTTTAAATAATTATGTTAAAGTTTATCGTTTTTTTTTGTGTAAATATGGCTCGCTTTTTTATTTGGTTGTTACGAGAACCTAGCTGATGACATCACTATTTTCAACGCGATCGGTAGTGATGTCGTATAAATTCATTATAATTAATGCTATTGTCAATAGTAATGTGTTTATTGTAACTATTAATAAGTCTTAATTAAATTACTTGGGAATGTTAGCCTAGGATGTGTGTGTCTAATTTATTTAATTATTTACCTATTCTGTGATAACTGGTACAAGGAAGATGTTCTGAGAAATGTATTTCTTCTGAAAGTACCTATATGTTAATTTGTAACATGTAGTTCAGATATAAATGTGAATTTCTTGTCTTATTTATAGACGACCTCGATATCTCTGGTCAGATTTGAGCGGGCCTACAGACAGGCACTGGACAGGGCTGCGAAGCGCGGTTGCAGTACCAAGCCTCGTCCGATACAGTGCGAGGAACACGCAGGGGAGACGTTTTTAGTGGGTGCGCGCCCCACATAACCGTACATCCTCGGACGTGCGGTATACGGAAGGCATTTTGTAGTTCCCCCGACCACAAAAAAAAGGTTTCTGGTTAGATTCCTAGGTCAGGAAAAATGTTATTAAGGTTTTTCATCTAGAAATTGACAGTAACTTCATAGAATCCAAAATGGTGCACGGTAGATGTTAACGGCGGCTTGGCAACCGACGAATCCTTAATGAGAGGCGCGGTGGAACACGGCGCGCCCCCTACTCCTACTCAAGCCTATTTCAGTACAGCAAGAGTAAGCTCCCTGATCAGTTTACTATCAAAGATATCAAAGTAAGCAACGTTAATATAAATGGAAAAACATTAATTACACAGTGTAAAACTTCCTGCAAGTTTACAAAGAGAAAAGGATAATTTACTTGAAGTTCTGAAGCGATAAGCTAATAGCATACCGCTAATTAGCTATGCTATGCACAGGATAATTTTCTATAAGTTACACTTGTCTTCAAGTACGCGCTTCGGATCTCTGATGCTGAGATCAATAGAGCGTGCTTAGACTTAGCTTAGACTTAACTTACTTAAAGCTTGTGAAAATAAAATAGAAATTGAAAATAATAATGTCCTAACCTAATGTCATCCATATATGGGTACATAATTAGGTATGGGCCTCAAATTAATATTTTTATCTCTCAAAATAACTCTATTGGCGTTATAAACTTGTATATTTATGCGGAATGGCAGCTCTCTACATAATACATATAATGTTCGTCATGTCTGTCTGTATCCATTGATAGTATCATTGATAGACGGAGACATGACGAAACTATAAGGGTTCCTGCTTTTACTACGGAACCCTAAAAAATATAGTTTACTTTGAAATTATTTTTAAACACATGTGGGGAAACGCCGCGGGCAGAAGTTAGTAAGATAATAAATGCTAGAGACAGTGGTGCTTATTCTCATGCACACGCTCTAAACTAATTTAGACTCGCCATCTCTCTTTCTAACAGGGATCATTAGAAAAGGATAGCAGATTTTTAGAGCTGTCAAACTAGTCCATTTGCGTGATATCAACGAGAATTTAGTCGGCATGTCGTAGGTCTCGTCTAATTTTACGTCAATTGCAAAGAGGTAGACTAATTTGACAGCTCTAATTTGATAGTCCAATTTGCAGTCCTTTTTCAATGGTGTTTATTAGAAAAATTACGTTTAAAAACGAAATACGAAATTAAAATAAGTTAAGCGGGATGTACAAGAGAATCAGCACCAGTATTTCAATTTGCTAGATATCCGAATTTTTCAAAGCTGAAATCCAATCGGTACTCGTACACGACCGATGCAGTCTCGGGTATAAATCTTCAACTTGCTCAAATTAATATCAATGGAATTTGGACTTAAAATTAAACCAACTAAAGAATATATTCGTTTGTTACATAAATGTAGTCAAAGAATGATGAATATGGTAGTGTCATTGATGTTGATAAGATTTAAGGGCGATTGTTCAATGATTGGTTATTCCCAGGATAAGTAATTTTCGGTTTTAATTGTAATATAATTATTTTGCTTTTATATAAGACAGGAACGTCGTTGCTTCGTCTTGTAAATGGGTCAAGAATTATTGGAATAAATGTCATCCTCGTAGCCTTTTTATTCCCAAACTTTGGTGCGGTCGGCTTTTAATCTAACCAGTTTCAGCTGAATGTCAATTCCGCAATCAAAAGAGATACGATATTCAAAAGTTAGATCAGTTGTCAGCATTTTATGAGGATACTGACTCCTTATAACGACTGTCAAAGATGTTCATAACAGCCGGGGCCTTAATTAATAATATGCACATAACTTCTGAAAAGTCAGCTTTGCGTGCATTGGATTCGTATCTGAGACGTCTGCCTTGCCAATCAAAGGTCAAAATACCTACTAAGCTATCTGCTTACCAGAAATTTACATTCGTCCCGATAAGCAAGAAAAATCGTAGTGTAAGAAAAATGAACTCTGTCATTATCATCAAAGAAATGCTGTGTCGAATTCTACAAAGTCATCGCTGCATTTCACTACTCCCACATAAAAGCCTCCATCCCTACACTTCCTACTTTATATGGCCCCATACCGATAAATTTAGGAGCTCCCATCAATAAGGGCTGCTCCACACTTCAATCCGAGACATTAGCGTGAAATATTCAGCGCTCGACGCTAATCGTATATAGGTAAGCTACACACGCTCGAGAGATATTGCCTCGTTCACGGTTTTTCTTATCTTCAAATCTGTTTCACCCTTTTCCTAATGGAGTTTGGCAGAGTTATATAGGAGAAGTATTATATAGTTTGCGGGGACGAACGGTGATTGGGAAATTAGATTCTGGTTAAAAAAATGGTAGAGCTTTTCCTGTGGGTGTGTTTCTTGTGTGTTAAATGAAAAAGTGCTTTAGTGGTACGTTTTACGTATAACACTGGATTTCCTGTTATGTTGCGTTTCTTGAACTTTTCTCCTCGAATTTTTATGAAGACTTTTACTTTTAGTAGGGTATCAGAGATTCAGATTTGTGAAAACTTAAATTCTTATATTTTTATTATTTATCGTCTCCGTGCCTTGGAATGCACGTTAAGCTATTGGTTTTCGCTGTCATGAAGATCTTTGACAGTCGATTTAGAGTCAGTACCCTCATAAAATCCTGACAATTGATCAGACTTTAGAATATCGTATTTAGTTTTCAAGGGTTAGATTTAGTAACAGTCTTAGTTTTAGTAACAGTCGATTTAAGGAGTCAGTACCCTTATAAAATCCTGACTACTGATCTAACTTTAGAAATCGTATCCCTCCGTGGGCGCATAGGTAGTTGCTTCGTAGAAAAGGGATATTCAGCTGCATCTAGTTAGATTAGAAGGCGACCCCAACAAAGTTTGGAACTAATAAAGCTAAGAGGATGATTGGAGTACTAAAGTACAACTAAAGTTCACACTTCGTTTAGAAATTTAACTCAAAAGACTCAACGTCACAAGTTTCAGAATCCCGCTAGAGTAGTCCTATCTTAGAGTTTATAAGAAAATATAGAGCAACCCTATAGAAGTATCAACTGTGAGCACGGGTGTGAACAACGCGGCTGCGACACAAGCTCCGTTTGCGATCATACCTCGATCGACTGTGGTTCAACTAGGCTCCACGAGCGAAAAAGTTACATTTTAGCTTATATCATGGTTAACTGCTGAGTTAAATTTTGAAAAACGTCTAGAAAACATAATTTGAAAAAATGACATTTTAACATTTCTATGGTGAGACCTGCTTTCGCTCCGCACAAGGCAATGTGGTTGACGTTATCACTCTATATTTTCTTGAATACTCTATGAGTCCTATAAAACACGAAGTCCAACTGTGCACGCTTGTACTCGTATGTATATTGTACAGTCATCTATAAAATACTAAGTTAGTGTACATTCGTACATTCACTTGGATGTATAGCGCTCTCGTGTCTGCAGTTTCACATCTACGAAACATATACCACTAGTTTATTATGGCAAGCTGTTTGTGATAAGCGGAGCGGAGCTTAGTATTTTTTGGTATTACTTTGTCTTGGTGTTGCGTTGTTATTCGTTGCGCATGCGTGTTTACTTATTTGGTTATACAATATGAATGTTGACTTTATTTTATAAATTACTACTTTTAGACCGCGGTTTTGCTAGCGTTAATTTAGAATTTAAAATTCAATGATTCGAGAGATACGCGGCGTTATCTGTTATCATAAGAACTTTATTGTTGTTTTCCTTTGGAACAGCACTTTTTTCGGATGTAAAGTGTCTTATATCCGTTTCTGTAAAACTGTCAACGTTATGCAAAATACAGAATAATTGGTTCCATGGTTTAGGCGTGAAAAGATAACAAACAAACAAACTTACTTTCGCATTTATAATATAGGATTACTAATCTTCTCAAAGACGTCTGTCATGTACCTATGTATTCTAATATCGAAGTACATAGGTACATAGAAGAATAGAGAGACTCAAAACGTCACTTTCGCATAATGTCATTGTTAAAAATTTGGTCACTTTCTCATAATGTCACTTTCGCAAAACGTCATTTTCGCACAAAGCCACTTTCGCAAAAAGTCAATTTTGCATTGCAAAATGTCATTTAAGCCATTTTTTTCTCAAGAGAGACCTCTAACACTTTAGAATCGGGTAAGTAGTGATTTAAGAATATACAAAAAAATAATTATCGATCAAATTTTCAAGCAAATCCTTTAAAGAATATTTTCGGAAAAACGCAGCTGTGTGTATGTAGCGACCTATCTTATGCAGATCTGGTGGACTGACGACATCATTAGAGTCGCGGGCTACCGGTAGATGTAAGCGGCAAGTTGCCGTCCGTTGTGGCGTTCAAGGCCTTTGTTCAATAGTGGACGGCTCCCGGCTGATGATGTTGATGATAAAATCCTATGCAGAGAAATAAACAAAGTTTATCCTATTTGTTAACCCATATCAACAAAAGAGGTATAACCTCTACAATAGAATAAGAACATTGATATAATTATCTAGTCTTTGACATTTCCACAGAGTGCTTTTAACCTTTCCCAGAGAGAGAATAAACAGTATCAAATAATCCTTTCCCCACTGTGTCCTCTTCTTTCTCCGCAAATGGCTTGTCCGTTCTGCAGAAATACGTATTATACATGATATAGACAATATTAAATTGTCCGTACTGCTCTTTGCAGCTAAAGTAGGATGATTTTATGAAGACCTTTGTACTGCAATTTGAAGGAAAATATAGGATTTTTGGTGTATTACTGCAAAGGTCTTATCAGATCGTAGAGTCAAATCACAGTATAATTAAACATAGGGTACGGAAACTACGTCAAAACGCTCGAAACGGCACACTCACACAAACATGCGTAATATTGCTTAACGACGAGACTCCTAAGCGAACGTCGCGGTACTCGCAGTACCAAAGAACGCATCGTTGCGCATATTTGTGTGGGTGTGCCGTTTTCAAGCATTTGTACTATCGCGGACACGAACGGTGCACAACTTTGCCGTCAAAATGCTTTGAACGATGCTACGTGCGTAGGGGCGGATCTAGCGCTACGTTCGGACGCCGCCGCCGGGTGCAAGCGATTCTAACCTTAAGAGTGGTGCACCAGCTTTGTCCACGATTGTACACGGTAGTTTCCGTACTATATGTTTATTATACTGTGGTAAAATGCTTATTTCATGTAGAGATGTTAGAGTAGTTTAAAAATGTAAATAAACTCTCAGCGTTGTAAAGGCCACCGAGTTTATAGTGCTTTTTCAATTTAAGAACACCTATGTACTCGTATGTACGCTTCGCACCTATGAATGCAAATAAATCTTTTTGATAGAGTGATTGAAGAGGAAGGTTTATATGCATATTGCACCCTTGCGAAGCCAGGACGGGTCACTAGTATTACAATAAAAAAGACTTATTATTATAAAAACGAATTTTAGAAAATCATTAGCTTTATGCATTACTCAGATTCCATCAACCGTAAAAATAATAAAATTAACCAAATTCAATAACACACGAGCTCTTAAATTAAAAAAATACGCTGACATGTTGTCACTTGCAGAATAAACGTTAAACATACATGTAGGTTCATATAAAACGCGACTTGTGAAGTTCAAAGAATTCTCTCAGTTTGTTTTTCAAATATTTTCTTTATAACGTACCATATAATAAGTTCTTTGGGTGGATTTCTTCGTGAAAATCCCATTATCTCTACGATTGAATTTGTTTTTATTATGAAAAATTTGTGTTGGAAAGAAGAAATGAACGTGTATTATGTTAGAAAATGATTTCTCTTTACATTTTTCTATCGAGAAGAATGTAATTATTTAAGTAATTAAGGTCTTATTTAGATTTACAAACAATTACATAATATTTACATTAAAATTATACTATTTATTTACATTTAGATAATACTTTGTTACCCTTGTTATGGAACGTTGAATATTATTAAAAACCAAAATCTAAATTACTATTTACACTGAACCTAATAAATAAAAGTAAAAAATAATAATTTATATATACAAAAGCCACGCGTAGGCGTCAAAAGATTCCTCCCCATCTTACCACCAGATAATACTAATTTTTATGTAAATCTTACTATAATATTATATTATGTAAAAGTTTGTGAGGATGGATAGATGTTTGTTACTCTTTCACGCAAAAAGAAAAAAAAAGGCAAAAATCTTGATGAAAAGTTTATAGTTACATCAAAATAACACACAGGCTACAATTTAACAAAATACTACTGATAGTACGTAGTAGAAAGTAGTAGGAACGTATAGTTTGTAAATAATTTGTATAGGTTTAAAAGTACCTAAATAAAAACCAAGATGTATAATTTTATACAAAAACTGCATCTTCATGTCAAAGTACCTATCTCCTAAACTTAATGTAAGTTATTGAAATGTAATTTACAAACATTTACATTACAATAACATAATTATATGTATTAAATGTCCGTAAAATTGTATTATCTCGCCAGCATTTTGGGAACGTTGCCTACTGGTAGCAGTCTTTTAGATTAAGGGTTTTGTATATTTATTTATTTTTAAGGTTTTAGATTATAGGTTTGTATATATAGATAGTTTTAATTAGATAATAATTGGTATTTTAATGTTGTAATTAATTATCTATACATATAATAAAATCGTAACGAAGTATGTATGTAATTGATTGGCGCGAAAACTACTGGACAGATTTAGTTGAAATTCGGCAAATATACTTTTTAAATTCTTAGTCAACTTATAGGGTATAAATTATTACGTTTATAATTATGAGGGATGAGCAGTATTGTAGTAAGCAGCGTATTTCTAGAATTTGCTGCAGAATTGTTGTTGTTGTTGGGAAAAATATTATTAAATTTCAATTTACAAAATATTATCACGCTATATCCACAAGGAGCTAAACATTACATAAAATAACATAATAATATCTTTTAGGAACGATTATTTTGTCTACATGACAACAGACTTCATAGCCTTCCGGTCGGGCGAACGCCTTGAAAGTGTAAGGTTTTGGGTTCGATCCCCAGTTCCGCAAACTTTTTGTGGATTCTTTTGTATTTTTTTTGTCATTGAAATTAATATGTATTTTTGTGGTATTTCATTCTTAATGACTTTTATTACTTACCGGCTGAAACCCGAAGGAAACATGCTTTTTAATAATTTTTCAACTTATAAAAAACGTATATGCAACGAGGTATGCAAGGATCGTAGCAAGTGGAAATCCGTTGTCTCTGCCTACCCCTCTGGGAAACAGGCGTGAGTCTATGTATGTATGTAAAAAACGTCACCACTTTAATTTGAAACATTTATAAAATTTATATTATTTAAAACATAGTGTTCTAGATGGCGTTAGAGTCTATTTAGATCAGCGGAATTCTTTTTTAAATATTTCAATTTGAAACCCGAAGGAAGCAACGCGCATCGTGTGGAATTATACTTTTAAAAATTTCAGCTTATAAAAAAAATCCGCTATAATTTGAAGCATTAAAATTATTATTATTTAAAACATAATGTTTCCTTTTTCTTAACTAGATGGCGTTAGGAGTCGATTTAAATCTGAGGAAAAATAATTTTCTTGGATACTCCTGATGGGACAGGAAAAATATTTATAACGACTGGCATCCTTGCAGGGAGGCAGGGCAAAATTACAATTGCAGTAGCGTCTTCGGCAATTACTGCCACGTTGTTTTCTGGTGACAAAACAGCGCACACCATGTTTAGGATTCCCATCAATTTACAGAGCAACGAAACACCTGTTTGTGATGTGTCACGAAATAGTGACAAGGCAGGCATTTGCTTAAGAATTGTTCTTTGATCGTATGATGGGATGAATGTATAATAGCAAACAGAAAAGCAGTTGATGCGGTACACAGAACTCTAAAATACATCCGTAGGAACCAACACATAATGGGTGGTGTCACAGTTATGTTCAGCGGCAATTTCCACTGAACGCTGCCTGTGGTGACGCGAGGAACTGGGGCTGATGAGGTGAATGGTTCTTTGAAACGATTATTTTTATGATCCTGTATTCATAAGTTGAGCTTGACAATAATTATGGGCGGCTGAGTAGGAATCCACATGCTCAAGAATTTTCCAACTCAAAACGCCCAAAAATAATCAAGCTGCAGCAATCAACGAATGCATTCTTTTATAAATGAAAGGGAATGAAGTGTTTTACACATTTATAAACACTGTTGTCAATCAAGATGACGCCACTCATTATTCTGTAAAATTCCTGAATTCCCTCACTGCAAGTGGACTTCCGACGGACGTCATTAAGTTGAAGGTCGGTGTCCCGATTATGCTTCTTCGGAACTTAACGCCTTTGAAATTGTGTAAAGGGACCCAGAAAATGATGGCCTGATGGCTTAATGTAAATTATCTGCAAATCATCAAGGCGCAAATTCTAACCGGTTTCGGTATTGGCGAGACAGTGTTTACACCATGTACCACTAATTCTCCACATTTATCCCTTTCAATTTAAGCGAGTGTAGTTTCCTGTGGGCGTTTGTTTCGCCATGAAAAGTCTGCGAGTGTCGATCTCAGGACCAGCTTCTCCTCACATAGACTGTATGTCGTGTGCTCTCGGGTCACCAGTCCTGACTCTCTGTACATTTTAGCTCCCGAGAGCAAAACTACAAACAAAGTAATCTGTATGTTTTTCTAAATATCCTGGTTCGGATTTGATATTGATACGAAACTTTTGTTCTTTTACATAGGTTTTTCGCTTTATTAGGTCAGAAATTATGCAATAAAATATGCGAAGCGCACTTATAACTTTTTCTTTTGCCCTATACATTAGTAAGACTTAAATATAAAACTAATGTTTGTTGGAATAATTGCTCTCAAATGTGCAAAACATATACAATACAATAGGTATATTTAAAAAAATCTCTCATTCTCTCCTGTGCAATAATTATTCCCACATGATAGTGGGGTCTGCTTTTCGGGTTTTTCGCTTCCCCTTCGCTCTATCCATTGCATCGTCCTGGATAATGTTTAATGGCAATATATAATGTTTTCAATTATAAATATTTTGGATAATTTCAATGTTTATGCACATGTTTTGCTTAATAAGAAACTCGCAAAAACAACTGACTTGCGCGGACTTGAACTGTCATATCATAACATTACTAATCTGCACTAATAAAAGTTTGTGAAGATGTTTGTTACCTAAACACTTTTGATTTGAATAGAACTCGGTAAACATAAAAACCATATTTCCTGGATTAACAAAAAATATAAATTTTATCCTGGTTCAACACCCAAGCGGGCGAAGCTGCGGGCAAAAGCTAGTTATGAATAAATATATTCGGTTTTATTATATCCATATGATAAATAATTATCTCGTATTGGTAACTAATTATAGCTGAGAATTACTCACAGGTACTATAGCAGTATTTTTGTACAGATTTTTTAAATTGGTTAAGTACGAATACATTTTCTATTTAAAATATTAGTGTAACGTAAATGTAGCTGAAACTTTGAGAAACACACCGCATTGGATAAAAATAATTTTCTTTTTAAAACAAATCAGTAAAAGTTTATACCTTCATTTTCTGTTGTTAACATAAATAACGTAAAAGTTTAACGTCCCTTGGCAATACGGTAATGACTCAAGTATTTCTTCTGTAACTCGCATTTTTGTTACAAACGTCTTTTGATTTCTTTATAAGAACCATTTGCTACTTACGCCTGTAAGGCAACGTTTTTTTTTTTATTTTTTATTAATTATAGAGGGTTTTTTTTTAAATATGCCACCCTCATCGTGACACTCCCAAATACTCACCCTTACAAAAACAAAATAATAAAAACAACTAAACAACCTTACTACTAATTCCTAAACTAACATACTATATAATTTTTTTGCATCGTCGGAATCAGGAGAGACCAGGATACTGTTCACCATACATAACTTGACAGTTCCATCGGAAGAGTTGACGGCGCAGAGCATCGTTCCTTCCACATTCCATCGTAATATGATAAACATCTTCTATTACGTTACAGTCGTGACAATTAGGTGAAGTAATTTTGCGCATCATAAATCCAAACCTTTTATTGAGTAAGTAGACGTGATCGACCAACATAAGATAATTTTGTGCACCTAAATTTATCTTATTCATGATTCTGTTCTCCTAGTACCTACATAAACCATTCTGTGCGTAATCTGTTTGTGTAGAACCATACGGTATTATTTTAATTTTTTTTATTACGTTCTGTTCTACTGCAGCACGTGACTTATTGGATGTTTTGAAGTAGAACAATACGGAATATGTTCTAGTAAGTTCTACAGTAGAACAGAACGGAGAAAAAATTACGTGAATTCCGCCTTGTTCTACTAGTACAAGAGCACTGTAGAACAGAACGGAATACACCCTTTTTGTGCAATTGAGAACGTTATGAACGAAACATGTATTCACACACAGCCTGACAAACGCACACACCCTCAAAATCTCCCCAACACTTGAAATTATTGTTACTTTAGTTCTTTTTTTTTCAATAGATGGCGCTACTAAA
Source organism: Protodeltote pygarga (assembly GCA_936450705.2). Classification (NCBI taxonomy): domain Eukaryota; kingdom Metazoa; phylum Arthropoda; class Insecta; order Lepidoptera; family Noctuidae; genus Protodeltote; species Protodeltote pygarga. Next base: position 11,477,520 of record OW388265.2, on the reverse strand, counting down.
TTTTCTTCTTTCGTAATTTCAACTGATGCAGGCTGACTCAGTAGCTTACTTGGTACAGCGATGACACGACATGCCAGGGATCGCGGGTTTAAGTCCCATCCGAATCAGTTCTTTTACCAAGTTTCTTAATAAAGAATAATTTCATATATATATTTAGTGATTTTATTCTCAATGTGCGAGCGAGATAGCTGACTAGCGCAAAGAGCGGCTTTGTAACATTTTATCGATAGCTTCAGGGGTGCGAGCATGGATATTTTTGTCAACTTTTTATCGAACTTTTATCGATTCTAAACGTCAAGTTTGCCATAAAGTTCATTAAATTGTGTCAAAATTGACGTTTAATATTGATATATTTTCGATAAGAATTCGATAAAAAGATCCATGCTCGCGCTACTGGTCTCATAAACCTCACCAAAAAGGTTAAAACTCTACAGAACTAACATTTTAAAACTATACAGTCTACAAGACGCCACACGCTTAGAGAATGGGGTTTAAATCCCTATCCAATCTGGATTAGCTTAGGCCGAGCACTCTGGGGTACGATGTACCGTTATAACACCTGGAATAGCTCGCATCGCTCCGGCGGAATACTAAGTTGTAGTATAAAGTTGTAGCTTAGAATTTAGTTGCCATATAACAGGGTTATATTGTCGTGGTGGCGTATTGGTTACGGACCCGCTTTGCAAGCGCGTGAGTGGGTTCGAACCTGGCATGTACCAATGTGACTTTTTCAATGTCATATGTACTTTCTTAGTTAATCTAAGACACCACTGACTAACGGTGAAGGAAAACATTGTAAGGAAACCTTGCCTTTGTCTGAAATCGCCAACACGCAGTGAGCTAGCGTGGTAATTAATGCTCAATCCTTCTCTGTATGAGAAGAGGCCTTTGCCCTACATTGGACAGTTACAGGCTAATTTATTTATTTATTTTATTTTATAACAGGGAGGTGTTGGTCTGTGAAACTTAGGAAAACTTTCTGATAAATGAATTTATTTATTATGAAACTCGCATAAACAACAGACTCAGGAGAGACTTGAACCCGCGATCCCTGGCGTGTCCTGCCATCGCTTTACCAACTAAGCTACCGTTCTGCCCTGCAACTAAGCAAAACATATGCAAGCAAGCATATAAACATGTAAACATACATAAATATGGTTTTTGATAAGTTTGATTCTCTTAGATTAATTCATTATCGACCACTAGCCTAGTAGTATGACCGTTTACTGGCAAGTCAGAGGTCTCAGATTCACCTCTGTCTTTTCGGATTCATGTGCCTGGGTTTCAAACCTACGACCTTTGACTTGGCAGTCCAACGGTCATACCACTAGGCTATCACTGCTTAGGCTCGTAGTCAAACGGTCATATAACTCAGGCGCAACTCAAAATATGTCTCTAGGTCTCTCGCGTTAATTCATCTCGTCATAATTGAATGGCCACGAGCGGGGGCGGTCGTGCGTCCCTAATGTCAACGCACGACATATTTTCCCTCTTTCTTTAAAAAATACCAGGGCAATAACCCGGAAACTCTTTATTACTAAAGCTCTTACTGAAATGATAATAATGGCGTATTCTAAAAAATATATTTCATAAGAATTATTTTACTTGTATGTAGGTAGGTGTTGTGGTGGCGCATTGGTTATGGACCCGCTTTGCAACCACGTAGGTGTGGGTTCGAACTTGGCATATGTACCAATGTAACATTTTCAATGTCATATGTACTTTCTTAGTTAATCTAAGACACCAGTATAATCTTCATATAGGAGGTACCTATTATAATACGTCTATATGTTCAGGATAATATATATTTTTCTGCGTACGCCTTTCATCTCTCTTGATTTGACGCCAGTCTGCGGGTCGTATTTCCTACAGATTAAGACGTTTGATGTCTCACAGGAAATTAGTTTTGCATACCCGATTACTTTGAGGCTTGGCGGAGTAAATTCCTGTCTTGACGCTGGTTTTCCTTTTGTAAAGGGTATGCAGTAGTAAGATGAAAAGGAGATGTAGTGATTACGATACGATACTTACGCTACGATACTTTATTTGTAAAATAATTACAAAATTATACGATATATCAAAAATTTAGAGTCAAAAACATATTATGTATATGTTTCTGAAATAGGTAATCCTTCCTGTCGGTTTCATGTCTATTATTGACGAATGTAATAAGTGTATTACAGTTGTAGGCGACTATATTTTAAAATAAAAAAAATAATAGCTTCCTTTTTCTATTCTTTCCATGTTAGGTAGATAACTTTCTAGCCACCCCTCGTACACCAAGTAAAAATAAGATAGAAAGAAAAATTTAATTCAAAAGATCGCTATAACTGTAGGCAACTATCCCAAAACGATGGCTGCACATGCCATAGATACAGTTTATTGAAATAAAATCCTTTTTTCCTCAAACATCAACAAAAGTGAAGTGGCACATCTCGGCTAATTATAACAATATAATAAAATTGTTCCAGTAAATGAGACAAATGTTCTCTCGCCATCTCATTGCAAGAAACGACTTCTATTAGGGAAACCATTTGCTAACAAACCCAAGAAAATAACTGGAAAGATTTACAACAAAAATTGCACCCTGTTAAGCAGAATAGAGATCGAAGATAGCAGATCTATTCTACACGTATACACCCGCTCTTAAAAATGGACTCCGTTTGAGTTCAAAACTAGTCGGGCATTACCCGAAATCAATACGTGAGGTAAGTAAGCCGCCAATATTTAGAGTAAATTCTAAAAAAAACTGGAAAATTGGATGGAATAGGAAATCAAATTAAAAAAGGTCTTACATTGAAGAATGAACTCATTATTCCAAACGCTTGAGGTGCGACAATTCTTAATTACAACAAAACACTTTCTGTATTTCTTACTAATTAAAAAGCAATTGGTCGGAGGCCGTCCCTAGTGGTGGCGAGACGTAACGAAACATCATTTAATTACGGTTCTGCAGCTCAGACATATGTCGAGGACCCTTTTCATTGTCACCGAAGCAACGAAAGGTTCTTTTCAAAAATATTTAGGGCCAACAGAATAATTAGTTGCATAATCTAATTAAAATGTAAGAAATACATGGTGTTGCTTTAAAAAACTGCCAAATTTTAGGAGGTAATAAGGTCCATAAAACAAAAACTTTTCCCAAGAAACATAGGCCGAAATCTGAAAACGAAAATTTAACTTCACATACAAAAGTCAGTCACTTTGTATGAAATGTCAGTAGAAATGGCATTCAATTTTGAATTCACTGAAATCATGTATGGTTTTTCTTCTTATCGTATGGTTGATGAACAACCTGATGTCAGAGTTTAAACCGCCCGTAGGCCTCTGACATGGCTTTCAAAAATCTCTCAGGTGTGCTGGTTTTATTACGATATTTTCCCTCACTGTTTTAGCAACTGATAATTAATTTATAATACGCACATAACTTACGAAAAGTCAGAGGTGCGCGCCTTGGGATCGAACTTGAGATCTCAGACTTGTCAGTCGACGGTCATACCATAGTCATAGACTATCAGTGTTATAACTCGATGTCTCAAAATCGCTAGTCTTATTGTTAAAAATTAAAGAAGTGTGGGAAATTAATGTTAAAACAGGGGGCTTACCCAAGTTGACTATCTACAATCGCTAACGCTATAGAAAACGAAAGAAATGTATAGGATGACATTACCTGTCACGTGACATATCGATCGAAGGTAATGTCATCCTATACATTTCTTTCGTTTTCTATTCGTTAGCGATTGTAGATAGTCAACTTGGCTAAGCCCCCAGAACTGTAACTTGTCACTGGTTTACGTACACCAGAAAAAAATTATAAATCTCCATTCCCTACAATCAGCACTCCATCATTTTGAACAAAGTTTACACCGTATAGTTCCTGCTCTGTTCTTTTGTCCGAGAATTTATTGGTGTCATAAAACGTTGTGTTGGCGCTCATAAGCTGTTTCGAAGTTTGTTTTCAACTGACTATTCTGCATTGTCGCGTATCTAATAATTGCGTACTATCATAGTATAATAAACATACAGTACGGAAACTACGCTCGAAAACGGAATAGTCACACAAACATGCGTAGATAACGACGCGTTCGTTGATACAGCGATGATACTGCGAGCACTGCGACGTTGACAAAGGAGTCTCGTCGTTATCCAATATTACGCATGTTTGTGTGAGTGTGCCGTTTCGAGCGTTTGTATGTAGTTTCCGTACTGTATGTTTATTATACTGTGGTACTATGGTCAGTGGTTGAGTTAGTGAATAGACCTTTGACCTGTAGCGTGTGAAAGAGTAGTGTTAAGGCACCTATCTCGCTCGCACGTTGAAGTTATAAAATCACTCTATGCGAGGAATCTGAATCTCTTAATAGCGATATATTTAAGTCGTGATAGCCTAGTGGTATAACCGTTCACTGGCTAGTCAGTGGTTTCAGGTTCGAACCCAAGGCGCATCTCTTGACTTTTTGAAATTTGTGTGCGTATTATAAATCAAAATCAAAAATCAAAATCAAAATATTTTTATTCAGGTAGACCATTAGGCACTTATGAATAGTCATAATTCTAATATTGTTTGTTATAGGAGTGACTCTAGTTGCCAATTGATAAAATAATTATCACTTACTCCCTGCCTCGGAAAATTCACGCTTTGCGACTGATCTCTCTCCGGTCGTTGGATTGCCGTCCCAACGGACTATGAGAGTAAGGAAATAAAGAGTGCACCTGTAATATCTTCTGGGTAGTTGGCTAAACTCCGTTGAAATTGGCCGCTGTGACCGAAATTCGGTCAGGAGGACATTATTTTATATTTTATTATTTAAGTTATAAAAGATTTTGTTACGTTTTCATCTTCATTTCTCAAATTCTCAAGACACCAACTCACTAATCATGAATTTCAACACTCAAAACTTTCTGAAATAAGGCCAATCAATTACACCGCCGCGGAATGGAATGGAAGTGAATGGAATTGGGACATAGGATAATGATTTTTATATCAATCGTGTAACGTACAAACTTACTCCACCGTCAGCAGCTGTGGAAATTCCCGAGAATGCGCGAGAATTCCCTAGAAACGCGCGACTTATTTATCTATTTTGTTTCGTTGCTGAATTGACATGCTTTGGCCAATTTTGTTCGCTTCCATTCCGTTCCGCGGCAAAGTAAATTGCACCTTACCTACATAAAAAGTTCAAGTTTCATAAAGAATTGTAAAACTGCAGCAAGATGTACAATGGATCTATGAAGTGGGGGCATTCAGTCAGCGGTTCTCAACAACTTACTAACTTTTGTTACAAGTCTTTGTTGCCCTTACAATACTACGGGAATATTTTTTGCCTCAGTTACTTAAAAGAGCAAGCTTAAAGTTCGCTTTAAAACGCTGAAGAATGGCTCCGGAAATATCTGACATTAGTTTTGTAGCGTTTATGTTTTATTCCAAGAGGTTTTCTGAAGTGGTACTGCCTAGTGTACCTACACAGGGATGTGGATAGATGTCTACGGATGTCTAGTTAGTTTTGACCTTTTATATAAAGGGATAATGACTTTGGTCTACGAATGCAAACGTGGTTATTGAATAGTAGGTTTGGAAATAAATTTCTAGGTTATGAAGAATACTTTATTTTTTTATTTTACTTAATACTAGCGACTCGCCCCGGCTTCGCACGGGTGCAATATACATATAAACCTTCCTCTTCAATCACTCTATCTATTTTAAAAAATCGCATCAAAATCCGTTGCGTAGTTTTAAAGATTTAAGCATACATAGGAATTTAGGGACAGCGAAAGCGACTTTGTTTTATACTACGAGTAAATAGTGAAGAAACTCACAAAAACAACTGACTCGGGCAGGATTATGATGTATTTAAGTAAGCAATTGTATAGTAAGGATTTTTTGTAAGTGTACGTACCTATGAGGCTGAACTATTCACCTCGTGGACAAGCCTCGACAAATAAATAGTTAGATTTAAATAAAAAAACATTGTCCAATTGTGAAGAATGTGGATTTATGAAGACTTACACCATTTATTAATTTATTACATTCGTTAGTCTCATAGAAATAATGAATTTAATACGAACCTTGAATTTATCCAACAGTGGATAGATTACACAGACGGGGGACGGTGACTATCACGTCACTTCTTTACGTAGTACCTAAGTTTTTTTTTGGCTAATATTTTATTTACGAAAGTACCCACTTTCGTAAATTAGTTAGTTATTAGTTATAGTTCGTTTGTTAATTGACGTGAGCTTTTGCATAGGTTTAGTAGTTTATGAGCCGTACATAGTGTATTTTTTATCCCAGAAAATGTTAACCACGGGAGTGAAGCCGCGAATAAAAGTTAGTATCATTTAAATTAATAAGATTCACGAAAGTTATAAATCCTTTGTTTTATGAAAAATAAATACTATGTAGGCAGTCAAGTAATTACAAATCCCTTCTCAAAATTAATTTGTGTCCTAAATAAAGCATTGTTGATAGTGGGGCGTGCCTCCCTACTGGGGCGTAGGGAGAAAGTTAAGAATTTTCTTCGACTTATAGCTGGCGATACGTGAGTGTATTGAATACACCTCTGCCTACTCTCTAGGAAATATTTGCAAGTCTATAAAAAACTTATGTGCATTTTTTTGTTTTGTCACTAAAAAAATTTAAGGGGGAGCATAAAAAGACTATTTGTATTCCTGGGGGGCCCGAAGCAAAAAAGGTTGGGAAACCCTGACCAAGCCTTAATTAAACAGTTAAAATTGTAATTAGAATCATTGTTTATATCCTAAGCTTCTTTATCATCTGCCTAGCCTTTTCCCAACTTGGTTGGGGTCGGCTTCCAATCTTACCGGATGCAGCTGAATACCAGTGTTTTACATGGAGCGACTGCCTATCAGACCTCCACAACCCACATACTGGGTTACACGATACCCCTTGGTAAGACTGGTTGTCAGACTTTCGGGCTTCTGACTACCCGTAACGACTGTCAAAGATCTACAATTGACAGCCGGGGCCAACAGCTTAACGTGCTATCCGAGGCACGGAGAGTGATAATTAATTTATAAAACGCACATAACTTACGAAAAGTCAGAGGTGCGCGCCTTGGGTTCGAACCCGAGACCTCTTGACTTGCCAGTCAACGGTCACCACCACTAGGCTATCACGACTCATATCCTAAGCTTCTTCATAAAGAGAAATATTTTATATTAATTCAACACAAATTGCGAGTCTCTTAAGAAATTGCTTTATCATATCGCGTCGGTTTGACTTGACTACACAGCTACATGGCAGGGTATTTATAACGCAAACTTTTATGTTAGCAGAATCATAAGGTCGGTAAAACAATTTTATTGACCTACATGACTGTACTACCAATTTATCAGTTCAGTTCAAAGCTTTGTCTACTGGTGAGTATACAATAATGACATTTTAAGAAAGGCGCTAGAACACTTTTGTATTGAAGCCGGCATCATCATCATCATTTCAGCCATAAGATGTCCACTGCTGAACATAGGCCCCCCCAATGACTTCCAGATTGGCCGGTTGGAAGCAACCTGCAACCAGCAGCTTCAAGCTAGCATATCTCACTAAAAAATTACCTATATGGTGTTGTTAGTTTAGGAATGGTGTTAAAAAGCCTCTATAACAAAAAAGAAATAAAAACGTGACACTTTAGGGCAATATATTGCAATAAATAATTTTTAGTTTATTTAATTGTCCTTTATCCATTTATATCAATATTGTTGTGCGCCGCAACTAATATACTTAATTAAAGTGATAATTAAAGTGGTTTTTCGTGCAATGTGATCGTGAGAACTGTTATTTGAATAGAATTTAACGCATTTAAACACGTAATTCATTCACGTAGTTCATTTTGAATGCTTGTCTTTTTTTTCATATGGCAATCTTTAACCCAAATATTCTCGGAAACGAGACACTTTAGGACATCATGTTAGTAACAGTTTTTGTTTGTGGTCCTCTATCCATATAATAGACTCATCCGCCACTTTGAAAAAAAAAATCAAAATGGCGTCGGGTAGCTATACCACAAAGGTTCAAACCCGTTTACTTTGGAAATCTGTTAGTTCAAATTTTGTCCGACTTAGCAGACAAGTTGGTAGCGCTGTACGTACTTATGATTTAGTGTCTTAGGGACCTTTGAGAAAATTCAAAGGGTACCTTTATGTGCCTTCTTCAGGGTTTATGAGTTTATCTACACTATTTTCGATGATTTGTAGGCTGTCCCTTTTGTCTGGGGCTTTACGAACATATGTTTTGTAAATTTAATATAGTAGGTAGGTTTCGTTTTCAGAAAATTAGAGATGTGCTGTGATTTGCGTAGCAATATATGTAGCATTCATGCTTGATGCTAACCTAGTTGTCATGGATACGGCTTGCAATTAAGGATTTCCAAATATAACCCGACAAGTTTGTGTTGTTGAATCAGTTCAATCAAATTTGCCTATTCTTTCTTTAATTTGATATGGACAGTCTTATTTAGTCAGAGAGTATGCTGATTATCCCAGAGTATCTACTCTGCACCCAGCTTTGTTTAGTGATTGGCAACCAGCCACGGCCGAAGGCATCAGAAGTTCACGTAGGTTGCAAGTGGGACCTATTTCACTCTCACTGTCACCTTCGTCCAGCCAGCTCGAAATAGGTCCTGCCTGTACCTCATTTTTTTTTCAGACAATTTAATTGTTTTTTACAAGCTTTTAATTAGTTTCACCTGTCCCGTTGTCTGTAATCAAATTTAACAAGTTAGATTTCATTCTCATTTTCATTTTCTTTTTCTTCTTATTCTCATTTCATATTCACTTCCCGGTTTGCGATTGAGTTGATATTTTGCATATTAGTTCAGTTCCGAGGACAATGCATTTTTATGGTAATGGCCTGAATTGACATTCACGATTAGCTCCAGATAAAGGAACTCTTCAACGATCAACAGCTCAGATACAAAGTTTAGTTTTGATATTCCAATAGGTATAATAGCTTGGTTAAAAACGTTAGTTTTATAAAAACTTATTGCTTTTCAGAGTATAAATTGATTTTGAACATTTTTTTGTACCGCAGCGCAGTCGGGTTTTTAGTTTTTTAAATTACTTTTTTTTAAACCGCGATAAAGTTTGGCAGCCTGATTCCTTGTGTTTTCTTTTTCCATTCCTTCCATGACTGAGCCTACTGTCTCTAAGTGTAGCATCCTTAGCTAAATCAGTTACAACGTATTAGATCGCCTACTTACACCACATTTACCCGTGTGTCCCAAATACCGAGGGATGACCTTAATGAGCCTCGGGATAACGCGATTGGCAAGGGTCATCATGCCACAATACAATAATGTAATTTAATGTATGGACACGAAAAACATTAGGTGTAAGAGTCTAAGTATCTCGTAGGTATAGTTTATTCCATAATATTTCTATCTCTTTAAATTTACGGGCTCTCTTTCAAAAGAAAGAGACCCGGTCCTTTGGAGGGCTTGCCTGGGGACACATGTCCAACACGCAGAGGCCCCTTTGAGAACTTTAATCTTAAATGGGATGGGGCACCCGTCAGAAACTCCCCACGGCTGCACTATAGGAATGCAGTCCTGGATTCTCCCCGGCGAGTGCAGGACTATTGTAAAAAAAAAATTAATGGAGATGGGTGTTAGGTGGATCAATTAACCTCTATTATAGCCGGAAGAAAATTCCATAATATTATTATTATCATCCTAACATAAGTAAAATATAATTTGCAATATGCATTTATAATAAATATTTCACTCTTGATTTATTTTATTTAGATATTATTAATATGTCGTGCACCCTTTCCAAGCACGTGGGTGTCGGTTCAAACCTGGCATGTACCAGTGTGACTTTTTCTATGTTATATTACTTTCTAAGTAATTTAAAACACCACCGAGTAACGGTGAAAGAAAACATCGTAAGGAAACCTGGACTTTAATAGTCTGAAATCGCCAACCCACAGTGCAATGAGCTGGTGAGGTGATTAATGCTCAATCCTTCTCTGTAAGACAAGAGGTCTTTGCCCTGCAGTGGGACAGTTGCAGGCTGATTTATATATTATTTAATCTACCAAACTACTCAACAAGTAGGCATGAAACTGTATCTCTCATAAACCAGTCGTAAAATTACCTCTTAAAACCGCTACGCTCCGGAATAAACCGAAAAGCTCTCGTATTTACTTTCCACGTTACGTACAGACCTCTAATAATTTGCGGTGCCGTACCGTAGCCGTACTGGAGCCGGATCGACACCGGAACGTTACCGGAACGTCTCTTAATTAGTTTCGTTGACGAGGGTACCTGACTACGCTGTTAATAATGTGACACTGTTCCACACTTTTGAACAGTAATTTATAATAGTGAATCTGATTATTGTTCAGTTTATTTGTACAGTTGGTTTGTGAAAGGTTGAAACAAAACCAATTTCAATTTGTGAATGGAACTGTCTGTTGTGACTGAACTGTGTGTTATTTAAATTTAGTATAAAATAAAAGCAAGCTGCCTCAGCAATCGCGCCTGCGACCACTAGACATTGGTCTGCCTGAACACCAGATCCTGGGTTCGCTCCCCGGGTCGGGAAAAGTGTTATTGGGTTTTTCCATTAGGAAATTCTCAATAGCAGCTCTGCTCTCATAACAGCTCTCATAACATGCACATATGCAGCATGAGTCTAGAATTGTGCCCGGTTAATGACAATAGGCTCGCCTCCTATTACGTGGGATTTATAGCTGACGAAACGTAAGTTTACTGCGTACATTTCAGCCTACCCCCTCTGGGGTAGACAGGCGTGAGTCTATGTAACGTTTTTAGAAAGCATTTATGTATGCGATGTGAATACTAAAGTTACAGTTTTTTGTAAAAAAAAAGAAGTTCTATATTTCATATTTTTCCAGAATACTCCAAACCTTTTCAAATAAAATATCATGTTTTAACTAAAAATGTTGCCACGACCCTCGAAGTCAGCCGACCTTAACAAAATATACATAAAATTGAATTTACCGAGCAAAAGTTATTCAAACAAATTAGGACAATATCTCTGGCCTTCGTTAAAAATATAATTATACAAACCAAAAAAAAAGCAAGAAAATTTAATTACACGTAATAATGAAGTGACGAAATATAGGAGCAGGCTAAAGGACTTTATACACTCCAGATTTTTTTAAAACCCTATTTTCAACACGACATTTCACAAAATAAAGTTCTTCGCCATAGAGTATTCAAGAAAATATAGAGTGATAACGTCAACCACATTGCCTTGTGCGGAGCGAAAGCAGGTCTCACCATACAAATGTTAAAATGTCATTTTTTCAAATTATGTTTTCTAGACGTTTTTCAAAATTAACTCAGCAGGTAACCATGATATAAGCTAAAATGTAACTTTTTCGCTCGTGGAGCCTAGTTGAACCGCAGTCGATCGAGGTATGATCGCATACGGAGCTCGTGTCGCGGCCGCGTTGTTCATACCCGTGCTCACGGTTCATACTTCTATAGGGTTGCTCTATATTTTTTTATATAGGTACTCTAAGGTCTTCGCTCATTATACCGACTCGACGCCAATTCAACACCGTTCCAACTAGATTTCTAACGGGTCGGTGACAGTCTATAGGTGAACAACGCGTGGACTACGCGTCGTAGACTTTCAACTTATGTGTTGAAAAATTATCTTATACAGAGAAATATCGAGCATTAATCACCATGTTGGCTCACTGCGTGTAGGCGATTTCAGACTATTAAAGTCCATATTATATTTTTTACATTTTCCTTTTGCCGTTAGTCAGTGGTTTTAGATTAACTAAAAAATCGTCTTCCTGCTCTTTTCCTAATTTATTTGGGCTCGGCGCAGTATGTCCTCTTTCTCCACACATCTCTATCACCTGTCATCTCAGTAGTCACTTCCTTTCTTGCCATACCTATCATCCTTTACAAAACCCAATCTTTTCATATTAGATTAACTAAGAAAGTACATACATAAATTACGTACTTTCATAGAGTTCTTATACGAATTGGAATTAGGGTCGTAATTTAAGAGTAACCCCCTAGATAACAGTCCGGACTCCAAACATTGGGAACTACTACCGTTGTCATTTTCACTTAATTTTTTCTGTCTTCTCAAAATAAACATTCACATTGTCTGAAGAGTGCGAGATAACTAAAAAGTCATTTTCGTAAGCGCGAATGGACAAACAGACATGTTAAAAATTTGGTAAGGGAAAACAAATATATTTATAAGGAATTTTAAGGTGTAAAGGGTAAAAGGGGACGAGATTAAACAAATACTGAAATGGGATAGGGATTCCCCAGTTGATTTCGAAATGGAAGAACATAAAAATATGTATGCGTTAGTGAATATTTTGTTTTAAAAGTAAAATGAGATTCTGTATCTGACTGTATCTTTACGTATAACTTACGTATTGGGGTCCTACCATGGGATAACGCACCTAAATGGTACTATCGTTACATACCTATATTTTATATTCTTGACGTCGATTTTTTATTACAAGCTTTCTTTATACTCCTGTTAGGCTCAATTTACATTGCCGCGAAACGGAATGGAAGCGAACAGAATTGGCCAAAGCATAATGAACTTTACGTCAACTTAGCAACGAAACAAAATAGATAAATAAGTCGTGCTTTTTCTTATTCTCACGCATTCTCGGGAATTTCCTTAGCTGCTGTCGGCGGAGTTAGTTTGTAAGGTACTTGACCCAAATAAGGCCTGGTGCCCAATAAGGCCTATCTTTCATATTTCCCGCCTGGTGAATTCAAATTGGCGCCAAAGTTTGTAGTAGTGTGCGTCTACGTATCTAATGCTCACATGCAAAGCGCGAGCCTCGGTCCACAAGCGTGTCGGAACCTACAGTCGAAAATGTTCGCGAAGGAGAGCGCACATTCGTTTTTATAAAATTTCTGCAGAGAATACGGTGAGTATTTCTATTTCTTTGCTTGCATTCTTCGCTGTCTTTTGTTTATTGGTTCATTGCATGTTTAGCAACATCCTCAACTGCATTTACAAGCTATCTTATCAGTTTATTTTTTATGATGACTATTTTTATTACTCATTTGGTATGTCCTAATAAGGCCTGTCAAAAAACTGTCAAGGCCTTATTAGGACACTGTTAAAAGTTCATTTATAAAACATCATAATCATAAAAAATATCATCACAATCATAAATCGTGAATTATAATACCTTTGTTTTTAGTTACATCATAGAAGAAGGAATACCAGCTTCAACTACGAAGAGAAAAAGGGCTCGTTGGACTTCTCATTAGATGGAAAATGCTGTTAGAATGGTAGAAAGATATTATCTCAATATGCTGCTGCAGCAAGGTTTAATTTACCAAGAAGAACCTTATGTAACCATCTACGGAACCAAAAACTCAAAGTCAAGCAGGTCATTCTTAGTCTTCAGCGTCTATGGCTACAGAATTTAAGCCAACTCCTAAACCATCTAGCGCGAAACATCATGGTGATAACAAACCATCACGATACTGTCCAGCATGTAAAGAAATCGAATGGATTATATGCGGCAATGTCTCACTTGTCATGTCTGGTGTTATGAGCTTTGTGTTGGTCTCACTGATGCTGACGAAGACTTTTATTGTTTAGGAGATTGCTTAAAGCAAAAGATAAAACGGGCTGATTAAGAAATTACCTCATAATATGATAACTCATTAGCGAGGCTGATTATTATGACCAAATATTATTGTTAGAAGGATCTCTTTAAGTTTAAAATTGATATTTAAGTTTATATTCTAGTTATCTAAGAAGTTAAATGGTTGCTTATTCTTCTTCTTTACATAAGGCTGTATTGAGTCACAGGGTCCCCAATAAAGCCTAAATGACATTTATGTTATTTTTTGCCACCAAAGAGTGGTTTTTGTTTTTAAACCAATTTTGTTGCATGAATTATAAAGTTTAATAAATAAATATTATAATTTCAAAAGGTGAGAGCATTTTCCTTAAAAATCTACAAATAAGGTAATAATAAAGTTAAGGTAGGCCTTATTTGGTGACTTTACCTTACGTTACACGATTGACATAAAAAATATTATGCTATGTCCAATTCCATTCACTTCCATTCCATTCCGTGGCGGGGAACAACATTTATTTATTAAAACACAACAAAACAATAAATATTTTTGTGAATTTTTTACATTATTTTATTTTACATATTTACATTATTTTATTACCAATTTTCTTAATATTTTTGTGAATTTTTCACATGTGATATTGTGTATGTGTGATATTGTGTTTATGTGTGTATTGTGATATTGCACATGATAGCTTATTAAATATAATAATTTAATAAGAAAATTTGAAAAAAATCGTGGTGGATCGTGGGTCCGAATTCCATCCGTATCAGTTGTTTTTTCAAATTTTCTTATTAAATTATTATAAAACAATAAATGATAATAATTAAAATTAAAATTAAAATTTCAATTAAACATAGCTAATTAAAATATTCTAAAATACGTATTGGGTGTAGTGTTACAATTTAAAAAAAGTTCTTAAACCTTTAAAAAGTCGGAACGCTGTAAAACAAAGACTGCAAAAATTAAAACCAAGTATATTTTAACTAAGACAGTTCTGTAAACATATGTCTATGTTTAAGGTATTATAGCTTAATCCGACTCCGTTCGTATTGTTCCAAGTCCGCCTAGTGAAAACTACACACAATAGGATTTAAGTAAGATTAAGATTGACGCCAGACTCAAGGAATATAAGTACCTAGATATTAGAATAATAACTTTCGTGAGTCGTACTAATATATGAAATATAATAAAAATAATATTTCAAAATATATATATTTCGGGGAATACCCGACTAGTTTCGAACTCAAACAGAGTCCATTTTCAAGAGCAATTGTATACGCGGCGGGCGGCGTGGCGTCACGAACATCACTGCTGAGCAACATTCTTTGGGACAAACATGCGACATTTCGACTTTGTATTTAAATTGTATAAAAATAGATACAAATTTCATTTAAGTACCTAATTAATTAATATTTACGTTTCTGCTGAGTTGCAAAGGCGGCGGTCACGGGGGTAGTGCAGTGATGCGAGTTTACGACGACAATATTCGCTAGAACTGGTCTGAAATTATTATAATTAGGTACTAATGCGATTAGTAACTATTGCGTGTGTAGTTGTGGCGAGTGGTAGAGACAAACTGGATACACTAGGTTTGTATTTTAAAACAGTTTTGATAATACCTTTAACTTTAAGGAAATTTACATTACAAATAAAAGATTTAAAAATAATATAAACGGATATAAATATACTTAGTTGAAGCCACCACGGCAGGCCTCGGTAGCATGACAAGCATTTGAGTGTGAAAATTTTCACACAAACATTTTAGAAGATATATAATTATCATACTAATAGTAAAAATTATAGTGTGTTTGTTGTTGTACCTTCTTCTTTATGGAACTACTGATCGAAGATTTTGCATAATAGGACGATAAATTCGTAGTGGCAGGCGTGGTACTATAATTTTTGGTTACGGACCCGCTTCGTAAATACAGTGGGTGTGAGTTCGAACCTGGCATATACCAATATGACTTTTTCAATATCCTATGTACTTTTTTATTTAATTTAACATACCACTGACTAACGACGAAGGAAAACATCATGACGAAACGTGGATTAGAATAGTCTGAAATCGACAACTCGCAGTGAGCTGGCATGGTGATTAAAGCTCGATTCTTCTCTATATGAAAAGTGGCCTTTGCTCTGCAGTGGGACAGTTACAGGCCGGAATATTTATTTTTATTTATTATAGGACAAAGACTGTGATATACTCGGAATTTGTACTAAAAATCTAGTTCAAATGCTAAGGAAAAACCCTTCTCCGTTCCATTTTCCAGAACGACAGAGGATATCAGGAGTGTTCTACAGTAAACTGGGGTAACTTTTTCAATCAGAAGTCTGTAATAGCTTCCAAAGTGAAAGAACAAAAAGTTCGTGTTTAACATATCCAGTATTTGCAACAATGTACACGTGTATACACAAGATATTTTCAGATTCGTAGAAGCACTAGGTGTTATTCCATTTCGCACATACGCCGCCATTTTTGTCTGCCAATATCCATTTAGACGTTATGTGACTGACGGATTCTTTTTGTTACTAACTGTTGGGGTTCGTGTTCTCTCCATACGTAATTATGTAAAAAGAAAATTAATATTATAACCTATAAATTAAAAACCCTTGACACAAAAGACCTAATATTTTTTTAGCTAAGAACATTCGATTAAGTCACTTTCAAATAAAAAAGTAAATTCAAATCACGTTTTGCGAGTTTCAGAAAAAATATTTTCATTATTATTACATTACAAATTTATTTTTATCAAATTTATTTAAAAATAAAACAATTTGAAGTGTTCGCGCTATACAACTTATTTTCGAATAAACAGGTGTATAGCGCATGTCAGATATGCAAGCTCTACATTACTAAAACTTATTTCTAGGTAAGACCATAAAAAAATGAAACGCCTATACCGCCCGTAGGACTAGTCCCGACTAAACATAACAGCCTTTCTGATAAATATGTATGATAAAAGTATGTTTGCCAATAAATCCAAATGTTAATTTTAACATGGAAGTCCCTTATCACAGCACGCAGCGTATTAACCAGCACAAAATACCTAATTTCGATTACTGCCGCTACTGAACAATATACGAAACATTCTTTCACCCAAAAAAAAACTTTATAATTTCGTATGGGTGGGAGCCGAAAAGCTCAACTACAAAATATGGTTTACATCAATATTTTTTTACCGGGAGATGTGACGTCACAATTGCGATACGTCATCCACTGACAGTTTTGTGAAAATTCAGATGTTTTCCCTTAATATATTGGAATATTATTGGGTGTGGGAATAAATTGATACATTACTGACGTCTACGGTAAGACCTGTCTTGTTTGTTTTATGTGTAAAACAAACTGAACCATGGCGTTTCTAACATGAAGGATAAGCTGGAATTGTCCAGTTCATAAAGAATACATTTATTATTTTAAACTTGTAACTGCAATATACATTAAATTAAATCAGCTGTTTTGCTGATAAAGTACACTCAATCGTCATCATCGTTCAGCTTGGGCCTTAGAGTATATAAGAAAAAAATAGAGCAACCCTATAGAAGTATGAACCGTGAGCACGGGTATGAACAACGCGGCCGCGACACGAGCTCCGTTTGCGATCATATCTCGATCGACTGCGGTTCAACTAGGCTCCACGAGCGAAAAAGTTACATTTTAGCTTATATCATGGTTAACTGCTGAGTAAAATTTTGAAAAACGTCTAGAAAACTTAATTTGAAAAAATGACATTTTAACATTTCTATGGCGAGACCTGCTTTCGCTCCGCACAAGGCAATGTGGTTGACGTTATCACTCTATATTTTCTTGAATACTCTATGGCTTGGGCCATGACTTTATTGATTTATTGAATAAGTAGATATTGGTTCCTTTGAGTGAAAAATAGCTATACAGAAAAAATCGACGAATATTTTCAACACTGGAAAGTCTAGAACCTGTAGGTAACTACCTACTGGATAATTGGTTGAAATTTTTCATTGCTGTTTCCCTTACACCATGTATAATAAATGAGTCTGTAACTGTCCCATTGTAGAGCTAAGGTCTCTTATCATACAGAGAAGGATCGAGCATTAATCACCTTGCTAGCTCACTGCATGTTGGCCATTTCAGACTATTAAGTCCAGGTTTCCTCACGATGTATTCCTTCACCGTTAGTCAGTGGTATGTTAGATTAACTAAATACATAAATGACAAAAAAAAATTGACAAATAAATAAACATTTACGCGAATAATCCGTTAAAAAGTTGTTTCATTACATAAATGACATTAAAAAAGTCACATTGGTACTTGCCAGGTTTGAACCCACACCAATGAGCCTCCACGATATTGTACCTATAAAATTATGTATAATTATTTCCCAGGCAAATAAAAAAAAATATTGTAAAAACTTTCATTTTTAGCCTGTATTTTAATTTCCTTCTCAATTTCTGTGTTAATGTGTATTCGTGCACATATTTGTTAGAAACTAAATTTTGCAGATTGCGGCCTTGTTTCAAATCCGGGAAAACTTTATGGAAGTTTAGACTTTGTTCCTACTTCGTATGGAGTGGTTTTAATAAACAATCAATACATTCTGTTTGTACTTCTTTGATGTATGGTTCTTCTTCTTATCGTGTGGTTGATGAACAACCTGGTGTCTGAGTTTAAACCGCCCGTAGGCCTCTGACATGGCTTTACACACCATCGAAAAATCTCTTAGGTGTGCTGGTTTGAACACGATGTTTTCCTTCACTGTTTTAGCAACTGATAATTAATTTATAATACGCACATAACTTACGAAAAGTCAGACGTGTGCGCCTTGGGATCGAACTCAAGACCTGTGATTTGTCAGTCGATGGTCATACCACTAGGCTATCTGTACTACAATATTGTTTGGTGACAATTATAGACTATTGGGTTTCCATATTGAAGCTTGCAGATTTCAACCCGAGGCAAAAAAAGGAAAATGAAAAAAGCCTTAGCCTTGGGTTTCATAACAATAATGTTCTCTTGACCGAATTTCAGTCACAGCGGCCAATCTCAACGGATATTAGCCAACTACACAGGAGATAGTAAGCACAGTGCTATCTATCTAATCTATTAATAACAGTCGCTATAGCTGAGCACGGGGTCCTGGGTTCGATACCCGAGTCGTGCAAAGTGTTATTGGGTTTTTCTATTAGGAAATTCTCAATGGGCGCTCGCTCTCTATTTCATGGGACTTAGGTATAATATAGCCGGCGAAACATATATGGTGTATTGCATACACCTCTGCCTACCCCTTCTGGGGAATATAGGAGTGAGTTTATGTAAATGTTACTTGTGGAAACTTGTAATTGGCCATATTTATGTTACTTTTATAAACCATTGTAGCCATCTGCCATCCATCTGCCTAGCTGTAAGTTTCCCTAAAATTATAAAATATTTATTGGGTAGTTGGCTAGTCTCATCTGAGATTGGCCGAATTTTGGTTAAGATGAATTCAATAAACTGCGACATAATAACCCTCTAAAAAATGCCGTCTCTACTAAGCTCAAACAAGTCCACAACCACTCTCAACTACGTCATTCCTTTCCAAGAAAAAGGGATTCAATTTGTCTCCGCAAATGAAGATACGATTCCGCATATCCCAAGCAGACATGAAAAACAATTTTCTCAAGATTAATTTCAATGTGTTCTTTGCGAAGTTCGTATGTAAAATTAAATTTTAGAGCATTCTGCCTCTGCCTTGGGCTCGAGTTTGTCTCAAAGGGCGAATACCCTTATTATAAACTTTGTTATTTGTTTTCATGTTTGTTATACGCAATCTTAGGACTTTCATTCGTAAATTACAGAAGCAAAAAAGATTTTGATAAATATTTATTATGAAGCTGTGTTGTTTTGATTTTGAGAGATAAAATTTTGATTTGGTTTTAAAATTATTGTTATAATATATTTTTTTAAATATACCTTGTGTATAAAAAAATGAGATTGCTTGTCTTTGGACAAGCGAAGGGAGGCTGGCGGGGCGCGGGACGTGAGTTTGAGCCGCGCTAGTGCTGCTGCTTATGTGTGAGTAGACAGCTGTGATAGTGATTATATGTGATAGATATTGAAAATGTACATTACATTACAAGGATAGATAGAAGTTATTTATTTTTCAGATTATTTACTACACAATTCTGATAATATCTATTTATTTTTATGATTCATGATACGGTGATACCCCACAAAATAAGCAGGGTAAAGGAATTATAAATTTATTAAATAATTCCTAAAAATAATGGAATATTTTATCATTATTAACTTTATCTCATTAGTTTCTAAACAGCCGCCAACTTCAAATTGGGACTGCTTTTCAAAAAACTTCACGTTAAGCAAGTGATAATTAATTCATACAAAACGTACTTTACACTTATATAGAATTCACAGCAACAAACTATAGCGCGATCTAATTCGATGCCAACGCCATCTAGTTGCACCATGTGTAAACTCGTTACTGAGTCATGCTGAAAGTGATAAGCATTATTTCACTACGTTTTAAATAACAAAATGTTGTTTAAATTATTTCTGGGTTTCGATGTTTTAGCCAAGTTAGTAATAATGATTAGTTTGTAATTGTGTTCGCAGGAATAGACACAAAATAATAATCTAAATATATAAAAGAAGAAACTGACTGACATATTATCAACGCACAGCCCAAACAGCTGGGTCTAGAGATTCCAAATTTGGCACGTAGGTTCCTTATGAGATCTAAGGGTTCACTAAGAAAGGATTTTTCTAAATTCACTCCTACAGGGGTGAAACGGGGATCCAAAGTTTATATGGAGAAACAAGCAGTTAGACAAGAGTACTCCTATTAATAAATCAGTAATAATCGTTTTCAGGTATTTTCAGAATTCAACCCCTAAAAGGGGGAAAAAAATCGATTTTGTAGCGGCAGAAATTATCGAAAACAGCCATCTTGAATTTGTCGATCTGACCTCATCACAGTCGTGATAGCCTAGTGGTGGTGACCGTTGACTGACAAGTCAGAGGTCTCGGGTTCGAACCCAAGGCGCGCACCTCTGACTTTTCGTAAGTTATGTGCGTTTTATAAATAAATAATTATCACTCTCCGTGCCTCGGATAGCACGTTAAGCTGTTGGCCCCGGCTGTCTATTGTAGATCTTTGACAGTCGGTACGGGTAGTCAGGAGCCCGAAAGACTGACAACCAGTCTTACCAAGGGGTATCGTGTAACCCGGTATCTAGGTTGTGGAGGTCTGATAGGCAGTCGCTCCATGTAAAACACTGGTATTCAGCTGCATCCGGTAAGACTGGAAGCCGACCCCAACATAGTTGGGAAAAGGCTAGGCAGATGATGATGACCTCATCACAAAGATTCTAAGTCCTGCGTGCTGTTTATTGATAGTTTTAAGTATTACTATTACTGAAATCTCCTATCTTTGAGTAACTACCTATAATCTTTAACCAAATAAGACACACCGTACATAGCAGAGCACTGAGCTCCTAATATTGCATCCGATCGCATCAAATTTGAATACTTAATGCCATCTACCAATATTCTCGAATCGATCTATAAATATTTATGAGACATGTCTGTGACGTTGCTAGATTGAAATTGCGTTCAACATTTATATGTATTTAAATAGAATGATTATTTAAGGAAATAGCGGCCTTATTTCTTGTTGAAAAGGAGGAGGAACTATTTTTTTATTTAGCTAGAAAAAGCAAATAAAATTTGGAATGAAAAAATCTCTTACAATCAGGATTTGAAACTTTTAGTTAGATAATTAAAAAAACAGCCGCTCTGCAAAGGGCTCTCGTAAGCTCTCTCTAAAAAAACCAACACCACATTGGAGTTGGTAAATCTCTGCTGTGGCCTCTTGCATGGCTCGTACAGAAGGATATATTATACCTACTGCATGGAGACGGTAATACTAAAATGTTGGGGGTCCTTGAGGTCGGTATTATTGAGACAACCAGCTAGATTATACGTGATTTATTTAGTACTAAATTAAATACATAAAACAATCGCGTTGACGTAAACTACTCATAATAACAAATAAGCCTGTAACTGTCCCAATGTAGGGCAAAGGCCTCTTCTCATACTGAAAAGAATCATTAATCACCGCGCTAGCTCACTGCGTGTTGGCGATTTCAGACTATTAAGTCCAGGTTTCCTCACGATGTTTTCCTTCACTGTTAGTCAGTGGTATCTTAGATTAACTAAGAAAGTACAATGACATTGAAAAAGTCACATTTGTACATGCCAGGTTCGAACTCACACCCACGCGCTTGCAAAGCGGGTCCGTAACCGATGCGCCACCACGACCTTACTAAGCATAAAATGATACTTACAGTCTAAAGGAGTGTGCTTAATACACCTTAATTATGCACCTTAACATTACTTAAGGTGCATACATACCTACACTTCAATATGATACAAGTACCACGATAAAGCTACAGGCATCTCTAATTAAACACAAATCCCGCTCACTTAAAACAAAGCTAATTAGCATTCTAACTAAAAGACAGCATTGTTCCAATAGGTATTTATTTAATCATAAAACATTGAATTCTCATACAAGCATCACGAAATTTTCCTTTACATATTTTAATCCGGTATCTATACAATATCCCGGATTTTAACTCCCCCATTGTTCGAGTATTTAATATTACATTGTACAATTCCGGATTCCCAGTCATGGGAATCCCGTTCTTGCAAATTGTATATCGTTTGCAAAAGGTGTGCTGTTAAAACTGTTATTGTAATGTGTGTTTTCTGTGGGCGGAATTAGGTTTTAATTTATTTAAGCAGATTTTTGTGATAATTAAGTGTACCTATCAGCTTATCCGTTGGTGAATTTTTGTTGTAGCTTATAACATCTTTTGACTCCTATAACATCTTAAGAAGTATCTGTGCGAAAAAATGTTTTCGTGTACGTTTTTCTTGTCAGTAATCGAATTTGTGTCCATGAAATTTTTTTTGTCGTAGACATTTTCAGATTTTTTATTTTCTGAAGCAGAAGGATTGTCTATTCTTAGTTTGTACAAAAGCACTTACGCAAGTAAAATAGGGCATGAAAAATCCGAATCCCGCGAGGACGGAGTCGTCAGCGAAGTGCTTGTTATAAGTGCCGTGCAACGTGTAACCGAATAATATCTTACAGCAAAAACATAGGTACTTATTTAAGTAGGTACATGTTATTCTCAAATAAACCATTTCCAGGACTATCTGCCAAAAAACACGCTGTTCCCTCGCGACAGAAGGAGAGGCGAACGTTTGTAAAAATGTAAATTTTATTGCCTAAAAGCAACCAGCGCCGGTATAAATATTTGAAGTTAAGCCGAGTGCACACTGAGCATGCGCTATGCGGATTTAACATGGCCGTTGGTTACACCGAAAGAAGCGGTAATTGTGGAGAAGAACTTTTTTTGATATGAATTGAAAGGTTAGGTAAGGTAAGGTAAAGTTAAAGGTTAAGGTAAATATGTAGAGCGATTCTTGGTGTTTAATTATGATGAGTTAGATTTTTGGATCATTAAGTCCTTAAATCCTATAAGAATTGATTTTAATAAGGCAACGTAAAATTAGTTTTTCCGTATTTTCAAATTCAGTAAAAAATTTCATATTAGTAGTCCCTTCATATTGCGCTCCTAGAAATCCAAGTTTCTAAACAATGCGCTTTGAGTGGTTGGATTTCAAGTTTCTTAACAATGCGCCTTGAGTGGTGCAATAATGAATGTTGCTGCGTTAATTGAATACGTTTTTATATTTACGCGTTATTATCTCTTTTTTTTTATCGGGCATGCCGCATTATCGATACGTTGCATTTTTATCGCACGCCTCCTTTCGTAGAACTCTCTTCGCATCGCGCAAATTCTTACGAGGTGAAGAAATTTTTTACCGAAATTCTTGAAACATTAGGATTTGACAAATTAATAAGAGTGGTGCATCAAAACATAGCAAAATCTTTTGCATCTCAATTTAAGCCTCTTTCAGGGAAGTTTTTTTTTATTAAAAGTTTATAATATTTTAAAGCGCATAGAAAGCGAATTCTTAAGTAACAATTTATTGTCAAAATAAAAAAAATAGAGCATTATTTGGACTTACAATCTTTTGTGAAGTTACGCCCGCCGCTCTGCTTGAGCTATTTGCCTCACTTGTCCACTTGTCAATCACACTTGTCACTGTCCATAATAATCCGGATCCCATTATGTTTTTTTTTCTATAGTTTGAATTAAAATAACGCAGCACGTAAATACGATTCTCTATTCAACTGTAATCAAATCCCCGTTGCATGCCGTCAAGTTGAGAGGACTTGACACTAACTTGTGTATTCGACAACCGGCTATGCTCCTGGGACAAGCCGGGACGAGTGTTTCCATGTAAATGTCATTGTGTGTTTAAACGGAGATTAATTGTATGTTTTGTAGAAAATTAAGTGTATATTAATTCAATATGGACTGCTGTTCTAGTGGGATTCAGCTGTGATTTCTATTAATGAGCAGTTATCTGAAAACTGATGTATAAATATTAATTTTAGCTTGGTTTCGTATGGGACTACAATAAATCACTTTTGCTGTCACTACACAGATTTCTTTTTAGCAGAAGAATCAATTAATATGTGATAAAAAGTAATATAACGACTTGGATAACTTCCAAAAGCTGGTATTGGTATTGGTAAAGCGCAAAACCGCAAAGAACGGAGGTAATGAAGGCAAGTTTTTGCTCAACATTATGAACACAAGCTAAAGATATTTTTTTTTAAATAACATAATTGTAAAGTTAGAAACTATAAGTTACATAATAAAAAGCTCTGCATTTGAAATATTGCATTGTTGTACGGTGTACAAAAGGTAGATGTCACTACTTTTGAGGACGGTTAATTGTAGAAGAGAATTAAGATAGCACGAACAAGATTCTGAATAGCTCGATTCACAGAGCGGCTGGTGGCTTTAATCGGTATGAAATATTGATGAAATATAAATGAAATATTGATACGGCTTTGCTCATGTATTGTTTTCGGGGAATGCCCGACTAGTTTCGAACTCAAACGGAGTCCATTTTCAAGAGCAAGTGTATATGCGGCGGCGCGGCGGCGTTGCGGACTTCACTTCACTGCTGTGCCGCTCGCGCCCAGCGTTCGGTCTGCCTCTGCTCTCGCGCTGTCCCTCTCGCACGCATTGTAGGCAAAGCGTGCGTTTTTTCAAGTTCGCAGTTGTCAATTAAAAAATTCTTTAATGTTCGCAACGGTGTAACAAAATCCAAAATCCAGTCCATGTGCACTTACATCACTGTCCTCGAAACGTGCCTCCTTATGCATCGTTAATCTTGTTTATTATACTATTTATTATAACCGAATAGCCAGACTATACAGAGGAGTTTTAAAATTACACAACTGTGTAAGATTTACCTAAATGTAAAACTTCTTCCTACCTGTAACGTTTTATTTAAGTTTCTTACAAGGATTTAAGGAGACGGATGGTTTGGACTTTTATGGAGAAAAATTGTTCTGTGTGAGTGGATGACGTGTAGAATGTTACTTCTTGTTTGTGTATGATTATGTAAGTAACGTGTGAAGGATATTATTTTTTATACCGAGATATGACGAGTGAAAATGATACCAAGGTGATATTGTCATTTATTGTAATGATACATACAAATGACAATGAATGACAAAACAACGTCACTTTGACTGAATGTTCGCGCCATAAGTCGTTTGAATTTTGAATTCAGATTTTATGACGACCAAAAAAAACCACACCATATACTCCTGTTATATCTAAATTACTGGGCTAGGCTGGGCAAACTTACTGCTTAAAAACTTTTTTTGCAAAAAAAAATCATGACTATTCGTTACCGCGTAAAAAAAAACAAATAAGTATACCCACAGTTTCAGAACTTATAAAGCACACTTCCACTATAGCTTTATAGCAAAACTAACTTAACCACATCATTACACGACAGAAAACAAGAGGTCTCTATTCCCCATTGGACGTCGACATGTAGAAATAGGTTACGTATTTACCCCCGGAATGGAAGGAAGCTGGTTTCTTCGCCATCTTGTTTCTCTGATTAATTTTGTTAGTGGTCCCTGGGGGTTATGAGACTTGCCAGGCGTTTGGTCTGATTTTTGTCGGGTGTTTTGAAGGGTTAAAGTGTAGTTGCAATTTTTGTGTTGTGAATTTTCAGATGGTTTCGTTGTTTTTTTTTTTTTTGGGTAGCTATGATTGTAGCGGTGTTTAGATGCTGATTGCGGTTCGATTGCAACTTGTGGTCGTTTTTTTTCAAACGTGTTTTTTTTTAAATATTTTTATCTATTCATGTAGACCATTAGGCACTTATGAACAGTCATAATTCTAATATTGTTTGTTGTAATCGTGACTCTAGTCTACTCAACAAAATATATAAGCATGTAAAAGACCGCTTCGT
Organism: Protodeltote pygarga; assembly: GCA_936450705.2. Lineage (NCBI taxonomy): Eukaryota > Metazoa > Arthropoda > Insecta > Lepidoptera > Noctuidae > Protodeltote > Protodeltote pygarga. The sequence continues at coordinate 11,451,543 of OW388265.2, read as the reverse complement.
CTGCGATTTTGTTCGCGTAGATTTTTTTCAAATAATAGGGGATCCTATTTAATTATTAGGATTTTGAAAAAAACCGTCTTTAATGCATTAAATAACCTCTAGTTCACGCTGTGCGTTGTCTGTCAGTTAGTTAGTCATGATATAACTCGTGAAGTGAAGAAAGCAAAAGTTTTTAGTTTTAAAAACAATAAAGTTGAGTGTAGGTTAAGTTTTTGACATGAATACGTCATGTTTTAAATTGCATACAGTTTGGTGTTGCAGCTTCATAGCTACCATCTCTATCCTAAATTCAATTAGAGCATTGGGTAGCTAATTAATACAGAGATAAATAAATAAAGAAAAAAAAAGTTGAGTCGTGATAGCCTAGTGGTAGTGACCGTTGACTAGTAAGTCAGAAGTCTCAGGTTCGAACCCAAGGCACCTCTGACTTTTCGTAAGTTATGTGCGTTTTATAAATTAATTATCATTTACTCCGTGCCTCGGAAAGCACGTAAAGCCGTTGGCCCTGCGCCTGACCTCTCTCCGATCGTGTCGGAAGGCCGTCCCATCGGACTATGAGAGTGAGGGAATAGAGAGTGCACCTGTGTTTGCGCACACACTTGTGCACTATAATATATCCTGCGTATTTGGCTAATCTCCGTTGAGATTGGCCGCTGTGACCGAAATTCGGTCAGGAGGATATTATTATTTATTATTAAATAAATAAAATGTTCTATGATCTCTTGAAATTGGTGCCCAATCTCAAATGTTCGACAGTTAACTTCCAAAACACTACAGAGAGTCCTAATAAACGACCCGTGTCATTGGAAAAAAAAACTCATAGTCAAATCTTCATTTAATAATAAAACATTCCCCTGGCTGTTGGAATCAGGTGGCAGGTGGTGTTACCTACCTCTTAAAGACATTACACCCGTTAAATTTTATTGTGAACATTTGCTACGGACGTGAGTTCGTGTTGGCTTTTTCTTTCCGATGTTGGAATGTTGGCAAGAAATTTAACGTCAAATGTTGGTGCAATTTCGAACGATTCTTTTAGGTTACCCAGTTTACTATCGATTTATTTATAGTGTTCAAACCAAATCACTCAATATCGAATGTTCTGTCAGTATTCCAGATAGAAATGATGGTATCAACTTAACCAATACGGTATCACAGTGCAATGATACACCTTTTTTTTGTGGCCGGGGGAGTCTAAAATGCCTACCACATGTCCTCGGACGGTTAAGTATGTGGGGCTCGCACCCACTAAAAACCGTCTTCCCCCTACGAGTTCCGCGCACTGTATCGGACGGGGCCGGGTACTGCGACCGCGCCAAAGCCCCGTCCAGTGCCTGCCTGTAGGTTACCAGCACACCTGAGAGATAGTATCGATGGTGTGTAGCCAAGTTAAACTCTGACATCAGGGAGCTTACTCTTGAATCACGAACCTAATGCCAATTTGATTGTAAAATTCTTTAATTTGCTAGGAAACAGCGCACCCTGCACGATCTTTGCAATGACTGAATTTGGGACCGAGAAAGTGTTTGTGTTTATGGAAAAACTTAAATGTAAAGTTTCTGTTGCAAGTGCCAATTTGTGCGGCGCGTGCAAGAGTGGGATTTTCTGATTAAGAAATGTTCACTTAGAGAAAAGCAGGATTGGAACTGGTTAGGTTTGTGATTCAAGAAGGAGTTTACAGATTGTTTGTCAATCATACGATAACAGGAAGTGCTGTCATTATTATATTTCTGATAGCTGTAGCTTTAACTTTTTTTAAGCATGTAAAGCCGTTGATCCTGCGCCTGATCTCTCTCCGGTCGTGTCGGATTGCCGTCCCATCGGACTATGAAAATGAGGGAATAGAGAGTGTACCTGTGTTGCGCACACACTCGTGCACTATAATATCTCCTGCGTAGTTGGCAAATCTCCGTAGAGATTGGCCGTCGTGACCGAAATTCGGTCAGGAGCACATCACATCTAATACCTTTAAGCAGTTTGTAATTTGTATATCTATGTATCAAATCCAAATTAGTTCAGTATCATTTTCGCTTCTGTTTATGACTTGTTTTTTAAATAGCCATTGACGAGCTTTGGTGTTAAATTAATTTAAAAAAATTACGGTTGAATATCGTCCAATAGGTGAATATTCCTCATAGTAATAAAAACTGAAATCGTTTGGCACTAAACCTTCAAAGTCCATAATACCTTTAATTGACATTTTATTAATATTTATACGAACGGTTGCATTTATTATTCCAATCCCTGGGTAAACCTGATAGTTTGGCGATAATTAACGTATTACATAAACAAATAGAGCCGCTAACGACCCGATTGCATTTTAATTTAAGTACCTTTATCGAATAATTATAGGGCTTATCAGAATTGGATTAAAGAAAGTACCTATATTAGTGTAAAGATCAGAGTCGTGATAGCCTAATAGTAAGTATGTATGACCGTTTGACTGGCAAGTCAGAGGTCTCGGGTTCGAACCCAATGCGCACACTTCTGACTTTTCGTAAGTTATGTGCGTATTATAAATTAATTATCACTCCGTGCCTCGGTTAGCACGTTAAGCTGTTGGCCCCGGCTATCAATTGTAGATCTTTGACAGTCGTTACGGGTAGTCAGAAGCCCGAAAGTCTGACAACCAGTCTTACCAAAGGGGTATCGTGTAACCCAGTATCGAAATTATAAATTAAAGTGCGCGAAACCACGGGAAAAAGCTAGTACTTCATAAATTTTCTCCATAACACAATTCTTTAAACGTTAAACTATTATTTCTGAACTTTTCATGTCAAAATTCTGTCAGTACCAATACCAAAATGTAAGAAATAAAATCCTTCTAGTCGTCGGTAACAATGTTTAAGCTTCGTGCGACTTTAAAATCCGACTTGGGGATTAGCCTGGTTTCCTGTAGTGTGACTGTGTGAGGAAACCAGTGTCGTAGAATTTATTTTGCATTACATAACGTCAGGTTTGTGTCCTACTAACATAGTAAATGTGAAATTTTGTGAGGACATATGGATGGATGGATGTTTGTCACTCTTTCACGCAAAAACTACTGAAAAGATTTTGATGAAACTTTCCAGTAATATTGCTTATACATCAGATTAATAGATAGGCTACGATTGATCAACATATGGGTGAAAGCAAATTATTGTGTATGTTATGTTCTTTCTAATTTTTTAAGCTATTGCATAGATTTTATTGCTTAAATTTGCATAGGCTTTGAGCGCGGCGACCGAATCAAGAAATTCCGTAATGAAAATAAAAAACCTAACACCCTTTATTGCAGAAGTATTTAAAACCTCATAAACTAACAAATAAGGTATATTTTATGTTGACACATTAAAAAACAAAACATTTAGAATTATAAACATTCGAATTTTGAAAACGGATTATTTAGAACCACAACTCGTGCGGGTGTCGTAAGAAGCGACTAAGAGAAATATCCGGAGATGGGCACTGGGCAGTAGCAGCTTTTTGTGTAACAGTTGTCATCTGTTATTATGATCACCAACCCACTTGCCCAGCGTGGCGATTTTGGGGAAATACATTTAATGATCGCGGTAAAGTGATGCGCATTAAAATAGGCCTATGCTCAGCAGTGGACAAGCTGATAATGAGAAATGATTACCTACTTAATCATATTTTTACAAACACAAGCAATATTATGTCTTCTAATAAATAACATACTTTTCCAATCTAAAAACACAAATACTTCAAAATACTTACTTCCAACTCAATACCGAAAATTTCGTGACCTAAAATCCAATAATACTTTTGTCGACCTGGGAATTGACCCCGGAATTTCACGTTCGGCAGTAAAAGCTGCGGCGACCTTAAAATCGATGAGTCTGGCAACATATTTAGAACTATTAGGATTCTTATTTGTGTTGAGATTAGCTTTTAAATACCTAGAAGTGCAATAGGGTCATCTGAGAAAATGAGGCCTAAGATGATCATCATCGTCATCCTCCTAGCCTTATTATTCCCAAACTTTGTTGGGGTCGGCTTCTAATCTAACCAGATGCAGCTAAATATCAGTTTTCTACGGAGCGACTGCCTATCTGACCACCGCAACCCAAAGGGATACGATATTCTAAAGTAAAATTTAAAAGTTAATAAATTAAAATTAATTAATTTAAGTTTTTTTTTAGAGTATCATCTGAAAAAATCAGGCTTGTGATAATGTTTCCTATAATTTTATGTAATTACCTTTACAGTACAGTCGCGAGCACAGATATATAGACACATTCTTTTAACAAACGTATCGATTATATCTCTAGCGTATATTATTAAGAAAATTAGATAGGTAACACATTAAAAAACCACCTCTACTTCATATAGACATAAATACATTCGCAACACTACACGTTGCTGCACGTTGCACCAATCGTTGCTTTTAATGTAGGTAAAGAATACCTAGGTACATTATTTTCTTACTACATAGGTACGAAGTAATGAATTAATGTTGATTTGACCCCATTGAATCCCATTTTCTTTAAAAAAAAATTAATTACAGTTATTTTTATAATTTTTGACGTAGAAATTGCTCTTATTTTCCCAATTATTCCATTATAATATTATGTCATTCTAACAACTCTATATGCATAGTTTTTGCATCTAAAAGCTTCTAATTTCACATCCAATAACATTAATTATTCCAAATATTCCTCTTAACAGAAAATGATCACAACTCAACACGGTCGCATGAAACATGAAAAATATATGTACCCGTATATCATAAAACTCTATATAAACTCGGGTTATAATATTTACAATGGCCATTCATCATCATTTCAATTTTAACAAACAAAAAAGCAGACTAAATCAATATTTTATTCCACTGGCAACACTGTCCGCTGGCTGTCATTGCTAAATAAATTATATCAGTATGAATTAAATATTCCGAGTTCGCGGTTCCGTTGCCCGCTGTGTCGTGTTTTAATGTTATTTTACATTTGCAACATTTTGTTGTTTATTTTTAGAGTGACCACTAATTAGATAGTATGTTATGACCTCTGATTTTAGTATTATATAATAAAAAATATATAGTAATTTAATAATATAGCAGGACTACCATTATTTGTACCGCCTCTGGTATGTTTGTAGAGACGCGCGTAGACGGCTTTTACACCATTTTCAAGAAAAATTGTTTCTTGAGCCCTTTACCTAGTACCAACATAAAGTTTTTGGACAATCAATACTGAGGGTATACTGACTCCCTAGAGTCAGAATATATAGTAAGATTTTGGTATATGTTGTAAACTTTCAATAAAAATACCTTTAGGTAGGTACTACTGAGTTATGGAAATAGTAAGATCAGCAATGTAACTAGATGTTAATCTTTCTAAAAAGACATTCTAGAAAGTTTCAGGAGCGTTTTATTAATAAAAACATGTAACTAAATAATTCTTTTTATAAAACCAATTAAGACAGAATATAGCATAATATTTTAAAAAATTGCATTCTGATCAATTAAAAAAAAAAAAAAAAAAAAAATTATTGTGATCTGTGATAAATTAACTTTAAAATTTTCGAAATGTTAACCCTACATAAGTTGCTAACTGTACTAATGCCAGCCAGCTTGAGCTTGCAACACCTATTTTGTTTATATTAAAAAAAAACGTCTACCACTTTAATCTATAGATTGTTACACTACACTATTTTAACCCGTTAATAGACTGGTATTGTTCACCACGGTCTCCCGGGCCTGAGGGCTGGCGAATGACAGCTTAATAACACTAAATCAAGTATCGGCCCGATGTTTTCATTCGAGGGTTAATAACGTGCAAAATATAAGTTTATTGTGAACCACGGGCGGTTACGGTTTTGATATTGACATTTGATTAATGTTTACAATTTTTTTTATCGGGAAACTTATTTGGATTGCCGGTAAATGGGATTTGTTAAGTCTGATAATGAAGGAAGGTTGCAAATAATTTGGAGTGTTGATTTTTTGAGTTGATTCTGAACAGTGCGTGAATTCTGCCAGACGGAATGAACAGATCTTTAGACTAAAATATTGATTGAAAGATGGGTAGGTTTATCCGCACTGTATCGAGTTAATTACTGTTACTCTTACCTACTTACTTCCTTTATTTATAATTTTAATAGTTAGAGTCTTATCGCTAGAAACATCAACAGAAAAAAAAGAAAAAAATATTTAGTGACAAAAATATAATTGACAAGTTTCCAAACTTTGAATCTCGTAATCTTGAAGCTGTTAATGTGTGATTTACCTAAGCCATAGCTCAAGGAAACAGCCACTACACACATTAAAATAACAAACCAGCGTATATTGATGTCGAGTTTCATTTGGGACAAAAAAGAGTTACTTACAGAGATTTAGTTAATATATTATTATTGGATAAAACTAATTTTCACATGATAAAAAACAAATAATTTATTTGCTATTTTGTTATGCTTTTTGCACCCTTATTTATAGTGAGACCTGCAATCTCTCTTTGCCAGGTTTAAATTTATCTGTTTAATTTTTATGATTATTTATTAAGTTTAGTGTATTTATATGTCAAAAATTATATATAAGAAATTAAATAAATTATTTGTTTCATATAATAATAAAAATCAAAAATCTTTAACTAAGAAAGATTTTAACTAATCTAGCTGCATTCAAGCTGTGTTTCTAAAATCTCAAAGCGTGTGCAAGTTCAGTGTAATTATAATGCATGCGGTGTCAGGAGAATATCTCATCGTTCTTAATTAACCAGCGAAGTTTCTTCTAGCCTGGGCGGGCATGACTCCCAAGAACGGTGTAATCTCCCAAAATGTAATAGAGAACATTGTGATAATTATTCATCTTCTTGTTCAGGACTAGTTTTGGGAGGAAACAGGCGTTTGGACGCTCTATTATTTTTCTATTTCTACGGTGGAAATTTCAAATGTTGTCTTACGACAAAATGTCCTTTACGATGTTTGAAATTTCCACCGTCAAATATTTTTTTTTTTACCAAAATGCAAATAGAGCTTTTTGGTATATTGTTGTCATTGTTTTTTTTATATTATTCTGCCCAGAAGATAATTAACGGTTTTGCTTTTTTTCTTCTATGTGAAAATATGGATGTGGACTATATATTTTTTTCAATAACATTTTATTCTTCTCAATAAATATAAAAATAAATGACAAAATATTTCAAAGTTATTTTTTTTGTGAGAAACATTGATTACTAGTGCAATTTGAACTCGTGGCCAAACTTGCGACCTACTAGGTAATCCTCATTCGTTCTGCCACTAACCGGACCGCCACAATTCATAACCCAGGAGCTACGAATATCAAGGTGAAACGCTTGAAAAAAACCAGCACACCTGAGAGATGTTTTTGCTTGTATATAAAGCCATGTCAGAAGCCTGGTGATTTAAACTCTGACACCAGGTTGTTCATTAACCATACGATAAACAAGAGAAAAGGAGAAAAAAAACAAAACAATTTAAAGTCCGCAAGGGCTGCACGTAACTACACTCGCTCTTGAAAATGGATTCCGTTTGAGTTCGAAACTAGTCGGGCATCCCCGAAATTAATTCGTGAGTAAAGCCATATTTAGTCATTTAAATAATAATAATAATGTCCTCCTGACCGAATTTCGGTCACAGCGGCCAATCTCAACGGAGATTAGCCATCGACGCGGGAGATATTATAGTGCACAAGTGTGTGCGCAGACACAGGTGCACTTTCTATTCCCTCACTCTCATAGTCCGATGGGACGGCAATCCAACACGACCGAAGAGAGATCAGGCGCAGGGCCAACGGCTTTACGTGCTTTCCGAGGCACGGAGTAAGTGATAATTAATTTAAAAACGCACATAACTTACGAAAAGTCAGAGGTGCACGCCTTGGGTTCGAACTTGAGACCTCTGACTTACCAGTCAACGGTCAACACCACTAGGCTATCACGAATCAAATCAGACTCAGTCATTTAAATACCTTCATATTAACTTATCAACATAACATTTTATTGCTTCTAAAGGAACGTTGACATTAACCTCACTAAATGAAAGTCCATTGAATTATAAGACACTATTTCCTAACACTAAAAGAACGTCTTAAAATATAAAACCACACGTATTTTATCTGTAAAAATAGAGAAATGCGCTCTTAGAATGTAAAGTACAGGAAGCGTAGTTATATTTTATGCAACAAAAGGAATGCTGGGTGGGGCGATGCTGAGATCGCGTCGAGTTTGCGTTGTATTTGCACACGTACCTACATAATCAAAGGAGAATATTTTGTGTAGCTAAGGGGTTAGGAGTTTTTATTGTGACGTTATTGCATATTATGTATTATATGTTATGTTATTATATAGTTAGTTAGTTAGTATATCCTTCATCGTTTCTTCAAGACTGAGGGTCGTGGCCACATGAGATCGTAGCTTTTCCCACCACAGCTCTTCATATGGTACGGTTTTCGGTCATCCGTACAGATGTCTGAAAGTCCGCTCTGCTGACCTCTTTCACCACATCCGTCCATCGTGTTGGCGATCTACCAGTTACCACGACTCCGTTTTCCTTCCACGTGACCAACCACAATAAGCTTCTCCAGGTTATCAGGCTTTCCCTCCTTGCCACGTGTCCGAAGTACTGCAGGAGTCGTAGGAGAGTATTATATAGTATCTTATGTATTATATTATGTAGGTATGTATGTAAGTAATGGCAAGCCTATATTTTTCTGAAATGTTAGGCAGAAGGGTTTTAGCATCTTGATCTTTTAGAATCATAGAGACACAATTCAAAATTTTAATAATTTGAATTTGTGTCACTTTATATGTCAAGATTCAAACAAAAAATCTTAAAATTTCTAATTGGAACCTTAAGGTTCGATGTGCTACTTTTAAAAATTGATATACAATGTGTAATATTCACTTATTTGTAAACATAATATTCAAATCAGTCAATTACCTACTGCCAAAATTACAAAAACATAGCTTTTAAAATTTCTAGAGGAGATTATCGCTATATTCTTTCCGCAAAAGGATAAGGATTTCATTAATAAGTATATCGCAAGTGTTGCTACAAGTCCAAATATGTCTGCTTTTTGCAGAACAATACCAAAAAATAATTTTACCAAAAAAATTGAACCGACTTCAAATACTAAAAAAATAATAAGTGCCTATAAAATTTGACGATTGCCCTCGATTTCTTTTGGATCCCATAATCAGATATTGACTTGGTGAAAATGGGACCAAATTGGATGTACAGCTTGGCAAAAAAGAGTCTGGAAAAAATGGGGGCGCCGCTGGCGCACTTTTCACACTACAATTCAAAATTACAACTTATTTAGTGCTTACATATTTCTATGACGAGTTTTTTGTCATTATATATAATCAAATGAATCATTATTATGTTATTTTAGTACTCACAAACTTAGTTTTTACGATTGTTATTTTTAGTTCCAGCTGTCACCGCGTCACTCTTTTTTGCCAAGCTGTATACCGCACGCAAAAAAAAAATGTAATCGGTCACCAGTTTGCGAAGATATCGGTGAACATACATAAAATAATGTACTTAAACATAGAACCTCCTTTTTTAAGACGGTTAAAAATAAAATGGCAACCATAAAGATTCTCCACCATTTTAAAATCCAACCACCAAACCGAGTCGTACGAGAGAATATTTCGCTCCGGCTACCCTATTCATTCGGTTCCGACGTATTGGCCGACGGAACTACTCTAGTTCGCCCCCACTACGGAATGCAGAAAAAAAAGCGCGCAGAAAAAGTTAGGTCGTTACACGAAGCTCTTCGTAGTTTTGTGTGTAATTCTTTTTTCGAATAAATTTATAATCTGTGTTCTTTTTTTGAAGAAAGGATTGTACGCTGATCTTTTTGGTTTTTAATAACGGAAGCGTCCGTTCACTGTGTTTCCGGTATAAAATACAGCGGATGTTTAAAAGTTTTGTTTGTTTTTTTTTGGTAGTCTAATGAATAAATCAGTACAGTCGGCTACAAAAATACCTGGACAGTACGAATGAATGTATTTGGTTTTACCTTTTGTGTCTTAGTTTAAATACAAATATCGACAGCAAAGTACCATGCGATACAATCTGCTAATCTCTATCGCATACCTATCATTGATTTAATATGCATTTAAACCGAGACACAAGATAGAACACTTAATACATTACTTCATACTGCCCAGGTACTTTTGTGGCCGACTGTACATACATACGCAATTTAAAGTGTTCAAACATCGTAAGTTACGCCGATATTAAAAAAAAGTTTCACCAAATGAGTCTAATGACAATCCTAAAAGCGAAAAAAAGGAAGGAATAAAAGAACAATTCACTTTTACCTTTTTCTCATGAATAATTTTAACTTAAATGTCGTAGTACCATGTCCGTCAACTGTTACTGCCAAACAATTTACACAAGAAGTACAGTCGGCAACAAAAGTTGATTGTTACATCATTATTCGCAAACTACGAGAGCACTTAAACCATTGAAAACGTGTGGATTGAGTGTAAGTGAAGAATTTAAACTAGTTTTTTAAGCTTTAATTACTAATTAATTTCAGAACTACATTATTATACAAGTATTAACAACTAAATATAACTACTATTGACATTTGCCTACAAAAAAAAACAAAAATAAAAAAAAAAGTAGAAAAAAAGTACCTAAATATTATGCGTCAAAGTACTCCTCTGTTTTTTAAGAAGTTTATGAAATAGAAATGAAAATATATAAATATTTAAACTTATATTGTCCCACTGCTGGGCAAAGACCTTCCACTTAAAGGGTGAGAGATTAGAAAGAATGAAAAAATATTTATTTAGGCCTCGCACGTAAACAAATTATAAAGTTAAACAAAACATAAATGTAGACACAAAAACCCGTACATACCGAAAAAGGTACTTTGTTCAGCATTATTATGCTGAAGCTTAAGATCAGAATTATTGTAAAATAGTGCAGTATTTTAAATAGTTCCTAACTAACCTTAAATTAAACATAATGAGAAACCACGGCCAGTTACAGGACTAATAATAAATACTGATAATAAATAAATATAAAATAAATAAGTCAGCCTGTACTGGTTATGTCTGACTCGCACAGACTAAAAACCACACAGTGTTTCTCCACGAACCTTTGGGCGGAAATGCGGTTTTCACTTGCGCATTCACCGTACCCAACAGGGCAAAGGCCTCTTCTCATACAGAGAAGGATCGAACATTAATCATTATCTTTATTAATCATATTATATTAAGAGCATGAATTGAGCAACTATAAAAAAAATATATATATTAAAATAGAAGTAATATTTCGTTAAAGAAATACAAAATAATTTACTAGCGACCCGTTGAATAAATTTTAATTTTAGTCCATACTCGGGTCAATTTAAATGGACAGCAAAGACATGTATTTCTTGAATTTTCTGTTCAGCCACTTACGCCACTGACTGTACAAAACCCAGCGGAGTTTGTCCAACGTCTATAATTTGCAAGACTTCTAGCATTTTAATAAAATCACAAAGTCGACTCTTAAACTAGAACGATAAACATCAACGTCTGGATAAAACGAGAAAGAAATGAAATTCGGCTCCACGCCATACGGAGTTCTTAATTTAATCTTTTAGGCTTATATGGCTTGTAGTGATAGCCTTGTGGTATGACCGTTGGACTGCCAGTCAAAGGTTGTAGGTTCAAAACCCAGGCACCTCTGACTTTCCGGATTTATGTGCGTATTAGAAATTAATTATCACTTGCTGTTATGGTGAAGGAAAACATCATGAGGAAACCAGCGCATCTGAATGATTTTTCATCAGGTGGGGCAGTGGTCCAACAGATGCTTTTTCACTATAAAAAATAAATAAATCCCGAGTGATGTGACCGTAGACTGGCAAGTCAGATGTCTCAGGTTTGAACCTATGGCACGCACCTCTTACTTATTGTATGTTATGTGCGTATTATAAATTAATTATCACCTGCGCCGTGCATCGGAAAGCACTTTAACCCAGCTATCATGAAGGAAGACAGTGCAAAAAAGCAGGAGATATTATAGTGAATAAGTGTGTGCGCAAACACATGTGCATTCTCTATTCCTTCACTCTCAAAGTCGACAGGACGGCCTTCCGACACGATCGGAAAGATCAGGCGCAGGGCGAACGGCTTTACGTGCTTTCCGATGCACGCACGGAGTAAGTGATAATCACTACATAGTATAAAACAAAATCACTTCCCGCGTCTGTCTGTCCCTATGTATGCTTAGATCTTTAAAACTACGCAACGGATTTTGATGCAGTTTTTTTAAATAGATAGAATGATTCAAGAGGAAGGTTTATATGTATAATACATGCATATTAGCGTAACCGTGCGAAGCCAGGGCGGGTCGCTAGTTAACACTGACTGCCAGACAGCAGACACAATGCAAATTCTATTGTTTGTCGGACACCATGTGTCCGTCATGGCGTTTAAATTGTTAATTTATAAAACGCACATAACACGGATGTCAGAGGTACGCGCTTTGGGTTCGAAGCCGAGACCTTTGACTTGCCAGTCGACGGTCAACACCACTAGGCTATAACGACATATGAACATATGGAGAGGACATCAAACACGAACCTTAATATCCTTTCTACCAAGACTTTCAACCGGAAGGCTACTAAGATAATTTTTGTAATAAAAAACTAACTTAGTTGCAAAGTACTGACTGTTTTCGACCGAGTTCAGAATTAATTATTTGAGGAGAGTTTATTCATGAATATTTTAATGATGTTTTGGTATTGTGGCGTTGAGTTTGAAGCGCTTCGAGAATAAATTAGGTGGTTAATTTTTAATGACCATTTTTCTTAGAACTGGGTAGGTTACTGTTCGGTTTTGACCGAACAATACGGGTATAGAATTTAAAAGAAAACATTAAAATTATATTCGCCACAGTTCATTGAAAAATTACTAATAATATCCTTAAATACTATAATTATATTTATATAATTATAACGTTATTCAATTTCTCGTCTATACAGCCACACTTTCGTATTTATGTTAAAATTATATATATAAATCGCCATGTAATCGCCAATAAAAATTATAATTTGTCAAACTTTGTCATTAATAGGCTATTATTAGTTTGTAATATCCTGACTGTATTTTGGATATAAAAGCTGTAAAGTTTGCAAATAAATAAATAAATAAAGGTTCTTCAAAAATATTGATTTATCAGACAAAATTGTTTAAAATAATATAAAAAATAACACAAAAAGTATCTCGAAGGGGACACCCGGATTTGAACCGGGGACCTATCGATCTGCAGTCGATTGCTCTGCCACTGAGCTATATCCCCTGTGTATGATGCATCTGTAAATTGATATTAGGTTCACACCTAGTAATGTAATTTATAAAATTATTTGTTAGTGAAATCCTCCGATGTAGTATAGTCATATTATTTTTATAGTTGAGTCAGCTTTTCACAAATTGAAAACGCAATGCGCAGTTTGTAATAATAAATTTATATAATAAATAAATCAGCTTGTAACTGTCCCAATGTAGGGCAAAGACCTCTTCTCATAGAGAGAAGGATTGAGCATTAATCACCACGCTAGCTCACTGCGTGTTAGCGATTTCAGACTATTAAGTCCAGGTTTCCTTACGATGTTTTTCTTCACCGTTAGTCAGTGGTGTCTTAGATAAACTAGGAAAGTACATATGACATTGAAAAAGTTACATTGGTATATTCTAGGTTCGAACCCACACCCACGCGCTTGCAAAGCGGGTCTGGAACCAATGCGCCACCATGACTATAAATATAAGTAAATCGTTGAGTAATTGGATCGTGGTTTTCGGATTTGTGTGCGTATTAGAAATTATTATAACTTGCTAAATCGGTGGAGAAAACATCATGAAGTGTGGAATGTCATGTGAGAGGCATCGGCCTCTAAGGGTGGTTTAAACTCTGACAGGTTGTCCATCAACCATACTATAAAGAAGACAGACCAATGTTTTGAACACAATATAGGTAGCATGGAGCAACCATGGAGTTTCTTGCCAGATTCTTCTCCATGAGGGGTAGGCTGCTCTTGGAACTAGCAACTAGAGTCACTCTTATAATAATATTAGAATTATGACTAATCATAAGTGCCTAAAATGGTCTACATTAATAAAAATATTAAAATTTTGATTTGATTTTGATTTTGTAGGTACAAACTGTGAATAAATCTTGTTTGTTAGTTAAAATTAATGTTATCTTTCTAAAAACTATCTGGCACTATAGAACTCAGCTACAAGCGAAAAGAACTCGTTTTTATTTTTAATCTGCTGGACAATGATCTGCTAAGTTCACTGACATTATTTTCTAATTTTCTTTCAACAAAAGACTAAACAATATTGTTTCTTGAATTTCGACTGCTAATGATTTTAAAAGCTGCCTCGCAAATGGTTTCTATTGGCTAGAATAGGACTATTACAACAGTACACTACACTACTAGAGACAAGAAAGTACAATGACTATTTAATGTATCTGCAACACTCACGACCCCTATGAACTAGAACTCTTAACAAACTGCTACAATATTTAGAGGCGCACAGGGAGCATCACGGGGCACATCGTTCCGAGTAATCGAGCGGAACCCTATTGTTCGAGCTCCATGTGTAGATACAATTCAAATGCTGGCACGTACCTGATGCCGAAGAAAAAAGAAAACAGTAAACCAACAGCGTAATATTAATATGCAGCTGTTTGCTTTCCAGCCTAAGAATAGAACCACCCCTACTCGTTCTGTGGGTGTCGTAGAAGCGACAAATGGAAAGATCCGGAGATGGGCAGCAGCATCCTTCTGTAACAGTAATCATCTGCTACTGCCGCTGCGCTAGCCCAGCGTGGCGATTATGGATAAATACCTCCAATGAGCGCACAATAGTGGTGCGCTTTGGGAGAGGACTATGTTCAGCAGTGGACTAATTAATACAAGCTGATGATGAATGCAGCGATGATAGCATAAGGCATGATCGTTGGACTGCCAAGTCAAAGGTCGAAACCCAGCCACCTCTGACTTTTTACCATCACTTCCTAAAACGGTGAAGAAAACCTTCGTGAGAAAACCAGCAACACCTGAGAGATTTGCATCGGTGTGTGAGGCTATATTAGATGCCTACGGATGGTTTAGACTTAGACACCAGGTTATCAGTCAATCATGCGATGAATAAGATGACGACGAGAAGAAGACGTAATATATCCGATGGACCAGGATTTTCACTCATTTCACATATCCAGTGTTCTGATGAGGTTCAACCGCGGTGAAGGTAGAGTGACAATTTAGCGTGACCTGTTCGTGAAGCGGACGTGGCTAAAAATCTCAAAAGACGAGACAAAGAATGGAGAAAGGTTTGGAAACAGGAAGGGAGGTCTTTCCCAGTAGTGGCCACAATGTAGGCTATTACTATATGCAATTAATCATCATCATATCAACATATCGCCGTCTACTGTTGAAACTAGGTCTCATACAGAGATATGATTTTATTGTTAGAATTTATTTATTTAAATAGGATTGTAGCAGACTTTATAATAAATAGGCGTCAATTTGCGGAATTTTCCCGTGTGTCGTTCCGAGTAAACCTTTTAAATTATCTACAATGTGTTCTTCCCAGCTTTTTGTGTTTTAGGCTTTCCAAACATTTTTTTTATTGTAATCCATTTTAAAATCCCTTCGGTTTTTGACGGCACGATTTTTAAATCATAGCTACGTTCCTGCATACAAATTTTGTTCGTGTATGTGCTGAAAATTAAGTGGAACTCTCGTGAATTCAATGCTTAAAATTTTCGGTACTGTCAACGAAAAGTTGGTTGGGAATAGATCATTTTTTTAATTGTTACAACGTTATGTTAATATTTTTTGCCACAATCTTGCTACTATGTGAAGTAAAGAACACTGTTAATTTTTTTACAATAATTTAAATGTATTACCCGAAGCTACAAATGAAAAAAGCAGAATCATGAGTTTGATTTGACTTATGATTTTTTATTAAGTTGAAAAATAATCTGTTTTGACTACAAATAATGTAAAAGCCGAGAGAGAGTGCTGTGTGGTTTCCGGCCCAAGAATAGAACCACCCCAACTCGTCCCGCGGGTATCGTAAGAAGCGATAAAGGGAAAGATCCGGAGGATGGGCAGCAGCATCCTTCTGTGTAACAGCAATCATTTGCTACTACGATCACCAACCCGCTTGCCCAGCGTGGCGATTATGGGCAAATACTTTCAATGAGTCCACAATAGTGGCGCGCATTGCAAGAGGCCTATGTTCAGCAATGGACTAATACAGGCTGATGATGAATTTAAAAGCGACGAAACGGAAAACAAGACGTTCGAAGGTGTCGGCTAGGTTTTAAGTTAGTTTTAATCAAACGTCCGAACCACGACGTTGTCTTAAGAATTGTGAATGTCATTTTATCACAATCACAACATGTGGAAGCACGAGGTTGTCTTAAGAATTGCGAATGTCATTTACATCATAATCACAACATGAAGATACGAATAAAATACGATTATTTTAATAAATTCTTAAAATAACCGACTTCCCCAACAAAGCAACACCTACAAAATTTACTTACAAATTCTCTAATAACAATAAAAATATGTTTGTTTTTCTGCGCGCGCTAGATAAGGTTGCGTACAAACGTGCGATTTTTTTTACTGTCTGTTTGTTTTAAGCAAACAATGAAACCCAGGGAAATGTTTTTAGTCGGGTTTTTCGTTTAAATTATGGACGTTTTTGAAGTTGACTGTCTGATAGTGATCTAGATTAATATAGATTTGTGTAATTGTTGTTTTGTTGGTGATAAGGCATGGAATACATGTGCTACTAGTATTTATTAGTGAGAAAGGCAAAGAATTTGGTAGCATCTTGGTGACTAGCAATTGTAGCAAATAGATAGGAGGAAAAAAACCTCCTATCCTCGACCACTAACATGTAAACCTGATAGCTTTAGCGGTAATATTCGCTAACATTTTTATAGCTGACACATAAAATAAACTTCGTAAAATAATACAAGAATTTTACAACCTGTAGGTACTAAACTCAGACATTTTAAAATTCAGGACAATATCTCAACCATTTCTAAATGTCGCTCCCGAAATAAAATCGGGAAACAGCTTTGAGTTGTATCAAAAATTGCAGTATTTCTGTGCATCCGATGATCTCTTGGCAAGCAGTCGGCATACTAATGCACACGAATGTACAATCTCAATATACGCCGTGCGCGAATGAACATGTCTGTAATGGCCTTTATTGTTCTACAGATTTCGCGCGGATTTGAAAATTGGAGAGGTATTTTTATCGATGTTTATGAATAATTTTTAGACTGCACACGTATTGGAATTGGGAAAAAACTTCTACTGGGGATGGGGATTTTTCATGTGTTCATATTATTATGGGTTATAGTTAGTGTACTGATAGTTTAGGGGTTTGACCATTTGACTGCCCAGTTCAAAACCCAGGTGTTGCGGTATGAAGCCCAACAGTGATTGATGTTTGTTGAAATGTTTGTTATTGAATGTTAATGTTTAAAATGTTATGTTAAATGAGTAGACAACCGATTCACAAAAGGGTTTTATTGCAACTAAATTCAAATTATAACATTCGTAGTTGCTAAGCAAACAATATTGCAATCAATGCACATTTGAATAATTAAGTTATTTATTTCGCCATGCTAGCTAAGGTCAATGTACAGCGTAGCTCGTACACCAGGCGTAATATATATTATTTACTTTATTATCTCATACATATCTAATAAGTCTATAATAATTACTGATAAGTCTATCTTAGTACCTATATTTTAAACGTAAAGTACTTTATAAGAGATACAAAGTTGCGGAATGATACTTTCAACTGTTCAATGTTATATTTTTGAGGTCGCGATGCGACGTTGAAATTTTAAGAGCGCTCAACCTTTTGTTTATTTTGGAATCCTCATAATTTTATGAAGTGCTTGCCAGTCTACATTGTGTTGAAGAACTTCGTATATTTTAATTTTGTGTCGTGATAGCCTAGTGGTGGTGACTTGACTGGCAATTCAGAGGTCTGAAGGTTTGCGCATCTCTAACTTTTCATAAGTTATGTGAGTATTATAAATAAATTATCACTTATTCCGTGCCTCGGAAAGCACGTAAAGCTGTTGGCTCTGCGCCTGATCTTTCTCCAGTCGTGTCGGATTACCGTTCCAGAATATGAGAGGGACACACACGCACACACTTGTGCACTATAATATCTCCTGCGCAGTTGGCTAATCTCCGTTAAAATACAAGACAAATGGATATCATTCATTTTGAGCAAGGTAGGTACTATCGCGGACACGAACGGTGCACAACTTTGCGATAAAAATGCTTTAAACGATGTTACGTGCTTAAAGGCGGGGATAGCGCTACGTTTGGACGCCGGGTGCAAGCGATTTTAACCCTAAGAGTGGTGCACCGGCTTTGTCCACGATAGTACATCAAAAATTAAAGTAGATTTAGGCATGCGCAGTCTTAAATTCTGATAGTGAGTTGTTCTACAACCATACCATACCATACCATAAGTTTTCAAACCTTCCTCATAACTATGTTACTATAACAATAGTGTTTGCCACCCATTATAGGTAAACAAAGGAGAAAGCATGGCGAGGTCGACGTGTGCCTCACTGCGTAATTAGCTTGTGGCAGAGCGCTCGAACTGAATATTTATTATTAAGGCTTTTGAAATATAATAAGTTGATGATTTAATTTTATATTAACAACAATTTCAACACAATTTCGTATGCGTATTTCGGATTTTTCATCCCTTATAATCTAAAAAAACAAAAGTCTTTGTTACTTTTTAATAAATAAGCTAAATCTATATCTATATCTATTCTATACTTATAAATAAATCTGTAGAGATGCCAATTCTGTACATTAAATATATTTGAATAATAACTATCAGGGGGTGATTAGGGATCGATACTGATGCCAAAAATGCAATCAGTAAAATTTTTGTCTGTCTGTCTGTCTGTCTGTCGGTCTGTATGTTCGTTATAGAAACAAAAACTGCACGACGGATTTTAACGAAATTTGGCACAATTATTTTTCATACTCCTGGGCAGGTTATAGTATACTTTTCATTACGCTACGATCAATAGGAGCAGAGCAGTGAAGGGAAATATTGGGAAAGCGGGAGAAGTTACTCCATTTTTTAAGCTTCCGTCGCGTGTGCAGCCTTAATGGTTAAAGCTACATAGAAATCATGTATAACGGAAATGTTCACCTTAAAATTATATAAATATATTTTTTTACAGCATATACCTATCTTTTATGGTTGACTCACAATAACACATAGAAATCATCATAGAAAACACAAAGCTACATAGAAATCATGTATAACGGAAATGTTCACCTTAAAATTATATAAATATATTTTTTTACAGCATATGCCTATCTTTTATGGTTGACTCACAATAACACCTGAAACTCCCGATAGCTTAGCAATTCGGAGCTTTCTAATTATATTTGTTTACTCTTACGTTAACAACACTCTCACTCATTGCTAATTTAAAAAAGTTAACATTATTACCTATTCAATAAAAAAAGAATCATATAAATCGGTGTAGAAACACCAAAGTTATACATGAAATACGGTAATAAGTCATCGCACGTGAATACAGAATCATGCTATAAGGATTATTTTTGTGTATCGGTTGCCGCGCTCGACGTGCTTCGCGGCGGGGTAACCCAGTTGCAACAAAATATAATCGAGGCTCAAATTTTAACAGGTTGCGGTGCAGGAGAAACCGTTTTTATTCCCAGAATACAAATAATTCCAAATAATTTTCCATTACAATTTAAAAGGACGCAATTCCCTTTCGGTGTGTTATGCAATGACAATTAATAAGGCTTAAGGGCAGACTTTTCGTGTTGCCGGAGTAGATCTCGGTGTCAGTTGTTTCTCGCATGGTCAGTTATACGTTGCTCTTTCCCGTGTTAGCAGTTCTAGAAATCTTTATGTTCACGTGGTGGACGGGTCAACTTTCAATATAGTTTACCCGGAAGCATTGCGCCGAAGTATTTTCGTTCTATAGGTACTTAAGCTTCATGTGAACGTGATCTAAACAATATTACCAATACATTAACTTAATAACACACAAGGAGTTACACGCTGACGGAGTCGCGGGCACAGCTATCTATACTTTTCTGCCGGAAGTCACTATTCCACGCGGACGAAGTCGCAGGCAAAAGCTAGTACTTAATAAAAAGTTTACTCATTTTTTCGGAAGTCGCTTATCGACAACACATACTCGTACAATTAAAGTAAAAATAATTGCTACGTGAGGTACTATTCGATAAAGAGTTTCGTTCTGTAATCATTCAAATCTGCAATCAAATAAGTTAAACTATGAAGATATTATACTCTTGAGAGCTTTAGCGTTTACTTAATACTTATAATCGTTGGTTAAGTTAAATATAGTAGTGAAGTATAGACAAATATATTCCTAAATAGATCAAAAAGAACATTTCTAATAGTATAATGATGTCTACATAATAAGACAAACTCTTAATAATATGTTGCCAAAAATATCTTACAAGATACACAAGACAAAAGTCTGTTACTACTTGAGTGAAGCTATGGCGTGGGTCGTTAAATAATTGGATGTACTAAAGTAAAATAGCAAACATGAAATTGATTAAAATTTGATGAATGTATTCCAGACTAAATTTCCTACAACTTCCTACACCATTCGTGCCCCTTGCTGAGAGTCTGTCGGCTGGATATAAATTGCCATGGCCGATCTGGAAATCATTAAACAGACTTCGTACTTAGGTAAGAGTAAGATAACGTAGGCCGGAGTAAAGAAAATATGTTCAGGTGGGGATTCACGGAATAGTATAGTAATAGATTCACTAACCTTGGCTGTTCATGCGGTGAGGTGACGCAAACGATGTCTCACCTATCATCGTGCCCTGCGTGCCCTAAAACCTGCACGCAGGAGGATTTAATGGCTACTTCCGATAACGCAATCAGCGTCGCTACTTTCTGGGCCGCTTCAATATAATAATAATAAAAAAAAATGTTTGCTATCGAAACGATAAGAAGAAGATTCCAGACTGTTCTCAAAGTAAGCCCTTCTCTAACTACAAAGTTAGATATGGTCGTAGATAGTGTCAATCTTATGCAATGAACTTGGGACTGAACAATGATGCTGGTTAAATTAATAAAAACATAAGTTAAAAGTTGTTTTCCTGATATTCCTATAGTAGCAAAATTTCACAATAAAAGACAGAATATTAAAAAAGCTGTGATTGGGCGCAGTTTTTTCTTCCTCCTGTAAAGTTATTTATTTAGCATTTATAAGAGGTTTTACTCTAAGGTCGCCCCTTTGCTAGCCCCTAGTAATCCGTACTAGAGGTGGATCGAGCCATGCATTCAACCATCTAAGATGGTTGAATGCAGAAGAGAATTTACGAATAGCTTATAGCAGAGCGACTAGCGACTTTTCCCAGTAGTTCTCGGGTTCAAAACCAAACATGTAGTTTTCAAATAAAAAAATAGCTTTAAATGAATTTTTATTTTATGCCATTTTTTTATTTGAAAATATGTTTCGATCAAGCTGAAATTTTTGCTGAAACTTTGTAATGTTTTTTCTTTAATTGTTTTAGTTTTCATATTTATACTGTGGGGACCGGGAGCCCGGAATATTTACAAAGACTTATCTGGGCGTCTGGTCGAGGCAGCTCGTGACCAAAATGCTGGTCTATACCTGGCCCAAAAGTTGAGTATAGCTATTCAGCGAGGCAATGCGGCCAGCATTTTGTGAACTTTGCCTACTGGTAGCGGTCTTTTAGAATTAGGGGTTTAATTTTTCTTTATTTATTTTTAATGAACCTATTTAGAATTGTAAATATAGATAGTTTTATTAAGTGTTGTTTATTTACCTAATAAAGTTTATTACTATATTTCTTTAATTTATATCTTCAACGTGCGAGCGAGATAGCAGATTAGCGAGTATCCGCGCCTTAAGCTATGAAATCCCAATTAATTTCATACGAGCATAATTCAGTAACATTTTGACATTAAAATCTCAAAGTTTATAACGATAGAAGTATATATGAGTAATTTACAATTAACGACATTGCTTTAATAAAACCCTCTATAAAATAATTTGTGACGTAAAATGAGTCTTATAATTATCTCTAGCTTGGTTCGTAGGATGATATTTAATACCATAATTAAATTAATTAAAAATCATACATACATGTTGCAGATTACGGAATGTATACTATTTATTTTATTTGACTGGTGACTTGATCGAGAGTGTTCTTCACTACATAGTATAAAACAAAGTCGCTATCCGCCGTCTGTCTGTCCCTGTGTATGCTTAGATCTTTAAAACTACGCAACGGATTTTGATGCGGTTTTTTAATAGATTGATTAATTTAAATTAATAAAGTGATTCTTAAGGAAGGTTTCCGTGCGAAGCCGGGTCGGGTCGCTAGTAGCTAATAAAATAGAGTTATTTGTGTAAAGGACTTTTAAATTTTTCTATTTATAGATAAGTAGAAAGAAAAAAATTATTACTAGTAGGATTTGTACGTGCGACCTTCCAGTTCGACCTTTAATTACACCAACGCTTTAAGCAGAAGGTTGCAGTGTCGAATTTTACACAAAATTAATATTTGTTGTTTCTATAAAAAAATTAACTTTAGTATAATGTATTTTATGCGAAGAGTTATGATTATAAATATATGAAAAAAAAATTGTTGTCATACAAAAAAAAAAATATTTTTTTAAAGAGAATAATTTCACTGCTAGCTTATTTTTATTAGATTAAAATTAATAAAATACAATTAAAACTAAAACTAAAAAAAATATTTCTTTCTTCAACGTATGATTGATGAACAACCTAGTCTCAATGTTTAAAACTTTAAATCGCCCGAAGGCTTCTGACATAGTTTTACGCACCGTTGAAAAATCTCTCAAGTGTGCTGGTTTCCTTACGATGCCGCGATGTTTTCTTCACCGCATTTTCAACTCACGTTTTAGCAAGTAATCATTATTAGTTTTTAATACGCACATGAATTCGAAAAGTCAAAATGCGTGTGTTTGGGTTTCAACCCACATCCTTTGACGTGGCAGTCCAACGGTCATACCACTAGTCTACTTACAGTATTACAATTAAGCTGCTGTAAATAAAAAAAAAGTGAATTGAACAAAACGTTACGAAAAGTTTTTATTACATCATTTAAATTATTAAGTTTTACCTTCAAGTATAAAAAAGTATCATCCGTTTATTTAAAAGACAAATTAATTTGATTTTAAATTGACAATTAAAACTAATAGTTATTACAGTATTTAAGACAGACAATATACTATTCATTATTAAATTAAGGCTCAACATTTACGACTAAATTATTATTATAATTGTTCCAATTAGTTTGAAACTTGGTTTCGACTGTTCTAAAACTTTAGGATTTTAGCCTTAGCAAAATTTTGTTCTCCAATGAAAATATTGAACCGAATATTAATTTTGGTTTAATGTTATACTGTTAATTAATTATTCGATAGTCAATCTTAAGAAACAATTCTATTTGAACTTTGTTTAAACCCTTTCTTTGAGAAGAGAGTAAAGTTATATTAAGATACTATGTCTGTTAATGACTTGACGGCTGTATTTTCTGACGAGTTAGAGCCTCATTCCTTAAGTCTTTGGCAGACTTAATGAAAGGGAATTTAAATTGTATAGGCTCTAGTTACCTTATACCGGCAAAGAAACAAAACATCATTATCTGCTGCATTTTGTACTATGAGAGACGCTTACTTGAAGCCCAACCAGCTATCTAAAAGGTCAGCAATCGGCAATGTATCGGATTCACCTCAAGCATTGCTTGCGGTGGCATGCATGAGGTATCATTCGACATACGCCTAATTAATAGCCTGTGACGCGCTGAGTCATTTAGGTAGATATTGTGTATTCTTTTAAACGACGATTTACATTGTAATTTGGGATGTCCTGTCCTGTCGGTTACGCGGCAGAATCGCGGTAGCATCGCGGACGCCACTCGTTTACCGCATTCTCGTAATCACTTACTGCTAAATTGAACTTATCTACGACACAAAATTATATTTATGTAATTAAGAAATACTTGCAAGAAATTTGAATGTTTTATGTCGTCTATTAAATAGAATTCACACACGCAATCAATGCACATGGTAGCGCGGCTACCGCGCGGCGACCGCGTGGCTACCGCGTGGCTACCGCGTGGCAACCGCGTGGCGAAGACGTTAGTAGACTCGAAGAAATAGGTACATGTCGAATAAACACTAGCGTGGTTATTTGGCTTGTATTTAGGTACTCTAGAAACCCAATCATTTAACCACTGCTCGGCCGCTATTTACCCATCCGATAGGTTCAAACCAGATGTAATTACGATTTAAATTTATTTCACCAAAAATATTTCCTTTATTGTCCAATTTTGGAATAAACCACCAAATGAGGCTATTTAAATTATTTAACTGTCGTAGTTAAGTCAATTAATTCTCTGCATAATTACACTACATAAAGTACTTCTTGTATGGTCACAATGAAGTGGTGGTTTTGCTACCACAAAGCAAAAAATAATCTTTATGAATTAAGCAATTTGCGAACTAGTCTGTTGTTGTAAATGGCATTTCGAAAATTAACCCTTTTTCAAAAAACTAATAATAATATGACATGCATTTTTAAGGAAGAATGACCTGAATTGACGTCTAGGATTAGCTCTAGATAAACTTTTCAACGGTCAACAGCAAAGACACAAAATTTTACATAAGCGTTTTGTTTGGATATTTCAGAAGCGTTGTTGTTTTAATATTTTATTTTCGTCCGCTGATTATGACGTCAATGGGCAAATTTGAGTATTTCTTTTTTATACAGCTTGTTAAGAAAACCATGTCCGACCCGAAAGGGGCACATAGGTACTTCAATAATATAACCAAATATTAATAAACAATTTACATTATTGGATAGGATAACGTTGTAATATTTTTTTTAATGTGTGATTTTTACACTTACCTAAAATTTGGCAGAATTCCAAAAGCTGACAACACCGTCGATGAGTGTCGGCAGCCAGTGTAGTCATGTAAGTTTCCTCATTTTTTAATTTTTTAATCATTTTTATTTAGGGTATTTTTTTTTACTTATTATGTGAAAAAGATTACACAAATAGAATCACATCCCGATACCTACTAATACCTTCACGGATCGGACAGGGTTTTCTTAACATATCGTATAGTTATAGCATATAAGCAATGTGGCATGATGACCCTCACCTTGACGGCTTTGAGAGAAGCTTTTTCACGCCCTGCTTAAAGGACCCAAGATCATATTTAACTAAGTGGAGCGAAACACGTGGGCTGGTAATGAAGTTCCACATCTTAATAGAATGGTTTTTAAATAACGATTGGTTAGTGAACGTCCTAGTGTCGTGTGGTAGATTTTGATTTAATACACTACAATTAACAACACCGTTGTTAAAAACCGACAAACAAAAACAAATGGTGTTTATTTTCAATTTGGTATTAATCCGTTGGCGATGCGAAATTGAGTTCAATACTGCGTATGTATTTAATATATTTTTGAATAATTTGAACATGACCCATGTTTATTTTAGATTGTAAAAATAGATATTTCGCTGTTTTGCGCAGGTATACTTGTAATTATGCAGTTTTTTTAAGTAGTTTATTTGACATTAATATATTTTCAAACTGTAAAAAGTATTAGTTCGACCAAGAAAAAAGTATTAGTAATCGAAACTGACTGGTCGTGTAACTCACTTTTGTACGAGAAGTAAAATTTTCGATTTTCAGATTTCGTCCGATGTTTCTTGGGGAAAATGATTCAACTTTATGGACCTTATTAACTCTTAAAATTTGGCAGGTCTTTTAAACAATACCCTGCATGATTCAATTTTACATTATTTCTCAACACAAACAACAAACAAATCAACCATGTCAAACTGTGAACCATTTGAACTCAAACCTATATCATAGTTAGGTAGGTAATTATTTTGATAATATTGTGGTAATTTCACCTCAAAAGCAATTTATGTTTATGACACGTTCCAAAATCAAACAACACGTGAATTCTATTTGTTTTGATTACATAACGGGGACCACATTATATTAGTTTTCACGTGATTTGTTTAAGGCATGGACAGTATGGACACCCGCTAATCTGCTATCTCGCTCGCGCATTGAAGATATAAAATCTATTAATATAAATAAATTAGTCTGTAACAGTTCCATTCCTACAATGAACTCCTCTGAGCAAAGGCCTCTTCCATACAGAGAAGGATCGAGAATTAATCAGCACGCTAGCTCACTGCGGGTTGGCGATTTCAGACTATTAAGTCCAAGTTTCCTTATGATATTTTCTTTCACCGTTAGTCAGTAGTATGTTAGATTAACAAAGAAAGTACATAATGACATTAAAAAAGTCATATTGGTACATGCCAGGATCGAACTCACATCCACGTACTTGCAAAGCGGGTCCGTAACCAATGGAGTCACCACGACGACTTATACGACGACACAATAAATATAGTTGTGAAAAAACCAAGTTATGTAGATTGTCATTACAAAGGTTCTATTTCAAACCTTTTATTATTGAATGTGAACATTTGCACAACAGATTCTTATTAAAGACTTATTTCGCAGTACCAACAGTTTTTGAACTAACTAAGCCCAAATATTATAAAAGTTTACCTACATGTAAGTATAATAAACAAAAAGGTAAAGATTTCTGTCAGCATGAATACCTATGTCATGATTTCTGAACGAAACTACAGCAACAAATCGAAATTGAAGTTTCCGTTGGATTTTCCAAGACAAAATTCGAGTACGTCAAGCAAAAGTCACCGCGAGTAATATTGGCAGTCGTCGTGACACGAGTCGTTTTGAAATATTACGTGTTTCTTAGAAAACTGATATTTCTAGTAAATATGTACCTACTATGTACAGCCAATATTATAAATTTTTATGAAACAGAGCATGCATCTTAAATAGAAGAGGCGTACAGTTCATACAAACAGGTTGTGGCTTGTGCCACAGGTACGAAGCAGACTTAGATGTAGACGACGAATTAGTAAAACTATATAGCACTGATAGCCTAGTGGTATGACCGTCGACTGACAAGTCAGACGTCTCGAGTTCGATCCCAAGGCGCGCACCTCTGCCTTTTCGTAAGTTATGTGCGTAGGTATTATAAATTAATTATCAGTTGCTAAAACGGTGACGGAAAACATTGTGATGAAACCAGTACACCTGAGAGATTTTTCAATGGTGTGTAAAGCCATATCAGAGGCCTACGGGCGGTTTAAACTCTGACACCAGGTTGTTCATCAACCATACGATAAGAAGAAGAAGAAGAATTAGTAAAACTAAGTAGGATGTTCTACCCTGTACCCTGTCGGAAATGTCTGTGCACGCCCTTGTCAAATAGTAGTTATAACCACCCTTCGTATACAAAGTAATTAATAGAGGGTTAGCAGTCTAACTTTGCAGACAGAAATCAGAATACAATGCTAACAAAATCAAAATATTTTTATTAATGTAGACCATTTTAGGTTAATAGTCATAATTCTAATATTATTATAAGAGTGACTCTAGTTGCCAGTTTCAAGGGCCGCCTACCCTCATGGAGAACAATCTGTCTAAAAACTCCATGGTTGCCCTTTTAAATGGCTTACAATGGCTGTGCAGATGTAAATAAATTGATTACAAAAAAAAACACATTAAACATTTACCTTCTCAGCTCATAATGTCCTTTTCTCAAAATGTACTTTTCGCCAAATGTACTTTTAACAAAATGTTCTTTTCTCAAAATGACCCTTTCTTGACATGTCCTTTTCTCAGGTTCAAACCTGAGACCACTGACTTGCCAGTCAACAGTCATACCACTAGGCTATCACATTGTTTCTCTAAACAATAATAAAGGAATCTACACAATGGTTTTCTCCATAAAGCCTGTAATGCAAGCATAGAAATCAATATAAAGGAGCATTCCCGCCCCAATGTCGGCGCAATACCACGAGGTCTTTGGTTCATTTACATTCAAATGAGTTCCAATAACCCGCAGTTTGGCAATATGCTAGTCTATTATGAAGTTGATTGTATAGTTCATTTATTTAGTTTATTAGTGAGTCGCTCAGGGTTTATGGAAATAATTTAGTAGTATTATTATGATTTACTACGACTGTCCTACTTAAGTCAACCGTAGTGATAACTTAACTGGCAGGTTATTCAGAGGTCTCAGGTTCAAACTCAAAGATTTTTTTAAAGTTATATGCGTTATGATTTTAAAAAGAAAATGTAATTGTTGCGTATTATAATTAAACTAATGATCCAGTCAGTGGTTTATTATAAAGTTAAGTTTTTTTTTAATAAATTTTAGCTTTCTGCACCTTCCAATACCTAACTGATACGGGAAATGAACCTAGGAACTTTTGTGCATCAACTTTATTAGCAATTCATTCTTCATTGTATGGTAATATATCCTGGTGTCAGTGTTTTAAACCGTCCATAGGCCTCATCTCAAAGGCCTATGGACGGTTTAAAACTCGGAGACCATAGGCCATAGGCCTCTGACATGGCTTTACACACCTTTAAAAAATTTTTTTAGGTGTGCTACTTTCCCCACGTTTTTCCTCACCATTTTAGCCAATGATAATTAATTACTAAAACGCACATGAATCCGAATAGTCAGAGGTACGGGCCTGGGTTTCAAACTTACGACTTATGATTTGGCAATCCAACGGTCATAACCATCAGGCTATCCTTGCTAAATTGGCAATGATTACCGAAGTCAGTCTGAAGGTGATTATAATTATTAACTAGGTGTTACCCGCGACTTTGTCCGCGTTAAATTTAATTTTTCCGTAAACACACGTTTATAAAGCAGCCAGATTGCCTGTTTTTTTTCTTACTTGAATCACAGATATTGATATCTTTTACTGAAAACTGAACTTTTTTTTCAGTATAAAAAATAGCCTATAGCACTCAAGAATAAAGTAGCTTTCTATTGGTGAAAGAATTTTTAGGATCGAATCGGTAGTTCCAGAGATTACCCCTAACAAACATACATTATCACATACATACAAATTTTACCTCTATATAATATTAGTATAGAAGTATAGATTGAAATATACTCCTATTCAAAGCGTATTATTATTATCTATAACCTAATTACCGCCGGCTTAATTAAACATTATTCTACGGTATTAAGCAAACACAATAAGCAGGTGTGATATTGATTACAGATTAATTATGACAGCTTGTTTAAGCTGATGATTTTGTAACAAAATTGAGCGGTAATTTTCACTGATTGAAAAAATATGGCGCTTTTAGCCGGTTGTTGTTAAGTTGGTTAGCAAAAATTGTGTGTGTTATTGTGTGTGTCATATTAAGTGTTATAATATAACTAAAAATTTTCGCAATTTCACTCTGGTTCGTCGAACGTTTTGGTGTTTTTATGTGTGGGGTATCAAATATAGGTTATATTTAATGTATGTTTTTTACAAGCACATGTTATGCTTATTAAGTAAAATTATTTTTTAAGAAACTTGCAAAAACAACTGACTCTAATATAATAATAGGTAAACCTATAATTTAGTTTGATACGCTCCTAGCAAATTTTCGGTTAAAGCAACCAATCTTAACGGAGATAAGCCCTACGCAGGAGATATTATAGTGCACAAGTATGTGCATGAACACAGGTGCACTCTCTATGGAATCTCGATGGGATGTCAATCCAACATGACCGGAGAGATCAGGCGCAGAATCAATGGTTTTACATGCTCTCCAAGGCACGGTTGATTTTTATGAAAAGCCTATGAAGCTATGAATTAATTTAGAACATGAGACGTGTGACTTTGATTACTGCAGAAATGTTACGATAAAAACGATTTGCTCTTTTATACACCATTTTATATATATTTTTTTTTATAGACTCACGCCTGTATTCCCCAGAGGAGGTAGGCAGAGGTGTGCAGTACACCCACGTTTCGCCGGCTATTTTATAAGTCCCATGTAATAGGGGGCGAGCCTATTGCCATTAACCGGGCACAATTCCAGACTCCGTGCTGCTACTGAGAATTGCCTAATGGAAAAACCCAATAACACTTTTGCCCGACCCGGGGATCGAACCCAGGACCTCGTGCTCAGCAGTCGCGCTTGCTACCACTAGACCAACGAGGCAGTCACCATTACACCACTTTTCATTTGTTTTATTTTACTATTCATCATTTTGACATAAATATATCAACAATGACACGTTTTCCTACTTAAAATACATTGTACTAATCAAAATTACTTTCCAAATTTCCGATGTGCAATGCGGTATCTGAAACTCTAATCCTTAGTAGGTAACTCGGGTTAGCACTAACCAAAACTTGATACCACCGGTTATCGGTAGGGCGACCATAAAACAACCATTCCAGATATCCTTTGAGCAAATTTGGTTTCGATCTACGCAGAGAGAGATTTATTGTCGGTAAATGTTGTCCCTTGAATAAGGATAAAAAATGTGGGACCTTCATAGAATTTGTATGTATTGGGGGTAGTAAGTAAAAAAGTGGTTTGAGCTGCGTAAGCTTGGGCTAAAAGTGTATTAAATTATATCTATTCAGCATTAGATGCTTTCAGAGACCAGTTTGAGATAAGTGGAAGAGGAAAGGGAGGCCTTTGCCCAGCAGTGGGACGATATAAGCTTTAAAAAACAAATAATATTTTAAAATTAAGAGTCCCACCAATGAGTGACGCATATCAGCAGGTTAAGTTCTCTAAAAAAAACATTCTCAAGTCGGTATAAACTCGGACAACCTTTACTTCGGGATAGAATGAATTTACCCTAAAATCTTTGTTGTATCCTTTCTCTAAACAGATCCTATGGCCTCTCTACTCATCGAGCTCAAGTTTAAATTGAAATGCAAGGACGCGACTGTGAAATCTTATGACTCAGGGATGGCCAACAGTTTAAGGAAAACAGTAATATTTAAAATTAGTTAGAGTTTAAAAGCGGCGTGAGCGTAACCATAAGAGAAATTCCAGATTCAAATTCATTAGTAAACAGAGTGATTTCTGGAAGGGTATGACAGTTTATTTAAGTAGATAGCATGGTAATAATTACGTTCTCGGTTCCATCTGAAAACCAGCGAGCGTTGAGTTTTACTACGCCCAGCATAATTATTTTTGATATGAGCATACTTGGCGACAATACTTTAAGTATTTCTTACTTTTTAACTCTAAATGTTAAGTGATTGTCTAGTTTATTTTTTGTTTTGTTTTCTTGAACGTAAATAAATGTTAGTGTTACTTTATGTAATTGTATTATTTTATTTTGTTCTATTAAATAAAATGCATCGCATATAGAAATCTCGATTAAATTAAATTTGCAACCAAGTTTTTTTTTCTAAGTGTTCTCTCTCAGTTATAGCTCTAGAGAGCTCAGACTGATAACTTGACTTCTAGCGAGACCTAAAAGGCCTCCAGCTAAAGGAATTAAACTTAACTTCAAGCAACAGCAGCTAAGGGTTAATAGGACTCGGGCCTCGGCTTAAGGACTAGCAACCTAAAAAGCCGAAGCATAAACAGTATTTATAGAGGTTGATAGCTAATTAATACAAAACCAGTTGCCTCTGTTTTATTTCCCTGCAACTGCGTATCAACATAAGTAGTATTTTGTTCAAAGTTTGCATTATGTTTGCCACCCCTGGCCCTATTTGATAAGCGTTGTAGTAGAAATTAGAACTTAGTTTTGTGTAGATGTGAACCACTTAAGAGCTTTGTCATAGACTGATTTATTTACTACACAAAAATATAGATAACATCTCGTATTTAATTGTATTATACTAGCGGATTCACTCGCTTTGAGAATTTCAATTCAAAAGACATGTGGCGCCATCTATTTATCATAAGAACGTCATTGTTTTTTGCCTCGGGAACAGTCCTTTTTGCGAGATGAAAGGTACCCTATGCCTATTTCTGTACACCTGAAAACATATAATACGCAAAATTCGGTTCAGTAGTTTAGTCGTGAAAATAACAAACAAATATAGGTACTTTCGCAATTTATAATATTAGTTAGGATTAAGATTAATAATTGCTTGAGGTTTTCGGAACCTGTTTTTGAAAAGACAATGGAGATATGGAAAGGGAACGCAGTGCATTGTCAATCCGGGCGAACATACTGGCCCATAGATTTTCTCATTGTACACACAGCGTCAAAATTACTTTATTTAAAGCTTATTGTACGTCGTTGTACGCAGGAAGTCTATGGTTCAACTATTCCCAAAGGGCTAACAATGCTTTGCGGGTCCAATTTAATAACGCGTTCAGGACGCTGTAGTGGCTTCCGCGTTTTTGCAGTGCCTCAGGCATGTTTCTATTGTGCATATACCTACATGGTTATGGCTTTATTACAGCTATATAAGCGTGGAGGGTGACTTTACAAATGTTATAATTGTGCGTATTAAAAATTAAGCATCACCTGCTCCGTGCCTCAAAAAGCGCGCTAAGGCATTGGCCCTGGCTGTCATGAAGATCTCTGACAGTCGAAATAGGGAGACACTACCTTCATAAAATACTGAAGACTAATCTGACTTCAGAATATCTTATAGCTTTAGGTTGGGGAGGTCAAATAAGCAAGTGCTGCATAGAAAACTGTTATTCAGGCATTTGGTTAGATTAGAAGTCGACCCCAATAAAGTTTGGGTATAATAAGGCTACCAGGATTATATTAATTTGTTATATGTAAGTATTTAGTTAATTTGTTACTAAATGACACTATACTTTTTTTATAAAAAAACTACTAAAAGATACCTGTAGGCACTGTTCCCAAAATGCTGGCTGCATTGCCTCATTTTGGTCACGAAATGCCTCGACCAGACGCCCCGATAAATCTTTGTAAATTTTTCGAGCCTCTGGCCTGCACCGTTCTAGCGTCGAAATTATTTTGTGTAAGATAAAGGTTTTTAATGTATAAAGTATGATGAAATGAGCTATGTAATTATAGGGTTCCTGAAATAAATGTCTATGTAAGTTATTTAACTTTAATAATAACAAAATATGCTTACTTATAATGTACACAAGTACCTATGTAAGTCATTGTTATTGGATCACCCGACAAACTATTTGTAACTAAACTGAGTGGAAATAATCTAAGTATTGTCAGTGACAGGTGACTGCGAAAGACAAGGGACCACTTGTCCGAAGTTTTGATAAGGCTAATTTTCTCTTTAAGACCGTCTTCAAGAAATTCAATTGCGATAGTATCTTTGTGTTGTTTCATACAAAAGCAGTAGTAACCTAGATTTTTAGAGGTCCGTATTCTTTGGTGATAGTTTATTGAATGCAAGTGAGACCCGTACATTCATTCAATGGTTCGTGAAGGAATACCGTGTGGTTTTTTTTCTGTGCAAATCGGACATAACCTAGTCTCTGGTAGAGGGGCAACCATAAAGGGTTTTCTACACGATAAAAAGAAGGGTTCTGTACCCTTGACGCTTATAACAGTGATAGCCTAGTGGTATAACCATTAGATTGCCAAGTCAAAGGCAAAGGCAGACCTCTCTGACTTTTCGGATGTACGTATTAGAAATTAATTATCACTTGCTAGAACGGTGAAGAAACAGCGTGAGGAAACCACCACACCTGAGAGATTTTTCAACGGTGTGTGAAGCCATATCAGAGGCTTTTGGGCGTTTTAAACTCTGGCACCAGGTCTTTGATCAACCATACGATAAAAAACCCTTTTTGCTGGCCGTCCGTCTATCTTAGGGCTGTAATATCTTTGAACTGTAATAGGTAGACTCTAATACGGTCAAAAAATCATGCTGTCCGTCCGTCTATCCTAGGGCTGTAATATGTTTAAACTGTAATAGGTAATACGGTCAAAAAATCAGTTTAAAATCTTTGAGAAACGTTGGACACAATCCTCTACACACACTGAAAATAATATCGAGTAATATGTAACAACAAATTTTGTAACTAGAAATCAAACATAAACAACATAACTAAACTGCTACAAATAGCAAAAAAATGGCGTCCATGTAAACCAATATTTTTTAAGGATAACCAAAGTTGAGTTTCACATTATTTTAACTGGTTTTGTAATATGATTATTTAAAAAGAAAATCTGAAAAAGCAATTTATACGGATGGGATTTGAACCTTCGATCTTCGACGTACCGACGTACACTCTGACCTCTAAACCACCGTATCCTACTAGCATCAGTCGAAATTTCAAATCTCTGGTTTTCCAAAATTGGTTTTTCAAAATGGTCTTTTGTCTTTGGTTTCGTTATCCTATTTTTTGAGTGCAGCACAACCATGGTCACGCCAGTCGCTCATAAAAAATTAAAACGCTTAAATTTTTCCATGAAGGTGTCACGTTTTCAATTCAATTCTTGATTAATATCTCCGCCGTTGGTTTCCCAGGCTCCTTCAGTTAATTGCCTATTTTAGGGACTCTCAAACGGTGTTTCGGAAGATCGATAATATGGATGGCCCGTTTTGGTATCTCCATTAAAGGAGACAAGTGGGCACTTTGGGAGACATGCAACTATGTTTATTTTCGGAAAACGCTACTCACGTAACTATAAATAACTATAACGATAAACCGATCAGCGCAAATTCATTAACTATAGAATAGAATATAGAATAGAATATTTATTTAAAATTCAAAGATTACAAAATATAATAACTAGTACAAAATATTACTTAGGTTTAACATAACATTTGCCTGAACTAGATACTGAACATGACTCTCAGGCAGAATGAGCTGATTAATCTAAACAATCACACTAAAATTAACTTATTAACTGTTTAAACTATAATATTAGCACTGATAGCCTAGTGGTAAGACCGTCGACTTACAAATCAGAGGTGTCGAGTTCAATCCCAAGAAACCTCTGACTTTTCGTAAGTTATGTGCGTATTATAAATTAATTATAAATTATCAGTTAGCTAAAACGGTGTGGGAAAACGTCGTGATGAAACCTGAACCTGAGAGATTTGTCAATGGTGTGTAAAGCCATGTCAGAGGTCTACGGGTGGTTTAACTTTGACACCAGGTTGTTCATCAACCATACGATAAATAGGACTATAACATTCGCAATGATTTGTCTTATAGGCCATTGATAATCAGCTCAGATCAGTAACGATTTATCCTTACGTGTATTCAATTAATTATACAAAATAATTATTTAAAGAACAAACAGAAAGGCAGTATTAAGGCTCGCGCATATTAAGGCGGGCCACGCTGCAATACATTGCATTTCAAAAATCTACATCACTTTTGTATGTTTAAACGGTTTTATTTAGCTTGCCCTGGGGGCTTAGCCAAGTTGACTATCGTTACGTCACGTGGTCAAAACAATCGAATAGAATCTAATCCTATACATTTCTCTCGTTTTCTATAGCGTTAGTGATTGTAGATAGTCAACTTGGCTAAGCCCCTTGTTTGTTATTTGGTTCTAATTTAGTAATTGAAATTTTACCCCCTTCCTATTTGACAGATTGATCTGATATTTGCCACATTCCTTTAGTTCTGATGACAAAACCGTTTTACGTAAAAAAAATTACTAATATTATTTATATTTTTGTGATTTTTTTACATGTTTTATGCACATGTTAGCTTATTAAATATAAATATTTAGTAAGTAGTTTATAATAAATAGAGCGTAGGCACGGTACGCCGAAAATCGTGGGTTCGAATCCCATCCGTATCAGTTGTTTTTTCAAATTTCTTATTAAATATTTCTAATATTATTTATATTTACCATCGCACAGACAGGCCGCGCAGCGCAAAGCATCGGGCAGAGGATTGGCTTGCAGGTATTAATGTATTTCATTGCAGCCCTTTGAAGCAGTAATGTGCGCGAGCCTTTAGAGAATATGAATTACAATTTTATGTCGGATGTTTGCTTATCTGAGAATACAGAAACATGAGATATGGACTCAATTATTATCTTTTATTATTTGAATTCAATATTTGTAGATATCCTAGACTACTATTTTATTGTTTCAGCTAGCTTATATTCAATGTACTTCTTTCTACCCGGTAAAGGATACGAGTATGACATGACATACATTATTCCACGCTTACCCCTCGAGGGAGTAAAGCATGAAGATACTGAGCTTCTCTCAGCCCTCGATATCCGATGTCGTATCGATCCGACGCCAAATAATACTGTAGGTACAGTTGTGAGAAAAATATCTGCTATATAAAGTGCTTTTTCATCTACGCTCTAGTTCAAGTTCGAGATATTGTTTAAATGTCTCATTTCTGTTACTCCTATAGCTTTTAAGGATACCAATTACGAATATCGAGCCTAGTTTAGAATCTGATAATATGATTGATGACAAAAATTTAAGATCAAATAACGTAATTGTCACCCCGTATTATTACGATATTCATTCCATTTACAGCGAAAATAATAGAATAGTGATATAGTTTATTAACTGGAAAGAAATTTTATTCGGAGTATAAAGTATAAATATATGTCTTAACCTTCACGAATTCATAACGTTGTTACGATCTTGTTAAACATTTATAAATAAACCAGCCTGTAACTGTCCTACTGCAGAGCTAAGGCTAAGGCGTCTTCTCTTACAGAAAAGGATCAAGCATTACGATGTTTTCCTTCGACCTCATATTTTTCTTCCTACACATTGGTACATGCTAAGTTTGAATCCACATGTACGTGATTGTAAAGCGGGTTCGCAACCAATGCGCCACCACGGCAATTTTAAAGTTAAAATTTAATAAAATCACAACTGACGTTTTCTTCTTTTTGCTCGTGATTGTACTGTAAGTACTTGGGACCCGAAACGTTGTGTATCTTATCGCGTTTTAATGGAGTACGCCTCGGATCGGAGCATCGAGTCCTTTATTTAGCTTACTATAGATTTTTAAGCCTTCGCTAAATCCAGCAATAATGGTACCTAATAAATAATTGGTTTCTATCGGTAATTAGGTGTAAACTGTACCTACTAAATGAGAACTTTAACTTTTGCACTATAACTACTGCATAGAATTTTTATCAACTTATGCAATTATAATTATTTATTTATATTTTATATTTATGTCTCATAAGGGGCATTAATTCACCAAGCTAGCTACTGATTTTATCTCTTTCGAGGCTATTCGTTGGGTGCTAAGTGAGTTGCGGGAGCGGGGGACAAGAACAACGCACAATGACGTAATAAAAAAAGGAATTAATTTTAGTCCAAACGGCGGCAAACTTTCACGGCTGGCATTCACTAAATTGTATAAATTAAATATTGCTGCTATTAGCTGTTGGCCCCGGCTGTCAATTGACGATCTTTGACAGACGTTACGGGTAGTCCGACCAGTCTTACTAAGGGGTATCGTGTAACCCATTATCTGGGTTGTGGAGGTCTGATAGGCAGTCGCGCCATGTAATACACTGGTATTAAGCTGCATCCGGTAAGACTGGAAGCCGACCCCAAGATAGTTGGGAAAAGGCTAGGCAGATGATTCACTAAATTGTATATCTAAATGGTAGATTATTGAAAATATTTAAATTAGTGATGTCTGTCTGTGATGTACCTAGTGATAATGACTTCTGTAGAGATTAGGCTTTTTACGTTCTATGTATAAAAGAAAGAGTAGAAAGAGTCATCATCATCAGCCTATATTAGTCCACTGCTGAACATAGGCTTTTCCTAACGCGCGCCACTGTTGTGGTTGATTGGAGGTATTTGGG
This sequence comes from Protodeltote pygarga, assembly GCA_936450705.2. NCBI lineage: Eukaryota > Metazoa > Arthropoda > Insecta > Lepidoptera > Noctuidae > Protodeltote > Protodeltote pygarga. Next base: position 11,413,857 of record OW388265.2, on the reverse strand, counting down.
CAAGCGGGTTGGTGATCATTATCTTGGCAATTTTTAACAATTATAAAATATTTATCATGATTGCTAATTACAAGGTTCCACAGATAAAAATATTGTTACCGTCATTAATTAATCAATGTGTGATTGCCACCGTGTTACTAATGTAAAAAATCTTATTTTTTATCAATTCTTATTTAATTTAGCCCTAAGAATCGACCTTTAGGGGTAAGTAAGGAACCAAATCAAAACGAGCTTACATTAAGTGGTTTACACAACCCACTACTCGCCTTTTATTAAAACGCTACACGAGAAACGTTTTAAATCGAACCCAGTACTTTTTACATTTTCTTTTAAAAGGACATAATAATTTATACGTTATTAGAACACAATATCGGGCCTGTTTCTCGAGGGTATAGATAGAGTTATATATATTTCGCTAGCTAACCTTAATATTGGCAAAACATAGCGCAAAACCGTGAAAATTGGAAAAAGTTTGCTCCGAAATGAGACAGTATGGACGTGTGCATCTGGATTGAGGGCCCATTTTTTAAATCTTTGCCAAACGAAATAAGACTTATAGGGCAAGCACTTAGAAATAAGTAAAACTTAGGGCAAGGGGCCACGAATTTCTAAAACGCGATTTAAAACTATTATGACTAAATAGCTTGGGCCCTCAGTCCAGATGCTTGCATAAAGTGGCATATGTTAAATCTCAGAAAGTACTATCTCTGGGTTCATATTTTTTATTTAAAAATCTACTTAGGAATATGTTACATATTTTCAGAAATTTCTAGATCTGTAGAATAAGACATTACAGATTTATGGCGGTTTGCCTTGGGCCCTCAGTTCAAATATATTTGAACTGAGAAATCTGCAAAACATGAATTTATCTGAAGAAATACATAAATACGACTTTAATATATGTTACTTGGATGCCTCTGTATTTATTAGAAATTCACAGAGGCATCCAAGTAACATATATTAAAGTCGTATTTATGTATTTCTTCAGATAAATTCATGTTTTGCAGATTTCTCAGTTCAAATATATTTGAACTGAGGGCCCAAGGCAAACCGCCATAAATCTGTAATGTCTTATTCTACAGATCTAGAAATTTCTGAAAATATGTAACATATTCCTAAGTAGATTCTTAAATAAAAAATATGAACCCAGAGATAGTACTTACCTTACAGTGACAGTCTTATATAATAATTTAATAAAAAATGTGAAAAAATGATGATGATGAACATGTTGTGCTAAAAAGTAAAAAAATTACAAAAATTATTTACAGTCTATCTATTTGTCTTTAAAAAAAAATTGTCTTTAAAACCGAAACATTTCCTAAACCAAATCGAACTTATAAGCAGCCCCAATTCCAACCACAAGATCAACGTAGCTCAAATGTTTCAATCTATTAAAAGTAACTCGTATTACGTATTACACAAAGCAATTCTGTTCTCCTGGAAATGTTTCATACTCAAAGCGAACTCAAAATAATGAAATACAGAAGGTAGATATATTTTTTTAATAAGAAAATTTAAGATAATATTAGTAAGATTTTTTTTTACGTAAAACGGTTTTGTCATCAGAACTAAAGGAATATACCAAATATCAGATCAATCTGTCAACAGGAAGGGGGTGAAATATTAATTACTAAATTTGAACCAAATAATAAACAGGTCAAGCTAAGTAAAACCGTTTAAAAACCACTGATACGGTATATCGCATCAGTGCCTTCAAAAACTGCAAAGTTTGGAGCACTGAGTCGGATAGGTAATGTATTCCGATAGATATTACCACACGCCTTAGGCGTAGAAAGAGATTTGAAATTTCAACTGTACTGAATTCTGATGGGATACGGTGGCTCAGCGCTTAGAGTGTCGGCACGGTACGCCGAAGATCGTGGGTTCAAATCCCATCCGTATCAGTTGTTTTTTTTTTTAATTTCTTATTAAATAATTATAAGTACTTTCTAATTTAGTTTTGACTAAAATTATTTGATTTGATGTGAATATGGTCGCCAAACGCCACTCGACTACACTGTGTCGAGTTTACCTTCTGATAGTTTTTTTTTTTACATTACGACCTTGTCAAAACCATGACTCTGAACTCATATCATATTTTCTTTTCAAGGGGATTCCGATGTGATTTGGTATATATTTTACGTTCTTTAGGTATATGAATGGGTATATTTTGTTGATTGTGAGTTATTTTCTTAGATTTGAGTATATCATGGTTTTTGATGGAATATGGCGAAAGGTGTGATAATGGTGGTTGACAAATACGTTATGGTTTTTCTTTTTTTTTTGTTAGGGGAGCGTATTGTGAAGGTAATATTAGTTAAGTCACAAATTATTATTACATTATTTACCTCCTAGCGTGAGGTTTAATAACAAAGCTTCAGTAGGTAACATACCACCACGCCTCTATTCTCTAAAAGGATAGGCAGAGGTGTATAACTGTGTCAATTATTTGTACCCGATAAGTACAATCGGTCTCGCAAACATAAACTGTTTTTTGAGCCATATTGCAGAACTGTGGTAGGATCCGAGTGGGAGACTCGGATCATACCACAGTTCTGCAATATGCTAGCTACGCTTAACGCTCTCGTAGACACCTGCAGGCTAGATTTGGATCTATTTGTTGATGAACGGAAGACGATAATATTAGAGTGTCCGAGGTTCCGTGAGAAGATTGAGTGATTACTTATATTTATGTATTATTGTTATATCATTCTCTTGCTATTTGATATTAATAGCAAACTGCTGTAATGAATAGGTAAATAAATAAATAGTATATACAAATATTTTGCCAGCTATGCAAGGTATAGTCATATGTAATAGCAAACCTATTGCCATTATCCCGGCACAGTTCCAGACAGGTATTCTAACGTATAGCTAGGTTACGATAACCACTATCAAGAGGGCTATTATGCTTGTTAACCACTAGGTAATAAATAATGTTAAAGTCACGGATAGTTAACTCATCAAGATCTCAGTTCTGATATCAGTCATAATTGATTGCATATGGGCGGCGCGCGCCGCTTAATTAATATTTATCGACGATAGACTGACCTTTGACAACAAATTTAATCAAAATTTGTATAATTTTAATATTTGATTTACTGGCCGCATGCATTTAGTTATATCATAGTAATAATATTAAATATATTATTTGTAAGTTTGAAGATTTTTGTGTTTTAATTCCAAACTCCAAATTTATGAATACAATGCAGATTCGCAAAGTCATTATTGGTAGATATACTTACGATTAAGAAACTTTAAAGTACTAGAGGTACCTTAGGACTCAATAGCCTATCACATACTGACTCGATCTGCCCAGCAGGCGGGTGACCAACTGAGCAGACGGCGGGCTATCGGCAGCCGGTTGTTTATTATAGGTACATACCTGCATATTTTGCCGGTCGCCGCAGCCCGCGCTTCGAGCAAATTGCCTTGGTCGACAGAAGTAACTCGACCAAATTAGAAAGAACATACACGCAATATAATTGCCATACGTACAAGTCTCAAACTAAATAAGTAGGTAAACCAGAAACACGAAACACAAAAAACACAAACGTAAACAATACCAAGTAAAAGTAACTAATTCCATTCTTCACAGGAATACCAGCAAAAGTTATCAAGAGCATACTTTATCAAAATTAAGTAAAGTAACTGACAAAATAAATAAATTACAATTTGAAATGGCAGTATCATTTACTTTCCTCGCCGACTGCAAAATATTACCATTTACCAAGACTCCTATAAACTTTCGTTCATAAGTAGGTACGGAACTTCAACAATTGTGAAGTTTTAATTGAAACCTTAGACTTCCATCTAAGAGTTTATACCATTGCAATGCGCTATTGTGGAACACAATCACTTAAGCGTGTTGGGAGCAAAACTATTTATAGTTGTGTCTTAAGTCAATATTTTAAAACACGACTCAGTCTGAGCACAGCTTAAAATTAGTTTTGGATAAAGATTTTAGTCTAGAACAAAACTTAAGACAAGATTTATTGTTCACTGGTTTTAGCTCGAGATTTCGCCCGCGCAGAGATCGGATCGAATAAAAAAGTATCCAATACAATATGTAAATCCAGGATACGGTCTATCTATGTGCTAAGTTTCATCCGAATCAATTCAATGGTTTACGCGTGATTGACAAAAAAAAATTCACTTTTATCAATTTTATAATATTTTAGTTGTTACGAGTATGTAGTTCGTGTTATTTTGTACGTTAGGAGTAGTTTACTATTCAGATAGGCTAAGTAAAAAGATGTCTTAAATATCATATCTTTGCGTTAAGACGTGTGTGTTTGTCTGTGGGAGAAGAGAGAGAGAAGGGTGTGTGTGTGAGAGTGAGGGTAAGAGTTTATGTGTAAGAAAATGTTTGTATAATTACCTAAGTGCCCATACAACCTCTCGATACAAGCAACAGACTTCAACATTTATGCTTTTAGTCTGGACTAGATTTTAAAATTCAGGTCACTCAAGTTATGCTTCGGAGACGGAGTCTTAAGTTAATTCCTCATATTTAAGTTTAAGAAGTTTTCAAACCCGAAACTTGTGGGAGTTGAGCACCTTCCAAGTTTCATCAAGTTTACAGAATTAACCAGCTTAATTCCTCGGTTTTATATACCACCAACTTGGCTACCTGTTATTATCTTTAGTAGGTATTTTTTTCTATAATCCCTTTAAAGTTTTTTGTATTTTTTTTTGTTGGTGAGGAAATCGTCTTAGGGCTCAGCTCAGCTTAATCAGCTGTTTTTAATGGTGTTTAAGGTATATCAGAGGCCTATGGGTGGTTTAAACTCTGACACCAGGTTGTTCGTCAATCACATGATAGATGGAAAAGAAACTTTCACATTTACTTAATATAGTACTTTAGTAGAATATTCATTCTTAGTAGGAGTAGGATATATTAGATATAGTATATAACATAAATATAAATATGAAACATAAATGTAATGAGAAATATTTAATGAGCTAGACCTTATAGGAACATCAATAAGATGCATTGTAAATGTAAAAAAACATTATATTGTAAGGAGTCTGGCTAACTAAAAGCCATAAGATGTGTGACTTATGTCAGTGGTGAGTTTGTCAGATTCCTTTCGTGCTCCACCCGAGGTCAGCAATATTAAAATTACTTAATTCTTGAGGATTCAGACCTTAATCCTTACAATATTCAAATTGTTATTTTTTACAACTATATCCATCATTATTAACCTTGAAGGAAAACATCGTAAGGAAACTTGGAAAGTCTGGAATAGCCAACACGCCGTGAGCGAGGTGATTAATGCTTGATCCTTCTCTGTATGAGAAGAGGCCTTTGGGACAGTTACAGGCCGGTTTATTTATAATAATGTAAGACCTTATAACTTACTTAGATAAATTAGTAGGAGTATGTTTTATAATCCTACAAATTTACCAGTTCACTTAGAAGTATTATTTACCTAAAAAACTCCAAAAACCAGTTTATGTTCAAGTTAAAAATACATTCGAAGGTGCCACAAAGTTTTTCAACTCTATATTCCGTAGTTATAAAGCAGGTAACAGACATATAGTATTCTGACACATTGTGTAGTCGTAGAGGTGTTAGAGATGTTTCAGACAAAACGATGAAGCGACGTCGATGACTTACAGTTCAAATAACAATGATACGCGCAAACATACTGACTAAAGTCAACATAATAACGTCTTCCTGACCAAATTTCGGTTACAGCAGCCAATATCAAAGGAGATTAAGCCATCTATGCAGGAATTATTATAGTGCATAAATGTGTCCACAAACACAGGTACACTCTCTATTCCCTCACTCTTATAATCCGATGGAACGGCAATCTAAACAAACGCAAAGTGATCAATTGCAGAACCAACGGCTTTACGTGCTTTCCGACGCACGGAGCAAGTGATAAATTATAAACTTGGCAATATAAGCCGTTAGAGAAGATTATAGACACTGTAGACAGTAGGTCATGCGCAGCTTTATTACACTGCAATATTATCAATGGCCGCGCAGTCATACCTTCCGGTCTGAAAAGTACTTTATGTAACATTTTTTATTACAAACACGGCAAGCGCTGTGTTCGTACGTGCTTGCTTCTAAAAAGCTTATGTTGGTTGTGTGAACAGTCTGTGTAGAATAGAAAGAGTCTGGATTTTACGCCATATTGAGGTAAAGGCTTCCGTGATGTATAAGATGGCTAGATATGGTAAGATTGTGTAGTGATGGCTTGAGTCAGCTTAAGAATAGCCATAGAAATTAACCAACAGATTCTTAATTATCTGTCCTTAAAACGGACAAAATAAGAATAATACATTTGCTGTCCCGACTACAGAAACAATAGAAATAATAATAGCATGAATCATATGTCATTCACGGTAGGGGCGTGCAGTTTATATAGGCAAAAAGGCCTACCTTGACAGATACGGCGCAATTTCTTGCGTTCTTGGCTAATCCCTGTTAAAATTGGCTGTTGTGACCGCAATTCGGTCAGGAGAATATTATTATTATGTCAACAAACATAACAAAAACAGACTACCATCAAAAATTACACGAACCCCATAGGAGATCCACATTCATTAATTTTTTCCATTATCATATTTGTCGTTCAAAATTATAAACATAATTGCATGGGTCTTGATGGGTTGAAAGAGCCAGGAAGCTGTTCGTTTATATTTTTAACGACTTAATGTCCCCATGAATGATGTTAAAGGAATGAAAGTGCCCATTGAAAAGTTGCCTTTTATGGCATTTAATTGTGTGATGCTTACAGAGTTGATAGATATATACATTGAAAGGTAAATGAAACGTCATAAAATTTCGACATTTGTAGACAAAAAATCTATTAAAAAAAACAAAAAAAATGGTTTTATAAAAAAAGTTAAAGTTTTCGATTCATTTGAAATATATAGCTACTAAATTAAATAAATTTTATATTACTAAAATATAATATAATTAAAAATTATCTTTAACTACAAAAAAAAAACTAATAGAAGTAAATTAAACAGGAACTGATGGACGCTACTGGAGGCGCCAATCTCGTAGCCCAGTTCTGGGCTGATACAATTTAGATTGCCATCGACACGATAAGAAGAAAAGTTAATTAAATAAAAAAAAACTACATACTTAATAATATTTAAAAAACTTTTTTGAAGTCAGTTTTTTTCTCTCTGGTATCTCTGGTTCATAGAATCATTTTTTTTTAACTACACAAACGGAACTAAAAAGCTTGAAATTTCAATAAAAAACTTTACTTTACAGTCAGTTCCAAGCTAAGTTCTAGCCTTTTTAACTTTCTCATTATCAACATCAAATATTAAAGTAGATAATAACCCTCTAACGCTTGTATGGTTAGTAATTGACGGCCTGTTTGAAAATTACTCCCAGTAATCCGCTTCCCACAATCAATCAACCACATAACTTAACCATACCAATTAATTAAGACATTTGTCATCAATAAATATACAAAACATGGGACTTCTATTGCGCGATACATTATATGAACAGAAAGTTGAACACCATATTTCCATAGTGTAATACACATACAGTACGGAAACAATAGTACCGGCACGCTATGATGGCCGTTTTGACGTTGGACCACTCGTGCAGTTTCGTATTAAAATAATACATTCGATAAACTGTATGACTTATTTTATTTCATTGTCACTATTGATAATGAAATACAGCAATTTGCTCCTTCAAATGTACCTAATAACTATTGTAATTAATAAAAAACTTCATGAGTGGACAAACGTCAAAACGGCCATCATAGCGTGCCGCTAGGTACGTACAAACATTCAAAACGGCACACTCACACAAACATGCGTAATATTGCGTAACGACGAGACTCAGCAAACGTCACGGTACTCGCAGTATCAACGCATTTTCAACGAACGCGTCATTGCGCATGTTTGTGTGAGTGTACCGTTTTCAAACGTTTGTACGTAATGAAATAACTTTTAACGGATTACTCGCGTAAATGTTTATTTATTTGTCAAAAAACCTGACGGTCTCTCCCTCTCTTGGTCGCAAGCAGACCACGAGTTGTAAAGCTATAATAAGCAGTAAATAAACATTTACTCGAGTAATCCGTTAAAAGTTGTTTTATTATGTTCAACGTTCGCGAAAGTTTGAGACTAAGTTTGTACGTAGTTTCCATACTGTATGTTTATTACACTGTGATATTTCGAAGCAGTCTTTTGAATGTAGCGTTTACATTCACAGCAAACAGAATGGCTCTAGGGGATACAAATATTTTATTATGGATAGCTAAGGTCGTAGCTTCTCTCGAGAGGAATCCTTCGTTTTTTTTTGAATAAGAAGTAGTATTGTAATAAAATATAATACTTGTGTAGATGTAGGTCCGTAAGGACCTGTTTATTATGAGGATCTCGTGTCTACTAGATCAAACTTCCGTGTGTTTAGCCTTTTGCTATACGTACCTACTATTGGAATAACAACAGAATACATAATATTTTTTTAACGGTTTTATTTAGCTTGGCCTGTTATTTTTTATTTGTTTTGATCCAAACAAATAAAAAAATATTTAGTAATTGAAATTTCACAGTCTTCTTCACAATTTCACATCTGTCAACAGTTAGGGGAACTGTTGACAGATTTGATACAGTGCAAAAAAATGTAGTATGATGACAAAAAGTAAGTAAGAAGAAGATATTTTGAAAATCAGGATTCGCCACTGAACTAGGCAATATTCGGATTGAAAAGTTATAGGTGCATGCTTTGGGTTTGAACCTAAAACCTCTGATTTGCTAGTCAACGGTTATACCTGAGGTAAAGGCTGCATTTAATTATAATTAAACGCAATAGAACTAATTTAAGAATAATAAAATTCGTAAGTCATACTAATATTTCATACTAAATTCATACGGATTGATTTGGGAATGCCCGACTAGTTTCGGACTCAAACGGAGTCCATTCTCAAGAGCGAGTGTAGTCGGGCATTCCCGAAATCAATTCGTGAGTAAAGCCGTAACAGTATATAATATACTGTTATTGTTATGTTATTGTTATTGTTATGTATTAAAACATAACGTACTGTATTGGACTGTTATAATAGAATCGCTGAATGCCAGCATGCATTGTGGTATTATACATTATACAGATGAAACAGAATTATACAATGAAACATTGATTAAAATGTATTTATTCAGTTCTAGAAATACAGACAATGGTTTGTACTGCATCCAGTGGTCTGACCCCGCCGGCGTTCAATAATTTATTTATATATAAATTAAAATCCATTGCCACAACTTGTCCGAGTATTGCGTCAAAGAGGTCGGACTGATTTTGATGATTTTTTTTTTGGTGTAAGTGAGTGGATCCCTGGATGGTTTATATTCTCAAGTGTGTGCGCAAACACAGATGCACTCTCTATTTCCTCACTCTCATAATCCGGTGGAGTGGCAATTCGACATGTCCGAAGAGAGATCAGGCGCAGGACCAACAGCTTTACGTGCTTTCTGAGGCACGAAGCTAGTGATATTTTTGATTACATTTTTGTACTGAGAATGCAATTTGAAATTAAATATATTGATGTCATATTATTGTCTCCACTTTATTTACAAAAAAAAAGCAAAAAGTTTATTTATTACCATTTACAAAATAAAAATAAAAGGAACCCAATAAGTTATGAACTGAAAACAATAAAATTTTCAGTCCAAAAACACTGAAAACTACAAGATTTATTATCGTAGTACAACACAAACAATCCTTCAATATTATTGTTATACTGATTGATGCAATCTGCGATTGAGTTTGTGATGTCCCACTAAAAAGTTTATCAATAAAAGTTTTGTACACGTCAAACACAGGGAGGGGGAAAACTTAATCCATTTCGTTCAGTCATTGGTGCATGAATTATGACGGATGTCACAAAAATATTGTGTGACAGTCACTTAAATAAGATCCTTTAGCAAGTAAATGTTGTTTTCCTCTTTTGTGATATATATTATGTACTTTCTGTTGACATGCTACCCGTTGATTTAGGGATGAGGAAATTTCTTTCCGATTATTTGTTTATTTAAACTAACTACGACATTGCTCGCCCCCTATTACATGAGACTTATATCATCTCCGGTGAAACGTGGGTATATTGCTGACACCTCTGCCTACTTCCTCTGAAAAAAATTAAAAATCTCGTGGTAGCGCCCACACAGCTCGTGGTAGTGACCAATTCACAGACTCACTTTCCAATCAAGTGGGTAAAGGTTGAAACCTGGCATATCTCAGTGTGAATATTTCAATGTTTTATTTATTTTCTTAGTTAATCTAAGACATCTCTGACTAACAGTGAAGGAAAACATCGTAAGAAAATGTCTGAAATCGCCAACACGCAGTGAGCTCGTGGTAATGAATGCTCGATCCTTCTCTGTATGAGAAGAGGCCTATCTCTGTAGTGAGACAGTTATAAAATGTTTTTTTTTTTATTATTATTTATTTATAGTAGAAGAGCAAATGATTAACCTAGACGTCAGGAATTTTTGGAAAGTGCAATCACAGATATATCTATAATAATTTCACAATGCAACAAATATATTATACAATGTTGATTAAACAATTTGTTTCGTGCGGGATTAAATCTGCAATACCAAGCATAAAGAGTTACCCCAATCGTTTTGTCAAAGACAATGGGGTACAATAGGTACCGAAGTACCTATAGAAACTTACTTAAACTTTTTCAAAAGGACTTACAGCAACTTCTAAAACAATCATAAGTCCACAATTTTGATGTAACAACAGACGGAAAGGATTTCAGCAAAGTATTCCAAGTTGAAATTAACTCAGAGTCAGTTTTTCCTTATAACACTGGAGTGCACGCATGGGGTACTTTGTACCCCCAGTGTTAGTATTTTGCCGGATAACTTTGTAAAATGTGGTCTTTTGAGCTTCCATGTATTCTTGCAAGATAAAATCAATTTTGTTACTTACAGGTTTGAAATGGTTAGATTGAATATGTATTGACAGTGTGAACGGATTTTGAGGTTATTTTCATGCTTAATAGCACACATATTATGGTGACTTCCGTATTATGAGTGCTATTAAGCATGTGTGTCGTTAAGATCAAAGACGACAAAAAAACTGATCTGATAAGCGATTGTTTTTCTTTATCTGAAAAAAATATAATAATTGGTAAATATAGGATTAAAGTACAATTCTTTATTATATTCTCATGTATTTAAATAATTTACATATAGTATATAACATTTTAAAATTTATATAAAAATATGCATTTAAAGTTTTTAAAATGTTAACCCTCCGGTATCGGGACAGGGTCCAAGCTAGCGTCACATCAGATCTTTTATTATTAATACTTTTGTTTTATTATCTTTTGAAATATTTGAGTTACATTCTGTTGTACAGTCTGTAAGTTGAGTTACATCATGACATCTAACTTTTCATAAACTTTTATTCATAAACTGTTAATAAACTTTTATTTTCTTATGTAATTTCCTTATGGTGTACAATAAAGAATACTCTACTCTACTCTATTCTATTCTATTCTACTCTACTCTACTCTACTATGATAATCAAAGTGGGGGTACACAATGCCCCGCGCGAGCCTTCGTGTGCTAAACAAAATCGCGTGTATTCCAGTGTTGAGCGAACTTCTTCTCGATACACCCGGTAAATTTTTGGCATAGTTATAATTAGTTTTAGCCCAGACATGGTACTAAAAGTTAAATTTGATTTTGGGAGTAGTTTTGTGGTTACCGAGGTGTAACAAAAACGAATATCGCATGTAATTAGGACAACAAATATTTAACTAGGTACTAGAATTAGGTGTAAGTTCTGGGTGAAATTTTAACTTTTTGTTAGTTTTTTTTTAAGACTTTCTGACGTTTTTGTATAAAATAAAAATGTTTGTAAGAAGGTTCGACCTGCCAGCTTCTGGTAGCAAAGCAGAAGCTTGCATCGAACATCTTTCGCTGGTTTGATGGCAATTGAGCTTTTCGCAATCCTGTTGGCTTATTTTAATTCTTCTCCACGAGTCAAAATTATCCACACAAGTCTAAATTGTTGTTGACACTCTTCTCCATATTCACAAATTTTGTAGCGCCGTTAGGTTTGTAGTAGGCTAATCTCTGTTGAAATTGCCGCTGTGACAAAATTTTGAGCAGCATAATACATTTAAGGAAATAAAGATGACCTCAATAATTAATAATTCTATTCAGCTCACGATTTAAACTTTAATATTTTGACAGTATTATTTTTAACAACACATTTGGCTAATTCGGTGCCGCGGAAGCATATAACATCGGTCCTACGCCTGATCTGTCAACCGTCGTGTCGAACTGCTGACGAATAACGTGAATGTAGTTTTACAATGCTAGATTTCAAGGGTTCCAAGGAAATTCTTCCATCATGTTATGTAATGTAATCTTAAAAAAAAAAGAAATACCTATGTCGTTCATAAACCCTTGAAAAGAAAATAAAAATCACAACATCCAAATCCCTGACAACAAAAAAATCATTCATTTTCAAAACATCTCATCTATAAAAAAAATTAAACATAAAATTTCGATAACAAACATGCGAATCGTTAAAATGTAATTATTTCGCGTCGCCGAGTCCGAAATATATTTTTAAATTAATATTGCCGAAACAATTCCGTCCATCAATACATTTCAATTTAACAGCTCCGGTTTGGATGGTAGTATCTGGTTTGACGAGATACTGACGAGATGGATTCAAAATATTTACAAAGTTTTAAAGTATTTCCGGATTGTTCGACTAGTTCCGAACTCAAACAGAGTCCATTTTTAAGAGCGAGTGTAGTCACGCAGCAGCGCGTCGCGGACCTCACTGCTGCGTCGCTAACGCCTCAATCATACCGCGTTTTAAAGCATAATTCACATATCACCAAGCTTAGTAAACAGTGATGGCATAGTGGTATACCGATAAACTGCCAATACAAAAGTTGCAGGTTTGAACCCGTCACGCACGGCTTTTCAAATTCATGTTTCCAATTTTAAATTAATAAACACTTGCTTAAAACGGTGAAGGATAACAACATGAAGAAACTAGCACACTTGAGAGATATTTTAGATGGTGTCATGGGTGTATCAACCACGACAGAGGCCTACAAGCGGTTTATACTCTGATTCAAGAGCCCTTAATATCACAAAATTTTACAAGCGACATGTTGCTTGTGGTATCAAAGGTTTTGAATAATTTGTTTGATTATAAATTGTCGCGACAAATTTACAAAAGTGTGTACCACAAAACATGCGACATGATTGCATCCGAAAAATGTACAAATATGTATTTTATAGTGATAGTTATTACTTACAACTACTATACATTATATAATACATACCATAATTACCTAAGTGTTATCATAATTTTTAGGTTAGGCAAAATGAGTACACCTATAAAATTTGTTTATTACCATACCTTAAGAAGAAAAAGACCATGCCCTTATAGCTCTATGAAAAGATCTAATTTCACAGCAAATTTTTAATAAACAGGCATAGTTCAAGTGTTTTGTTGGCTCTCGTCTCGTGGAACCAGAATAGTCCAGTGTGAATTGGACGAAATTTCATGGAGAGTTAAGCATTGGTTGAAGTTGCCTGATTGCTTGTAGCGTAGACCGTTTTACTTGAATATATAAGTGTATAACTTGCTACATTCAGTTATGGATAATTTTATGTCAACAATGGTGCTAATTCTCTTGCACACGCTCTAAACTAATTTAGACTCGCCATCTCTCTCTCTAACAGAGATCATTAGAAAAGAATAGCAGATTTTTAGAGCGGTCAAACTAGTCCATTTGCGTGTTACCAACGAGAATTTACATGTCGTAGCTCTCGTCCAATTTTACGTCAATTGCAAGGAGGTAGACTAATTTGACAGGGCTGATTTGGTAGTCCAATTTACTGTCCTTTTTCGATGGTGTTTATTAGAAAGAGATATAGTTAGACTAAAATTAGTTTAGTGGGATGTACAAGAGCTAATTTATAAATAAATATTACTCACAAAAGTTCTTATTCTAAAATAGTTAACCATTACCAAACTACAATACTAATAGTAAATCAAACTTAAGAATCGAACCTCAAACCCTTCCTAGCTCATCAATGTGCAATAAATGTTTGCACACAGCCAGTAGCTCTCGATAGACTCTAGTTTGGAATTACACGCCGCGGTAACCATAGACCAAGTTAGGTTGATTGCTTCCAGAACTGTTTTACGTATTATAGTACTGCGTTGAACGTACACTGTATGTGTCATGGGAATGAATAACGAGTGACATAAGGAATTCAGGCTGGTCTTATGAGGCTTTTAAATAAAGATAAAAACTGACCTAGCTATTTTATATGGCTATTACACAGAAAACATTGACTGCATAAAAAATAGGCATTGTCAAAGGTCGTAAATTAGAAATCCAGGCACCTCTGACTTTCGAATCCTTGTACGTGTTAGGAATAAGGAAACCAGCACATCTGAGAGGTTTTTCAGGCCATCAGAGGTGCGTCAGGTCATGTCAGAGGTTTCGGGTGGTTTAAACTCTGACATCAGGTTCATTAACCACACGATAAAGAAAGATATAAAATCATCGTATAACAACTTCGTAGACCTAAATTACAATTCTAATGGAATTGAAAAGAAATGGACACAAACGGTTCTTGATCCTGTAACTACAAACTGAGATATAGTACTGCTTTCTTATTTCAAATTTCTTTTGTTCATCGTCTTAAAGAAGAGTGGCGTAGACCGACTTCAAGAAAAAAGAGATGGCAAATAAAAAACCTCACGCTACAGAAAGCAACTTTTAATTAGTAAAACACTTATATTTCAGACATTTCCTTCAAAGAATATCATTAACATTCAACCAGTTACTCTGCAACTATTCACTATCTTAAGTGTAAACAGGTTTGTTTTGAATAACCTCTTGTTAAAATTGAAATAAAAACAATTTTATATTTTTAAAAGGAAATCCTACCTTTACCATTATAACTTGACCCCAAGTCTTCTATTAAACTTCTCTTTTTTCCCGCAATTTGCACCTAAGAAGGGGCGTTAGGGGTTAAGTTATGCTGGTGGTGTTAACCCTATACTATTCAGGTCGAGCCACAGATAGAATTTAATTAATGTAGGTAAAATTCTTTTACTAAAAATACCGTAGTAACGTTTCTGTTGAGTAAAGTGCTCGGGAATTTTAAGTGTTAATAATGAACCTACAATGTATAATTAGTGCTACTCGTAAAGGAAATCCATTTTGGGTGTTTCTCTAGTTAATTTATTAAGGCTATTTTCGTTCTGAATTTCTAATACCTCGGCGGTTTGAGAATTAAATGAAAATTAGGTAAATTAGTATTCTTAGTGAGTTATTTAGGTTGGTGTAATTGTTGTTGGTTCATGTTTGTGAAGCTTCTTGTTCTTTTCAGTGATAAAAGGAAATATACAGAGCTGACTGACGATCTTCACTAGTTGGAGGAGCACCGAAGAAAATGTAAGTTAATTGATGGAGAATTTTTTTTATTAGACTGCCTCGTTTGGCTTAGTAGCAAGGGTAACTGCTGAGCTAGGTCCTGGGTTCGTTTTCTGGGTCGGGTAAAGTGTTATTGAGTTTTTTCTTTAGAAAATTCTCAGTAGCAACACGAAGTCTGGAAATGTGCCTGGTTTATGGCAATTGGCTCGTCCCCTATTACATGGCCGGCGAAACTTGGGTGTACTGCATACGCCTCTGCCATCAATTATTAAAATTATTTATTTTATACTTTTTAAAGTTGCTTAAATCATGTTTCCATGTGATGCGAACACAATAATTATAATCGATTTTTTCTTTCTAAAAACATTTTTAACTTTACAAAATTATTATTTGCTGTTTACTTTCTACTATCTAGTTCTTCTATTTACCTCTGCTTCTTTGATAGTATAAAAAAAACAGCGTACATGGTTATCCAAAACCTAACCAACGTAACAAAACAATGTCCGTCTTAACGTCCAAAAATCATAGCTCCGAAAAGAATTCAAATGAAATGTGAATTTTCAATGAAACTGCATTCCTTCATGCCAAAACTGATTGGTTTTTGGCATTTCGATGCTTCGGAAGGCTATTGTCCCTCAATCGACGAGTAATATCGACGATTTGTGTGAAAAAGTTTGATTTTTGGGTGGCGAGGACACATAGCTAATCAATTCTTAAACTTGAAACGATTGAGCATTAATTATCGCGCTAGCTCACTGCGTGTTAGCGATTTCAGACCAATTAAGTCGAGGTTTCCTTAAAATGTTTTCCTTCACCATTAGTGGAGACTTAGGTTAACTAAGAAAGTACACATGACATTGAAAAAGTCACATTAGTACATGCCAAATTTGACCCCCATACGCTTGCAAAGCGGGTCCATAACCAACACTACCACGCCACCTCGACACTAAGTATCAATCCCGAAATAATACGAACAACTGGCACAAGCAAGTCCAAAATATTTTATGTCAGTGTAACTTAACGTAACAAAATATTCAACAGTCCATACAAAGTCCATACGGAAAAACGGGTCCACGCATGACCGCAAACGAGGCTTACACATCCATCCGTAAAACCACTTACGGATGCACCTCTCTAACATACTCGTGTGCCTTTCCAAAAAAAAAGATCTACCCGCAGAGTGTACGTTAACCACTTTGAAAGGCCGTTTGTACTGAAACATTTCAATTCTACTTTTGTTGAGCTCTGTGTTTGTTTTTATCAATATTTTTTAAAGTGCGACGTGCGTAGTCGTAAAAATGAGCTTAAAGACTGTTTTGAGTAAAATCTAGATCTAATTGGCTGGGATAATACGGTCTCCATATTGAATTGAACTTGAAGCTTAGCACTCATAATCTTGATTAGAGATACAATAATTATAATTGTTTGCTAAGAGAATCAAAAACAATCTCTAGAGGAAACTTTTTTATATAAAAGTGCATTTACAAAATACTCAAAACTAGGTTTTCGACATGTTAAATGAAATCTTTTAATGTCAAATGACAGGAAAAAGTTTGACATACTTATCAGGCAATATTATCCTATTTCCTACTAATTCTTCTAATATAAAATAAAGTAAAGGTTTGTATGGAGAGACAGGGAGGAGGAGAGAGAGAGGAAAACACATACATCAGAATAACACATAGGCTACAATTTATCAACATACCTTGCGGACGAAGCCGCAGGTGGAAGCTAGTATTATATTTATGTGAAAGTTAATAGTTAGTTATATCTTTAAGATGTCACTTTATGTTAAATCTATGACATCTGCCAGTTGAAGGGACTCACTTCTTAAAGTTACTTCATTTAACGACCCATCAACATCCTCCTAGCCTTATTATTCTCAAACTTTTTTGGGGTCGGCTTTTAATCTAACCAGAGGCAGCTGAATATCAGTTTCTACGGAGCGACTGCCTATCTGACCTCCGCAACCCAAAGGGATACGATATACTTCATTTAACGATTTACATTTACATATACATATATAAATTTACAAAACTCTTCTATGATATACTGTCTCGTTCCCTCAGTGTCGAAAGCTGCCAAATCTCTATAGTGTCCATTTTTTTGAATAATCCTCGCTAGCCTCTGGCGTGGTGTGTTCGATTTAACTAGAATTGGATCAAGTTTTCCATCGGAATGAAAGAAAAATATTGTAAATTTTTATAAGTATTTTGATATTTTTTATACTTACTATACAAAAAATTTATATTATATTTATTTTATTTAATTTTAACTATGGAGATCGGATCAGGATAACTTGGGAAGAACTTTGCCCAGCAGTCTGATAATACAGGTTAAAATAAAGTGTTAATTCAGAACGTGGTCTATGTAATATTATGGTATATTATAATATATAGTTAATTTTAATATGTCAAGTAATATAATTTGTTGCAAGAAAATAATGAGAAAATAGAAAACAGTTTGCATCAACTTTTTTTTTGTTTATAGTCCTACTCTACATATAGTACATAACACGGGAAAATTGACAAAAAAAATCACGATGTCACCTTTCTCTAGAATATCCCAAATACACCAACACCTTGAGTCATGTATTAAATAGCTAGTCAAAATATCTCGATTTACTTTTAAACAAAACTTATTCTTTACTAAGTTTAAATTCTCTTCATTCATGTTCGAACAATCGACAATCGCGGTGCTTATAGCTAAGCCAACTTTATCGTACGCGCTATTCTTTTGAAATTCGAACTCCACGCCATTTTGTTTTCGTTTATTTTTAATGGAACCGCAGTTGCCAGTGCCACGTATTGGCTTTGAAATTGAAGGAAAGCTATTAGAACGGTGTATTTTTGTATAAAATAATACTTATTTCGGATACATTGGCTTTTTTAAGTTAAGTTAATTAGGTTAAGTTAACAATAGCAATGACAGTTTAGAAGTTTAACCGTTAGACTCCCGTTTTAAAGGGCGCTGGAACGAACCTAGGCCGTATTAGAAAATATTAATTATTACTTGCTTAATATGGTGAAGGAAAACACCAGGAACCAGGAAAACACCAGGAAACCATACAAAAAAACTCCATGGTTTATAAAAAGAAACATATCTATTGTTTTATTTAAATTGTTAGTTATTTCTAATTTGTTTTCCATTAAATATTAAACACACTGTAGCAACATTTATAATTCACCTTTACCATTGCAGGTCTGCTGGCAGAAATTTCTAAATGGCAATAAGCAGTACACAATTTTAATAATCACTTTAAGTAACCACTGTTTTGTGGGTCATCATCATCATCAGCCTGTATTAGTCTACTGCTGAACATAGCCTCTCCCAATGCGCGCCCCTTTTGTTTGACACCCACAGGACGAGTAGGAGTGGTTCTATTCTTAGGCTGGAAACCACACGGTATATGCATATCTGGAGGCACGGTAGTGCCCTCACCAAGACGAGCCAAACAAAGTGGAACACTACCTACTTTTGTGTGTACATGAAATTAAAAAATAAATATCCCTTGCTTCGTTTAAAACAACAATTGCATCGGTATCGAGCTTCAATGTTTTGTTTCTGTAATGGCTCGATGTTCACGTGTTTGCTTTAGAATCTCAATTACAACGCAATACAGACAAACAAACAGTCTTGCCTGTTTGCATTGAGTTTTGTGAATATTTTTTGGTTTCTCTGTTAAGGTTTTTTTGATTGATGGTAGCTATCCTTCAATCACAATGCAACTAGAGATACTCTAATTAAGACTATTCTAATTATGACTATTCATAAGTGCCTAATAGTCTATATGAATAAAAATATTTTAATTTAATTTGATTCGAATCAAAAATTCAAAAAATATACCGCATGCTTGAAAATTTGTGAAAATACAAAAGTTGCAATTGGGATACTGATTATATTGTGGCACTAGGTATAACCCTTGAAATTATACAGGATTTTTAAGTGTTTAAACCAAAAACTTAAATCTACAAGTCAGTTCAGACACACTTGTAGATTTGTTTTTGTAATAATTATATAATTATAATTACATACATATTTTATTATTTTCGTTAATTTTTTTTTGTAATTTTTTACCTACAAAATTTAACACGTTAGCATGGTTTGTTCAAAAATTTAAAATATATCTTCTTAATAATACCTCCTGACCGAATTTCGGTCACAGCGGCCAATCTCAACGGAGATTAGCCATCGACGCGGGAGATATTATAGTGCACAAGTGTGTGCGCAAACACAGGTGCACTCTCTATTCCCTCACTCTCATAGTCCGATGGGACGGCTATCCGACACGACCGGAGAGAGATCAGGCGCAGGGCCAACGGCTTTACGTGCTTTCCGAGGCACGGAGTTAGTGATAATTAATTTATAAAACGCACATAACTTTCGAAAAGTCAGAGGTGCGCGCCTTGGGTTCGAACCTGAGACCTCTGACTTGCCAGTCAACGGTCAACACCACTAGGCTATCACGACTCTATCTTCTTAATAATCCGTGTGCGAATAGCACAAAATATGAAATAAATTGGCGCTTCTTTAATATGGCGTTTTTATACCTAAGTTTTGTTTCTTACACAATGCTTTTTACGCCACTCCGAACGAGCCCTTACTAAGTAAATCGGATTAAGGTAATGCTCCCAGATACTGTCCCACAAAACAGTTGAACTCAAATAGCTCTGAGTCGGGGCTTACAATAAGTGTTTGGATGAAAATAGTGGTCCTTTATTTTTATATTATGTCCAGTATTAGTTGAAACTTACTGAGACACAATGTGTCCTACTTACGGTTGGTTAGACGTAAATTGGAGAGCTTACCTTGGCGCGTGTAGATGTTTTTTTTTGCTAATTTGATACCTAGTATATAAATTAGTTTTGATAGCTTAGTGGTATAACAATTAACTGGCAAGTCAGAGCCTCAGAAGACCTAAAAAAAGGTTCAAACCCTTTGACTTTTCGTAAGTTATGTCCTTTTATAAATTAATTCTCACTTACTCAACAGATCGCCTGATCTCTCGCTAGTTGTGTGATAGTGAGGGAACAGAGAGTGCACCTGTGTTTGCGCACACACTGTGCACTACATTATCTCCTGCGTAGTTGGCTAATCTCCGTAGAGATTGGCCGTTGTGACCCAAATTCAATCATGAGGATATAAATAAATTAATAACATAATTATTTCATATAATAATTATTTAATTTGATTATATTATTTTATTATAATAATTAAGTAATTCCTTAATTTTATTGCATTATTACAGCATGTTATTGGAACGTAATATAAAGTTAAAAGCTACAAGGCTACCTTTTCATAAATACAATCTATTTACAACGATGACGTCACAACAGCTGTCTTTTACCAGATAACTGTAGCGAGATACAACAGAACAGAACAATGACGTACGTATAAAGACAATCTTAATGTTACTTGAATCGTAGCTCTGTGCTACGATGGGATTACGAAGCCGCTACGCCGCTACGGCGTAGCTGGAGACAAAATTATAATTTTGTATTTTGTAAATATAAAAAAAAACTTGTTGAAAATATTTACTAGATAAATATTTTAACTTTGATGTCGATGAAAGTTGATTAATTAAAAAATAAATCTAAGCAAAATCTTATTCTGCAACAACTACACCATAATAATATTTGAAACTTAATATATAAAAAAAAATACATATTTTGGTCATTTTGTTTTAGAATATAATATTAAAAAGATGTGTCTTGTAAAAAAAAGCATTAGTATAGTGGCCTTGATATCTGATAAATCTATGCTTGGTCAAAGTCGATAAGAGCCGAATACACCCGAATCAGCGTCACAGACCCGAACGTGACGGCTCCAATTTATTCACTGCCCAAGGCGTATTTCGGCATAATAAAATTTAATAATAAAATTCTTTAAACATTTTTGACCTTATTCTAACAATTATAATTACAATAAATTACTTGCTCTGGTTAACCTCATCCTTATTTTCGTAGCCCCATTTGGCTCGTAGCTCGTAGCAGCGTAGCAGCGTAGCGGCGTAGAGCCGGAAGACTGAGCGATTGTAGTTAGATAAACAGTTTGTTTTCGGCCCCTGAGTTATGTGCTAAATTGTATCATAAATAAACTAGGGTTGCTACCCTTTGTATCTGATTATATTTTTGCAGATAATTCACAAAGAGATTACGACTTCATAATTTATTACTTTCTTTCGAAATTTGTTTTTTTTTTATTAGTTTTGTGAGTAAAACGCTTTGTCAGAGGTCGAAATGGTAACCCGTTTTTTATTAGTTCTTTTTGTAGTTTGAAAAAATGTGAGATTAGGATTTTCATTTCATTTCTAGAAGAAAATATTTTTTTAAATACCAATTTTATTACAGACAATAAATATAAGGTCTATCTAAATAAATGCTTAATATTTTAGAAGCTATTATGACTGTGATCATGTTATTTTTCACATATTTTTTTAGAGGCGTGTTTTTTTTTTATTGATAAAAATGAATGTCTATGGCTATCTCAGTCCTTCATGGACAAAATATCGTAAGTCTAAAAGCTAAAAAAAATCTTTAAGTGAATAATACCTAAAAACGTAAGCGAAAAATCCTCGATACGCTCGTCTATTTTATGGACCTTACATTTCAACTGCTTTTTTAGGCTCGCCTACTAGTTGAGCCGTTACCATGAAAGGTGAAAAAACCATCAAACGCACTGTCCACAAAACGTATAAAAACTAAAACTTTATACAAAGGGTCAATCCATAGTAGTTTTTATCAGTAAGTCACAGGTTCAAATTCTGCTAGTTATGGATTTTTTTTGTCAAAATTTTTAAAGTTTATCGTATCGCATACATACACATGTTTTAAAAAATATTTATATAAAGTTACATTAAATTAATGAGCGAAAATTTACAAAAAAAAGACATGCTGATAATATATATAGGTAATTAATCCTTTTTTTTGTTATTTTATTGCATTTTTTTTGCTTTCTAACTGTGCAACGTATTTAATATTTGCATAAATGAGTAAACAATATTTAAGAAAATTTTTATAAAACAAAAATATTTTTATTTTAGAATTTTACGTAGATTTTTTTTTGTAATCGAATTAACATTTCTGTGTAATTCAGTAATTTGATTTAACCTTACATTATAAATTTGGAAACCAAAACATTTCAGCTCAGCCCCCAACGTAACATGCGTAATGAATGCGCAATTGTGCCCATCGTAGTTCAACTGTAAACTCATTAGCGGCGAGTATGATCTAAGTTATGAAATTTATGTGCGGCCAATAATTTAGCAGGCGTACTCCGTGTAACTTAAATTATTCTACATTTGGCCATATACTTTTAGTAATTTTTTTTTCACAACAATCATTTTTACAACACTTTTTTGTAGCATTTATTTATTACAGTTGTAGATTAGATTAGATTTTATTATTGTTTACATTTTTGAAAGCTGAAATTAGGCTTAAATTGGGTTTTACAAACATTTTTAACTGCAGAGTTCGCTTCCCTTCTTCTTATCGTATGGTTGATGAACAACCTAGTGTCAGAGGTTAAACTACCCGTAGACCTCTGACATGGCTTCACACACCATTGAAAAATCTCTCAGGTGTGCTTGTTTCATCACAATGTTTTCTCTCACCATTTTAGCAACTGATAATTAATTTAAAATACGCACATAACTTACGAAAAGTCAGAGGTGTGCGCCTTGGGATCGAACTCGAGACCCTGATTTGTCAGTCGACTGTCATATCACTAGGCTATCAGTGCTATTTATGCTATAGTTTTTAAAGCAAATGGTGAGATTGGGCCTTAATCTGCGAATGGTTTAATGATTTAATGTTTTAAACTATTTTTTTCTACAAAAATTGAAAACTTCAGAGTTCGCTTTTCAAAAACATTATATAATTTAAACCAAACTGTTTAATAATAAGTAAGAACATCACAGAATCAGTTGTAAAAGTCAACTGAGCGTAAAAGGTTACTAACCCAAGTTTGGGACAGTAAACTGTGATTTACAGCACTATTAATACTCGATTTACTTTAACTCTTCCTTCTGAGATAAACAGCTAATGTCTTCTTGTTTAGAGATTAGAGTAAATGAGGTTTTTTTATTTAGTGTAGTTTTATGTAATATTTTTGTGTATCGCCAGGTAGTTTTAACACGTTAGCTGTCCAATGTACCGAATAAAGTACACGCCGCGTGGGTCCATCACGTCCGTGTACTGTAAAAGGTACACTCGCACTGTTTATGGTAGGTAGGCATAAGCCTACCACCATAAGGTCACCATAAGGTGAGCAGTGATAGCCTAGTTGTATGACTGGCGACAGGCAAGTCAGAGGTCTCATGTTTGATCCCAAGTCACACACCTCTGACTTTTCGTAAGTTATGTATTTTTATAAATTAACTAGCTGTCCCGCGCGACGTTGTACGCGTGATTATTCTACTTCCACGCTTTTTCTACCCTACCCTACACTACCCTACGCTACTCTACCCTACCCTACCCTACCCCTACCATACCCAACCCCTACTCTACCCTACCCTAACCTACCCTACCCCTACCATACCCAACGCCTACTCTACCCCTACCCTACTCTACATCTATCCTATCCTACCCTACCCTACACTATCCCACGCTACTCTACCCTACCCCTATCCTACCCAACTCCTACTCTACCCAACTTCACATCTACCCTACCCTACCCTACCCTACCCTACCCTACTCTACCTCTATCCTACTGCTCTATTCCTACCCTACCCTACTCTACCTCTATCCTACTGCTCTATTCCTACCCTACCCTACTCTACCTCTACCCTACCCTACCCTACCCTACCCATACCCTACCATACCCAAGGGGTATAATTCCATTTTATTTTCTTCGATTCTTCTATTATATTATAGGTGGAGACTAATCCATCAAATCAAAAACCATGAAAATCGGTCCAGCAGTTCTCGAGTATACTCGTACCTACTAATTTTTATGACTTCAATACGTGCATTAGTTATACCACTTTGATGTCTCTTACTAATACCGAATTTCCTACACAAACTTTCACCAGGTCCAGCAGTTCTCGAGTATACTCGTACCTACTAATTTTCATGACTTCAATACGTGCATTAGTTATACCACTTTGATGTCTCTTACTAATACCGAATTTCCTACACAAACTTTCACCCCCCCCCCTTTCCTCCCTAATAGGTAGAGTTTTCAAAAAGCTGAAACACGTCTTATTTGTTAACCGAAAAGCTAATTATCAAGTTTAATGACGGATTTTCATATCTACAAACTTTAGCCCCCTTTTATATCTCCTTAGGGGGAAAAAATCCAAATTTTCTGATACACGTCTTTCTTATTTTTAGCGAATAAGCTTAACACTAATTTTTACATCTGTAACTAAAAAAATAACGAATCTTCCATACAAACTTTCACCTCCTTTTTTATGCACTCAAGGGTAGATTTAAAAAAAAAAACAATGCTCGTCTTTTCATTTATCAACCGAAAAGCTGAATACCAAGTTTCGTTCATTTAACGTTAAGAACGACGGATTTACATACAAACTGTTACCCCCTTTTTTACCTACTTAGGGGGGGAGTTTCAGAAAATCCTTCCTTAGTGCACCCCTACGGCACTTAAAGAATATTGTCTCAAAATTTCAAGTCCCTAGGTCCACCGGTTTAGGCTGTGCGTTGTCTGTCAGTCAGTCACGTTACCATTTTATAAGTATAGATTATGCTTCCGTACTGCCTCTCCCCACTGCCTCGCCTCCTGCAACGTGCCTCGGAAAACGCGTAAAGCCATTGGTCTTGGCGTAAAGCGCGGAACCCGCGATCAGGGATCGCGCGTGCCGTGCCCTTGCTACCAAGTCCTGCTTCAATTGTTTTTGCAAATGTCTTATTAAATATTTAATTTAATAAGCAAAACATGTGCACAATTCGTTTTTCGTTTCTGTACACCTGACAACGTATCGTGCAAAATTTCTACAAGATCAGTTCAGTGGTATAGACGCGAAAAGGTAACAAACACACAAACTTACTTTCGTATCAATATTAGTTAGGATTAGGATTAAATTGTCTTCCTTTTGCTATGGAGGGTAAGAGAAACATATTTTTGTACTCCCTGTTTTGTTTTTTTTTCTGATTAATTTTGTTGCGAGACCCAGGACAGTCAAAATCATTTCCCCGGGGTGCGTCGAGTGTCATGCTCGGTGCTTATTTGACAAAATAAAATTAAAACAATATTGATCCTGGCTTACAGGACTTTCATTAAAACAGCGAAGGGCAGTAGCATAAGTATGTACAGTCGACAAAGAAGTAAGGTTGGCCGGCCAAAAAAATAAAATAAATAAAAAATAAATAAGGGGTGTTAGTTAATATTTTTTTCAAGATGTCATCAATATAATTTAATTGTACTATATTTTCTGAAAAGGTATAACTGAAACCTATACAAAACTAAACAATTTTACACAACCACAAGTAAACTTTTAGAAAAACTTCATCCTCAACTAGTGGCCCTGCCAACCTAACCCCGTAGTCTACTGTACCATTAAAAAATTACCTTCAGTTTCCTCGGAAACAAAAACAAGTAATGAAGTTAATATATTGATCTTAACATAGACTCACGCCTGTATTCCCCAGAGGGGAAGCAGAAGTGTATACGCCGGCTATGATGATGGCTTCTTTTATTTGTTTTTATTACTAATTTCTTAATAATTCAAAAGAAATTGCCGATGAACTTGTAAGTACTTGAAAAGCTTTTAAAAATCTCTAAATAAAAACGCAACATTTAAAAATCATAAAGTAAGCAACCTTTTTTAAAATATCAAAGATTCTCTTTTTAAAATCAAAATTTCGAAAGAAATAAGTCTGCCAGATCAGTATAAAACTACCTTTCTACCGCAACGGTTTTTCATTCAAAAAAAGAACTTCCATTTTTAAAAATGTTCGAGAAAATAATTCCCACTTAAAACATTGTTCAGTTAGAACTGCACTTACATTTTTTGCTACCGGAAGCAAAGCTGCGGGATGTCCCACTTCCGGTTCCTTTACGACTATTTACGAGGTGCTGTAGTCCTCCTATTGTAGTCCAAGGTTTAGTGTCAGATTGATGCCTGTCGGAGTTTTTGCGAAAGACGTTTACTGCGAATATGAGTAATTAGAGTGTTAAGGCTGTACCACACACGATCCGTTGCTCCGTTGTTGCGTTAAAATAGAACAATTAAACTAATAAACACCTTTGCATTGATAAAAATGTCTTCCTGACCGAATTTCGGTCACAGCGGGCAATCTCTATGAGATCAAAATGGTTATTTAATAACAATATTTTATCATTACACATTCATACATAAATTCGCGCCTATTTCCCATGGGGGTAGGCAAATACTACAGAACGCCACCTGCTACGGTACAATCCAAAGAAACTTTCAATGGGGTAAGCTCATCTAATTCTGTGACATTCGTAATTTGGTAGTATTAACTTTGAGACCTACTATAAATTTTTGTTAGTGGGATCTAGGTAGTAAAAAACTTAACGCTACCAAATTAAGAGTGTCACGGAATTAAATGATCTAGCTTATTGAGTTTGATCATCTCAAACTCTTATACCTTACACCATACATAACTGTTAATGGACCGGGTCGTTAGCCGCAGCTAAAGATTATCAGAGAAATCTGCAGTTAATGTGTTTACAATTTACACTTATTAACACTTTAAGTAATAATCGGATTTATTATTATTGTTTATTGGATTACAATGAGTATTTCCATTAATTATTTTGTATTTTCAAAGTGAATTACATCGATTAAGAACCCTCATAATGGTGTTTATATTTTACAAACTTCTATTTAATTTCGTTTAATGACGAATTGGCTGCGGACCCGCTTTGTAAGCACGTGGGTCTGGGTTTGAACCTGGCATGAATCAATGTGACTTTTTCAATGTCATCTGTACTTGTTTAGTTAATCCAAGACTATAATTATGCATGACAATTTAACTTTTATTATGTTTTAAAAATTCGTTTTAAATTATAAAAAAAACGCAAAAAGAATCTCTCCGGCGGGGAATCGAACCCCGGTCTCCCGCGTGACAGGCGGGGATACTGACCACTATACTACCGAAGATGTAGTACGCGAGGTTGAAATTATGATTCTATTACATCGGCGTCTGTTTCTGAGTTGTATTGTTTGATTAAGAATTTCTTGAACACTTTTATTCTTTAAATAAAATTAGGTAGTTAACCCTCCATGGGCAGCGAAAACTTGCATTTTGTGTCTTGTTAGTCTGATGATCATATCACAAGGATATTTGTTGGGTTATTTGTTGATAAGAAACAGTAAAAATAATACTACAACACAAACGCTGAGTAAGGTCCAAGCTTCACTAATACATTTTAATTTGTAATGGTTTTTGACGAGGTCAGGCTCCCGGACTAATTAGGTCAAGGCGTCTACCGACATAATTCATTGGATAAGGCATGACTGGGCAAAAACACCGCAGGTAACAGTTAATGCCACTGTTAAGTCTCTTTGATCATTACGAAAAAGACAGGCGTTTCAAGTTGGAACCCTATGTCTATCTGTCAGTGGCATCGGAACTGTAACGAATGGTCAAATCTTTTGTTTCGATTGAAATGCTTAGTTCAGCAAGGCTTTCCGACCTTTTTGTATAATCTACTAGCGACCCGCCCCGGCTTCGCACGGTTACGCTAATATGCATGTATTATACATCGCCAATGTAAGGATTGAGGTCTGAATCCTCAAGAATAAATTGTAATTTGTAATATTGCCGACCTCGGGTGGAGCACGCAAGAAATCTGACTAACTCACCACTGACATAAGTCACACCTTATGGCTTTTAGTTAGCCAGACTCCTTACATACTCCCCCTTTTGTCCAAAATACGTGCCCTCACGATTGGAAAAACTCCTAAGAACGCCAACCCTTGTTAGGACGATACCTGGCCCTTCTGCAGCCTACAACCTTTCTATTGAATGACTCTATCTATTTAAAAAAAACCGCATCAAAATCCGTTGCGTAGTTTTAAAGATCTAAGCATACATAGGGACAGACAGACGCGGGAAGCGACTTTGTTTTATACTATGTAGTGATTAAGAAAGTGATAGCCAAGTGATATGATTGTTGACTGACAAGTCTGAAGTATCAGATCTCAGTTATGTGCGTAGGTATTATAATTAATTATTACTTGTTACGTGCCTCGAAAATCACGTTTAGCTGTTGGTTTGGTTTTTGATTTTGATTTTTTTGAAACAGCATTTAACATAATTATATTATATTAATTGTTGATATTTGTAAGTACACAAACATTTGCAATTCAGTTTGTTATTTTCTGGCATACGCGGATTTCAAGATTTAAAAATGTAAAAATTTGCATGTTGGACATTAGGTATTGTTAGTTTTTTTTGTCACGACATTTTGTTTTTATAATTTATGTTTTGCCTTATTTTTAATTTTATCATATTTTTTTTTCTTTTTGTGTATTTATTATATGTGTTATGTATGTACTTCTGCCCAGGGGGAATAAAACTTTTTTCTTTATTTCTTTCTTTACTTTTTCAACAGTGTGTGAGACCACAAATTTGATAATTACAATCCTTAATGTAACTATACTTCTTGCAACTAAACTTTCATTTCATTTCCAATTCGGCTATGTAACCAAGTTCCTTACACCATCTATAAGCCTGAACAATGGGCTAATAAACACAACAGTGTCAGCGCACACAATGTTATCTGTGCAGTCAATTTCAAAAGAACAAAAGTGCATTCTGTTCGTATTTGGGGCGCGTTAACACTTGGCGTTCGGAACAGCTGGGGTAAGGAAGCTGGTATAGTGCCGGTTTTTATGTGGTTTCCATTATTATTCTCATTATTTTTTATTTAATTATTGCACTGATAGCCTAGTGGTATGACCGTCGACTGACAAGTCAGAGGTCTCGAGTTCGATCCCAAGGCGCGCACCTCTGACTTTTCGTAAGTTATGTGCGTATTATAAATTAATGATCAGTTGCTAAAACGGCGAGAGAAAACATTGTGATGAAACCAGCATACCTGAGAGATTTTTCAATGGTATGTAAAGCCATGTCGGAGGCCTACGGGCCCAGGCGGTTTAAACTCTGACACCAGGTTGTTCATCAACCACTAGATAAGAAGAAGATTTATTTATTTATTTCGCATAAAATATGGTACAATGGTGGTAACTTTACACATATAATGAGCGAGACACATTCCGCCATAATACAATGGCATGCAAAGATATAATAAAATAGGATATAACTAAGTAAGGATATAGGAAATTAAAATGAACTCCATTTTATGTATGTTTTTTACATGTTTATGCACATGTTTAAGTAGTGATAGCATAGTGCTGGTGACCGTTGACTAGTCTCGAGTCCGAACCCAAGGCCCGCACCTCAGACTTTTCGTAAGATATGTGCGTTTTATAAATTAATTTTCACTTACTCCGAGCCTCGGAACGCACGAAAAGCCGTTGGTCCTGCGTCTGATCTCTCTCCAGTCGTATCGGATTGCCTTCTCATCGGACTATGAGAGTGAGGGAATATAGAGTGCACCTGAGTTTGCGCACACACTTGTGCACAATAATATCTCCTGCGTAGTTGGCTAATCTCCATTGAGATTGGCCGCTGTGACTGAAAATCGGACAGGACATTATTAATTCATTTCTAATACGTACATTTGAAAGTCAAATTTCAGAAGGTTAAGATCACTAACCTATCACTGCTCCCATGCTGCTTCTAACGAAGAATAAATAGGTAGTATTTATTAATTAGGTTCTCCCCGATAGAGTTAAGATGGAAAGATACAAAAAAGCAATCATTCAGCAACAGTTTCATCGTATTGTTGATCGAAGCTACCGCAGCAAAAGTTTGTATTCCTCTTTTTAATAAATGTTTTTCCTTCCTACGCCATTTTTCTTTGCTGTTTAATTTGGTTACGGGTTGCAAGATAGATTATTTCAATTCCCTGGGACACGCTTCTTTCTGCTAGATGGTTTTCTAGACGGAATCATGTCAGAATATTTGCATTTTTGGTGCTGTAGTAAGCTAATGCTTAAGAAGTTTGAAAAACTACTTGTGTCTAACGTCTGGAAATTTTCGTGTGGTTTCCGGCCTGAGAATAGATCCACCCCTACTCGTTCCGCGGGTGTCGTAAGAAGTGACAAAGGGAAAGATCCGGGGGATGGGCAGTAGCATCCTTCTGTGTAACAGCAATCATCTACTGCGATCGCCAACCCGCTTGCCCAGCGTGGGAATTATGGGCAAATACCTAAAATGAGCGAACAAAAGTAGCGTGCATTAGGAGAGGCCTATGTTCAGCAGAGGATTAATGCAGGTTGATGATGTCTGGAAATTGCTTACGAAAAGAGTCCTAATTAGAGTATTGCGCATCAATAATCTAATTAGGGCTAAAAACTGAGTCTGAAGGCGCCATTAAGAAAAGAAAAATTAATGAAAGCGAACGTTGAGTATTTTTATTTGGGATTCACGGTAAAAGGGCGCTCCGTAATAAAATGATCAGTCTGCATCTTTTTTATAACGCTCCTTAATAACGAGATATTCAACTGCACCTTTATTAAAAAAAAATATACGCGTTAATATTTGAGAAGCAAATTTAAAATTTTTATTTTTTTTAAGAAAATAAATTCGATTTCGATTACGATCCCGATAATATTATAATTTGATAATACCTTACGATAATATTAAGCTACCAGCCGCTTTGTCAGTGTTATCGAAATTCTTGTCTATCTTCAACTGTCTTATACAGTAATGATACACCCTTATACGGCTAAATTGAGCTAGTAAATCGTGGCTTTAATCAAAAGGTGACAAGTTCCAATACTCATCATCATTGTCCTAAGCCTTGTCTTGGTTTAAGCAGCTCCCCTTGTCCTTTTCCCCATTGAGAAGCGGTTTTGTGCAGTTTTTCAAGTCCTTTTGGACTGTCGTCAACCATGTCGCGGGGGTCTTCTGCGTCCTCGCTTTGTCGTGGCTATGTTGATGGCTGTCTTCACGATATGGCCAAGTTCCAATCCTGGTTGTAATTAAAAAATTATTAAAATTAATTTTAGCTGCATTTAGGCTTAGAAGTTGATCGGTAATATTATACAAAATAATTGTACTAGGGTATAATATAATAATAATATATATTATGTAAGAGCGAGCTCTTAACCAAATCGCTATCTCCTATCACTAAAGCTATAGTTAGCTGTTGCAGTTGATACTACAAACAATAAACAGCTGCGCATCGTTTATGCTTTTGTTTAGCAGGGTTTATTCCTACTCTGACATGGATAGACGGTGGAGGATATTTGAAATACAAAGGTAAAATTTTGGACACAAATACCTTGGTCTTATGTTGCAAACGTGACCGTTGAATTTGAGGATGCGGGTTCTACTGCCAGTCGGGGTTACAAAGTGGTAGTGAGTTTTTTCGTATAGAAAATCTCTGTAGTAAAGTGTGAAGCTGAATCTGGGGGCTATATGAATTTGATCAGTTGGGCAAAAGCGCGCTTTATGGCACCTTTTCGCGTTTAATCTGCTATCTCGGCAGAGGTGTATGCAGTACACCCATATTTCACCGGCTATGTTATAAGTCCCATATAATAAGGAGCAAACCTATTGCCATTAACCGAGCACAATTTCAGGCTCCGTGCTACTCAGAATTTCCTAATGGAAAAACCCAATAACAGTTTGCACAACCCTGGAATCGAACCCAGAATCTCTTGCTCAGCAATCGCGCTTGCTACCACTAGACCAATGAAGCAGTCTGTGACTGTAAACATTAATTATTAAATCTATTTATAAAAATTATTAGATCTTGTTAAATACAAACAAATAAAATGAGAATTTAGTGTCTCAATTCTTAATAAGTGTTTTCTTGAAATACAAATCTAAGAAAGTAACAAGGAAATCTTTCACCTTTAAGAAATTTCTCTTGTATTACGCATCGTAAATATAAGTTGATGTGTAAAATACGAATATCGTCGAGCAAAGCCGTAAAGGCAGGCAAGCATTGGTAATCCAATGAAATATGAATGTAAAACATAGTATCATCAGCTATTCTATACTCTCAACTCGCGTAAAATGTAAGAAATGTGTCAATTACAAAACGTTTTTTTTTTTAATTATGAAAAAAGCGATATAGTCGATAGAAACCTCCGTGAAGTTCAAGGAAATGGCAGGAAACCGCGAAGTACCACAAGTAATGGAGAAATCTACCTAGCCGTATGACGCGTTATCATTACTTTTTTGCGTTTGGCCATCATCATCATCAGCCTGTATTAGTCCACTGCTGAATATAGGCCTCTCTCAATGCGCGTCACTATTGGAGGTATTAGCCCATAATCGCCACGCTGGGCAAGCGGGTTGGCGATCGCAGTAGCAAATGATTGCTGTTACACAGAAGGATGCTGCTGCCCATCCTCCGGATCTTACCCTTTGTCGCTTCTTTCGACACTCGTAGGACGAGTAGGGCTATCTTTTACCGTTTATTTCCAAAACGGTTAAACCTATTTTAATGCGATTTATTTGCAAACGTAAAGTGTAGTATACTTTACGTTTGCAGAACTTTCAGGACAGGTTTTAGGATAATGTTTTTAAGGGTTTTATAATTATTTCTGAATGCGTTGTTATCATGTTTATAGTTGTTTAATATATTATCATTCATTGCATAATCCATGTTAAGACCCTTTACCAACATTTTTTTTTTAAATCCAAAGACTAAGGCTAAGCCCTGAACAGGTGAAAGTTGTTTGCACCGATAAATCGATAGGATCCTTCGACTGGCAATTTTCAAGCAAAAATAATTCTCATCGTAAAATATCAGAGTATACATGGTGGTTGACAACAAGATCCGCACGGATCTTGTACAGGGTTGCCACGCTAGAGAAAATAATGTTAACTTCGACGATACTTTTAATGAACTTTTTTTATGGATCGCTTCTTTTTCTTTTCGTGTCGATGGTACAATTACGAGCTAACATAAAAAATATGAACATGTAATTTTTAAAAGCCAATTTTAAATGGAGTGCGTACTTAAAATAGAATATTATTACGTTCGTGGTTATCAATAGATATTTAACAATATTCGGGTTGTATATTTTTCTTTAATCACCAAATGTATATAATTATAAGTATTATACATTATAATAAATAAAATAAAATAAAAAAATCTGCCTGTAAATGTCCCACTGCACGGCAAAGGCCTCTTCTCATACAGAGAAGAATTGAGCATTAACACCACGCTAGCTCACTGCGGGTTGGCGATTTCAGACAAGTAAAGTCCAGGTTTCCTTACGATGTTTTCCTTCACTGTTAGTCAGTGTTGTCTTAGATTAACTAAGAAAGTAAATAATATATTTATGACATAGAAAAAGTCATATTGGTACATTATTTGGGCTCAGAAGGTGGCCACTATGATTGCGTCCTCAGTAGCGTTCCTTAGATCGTGAAGGGTGCAGGTGATGGACACCTGGGACACTCCAGCAAATGGGACATAATCTGATCTGGAGCACCGCATTCACATTCGTATTGAGTGACGAATCTATACTCTCCCACTTTGTCAAATTGTGTTTGGATCGGTCTACTCGAGTATGCAATCGATTAAATGGTTTCCATATAGGTCTGCACTACACTTCACTACCAGGTAGGTTGATTAATATTTTAGTAAATAGTAATGAACAAAATTAAGGTTTGATCTGAAAATATTTTCGACTAGTTTTTGCTCGTAACTTCAACCGCGTGGAGTCCGGAGCCGAATAAAAGGTATCTTACGTTTTAATACAGGATATAGTCTATCTGAGTGCAAAGTTTCATCCAATCTATTCTACGGTTTATGCACTATTGATCTTCACAAACTTTCATATTAATAAGTAGGAAAATAATAAGTGTAGTACTTTTTTTATGTATGTTTTTTACATGTTTATGCACATGATTTGCTTATTAAATGAAATTATTCAATAAGAAACTCGCAAAAACAACTGAGTCCTGCCCAAGTCAGTTGTTTTTGCGATTTCAAGTGTAGTACTCTCGTACTATAGGGCCACTCGTAGGCTCAGCATCACACAAGCATGCAGCAGTAACGTCCGCTCGTACCTCCGGCTGTCACGTGACTAACCCCCTATACCTATCCGTCAGGTCGAGATGACGTCAAAGATTTTAAGTACCATAAACACTAAGATTTCATTTCAATCTCTAGTCTTAAAATCAAAATATTTCTTTTTCGTTTTAGTTCGACGCGAGGTCAAAATTTCATGTCATCAAAATTAAGAACAATTTAAGTAAAAATTAAGCAGTGATAGCCTTGGGGTATGACCGTTTCATTGCCAAGTCAAAGATCGTAGGTTAGAAACCTCTGACTTTTCGGATTTATGTGCGAATTAGAAATTAATAACCACTTGCTAAAACGGTGAAAGAAAACATCGTGAGGAAACTAGCACACCTGAGAGATTTTTCGACAGTGTAAAGCCATGTCAGAGGTCTACGGGCGGTTCAACTCTGACACCAGGTTGTTCATCAACCTTACAATGAAGAAAAGAACAAGTTTGAACTACAGCAATCAATATTTTACCTCCTAATATCAAAAATATCAACCCTAATTTCACCTCGAGGTAAATCCGTTGGTAAACACAGTCTCCTTTAGACGTACGCCTCCCGCGATAAAAACGAGGGTGTTTCATAAATTATTCATAAAAAATCTTGACTTTCCTCGTCTTGTGGGAGCTGCCAAGAATATATGACAATGTTGGTGAGCATAGTAGCGCTAGTGCGACCCTTTGATCTGTTGAGTAATGGATCAGTGGATTAAGGGTTAAGTCTGATACAATATCAAGTATCAAAATTGTAGTGGTAGAGTCTCAACTATTACAGAATAGGCCTTCTCGACCAGGGTAATCATCATAAAGCATCATCGCACAGAATATCATCGTGAACTGTACCTACCTATTCATTGGGATGTGATTTGCACAAAATTTATCAGCTAATGGCGGTTAATTGTATAGAAAGTTAATTTTTTTTGCGAATTTCGAAATTCATAGATTATATTTATATTACAACACCGCGAATAATTATTTTTCTAAGTAACTAAACTACTAAACAACATTCGCGGTGAAACAATTTTTGAATTCTGAGCACTGATTGGCCAGTTTTTTTAAACGCGGTTGGTGGACTAACAGTCGACTCAATCTTATTTGAATTAACCTGTAGACTTATTTCATTTTTCAATGGCAAAAAATAAATAATCATGTTTTTTTCTGTAGATCAATCAAAAGTGCCTTAATGCCTTTTATACATTATACTTTTGATGTAGTAAAAACCAACAGGCATACATACACAGTTAAAACGTTACTTACTTAAATAAATAAAGAAATTCCTTTTGATAAAAACATTTCTCTGTTGTTTCCTAAACTAATAAATAAAAAGAGAATATACATAATGGACCTCAATACAACACTAGCTCTATTTTGTAAGTCAAAATTTTGTTAATCTCGTAGGATTCCCATCGGAAAATTGAAGAAAAAGTATCTTCCATCCATGAAAAGGAATATGGTGTATTCCGATATACATAAACGTAAATCTTGAGAGTAATAACGATGAGAGAAATCAGATGGTACGCCATCATTGGAATCGGACGTAAATATTTTTTATTCGTAACTAAGATATGGTATGAGAGATTTGCTTTGAAAATTTCTTTGAAAACTCATGATCATAAAGCACTTTTAATTCATAAACAAGCAGTGATAGTCTAGTGATATGAATATTGGACTGCCAAGTTAAAGGTCGTAGGTTCAGACCCAGACACGCACCCACTTTTTGGATTTATGTGCGTATTTGAAATTAATTGTCACATGCTAAAATGGATAAGGAAAGCATCGTGAGGAAACCAGCACACCTTAGTTTTTTCAACGGTGTGTAAAGACATGTCAGAGGCCTACGGGCGGTTTAAACTCTGACATCAGGTTGTTCATCGTCTTTACGATGAAGAAGAAGATGATGAAGATAAAGAACTTTTAATACATGAACATTTAAAATATTTATGCATGCTATGTGCAATCACTGAAGGAAATTAAGTTGCGGGTTCAAATTCCGCTCGTAATCGATTTCTTTTTTTCCAACAAAATTTTGAAATTTACCTTAAATATTATACACCAAATTATACGCCAGTCAGGCTAGTAGATTGGTTATTAGATTGGGTATTCAAATTTTGCTTGTGGGTATATTCTTGGACTAGAATTCAAACTTAAGACTTAACTAGTTGCTTCTTCACTAATTACTGGTAGTAAGTAGGGGAGTAAGTGGTATGGGGGACTAAGTGTTCATACGAGTGCATGAACTTCTTTATGTATTATTTTTAAAAGACTAGAATAGGGATGTTGATTATATTTTTTAAAATTACATATTTAAATTGATATTTAGATCTTCTTAAGAAATAAATAAAAAATCGAAAATTTGACTTAATTAAAAAGGTTTGAATATTCTTTTTTCATTAGATATGGAACCTTTAGCAGATAATGTTATCATACCTATTATATTCAAATGTCCAAGTCACTCTATATCGAATATGTCTATTGCATTTATATTATTTCTTTACCTTATTCGAATTATACCTAACATAAAATTACAAATAAAAAATATTCAAATCCAGCCATTGGTAAAGCGCTTACCCGTTGGTAAGGGCTTTACTTGATATGGCTGGGCCATTTAAACAGCATTTAATTTTTATTCAAATACCTACATTATTGTTACTAATTCATTGAATTTAGCAAAGTAAAATTACAAGGCTTCTTCAAACGCCAAGATTTCAAAGATAAAATTCTTTGTAACTATCCATTACCTACGATTATGTTAAAAAAAACCCATAAAATCTTACAAGATCAGGTAAAAAAACCTAAAGCAAACCTTTTCACCCCGAGTACACATCATTACATAACATTAATATGACTCTCCATACGTAGGTGAATCTCGAAAAGTTTTGAATTCCCCTTTTTTCGGGTGAATTACAAAAGATCCTCCCGAGAGGTTCGGCTCTTTCACATCAGTAGAATCACAAAATCGGAATAAACGTACGAAATTGCTGAAGTGTAACCATGTTTTTTGCTAATTATCTACTGATTTTTAAAGTGCTTTTATAGGTATCTACGGCAGTAAAAAACAAATTGTTTACTATAGAAACCTAATTTTTTAAATAAAAAATTACTTTTATTTTTTCTGTATGAGAAGAGGCTGTATAGTTATAAGCACTAGTAATAATTAAGACCATATTGTACACTTAGTTTGCAAATAAATGATTTGCGATTTGTGGCTTTGGCCCTGCTGTGGAACTGGTTTGCGGTGGGGTTGGTTTATTGTTATTATTAGACTATTTTAATGTTGTTTAATTATAATGAACTAGTGCCTTAGTGTGGTCAAAATTTGACAGTAATTATAAATTGAAAAATAATTAAATATACAGGGTAACTGGTCAAGATCCCGTGGCATGGTTGTAGAACATGTAAGAGTCAACATGATGCATCTGAATATTAATTTTGGACTGTCAACCTGAACTAATAACCAAATGGATACGATATTCTAAAGTAAGATAAGTTGTCGGAATTTTATGAGGATACTGACTCCCTATATCGACTGTCTAAGATCTTCATAATAACCGGGGTTTAACATGCTTTCCGAGGAGTCAGAGGTGCGAGCCTTGGATTCGAACCAAAGGCTATCACTGCTTTTTGTTATTATTTTTATTTATTTATTTATATACTCACGCCTGTATTCCCCAGAGGGGGTAGGCAGAGGTGTGCAGTACACCTACGTTTCGCCGGCTATTTTATAAGTCCCATGTAATAGGGGGCGAGCCTATTGCCATTAACCGGGCACAATCCCAGACTCCGTGCTGCTACTGAGAATTTCCTAATTGAAAAACCCAATAACACTTTTGCCCGACCCGGGGATCGAACCCAGGACCTCGTGCTCAGCAGTCGCGCTTGCTACCACTAGACCAACGAGGCAGTCATTGATTGTTATAATTTTGTCTCCTGGTATTGTCATCTACGCTCACAATTGTTCGTCTAACCTTTACAAGATTCAAAAACTAGCATACCAGTCACCACGTTACCACAAATAGCACAAGCGCCTTTCGAGAATGGTTTTTCCTCAAATATTTCAGTTGAAGTTTCATACTTATCGATTTATAGGTACTTAAACGTGATGTTGAGTACGTATCCCGGAAGTGATCTACTTGTTTTTTCTCAGTTCCGTCGAGCCTTGACTTATTAATGGCAAACGTCGGATTTTGATAAATTGGACGGTTGAAGCCTCCGTTTTTATGTGTTCGGATAAACTTGACGGTAGTTTTTGAGCAAATAAATTTATATAATATATTGTTTACGGACATGCTTTGCAAACGCTTGGGTGTGGGTTCGAACCTGGCATGTACCAATGTGACTTATTCAATGTCATAATATTATGTACTTTCTTAGTTCACTCACGAGATCTCAGACTTCCAGAGACTCTCAGAGGTTCCCTTACGATATTTTCCTTCACCGTTAGTCAGTGGTGTCTTAGATTAACTAAGAAAGTACCTACTTATGACATACAAAAAGTCACATTGGTACATGGCAGGCTCGAACCCATACTCACGCGCTTGCAAAGCGGGTCCGTAACCAATGCGCCACCACGAGACCTAAGGTACTATCGTGGACACGAACGGTGCATCACTTTGCGATCAAATTGCTTTGAACGATTCTACGTGCGTAGGGACGGGGCTAGCGCTAGGTTTGGACGCCGGGTGCAAGCGATTCTAACCTTAAGAGTGGTGCACCGGTTTTGTCCACGATAGTACGTGCGTCATGGCTGTCACAAGAGAAGGAGGGCTCAGTATTATGCTGCCGCGTGGCAACAGGAACAAAAAGCAAATATCTATATCATTATACTCATATAAATTGTATAAATAAATAAAATACGTGCTATCCGTGCCTTAGATAGCACGTTAAGCTGTTGGCCCCGGCTGTCAATTATAGATCTTTGACAGTCGTTACGGGTAGTCAGAAGCCCGAAAGTCTGACAACCAGTCTTACCAAGGGGTATCGTGTAACCCAGTATCTGGGTTGTGGAGGTCTGATAGGCAGTCGCTTCATGTAAAACGCTGGTATTCAGCTGCATCCGGTAAGACTGGAAGCCGACCCCAACATAGTTGGGAAAAGGCTAGGCAGATGATGATTATACTCATATAAAACAAGTTTGAAAAATGCATTGGTTTTTATTTACACTCGATATTCAATATTGAATGGTCGCACCTTAATGGAACAGAATTTAATTTCTCTCGATGTTTGTCAGCCATAATTAATTGATTACTATTAGTATAGTAATACATAGGTTGTTCGGAGAATTCATGTGTTTGTTTAGCACGGACAAGTAAATATTGCTCGCGGTTTAATCACATCGAATTTAGTTCAGATATTGAAATATTGTATTTGACTGGTATAATAAAATAAAAATTATCATCTTCCTAGGCTTATTATAATTCGTAAACTTTGTCGGGGTTGGCTTCTTCTTCATCTTATCAGATGCAGCTGAATATCAGTTTTTTACGACTGCTTATCTGATTTCCGCAATCCAAAGGGATACAATATTCTTAATTTAGATTTATGTCATTAGGATTTTATCAAGAGATGACTTCCTAATAAGTCAGTATACACACGTACAGTATATACAAGTGTATCTTATTTGCATAATGTCATCTTGGTGCAATAACTTTTCGATTTAAAGCGTTTTAATTTGCATATTACATGAAAATAATAATAACTATAACTAGATACTTAGCTGTTGAAATTCTAAAAATTACAATATAATTATAAAATATAAGTAGCTCTTAAGAATAATGAGAAATAAAAATTTTAATTTTTAAATTAATGTAAATTTTCGCGTGATTATTAAAACGGGTGGTTCATAAGAGGCCGAAACCGAGAAGTTAGGGGTTATGTTATATTAGAAAACTAGCGACCCGCCCCGGCTTCGCACGGTTACGCTAATATGCATGCATTATACATATAAACCTTCCTCTTGAATCACTCTATCTATTTAAAAAAACCGCATCAAAATCCGTTGCGTAGTTTTAAAGATCTAAGCATACATAGGGACAGACAGACGCAGGAAGCGACTTTGTTTTATACTATGTAGTGATTACGTATAAAATAAATAATATTATTAGAGTAAAAACGTATAGGAGTAACGTGATCAATTTTGAAACAAACTTAAGAGCATCATAGCCATTACATTCAATTATCAATTTACGACATAATAATTGCAGTGCAGTTCGACTACGTCACGCTCACTTGAATTAATGTCCTGCTGACGTTGACTATGTGCATCGAAACGTTTAGTTCCCTTCAAAATTATGGTGGAGTTGGGCATTGCTGATGCATGGGTTGTACTCGTGAAATGGAGTCGTATATAGCGACTATGGTCAGCTCATAGGTAATTGAAATGTTGATCATAATGTATCTACAATAATTTATGTCTGTATTAATAATTATTATGTAATTGTTCCACTGCAGGACAAAAGCCTCTTCTTTTACAGAGAATGTTCTTACATTAATCACCTCTCAAGCTCACTGCGTGTTAGCAATTTTGCACTATTAAGTGATAGCCTAGTGGTGGTGACCGTTGACTGGCAAGTCAGAGGTCTCGGGTTCGAACCCAAGGCGCGCACCTCTGACTTTTCGTAAGTTATGTGTGTTTTATAAAT
This sequence comes from Protodeltote pygarga, assembly GCA_936450705.2. Classification (NCBI taxonomy): domain Eukaryota; kingdom Metazoa; phylum Arthropoda; class Insecta; order Lepidoptera; family Noctuidae; genus Protodeltote; species Protodeltote pygarga. Next base: position 11,372,692 of record OW388265.2, on the reverse strand, counting down.
TAATTATCACTCTCCGTGCCTCGGATAGCACGTTAAGCTGTTGGCCCCGGCTGTCAATTGTAGTTCTTTGACAGTCGTTACGGGTAGTCAGAAGCCCGAAGTCTGACAACCAGTCTTACCAAGGGTATCGTGTAACCCATTATCTGGGTTGTGGAGGTCTGATAGGCAGTCGCTCCATGTAAAACACTGGTATTCAGCTGCATCCGGTAAGACTGGAAGCCGACCCCAACATAGTTGGGAAAAGGCTAGGCAGATGATGAAGTGATATTAGATATCGCAAAAAAAATCTTCTTAAAAAGTCTTCTATTTTAAGGAGAGATTTAGAATTTATCTTAAATATTGTATTACTAGCTAAGCCTGCGGCTTCACCCGCGTGGTATGTTGATAAATTATACCTTTTGTGCCTTTGTCTTATTCCGATAGTTTTTGCGCGAACGAGTAACAAACATCCATCCTTTCATTATTTGCCGTGTAGTTTCCGGTCTAAGAAGAAAACCACCGCTACTCATCCCGCAGGTGTCGTAAGAAGCGACAAAGGGAAAGATCTAGAGGATGGGCAGCAGCATCCTTCTGTGTCACAGCAATTATCTGCTAGTGCGATCGCCAGCCTGAAATTTAAAAATAAAATAAAAAATATCAGTAATCGGACTACCTAAATAAAAAGGCCTAAATAAAAAGGTCATGAGATATTTATACAAATAAAAGTCTTTCTTTCTTTATCGTACGGTTGATGAACAACCTGGTGTTAGAGTATAAACCACCCGTAGGCTGTAGGGTCTGACAAGGCTTGACAAATATAAGAATCTAATATCTACAGACGTTACCTAACTCTGATAGTACACAAAAAAGAAACACAGGTACAAAAATATTTGCAATCCAAAACCAACGTCTCGTAACTCTCCCAGCTACATCCAACGCCTTTTATTTCGATATGAAAGCCTCAAAATTGATCTCACGAAGACGTAACGCAGTATCGAAGTCTTGGCAGGCTGCCATTTCTATAAAAAATGGTGTTTCTGATCGAGATTCTTTGATGTCTTCTACTACAAGTATATAACATGTGGCTTTATGAGGACGTCGAACTATTTCAAAAGTAAGTTTGGAGATACTACGAACTTCATTTGATAAAGGTTCTTTCATACAATATAGGCCGGGTAGTTTTTCTTTTTATCACTTGGTTGATAAAAACTATAATTTAGGAAATGGAAAAAACAAATACCATCAATGGAGATACTGCAGTAAGCTAAAAATTTTAATCATAATTTGGAACGCGGCAATTTCTATAACAATGGCAACACGTCCTCTGTCTTTTTTACAGTCCTTAGACATTATTCGGTATGATTTTTTTCTAGAATTCAAATTGGGGCGTTTAATAAGAGTAAATACATTTAGCTACCATTAGTATCGCTTTTGAGTTTATTACTTGTCTAGCCCCTCTGGTGTCTGAATTTAAATCGCTCATTAGCGTCTGACATACATAATATTTATGGCTTTGCACGCTAAAATACCTTTCAAGTGTCCTAGTATCCTTATGACGTTTTCCTTTACCGTATTTTAATAAAAGCAATTATTTTTTTAGCCTAGTCATAAAGCAAGTACTTAATGACTGTTGGTTGACTGGCAAGTCAGAGGTCTCAGAGTCTCAGAACATTATCAATATACTTAATTCTATCTAGACTCAGCTAAATTGGTGAAATCATTTACTTTCCTACTTAATTAATTTGCATCGCATATATTGCAACCTTTACGCAACCTTTGCAAAACGTTGCGGACAGCACAATTATCATAGATGCAAATTAAAAAAAAACACCCCTATCATCTGATATTTTAACACCTACAAACCAACACGATTAAACCAGCTTGCGAATAAAAAAAAACAGATTACGGTTCAAAGTTATATCACCCCTTTTTGCGTCAGAGGGTAAAAAGACACCGAATTGGATGGGGTGGAACGAACAGTGAGGAAAGCCCTTTATACGTTAGTCTCGCAGAATCCACAAATTCGAAGCCTTCCTAGGTTTGTGCGTAAGTATTTTATTGTTGAAGTTTTTAAGGCTGGCTGGTTATTTACTACAGAACAAGAATACAAGTGTAACCACAAAAAAGTTTGGTTGTTTTACAAGTTTATTTTTATCTATGTATTGTTATCGCTAAACGATATTTTAAATAACAGTTTGAAATTGCGTTTCTAGAATTGATTTTGAGGACAAAATTATAAAAACCCTAGTTGTTATTGAATGTGGAAGGGACAAAGCTTAGCACTGTCAACTGTTCCGATGGAACTGTCAAGTCGGTGAAGAATCCTGGCCTCTTCTGATTCCAATTGTAATTTTACAATATAGGTACAATTACTTTGTAATTTAATGTTATTTCATTGGATTTGAGACTTGAAATATCAAAATTCATATTTTTTAAAGACCGACTTTACTGATTTACCAAAACTAACTAATTTGTTTATCGCTGTTTTTAATTGAACTTATTTTTTTTATGATAATTAGACAGACTCCGTAAATACCCTGCGACCACGAAAACTCCATCTTTGAAACGTCAAACTAAAAATTTTATACGAATACAACGAAAGTTATCCGGTAAAAAAGGTTGTTTAAAAAAACATGTCTATTTAGGGAAATCTGCGATCCACAGTTTTAAATTGTAAAAGAAAAAAAAATAACCCGTTCCACAGCGATTTATTACATCCACTCCCTTGGGTTGACACAGCTAAAAAATGTGCCGACTTCAAACCTAATAACCGCGAGAAAATTGCGTTCTTCACCTTTATTTCCGATACCTAGTCTTCAAAATTGTTCTCATAAAGACATTACCCAGTATCGGAGCTGGCAATGTGCCATTTAGGTAAAAAATGAGGTTGCCAATGAGAATTTTGGATAGATTGTAAGGTGTTGCTTGTTTAGCGATAAATTCTTGGAGAAAATTGTTCGGTAACTAGCTTCCGTCTGTTGTTACGCCCGTGTGGTATGTTAAAAATTGTAGCTTATGTGTTATTCTAATGTATAATGTGTTGTGGAGGTCTGATAGACAGTCGCTCCATGTAAAACACTGGTATTCAGCTGCATCCGGTAAGACTGGAAGCCGACCCCAACATAGTTGGGAAAAAGGCTAGGCAGATGATGACTGTAAAAATTAATCAAAATTCGTTCTGTAGTTTTTGCGTGAAAAAATTAACAAACATTTATCCCTCTATCCATCCTCACAAACTCTCTTGACTGCAGTTCTCTCTCTTGGCTCCACGAGCGAAAACATGGAATCGCTCTTCTTGGATGCCTAGAAGACTGGCAGCATTGCTACGTTGGATGGCTGATTCTTTGCCCAGGGAATAAACCAGCTCTCTGATCATGACGCGAAGTAGCGACGAGTCACTTTGCGATATCGGGATAATAGATCATAATAGTAAGAGAACAGTTCTTAAAAAAACAGTAGGTATTTTAATACAAATAGCTCTTACCTGGGTTCGAAATTTTAACTTGGCCGTCCAACAGTCGTATTACTAGGCTATAACAGCTTTGGCGTGACGATTAATTCAGTATTTTATAAAACCCATCTCATTTCGCCAATTAAATGGAAATTTATTTCTCATTACTTCCAAAATTGACTGTGTTGTTCAAACCCTGAAAATCCCCTGGCGCTTACACAACATACTTCCTCCCTATACGCTTACATCAAATATCTTCTATACCTACACAATATACCGTATGTTTGCCTCGCATCCCTCTGGGAATACCCCATAACTGACCTGGTAAAAAGCCTTCAAAAATGTTGATAAAGTCACGTTTTTTTTATGTTATAACCAGTACTTAATGCGTCAAACCGTCAAACGATCCAGATAACCGCTATAAACATGTTATGACAGAATTGGCTATTTTGAGACATTTGTTAGACTCGAAGGGGTGGGACGACTTTTATATTGAAGGGCGAAGTCGCCCACCTCTTTATTGTCTAGAAACCAAGAACTATAAACGATTTAAAGGTTGTTTATCCTTTTTATTTTATGGATACTTAATGAATAATCGTTGACTGGAGGTCTCGGAGATTGGCGGTCTCGAGTTTGAAGCGGCACGAACACTTAAAAAGAATGTATTTGGTCCTGGTTTTGAGTGTTGGTTTGTATACCTACGGGTTGGTGATCGCAGTATCAGAAGATAACTGTTACACAGAAAGATGCCGCTGCCCATCCACCGGATCTTTCCCTCTGTCGCTTTTACGACACTCGCGGAACGAGTAGGGGTGGTTCTATTCTTAGGCCGGAAACCACAGGGCTCAATCCTTCACACTAATACTAGGTTAATTGCCTAAGCACTAGATTAGACCACTAATACTCCAGCCATAGATAATTTCGTACAGTCCATACGGACTTAGCGTGTCAAGACAATGTAATTAATCAAATGGCAAGCTAACTATAAATAGTATAGAAACACGAATTATTGTACTGCCCTGTGGTCTGGTTGGTCTAGTTTAATAGAACAAATTTATTTGTCTGATAAATTGTATTAGTCTTTATGATATTGAATAGCTAAATCAAATTAGGTTAGTTATTCAGGTTCAGTTTTTGGTTTGATAATAGAGTTAAGGTCGTTACACACAAAGACAAATCTAGAGTGCTTAGGAGGGGATGACTCTCATTGCCTTTTAAGTACATTCAGGAAATTGTCACTGCAAGGCCTACACACATCACAACAGAGGCAATTAGTGTCATTCCCACCGAAATATTGGCCCAGTGGCAGGCTTGTATGTAACCGGCTTATAGTTATAATTATTCATAGCGTCTCCCTTCAACTTTTAGAGTCAATTCAGTAGTTCCAGAGATATTAATGATTTTAGGCGTCTAGTATGTTACGCCGTTGTGAAAAAAAAAGTTGTTTATTTCCGTCCCAAAACCTATTATAACTCTTTATTCTTGCGTGCTGTGTGGTTTCCAGCCTAAGAATAAAACCACCACTCAAAAAATCAGCTGTTCCATACATTTTGTTGAGTCATGTGAACATAAATGTATGGAACAGCTGATTTTTTTTTTACAATTTCAGGTTTATATAGTCTCAAACTTTCGCGAACACTCAACATAATGAAACAACTTTTTTAACGGATATAATTCGCGTTTTTATTTTGATAATACAATCCTGACGTTTCGAGTACTTTGTAGCACTCGTGGTCGCAGGCAGTCTGCCTGCGATCCGTTAAAAAAGTTGTTTCATTAATTTCAGGGTTGGTCCCATAGTAAAAGTTGTTCATAATGATGAGTTTAATGACCCCTTATAAGGATGCTGGTATTTTACAAATAACCCTGTGTAAGTATGTAAACTATGTCGTCGCAAAAAAATCACTTCGATCTTGCTTCATTGTTACGTAAAAGAAGGACAGAGCTAATACACTAATTCAAACTACTAACCATGATGGCTATGGTTACAAATTGAATACTAACGTTTTACTAGCTAATGAGCGGATCAACGCATTCCAGTTAGAACAATAGATATCCTAGAAGCTATAGGTATAATGTGGTTTAGTGAATCGACAATGGAATTAGTAATATTAAGCCTATCTTAGCCTATTTGATATCGTATTGTATTAGGTAGAAATTGGTACTTATTTTTTTGTACATCTTTTTCAACGGTTTACTTCTACACAATCAATAAATAATTCATTGATTTGATATAATTATTATAGGTATTATTAATTGTTATATTCGTGATAGCCTAGTGGTGGTGACCGTTGACTGGCAAGTCAGTGGTCTCGAGTTCGATCCCAAGGCGCGCACCTCTGACTTTTCGTAAGTTATGTGCGTCTTATAAATTAATTATCACTTACTCCGTGCCTCGGAAAGCACGTAAAGCCTTTGGCCCTGCGCCTGATCTTTCTCCGGTCGTGTCGGATTTCCGTCCCATCGGACTATGAGAGTGAGGGAATAGAGAGTGCATCTGTGTTTGCGCACACACTTGTGCACTATAATATCTCCTGCGTAGTTGCCTAATCTCCATTGAGACTGGCCACTTTTTTATATTATGAACCTAAACTGTCCCAATGCTGACCAAAGGCCTCTACTCTAAAGGCCCACTCTCTACTCTCAATAAATATAGTTTGCGATTTTTCATAACCATTGACTGAAATTGTCACTTGAATCTGTCTACCCTCTTTCTCAGTATTTTGGATTCATTTTGGAATCACTGGATTGAGCTTCATAAGCCGCAGATTTTACCGACGGACCGGCATTACATTTCGAGACTGACCAAAGAAGCGATTGAAATCGCCCAATACCTATAACAATTTCAATCGAGAAGGTGGTTTCAAATTGTTGAGTGCATGGAATCCAGTATAACATCAACTAAAACGACATAAAACTTGTGGAGGATCCCAAAAAACTAGATGATACTGTGAGTGTGCTTTATCGTGATTTTAAATCGAGTTCGAGTTCAAGTAGTGAGCGTAGCAAAAGATTCAGAAAGAGGGTAGACAGATTTGTTTGCTCTAAATAATTATTCGTTTTCTACCTACCCGCATTCTTCAGTCAACCCGCGATCATTGCGCTTGCAACAGTGTCGAAATTTTGGGTGCTCAATTCCACAGTTAATCACAGTTAATAACCAAAGTGACAATTGCAGTGTAATTAGAAACCGTGAAAGTTTAAAACAGTGTTTATTCATTGATTCTTTAACTTCAATGTGCGAGCGAGATAGCAGATTGGCGAGTGTCTGCGCCTTAAGACTCAGCAGTAAGGTATATTATGCTGACAAGTTATAAGCTCTTGAGTACCTAAGTACAGGTATCTCCCAGTTTGGCAGAATTAATTCCGGGTTCCATATTTTTTTATTACTACAGCATAAGTACCTACGGCTATAACATTGGATTTTATCGTTGCTGAAAAAATTACGGACCTCGACTCTGTCGAGTTCAAATATTATCGACATTTTCGAATACAGACGTCGAGAATGATAACTTGATCGGCTTCGATGTATCTCTGAATGGTTTTTGGATAAGAGTCTAATATTATCTTAATATCGTCGCGTTAAAGAGAAAATGTCAAACGTTAACGCCTGATTGAATTGTAATAGCAAACTTACACTGGTGTGTTATTACTTTTTGTTCTAGGCATCACTTGTTATTAATATTATAATTATAATACTTGTGTTATTTTATTAATATTGTTGTTGTTTGATAAAGATATTGATATATCTTTTGCGTGAGATTTGATTGTAGCGCTCGTGTTGTGCTTATGGTTCATACTTCTTTAGGGCTGCTCTATACTTTCTTATATACTTACTCTAAGGTTGGAACTTATGTCGTGGTAGCTCATTGGTTACGAACACGTTTGCGAACACGTTGGTATGGGTTTGTATCTGTCACTTTATGTGATTTTTTCAATGTCATTAAAATTGTAGGTACTACGTTGGCATCGCGATGAAACCTGAACTTAATAATCTGAAATTGCCTGGAACGGAATTTAACGGGTACCTGGTGGCACTGAATACCACTAGCTAGACTATTACTGATAAAAAAAAAAATATTAACTACACAATATTAATAAATTAATTGCAAACAATCTAGAAGAGAAATTGAGCTATAACCCCTAAAATTTACAGTACAAAATAATAAAAAACTAAATATTTTCAACTAGGGTAATGTATTCTTAAGCTTAACATTTCTTTTGCCAACAGGACTGCCATATTTCTTCTTAATTGAAACCAATATTTCAACCACAAATAGCCAAATAATTCCAAAAGAATTCCATACATTTTATGCCTAATTTAAGTGCTTAAGTAATACAAACATTCCATTCCAATATGAAACGTATTGCTATTCAAATTTAGGCCTTATTACAACAAGATTAAGTGCCGTTTTATCCAAAATTATGTCATTATTAACGGTAAATGTGCTGTAAGGAAACGTAAGCTGCGTAACGCAGTTCTTTGGGGCCTTGAAATAAGCGATAAAATGGACCGAAAGAGCTATAATGGAGCTAATTATTTCTATGTGACAGTACCTATTCTTCTTTGATACAGTATTGATCGGCAAGTCCGAAGCGAAAGATTTCGGGCTCCTTCAAAAAACACAAATTATTCTTCTTTCTTATGAGCGCCTGGTACCCACGCGTCAAGTTTTTTAAATACTCCAATCTACACTTATAAATTTTATTCTCTTTCATTCATTCTCACTGATCTCCTAGTACTATACTTGTAGAAGGAACTTTATACCTACGATTTTTTTTGTTCCTATTTATTATGGTGTAAGGGACTTGACTGATTGGATTTTTTGTAAATTTTAATTATTAATTATTAATTTTAATTATTAATTTGATTCAAATTATTAAATTATTCAAAAAAAAAAGAACTTGTTTAATTACGGTATTTGTTCCATCAATAAATAGACTATCAATGGAGTAGACTAAAAAATATTATTCTATTTATTAGCCGCTGTGATCGAAATTCAGGTAGGACGATAATAAGATGACCTTCATTCAAATCATCGCCATCTCCCTGGCCACATAAAGAGAAATCTTTCCTTCCTAAATTAATCACACGTCAGTGCGAACGTGTGGATGAAATTGTTTCAAGCGAAGACCAAGTTAAGAACATTATTCTGTTCGTAATCACCGAATACGTTGTTTGAGCCCGCCTAATTGATGAGCTAAATGTATTTTAGAACTTTCTGAGAGCCTCTCGTAATATTTTGTATGAGGAGAACGTGCAAAATGATATGAAAAGTGTCGGAAAAACGATATCTATCGACTTTGTTTTATATTTAAAGTTTATAATTTTTAAACCCCCAATTTTAATTTACTTAGTTTTTTTATTTATTTGAAAGGTGACTTGATCGAGAGTTTTTAGCTTAAATAAAATTAGAGATGTTTTGAATTGAGAATTTTAAACTGTAATTTTAGGCATTCCATTTACTTTTATAATAAGTATGAATTTAAGTCACTTGAAGCTGCCAAAATCATACTTCCAACCAAACAAAACCATAAAATACTATAACATTTTGACAAGTAGCCATAAAAATAGGCATAGATAACAGCTGTTTGGACATTTATAGCCTATATAGCTAACAAACTATCTAGAATACCTGAGAATTTACGTAATAATGGCTATGATTTAGGCAAAATATGTCATATGCGATAATTTATTGATTGTTTGCCTTAGAATATCTCAAACCTTAATATTCCCCAATTTTTTTAGAATAATAACACACAGTGAGGTCCGCGACGCCGCCATGACTACGAGTGTAGTCACGGCGGCGTCGCGGACCTTACTGTGTGCTCTTGAGAATGGACTCCGTTTGAGTCCAAAACTAGTCGGTCATTCCCGAAATCAATGCGTGAGTAAAGCCGTTATCGTATTTAATAATATGTACCTATATCTTTAAATTTTTGTTGAGGTGGGCTTCTAATGTGATCCAATGAAACTGAATAGAGTTTTCTATGGAACGACTGCTTTTCTGCCGCCTGCAACCTATAGAGATACGGTATTCTATGATTTTATCAGTTGTCGGGAGTTTATGAGACTACTGGTTTCGTATATCGATAGACAAAGATCTTCATGGCATCGGGAACAACAGTTTAATATACTCTCCGAGGCATAGAGGGTAGAAATTAGTCGGAATAACTAATTTTATGATTTCAATAAATTTATTATGGAGCTAATTAAGATACCGAGAGAATTGTCATTCTTCCCATAGAACACATTTTTGGATTTTTATTATGTGTATAGATTTTTGCGGAATCGTTATAATTGTTTTAATGTCCATCTGTCTGTCTGTATGTCCCAGCATTTTTTTTAAACAATTTAAGGTATTAAGTTGAAATTGTTAAAGACTAAAGTCATACTTTAAATTAGTAAATGCAAATAAATAGTTTATTACCTAACTAAATAAAGATTAACTTAAACTTTCAAATAGTCCATAAGTCTACTCGAGTTACATAAGCAATTTGTTAAACGAACGTTAATTTTGAATAGTTAGCAGCGGTGATTAATCATTGCAAAGTTAATTAAAGCTAAACTTTTGTCTTCACAGATGGGTCGTGTTGGTTGTTCTTCATACGAAATTATTATAACAACGAGATGATGATTTTTTTACATTTTCATTTATATTAAATATATAGATATTAATAGGGCTTTACTCACGCATTGATTTCGGGGAATGCCCGACTCTAGGGAGCTCTAGGAAGCTCAGACAGATTAACCGGACTTCTAGCAAGACCTAAAAAGCCTCTAGCTAAAGCAATTAAATAAAACCTAAAGCAAGAGTAGCTAAGGGCGCCCCCTAATGGGACTCGGGCGTCGGCTTAGGGCGTTGCTTGGGGCCATGCTAGGGACTAGCTGGATCTGATTTTGATTATTTAGGAACATGATTATGGCTACAGGCTCTGCCCGGGCATAAGCAAGGGTCGGGGAGGGCAATTACTAGGTCTTCGCGACGGGCTTCGTCGGCGAGGACGAAAATTGGGCGGTCTAGTTTCGAACTCAAACGGAGTCCATTATCAATGACACAGCCGCGAAAAGAAAAGAGGTGGTTCTATTCTTAGGCCAGAAACCACAAGGCAATTATTTTTTAAATATTTTTAGTATAATTATTTATTTTTTTATTCGATTTTAAATGTTTTCACAGTGAAGTTTTACAGAGATTAAGGCGTTGGTGCTGTTTTTCCTGATACTTCATCAGAAAAAAATAACACGATACAACGTCTCACGAGTCACGAGTTCGTAGAAATAAATAACTAAGCCTTTTTTCAAAATAAAAATAAAAAATTGTATCAAGTCCTCCAAGCCAATTATTTATTTCTCAAAGTTTTATAGCCAAGGTTTAATGATCAGTTTAGGACAACAAACGCAGCTTAGCGACGACAGGGTCGGGCCATCGTGAATACCTTTGTGTTAGTCCATTATAAATCGGATCAAACTGTACCAGTGGGGTCACCATACGTCATGTTTTAAGTCAGGACAAGACAATTTTAATAAAAATATTTTGATGTTATTTTGGGGTCCGGGTTGAGCGTTTTATTTTTTATTATTGTTGTCTCTGGTTTATTTGATTAATTTCGATAAAATAAAATAGCTTATCGTTTTCGAGGTCCCAGGTTTACATCATGGTCGAACTGTGAGGAAATAAATAGACAGACCGTCAGAGTCAGTTTCGCATTTATATATTTAGGAATAAAAATGTAAAAAAATATATTATTTAATATTATATTCACGCTTGCAGCTTTACCCATTAGTCGTGGGTTCCAATCTTGCTCGTAATCGATTTTTACTTAAATATACAAAAAATTAAACTTTAGTGTTCTTATTGCTTACTTGAAAGTTTTATAAAAATGTATATACCTACATGCAAAAAGAGATGTTAATTAATAAATATATGCCTATATTATTAAAAACATTATCTTTATACTGCATTATTAATTCACGTAATTTCATCATAAAATATTCAGATTATCCATAATAATAAGATAACATATCAGAAAATTATATTATCCGAATATTTATGGCATAAACGAAATAATGTGCTCACAAATATTAAGATAAGATTAATGTTTAGGAGAAATTCCTTGGAGACCGCGCTTTATATTAAAATTTTTAATTTGCTTGCGATAATATGCCAATAAAATTAATATAGAGGCCTATTATAATCTATTTATCTTAATGTTCTAAAAACTTTTATTCAGATATAAACATTATAATTATTAAAATACAATTAAAACTAATACTAAAACTAACGCTAAAACTAAAAGTAAAATAAAAAGAGAAAAACTTAATCTAAAAGACCGCTTCCAGTGGGCAATGTCCCCAAAACGCTGGCTGCATTGCCACGTTGAATGGCAATGCTAAGCCTTTGAGCTAGGTATAGGCCAGCGTTTTGATAAATATTTTCGTTTTTTATATAGAGGCTAAATAGACACATATCACAATAAGCGCACGGCTCTGGGGTCCTACTATCAAAATCGAAAGTCGATGTTTTGGATAAACGTAATAACTATGAAAAGCAAACCTTAAGTTACCCCCAATTACTATTGTTCAATTTCGTTTCGTATTCGTCTTTTGTGTCGTTTCAAACCCAAAAAAATAAAACAATTGAATCTTCTTCTTATAGTTTAGTTGATGAACAACCTGGTGTCAGAGTTTAAATCGCACACCCACCATTGAAAAATCTCTCAGGTGTGCTGGTTTCATCACGACGTTTTCCTTCACCGTTTTAGCAACTGATAATTAGTTTACGCACATAACTTACGAAAGGCAGAGGTGTGCCTTGGGATCGAACTCGAGATCTCTGACTTATGAGTCTACGGTCATACCACTAGGCTATCACTGCTTCTTTTGTTTCTGACACTGACACCAGGTTGTTTGTGAACCATAATTATGATAAAAAAACATTTAGGTAATACAAAAATCATCTCTTTGCTGCCTCGTTGGTCTAGTGGTAGCAAGCGCGACTGCTGAGCACGAGGTCCTGGGTTCCCGGGTCGGGCAAAGTGTTATTCGGTTTTACCATTAGGAAATTCTCAGTAGCAGCACGGAGTCTATAATTGTGCCCGGTTAATGGCAATAGGCTCGCCCCTATTACATGGGACTTATAACATAGCCAGCGAAACGTGGGTGTACTGCACACCTCTGCCTACCCCCACTGGAGAATACAGGCGTGAGTCTATATTCTCTTTGCTTCGTAACAAAATAAATTTATCGATCTAAATAGAGTAAAGAAAAAAGTAAAGTCCGACCGCGCTAGGCAACCTGCCAGCTCTCCTAATTAGCTCGAATTAATTATACCTACCACTTTTTTTTTCGTTGCCATCTGCTAGCTGGATAAAAGTTAATTTGACTATGGTCGTTTGGTTATTGATTTAAATAGCTGAGATTTTTAAAGATAGCACTAATTATGTACGTACATAATCACTACATAGTATAAAACAAAGTCGCTTCCCGCGTCTGTCTATCCCTATGTATGCTTAGATCTTTAAAACTACGCAACGGATTTAGGTGCGGTTTTTTTTTAATAGATAGAGTGATTCAAGAGGAAGGTTATTATGTATAATACATGCATATTAGCGTAACCGTGCGAAGCCGGGGCGGGTCGCTAGTTTTATTATAATATAGTCTCAAACTTTCGCGAATATTTAATATAATGAAACAACTTTGTAACGGATAACTCGCGTTATGTTTATTTTTGAATGTTTATTGTTGTGTTTTTGAAAAATAAACATTTACGCGAGTTATCCCCTAAAAAGTTGTTTCATTACTTTAATTTTTATTGGAAATTTTATTGAAAAGTTGTGTTTATTATTTTTGATTTAATGTAATTAGATTCTGTTTCTACGTCTTATTCATTGTTGAACTTACGAGTCATAGATACACCTCTATGAACATTCTTTTTCATTAAAAAAAAATACTGGCCAAGTGCGAGTCGAACTCGCAAACAAAGAGAATTGTAACGCAGAAAAAAAAAATCTTTTATGGGGACCACTGTAATTTTTTTTAAATTTATGAATACAAAAACGTTATGCATAGGTGCGATCACTAGTTCGACATTTTTGTGAAAAGAAATGTGATTACAAGCGAAATTTGAATACGCCTACGGTTTGACCTCGTTTCTAAAAATAAAAGTATGCCAGCAACATAATCTAAATCGCAAAAAAAAACTTTTTCTAAAAAGGTGATTCCGATACCGGGAATCGAACCCGAGCCTCCTGGGTGAGAGCCAGGTATCCTAGCCACTAGACCATATCGGATGATGGACTTCACACGAAATAACATCATTACTAAACGTTTAGAATCAGTAATAATGTCAAATATATTTTTTTTATCACGGTGCAGCTCGCGAGTAGCCTTGTCATCTATGACCATAGATTGTAGGTATATTTTAATGGACAGTAGACACCGCAAGTACCTGTATGAAAACCGAGAGTTCTATTTTATATCCTACAGTGACGTCACTGAAGCATTTTAGAGATGAGAGTTCGCAATCCGCGTAAAACCGATATAATATAATAGCAATCACGAAATGAATATTATTTGCAATTGTTCTGGTAACTCATTAATTATATTCGGCAACAAATATTGTTTTAAACTAAAATTGTTAATTCATTCATTCTTTTACGATTACACAAAATCTAGTAGATACATAAAAAAAATATTTGCAAAAAGTTATTCCGATACCGGGAATCGAACCCGAGCCTCCTGGGTGAGAGCCAGGTATCCTAGCCACTAGACCATATCGGATGTTGCGAGAGAAGTGAATTTGTGTATTATTATCATAAATTGACCTTAACTTTAGTTATTTTCTAAAATATTGTGTTTTAGCTAAGTATAATGTTTTATACTAAAACGTTTTTAATTTGCATTTAAGTCAAAAACATTTTATTCTAGATTATAAAATATAAGTTATAATGTGTCATAATGTGTCTTAAAATATTAACTCACACAACGGCCGATTGTCCTCAAAGAAAATAGACTTATTTATTTGTAAAGTCATAGCTCAAAGTAAAGCAACTTTTTGTGTAAAACTTATTTACAAAAAAAAGGTCGAAGTTTTAGCTGTCGAAAGTCGAAGGTACAAATCCAGTTTGTAAATGACTTTGTCTTTCCACAAAAATTTAAAACTTTTACACAAATGTTTATACCAATAGCAAACATTCATCTTTATCTGTCAGCTTTCTGGCCACGAAATCAAAAAAATTAAAAATTATATAATAGGACTGTCTCCATATCACTCAAAGCATGGACACCTTTAACAAATCGCTGAGTGTGCGTAATAGGTGCCCGATCGAAATGGATTATCCTGCAAAAGCGTCCATGACTAATGATCAGATTTAATATTGCTTTGAAAGCGTTCCCGGAATAGTCCCATTGTGAACTATCCGCGTTACATTGTATGGTCAGCAGATCAGAATGTGTAAAGATAATTATTTTGATAATAACATATGATCTAATGGGTTTATTATGATTTGGAAACATGGGAAAAGACTCCGTGCCTAGGAAAACACTTTATGCCGTTGGCGTTGGTTGTCATAAGACCTTTGTTAGACGATATAGAGTCTATGTATAAAGTATATGTATAAGAAAGTACAGAGCAACCCTACAGACGCATGAACCGTAAGCCCAGCTATGAACAACGCGGCCGCGACACGAGCTCCGCGATCATACCTTGATCGACTGCGGTTCAACTAGGCTCAAGCGAAAAAGTTACATTTTAGCTTATAACATAGTTAACTGCTGTGTTAAATTTAAAAAAAATACTAAAGAACATAATCAAAAAAATATATTTTAACATTTTAATGGTGAAATCTGCTCACGGTCTGCACAAGGCAATATTGTTGATGTTACCACTGTATATTTTGTTATATACTCTACGATCAGTACTCTCATAAAATCTTGAGAATATTTGAAGAATATTTAATCACTACATAGTATAAAACAAAGTCGCTATCCACGTCTGTCTGTCCCTATGTATGCTTAGATCTTTAAAACTACGCAACGGGTTTTGATGCGGTTTTTTTAAATAGATAGAGTGATTCTTAAGGAAGGTTTATATGTATAATAACATCCATTAACACCTGTGCGAAGCCGGGGCGGGTCGCTAGTTGAGAATAAAAAAATAGGTAACGTAAATTCCAAGGACTTCGAAAATTAAATATCGGGGGGAAGAAGAACTTCCGATTGGAGTGGGTTTTAGTCAGTTTGAGTTCGACTTTACCCAAGCTAACTCATTCGTGAGTTATCATCAAAACTAAAGCTGTGTACCAAATATCAGATCAATCTGTCTACAGGAAGGGGGTGAAATATCGATTACTAGAATTTAACCAAATTATTCTCCTGACCGAATTTCGGTCACAGCGGCCAATCTCAACGGAGACTAGCCAATTACGCAGGAGATATTATAGTGCACAAGTGTGAGCGCAAACACAGGTGCAGTCTCTATTCCCTCACTCTCATAGTCCGATGGGACGGCCTTCCGACACGATCGGAAAGAGATCAGGCGCAGGGCCAACAGCTTTACGTGCTTTACGAGGCACGGAATAAGTGATAATTAATTTATAAAACTCACATAACTTACGAAAAGTCAGAGGTGCGCCTTGGGTTCGAACCCGAGACCACTGACTTGCCAGTCAACGATCACCACTAGGCTATCACGACTCATATCACCAAATAATAAACAGATCAAGCTAAAACCGTTTAAAAAATGAATATACGCATCGAATCGAGTACCTTCATGTCAATTTAAAAACAATATACCCTATTTGCATAATTGTTACAATGTAGTAACAAAATTTCGATTTAATTTACCGAAGCTACCTTGAATGTATCATGTCACGGTTATGTCAACTACTTTCTGTATTACATTTTTTCTGTCCATAGAGGTTTAAAAGTAATTACAATTAATATTAAATCCAATTACAACGCAATTTCTCTTTCAAACTAATTAGGACCGAGCAAAGTGTATGTAAGTAACATTATGTCAAAGTAGAACACATTTGCAAAAATTAAAAAGATGGTTATTAAAGTTTAACGAAGTTTCTACTCCTTTAGTGTTCATTTTAGAAAATATAATGGAATTAGTTTGGTTTACTTTGAAACAGCGTGTGTAGCTAGTACACGATAGTAAAATCATATAAGAAAAATATTAATGTCATCATCATCTGCCTAGCTTTTTCCCAACTATGTTGGGATCGGCTTCCAGTCTTACCGGATGCAGCTGAATGAATACCAGTGTTTTACATGGAGCGACTGCCTATCAGACCTCCACAACCCAGATACTGGATTACACGATACCCCTTGGTAAGACTGGTTGTCAGACTTTCGGGCTTTTGACTACCCGTAACGACTTTCAAAGATCTACAGTTGACAGCCGGGGCCAACAGCTTAACGTGCTATCCGAGGCACGGAGAGTGATAATTAATTTATAAAACGCACATAACTTACGAAAAGTCAGAGGTGCGCGCCTTGGGATGGAACCCGAGACCTCTGACTTGCCAGTCAACGGTCACCACCACTAGGCTATCACTACTCAGAAAAATATTAATGTAATACTACAAAATTATACTGGTAATACTGTTGGACAGCCAAGTCAAAGGACGTAGGTTCAAAATCAAGGCACGCACCTATGACTTTCAAATTCATGTGCTTATTAGAAATTAATTATCACTTAATAGTATACACTTAATAGTACTTAATAATTAGCTAAAACAGCGAAGGAAAACATCGTGAGGAAACTAGCATACCTGAGAGCTTTTTCAACGGAATTAAAAACCATACTTTGACACGATAATGATTTCAATTTAGTTACGATACGATCTATCTCTTTTTCAGTAGGATATGGTGTTAAACCCTCTAAACCGCTTGTACATTTAATATATTATAAGTACATGGTTTTTGCAATTTTTCATAACTACATGGAGATGTAGTTTCAAAATTGCATCAAAAAAAAAACAAAAAGTATTGGTTTGATCGGATATCGTACATAAAAACTGACATTTTTGCTGAAACTTGTACTCGTAATGTTATTTTTCTAATTTTATATCTTCAATGTGTCTCATAATATTTCGGAATCACCTAGTATTTATTTAAAATACTATTATTTAAATCCAAGTCATTTTTCTTTTTCATCTGATTTTTTTCTTTTTTTATTGCTGTCCGTAACTAAATTATACGCATTGAGTAGATTGATCTGTGATTGCATACCGCCATTGAAATAGATGATTGGTCCTGATGGTTACAGACTACAGGACATGGACAAATAGAAGCCAATTACGAACTGTTTGCAATGCGAGTTGAGTGAGGTTGACTTACAGTAGAGTCAATATAACTATGCTCCTCTGAAGTGCAATACAAGCGGTTAGTTGTATCTGTCATTAGATATCGTTCATTTACTGTCTTAGGACGGTACAGTATGCGCCACGGATTTCTAAGACCCTGTTCTACCGGTTTCTCTACGGTTTTACGTTTTTTACCGGTTTTCTCGGTTTCTACCGGTTTTCTTGTTTTGTACAGGTTTTCTCGTTTACTACCGGTTTTCTCTTCCTCTGGACAACCATAGTAAATTACTTTTCAAAAATCGAGACAAAACAGTTGATTATAGCGTATTTTATTATTTATTTATTGCCTCATTGGTGGGTTACACAAGTAGGGCATCAAATTCCACGCTTAATTTGAATCTCGGAATTTGCGGGATCAACGAGTTTTGATCCCGTGAGATCCTGGTATTATTTATGTATACATCAGATTCTCCACCTAAATAAAACTGAAAAAACCTCAACCAAAACATCATAAAAAATAAAACATTGCACTAAAAACAAAAATAAAACAAAAGCTAAACTAAAAATAATGTGCACTAAATAGGTATTTACCGCCGTCCTCCGATCCCAGTCCGGTTGGTTTTGCTTTTATCCGGTTATATCTAGTTCAATCTGGTTGGGGAATTAAAGTGTAATACAGTGTTTGCGTCATAGTAGAGTGCGGATTTAGGGCAGTTAGCCTTAGAGAAATTGGAAAATGTACTTACGGATATACTTAGTATTTACTTAGTTTAGCTAAGTATTTGTATTGCGATTTTATTGGTACCTAGTTTCTTGCTATGATCACTTACCGTCAGGTGACCGGACTATTTGCTTGCGTAGTAAAAACACAATTTGGGAAAGTTTTTTTTAATAACTAAGTAGGTATTGTAATAGTTTTTAATACAATGATTTCACCTGAAGATGCATTATTTCCCGGTGATATTTTTCGTCTTATATTTTCTTCTTGCCAACCAAATAGACTTTGTATCTATGAACCTGGCAGTTTCTAGTATTGAAATTAAGAATTAGAATAAAATAGTTAATAAAAAATAAAAATAAATAGGTTGCAGCCAGTCAGATTATTTTTACACCATATTATTTTCGTACCCTACTTTGAAATTCGAACGACGAAGCTTCGACTGGCGGATTTCACGTTTGTTCATTTATAGTTCTTTTATTAAAACATCGTTTATTCGATTGTTTTTTATGGATTTAAAATAAAACAACCGACAAAAGAACTGAGTACAGATAAACTATACTCTGTACAAAATAACATTAGAAAAATCACGTTATAACGACGTCGTTATTTCCATGAAAGCGCAGAAAAAACTTTATTTTACATTAAATACAAAGCTGTGTACTTTAATAATCATGACATTAAAAAAAATACACTAAAATGTATATATCTCAAAAATATAACACGTTTACTATCATAATTATTTAATAAGAAATTTGAAAAAATCACTGATACGGATAGGATTTTGTTGTTTTTTCAAATTTCTTATTAAATAGCTGACATGTAAAAAAAACACAAAACAACGTTAACTATCGTTATTCGGCTGTTATTTGTATAATCTTATTTCAAACGGAGTATAGAAATTTGGTGGTAAGGGTTTAAGTTTTGTTATCGACGTTAACATCGACGTTCGATTTTGGGAGTAAGACCCCTGAGACCTAGACTTCGCCATCCATCACAATTTCTTAAAGGAAGTGTCAGAAAGACGTTTAAAAAAGCTGTATTCAACTGACAAGAAATGTACATTCGCTATCGTCCCTTTCAGGTCCGGTTTTGTTAAGTTATCCGGGTGTACAAGTTTTATAAAAAGTCTACTGAAAGGATGAAACTGTCAAACAGAGTGCGCCCCCTTAATCCAGGTTTAGCGTTCAGTATTTGATCTCCGCTCCATACAATATTTCAAAAAGAAAATATTGATCCATTTTTCTTTCTTCTGGTCTTGTCAATCCAATGGTTGTCTGGAAGAAATCGCTTTTAGCGATAAGACCGCCTATTGTACCTACCTTTGAAAAACTTTTTTTTTTTTATGTATTTTCCTTACGATGTACTATAAGAAATACTCTACTCTACTCCTTTTTTTATGGCTGGGAGGAGTAAAACATGTTCTTACCGCATACTGTACGACCGAGAACAGATCCTGACCGAATTTCGGTTTTTCGATCTCTAGCCAAGAACTTCAAGAAGATGATCTTCTTCAACGGTTTAAGTCGATTTTTTCATAACTATATTAATTGATATTATATTATGTTCAATGTGCAAGCGAGATCAAAGCAAATTAGCGAGTATCCGCGCCTTAATTTATTACTAACAATTATAAATACATTTTGTGTTTATATTCGCTACTCCTAAAATCCATAAATGAATAGTACGAATCCATTTTAATAAAATTTAGGGTAAAATTAGAAAATAATTTTCAATTTTCCTCGATGTATGGATTGGCGGCCAAAATGTACCTCCTTAAAGGTCTTTGCAAGTCATCAGTTATCATGAAGCGACCCTTTCTGAAATGTTAAATAAGGTTTATATATAAAATATAGATATATAATATAAAGGAACACCTTTATGCTAATGCATTTCTGGTCATGTTGAATAAGGATTTTGAGGCCACATTTTTGCTGACGTCATATTTTTGACCGTCTTCCCAAAATCTTGTTCATTAATTCTATACGGTTGAGTAGGTGTGTGTAGAAGGTTAATGACCCAGTCTAGTAAGTGAGTATAAGGCTCGATTCGCACAAAAAGCTTCGTAAATTTCGTACAAGAATTACAAGTTGAATAATATTATTTTCAAAGGCTATGGTTGTGACTAGTACTTTTCAGTATGCGAATGAAACGTAATATTACGTTTCATACGAGTCAGTACATTTCTAATGAAAATATTGTGAAATCTCACATCGTACGGAAGAAGCTGCTATATTCATTCTAAGTTGTTCTATGAAGAAACAAAATGAGAAATAGCTTAGGTACGTATTAGACTCACGTGAACAACACTATCGCGGACACGAACGGTGCACCACTTTGCGATCAAAATGCTTTGAACGATACTACGTGCGTAGGAGCGGGGCTATCGTTCGGACCCCGGGTGCAAGCGATTGTAACCTTAAGAGTGGTGCACCGGTTTTGTCCACGATAGTACAGATCAAATATGACTTTTCAATCCATTGTCCCACATTGTCAATTTGCCGACAGGAAAATACTTAATATTTTTGTGAAATTTTTTACATGTTTTAGCACATGTTAGCTTATTAAATCGGCACGGTAAGCCGAAGATCGTGGGTTCGAATCCCATCCGTATCAGTTGTTTTTTCAAATTTCTTATTAAATATTTATAGGAAAATACTTATCAATTCTATGTTATTTAGATATATTACTAGGTGTTATTAGTGTTATAATTTAATAAAAAAAACAACCAAATCCTAGTAAATTATAACACTAATAATACACCTTAACTGCATAGAAATAAATACTATTTTCCTTTAAGATTTCCACGAATGTGTTGCCTGCACAAAAAACTAACACATCAAACCTACAATCATCGTATATAACCTCCAAATCCCAGGCCATAGCTCGAGATGTATACAAATATTTTTCGCGCCATGTTTTATGGGTTCTCTTGCAATATATCACTGTACCGCAGTAGCCATTATATGTATAAATCTGGCGTTTCCAACGTCTAAACCCTGGTCTAACAAACAGTAACAAATTGTCGGTTGCAATTGGTAGTTAAATTTAACTTAGATATTTATGTACTAAGGGTTATAGCGTAGTGGTACAAATCGTATTATTTATTTATTCAAGCAATTTAATTTTAAAGACAAGTGGCTCCATCTATTATCATAAGAACGTTGTTGTTGTTTTCCCCGGGAACAGTACGGAAAGGTTACGTTTTTTTTGACCACTGAACCTATAATCTTGAAATTTTGCATATACCTACCTACAATGTCAGGTGTATAGAAACGGATATAGGTTAAGTTTCATTTCGAAAAAAACTTTTTCAAAGAAAAAAGTTTATTAAATGTAAAATTTAACGTTTCATTTTGAAAAACTTTTTTCTTTGAAAATTTTTTTTTTGAAATGAAACGTAACCTATATCCGTTTCTATACACCTGCCAATGTATGTATACAATAGGTTCAGTGGTCAAATAAAACTTAGTTAAAACTAGGATTAGGACTAAAAGCCGATAATGTGACCATTGAAAAGTCAGAGGTCACACGCATCTGTTCATAAATCAATTATCACTTGCTCCATGCTTCGGAGAGCACGTAAAGTAGACGTCGGAAGCGCCTAAACCCTTTCCGATTGTGTTGGATTACTGTCTTAGACTAAAGGGAACAGACAGTGTTATTGTATTGGCGCACACACTTACGCACTTTAAAATCTCCTGCGTAGTTTGTTGGTCTTTGGTTGAGATTGGCCGCTGTGTCAGAAAGGAGGAAAAAACATAATCAAATCTTCAAACACCGAGAAATGAGACACAAAAAAAAATTTTTTATTCGACGCTGGAGTCTTAAAAGATTTATTTATAAAAACTCATCAAAAACCTAGATTTAACAAAAAAATATACAGTCAAGTGACTACGTCTACTTGCTCTATACTGTTCTACCAATTAATTGAGAAAACTAATTTAAATTGTTATACCTAAAACTAAGCCACGAAAACGTATTTTATTAAAGTGTTGGATAAAAAATTGAATCAAATAGTTACTCATAGAACAAGCAATACGCGTCTAAAGCACCTAAAGTATGTGAAAATTTGATAACGCGTAAATAAATTTTCAGCTATAAAATTTTCTTCAAATAAATATAAAAATCACCCAATCTTTTTCGCAGCCGCGTCTATAAACGCGCGATTATGATCTTACAAAAAATTCTGTCACATTTTATGACGTTGCAACCCTCTGTTAGGATTAGCTAATATATCTTTTATAAGCTGGCAACACCATATTTTTTTCACAACGTCACTCTACGTTATTTTTTGGTCGTAAAAATTGTTTACACTAATATGAGGTTTTTAAAATGTGTAATAAAAATGTGTATATGTTTTATTTGGATTAAATTTTTCGGAGACAGTGACTAAATAAATAAATTCATAACTAGCACAATCCATTAACCCTATCTGGCGAGAATAGCACCAATAATTTGACATTGACAAACGTAAATTTAAAAGTGCATGTATGTACTTATCATTTTATTAACTGACTTCAAAAAAGGAGTTGGTTCTCAATTAGATTGTATGTTTTTTTATGTTTGTTACCTCAAAACTCGCTAATATATGAACCGATTTGGATTTTTTAAATCTGATTGAAAAGATGTGCTTCCAGATTAGCCCCATAGAAATATTGTCATGATTTGATCATGGAGTTAGGAGATATCGAACGGAACTCCTGTTAGGGTAATAGCAGAATTATCGTAATAAGTAACATTGCTTTGTTTACGTGCGGTCAATGGCTGACGAATAATGAAGAAGAGGGGGATACGTGGTCTTTTTAGTTTCTTTTGAAGTCGGTTTTGTTTTTTATAAAAAAAAAATATGTAAGAGCAAACTATTCCTCGGAAGAATGATCATAGCAAAATTTTTCCTCTAAGTTCTATTAACCAACTTATTTATTTTTCTAACAAAAGAATCTTGGAAATTTGAAAAAAAAATAATAGATAAAATTTTCCAGCCAGCTTTAAGCAGAAATTCACCATAGTTTGCGACGATCCAGCAATAAGATGAATCTATCCACCCAACTATAACCTCTGACAACGCAATTTACATACAATGCCGTTCAAGTTTAGGATTCTCAAGGCTTCCACAATCTACGTCTCGTTAAGTTTCAGGGAATTTCAAGATCAATCGCCATTACGTGACTTGGATACAAGGGTAGGACTACAGCAAGTTAGTTGTTGCTTATTACTGATGGATATCTGTTAAAAAGGTTGAATTTTAGGTATACAGGGTTATTTGTAAAACACCAGCATCCTTAAAAGGGGTCATTAAACTCATCATTATGAACAACTTTTACTATAATTTTACTTTTATTATATTATACGCAACAAAAAAAAAAACAGCTGTCCCATACATTTTGTTGAGTAATGTGAACATAAATGTTGATTTTTTTGGAGGATTTGGAACAGCTGATTTTTTTTGTGATTTCTGGGTTGGTCCCATAGTAAAAGTTGTTCATAATGATGAGTTTAATGACCCCTTTTAAGGATGCTGGTGTTTTACAAATAACCCTGTATAGTGAGATCGAATCCGGTTTTCTTTCTGGCTGGATAAGTGTTTTTCATTATTAACTTCTTTGTATACATAAAAGAAAAGCGGGTTTTTTACCACTATTTGTAACTCGAAAACAGCTGCACCGATTTTCATGGTAGGTAAGGGTAGAGTAGGGTGGGTAGGGTAGAATAGGCGTAGAGGTAAGATAATCACATGTACAAACTCGCGCCGGGAAGCTAGTTCAGTATAAAAATATAAAACGGCACAAAATACCATACACAAAAAAAGAAATAAAATTATCCACAAAATAAAAATAAATTTAACATTAACATCACGTCTGTATTTTCCAGAGTCTCTTTGGAAAATATAGACGTGATATTATGAGACAGAGATGTATATTACACACACATTTCGGCAGTTATGTTATAAATCCCATGTAATATACGGGGTAAGCATTTGCCATTAACGAGGCATCACAGCATTGATTTTTTAACCGACTTCAAAAAGGAGGAGGTTCCATGTTCGGCTGTATGTATTTTTTTTGTTTTTATTTTGTAAGTTCACCGATTTCTCAGTCAATTGTGGACCGAATTTAAAAATTCTTTTTTTATTGGATTCCAAAACGTTTTAAAGTTATTTCAAGCTTTTTAGTTCCTTTTAAAGTCGGTTTTTTTTTTTAAATATGAGTAAATAACACAATTATTATTATTACTAAAATAATAACACAATTATTTCAACTAGAGAGCAAGTCAACTGGAGGTTACACAACCGTATGCTAGTCTAATACAAAGGCAAGCATAATGCGACAATTTACTATTGTAATGAGATTTCAGCAGCAAGTAGGTGACCCCATTTAATAGTAGTTTCAGGTAAAATAAATAGCTTTAGTTTATCCGAATAATTGCCTGTTACCCATAAAATTAATGTCATATTCAAAGTAATGGAGGCATTGTTCGGCTGTTTATTGTGATTCAGTGCGATAATCTGCGTTTCTTCCGCCCTAGTGCGAGATTTCCGTAAAAGATATTTTCATTTTATTTTTGTTGTGACGGATTTTACCTGTGTTTTTTTTATATTTACGCCTGTTTTAGCAAAGGCGTTGTGAGAGCAGTAAGTGCAGAGTGAAACTGTATTTGCGTACTTTGTGCGCTGTCATTTATCTTCCTTAATTGGCTAATTTCTGTTGAGATTGGCTGACCGAAACTCGGTCAGGAAAGACATTATCATTATTATACTGGTCTTTTTTCATTGTTTTTCGTTCACCGTTAAAAGTCGGAGATAGGTAATAATTAAGTTACAATATAATATGCAGATAGAAATAATATAACTGATTTTTTTTTGCGTAAAACGGTTTTGTCATCAGAACTAAAGCTGTGTACGAAATATCGGATCAATCTGTCAACAAAAAGGGAGTGAAATATCGATTACTAAATTTGAACCAAATAATAAACAGGGCAAGCTAAATAAAACCGTTTAAAAAACAATGTTGCGTGACTGGGTTCGAACATACGATTTTTGATTTGGCAGTCTAACAGTCATAGTACTAATATAGTCTCAAATTTTCGCGAACACTCAATATAATGAAACAAGTTTTTAACGCATATAACTCGCGTTTTTATTTTGATAATATAATCCTGACGTTTCCAGTCTGCCTGCGACCACGAGTGCTGCAAAGTACTCGAAACGTCAGGATTGTATTATCAAAATAAAAACGCTAGTTATATCCGTTAAAAACTTGTTTTATTAGTCATACTACTAGGCTATCACTGACAAAAAAAATAAAAACACAAGCACACAATCATACAAAAAATAAAAGTAAGTTTTGCAATCATCTCGCCCAAGCGCGCTTGGCTGCGCTGCAGCGCGACGAACTAGAAAATATCGCTGTGTGATATTGCCATCCAGAAATTTGTAGGTTCTAGCTGAATGTAGGTTGATATACGGCCTGCAGGCAAAAGATTAGATTTTGCAGGTAATCTTCGCAGTGCAGGTAACATAGAAAAAGAAGAAAGAAAAAGACTTTCTGGATTCGCACTAGTAGATGGATTAGTGAAATTAATTTTATAAACAAAATAATAAAAAACAAAGGATATGAAATAAAATACCTCCTGTTCAAAGCTAAAAAACCAAAAAATCTATCTCAAGGAATCTATCCAAAAAGTATCTTGTAAGTAGTGATAGCCACTAGGCTACCCCTTACGGCCTAACGGAATTGACTTGGCAGTCATACCACTAGCTGAATCAGCTGAAAAAATCACCTGTTCCATACATTTATGTTCACATGACTCAACAAAATGTATGGAACAGCTGATTTTTTTTACGATTTCACGGTAGGTCTCATAGTAAAAGTTGTTCATAATGATGAGTTTAATGACTCCTTTTAAGGATGCTGGTGTTTTACAAATAACCCTTTATATTAAGTTGTCTTTTTTCTCGATGGCAATACTTTAAGACTTTAACTACATCATAAATAGGTACTGCAAGTAACTTTGATGTCCAAGTTAAATTGCTCTTAACTTTCATAAGCACTCGTTCAAGAGGTTTACCAGTAGATCTTACTTTGACAAGCCTTACGGTACACTAAACAGTTTTACACTTCGCCAGTTTTCGTTTCAACTACTATTTAATTATATTTACATTGTATCGTTTATGTAGTAACTGGGTAAGTAGTTTTATTTAGTAGTGGTAGTATTGGCGCCCCGGTCGTGGGATTCCATACGTTGGTCAGCGCTGACATAGTATAATAAACATACAGTTCGGAAACTACATACAA
The DNA here is from genome assembly GCA_936450705.2 of Protodeltote pygarga. Taxonomy (NCBI): domain Eukaryota; kingdom Metazoa; phylum Arthropoda; class Insecta; order Lepidoptera; family Noctuidae; genus Protodeltote; species Protodeltote pygarga. The sequence goes on along the minus strand of OW388265.2, from coordinate 11,345,934 downwards.
ACGCGTCAAAAGTGCACGTGCACACTCACACAAACATGCATAATATTGCGTATCGACGAGACTCTTAAGCGATTGTCGCGGTACTCGCATTATCATTGAAGTATTAACGAACGCGTCATTGCGCATGTTTGTGTAAGTGTGCCATTTTCGAGCGTGTGTACGTAGTTTCCTTACTGTATGTTTATTATACTGTGGCGCTGAGCAATCAGTGTGAGTAAGAAACTAAGAAACGTTTTGTAATACGTACATACATAGGTAATTATCCTATCAGCAATCAAGAAAATCAGTCAAAAGTTTCCTAGTTTTACTAAGGAACCTATTATTAAATAGAGAAAAATTTCCAAAAGTAGCCAATATACAGGGTTATTTGTAAAACACCAGCATCTTTAAAATGAGTCATTAAACTCATCATTATAAACAATTTTTACTCACATGTTCACATGACTCAACAAAATGTATGGAACAGCTGATTTTTTTTGCGAATAGGTACAAAGACCCTATACAATGCGAGGTCAGTTCATACTAGTAATTAGCCTTGTATACTAACAGACAAACAATCTTTCCCACAGAGGCTAAAACTGATTTCCTGCAAAATATATTACTACATATGCCTCTGTTAAATCCCATAAGGAATCAAGTCATACTATAATAATAATTCATTGATTGAAAGGAAGATAACCTTCCCCGCATTGGGGCCAAATGGTCTAATATTATTTTCCTCTGTAGATAAAAGTACTACTTTTATTTTGATCCAGTTATTTATATAATATTGTACGTTATCCGCTTAGGAGCATAAGCTCACACGGCTGACTGACTACCGGCTTTACTGACGTCTCGGTTGCAACTAAGCTAAAGGAAATATCCGACCGCTGTTACTTAGAAATATTGTGTTGTTGGCTTACGTACAAAACTTTAGTTTGTTATTATCCTCCTGTGTCTTACCCAATACCGTCGGACTTTCCGAAATTCATCATCATCACCCACAACCTGTGCCGTGTGGTTTCCGACCTAATAAAACCAGCCCTACTCGTTCTACGGGTGTCGTAAGAAGCGATAAAGGGAAAAATTCAGAGGATGAGCATCAGCATCCTACTGTGTAACAGTAATCATCTGCTACTGCGATCGCCTCGAATCGATCGCGACCTCAAATGAGCGCACAAAAGTGGGGCGCATTGGGAGAGGCCTATGTTTAGCAGTGGATTATTACAAGCTGATGATAATTTCTTACCAATTATTGTATTTAATTGCATGATTAATATATTATTATGATAACTTGTCAATTGCATGTCATGCTGTGTGCACATACTTTTGGAATCACAGTTTACTATGTAACCTTGTTAATTTTCTATTTATCATGTATACGCTGTGAAGCTGTTTTGTGTACCTAAATAAATAATGATCCACAACCTGAATCTATCCACTGCTGTCCTCTTTTTGTTTTTGCCAACCTTCTTCGACCCTGAGCTAAATGTCATCCACATATCCCAGCAACTCTCCGGATGTTTTCGATCCTACGTGTTAGCCTCCATTCAACCAAGGCTCGGCTTCACTAAAATCTAGCCAAATGTCCTGCTCAAATCTATTCTAAAGACGAGATGCTATCAACCATGCTATATCCAACATTATATAATCTTTTGTTCGTCGTCATATCTCGATATTTTGGATTCGGTCTTATAATTTTATTCCTATTATGGTACGCTCCATAGCTATTCATGTAACCCTGAGTTTGTTCAGTCCAGGGGGTTAAGCCAAGTTGACTATCTACAATCGCTAACGAATAGAAAACGAAAGAAATGTATAGGATTAGATTCTATTCGTTTGTTTTGACCACGTGACATAACGATAAAAGTAATGTCATCCTATACATTTCTTTCGTTTTCTATTCGTTAGCGATTGTAGATAGTCAACTTGGCTAAGCCCCCAGGTCTCGGTATCATACGTCAGAAATAAGTCTGAAATTATTTGTTAATATCGATACTGGAAATATGAAGTAACGTAAGGGACATGTAGTCAAATGTCCCTTACGTTATTTCATATTTCCGGTATCGATATTTCATTGATGTCGGTCAATTGAGCATTACAATTAAATAATTGACTCAATTTTAACTTGCAATGATTTTTAGCGTTTCTCAAACTTTGAATATTATTAAATCGGTGACTGATATCATTATAAGAAAATTAGCACATCTGAGACATATAATTTTTGGTCTACAAGTCTACATACGTAAGTATACAAAGTCTTGTCAGAGGGCTTTTAACGGTTATTAAACACATAGGGGTATTAAAAACATAGTAGCTGGAGTCAGTAGTAAATAAATATTTTAAATATTGCGCTAACAGGATTAGATTAGGCTATTTTAACGGCAACAATGTTTTCTTGACATATCATCATCTGCCTATATATAGCACTGATAGCCTAGTGGTATGACCGTCGACTGACAAGTCAGAGGTCTCGAGTTCGATCCCAAGGCGCGCACCTCTGACTTTTCGTAAGTTATGTGCCTATTATAAATTAATTATCAGTTGCTAAAACGGTGAGGGAAAACATCGTGATGAAACCAGCACACCTGAGATATTTTTCAATGGTGTGTAAAGCCATGTCAGAGGCCTACGGCGGTTTAAACTCTGACACCAGGTTGTTTATCAACCATACGATAAGAAGAAGAAGAAGATTGTCACTATTTTAACTTACAATGTTTATTAGCGTTTATGCGGCACGTAACTATGGATTTCTCAAACTTTGTATAATTATTATTAAATCGGTGTCTGATACCTATCATTATAAGAAAACTAACACACCTGAGACATATAATTCTCGGTCGTGTTCAAAGTCTTGTCAGACGGCTTTTAACGGTTATTCAACACATAGGGGTATTAAAAACATAGTAGCTCGAGTCAGTAGTAAAGAATTATTTTAAATATTGCGCTAACAGGAGTAGATTAGGCTATTTTAACGTCAATAATACTTTATATTTTTCTTATCATAATATATCACATATTTTACAGGATTCACATGACTCAACAAAATTTATGGAAAATCGGTTTTTTTTGCGATTTCAGGGTTAGTCCCATAGTAAAAGTTGTTCATAATGATGAGTTTATTGACCCCTTTTAAAGATGCTGGTGTTTTACAAATAACCCTGTATAAGTTTTCAATTTTTTCAATAATATTTTTTTGCCTATGATCTCCATTAATTCATTCATATTGTATAAAATATACCTTCCAATTTATTCCTATTAGTTGTTACAGAGTATTATAAATGTTTCGCGAAAATAATAGATAAGTTAGGATTCACGTTTATGTGGAGATTTTGGGATATAAGGAAAAATAAATATGTTTCCGCCACCCCGGTATCATAATCAATCACGTGGATAATATACCGCGCTCAAACAATATAAAGATGTGGGTATATGTTTAATATGATATCTATTGTGATTAGGCTTGATGCGTAGGTACAGGCTTCGAATAATCTTTGATGTAGAGATTGTTACTTAGACAAGATAGTGCTCTATGTGCCTGAAAAAGGGATAAGCGAGAGGCTTTAAAAAGGTATGTGTCTCTTTCTACTAGTCCAAAAGTGACCAAATTATATTTTTTTTTGAAAAATTCTACACTCCACATAAAATTCATGTGTTAGGCTTTTTTTTTCAAAGTAATGGTACATACAATAATTCTTTGGCCAGAAAATTTCAGTGTACAATCAAGCAACTTTCTTAAAACCTTAGGAATCCTATAAAAAAACAATACTACTATTTACGTTAATGCCTTTAAAATTCTTTCAATATAAATAATAATAATAAAATAAATTAGCCTGTAACTGTCCCTATATAGGGCAAAGGCCTCTTCTCATACAGAGAAGGATCGAGCATTAATCACCACGCTAGCTCACTGCGGGTTGGCGATTTCAGACTATTAAAATCCAGGTTTCCTTACGATGTTTTCCTTCACCGTTAGTCAGTGGTGTCTTAGATTAACTAAGAAAGTACATATGACATTGAAAAAGTCACATTGGTACATGCCAGGTTCGAACCCACACCCACTCGCTTGCAAAGCGGGTCCGTAACCAATGCGCCACCAATATAAATACATATACATATTTAATAAGCTTTTTTAAATTCTGGGGGGTTACTGCTATCTTCTTCCCGCATAATATGATGAGAGTAACAGTTATTTGACTTCGACATTTGAACAGAACGTCATCTGTTCAAATGTCGAAGTCAAATAACTCATAAATCTGTTCAAGGTGCCGTCTCTGTCTAAAAAGGAATGCACAAACCTTCTCATTTATCACTTTTTGTCATTTTCATTTATTCACTGAACACTTCGAGACGGTTTATGTAAGTAGGTTATTTTTTTAAAAATATTATCAACATTCTTTTTTAAATTTTCTAACAATAAACTTAACCTACTTGCACAAGCTAGAAACTTCATTAGACAGTCAGTCCTAATTAACCTTCCACCATACATTCGCAGCAACACCAACTCAACTGATTTGAAATTTCATCAGGTATGCTTTCAGTACGCTAGACACGATTCACCTTTACGTCTTGCAACTTCTTATGTAAATGGTACAGCTCTTACATTGTGTTTTAACTCCCAAATGTTTTCCACTTCATTTGTAACTGTTTTTGTAAGAATATCACGGGATTTTTTGCGGGAGACAAATTTTGAATGAAAATCAGAAGATTTTCAACACAAATTTGCTTGATTAAAGCGCTAATAGTTTTTTTTAGAAGTGAATTTCACAAGTTTATTGTTAATCTTCTTGAAGTATTTGTAGCTTATGGGTTTTTGACCTTTTTTTTATCTTCGCAGAAAGGGAAATGCGCCTTATGCATACCGTCCCGGTCGGGATGCGAGACGGTTATGTCGGGCTCTCCGGCCTAGAGATGGTGGGCGGCCGGCATACCGACTAAAACCCCTTCTGTGTCACCTCTCATCCGCATAGTGACGGGAACGCGGTATCCCCGAAGTATTACTTCCGCGAACCCGCCGCGGACGTCCGTCGCCAGACCCTCCCACTGAGACCACTTCGAGGACCATGTGCAATGAAAGCCAGACGTGGGTTCTTGGCCTACTTTGCGAGCAGGTATGTAATCGTATTGTGCTTGTACTAATGTGACTTATTCAAATATACGTACTTTCTTACTTAATCTTAGACATCACTAACTAACGGTGCTGAAAAACATCGTGAGGAAACCTAAACTTATTAGTCTAAAATCATGAGAGCGTTAGTGATGAATGTTCGATCCTACTCTGTATTAGAGGATAGCTTTTGCCCTGTAGTGGGACAGATACAGGCTGGGTCAATACAGTGTCTATTATTTATTTTCAAAATAAAATAATGTAAATACCAGGTATAAATATTTTAATAAGAAATTTGAAAAAACAACTGATACGGATGGGATCATGATGGGAGTTGCTTTTTCAAATTTCTTATAAAAATATTTATATTTAATAAGCTAACATGTGCTAAAACATGTAAAAATTTCACAAAAATAGTAAATACCAGGTGTTGAATACTCAAGTCATTCACATCACAGAAATTCCATTCTGAAAATTTAAGCACTGGTCCCGCTGATGAGTAAGCGACTGGTTATCAATGCTCAATAAAAAAACGAACAGATGCCATAAAAAAAAAGTGGAATGTTTTCCAACAAAAACTCTTTTGTCCCGTGCGATAAGAGTTATCAAAGATATAATCGTTGAGCGACTATCTAGGTGGACAGAACATTCGCTAACCGGTACTCGCTTGACACAATACGCTGACAAACATAATAATATATATGATACATGTCTAGCCGAGTGACCATTGCGAGTTATCTAATCATGACCATTCATAGCGCAGCGACAAAAACAAAATGGACCCGGAAACTCGAAAGTGTTGACGTTAGACGGCATTTAATGTCGGACAGCTGAACAATACAGACGTGTCGATCATAATTATATAAATTGTGATTAAGTTATATGTGTAAGAAAAAATTGTTGTTTTTTTAACCGCCGACATAAAAAAAGGGCGTTATAAGTTTGATGTGTCTGTGTATCTGTTTGTTTGTGGCATCATCGTAGCTCCTAAACGAATGGAGTGATTTTGATTTAGTTATTGCATTTAAAAGGTAATTTGATCGAGAGTGTTTTTAGCTTGAACAAATGAGATTTACCATTTGTGACGCGGGTATTTAAATTTATAGTTATTATTGTTTTTGTATTTCGAATGGTTGCTGCACTTGTGAGCCATGATGAGGTTGGTATAAAATTTAAAACCAAATAATTATAATAAACAAAGAAAAAAAAACTAATGATAAAGCATTAAATTATGAACTTTAGAACGTAGAAGTTTTACTACATTATTCAAATCAAGATGTATATTAGTTAAAAAAATCAAATTTATTTATTTCATCTCATTTAATATTTCAATACACAAAATACAAAGTTCTCAAGACAACATAAATCATAGTTATTGAAACGGAATGCCCCGGTCAAATCTATCATAATATTGTAGATATAAATGATTGAACTGTATTGGCTATAAGCCCTGCAAGTTTCAAGCGATACTATTGAATTAAAGTAATCTTAAGACTGTATGAAATACTTTTGAAACATAAAGTTTCTGGTCCTCCAAATTTTAGTTGTTGTTACTGAAAGTTATAACCAAGATTATTGAGGTTTTTGGCTTAGGTTGGTGACCTGCTGTGGACTACATTCATAGAATAAAACACCACAAGCACCCGCGGTATTTATCTTTCCTCACGAACACGAGGCGCCTTCTATTATCATAAGAACATTATTGTTTGTTTTCCTGGGGAAAAGTATATCTATACTAATATTATAAAGAGGTAAAGTTTGTATGTTTGTATGTATGTATGTATGTATGTATGTCGGGGGTAATCTCCAGATCTACTGGTCCGATTCAAAATATTATTTCAGTAATAGAAAGATACATTCTTCCTGAGTGCTATGGGCTATCTTTAATTCTGATAAAGATAAGTTATCAGCAAGAAATAACAATATCCGTGATCCAAGTCAGAAAAAAAATGCTTTCTGGCTGCTTTATTGACGTGCGCTATCTAAACGGCTTAAAATAAGTGACTATAATGTTTAGCAAAAATATTAGCCTTTATTAGTTTTATAAAAAAGTCCGTGACACCATGTATCTATCTTTAATATTTAAAGTAAAATAACGGTTTTATTTTAAAAGTGTAAGAAATCTATATTAATAATTTCGTCAAGGGGTACGGTAGACTCGATCGAAACCTCACCAGAATAATAAAATATGAAAAAATAAAGATTTCGAGTCGACAACATATATCCGCAAAATTAGGATTGTCGAGTATTTTGTTAAATTTTAATGATGCTGACAGACAAATCGTAGTTGCCATATTGGCCACTCCAGCGAAACGGCACTGACACCGGATGACATCTTGAGTAGTTAATAAACGTTCCGTTTGTAATTGGCTCCATGTATCCTATTCCACTGTAATTATACATATGAATAGCTGTTGGTTTTCCATCCGTAAATAAATAAATAAATAAATACTAGCGCAAATACGCCTCACCACAACACGTCGCACCATTCATTTAAAAAACAAAGTAAAACGAAACGTCTTGCCATAAAAATTGAGCGTATCAAAAAAATATATACAGTCATACTTTTCAGTAGTTTCGCAAAGGTGTTATGGAAACTTTTTTATCGGAAATAAAAGAGTCTGCAAAATTGGGGGCGCCACTAGCGCACTTCGCATATTACAATTCAAAATAACAAGTCATATTTTGGTTCTTACATATTTGTATGATGAATTTTTTGTCATCAAATATAATCAATTGAATTACTTTTAAGTTATTCTAATACTCACAAACATAGTATTTAAGATTTTTATTTTTAGTTCTAGCTGTCACCGCCTCATTCTTTTTCAAGCTGTACCTACTCTGTGTTATGTGTTTTTTCTTAAATATTATATTTCATGTATATTTTTTAATGTTAAGACACATGTTTTGCTTATTAAATAATATTATTTTAATAAGAAAGTCGCAAAAACAACTGACTCGGTCGGGACTTGAACCCGCAATCCCCGGCGTGCCATCGCTTTACCAACTAAGCTACCGAGTCCTGCCCGTTTCATGCCATGTCATGTTCAGGTCATGGGACCAGCAGTGCAGCAGTACTCCGGTAGATGTCATCACAAGCGATTAAGCCGTTAAAAAAGAGATTCGTAATTTCAAATGAAGTTGTTATTGTACCTTTTTTTCTTTTTTTTTTTGTTTACGGGGGGAAACTTTCAAAAGGCACCCGGCCTCCAGGGGAAGAGACCGGAGACTATGGGATTCTTACCTCACTAAAACCACCCCGGTGATCACCATCAGCACATGAGGGGAGATCCCGGGTCCTCTTAAGAGACCAGCTGCTCCGGAGCCTCCCCTGCGCAACGCCTGTTAGGCACATCCCTGGAGAGACTGTAAAGGGGTCTCTCCTGAGCCTCGCTGTGTACGGTAGCATGTGACCACTTTGCCACCGTCTTCTCTGGGGTCGCTCAGTGGGTGCACAAACTCCCCAATCTGAGCTCCCGCGACCCCAAAGGCCCCGCCTGCTGCTGCTGCTGTTTCTGCGTATTAGACGCCAAGGCGGTTGCGTCGTCGACGCCTCCTTCTCCTCCGAGCGGGATTGGCTCTCTCTCGCTCCCGCTCAGCGGCTTCCTTCTGAGTCATTACGGTCTCACAGAAGGAGCCTACTTCTCTCCAGTTATCTGTCTCTGCCAACATAGCCCTCAATACTACGGGCAGAGACAAATCCCTGCCGATCCGGTCCGTCAGGACTCGTCGCTCGGAGACCCACGCAGGGCACTCCTCGAGCGTGTGTTGTGCAGAATCATCACTGCATCCACACACGGCAACTTGCCGTAGCTTCTCGACCAATCCAGTTCAGGAACTCACCGAAGCAACCGTACCCGGTGAGCACCTGAGTCAGCCTGTACCTGCGCTCCTTTCTGTTCAGCCAGGTTTCGAAGAGCGGCAGGACGGCTTTGACATAGACGATAAATACTTTTTGGGTAGGTACCTAAGAATCGCAATGAAACCTTCTAGCTTAAAAACGAAGGTACGTTTTATAGGATCCTCTAAGAGTTCCATATTTTCTTTTTGAGGTAAGGAATGAGATCCGCGTCATCCCAATAGGTTTTTAAATTTAAATTTGGTGCCATCTCGATCAAAGTCAATCGGTTCCTAGGCGAGTGCGGGCAGCTCGAACGGGACGGGACGTTGTCACGTGGAAAATTTGCATCGGTGATTAGTACAATAAATTCAATGTGATTAATACATTGCACGAAGGTGTCCTGTTGGTTTTTTATGAGTTTAGGCTTGCATTCTATTTAATTTAAATTTTATACCCCTAGGTGATAAGAGTGGTTCACGCGGACGAAGTCGCGGGCAACAGCTAGTTATATATATAATTGGTTCTGTGGTTTATGCGTGAAAAGGTAACAAACAAATTTACTTTCTTTTTTAGAATAATAACTTTCGTGGGTCATACTTATACATAAAATATTGATACGGCTTTATTCACGTAAAGATTTTGAGAGAGTGAGGTCCGCGACGCCGCCGCGTATACTGCTCTTGAAAATGGACTCCGTTTGAGTTCGAAACTAGTCGGGCATTCCCCGAAATCTATACGTGAGTAAAGCCGTATCAATATTTAATGTAAAATTTACTTTCGCATTTAGGTATAATATTGGTTAGTTTGATCAGGTTTCTGCTAAAAACCGACTTTTATCTATGTTTACAAATTATTCAAAACAGTAAGCTCGCCAAAAAGTTGATCACGATTCAAAAGTAACGTAAACTTTCAGTTATTTATCCTTTATCCTACTCCGCAAAGTATAAAAACATTAACACGAAAAAAAGGGCAAAGTTTCCTAAAATATTCACCCAGAATAGCATCACTCACAGTTGCTGAAAGCACGTTGTCATGGGTGCATTAAAAATAAAACTTTATTACACAAAGTTTACGAACTTTTATAGAAGGGCACAGCTGTCATATTTTCGAGTTTAGCAGCCAAGTTTAATAGCATAGCAGATTGGGCCGAATTTTAAAAATTGATACTCGTTTACGCAAAGATATCGTGTTATCACGCTATTGTCGGTATTCTTGCTGCTTATAAACTTAGAATTATGGTTGGTTTATTTTTGATTAGAAGAAAGGGAAAGTATGGAAAGAATAGCTGGTATAAGCTGTTGACATATTGGGTGAATAAGTAAACAAATGCTTGTACACTATGTCCATTCCTCGACTTGTATATTTTCAGATTCACCACACACATATAATTTTCGTGTAAAAAAATACCGACGTGAAGTTTGTCATTTAATAAACAAAACAAGTACATAATATATAGACGTAATATACATGTTGAGTCAATATAAATGTATGGAACAGCTGATTTTTTTTTGCGATTTCAGGGTTGGTCCCATAGTAAAAGTTGTTCATAATGATGAGTTTAATGACCCCTTTCAAGGATGCTGGTGTTTTACAAATAACCCTGTATAAAAAACATACATAAAAATAAATTCATTTAAAAATATCATTAGTCAAACAGACTTGGCTATTCTCTGCCGCTGGCTGACATTCGAAACTTCGAGCACAACGCAAAAGTAGGTAGATATTAAAACTTTGCACAAACGCGTAAACTTTGTAACAGAACACATGTGGTAACAAGGGATTGGGATAATTATTTTGTGTATTTTCAAGAATTTCCCATGGATCGACAATGATGAGGGTGAATTCTGATCTATTGTGAGTTGTGACAGATTCTGACTTACGGCAGATCCCTCCATCTGCCAGATAATAATGGACTCTTTGCCTAGCAATGAAACAATATGTTATTGTTAACTAAAAAAAGTGATCTAAAATCTAGTGCTATGCTATATTCAGTGTTATTATATTATAGTGTCACACTGTATTTTATTTTTTCCTGCATCGTTGGTATGATTAACATTTGTTTACCTGATCTAAATGATCTGGAGGCACGGAAATATCCCCACCAAGACGAGCCTAGACGAGTGGAGCACTACCTACCTTCCTTTACACGAAATTATTAGGTTATTTAAAAGCTACGTTCTTTAGCTCTCGTTTCGCTCAGCTCTCCCTAATTCAATTCCTTGATCTCTTTATACGTCGCGACCTTTACTTTTTCCTTGATCGGTGTTACAGAACTTTGTCTTGGACTCTTGGCCTATCTCTTCCTCTTCTTCTATCGAAAGAATAACAAGACTTATAAATAAGATTTTTTTTAAACATATTATTTTTAAACTTATTCTTCTTCTTATCGTATGGTTGATGAACAACCTGGTGTCAGAGTTTAAACCGCCCGTAGGCCTCTGACATGGCTTTAAACTTATTGATAATACAAAAATCACAGATTGAGTCACGGACACACCGTTATCGTCAAGTTCTACAGTATTTCCCGACATACTTAAAAGCCGAAATTTAGTACGCAGGCTTAAAATTAATGTGCAAACCGCTTTTGCTTTGCCTTGTTACCTGGCCTAGAAATCGCCCGATCTAGCTTCTATGTAGCTTGCGCTTCAAAGAATCAAATCATAATCCATTGTAAGTCATTGGTGTCACTGTCAAAACTTGCCCCATTACAGACATTCGATATTAATCCGAATCATGTGTGGCTGGTTATTCGGACCACTAGGATGCGGGTAGTTTGTAACAAGCTTAAGAGATACGTCGCACTATTGACAAAAGTCGAACTTCAACGCCAAAGCGCTAACGTATAATAATGTCGCTCGCCAATGGCTTGGTATTTACAAAAAAATTGTTATTATTCTGTCTAGGTAAGATAGTAGGCTACCTTAGACACCTAGGGATATTAAATTTGGAAGAAATATCCCTTGAGAGTTGTGTACTGTGGGGTAAATTTAGGAAGGATTTTTGGAAATTTCACCCTTAAGTGGGTTAAATAAGGGATGAAAAACCTAAAATCCACGCGGACAAAATCACAGGTGAAGCACTAGTTGTACATTACCTACGTAGTTTGTTAAGCCTACTGAAAATGATACTAAAATATATTTTCAATAAGTTTAAGTTTTTTTTTAAATAATTTACTTAGTTTTACGTCAGCTTACAGCGTAGTGAAGAAAATTACCACCGAAAAATAGCAAAAAAATATTTTTGTATTTTTTTTACATGTTTATAGCACATGATAGCTTATTAAATATAATTATTTATCGACACGGTCTCCGTCGAAGATCGTGGGTTGGAATCCCATCCGTATCAGTTGTTTTTTTCAAATTTTCTTATTAAATAATTATAGCAAAAAATTATTTTAAGAAATAATTAGAATTTATATTATTTGATCCATAAAACCTTTGTTCAAAGGTCACAAAGTTCACTCAGACAATTACATTAAATTCAATAGAAAATATAACAGTTCGTCCAACTGTTCGACTAATCAATGGATATTGAGTTCGCTAAAATTCAATTTCAATAACAGTCATAGAAAATCCAACAATGGCTGATCAAAAGAGAAATGTCGATACTCAATATTTGATCGCCCCTTCCCTTGGGTTCGCGGTCGTTGACACTAATCGCAGATGGCAAGTAATTATAGTCTGTTAAGTATAAAAAGGCATCATCGTCATTAATTTAAGAGCTACCCTCTTATCAATGCAGCTTCTTCCAGTTCTACCTTTCCTTACCTATTCCCTATCAATATCAAGGAATTCCTTGATCTCCTTATATGTCTCGACCTTATGAAAAGGCACACGAAAAAAAAAATTGTGTGCGCTTAAAACCACACATTTTTTTATTCTAAAATATATTTTATAAGAATACTAGCAGCCCAGCGCGACTTTGTACGCGTGATTATCCTTCCTCTATGCCTACCCTACCCTATTCTACCTTACACTATTTCACTCCACCCTACCCTACTACCTAGCTAGCCGTAAGCAATCTCCGTTGGAAGAATAGAGCTGCTGCAGGGGTAAGACAGGAAGCTACCATCTTCAATGGTGCTAATTCTCTTGCACACGCTCTAAAGTAATTTAGACTCACTACCTGTCCTTCTAATAGAGATCATTAGAAAAGGATAGAAGATTTTTAGAGCTATCATACTAGTCCATTTGCGTGATATCAACGAAAATTTAGTCGGCATGTCCTAAAGGTCTTATCTATTTTCACGTCAATTGCAAGGACGTAGACTAATTTGACAGCTCTAATTTGATAGTTCAATTTGCTATTCTTTTTCTAAGGTGTTTTTTAGAAAGAGATATAGTTAGACTAAAATTAGTTTAGCGGGATGTACAAGAGAATCCAATTTATACAGAGAGAGGCCAATTTATAGTACCCACACTATAATCACGTACGGTAATGGTATCTAATAGTGTAATGGTTTTGCTCTAAGGATATTTATTGGGAACTCGATGTATGGGTTATGTCACCTGAATAATAAATGGTGACGTAATGGTGAAGTCATTGGAAGGCGTTATGGGTTAAACGCCTAAATGCGTTAAGAGCGCCTCTCGACACCATTCCCCAAAACTACCAAACCATCAAACATTATTAGTTAAAAGCCGTTCTAAACAATATTTGTCTGCTTTTACTAATTGCATTTAAATAATAATGATCTGTTATTAATTTACAAACAACATTTGACTCTCAATGCAAAATGTTTGGTGGATGTAATAATTTTGTGAATAGTAAATAATTCATTTGAAATAGGTACAAAATGTTGAAAAGTAAATATCATGAGGTTTTGTTAGCAATAAACTCAATAAAGTTTATATAATAATAATACCCTCCTGATCGAATTTCGGTCACAGAGGCTAATCTCATTGGAGATTAGCCATATAAGTTTATAGTGCACAAGTGTGTGTCATTATACAATGAGGCAATTTAATACGGTGGGAGAGAAGTTAGGCGTAGTTCTTACGGCTTTACATGTTCTCTGATGTAGAAAGCAAGCGATAATTAATTTATATGACCTCCTTACCGACTTCGATCACAACAGTCAAACTCAATGGAGATTAACTACGCAGGAGATATAGTGCACAAATGTGTGCGAAAACACAGGTGCACTCTCTATTCCCTTACTCACGTGCTGTCCGAGCCTTGCTCCGTGCCTCGGAAAGCACGTAAAGCTGTTGGCACTGCGCCTGATCTCTCTCCGGTCGTGTCGGATTGCCCTCCCATCGGACTATGAGAGTGAGGGAATAGAGAGTGCACCTGTGTTTACGCACACTCTTGTGCACTATAATATCTCCTGCGAAGTCGGCTAATCTCCGTGAGATTGGCAGCCGTGCCCGAAATTTAATTGGAAGGACATTATTGCGAACTAATTGTAGAGCTGAATCGCTTTTCCTTGGACAGTATTATTATTGCGACCTAAAGCTGAATCGCTATTTATTAGAAAATGGAAGTCATTTTCTAAGAAAGAAGCAAAGTGATTAAGCTTAGATCTATTTTTGGAACGCACTTAAGACACCATAGACCCTAGATTTTAATGACAAAATAAGTACAAATAGTGCTAATTTATTCACCTAACGTTCTATCATTAACAGGTCGAATTATCGAGCAATTATTGAATTATTCATGTAAGGTTGTAGGTCGGTCTAATCACTTTAATTGCTACCAATGGACCCGGAACCTTATAAATTTATGAAGCCCTTCTATAATGTGCCTATTATTACCCAGTAATAGTCGCTTTAGGACATTATAACAGTTCGTAATTAATGTTGTGATAGCGCCAAATATTTAGGCGCTTTTAACTGTAGCTATTGACGCTATTGTTAAGATTAATAATAATTATTAATAAATTAATTTATAAATTAATTAATTTAATTTTGTGTGTAATATACCTAAATGAATTTATAATACACATATAACTTACGAAAAGTCGGAAGTACACCTTGTGCCGTGGGTACGAACCTGAGACCTCTGACTTGCAAGTCAACGGTCATACCACTCAACTCACGACTCTTTTTTTTTAGTTCACAATAAGAGCTCCAGATAGACCCCCTGGTAATTGTTTCAATAAAAATAATAAACAAAAAAAACGGGCACAACTACAACAAAACCTGAAAAACTAAATCTCAACTCTAACTCAACGAAAAACGCCTTACATTTGCTTGTATCCACAAAAAAGCATCTTGCTTTGCAATAAACAAAGTACTTTATAATCGTTGCAGTAAGGTTTATTTTGGTTTGGTTGAGTGATTTTGAGATAGATCATCAGTCACGACTACGAGAGACAACGTCGTTTAGTGATGGAACGAAATAATCAGCTAAAAGCATCGATTTCTGCTGACCTGCTCAACGAAGGATAGCTTAAATTATTAATGAAACAACATGAAATAACATGAGTAATTAAGAATTACGTCGGCGTCGTATCGTATGGTTGATGAACTAAACTTTGAATGATATTATTTAATAAAAAACTCGCAATAACAACGTGCCATGGCACGGCACGCCAGGGATCGCGGGTTTAAGTCCCGCCCGAGACAGTTATTTTTGCAAGTTTCTTGTTAAATTATATCAAATTAGCAAAACATGTGCATAAACATGTAAAAAACGTAAATAAAAAGAAACACATTTTTTTATCGATTTAAGTTTTTGTATATAGTAAAAAACTATTACAGGATCGAGATTTGAACCCGTGATCTATTGCACAAAGCTCCCAGTCACTCTGCTACTAAAGGGCCGTCTCCACGAGCGAGAAAATCGCGGCGATAGTCTCGTCATGCTATCAAATATAATAGTGACAGTACTAAACTGTCTCCACACGGCGATGTAATCGTCGAGTGATTTTGTATGGAATCGCCGCGATTTTCTACAACATTAACAATACAATAGGAACAAAGGAGATATTAACTCGAATGGAAATGCAAAACTTCTGCAGATGTACTTCTTTGTGCAGATGACAAATCTCCGGTGAGATTGACCGCTCAACTGCTGTACTCAAATTCGGTCACAAAAACATAATCAGCCAACAAAATATTTATACAACTCTCTCTGTGCAGATGACAAATCTCCGGTGAGATTGGCCGATACGCTTAAATTAGGTCACGAGAACACTATCACCCAACAAAATTTTCATTCAACTTTTTCTGTGCAGGTGAATATCCGTTGAGATTGGCCGCTATACTCAAATTAGGTCACGAGAACATTGTCATCCAACGAAATTTTCATTCAACTTTTGTTGCGAACCGTACATTACCCTTTGGGAAGCGCAGGCTCTATGCAGCGCGTAATTATCCCTTACAATTACAAAATACCAAACTTCATATATAAGGTGCTTCTAAATTATCTGCCACGGCTGCAATGGGAGATAATATTGGTTATTTATATTACTTGTGTTTATTTAACTAGCAGTTATACATTTAAAAATAAAATAAAATTAAGAACTAGTCACCCTTTATATTACAATAGTGAAGTAATTTTTTCATCTAACGTCATAATTTTCTTTCTTTTGCCTGCGTTTTATTGCGTTGGTCTAATCTCCATGCTCCAATTTTTTTTTACTGTTCCAAGATACAAAATTTCTTCACTATTGTAATCTATATACCCAATACTTTCTCCCATTGCAACCGTGGCAGATAATTTAGAAGCACCTTATATATTACAATCACTACAATATTAACAATACAATAGGAACAAAGGGGATATTAACTCGGATGGGAATGTAGGCGGTTTACGAACTCTACTAACGATGCGAGGCGGGGGACCGCTTGTTATTTAGTGTGTAACTAGCCTTATGGAATTAACTAGCGGTTAGTGTTTACACTTCATTTGTTTATTGGGTTGATGTTGATTAGTTTTGGTTAAGGCGCGTACTCGCTAATCTGCTGTCTCGCTCGCACATTGAAAATATAAAAATAAAGAATACCTATAGTTATGAAAAATCCCAACATACCAAGTTGAGAGGAACAATATTACAAAGTTTCAACAATAAATTCAGCTTGATAGGAACAAGTTTTTATACTTAAAACTAGCAAAATTAAAAATTAAAAATTTTTAATAAAGCATTTTTTATGTATGAAATCTTATTCTGTATGAAATCTTATACTGTATGAAATCTTATTCTGTATGAAATTTTATTCTGTATGAAATCTTATTCTGTATGAAATCTTATTCTGTATGAAATCTTATTCTGTATGAAATTTTATTTTGTATGAAATCTTATTCTGTATGAAATCTTATTCTGTATGAAATCTTATTCTGTATGAAATCTTAATGTTATTCTGTTGTGTAATGTTATTCTCCATAATTTGATTTGTTGCAATGTTTGGTTATATTAGAAGGCGACCCCAACAAAGTTTGGGAATAATAAAACTAGGAGGATGAATTTTTTTTTAATAATAATGAAAGTTATTTAAGTTTTAGTATTATTCAATTATGCTGTATATTCGTTTTTAAATAAAACTAACTAAAAGTTGTAAAAAATATTAATAATAATAACAAAAAAACATAAATGTCAAATTACGTTCCATATCCTCATTGTCTATTACATTTGCAAACTCAATTACGATTCCCTTTCCGTTTAATGGTATCTAATTGATAAACACAGTACCTTTTTGTTGTTCCCTCCAGAGAGGTCGTTAGAAGACTGCGCAAGTTAAGTACTCGGAGAACCTTGTCTGTTGGGAATTTTCCCAAAAGGTTCCAAAAGATTCTATGGGAATATTCCCAAAAGATTTCGA
The DNA here is from genome assembly GCA_936450705.2 of Protodeltote pygarga. Taxonomy (NCBI): domain Eukaryota; kingdom Metazoa; phylum Arthropoda; class Insecta; order Lepidoptera; family Noctuidae; genus Protodeltote; species Protodeltote pygarga. The sequence continues at coordinate 11,328,242 of OW388265.2, read as the reverse complement.
GTTGAATTATTGTGTGTGTTTTGTCTGTTTGTGTTTCGTTAAATTACGTAACATTAATTCCGTATTACATCGTAATGTGTTTTGTTTTTGATTATTTATAGAAAAATAATTGAGTCAGCCAAAAACTGATGGGAATTTTTATGTTTGGTTACTGATTACTTCGTGAATGTGAATGGACTTAGGGGTCTATTAGAGAAATGTTTTGTTTGATCTTTTAAGACTTAGTTATATGATTTATAAAAAAACTGCATGCCTTGGCACCGGCTCAAGATCAAAAGTTTTATGTTATTTCTAATTTTTTGTGTTTAAATTTGATATTTAACATTTATGATTTTTTAATTGATTGAGACATCTAAACTCGCAAACAACGATTCAATTGAAAGACGTAAAACTCAGGGGAAGAAGCTTTTTCCCAGAAGTGAGATGATAATGATTATCCCCCTAATATAGGAAATTGGGACGAAAAAGTCCCTATGTCCAAAATTTACAAACAAACTAATTACTTTGGCATTTTATAATATTAGTTAGGTCCTAACTATCCATCATTATCCTAACTGTTAGGATAATGAACACAACACAAAAGATAACTTAATTATAACAAAAATTTTACTTTAAAATTAGTTTTTCTTCACTCAAACAATTGGTTACAAACCAATCAATCGGTAAAAGTTTCTAGAAAACACATTAATTACTTTGCAATTAAGAACATAATTAATTTTGTTTTAATATATTGTTTCTGAAGACAGCTTTTTGTTTTGAACTAGCTAACACAATTAGGCTTAATTGATGTCAATTAATAGTTTTTTTTTAATTATTGCGTAACTATAGGCCCTTATAAATAGATTATATTTTTATTTATAGACTCACGCCTGTATTCCCCAAAGGGGGTAGGCAGAGGTGTGTAATACACCCACGTTTCGCCGGCTATGTCATAAGTCCCATGTAATAGGGGGCGAGCCTATTGCCATTAACCGGGCACAATTCCAGACTCCGTGCTGCTACTGAGAATTTCCTAATGGAAAAACTCAATAACACTTTGCCCGACCCGGTGATTGAACCCAGGACCTCGTATATAAATATATTATAAATAGATATAAGCCAACTACGCAGGAAGTATTATAGTGCACAAGTGTGTGCGCAAACAAAGATGCACTCTCTTTTCCCTCACTCTCATAGTCCGATGGTATGGCAATCTGCCACGACCGGAGAGAGATCAGGCGCAGGGCCATCGACTTTACGTGCTTTCCGAGGCACGGAGTTAGTGATAATCACTACATAGTATAAAACAAAGTCGCTTTCTCTGCCCCTATATCCCTATGTATGCTTAAATCATTAAAACTACGCAACGGATTTTGATGCGTTTTTTTTTAATAGATAGAGTAATTGAAGAGGAAGGTTTATTTGTATATTACACTCGTATGAAGCCGGGGCGGGTCGCTAGTTAATTTATAAAACGCTCGAAACTTACGAAAAGTCAGAGGTTCAAGCCTTGAGTTCGAAAATGAGACCTCTAACTTGCTAGTCAACGGTCATTCCACGTAGACTATCACTACAAAAACCAGAGTAATACAGGTCAAACCCCCGACAAACTACACTGTAGTTTGACAGGAAAGATATTATTTAAAACCTGAAATCTTGTTAAGTAAATAAATAAAAAAAAGGTACAAAATATCTCTGCTCATCCCCTCAGCGAAGTAGTCGTGATGTTTTCCGGCCTGAAACATAAAACGGTAATAGTATTCATAAATTTCACATCTCAACGCGCTAACGATCTGAAAGTTTCAGCTCGGGACCGAGTCTTTAACTAAATGCAATGAAGTGTTACTAACTCTATGGTAATGCCGGTGTCCGGCCTCTGGAAATATACAGTTCGTATATAGTCGTAGTATTTGTATACAAAGTTCTACGGCTCACAAAATGATGGTAAAAGATTTGGAAGTAAGATAAAAAAGTAAAGAAAGATACGGTAAAGATAAACCAGCCTGTAACTGTCCCACTGTAGGGTAAATGTTCTTCTCATACAGAGAATGATTGAGCATTAATCTCCACGCTAACATGCGCTAGCGTGTTAGCGATTTTAGACTATTAAATCCAGCTTTCCTCATGATTAAGCGGGTCTGTAGGCAGGTGAGTGGGCCTACAGGCAGAGACTCGACGGGGCTGCAAAGCGCGGTTGCAATACCCGTCCGATACAGTACGAGGAACCCGCAGGGGGAGATGTTTTTTAGTGGGTGCGAGCCCCACGTAACCGTACGTCCTTGGACGTGCGGTATGCGGAAGGCATATTTCACTCCCCCCGGCCACAAAAAAAAGGTTTCCTCACGATGTTTTCTTTCAACGTTGGTCATTGGTGTTCAAAATTAATCAAAAAACGTACATGATATGACTTTGAAACAACTATTGATTCATTTAATAAGCAATGTCAAATTTGAACTCACATCCACGAACTTACGAAGCGGGTCCGTGCCAGATGCCACCACGATACTATTATCATTAAAATTATGATTGTGATGATAAAAGCAAGCAAATTTTAACTAGTAACTTGAATTCGTACCAATTTCATTCTGAATTCTGCCTAGTTGGTCTAGTGGTAGCAAGCGTGACTGCCGAGTATGAGGTCCTGGATTCGATACCCGGGTCGGGCAAGTGTTATTGGGTTTATCCATTAGGAAATTCTCAGTAGCATTACATGGGACTTTTAACATAGCCAGTGAAACGTGGGTGTACTACAAGCGTAAGTCTATATTATTATTGTTAGGGACTATGCTACGGAGCCCAAATTAAACTCAGTGGACTGTATAAACTGACTGTAATAATAATCTATAGGTAATTGTACAAAGGGTGATACGGTGACCGAACTCGATATAAAACAATAGCGCGCGCGTGTTGTCGGTTCCGTCTCGTTGCGATCTGATTGTGGTGCCTGCTACAGCTGATGCGCTGGGGACCTCCCCCGCGCGCCCGCGCAGACGCCGCGGTCGCCGCACGGCGATGATAGCCGAGGGCGCCCGAACAATTATGTTTGATTCCGAATAAATTAATCTAATTCTAAACTAAATCATTAAGTGACTGTAACATTTCGTAACAAATCGAACACCATCTCAAAATGTATTAATGTTATTACGTACTTCCTTTAAAAACGCTATATCGCTTGAACACGCGACTCGAATTCAACATTATCGTATGAGTTGATTGATTAAAGATTACCTGATTCTTTCTATTATTCAACTCACAATACATCCAATCAAAAGGCTTTTAATCCAGAAATAGAGCACTTAATCGAGTTTTGTATACTACCCTTACAAGGTCAACGATTTTAATGTTTGAATGGTGAGTGGGTGTTTACGATTAATACCCTCACATCCTAATGTTCTGGATCTAAGTGTTATTAAAAGCCGGTAATGTTTCGTATCAGTAGCAGACCTACCACACAAGCCTTTTAGCCCGTCTTGCTAAAAATATCAATACCACGTTATAAGTACATTTTTAGCCCAACATTGTATTTCATATTTCATTATATTGTGTGACACATTTTTTTTATACTAGAAATAATAATGTCCTGACCGAATTTCGGTTACAGAGGCCAACCTCAACGAAGATTAACTAACTACGCAGGAGATATTATAGTGCAGAAGCGTAAGCGCAAACACAGCTGCACTCTCTATTCCCTCACTCTCATAATTCGATAGGACTGCAATCTGACACGATCGAAGAGAGATTATTTTACGCCAATACGCAATATTCTGTATAGGGATTGCAATTGCTGGATCCAGCATACAGCAATCCAGCTGGATCCAGCGCCTTTTTAAACATGCTGGATCCAGCATACAGTGCTGGATCCAGCGATGCGGATCCGCAAACGTATTAATTTCTATTGTTTAGTTTTGAGTTATAAAAGAGAGAAGGAGAAATTTAATAAACAAAAGCCAAGTGGTCAATTAGATTACGAAAAGGTCTTGAAAAATTTTATCTATGGTTTATGAGTATTTAATGACCCTAAAGCCTACCAGTGTAGAGGCCGAAAGGGCATTCTCAGCAGCTGGCTACATATGCAGTTCTGTGCAAAGCAGGTTGAGAGATAAGACTACCTAGATAAAATTTGTTTTCTAAGGTCTTACTTTCAGAGAATTCAAAAAAAGAAATAGTCAGACTCTCTTATCGTCAGATTTTAAACTGCCTAGAGAGAAGATTTTGGAGCTTCTTTTGATACAAAAAATTGATTGAAGATTAAAATAGTATTATTATGACGGTAATTTTTTAAAGTTAATTTTAAAAGAATTTGTAAGACTGATGGCTACTGATTAGCCATCCTATCATTAAACATAAAAGTAATAAGATATTGCTTACTTAGAAACATTATCTAAAATGTTATATGAGGTTATATGTTTGTTATTTAATTTTAAGTTACTGCTTTATTTATTTAAGTAACTTAAAATACAAATAAACAATACTAAATAAAACTATCTATATATACAAAACTAACTACCTTAAAAATAAATAAAGAAAAATAAAACCCTTAATCTAAAAGACCGCTACCAGTAGGCAACGTTCCCAAAATTTTAAGTTGATTCTTTTGATCTCAAATTATTAAGAAACCAAAGCAAATTGATATAAGATATCACCAAATGAATGAAAGATTTTATAGATTATCGTGAAGTACAAATCAATAAAAATAAGTCTTAAAAATGTTATCTTTTTATTTTCGTTCCACATTTTGCTGGATCCGCGCTGGATCCAGCTGGATTCAGGTCAATCCAGCAAGAATCCAGCTGGATTGAAAACGCCGCTGGATTGCAATCCCTAATTCTGTAAGAAGATAGGTCGATCCTGTCCATTCATACATAGCTCCACCATAAAAAAAACTTAGACAAAACTTAGAAAACAAGGCTTGCCCTTTTGTTAGGTGCTAGGCATGACACACCATCGTCTTTTCTCACCAAATGCGCGTATTATGTCAGACTATCATTCAGAAACTGACGGGTGTTTCTCTTTTCGCGTATTGTTTCTGTTTTCGCGTATTGTTTCTCCTTCGGTTCGGACACTTATAAGCGCGGACACGAAACCCATTTAATTTGACGTCAGTGCTGTACACTCAGCCATCTTACAATTTCCTTTACTATCGCCAATGGAGGCCTAATTGGCCATCAATCTATCGACTGAGAGGCATCGGTAGAATGAGGCCACTGCACAAAAATGTCGGGACTCCGACAAAATGCTAGTGCGGTGAATAAAAACTGTATTCCAACGATAGATAAAAAATATAAAAATGAAAATAACTGTGCGTTTGTGTTTTAGGATTGACGATTTTAAGTTTTTACCTGTGAATGTTAATATTTTTTTAGGTATTCTCAACACTAATCGATTTAAAAAAAATATCAAGCTAAGCCAAAAGTCATTGGGGGAGGCCTATGTTCAGCAGTGGACGTCTTAAGGCTGAAATGATGATGAATGATGAAGCCGAATGCCGTTTGGGATGAAAAGTAAATTTATAATTTATGTATTTTTTTAAACTTAAGCTGTATTTCCGCCAGACTTATTTTACAATTCGATTTTACAATTTTGGTTCAGTTAGTAAAATTGCAACAAGAAGCACCGAACTAGTGGACAGCCAATGGTTTGGCATCATGCCACTTTTTAACAATTTTGACAACTTTCAACCCGCTACATTTAGTTGAAATGAGCCTACAAATAGTTGCACCAGTTATTAAGTGTAAAAATTTCTAATTAAGACTTTAATTCATTTAATTTAATTATTATTCTTTTATCTTGCTATTTAGTGTCAATGGCAAACTGCTGTACTAAGTAGATGAATAATAAATATATAAATAAATTAGAACGACAGCTATGTAGACATTTTTATAGTTGTAGAGCTATGCTGGTTTCAACATGAATGGCCAAAAATCAGTCGTCATCATCATCATCAGCCTGAATTAGTTTCATTTTTCTTGGCTGTCTTTATTGGTGGTACCAAACAAAACAGCACGAATACTTATAAATACATAGACTTACATAAACATAGACTCACGCCTGTATTCCCCAAAGGGTAGGCAGAGGTGTATGCAGTACACCCACGTTTCGCCACGTTACCTATAAGTCCCAAGGGGACGAGCCTTTTGCCATTAACCGGGCACAATTCTAGACTCCGTGCTGCTACTGAGAATTTTATAATGGAAAAAATCAATAATAACACTTTGCTCGACCCGGGGATAGAACACAGGACCTCGTGCTTAGCAGTCGCGCGCTTGCTACCACTAGACCGACGAAGCAGTCCGTTTCCTGTTACGACGTATAATGTTATTTTATTTATTTGTCTGCTTCTTTCTAGAAGTTTTCGAAATGCTATTCACCCGTTTTTGTTTATAAAAAATCCTTAAAGAAAAGTTATTTACGGGTTAGGTATATATAATTTATAATAGGTATAAATACCAGCTTCTACCTATGCGTGAATCAATCGTAACGCTCCCGTACCGCCAGGTCTAAAACCATTAATCTAACAGTATTCAACGTTATTTTCGAGTACAACCTTCTCCCTTGAATGCAAACCTGTCAGTTCTGAAAAAAAAACCTGCTGGCTGAATAGAAACGTCGGTTGTACGAAAAAAAAAAATCTTTCTTTTTATCATTATAATTTGTTAGCGACTGCCAGTAAAGGTTGTGTTTACTGATGTTAGCAGTTTTTCATTTCAGTTTGGTCGTCATAAAATCTGTTGTATTTATATTTCTGAACATGTACCTAAGTATATCTCTTAGAAAGAAATAAACATAATTATATTTGCCTCAAACACAATTAATATTTGTGCCCCTAAATTCCAGATTGCATCCAGTTTCTCCTGGTAACAATAGTTTGCTAGCACCATAAAGTAGTCTGGGATCAAATAATGTATTTTGGTTGACGTCTTACTATTTTGGAGTAAGATTTTTGGTAGTAATATTAATCTTTGAGTTGGATAGAATTTGGTGTCCGTTTATCCATTTTAGAAACCAAAAATATTTAGTACCTAGGCTTAGAATCTTAAAAATATTTTTGGTGGCCGTTTAAATTATACCCATATTTTAACCTACGGGTATTTTTGCGGGTAAAGTGGGATAGGCCTATGCAGCAGTAGACTAATACAGAATACTAATAAGACTAACACATACTGATGATGAGTCACACTGCTACACTGACCTTGTGAAAGACAACAGTAATACTAATATTTCACACCAATATTTTGTGAGACCCACTCACAAAATGTGTGAAATAACTTATAACAAAAATAATTGGGTACTATTGGACTAGGGTAGCCTGGTCACTGATGATTCTGCGCCTACGATTATCGTTGCCACTTACGACTTGTCTATCAAACAGGAGCTAATGGTAAAAATATTATATTTTTTAAAATCGTCAATCATAAAAAATAGTCTAAAGTAATGATCCGTAAAAAAATCTTTGATAAATAAATCTTTCTAATGACTTTGGCAGCGAACAAGAAAAATTACTTTATGCCATTCCCGACTACACGAAATTATCGTGACAAATTATCTTAAAAATAAATAAATAACTACTAACCGAAATGATGGGAAAACATTTTAGAAGACACAAATTTCTTGGTTATACAAATATATAAAAGATATATGTGATTTTTATTATACATACAAATGACGTCAAAACGCAAAGTAGCTTCAATGTAGTCGCTAGAAACCGACCGCTAATTTGACGAAAAAAAGTTAGATTAAAATTTCACTTAGGTACCTATGTAATAAAAAAAATATGGAACCGCCTCAGGATACACTATCTGTTGAGCCGTTTTCAAGTAATCAATGAACACACAACATGAAACTTAATTTACAGAACATATATTCCGTGAAACACTGAAAAATTAGACATAAAAGAAAATCAATTGATATGCGACGCTATTTAATAATTATCTTTGCGATAGTTAAAAGTTTAAGTGTCAAAAAACAGAGAACCTCCTCCTTTTTTGAAGTGGGATAAAAAGTATTAAATGATAGTGTTTCGGCTTTTAACTTCAATAATATTCAGACTTTCTGAACTTATTTTTGTGAACAAAGTTCGTTGAACTTTGAGTGTTGAAATGCCTTGAATTGCTAAATACTAGGTATTTATTTAGGCTTGATACAAAATGGTTTTCAGATTAGACGCCGCGGCTAATGACCGCAAAGAGTGGAAAATGGTTGAAATATTTGTCTTGGGTTGTGTCTTCAAATACAACCCATTTGTGGTGACACGATTAGTGTAGGGTAACCAATTTATGTCGGTCCAAATGTTTGTGTGTTTTCAAATTAAGTGTCGGAAAAACACATATAATATATTATAATACAGGAGAAGTTCCTTGTGTGTGTTGGCAAAATTAATATAAAAATGTTAGTGTGCCAATTCAAATTATAGTGTATAACTGTGACGTATTTTCCGCGCCTTCTTGCCATCTTTATTACTATTAATTTATTCATTAAAAAATAGATTGTACAGTAATTATACATAGTCCCACAAAACCGTGTAATCGATTTGACTGTGGGTATAGTCTCTTGTTCCATTATATTAGGAAATCTCACAAAATCGCGTGTACTATTGCGGACATAAACGGTGCACCACTTCACAATCAAAATTCTTTGAACGATGCTACGTGCGTAGGGGTGAGGCTGGCGCTACGTTCGGACGCCGGGTGCAAGCGATTCTACATCATACGCAATTTTGTGGGATTTCCTAAAATAAAAATTTTTGTCCACAATATCCAAAATAAAAGTCCACTGGAATGCGTATGTGTGTTTTATATGTGTATGTGCGTTTTAAAAATTAATGAAAACGATAAAGGAAAACATCGTGAAGAAAAACCATCATACATAGAGGTTTTTCAACGGTACGTAAAGCTATGTTAGAGGCCCATGGGCAGTTTAAAGTCAGACACCAACTAGTTCATCAACCTTACAATAAAGTACAGAAAGAAGATTTCATTTTCCACAGATTCCGAGAAAAAATATCAACAGAAACAGGAATCAAGTCGGAATTATTTCATTAACGAATTCCTGCGGTTTGGGTAACATCAAATAACTTTTCCCCGGTTCCCAGCGGTTGGGGGAAAAAATTACAAATTGTTTTATACCCTTGAAAAATATGTTACATACCCCTGTTATTTGTGTGTAATTAAAATTCTGCTGCAATATTCTTTTTTGTGTTAGGTTTTTGTGTTGACCCCTTTTTTTGGTAGATTTTATTAAGTAAGTAAATCAGTTTATTATTGCCACATGAGGCTGGTTTACTTCCACACTGTAATTCGCCTTTTACCGCCTGTTAAGAAATAAAATTTGATGATATTATGGGTATTATTTAAAAGGGCTTACTTTAAAGCTAAAGATTTTTTAAAAATAATTTTAAAACTATATTAATGAAACAACTTTTTAACAGATTTAACTCGCGTTATATAACTCGGTCGCAGGCAAACTGCCTGCGACCACGAGTGCTGCAAAGCACTCGAAACGTCAGGATTGTATTATCAAAATAAAAACGCGAGTTATATCCGTTAAAAAGTTGTTTCATTATGTTGAGTGTTCGCGAAAGTTTGAGACTATATTAAAACTATATTACTTTTCGCCTAAAAACTTTCAAAAAAAAATCCGTCTCCCCCGTTACTTCTGAAGTTTGCGGGCCAAAAAACCTGAAATAATTCTCAATAATACCTATCTAGCCAAAATTTAAAAAAAAATATAAAAAAAGTTTCAGTTATTTTCACTTTTCGTGAACAAAATTATATCTCTGCCTTACAGTAGTAAGGCAGAGATATAATTTTTTCAATTTTTTCGCTTTTAATTTTAAGGATAATTATTATTCATGCTAAAACTATTTATTGATTAAAATTATATTTAAATATCATGCGAAACCCTAATAAAAGAGAGCGACTCACACTTGCCCGGATTTTATCTAATAAAAGACTCAACTATCAGCAGAAACGTTTTACTTAGCAATATTAAATTCCTTCTTAATCCGTATTACAAAGAAGAATTTAATGGGAAAATTAATGGTGCTTCAGACTCTATGCTCTTGATAAAAACTGGGAAAACGGAGCTTGTGAGTTAGGGAGATCAATTAGAGTTATCTGTTAAAAACCATCGTTAAAATAAGGAAAAGGATTCTCGGAGCGCGCTTCGAAGACGCATAATCTTTTAGTTAAACTTAGTTCTGTCCGTGACTTTGTTTGCAAAAGTATGTAGCCTATATACAGGGTTATTTGTAAAACACCAGCATCCTTAAAAAGGGTCATTAAACTCAACATTATGAACAACTTTTACTATGAAACCAACTCAGAAATTGCAAAAAAAAAATCTGCTGTTCCATTTCCATTCTACAAATAACCCTGTATAGTGCGGGATATATAACTTCTACTAACTTGACATAACATAACAAAGACTCACCTATATGATGATATTACTAAGACTCTGCTATCCGTCTGTCTGTTTCTCACTAGGCTGTATCTCATGAACCGTGATAGCTGGACAGTTGAAATTTTTCTATGGTGTGTAAAGCCATGTCAGAGGCCTACGGGCGATTTAAACTCTGACACCAGGTTGTTCACCAACCACATGATAAGAAGAAGAAGTTGAAATTATCATAGATCATATATTTCTGTTGCCACTTCAACAACAAATACTAAAAACAATAAAATAAAAATTTAAGTGGGGCCTTCATACAACAAACGTGAATTTTATCTCGGAGGAAAACGAGAAGCTAAAATTGAAATGCCACAAACGGTCACCCATCATGGACTGACCGCGTCAAGCACTGCTTAACCTTGTAAATCGTAAACAGTTACCTCGTTTATATTAAAAAGGGACCGAGTATAATCATAGCTGATATTAAAACTGTAGTAACAGTTATTGTTAGGTATGCTAGTTATAATAAAAATATCAGGCGTACAAATAGCAGTAGTACAAACAATTTCAATTATAACATGTTATCGGAAAATGGACTCTATTACGAGCGAATAAAGAATAGATTTTTCTGTATCAAAAATATTTTTATTACCTTTTGAATAGTTTTGTCATTTTAAAATCAACCTAATGTATTTGTGGGTAAAGTTGTTTTTTGTTTATTTAGAGCTGAGTTGAAATAGACTTACAAAATATCAGAAATTGGGCCATTACCGCGTATTTCGGTAAAGCAAGACCCAAGAGGGTTGTATTATCTAAATACACCTACACGTGAAATTCTTGTAATAAGATTATTGTTTAATATTACCATGTAAGGTACATTAAATTCTTACTCCCAAGAGTACGACACACTTAAGAAGGGTATCGCTAAAATTGATTTATGAATTCCATCCCAAGTGTGACTTAATCATTATTTAGACCAAGTATAGTGTCGCGTACTACTTAATTTTTTTCTTTTACCACTGAGATGGCAAACTAGTATACAGCCCAGCAAAACCTGAACCGATACTGTTATTTCACACTGGTATTTTGTACCTCTACCGCCGCCGTATGGCTGTGCCATCCCGTCAGATCGAAATATCTACGAGTATTTACATTAATAAGTGAAACGAAAACTGTGGATCCCTTTTTAAGAATATGGCGTGCAAGGAGGAGTGTGAAACTTGGCATAGTAAAAATTTATAAGGAGAAGACGCGCAAAGCTAAAATAAAAAAAACGGTTGAATTTTGAGCAATGACTGGAGAATTAGCTATAATAAAACAATTAAATAATGGAGAAGAATAATAGAGAAGAGAAGGCATTTAGCTCGAGTAGGTATTTAGGTCGAGTAGGTATTTAGCTCGAGTAGGTATTTAGCTCAAATAGGTATTTAGCTCAAGTAGGTATTTAGCTCGAGAAAATATTTACCTTCGAGTAGCTTAAAACCGAATTTGTAGTAGAAGATTTTGTAGTAAGATCCTGTTTCTAATTTTTTCTTTCTACAAAACAGTACTTTGCATAGATGTTTTAAAAAAATGTTTATTACTAAGCAATAAGTTAGGTAGGTAGATCTTTATGGCATTTATTTTAACTGAAAGTAAGATATGCAAGCCTTTTCGTATTTAATTACTATGTACAAGGACTCGTAACTATCTTCTGAGATGATTGAATATAGAATAGAATTTCGATAGCACGGACAAGGTTGCAAATAGCTTAGTGGCAGAGCGACTGATGGCTTCCCATGGCTTTGATCGACTGACTGCTTCGATCGTGGTCATAATTTGGCTTGTGACCGATTTTTCTTTTTACAAAAATTTTGGCCTTCATTGGCATTGCATGCACAAATGATTTATAAAACGATTTACGTATTTATTAACCATTTGCTTGTTTTTCATTTTGCAATAAGTATCTTTTAGCCGGTAACCATCAAAGCTGTTAACATTAGCTCATTTTGAATACCAAAAGGTTAATTGCAATATCATTCCGCCATTTTAGTGAGTAATTTATGCGAATTACCCGGCTAATGTTCCTCAAGGTAGTTGCTGATTAATGTTTCTTGTTCATAGTTTACATATACAAGATATTAATGTTAAAATTCATTAGTTTACGTTCGTATTATGTTTAATGTCTAACAGTATAAGATTGTTTAGGAATTTATATGATTACTTATTGAATTATGTGACGTTAAGCAGGTTAGGGTATGTATTTTATAATTGGCGATGATTTTTGTGTAACGGCGAGACTATTATGCGAACGTCGCGGTACTCGCATGCGACGCATCGTTGCGGATGTAGTAGAGTTTGATGGCACGGTATGCCAAAAATCACGGGTTTAAGTTATTGAGTCAATTGTTTTTGCGAGTTTCTTATTAAATATTTTCATTTATAGAGTTTGATTTCAAAACTCTGAAAAAAATGTTAGAAGGTTTTTTGACCAAGAGATTTTTAATTTCTCAGAGACAAAATCAATGTCCATGTCATACTTTAACAAATATATTATATGCTCAGAGTTTTCGAGTTTTCTCATGCACTTATTTCGAATACCATAGTACCTATATAAATATCTAGACCGTAAAAATATCTCTGAATAACACAAATGCTTGTCCGTACTTCAGGAATGAATAATTAACACGGGAAGCCAACTTTGCCCATGTGCCTATCGTATCGTGAATTTACTAGTTTAATGACGGCCGATGATTAATTATTATCTTGATAAGGAATCTTGTATCATGTTACCTATAAGTACAATATTCTAGCCCAAAGCGATGTTATCAGACTTCACGTAACTATGTAATGACTGTGGCTATCTTTACCCTATAATACTAATTTGATTAAATTATTTATTTACTAAAATGATTATTATTTACTAGAATTATTTAATAAGATAATTTTGAAAAAAGAACTAATACGGTAGGCTTCGAACCCACGATATTACCACACGTCCTAGGCGTAGAAAGAGGTTTGAAATTTCACAATTTGCTACAGATAACTATAACATCTAAAACGCTTTTGGAGAACTCTGACCCGTTTCTCTAAATGTTTTCCTACTCTAGTCAGTACTCAATGCAGTATATTTATCTAGAATAGTGTTCCAATACGAAATGGAAGAAAATGTTCCTTGCACTATTGAAATGGACTTCTAGAGAGCTGGTTTGTGAATTGTGATAGACGGCTTGATTCTGATACGATCGTATAACTTGACCTATTTTATTTTAGTTCTTGCGGTGGTGTCAGCTGCATTTGCTCGTTTTGTGATCTTAGAAAGGTAGATAAATTTAGATTGATGTGTATTTTATTAATCAATATCGCTCTAAGACCGATTCTGTGGATTATTTTTTGGATGGGTCCTTAAATACTTTACGTATATAATAAAATACGGTAGGTGTTGCTGTGATCAGGTAAAATTAGTACTACGGGGACGAAGCCGCGTAAGGGTCAACTAAGGTATCGATAGAAATAAAAATCAATTGCCAAAAATGTTTGTCAACTGGACCAATTTTGACGATTTTTTTTTTGTGGGTGTGAATGGGTCTTTGGATGATTTATATTTATAATTGGACCTGGTAGGTAGCACCGTGAGCGGGTTAAATTAGGACTTTTGGCGGAGCGGCGAGCGGTGCGGTTAACGATTTTTTCACTAGTAAAACCGCTCGCTGCTGCCGCTAACGACTTGAGGCATGCCAATATATTTATACACGTTGCCGAGCGGTAAGGATCAGCTTATTTATCTATAGAAATAAAAAAATAATAGCCAAAATATGTGTGTATTATCAGTTATGACACACAAAATATTGATACAATGTTTGTTATAAATTTACAACATCATAAAACAATATCGACGCTCAACACACAAAATATTACTTACATCTTTCATTCTCGTGCAATGATTTCAGAAATAAAATTATTTTTTGTAAAGCGCATTCAGTCAGAATGTAATCTATATGGGCAGTTGAAAATGCGCAGCCTTCGCCATTTTCAGGTCATTGGTTTTATATAAAACGGCTCCCTCCTTGTATGCAGGGCCAGATTTAGGGCAGGGCAACAGGGACTCTAGCCTCCACTAATTGTTGAATCTCATATTGATTAATAACAATAGTCATTCGATGTTTAGAAAAAAATTGATGCTATAGAAAAGATTTATGCCCTTTTTACCCTACAGCGACCAACGTGAAGCCACAGCGACAGTGTATTGTATTTTTGTGAGGACTAACAAACAAATATTCCAGATTGTCACGGCTAATCATAAAGATAAGATAATGCTGCAAATATCAGTGGCAAAATCTTTTCCTCTATTCCGAAAATATTTCGGGGTTTCCACTTCTTGGTTGCTCTAAGGCCTCTACATCTTTAAATCCGGCCCTGCTTCTATGTGCGGAAAAATCCTGAAAATATAAAGAATTGTAGGTAAAACATTTTCCATAGCTTGCGTTTCGAATACACGGGCCATTTTGAAAGTTTTTCGTGGTTAGTGTTGGTAAATTCAGGTAGATTTTACAAATTCTAGGTACCCTGGATTCTTTTATTATTTATTTGTTTATTCATGTGATATTTTCAACATCATGTAACGTGATCATGTAGAGTTTTTCAAAAGTCAATACTAAAAATAACGCTTACTTAAAATGCAAAAATTTTGCATTAACGATATCCATTATTATTTATACCTACGAGTCGTGATAGCAGTGGTGGTGACCGTTGACTGGCAAGTCAGTGATCTCGGGTTCGAACCCAAGCCAGCACCTCTGATTTTTCTTAAGTTATGCGCGTAATATAAATCAATTATCTCTGGCTCCTTGCGTAGGAAAGCACGCATAGCCGTTGGTCGTGCGTCTGATCTCTCTCTGGTCGTGTCGGATTGCCGTACTATCGTACATCGTTCTACGAGAGTAAGGAAATAGAGGGTGCACCTGTGTCTGCGCACACACTTATGCTCTATAATGACTCCTGCGTAAACCTGTGCAATTTGAAATTTTGTCCGGAGAACATTATTACTATTTGTGTCAATGGGAATTATGGTTACGATAAATACAAATACGAAGTCTCCTTTGTTTTTGTAAACTCGACTTACTTATATTTTATATTCTTTATGAAACTTTACAGCATTCTACTTCTTCTTACTTGTTTTATTTTCCTGAGAATTTTTTATATGCACTACTTTATACCACTTAGTTACTTTAACTTCAGCTTAGTTGACAGTCGAAGCGAGCTATTCAATAAAAGAATAATGAAACAAGCTGCCATTTTCATTACATTTTCTAAAACTGTAGCAACAAAAAAAGTAAAAAAAACCTTCAGTTTTCATAAAACTTAGTTTTGCGCTTGAAAAAAGTAAAGAGTACTTAGTAGAAAAAGTTAATTTTCCTATTTTAGGGTCCCGACATGGATAGAAAGAGAAAAAGCAGTGACATGAGGGCTAATAGAGATAAATGGAAAAAAAAATCCTATTGTAATCCTAAATAAAATTAGGAAAATTGCAAGATGATGATGAGAATCCCGTCATCATTTTCAAGGGTCCTTTAGTATGTAGGTATGGCCTGAGCCGTGCGAAACTACAGGTGTACGTTCCCTCACTCTCACAAACCGATGCAGCGATGGGGCGGCAATCCGAAACGACCGGAGGCTGGAGAGAGATCAGGTGGAGGACCAACGGCTTTACGTGCTTTCTGAGGCACGGAGCAAGGGATAATTAATTTATAATACGCACATAACTTACGAAAAGTCAGAGGCGCACCTCTTTGTAGTCAACGGTTATACACAATTACACAATAAATGTAAAAAAATATATAGAGTCGTTAGTTTACGAATTAGTAGTAAGGTAGTTTAGTTGTTTTTATATTTTTGGAAGGGTTCATGAGAGTCACGACGAGGGTGGCATATCATTTAAAACCCTCTAAAATTAATAAACAAAAAAAAATGTTGCTTGTTTCTCTGATAGATAGACTCTGTCCTACCTTTCAAGGAGATGGTATAATGTAATTTTTTAAAACACAAAATAATTTCTTTCACTACCTAGTACACTTTAACTTACGGAACCTTATCGCCTATTCTTTTCAACTTAGCAAGTTGAAAAGTTTATTGTATAAAAGTTCCTTGTTTTGAACAGAGTGCTACTTCTTGTATAGAATAGTTTTTATACTGTGTCTATTCGGGACTATCTTGGCCTTCATTATGAAGTTTTGGAAGCCTTGACGAGTTAATATTAAGTTTTAAAAGGGTTATGAAGTAATTGTTGTGATTTCTAAAGAACAAGACAGTTTTAGAACTTGTTTTGAAGTTGATAATATAATAAATCTACTCCATAGTTACTCAGCGAGTGCGTGGAGGCAGATTTCTATCTAGCCATAAATTTATGCTTATTTTTATTTTATAGCCTATATATAAAAATATTGTAAAACGTAGCACGCGTACGTAGCAAGCGCGACTGCTGAGCACGAGGTCCTGGGTTCGATCCCCGTGTCAAAGAAAATCCTCGCAGCACGCAGTCTGAAATTGTACCCGGTGAATGGCAATAGGCTCGCCTCCTATTACATGGAACTTATAGCCGGCAAAACGTGGGTGTATAGCATACACCTCTGCCTATCGCCTTTGGAGAATACAGGCGTGAGTCTATGTTATTTTTTCAGATTCTATTGTAGATATTTTATGAACATCAAATATAATTAATCACATTTTTAAAACTTAGTTACGCTCCTTTTTTGTTTTTCAGTAAGCAAATATTAATTTAAAATATTAATTATTATACGTACGCAATTACGTTTATTTTACGATGCCACAAGTTTTACGCTAAGTTTTTGCCTGAAAGCCAAAAACTAAATATACCTACATATATTAAATATGATATACAATAAATATGTTATAATAGATATAATTTTAACATAGACAAATATAATTTAATAATAGATTATTAGCTGATTTTTTTACATATCCTTTAATTTTTTAAACTTCTTTATGGTATATCAAATAAGTTTACTTTTTTTAAACTAAGAAACGACCTACCCAATCTAACTGTTTATATTTATGCTATCACTAATTCTAACGACCAGAAATCCGATACTCTATAATATCCACATCGCTTATCCCATCTTAATGACTTTAAATTTAATTTCAACGCGGTTTATTACCAAAAACAATCTATTTCTTCCTCATTGGGACCTTTTAGTAACTAAAATGGTGTTAATTGTTGTCATTACTATGTAAATTGTACGTCAATTGAAGAAAATGGGTCACGGCGCTCTGGTAAGAGGGACGCGGCCGAGATAAAATTATTAAGAATATTGTAGGGTTGTTAAAATTATGTGGATTATAATTATGTTAATAATAATGTCCTTCTTATTGATATTTGGTCACAGCGGTCAATCTCATCGGAGATTAGTCAACTACGCAAGAGATATAATAGAGTCGGCAAAGTAGTTTGGTTAGCAGGGGCGCTAGTTAAGGTTGTAATTTTTTTAAGATGTTATCAACATAAGTTCATTTCACAATATTTTCTGAAAGGTGTGACTGAAACCTATAGAAAAATAAACAATTTTACACAACTACATGTACATTTCTACAAAAAACTTCATCCCTAACTTGCGGCCCTGCTAACATAACGCCTTTGCCGACTGTACAAATTGTGTGTTATCAAAGATACTCTCTCTATTGCTTCACTCTCATTATCCATGGGTCGCTCAGAGAGATCAGGCGCAGAATCGACGGCGTTACATGCTTTCCGAGGCACGAAGTATGTGACAATATTTTTTTTAATACGCACATATCTTTATCAAAAGTCGCCTTGGGTCTGAATCTGAGACCTCTGACTTGCTAGATAACATCATCATCTCTATATCATCATCATCCTAGTTTTAAATCAAAATTAAATAACTAATTCATTACGCCATTCTAACAATTATTTTATCTTCCCTCACCAAAAAAGAATGACCAAAAAAACATAATAATTCCATTTCTTATAACTAGTTACACAAATCACATCTCTATTAGCATAATACCTATTTAATTTGTAAACGTTATTTTTCATAGTACGAACCAACAAAAACCGAAGTTTTTTCTGCAATTATTTATGTAGCGTTATTACGAAATAACAAGCTTTTAATTAAGCAGACGACCGCCTTATTTCCAACTGTAATTTGAAGAGCTAGAACTACGCTTATTCGCATAGAGCCTCGTGTAATACTGTTCCAAAGGATTTGCAATTATTAATAATGTCATCCTAATGGTCTTAATTACGAAATTACGGTCACAGCGTCCGATTTCAATGGAGATTCACAAACTACGCAAGACATATTAAAGTGCACAAGTACGTAAGCAAACACAGATGCACTCTTCCTCACTCTTATAGTCCGATGGAATGGCAATCCTATATAAATGAAAATAAATATTGATACGGCTTTACTCACGCATTGCTTTCGGGAATGCCCGACTAGTTTCGAACTCAAACGGAGTCCATTTTCAAGAGCGGGTGTATACGCGACGCGCCGCCGAAATCAATGCGTGAGTAAAGCCGTATCAATATTTCATATAATTAGTATGACTCACGAAAGTTATTTTTCTAAAATGGCAATCCTATATGACTAGAGAGAGATCAGGCGCAGGAGTCAGGACCAACGACTTTACATGCTTTCTGAGGCACGAAAAAAGTGATAACTAATTTATACATAGACTCAAGCCTGTATTCCCCAGAGAGGTAGGCAGAGGTGTAACCGGGTAAACCGGTTGACCTAGAAACTCGGAACTGAAATTCGGAGAAAATATCCCTTGTATACCCTAGGTGCACTAAGGAAGGATTTTTGGAAATATTATTTCCTTCTTTAGTACTCTTGGAAGCGCGAAGCGTTAGTTACTTATACTAAAAAACAATAGGTTGATTTTTTTTTAAACTTGCCGTAAAAATGTTATGTTTGCACTCCGTAATGTTTCTTCAATAACTTTCCACGTAAATCAATTTAGCTTATCCTGTAGCAAATGTAATCTGGTGACTTCAGGTACCAACATATGTATGTAGAACAACATTATAATAAATATCACATCACTACAAAATCAAATCGATTCACTTCTTCTTCTTATTGTGTGGCTGATGAACCACCTAGTCTCAGAGTTTAAACCGCCTGCACGCCTCTGTCATGGCTTTACACACCATTGTAAAATCTCTTAGGTGTGCTGGTATCATCACGATGTTTTTCCCAACCGTTTTAGCTACTGATAAGTAATCTATAATACGTTCATACCTTACGAAAAGTTGCGCGCCTTGGGATCGAACTCGAGATCTCTGTCTTGTCAGTCGACGGTCATACCTCTAGGTAATCTTTGTTATAATATAACATTATATATATTATCGGTTCTATAAACCCGTGTATCCCAACACTGTTTATTTTCTCTAAAACGCTTATTTATAGTTGTTTGCAACAAATTGGAATTGGCAAGCTATCTAACACATAAAATTATTGTATGGTGCACCAAATATATTTTATTAGAGAAATGATTTATGTGTTTAACATATTGGGAACTTTGTTTAACGCTTGCAGACAATGGAGGGTCGAAAGTTCATTATTAAGGGCACAAATACTGTTATATTATTTAGTTTAGCATGCAACCGTTAAAGAGCAGTGATTGAAGGTAGTGATCGTGGTCTCAGGTACGAACTCAAGGCGCACCTCTGACTTTTCGTTTTCTATATTAATTATCACCTTGTCCATGCATCAGAAAACACGTTAAGCTATTGGCCCCGGGTTGTCATGAAGATCTTTGACAATTAATGATATATTATATAGAGAGTCAGTACGCTCATACAAAATTAATTAATAAAGTCTTGACAACTGATCTAACTTTAGAATATCGTATCTCTTTGGGTTGTAGAGGTCAGATAGGCAGTCGCTCCGTATAAAACTGACATTCAGCTGCATCTAGTTAGATAATAAGCCAACCCAGCAAAGTTTGGGGATAATAAGGCTAGGAGGATGATGATGATTTTTTCTGAGACGACCACGCTGAGAGAGACCACGTGGTCTCTCTCAACTAAAGCAGTGAAACAAACCTAAAGCAACAGTAGCTAAGGGCGCCCCCTAATGGGACTTGGGTCTCGGCTTAGGATATGTTTGTAGCTACAGACTCAGCCCGGGCTGGCAAGGGTCGGAGCGAGAGGAGTAAGAACAGCGATAGTTAACTGAAAAGTCAAATTATTAATAAGTCTACATGAATAAATAAAACAATAATACACGCGATATTTTATACGTTTAACAGTTGTTCATCGATCAACTTGTATCCCTGCCTGTTTTCAAGATACACAGGCGTGAAGAAAACCAATAGAAATGATGTGCTAATATATTACCCATAATAAAATTCCCACAGGATACCTAAACCTAATGTATTACGTGATACATAACTCTGAAGATAACATTATGTACTATCAAAATATCAGAGTTCATTCGAGACGAATGGGCGAATATTATGCGCACTGAGTATCAAACATTATACAGGCTGACTGGTGAGACACTTTCAATACTGAAGAAGGGTACTCAGTACTCTATTCTGTTATGTTTGTTCAGGAATGGAAGAGTGTGAGCGTGGGTTCGAACCTGATGTTACATGTACTTTCTTGGTTAATCTAAGACACCACTGACTAACGGTAAAGGAAAACATCGTAAAGAAACCTGGACTAAATAGTTTGAAATCGCCAACATGCAGTGAGCTAGCGTGGTGATTAACGTTCAATGCTACTCTGTATGAAAAGAGGCCTTTGTCCTACATTGGGACAGTGACAGGCTGATTTATTTATCCAAACTAATATTATAAATGCGAAAGTAACTCTGTCTGTCTGTCTGTCTGTCTTTGCTTCACGCCTAAACTACTGAACCGATTTGTGTGAAATTTGGTACAGACATAGTTTGAAACTTGAGAAAGGACATAGGATAGTTTTTATTACAAAAAATAAAAAATAAAATAAAATTTATTCCGGACATTCAACGCCATCTATTGGCCAAGAGTCGAAGTCACTATTCCACGCGAAAGAAGTCGCGGGCAAAAGCTAGTTTATTATAAATACTTACCTACTACTCAAAAAACAATTAATTTTGCCAGTATAAATATCATTTTTGCGATTACAATACACATGTTATACTTAATTACTAAGTAAGTTAAGAGTCAAAATATTCTCATGTAAGTATAATTTTGTTCCCATTGAGAAAGTACTTTCACCTGAGATTTCCCTCTATCTATATTATTATTATTATGTTTATTTTCTTGGTAACAAGTATAAAAGCCTACACCTGCCGTCGTCCTTAATTTCCGCTCGCCATATCCATGGGAAAATGTCCACATCCCTTCTCCTCCCATGAGTATCGTGTCCGGAAATTCTATAAGAGCATTATAACATAAGTACATTAAACTACCATCTTTGGATCGTACCTATAATATTAAATATTAATAGTGAACAAGCGTAGATTGTTTATATTTTTCAATTTTATTTTCAATCATGATAGCAATAGTATGGTTGACGTTGACGGAAGAAAAGGGTCTCAGGTTTAAATCCAAGGCACGTACCTCTGATTTTTCAAAAATTATAAATAAAAATAAATACACCTAAATAAAGTATTATAAATATGCCCCATGCCTCCCAAAGCATATTAAACCGTTGGCTCCATTTGTCATGAAGATCCCTGAGAGTTGATATAGGGAGACAGTGAACTCATAAAATCCTGACAACTGATCTTACTTTAGAATACTCAGCTTTTTGTAATATATAATAAACAACTAATATGATATACATCTTAAAATTAGTTGCATTATACTTACATCCTAAAATTAGTTACATTACAATCAATAATTGCATTGTTTTGACTCTTCAGATAAGGATGACGCTTGACGAACTTTCTGCAAAGTTCCCAAATAAGTACAGGAACTACTAACCTAACCACAAAACAGAGCTTCCAAAACCAATAAACCCGAAAACACACATCAGTATATTTCTGGGCGTAATTCAACAAACGAGCAATCTATGGGTGAATTAAATGTTTGCCATGCGCGAACAGTCTTCAATGTAATTAAACCCTTACTTCCAAACTTCAAAGGACGCGTCTAACAGTAAGCTCTACCATAACACGCAATTCTCAGTAACTAAGCTATAATAAACGTACACAATAACTTCACCAAAAACATCATTAAATTTGAATTTACCTTCAACCACTAACCTGCAATAATTTCACATCGTTACAATAACATCAAACACGCCAATTCATTTCGACGTGAATGGAACCATTGTGTTTCCCGCGTCACGGTGCTATTAAAATCACAAGTTGTCTAAGGGCTAAACCAAACAATGTAGAAAAAATTCGCGTACAGCTCACGAGTCGAAAAAATACCTACGAAATAGAATGGCAGCCAGCCGCTATGGTTCCGTTACGCTATAAAAACCCACCCGAGCAAACTCTGTAATTCCGCTTCGTCCCGACCGATATAAAATATGAAAGACTGAGCGAAATTCGCCTCGGCTCCCCCAGCTAACACTCGGCTCTTTCCGTCGACCTTCGACTAACTTCGTACCGCCGTAGCGGCAGTTTCGTAGACACAGCCGCGCGTCGTTCACGTAGCGGCTACATTCGTAGCCCATAGAATATATTTTTCGGTGTATGTGTTTAAATTTGTGTATGAGTTTTTAACATATGTGTGTTTTGTATGGTGTAGTACTCAAATGATGTGTGTGTTGGATACCAGGAGTTACGTGGTTGCGGATAAGCTTGTTTGATGGTTCGAAAAAATGGTATGGATACTTTTTAATGATAAGTATGATTAGTTAATGGCAGCGCTTAACGTCTTTATAGACGAAAATTTCCTTTTACGATTCTGTGGAAGCTTTTAATTAATTTACCAAGTTTAAAATTTTGTGGAGCCCTTCAAATAAGGTTTTATATTGTTTTAGAAAATTATGGAGATTTTTTTTATTATACTTATAACACTCTTATAAGATTAGAGGCTTTTTTATATGTAAATGATATTGCGACCTAATACTTTTAGGAGTTATTTATAGCTACTTTGTTGAATTAATGTAATGGAGTGTAATACATTTCATGTACTTTAAAAGTGATATCATTTTTGTATTATGTCGGTTTTCATTTATAATTGCAGTAATTTCTGAAACCTCGTAACATAATTATTCGTCTGTGTGTACTTTAGCGACAATTTTATGTGTATATAAATATGTAATTGTAAAAAATATTTACAATTATCAATTTGGTAAGTACATTTTTTTTCTTCTATTTAACCCCTACTCTTTACCATTTAAACAAAAACATACCTAATACTATGGATATTTTAAAACTGAAAATTACAAAAGGTTCCTTTCGGTCGGAAATTAATGTACATTATATTTTTTATAACCCTCCTTTCAACACTATTTCGTTTTAAAGCATTTTTTTACAATTATTATGTGTAGTTTAGAGTTATGACCAGAGTTGGCACATAATATATGATACTCTATTGCAGAGTATTGACCCTATTTCTCGTAGGCGTACTTTGTAATCGTTGTAGTGTGAGTCCCGTCATAGGTTCGTTTTACAAGACCTAACTTAGGACTCAAGCCTTACTTGAAACTAGTTTTTGTTCAACTAAAGTTTTAAGTAATACTTGAGGTTTTGAGTTAGGTTCTGTAATACGACGTTCTCTCTGAACTACGATTGTAGTCCCAACTTTTAAACTATTTAGTAAATTGGGGATGAACGCTTTCTTAGGATATTTTGGAATAGAGTTTGTAGATTAACTCACCTCAAAAGAAAAGCAGTGGTAGTCTACTGGTATGGCCACGTGAGGATGGGAAACTTATTACAGCCACCCCTCCTCGATGTGGAGGTGGCTCTTCGAGGAATGACAGCAGCGCTTTGATTCTGCCAGCTGCCAGCCAGGTCACTAGGGGGCGCTACGTTGTCTCAATTGTTGCTTTTTGTCCGAGGTATTTAATTATAAACTTATCTATCTATCTAGAAGATGCCGAGCTTAGGAAGGCGTGTTATCGCAACAATCAAAAAACTTACTCGCTTATCATAAACACTCGCCAAAAAACTGGTATTTATGGAATTCCCTTCACTTTTCATAGTGATGTTATATTTTTAATAATTGGATTAGTTTCTGTCAAATGATGGTCACCGGCTGAACTTGGACTATCAATTATTGCATTTATGGGTATGACACAAACGTCGTACCGATTAAATAAATTTTTTTTTTTAACGTCACGTGATACCGAGACATAGATAATGTCATGTCGCTTTAATATGAAGCTTTTACAAAGCCTAGGGTACACAATAATAACCAGTGTAAGGATTAAGGTCTGAATCCTCAAGAATAAAGTATTTTAAATATTGCTGACCTCGGGTGGAGCACGAAAGGAATCTGACAAACTCACCATTGACATAAGTCACACATCTTATGGCTTTTAGTTAGCCAGACTCCTTACATACTCCCCCTTTTGTCCAAAATACGTGCCCTCACGATTGGACAAACTCCTAAGGACACCAACCCTAGTTAGGACGATACCTGGCCCTTCTTCGGCCTACCGCGACGACGTTTGGGTGCAACAGGCTGAGGAACCTCAGAGCATTCACCCTCTCGGGCATGGTATCGCCTCAAATCCGCTGTTTCAAAACACTGCGCAGGTACAGGTGTCTGGATCAATCCCGTAGGCTTCTGGTTAGAAGGCTTGTACCTCTGACACTCGACACATGTCTTAAGGTACTCCTCTACAAATCTTCGCATGCCTGGGAAGAAAAACCGTTGAGAGATACGAGATAGTGTTCTCTCTATCCCTCCATGCCCGGAAGTAGCAGCATCGTGGCACTCTAACATCACCTTCTTTCGCAGGTTTTCAGGTACGACGAGCTGCGGTTCTTCGGACTCAGCATCAGCGTAACGGTAAAGTACTCCTTTACTCATATAATAACCTCTTTCTGTCCATCTCTTAATAACTACTTCCTCTTGTCCTTCCAACTCCTTGACGATTTTAAATAACTCAGGATCAGCAATCTGATCTTGTCGTAAGGTCGTAGCATCCCAGCTAGGCGTTTCGACGATGACCGTGCAGATTCCACAGCTATCCTGGTCTTCCGCATCACAAGGCGGGCGACTAAGAGTATCAGCGATAAGGTTCGCTTTCCCTGGAGTGTAGTCTACTTTTAGGTCAAAAGACTGCAACTTCATGGCCCAGCGTACCAACCTTCCAGTTGGAGTCTTCAAGGTAAGTAACCACTTTAGAGGCTGATGATCGCTAGCCACTTGTACCTTATGTCCATCAATGTAGCCGCGGAACTTCTCTACAGCCCAGACGACAGCCAACGCCTCGCGTTCTGTTGTGGAGTAGTTCCGTTCCGCTGGTAACAACAAACGGCTAGCGTACTCTATGGGTCTCTCTTCACTTGGTGACTCCCCCTGGAGTAAAACCGCTCCAAGTGCGTAGTTGCTTGCGTCGGTCCTGAGTATAAAAGGGAGATTATAATCTGGTTGCGTAAGTATAGGCGCAGTGGTAAGTAGATTCTTTAATTTAATGAAAGCATTGACCTGATCTTCTTCCCATTTCCAGGTCTGATCTTTCTTAGTAAGGAGCGTGAGCGGCTGAGCGACCTTAGAAAAGTTCGGTACGAATTTCCTAAACCAGGAACACGTTTGGAGAAACGTTTTCAGATGCTTAAGCGAACTCGGCTCTTTCATATTAGCAATAGCGGCTACCTTATCGGGATCTGGCGACACCCCATGTGGTGTAATAATGTGTCCTAGATACTTAATCTTATCACGCGCAAAGACACACTTGGTGCGATTGGCACGGAGGCCAAAGACATGAAGGCGATCAAAAACGGCTTGCAGATCTTGCAGATGCTGCTTAAAAGTTGGCGAGATCACAATAATGTCATCAATATACCCTAACAAGGTCATATCCTTAAAAGCAGCTCCAGAACGAAAACGATCGATAAGCCTTTGAAAGGTGGCCGGCGCATTGCGAAGACCAAACGGCATTCTTTTAAAACGATGTATGCCAAATGGAGTCACGAAAGCTGTCTTATCTTGGTCCTCCTGCTTTACGGCCACTTGCCAGTAACCTGAGCGAAGATCAATCGTGCTCATAAAGCAACTCTTCCCAGTATACTGCAATAGATCGTCAATAACAGGTAGGGGATAGGCATCGCTTTTTGTGACCGCATTTAATTTGCGATAATCGACACAAAATCTATAAGTCCCATCTTTTTTGGGTACAAGTAGAGCTGGAGCGGCCCACGCCGACTCACACTCTTCGATAATTCCTTCTTTAAGCATCTTATCAAGTTGGGCCTCCATCACGGCCCTCTTCGCTGGTGTGAGCCTATATGGCGGTACGGAAATAGGTGGATGGTTACCTGTTTCGATGCGGTGTTCCGCAAATGAAGTAGGTGCTCCTAACTCGCCGAAAATATCGTCATACTGCTGAAGAAGCTCCGCTAAGCTGCTCCTGTCCGAAGGCGGCAGCATCACTCCCTCGTCAGTCCGCAATACGTCTGCAGCTGCGCAGTCGACATAATTTCTGGACGTCTCGCATTGGAGTAGATGTGCTATCTGAGGACGATCAGTCGTAAACCATTTATCAGTAGCTAAGTCAAGGATAATACCAGCCTTCCGTAAGAAATCAATTCCTAACAGCGTGTCATTGTTTCTAGCCTCAGGTAAAATTACAAACGTTGTTGGTATTACTACACCTTCCAGTTTTACATCTATTTCCGCGAGTTTCACGTCTAAATCCCGTACTAAACCATCTGCTAACTTGATACTAAGATGACTATCTTGGAACGAATGATTTTGTTTTCGAAGCAACGCGTACAAACTAGACCCTGCTATACTGCGCTTGGCAGTGGTGTCAACTAAACCAGTGCCGCGGAAACCATAAATTTCAATATATAGAATGGGACGTCCGCGGGTATGGTAACTAATGACAGACGCGGATTGCTCGTTCAAAGTGAAATTTTGTAACTCAACAACCTGATGATTAATAAACATATTAGGCAAACATACATTTCTACTAGGTGGGCTGACCCCACTAGTTACATTCTTATGAATATTAGTCATAACACTACTCTGTGGTAAACTAGTGTAACACTCTGTTGTAACATTACTCTGTGGTACATTATTATTAGTATTAGAAAATACATCACAAGTAAAGAAAGAATCTTTGTTACAATTTGTGCATTGAGCACGAATAACACCCGGTGCACCACAACCATAGCACTTCAGAGTATTTGAATCAGTTTCACGTGTTCTTCTTTTGAGCTGAGCGCAATCTGTGCGGTTATGTCCACCTTTTTTGCAATATACACAAAACTTGTTACCTTGTTTGCGTTGCGTAATTACCGGTGCTTCCACGGCTGGGCAAGCTGATGTCGAAGCTGGCGTCGCGATCATAGACGTTGACTTCAAGACATTATCACGCTCTGCAGTAGCGGTGTAGGCAGCGACTCGAGCAGAGCGGCTCAATGGCGCGAGCGGCGCAGCGTGCGCACTCGGGCCGGAGTCACGAGCTCGGGTTTGCAGGCACGACGACGTTACTGCACTGGGGAGCGCATCCAGCTCACCTGCATCCTCTACTTCACGAGCACGGCGAAGAAGTTCGGCGAATGTAGCTACTTCCTCGCGTCGGATCCGCTCGCGAATTCTCTTTTGAAGCAAGCCGTACACCATGTCCAGCTCCACCTTCTCGCATAGATCGTTCTTAGGAAGGCGCGCAAGTAAGGCGCGTGCTCGGGCAACAAAGATGTCCGTCTTCTCAACCCCCTGAGGAACCGCAAATAGCTCTCTGTATATTCGATGGGGCGGCCGACGGTCACCGTATGCGCTGCGGAGATTTTCAATGGCGGAGTCCCAGGTCGTAGTATGAACTTTGATGCCTTGCCACCAGGTTGCAGCTTCGTTCGTTAAAAGCATAGAAAATCCGCGGAGAGCGGCGGAATCCGAGACGTCAGCACACTCTTTAAAGCTCTCTACCGCATCAATGAAGCCATCTACTGACTCATGCGGGAGACCGCTGTATCGCGCGCTGCACTTGGATAGATTACCTGACACGCTAAAACTTTGGGGGGTCGGTGACGATTCAGTCGCCGTCCTGGCGGGAATCGAGTCGAAGACCCGCTCCAAAAGCTTTTCCATCGAAGCAGTTTGAGCGCGCTGTAACTGTTCCAACATAGCAGTAACGCAGGCGGGGCTAAAAGTCTCCGTGGGGGTGACGACAGCGGCGGCACCTGCGGCGCGGTCTGCAGCATCATCAAAAAATTCAGCGTCACGGTCGCTTCCGCGACGAGAATCGCGACGTGAATTTCGACGTGGGCGCGGCATATTAACTTGGTTCTTGTGAATTCGGGCCCCACGTTGGGCGCCAATGTAAGGATTAAGGTCTGAATCCTCAAGAATAAAGTATTTTAAATATTGCTGACCTCGGGTGGAGCACGAAAGGAATCTGACAAACTCACCATTGACATAAGTCACACATCTTATGGCTTTTAGTTAGCCAGACTCCTTACACCAGTAATTTTAGAACCATCAAACGGTCATTACAAGTTCTAGGAATTAACTACGTTTTATGATTGTTATACTGAATATTAATTTAATTAGTCAGTTAATTGCAGTCATGAAAGCCTAACGGTATGACCGTCGACTGGCAAGTGAGAGGTCTCAGGTTCGAATCCTCTGATTTTTCGTAAGTTATGTGCACATTATAAATTAATTATACGTGATTTTAAGACTAACTCATTAATTTTAATATCTACTTTACTCTACTTTACTTTACTTTACTCTATTACAAACACAAACACAGATAACTGCGTCTGTGTTTATAATAGAGTATTTTTCTTCTCTTTCTTTCTTTCTTTACATAAAGACACAGCGGTTTAGCGCTATAGGCCCCCGAGATACCCAAGACAACTATGAAATCACACTAGTAAGCGAATTTTACATTTCTCCTCCCAGCAGTATCGTACTATACTAGGCCATCAAAGTAGAGCAGAGAACCCGTTTTCAACAAGTTTTAGCTCAGCGCACTGCACCAAGTAACTATTCTAGATCGGTACTAAAGGATTTACAGGGCATTGTGCTGTGCATACAGTACTCAGTAACAAACGATTCGAACATGTTGCAAGCCATTTTACCTTATTTTAAACTAGCTTGCGCCACGTCTTTGCCCATGGTATGTTGATAAATTGTAGCCTATGTTTTATTGTGATGTATAAACTATGTATTTGTAAAGTTTCATGAAAATCCGGTCAGTAGTTTTTGTGTGAAAGAGTAACAAACTTGCATCCATTTTTATTCTCAGAAATTTTCACATTTATAATATTAGCAGGATTGTTGTACTGGGGGAAAAAGGCGGGTTTGGTTTTATAAACATTAACATAACTATCAAAGATCTTTAGCATCGCGGCGGCACGTAACAATGTATTTCTTTCTCCATCTTACATAAATTAATTTGTCTCCTGTAAAACCTGTCATTTACAGATGCTGGCTGACTTAACTAATGCTATTTATTGATTAAAATTATATTATAATATGACATGAAAACCTTCTGCGTGAGTCCGACTCCCATTTACTCGGCTTTTTCAATAAACAGAAGTTTATTATTATGCTTATAATGTTGAAAAGTCAGCGGTTGCAAGTTTTGGGTAGAATTTCTAATTACTACTCAGGTTTACCAACATTCCCTACAGATTAGTGATCCCCATAAGGGTATCAGCAACTCAGAATTACCCAGAACTTGGTTATCAAAGCACCCTTAATAACACCACCCTATTCGGCTATGAATATTGCAAAGTTCAATGAATATTTAGCCGTAATAATTTTACTATGAAATGGTGATTGCAGTAAGCCTAAACAAACATGTTTCTATTTGTATTTTAGGATTGGATTGACGTGAATGTACGTTAATTAAATTAAACTAGTCTGTTTCTGTTTCATAATATATATCACATGTATATTTTCCAATGGATTTAGGCAGCAGCGTAAGATATTATATTTTTTTAAATTTGGAGTAAGGTCAAAATGTAAAATTTACACTTGTCTCACTGCAGGGCAAAGGCCACATCTCATATGGAGAAAGATGGCACATTGAAATAAATTAATATCATCACACAAGAATGTGTTTATTGATGTAGCGAAAATGTAACAAAAGCAATGTCACAACCATAGAGCCAGGTATAATAACATTCATCCAGCCAGGTATATATCACGCATTACTCACCACTTTAGCTTCCTGCGTATTGGCGATTTTAAACTGTTATTTTAATTCTAGGTACGATATTTTCCTTCAACGTTACTCCACGTACCACGAGATATACGGAAAAAAAATAATTTCAGAGGTCATCAGCGGCATTCAATATTTGACTTCGGACTTCAAAATTCGGCTTTTGTAGTAGAAGGTAATTAAATTGGTTCGCTAGTTTTGTGAGTGTGCTATAAGGGATGATAACTTTAGCAGACTGTCCAACGAAGTTAGCTGGGTCACCCAATACCCGCTGGACTCAAACTATATTTAGCTAAGGAAATTTTCAGCAGCCATACGTCAAACTACTAACCCTACAAGGTCAGGCCCAGAGGCAATTGAGAAAATAAGCCCCTGAAGTTATTAAAAACTTGATAGCACTTTATGTTTTAAAAGGATATTTTATATTCAAGGAAGCTCTACCCGACAGTTAGCGCCTTTGTCTCTGTATTTATTATAACGGCAACTTGTAAATTGTAAAAGCTTTGAAATTACCTACAATTTTTAGAATTATGAAAAAAAAATAGGGGCGGCAAAAAAACGAAAAAGGTTTTATTGCCTCTGGGTAGAGATACATACACAATACATAAACAAACAAGAAAAAAATATGATAAAATAAAAAATAAAGTAAAACTTTAAAAAAAAAACGTTGCTACGTTTAAATATTACGTTAAGTATACGTTTAAATATTAATAATATTTAAACGAACATTTTCTGATAATTTTAAATATTATTCAATATTTTAATAGCGGAATTAATTCCGCTATTAAAATATTGAATAATATTTAAACGAACATTTTCTGATAAGGAATAACTTGATGTTGCTGGCGTCTGTATAGACACTCAAATTTCTAATAGATTTTTAACTTTCTGGGTAAAGCATTGGGTTCAAAGTTAATTGGGAAAATTTGACAGTTTCGGGTAGAATTGTGCTGGCGTCTGTACAATAAAAGTACATACTACATTCTGCTGAACCATTTTGATGCTAAATCTTCGTTTTAGTAATATTTTTTGCTAGGTTATTGAGAACGATTGACTTTGAGAAAAATTTCGGAAGTTATCGTTGGCATTTCTCGTAAAATTATACAGATTCTAAAAGTCGCTCTTACGTGTCGAATTTAAGCCAAAATTCCTTTAAATCACTTGACTGCCTCGTTGGTCCATAGTAGCAAGCGCGACTGCTGAGAACAAGGTCCTGGGTTCGATCCCCGGCCGAGTGTTATTAGGTTTTTCTCTTAGGAAATTCTCAGCAGCAGAATAGAGTCTGGAATTATGCCCGGTTAATGACAATAGGCTCGTTCCTATTACATGGGACTTATAACATAGCTGGCGAAACGTGGGTGTACTGCATTCACCTCTGCCTACCCCCACTGCATTCACCTCTGCCTACCCTTTTGGGAAAAAAAGGCGTGAATCTATGCATTTTGAATAAATGAATGAATAAAAATTTATTTGAGACAGCACATAAACAAACAATAATAAAACAAATAAACAAAATAAGAGAAACAAAAGAAAAAACATGAAACAAATAAAAGAAAAATTATTTTTAATTGAAAATTGATTTAATTGAAAATTTAATTATTTTTTATTCATTTATAATTAGAATTAGTATGTGTTTTTTATTTGATATTATAAATATATATTTTATTAATCAATTATTTATTAATATTTTATTTTTTTTATGTTCCTTTAGATCAATTCAGTAGTTGAGGTGTAAGAAAATATTAAGACGAGTACGAAACAAATAATTTGCTACTAAAATTCGCTCAAAACTAGCACGCTTATAAGCTAGGTCATATCCATTTAGGGTTTTACACAATTACAATGCGCAAACTATAAAAATAACATCTGCAAGTCAGAGAAATTTAAGAAAATTACTTTAGCTCCGCAGTAGCATTTGCTACGGTATTCCAAAACGTTATTTAAAAACTTTAACAACTGCAGTTTGACTCAAAAGTTTTAACTAATTTTGCTTACAAAAGAATGTAACATCTATTGTGTGTCGAAATAAAAGTTTGTTTGGATTGCTGATAGTAAATGGCTGTAGAAAATAGCCTTAGAGTATATATGAAAATATAGAGCAACCCTACATGAACTGTAAGCACGGGTATGAACAACGCGGCCTCGACATGAGCTCGAATCGCGATCATACCTCGATCGACTGCAGTTCAATTAGACTCCACGAGCGAAAAGATACATTTTAGTTTAATTATGGTTAACTGTTGTGTTAATTTTTGCAAAAAATGACAAGAAAACATAATTTAAATAATTATATTTTAACATTTCTACGGTGAGACCTGCTTACGCTCCGCACAAGGCCATGTTATTGACGTTATCACTCTATATTTTCTTATACTCTAAGAAAATAGCCGTGTATAATACGCAATTCACGATCTAAAAAATCTTTAAAAATTCAATTAGGTACTATGTTTTTTTCCAAATAAACTTAGTCTAAAAGCATTAATATTGTCAACAACTCTCACAAAAAAGTCTAGAATCCTATTAGATTTATTTTATTAAACTTCTAAGCCAGACTAATACCTGTCATCTTATTCTATGACTATAATATAAAATATTAAGTCATAAGTATTCATTTTGTCTAGACCATCTTAATTATAACTGAAATAAAATGGAATAAAACAAATTGGTTTTTATGAACGTGAGAGCTAATTGCTTGTATATATTAGTAATTCATAAATAATTATAGTCATGGTGGTTACGGACCCGCTTAGCAAGCACGTGGGCTTGGGTTCGAATCTAGCATGTATCAATGTGACTTTTTTAATGTCATATTTACTTTCTTAGTTAATCTCAGACACCATTTATTTTCTTATCGTGTGGTTGTTGAACAACCTGGTGTCAGAGTTTAAACCGCCCATAGGCCTCTGACATGGCTCTACACACCATTGAAAAATCTCTCAGGTGTGCTGGTTTCATCACGATGTTTTCCTTCATCGTTTTACTAACGGTGAAGGAAAACATCGTGAGGAAACCTGGATTTAATAGTCTGAAATTGCCAACACGCAGTGAGCCAGCGTGGTGATTAATGCTCGATCCTTCTCTATATGAGAAGAGGCTTTTTTTCATACAGTTACATAATTAACAATATTTTTTGACTATTAATATTATAAACCTACTAAGGGATCACCTATTTTTTGGTGGAGGACTTTTCCAACTGTCACCATATCTCCCTTTTCGCATGCTTAATAAGAAACTGACCTATCGGGACATAGGTTAGAATTGAGTTTTGCATACGCACAGACCTCTACCAATGCATTCTATGATTTCTATTAAAATTTTAGATAATAACTGTGTACTGCTACTAATAATAATTTAATAATACTCGAGACATTTGCTATGAACTAGATCAAACCCTAATTACAGATAAGTTTATCGCGTTTCCCCAAAAATCTACTTCTTTAAGATAGGTCAATGTATTATTAAGGGTGCGTTTTGTGGACCGATCTGGTCCATAATTTTCCTGTCACGGTGACGAATTGACGAATACATCTCGCCATCTTCAAATTGGTCTACCACGAAGTCTCTTTCTCTCTCGTATATACCAGTGTAGGATACGGTAACTCCATCTTTTATCTTTAATTCACACACTATACAGCGTGTAACAGAAGTCCGAAATAATACTTAAGGGCATGTATGTATATCATGAAAAGAATCACCTGTGAAAATATTGAATGGAAAAGAGGCATTTTTTTTTTATACAAAATAATTCTTTCGATTTCATTTTCTTCAATAATGACAGATTTTATTATCCTATGCGTGCTAGTGTATGTAGTGCTTACTCAAAGAATTTATTGACGGTAAATTACCGAATTCGTGTTGATTTACCTTTCAAGTGATGCCTACGGCCGAATTTGAAAGATTTTGGTAAAAACTTTGACCGTGGTTTACTCGAGTATTGTTTGGAGTTCGGTTCCAAAACCCATGCTCAAGGATTGTGTATAGGGTACCTTATACGCCCTTAATGTATTATTTCGGACTTCTGTTACACGCTGTATAGTGATATTATACGTCTGTTAATCGTACCTATGATACAGGAGAAACCACAATAGCCGTAACAAAAATAATAACATGAAAAACAAAACTTTATTTCACAAATCAATACATTCTACGCTTCACAATTTTAATTCTACTGTTTCAAACTATAATAACCTTCCATTACCATACTAAAGATAGTCTAAGTACGTATATAGGTACATTATACACTGAGTCACTTACCTTTGTACCTAGGGAATTACCCTGTATCCCATCACATTACTATTGCATGGGCTTCGACCGGCATTAGCATACCTGAATATCTATACCTATTAGGGTTACCTGATATCCTTTATATGGGGTAATATCGGTGTTGGTGTGGGTAAATGTGTGGTAAATCGATACGGTGAAATGTATTGCTGTGGTTTGAAATTTTATGTACAAAGCTTTAGTGTATCCATCTCGGTATATGAATAAAAAAATCTATGGCCACAAATTTGATGACGACGATTAAAAAACAGAAAAACAACAGCAAAACAAATTGTAAAACAGATTGTAAAACAACGGTAAAACATAACAATTACAAAATAATATTTTGTTTTTGAGTTTTTTGTCTGGCAGTCAAAAATAAAATAGGAGCTTTTTACCCGACTGCCAAGGAAGGGTTATGTTTTTTATTTTTTTTATATTTACATTATGAGCTCATGCTTATAGGCAACACCCAGTTTTTGTTGGTTCGATCTTTGCCCTAGGGGCCAATATAAAATTCATTTGCGAGAGAGTTTATTTTCAAAACTGAATTTCTTTGACACATTACTTGTTAGTAACATAGTACAGTAGATAATTAATGTCAAAATAATAATTGTAGCGCTGTCTCACTTTTTTCTGCCAAAATAAAATGCATTCTTTCTTTCTAACAGAAATAGACAGAACTATTTTTTTTTAATTCCATTGAGTCCATTCTCAAGAGTGAGTGTAGTTACGCGGCCCCGTCGCGGACCTCGTTGAACTAGTCGGGCATTCCCAAAATTAATGCGTGAGTAAAATAATAATATTTCATAATATACTAATACAGAGTACTTAATCACTTAACCTCAAACAAAATCTAGCTAAGTTTACCAAAATTAGTTATATGATATTTCAATAACATATTGCCCTTGTCTGTGCGTTATTAAGTTTGAGCTGTAATAAGGAGCTTGCGCACTTGACTGCCGCGAAATTCAAGATGGCGGACGCCAAAATTAACGGCTGATGAGATTTTCATGTTAATACAAATTAAATTAGTGAGAGCAAAACTTTGGGCGTTTGTATATTCTCAGAATTTTGTACGTGTGAGGGCTTCAATTCATTTAGAAAATTTGTTCAAATTAACATAAATTGTCACGCTTTATTCCAAGAACAATGACAGAAGCGTTTTATTAAATACACAGATTCTACAAAAGTGCTCTTTAGTCCAAAGTAACTTGATGAGTTTGTGTTAATCTTAAGAGATTCTTAATAGAAAATATCAATTAAATGTATCCCATTCTATTCTTTTTGAAGTCAAATGTATCGAACTATGTATTTAGAAACAAAATTTTATGTTAAGAAAACGAGAAGCATTCAAGAAAGTAGTCTAAAAACATAATATTTATCATTATAATGTAAATTATATAAGTTTATGTCACCGACACAAGAATCCTTTAATTTTTTTGCTAAGAATACTCTCAAATAAGTTACCTTTTAAATAAAAATACCTATTAAACCAAAACCGGTTCATTCGTTAGGGAGCTGCAATATTTAGATAGACACACACACAGATAGATAACTTATAATATTCCCCTGTTTTCATCATAGGTTAATAAAAGTATATAAATATAATGTATATACTATATATATTATATAGTTTATATGTAAGCTCCTTAACAAAATGAATCATTCGTAAATATTGATATAGTAGAAATAATAATATTTTCTTCTTTGATTTCGATAACATTAGCCCACAAAGTTGTTTGACTCAATCTTATAAGATTTATTCAGAATAAATTGAAGAATAAGCGGCTGAGTTTTGCGAGCAAAAATAAAGTGCTTTTTATTATAATTAATGGGATAAGATTATTATTATTTAGCACTTAGGATCTTACGGACGCGCGTTTGAAAAGACAAAACCTTTATTGTCAAATAAAGCCTTGTCTACCAAGGGTTAATTTTGCGAATTATTTGTCGCGAATCTATATAGGTATTTATTTATCATAAGATAGGAAAACCAACAGCTATATGAAGTAGTGTAAGTTATACATTATAAATAGCACAAAGCCATTTTAATTTTAAACCATAAATTTATTATCATTTTAAGCATTATTAATCTTGTCCACGTTATAACATGAAAAATCTCCGAGTAAAATGGTTTCTGGTTTTACTACGGAACCCTAAAAATAACAAAAAAATACGAAAGAACTTTATAAAATAAACAAAACTATTGCTAAAAATCTCTTTGACAGAATGATGGTCATACTAAGTATTATAAGTATACTAGCGACCCGCCCCACGGTCACGCAATTATGCATGTATTATACATATAAACCTTCCTCTTGAATCACTCTATCTATTGAAAAAAACCGCATCAAAATCCGTTGCGTAGTTTTAAAGATTTAAGCATACATAGGGACAGACAGACAGAGAAAGCGACTTTGTTTTATACTATGTAGTGAATATTAGCTTCATATGCTTACATATACGTCTATGTAAGCATATCTGGCTCATAATAATACATGCCATAAATTATGAGCAGACTATCTATACTTTTAAATCTTTCAAAGGTTGTCTGTAAGAGATCGCTTTTAGCGATAAGATCACCATTATCATAGGGTGGTGTAATAAACCGAACCTTGGTTTTATTTCCTCTTGCTATAACAAAGCTTGATTCACATCTACTGAAACCGTACCTGGCAGACACGTAACTTATCAGACATCTAAATATTATTATGATTTTCAGATAACCATAATCAAATAATTTAATCAAAACTAAATTAGTACGTTACAATATAGAATAAATAAAATAAAACCGCTGGGAAAAAGCGCTTTCCGAAAAACAAAATATTAAAAAGAATATAAAAGAATAAAAATATAATATTTAAAAAATATATTATAAATATATTAAACATAAAAAAATGTATTTATTTAAACAAAAAATTTTTATAATTGACTGCCTCGTTGGTCTAGTGGTAGCAAGCGCGACTGCTGAGCACGAGGTCCTGGGTTCGATCCCCGGGTCGGGCAAAGTGTTATTGGGTTTTTCCATTAGGAAATTCTCAGTAGCAGCACGGAGTCTGGAATTGTGCCCGGTTAATGGCAATAGGCTCGCCCCCTATTACATGGGACTTATTACATAGCCGGCGAAACGTGGGTGTACTACACACCTCTGCCTACCCCTCTGGGGAATACAGGCGTGAGTCTATAATTAAAAAAAAGCTTCTTTTAATTAATAAATAATAAATAAAAAAAGTTTTTTAATGAATATATATAATTTTTAAGGTTTTAGATTATAGGTTTGTATATATAGATAATTTTAATTAGATAATAATTGATATTTAATATTGTAATGTATTAATGAAATAAAATCGATCATATATTTTAGTATCATTTATAATACATACAGTTTTTTTAAAAGGAAATCAAAAATTGGTTCTTCCAAATTACTTCTACCTATTTAACCAATTCACAACTTTCTAATGATATGACTTAATCCCTTATTATAAGCCAATTATTTCATAAAAAAAATAATTAATTGAAAATCGAAATCCATCTCACAAATTCAGAAATTAAAGTAAGTTTTATAATAACAAAACACAACATGTTATGAAAACTTCGAAATATCATTACCATTTGACTTCGTCTCACCTTTCAAAGTCAAATGTTATTGACTACCAACGACTGAACTTGAAAACATTACACCGTCTATTATAATGGGTAAAAACTTAGTTTCGTATTAAACAAAGCAAAGTTTTGATACTATTATAATAAGCTTAAAACACGGCTCTATTATTTATAAGCCGTTTCTTGAGCTTATCTTTGGCGGATCGCTTGAGAGAGTATGATCCCTTTTGCGGCTAAAACGTAAAGCTAAAGCCTGTCACAAACCGACGCGATCTACCCGGCGAGCAACCGGGCGGTTGTTGCATGGACGACTAGAGAAGAGCACACTGAGGCGATCAGATCGCGCAAGTTTTGTGTAACAGATCGTCGGTTGCCCGTCAGGCAGATTGCTTTGGTTTGTGATAGGCTTAATGGTGTTTGAATTCACAGAAATTATAAGGTTTTCTTTTAAATGCAAATATATAAATGCATATTAGAACGTAAGTTCTCTATCTATAAGTAATAGGTTGCAAAAATATTTTTGAGAACAAAAAAAAACGTAGATATATTAACGAACAATGTAAGTATATTATAAGTTATCTATATTTTATTTTTGCGTTTCAATGCAAAAGTTACAATGCATTTCATTTTTATTGTGGCATGTGCTCAGAGCTAGTTCCGTAGCCGAAGTCTACGTAACTCGTAGCGTTCGTAATTCGTAGCGCTTGCTACGAATTGTGGCTGACCTGCGCTACGACTTGCTGCGAATATTTGGCGCTACCATGAGCGGCTTAACAAACATTGAACCTCAAAAATGCAGACTGCTGAAACTTTATCTTTAGTTACTTGTTTTTCAGTAGTTTCTCTAATAAATAATAACATCATCACCAATATAATCGCTCCCGTGATTTTAATATAATTTTTCCAGGGTAACCCATTTATAATATTAGTAGGATATGATTGTGAGGAAACGCTTCGCCCACGACTTTGTCTTGAATGTCATTTTTGGGGGTGAAGTTTTCACAAATTTTCCATAGTAGGGTATCAGAGATATAAGAAATATTTTATTCGGATATCAAGGTCACTATGTCCAATAATTTAGGCAGTGCGTTATCTGTTAGTCAGTAACAGTACTATTTTATTAACCCTTAACCAAAAAAAGAGGAGTGTTATAAGTGAGTATCTGTGTAATAATGTATCTGACGCATCGTAGCTCCCAAACAGATGTACCGATTTTGATTTAGTTTTTTAATGTTTCTTGAATCTCGTTCAAGTCACCGTTAAAAAATGTGTGTTTTTGCTACAAAAATATTTTCGTTTTGAGGGGTTTTATAGTATATAGGAATCGATCATATATATATAGGTATAGATCAGTGAGGTCCGCAACGCCACCGCCTAACTACACTCGCTCTTGAAAATAGACTCCGTTTGAGTTCGAAACTAGTC
Organism: Protodeltote pygarga; assembly: GCA_936450705.2. Lineage (NCBI taxonomy): Eukaryota > Metazoa > Arthropoda > Insecta > Lepidoptera > Noctuidae > Protodeltote > Protodeltote pygarga. The sequence continues at coordinate 11,288,329 of OW388265.2, read as the reverse complement.
GGGCGGTTCCGAAATCAATCCGTGAGTAAAGCCGTAATAATATTCATTTTTGTTTATTTAATAAAATTTTATTTATTTAATAAATATAGGGTATAATTTAAACGGCAACCGAAAATATTTTTAAGACTCTAAGCCTAGGCACCAAATATTATTTTTGGTTCCTAAAATGGATTAACGGACACCAAATTCTATCCAACTATGCAATAGCTAATGCTAGCAAACTATTGTTAACAGGAGAAACTGGATGCAATCTGGACTTTAGGGCACCCCGACTCGGACAGGTTAGGTTAGAAGGGGATGGCTGGGTCTATTCGACCCCGCCATCCCCTTCGCGGTTATTTTTTTATAAACCACCCAGAAGTAGGAGCCCCGCGAAGCGGGGCTCCGTCGACCAAGCCCACCCTTAGCCACCATTTTTATGGCAGTCAATAATACGATAAAATGGATTCATTTCATAATATTTTAGGAAACGTTATTTGGTGACCATTTATCCATTTTGGTAACCTTTTCGATTTTTTTTGGTAGTAAAATAGGTACTTTTTTGGGTGACGTTTAAACACAAGCCATAAATATAGGTATAGATTTTTAAAAAATATTTGTAATAAAACAAGTTCATTCCAGCCCTGTAGGTATATAATCATGACTTATTCCTTTGTAAAACTAATTTTCGTAGTAAGTGCCCGAGGGTGGTAAATTTAAGAAATTCTCCGAATAGTTGGAATATTTAGCGACAACCTTGGGGCTTGGGGGTCGGGAGAGGCGAAGTTTAGCGAATTTGTGAATGTATGTTATATTTTAGCGTAAATGTTATAAATACTTTGTGGTATGTGGAAACTAAAATAATGTTTTTATTTTTACACGGCTCAAAGGAATGAGATGTCAGTTGTGCGCGTTGAACTGTCATTTCACAGATCATTAGGTCATAGCAATAACACGTAGGGTCTTTGGTATGAACTATAGATTTTCCGGTGGCTCAGACCTCCTCCCTCCTTTATTTAAGACTACACGATTTGAATTAATAGGTGTCACGGATTTGTTTCTCGCATAGGAACAAATATAATAATTATTTTTAATCATATACTCACTCATCATTGAGCTCACAAACAAAATAGTATTAAATTGAGAATCCCTCTTTTAATAGACAATTAATAAAAACTTAAACACTTATAATAATTATTTTTAATCATATACTCACTCATCATTGAGCTCACAAACAAAATAGTATTAAATTGAGAATCCCTCTTTTAATAGACAATTAATAAAAACTTAAACACTACCACTGTTAATCAAACGCCAAATCGTCGTAGCAAATAGTTTTACAACAAACCATCTTTAAATCATGAAAAAAAAAACCAACTGTTTAGTTTACTCAAATCCTCATAAAATTCTTCCCAATTCAATTCAAGCCTTAAGGGTTTAAAACAAATGTAACGATGCATGTGACAGGTCCCAATAAAGTAGAATTCCAGGATCAGCATACTTCATTTTATTTTAGAAAGGGTCACCATTCATTTTATTTCAATTATAAGGCTTTGTACACATTGGGCATAAACTTTGCGGTAAGGCACAAATTGAATAAAAAAAATTATATTGTGCTCCATGTGTAAAAATGTAAAAAGCCATAATAGAAACTACAACAGTACTCATTTTAGCGTTATGCATTTAATTATGATGTCGAGAAAAGTCTCAAAATTTAATTTAAGTAATAATCAAATTATTGAGTCCAAACTTCTGTCATCCAATGGAAACAATCAGAAATCCTAGAATTGGTACTCTTTCGATCTCTAGATTGAAAGAATTGGTATTCTTTCGATCTCTAAATTGAATTTTAAGAAAAAAAACATTGTTAGTTTTTATCCTGAAATAAATTACGATTACATTTAATATCCTGCACTTTGTGCCCAGTGTGAAAAAACCTAAGGGGTTTTAATTTTATTTTGCTGTAGGATAATACTTCATGCTTACAAATATCTGTTTAATTTAGCTGAGAATTTGTTTGACGAGCAAATGGACGGGCACATAAACGTAAGGGTAAATGACCTAACGTTTATAGTTCTGGAATTGCCACTTTGCGGTTTTGTTTCCATTATGACGCTAGAGATGACTTAAAGGTACTGATGTAAATGTCAACGAAGAGTTTTGGTATGTTTTAGCTTTTTGAGCGCTAGGGAAGCGACTACATAATATTTTTAGGATCAGAAGTAAGATAATTTTAAAAAGCACAAATTAGTCATAGACAGCCAATAATAATAAATGAACTCAATCAGAGTAAACAACCATACCGATTACAAATAGCGCCGGCAACCTCACCGTCCAGAGATAGCTGACCAAGATCAGGAATAATTTCAACTGTCAGCCACCTTTTTTATAGTGAATGACAGGTGACGTCACTAAACGCCATCAACTAAGGGCTTTTTATCCTTATACGGGCTTTTTATCCTTATACGGCCTTGTAAGCCTGGGCTCTTAGAAGGTAGCCCGGAATACAGAAAATTTCTAGAACCACAGCACTCCACAAAAGTGATTGAAATAAAAATTCAATTAACAATAACAATTGCTTTATTAATCTCTCTAAATTTTCCTTTTGACAAACCTTGGTTGGAAGCTACAAGTTTATACTAAAAATGCATTTGGAGAACATTGAGATCATGTTACACTCAGGGTTGTGTTTGGTGGTCCGTGGTAAATTATTGCTCCTCTATGCCTAACTCAGTAAGTACTTTTAAAGGATACAATATGGAGATTAGGTTACCTTAGCCTCTCCAACTACAGGGGAGGAGAGAACGACCTATCCCGCAGCGATGCAGCTCCGCACCCCACTGGCTCAGCCGGAGCCGCGGATGGATGTGTCCCCGCTCCGTTCAGGGCCACACCGCTCTCACCCCGGTGAAAGCACTGGGCGGCAGCCACCACAGGTCACGTGTGCAACCGTGTGGCTCCGCACCTCTGACTCAGCCAGTGAAGCGGGCAGATGTGGTTCTGCTCCGTTCAGGGCCACACTGCCCTCGGTCCAGTGCAAATACGGGTCGTCCTCACCACAACCAGCTTTCCAGCTGGTTCCCAACGGCTCGCCAACTGGCAGTAAATCCCCAAGGAATTCACTCCATAAAAATATCGTGTAAGAATCACGAATATAGGTAAATGTGCGAACTACCAAATGATGATGAAAGCTCTCTGATAACGAGAGAGTTAAAGTAGAAAACAAGGGACAGGAGATAGTTTAAAGTTAAAACTAAATTCTTATAATTTTATTATAATCTTATTATAATCCCATCTGTAACAAACAAAGGAATTTGTTACCCCTAAATTCGCAACAACGACATCATGTTGGAAAACAAAGATTATAGAACTTACGTGAAAATCCTTCGATCACCTCATTGATTGGATTTCACGCCCTCCCTCACCGGTAGGTGGATTTTTGTAGGTGGTATCTTACTGAAACAAGACATTCGGATATGGCGCTGGTCGAACACTATGTCGAATGAAATTCCACAAGAATTATATCAAAATATAAACGAATCCGTCAAGGAACTCACCATAGCTGGCTTCAGGAGCATTTTAACAACACTTAGCCCATAATATTGGGCGATGCGGCTGGGCACACAAAATCGGCCAATGACCTCTCACAGTTCACGGCCTCCGCCGCGCCGCGTCATCAGCAAAGCCTTCTTTTTTTTTTACGAAAAAACCAATGCCAATCCGTCTGCAGTTACCACAGACAAAATACGAAACCATCTTCAGATGCAGAAATCGACCAACCTAACTAATCAATAGTTTAAACGTGATAAAAATGTTAAATGTATTTTATCTAATTCCTGTAATTAGTTTTGTAAAAATATTTATCGAATAAACTATTGATTTCCAAAATTTAATCTGTTCCCATCGCGGGTCCTAGATGGCGATACATGTCTCGAATCTTCATACTTAGTTCCACCAATACCGGTAGATGTCGTTGTTGTAAGAAAAGTAATTTATCAATTTATATTTTATTAAATTACCTTTATTAAAAAAAACGCGGAACGTGCAACGTTACAATACCCCCCCAACTACAAAAGTTTGGAAGAGCAACGACAAACGCGCCGCCCTCGGTGCATTACCTAAAAGAAACAACATCAAGGTTCGTCGAAAACAAAACGACAGCTCCCTATAAAACACAACAGAGTGCTAAACCAGGTGTAAAAACCTGAAAATAAAGGCATGCAAAATGAATCCTAAAACAAGAATTCTAAAAATAAGGGACAGTCGACGTAAGTTGAACCCTATCAATATCTAAAATTAAAAAAAAATTGTCATCCGACCTACAGAAAACCAGACCCTAACAAGAAACCAAACTACCAGGAACCATATTATCCTACTGCCATATCTCCTGCTTTCCGGGCATTCATGTCCCCTCACTCATATACATCATTCTTCTATTCGTCCCCTACCTTACACATCCCTTATGTGAATATGGCAACCAGCATCCATTCGCTGGTGCCATCTCCCTTTCACACCCCGTTGAGTACCTCCTGTACGCCAGTAGTACTCTAAACCCATGTTTTTCATATAAAACTAATTCTCCTCGGTGAAACTACCATCTTCTTACACACATTTGACTGCTGTCAATATCTTTCACCGAGGGAACGAAACGCCCAAGTGAGCACCAGGCTCCGGGAAAGCAATATTACGATGTTTTCGGGAAAACCGTAAACATCGTCCGGCCGAACCTAAGATTTCAAAACGACCAAGAAAAATTGCTTCCCTAGTACCAAAAAGAGAAAAAAAAAAAAAAATCCGGCTGGTAATAAGCCATACCTTAAATGATAATACGCTTTCTAGCTTTACCCTCCAGAATGTTTCCTGACAGCTACCACAGATGTCGAAAGACACCTGAAAGAATTGGACCCTAAATATCAAGGATTGTAATATTGCCTTGCCATCGTTGATAGAGTAGTGAGTACTCTACCAACACGTGAAATCACGGACTACGGCGTAAACGAACCCTGACACCCTCAAGATTTGGAATTACCCAAAATATTCCAAAGCTGTAACAAAGAGACCACAAGTTGACAAGTAGAGAAGACTTAACTTCAATACCTAATAAATTTTTAAATTTTTAATATGCCATTGGCCTAAAGGTTTACCATCCAGACCAACGAGTTCGTACACAAGGGGAGAAAGGACCTTTTTAACGATACACTTTTCATATTTTGGGGCCAACTTAGACATTTTATATTTGTCAGCATCGCTTTGAACGAAGGTTTTTCGCCAAACTTGCTGACCTTCGCGCAGCGTGACTTGCCGCCTGCGCAAGTTATAATGTTTTGCGTAGGTACCATGAGCCTTAACAATATTCACACGCACCTTGTCAAACACGTCTTTGAGGACCCCCAATTCCCCTGCATATTCCTCTCGAGGCATGGCGACCTCGTAGTCTCCATGGTCAGAGTTCTTATAAAAAGAACCATTTATAATAGGCTCTCGGCCGTATACTAAAAAGAAAGGTGTAAATCCGGTAGTTTCGTTCACCGCACTATTTATAGCCAATTGTATTTGGAATAAGTTTTGATCCCATGACCTATGATCGTCCTTTACATAGGAAGACACTGCTGTCATTACTGTCTTATTGTACCGCTCAACTGTGTTAACTTGTGGAGTGTACCTAGGCCCATAGTGTACTCTCGGAATATTATATTTCTCCAATACCCGGCGAAACTCCGATCCCGTGAATTGAACCCCATTATCGGTAATTACGGTTTCAGGAATCCCATGGCAAAGAAGGACATAATTCTCAAAGTTCTTCGCGACTAGAGCACTGGTTGCACGACGGAGCGGAAACAACATAGTATATTTAGAAAAACAGCATGTTACAACAAAAAGGTGCATAAATCCAGTACGCGATTTTGGAAGAGGACCCACTAAGTCTACAGACACAACTTGAAATGGCCGGTAACACTGCTTTGGTTGACCCATTTTACCCGGAGTCAGTAATGTGGTGTGTTTATATGCAGCACAGACTTGGCAAGCTTTTACAAAATTAACTACATCACGGTACATTCCTGGCCAATAATACCTCAAACTTATCCTTCTGTGCGTCTTGAATACGCCTAGGTGTCCTGAAGTAGGAGGTTCATGGTTTTCAGACATGACCTGTGTGCGATTCAATTTTGTAACAACCTCCTTCCAGTCAAACTCTTGTGTTAAGGAGTATTTACTTTTACTGTATCTGTATAGTGTACCATTTTCCACTCTGTAATTGGGATAGTTCTTGGGACAAGTTGTACATCCTGCAAAAGTTTTGTCGTACCACTCATCATTGGTAGATAAGACAGGTGTGTTTATAACATCAACCTTTATAAGCCTAGATAAAGCGTCAGGCACAACATTGTCCTTTCCCTTTCTATGTTCAATAGTGTAATTGTATTGTGACAACCTGCAACCCCAACGGGCTAGGCGACCAGTAGGATTTTCCAAATTTTTAAACCATTTTAGTGAAGCATGGTCAGTAATTACAGTAAAATGTCTACTACCCAAATATGGTTCAAATTTTTCAACCGCAAAAATTACAGCTAATGCTTCGCGTTCTGTTGCACTATAATTACGTTCTGTTGCACTAAGGGATCTACTGATATAAGCAATAGGATGGTCATCCCCATCAATTTTCTGGGTTAACATACCACCTATGCCATAACTGGATGCATCGCAGTGAACGGAAAATGGTTTTGTGAAATCAGGGCAAGCTAAAACTGGAGCTGAAACTAAAATATTTTTCAAAGAATCAAAAGCTGTTTCTGCTTCTGAGTTCCACTTAAATTTAACTTTAGTACTGGTTAGAGCATTAAGAGGTGCAGCAATGGATGCAAATTTTTTTATAAATCTGCGATACCACGAACAAGTTCCTAAAAACATTCTAACTTCTTTAGAGGATTTAGGCACAGGAAACTCCAAAATGGCGCGCACCTTATCCGGGTCTGTCCTTAAACCACACTCATCTACCACATATCCCAAATATTTTAAGGACTTTCTAAAAAAACAACTCTTTTTGAAATTTATAGTTAAATTTGCACTGTTAATACGCTCATGTAAACGTTTTAATAATAGGATATGAGTTTCTAAATCTTCCGCTACTACAATAATGTCATCAATATAACAGAAAATTAGACCTTTAGTAACATCACTACAAAATGGATGACCAAACAATTTGTCCATCAATCTTTGTTGTCGAGCTGGAGCTCCACAAAGACCGAATGGCATTACTTTAAATTTAAAAAGTCCTCTACCAGGAACGGTGAAGCTCGTTTTTTCCTGTGAGTCCTGGTCCAAGCTTATTTGCCAAAAACTAGATTTAAAATCAACAGAACTAATATATTTAGCATTCCTGAGGCTATCTAAGATCTGGGGTATGTATGGAATCGCGTACGCATCTCCTTTAGTCACTGCATTCAGTTTTCTACAGTCCAGGCAGAACCGTAATGTTCCATCCGACTTAGGAACCATAAGGACAGGATTATTCCACGGTGCTTCGCTTGGTTCAACTACGTCCAGCTCCAGCATCTTGTCCAGCTCCTTATAAAGTTCCCTCAGCTTTTCCGGAGACATTGGGTACGGCCTGCACTTGATTGGCGGAGAGTCACCCGTATCAATGACATGTTTTGTCAAATGTGTCCTACCCAGACCTTTACTCTCAAAAGAAATATCATAAAACTTTTTTATAATTAATTCCGCTAACTCTTTATGTTCTGAAGACATATTCTCAAAAGATTGTATGCTATTTATTGTTCTATTAGTAATAAATTCCTTAGGTGCTTCTATATAGGAAATGTTATTAAAAATTTCTGGAAATAAATTAAAGGTTTTCCAAAAGTCAACTCCAAAAATAATGTTTGAGATAATTGAAGGTATAACATAAAACTTAATGTTTTTTGTTACCTTATTATAAGTAATAGGTAATGACAAAGTTCCAATAGCGTTACATTGTGAACCATCCGCAACATAAACCTTACATTCACTTGTAGTATCTAACCCATAACCTAAATTAATAATTTGTTCATGTGCTCCATTCCCAATAATAGAAACAGCTGCTCCTGAATCCAACAAACCATAAATTGATAAGTCTAAAATGTTCACGTTTAAATATGGCCGAATATCATTTATACTAGGCTTAAACAAATCCGATACAAAGTTATTATACTTATGAAAATTTGAAACAAAATTTAACCATCTCTGCCATTCATCTGGGTCGACCTTACCAGATGGTTGGCATCGGATTTGCTGACCTAGTTTTTTGACTTATTACTACACTTATTTGGGCATGTTAATATTGTGTAACCATCCTTACCACACTTGAAACACCTAAGTTTCTTATTATTTATTTTAGGGGTTGTGTCAACCCGACACTTGTGACAAAATTGTTTGGTGAATTTTTGGTGTGTAGGGAGGGAATTCTGTGTGTAAGTGTGAGTTGATGTTGGTTGAACAGCAGTGACTTGTTGTTTCTGCTTACTGTCCTTCTTATATAAATATTCCGTACTTAAAATAGACGTACTTGGAGGCTCAGTAAACAAATCCTTTCTCTGACGTGCCGACTCAATTTTCCTACACTTCTCCTTTAGCTCACCAATAGAATTAATATCCACCAACGCCAAATGTTCCGTAAATGACGGCCTAATGTTGTGTAGCAATATCTCTAATTTCTCTTTATCAGAGAGTGGCTTTTTCAAACGTGAAAACATGCAGTTCATAACTGCAAAATAAATGTGTGTAAGCTCGTCCTGCCCTTGTGTACGTGCTCTAATTTCCCCTAACAAGCGATAATCAAAGTCTACAGGAGCAAACTCCTCCAATAACAAACCACTCAAACCTTTCCAGGATGAAACTTGATCCTTAACTCCTCTATACCACAACAAGGCTTGTCCTTTAAACAAAGCAAAAGCAGACCTGAACAAGTCTGAGTCACACACCTTGAAAGCTGTTGCCCGCTCAGCAACTGACTCAAGGAATGAGTGTGGGCTTGACTGACCGTCAAAGCTCAGATTCCATTTTAAAATATTTTTGTTCGCTGAGCAGTGAACAACTTCCTCAATGTGTGGCTCAGTTTGTGAATCACCCTTTGAATTTCCTGGATCATCCACAATTTCAAACAAGTTCGAAACTAACTCACCGGTTTGCTTCAAATCTATAAACAATTTTTCACGAGTTTGTGCGTGTATGTCATCCTCACACACAACTCTTTGTAACCTGTGGTATAAATGACAATAAAGACCCCTAATACGACTGAGAATGTAACGCTCCCGACTCTTTTGCACGCTATCAATTTTTGTAATCAAGTCCTTGAGCTTCTCCTTAATAATGGGAAGTTCTACCTTCGGGTTTAACTCCTCATCAACAATTTCCTCGGGACCAAACCCTAAGCACAACCCCTTAAGCTGCTTCTTAAGTTTAGGGACCGTATCCTCAGGTATCTCAGCACGTATTGTTACCTCATATACTAACTCATCCCGGAGTAGGCTAAGATAATAAACTGTATTTAAATCCATAATTATTCAGTCTTAAACCAATACTTTAATAAGAGCAATAATTTTCCACCAATGTAATGCAATGAATGCAATTAACAATGAAAAAAAAAAAAAAAATGTCCTTATAATAAATTTGTTGACATCTGTCACATAAGTTAGGATAAGTTTACAATATTTACTCCTAAATAATGACAAATTCACCACCACAATTTGTCTAATTATAAGCTTGTTGTATATAAAAGGGAAATTTTACACACACTTATGTTAAGAAAGTTTTACACAGCATAAACTTAGTGCATATAACACAGTGTTACACTAATTATTATTGTAAGTAGGTCCAAATATTAATAAATTACCAGTGCAACATGCACTTCAGCAGTAATTTTAAAAAAATGACAATTCTCCTATAAAGATTAGAAGAACAAATTAGGTAATGTTTACTAATGTGCAACTTTGTCACATAGAATTTTATTACATTGAATTGATGTTGTCCTAACCGACAGGAACAACATACATAAACACTACATTTCTATATGTAATCTAATGCCGCATTTAAAAGGCATAGACATTAACATTCACAATAACCGCACAGCTATGTAACCACCTACAAAATTTTTAAAATAAAATTTAACCACCTACCTACTTTTTTTTAATTATACATTAATTCACACAACCTATTTTATTTGAGGAGCAATAATAACCAAATAAAACAATAACTTGGGCGCCACTGTAAGCCTGGGCTCTTAGAAGGTAGCCCGGAATACAGAAAATTTCTAGAACCACAGCACTCCACAAAAGTGATTGAAATAAAAATTCAATTAACAATAACAATTGCTTTATTAATCTCTCTAAATTTTCCTTTTGACAAACCTTGGTTGGAAGCTACAAGTTTATACTAAAAATGCATTTGGAGAACATTGAGATCATGTTACACTCAGGGTTGTGTTTGGTGGTCCGTGGTAAATTATTGCTCCTCTATGCCTAACTCAGTAAGTACTTTTAAAGGATACAATATGGAGATTAGGTTACCTTAGCCTCTCCAACTACAGGGGAGGAGAGAACGACCTATCCCGCAGCGATGCAGCTCCGCACCCCACTGGCTCAGCCGGAGCCGCGGATGGATGTGTCCCCGCTCCGTTCAGGGCCACACCGCTCTCACCCCGGTGAAAGCACTGGGCGGCAGCCACCACAGGTCACGTGTGCAACCGTGTGGCTCCGCACCTCTGACTCAGCCAGTGAAGCGGGCAGATGTGGTTCTGCTCCGTTCAGGGCCACACTGCCCTCGGTCCAGTGCAAATACGGGTCGTCCTCACCACAACCAGCTTTCCAGCTGGTTCCCAACGGCTCGCCAACTGGCAGTAAATCCCCAAGGAATTCACTCCATAAAAATATCGTGTAAGAATCACGAATATAGGTAAATGTGCGAACTACCAAATGATGATGAAAGCTCTCTGATAACGAGAGAGTTAAAGTAGAAAACAAGGGACAGGAGATAGTTTAAAGTTAAAACTAAATTCTTATAATTTTATTATAATCTTATTATAATCCCATCTGTAACAAACAAAGGAATTTGTTACCCCTAAATTCGCAACAACGACATCATGTTGGAAAACAAAGATTATAGAACTTACGTGAAAATCCTTCGATCACCTCATTGATTGGATTTCACGCCCTCCCTCACCGGTAGGTGGATTTTTGTAGGTGGTATCTTACTGAAACAAGACATTCGGATATGGCGCTGGTCGAACACTATGTCGAATGAAATTCCACAAGAATTATATCAAAATATAAACGAATCCGTCAAGGAACTCACCATAGCTGGCTTCAGGAGCATTTTAACAACACTTAGCCCATAATATTGGGCGATGCGGCTGGGCACACAAAATCGGCCAATGACCTCTCACAGTTCACGGCCTCCGCCGCGCCGCGTCATCAGCAAAGCCTTCTTTTTTTTTTACGAAAAAACCAATGCCAATCCGTCTGCAGTTACCACAGACAAAATACGAAACCATCTTCAGATGCAGAAATCGACCAACCTAACTAATCAATAGTTTAAACGTGATAAAAATGTTAAATGTATTTTATCTAATTCCTGTAATTAGTTTTGTAAAAATATTTATCGAATAAACTATTGATTTCCAAAATTTAATCTGTTCCCATCGCGGGTCCTAGATGGCGATACATGTCTCGAATCTTCATACTTAGTTCCACCAATACCGGTAGATGTCGTTGTTGTAAGAAAAGTAATTTATCAATTTATATTTTATTAAATTACCTTTATTAAAAAAAACGCGGAACGTGCAACGTTACAGCCTCTCCTGACCATGCACCGTCCTCGGGCATATTTCCAGCAGCATCTTCACTGGATCCATGAGGTTAGCAGAGTTGAGTTAGCACAGCTCCCGTGGAAGGCCCAGCTTCATCCTGGTCTTCGTTAACTGAATCTGATAAGAAGAACGACATTACATTTCATAAAATAGGCGTATTGCCTATTCTGTCATTCGTCTCACAAACAAGGCCCTCATTCATTGAAACACACTTTGTCTGTTTGGTACCTAATAGCACTTTCAAGCAAACTTCACCAAAACAGATATCAATCTTAGATCTCTCAATCATTCTCATACTTGTACAGCTGTACCATATCTACCCCCACACGTTAACAACGTGTCTGCAGGACTAAAATCCAATCTTCTTCTTCTTCTCTGTCGTCACACTCTTGGCAGAGTGGTCGTGGTCGTGATGACTGGGGTGGTGGCAAGTTTCACAATCCGTCGCCATTTCTCTCGTACTAAAGTCCAATACACATTATAAAATGTGTCTGCAGGACCGAAGTCCAATACATATCACAAGATATGTCTGCAAGACCGAAGTCCAATACACATTATAAAATGTGTCTGCAGGACCGAAGTCCAATACATATCACAAGATATGTCTGCAAGACCGAAGTCCAATACATATCACAAGATATGTCTGCAAGACCGAAGTCCAATACACATTATAAAATGTGTCTGCAAGACCGAAGTCCAATACATATCACAAGATATGTCTGCAAGACCGAAGTCCAATACACATTATAAAATGTGTCTGCAAGACCGAAGTCCAATACATATCACAAGATATGTCTGCAAGACCGAAGTCCAACACGTGGCACCGGCACCGCAGCATTGACCGAGTCTTCAAGCCAAAGGTACATAGCGCAGTGCAATAAGCTCAGCACGCGTTTGCACGCGCTACCACACACAATAGGCCACACCAAGCAACTGTAACATAAGCAATCGTTAAATGAATCACTTTCAATAAAAATGTTGCACAACTCTCGGGACACCACTTTCCTTTCCATGGCACCATATACTGAGCCGCTGCCTGTGTGGTTCACCCATGAACGCCACTCAATAATTGGAGCTCATAGCGATCGCTCGGCATAACTTTTTATGTAACGTCTGGAATATCCAGCCAAGTCCAAAAATTTACGGACCTGCTTCACATTACCGGAATGGGTGTATCAGCTAAAGCTTCAATCTTTCGTGAGCTCGGCCTAACCTGACCATGACTTATAACTCGACCTAAATACTCCACTTCAGTGGCCAGGAATAAATACTTTCGAAGGTTTATCGAAAGTCCTGCTTCTGTTAGCGTCTGCAACACTTCGCGTCATAATTTAATACCGTCAGCAATTGTCATGCTCATCAACAAAACGTCACGCTACCCGAACTTGTGCATCGTTTATGCCTCGTACAACTATCTGGACCATTAACTCCTCGCTCAGACCCTTAACAATACGCGGCCTTAACAAAGATCAACAAGCATATTCGGCATATGATGGAAATTTATCTGACGTCGTATTCATAACTTCGAACAGTATATTGGCTTAATCGAGTTTTCGCGGACAAAGGAACTTAAATTCTTTTGTGAAATTGGTCCACGAACGATCATTGGTTGTCCACTCGATCAACCAAGTCATAGCATCCCCCTTAAGACAGTTGGCTATGCGTGACAGGCGCTCCAAATCATCCCACAGATTCGCTAACCTGGCTCGGCCACCTCATTGCACCACACCTCAAAATCATGGATAGCTGGATCAAATTTGGACACATATTATTTCAATGGTTTAACTCGGTTAAACACGGCCCGCACGTCAGTAAGCGACAGTGCTGCTGATGAAGTTTCATTATTACGCTGAGGTGTGCTGTCACGATTAGGTGGTAACGCAGTCTGTGATATGCTAGCAGTGCTCTCCTCGATAGCGTCTAGTCGTGACATTATTGTGCTTACGCCTGCTTTACCGAGCTATCACGACAACGAGACCGCGAACGGTGGAAACGAGAACGAGGATTGTGGTGGCGATGCCGGCGCTTTTTACCATGCTTTCGCTTAACCTTTCGGTTAGGCAACTCATCTGATAATTTACTACGTAAACGAGAGAAGCGAGACATAAAGAAAATAGTGAGCATAGGCTTATCCCACTTCTGATTTTAGGATCAGAAGTAAGATAATTTTAAAAAGCACAAATTAGTCATAGACAGCCAATAATAATAAATGAACTCAATCAGAGTAAACAACCATACCGATTACAAATAGCGCCGGCAACCTCACCGTCCAGAGATAGCTGACCAAGATCAGGAATAATTTCAACTGTCAGCCACCTTTTTTATAGTGAATGACAGGTGACGTCACTAAACGCCATCAACTAAGGGCTTTTTATCCTTATACGGGCTTTTTATCCTTATAATATATATAAATAGTGTATATATGTTTTGTAACGATATAAACCTTTGATATTATATTATTTACTAACTATTTTTAGCGGTTTCGCTTTTTTAAAAAAAAAATTATGAGACCAAATTCTAAGTCGATGCCCGAGTCCCATTAGCTGCCCTTAGCTGCTTTAGGTTTAGTTTAATTGCTTTAGCTGGAGGCTTTTTAGGTCTCGTTAGAAATTCGGTAAATCAGTCTGAGCTCCCTAGACCTATAACTGAGAGAGACCAACTTTTACAAAAAAAGCTCTTTCATGCTCATTTCAGGCTGATCTGTGTGAAAAAAAAAATGGCCGATGCTCTGCGAGCAAGTCTGTGTAAAAATACCCTTTTTTTTTTTTTTTTTTTTTCGCAGAAGGGGAAATGCGCCTTATGCATACCGTCCCGCTCGGGGGTGCGAGACGGTTATGTCGGGCTCTTCGGCCTAGAGATGGTGGGCGGCCGGCATACCGACTAAAACCCCTTCTGTGTCACCTCTTATCCGCATAGTGGCGGGAACGCGGTATCCCAATGTATTACATCCGCGAACCCGCCGCGGATGTCCGTCGCCGGACCCTCTTTGGGGTGGGTGTTAGACACCCACCCACCGTGACCACTTCGAGGACCATGTGCAATGAACGCCAGACGACCCCGAGTCTGACGTCCATGGTCCTCACTTCGGCCGCAGAGGATAGGGAGAGCGGCGCATCGTAATACCGACACTCCTCTTCCCCTGCGGCCCCGCCATGTCCGCAATCTGACGGTTGCGGCCCCGCCGAGGCCGCGGAAGGTAGGGAGAGCGGCGCACCGTAATACCGGCACTCCTCTCCCGCCGCGGCCCCGCACTCCTCAGCCGCGATGTTGTTCATACAACACCGCGGCCCGCCTCAGTTGCGGTGCTGCTAGGTGCTCCACCCTGATACAGCACCGCAACCCGCCAGGGCCGCTCCAAAGTGGGCTTCTGGCCAAAGCCCGCTGGAGCGGCGCCTCCTTGGGGTTCCTCTTAGCTTCACCGTGAGCCCCACCACGGCTACTAAGCCCCCCCGCCACGACAAGGCGAGAACCCACATTCGGGGGGGGTGTAAAAAATAAAATACCCTAATACTATTTAGTTTTTTTTAAAATAAATATTTATAATAAAATGTTTAATTTCTCTATCACCTCATTTCGTTAAAAAAAGCTGTGCTGACGTGTACAAAATTGTAGTACTACCATAATTAACATAAGTCAATGAACCGTAGTACTTGAAGGCAGATTAAGTCAAAATTGTTGTTTTAATTATAGTTTTAATGGACTGTGTGAGTAAACCTAACCGCTCATTAGTGCTTTATTCAAACATGTCAAGGTTGTGAAAACATAAGATTAATGTGTACATTTGGCTTATGTTATTTAGTTATTTAGGTAGAGGAATTCTAGTAACTGTAGCTAGGAATTCTACCTAGAAGATTACATCGCGATGTATCGGTCACTAATAAAAGATTGTGGTTTTTATTATCAAGGGGCTTATTTTTGAATCACGAACCTAATTGAATCCTCTTTTCAAATCACGGAAATTCCATAATCATCCAGAAAGCAACGCGCCGATAACGCGCCTTATGCAGCACGAACTTTGCAATGAGTTCGTATAATATTAAGTCAAAGATCGTGAGTTTGAATGCCATTCGATCAGTTAAAATTTTCTTATTAAGCAAATTAATGCAAATTTATTGTAAAATTTTTTGTTGGATTTTCTATAAAAGCGTGTTTTTTCATTCTTTTAACTATTTTTGTATGTGTTTAAGTGGGTCCTAAGATGGTTTATATTCACAATTGGACCCGATAGATGGCACTGCCATCGGTTTAAATTAAAACCACGGATAAAGCCCCATGAGGGTCACCTAGTTATTAATAAAGTTTAACGCTTATTAAATTCCTTTTGGCTTTTAAACAAATAAATAATAACTTGATACCTTTTGTCATGCGTGTACATGACCGTTATTTTTAATTTAAGCTTTGTTTAATAAATATGGCTCCCAGCGATTTTTCATTACATTTTATCGTTCTTTGTGCAGTGATAGCCTAGTGGTATGACCGTTGGAATGCCAAGTCAAAGGTCGAGGGCTCGAAACCCAGGCACGCACCTCTAACTTTTCGGATTTATGTGCGTATTAGAAATTAATTGTCACTTGTTAAAACGGTGAAAGTGAACAACCGCCTGGTAACTTTGGCAGTAGTCGCTTCGGTGTGTGTGTCGCACACAGGTATTATTAAAACAATACTTTGCTTAACGTTCCTTTTTATTTTCGTTGCACTTTAATAAAGTTTTTAAGGCTAAGGTCAAGTTCTTCAAGTGCTTCCAGTCTTACTTGAACATAAGTGTAAGTAATCCTATCTTTGGGCGATCTATATTATAAAAATATTGTAAATTATAACTAAAAAACCTCCGTCCAACGACACTAGGGCGTTGAACAGAAAGAAAACATCGTGAGAAAACCAGCACACCTAAATGATTTTTCAACCAAAACGATTAAAAAAAAAGGTAGTCCTTTTAAGTATTTAATTTATTTTGTTACTTTTTTTTTGTTTTCGTTTTAATTTTGTGTCGTCTATGTCTAAAGTAAAGTGAAAAACTGTTTTTTTTCTTATAAGATTGAGTTAACAACTACTTAAATAAAAGCTCTATGGCGGACAAACTTAATTTCAGTCGAACGTAAATAACGAAAATAACCTAACTTAACCTAATTTGCGCAACCAAAATTACGCTACTTTAGCCTCTCGCTGGCACAGACGAGTCATAGGGTACGGACTAGGCGTAGTCTTGCTATTTAAGTTTATTTCTTAAATAAATGGTAATAAGACGTAATTTTAAACGGCGGGCGCCGAAATGGCGAGTCAAGCGAATAAGCTCGCGCCAGTATTAATTCATAGGAATTCATACAACTATATTTTTTTGCTTGTGTCCGGTCAATGCGTTGCGGTGATGAAACGCGGTAGCTTTATAGTCGATATCCCTTGCAAATAAACAAAAAAATGTAAAGGGAGACGTATAAACTACTGATAATTGCCAGATTTTTAAATTAGATTTTTTGTAACTTTTAATTCTAATTAGTTCTAATTTTACTTACGGCTACCAAATCTTGTATCGTTTTCTATTACACCTTAATTCGACCTTTATGATGTACAAACTTTTACTTAAGTATACTTTTATTAACTTTTACTATTACTTGTAATTTTAATGACCTATTAATTCTAATTACCAATGGGTAAAGTTACATTCAAAGATAATTATTTTTGGATTGTGTTTTTTTTGCTATTTACTTAGTAAAAATAGATATTTTTTTTGTAATTAATCAGTGGCCGAGCCGCCGACGGACATGGTGGGACCAGTTGAAACCTGGCGAGAGTACGGTAAATGCTTAAGTAAGTGTGTCTCTTTTAATCAGAGAGAGGTTTGTTTCACCGTGTGAATTTTAGTCCGTGCGAGTCTCGTGAACGGGTAACGTCTGTTGGGACAGGTCAGCTCATTCAAAACTGTTCCGGTAATTTTATCAAAAGCATAAATATATTTAAGGTGTACCTAATTGTGTTTAGTTGACTGACATTGTTCTCACATAAGACCTCAGAACAATGTAACCTAAAATATTGTAAGCCATTATATTTAAAAGAGCAACCATGGAGTTTCTTGTCAGATTCTTCTTTATGAAGGGTAGGCTGCCCTTGGAATTGGCAACTAGAGTCACTCTTAAAACAAACAATATTAGAATTATGACTATTCATAAGTGCCTAATGGTCTACATGAATAAAAATATTTTGAATTTTATATCACATAACCCTCTCAACGGCCCATAGTCATAGAATCCATTAAGGGTTTTCCACAAAAAAAAGTATAACATGATAAGTATTATTAAGATCCTACTTTCATGTCATAATATTTAATAAACCAACACTTAGCTAACTTTATAGGCTAAAAATCCGCGCGTACAATATTTTCGTTGTAGCCTAATAAATTATAACGCAACTTTTCCAACAAGACATGTCTGAAATCTGATATCATAAAATTTTACATTATACTTACGTTTTACAAAGAATAAATTAATATAAAATTACTTTCTCGTTTGAACGGTTTAAAATTCGAAGCCAGAAAATGTTTTTCTATAGTACCCTCATTGATAAAAAAAATGTTGAAAGCAAGTTAAACGATTCTATAAATCCTGAAATTACTTTTAAGCCCCCTAAAAGCTCCACGAAATGGACCCG
Organism: Protodeltote pygarga; assembly: GCA_936450705.2. Taxonomy (NCBI): domain Eukaryota; kingdom Metazoa; phylum Arthropoda; class Insecta; order Lepidoptera; family Noctuidae; genus Protodeltote; species Protodeltote pygarga. Next base: position 11,269,866 of record OW388265.2, on the reverse strand, counting down.
GATGGGGTTGAAAGGTAAAACCAACACTTATAATATTTAACGGGTTAAGTCAACAGAATCGCTGAATCTGGTACCGACTCGCCTTGACCCGGGCGAACGACCTCGGTTAGAAAATGAATTTTATTTTCAACTGATTGGATTAAACTAACCTTGGATTAATGGTGTTAAGCTTGACAACTGGGTTTGAATCTTAGACTATACAACGTGTTTCTGGATGTACGCCATTAAATTAAAATGAGCAGAGTACTAGTCCATCTAAACATTTTAAAACTATTTAAGATCAGTAGTTACTAGAAGGTTTAAAAGTTACAATTTTCGAACAAAATAAATAGCAGAATCAACTGCATAAGGCACGCTTTATTTACAAAAAGTCGCGCGTCAGAGTGGAATAGAATGACACCTTTCTCTGTCTTTCAAGCAGCACGATTGCACAGTTTCTACACCATATTTAAAAATATGAAAATGAAAAATAATTATAAATTATTTATTAGTTGCTAAAACGGTGAAGGAAAACATCGTGATGAAACCTGAGAGATATTTCAATGGTGTGTAAAGCCATGTCAGAGGCCTACAGGTGGTTTAAACTCTGACACCAGGTTGTTCATCAACCATACGCTAAGAGGAAGACTGCTTAGTTTCTTTCTATCTATTTCGACTACTGTAGACACAAAATGACTACGCCATCCCTAAGATTCTAATTATTAATAAGCGCTACTGAAGAGAAATAATAAAGCTTCTAATTAATTCTAGGTAAAGTAAACAGACCAAGGCTTTTAAATTGCTTTCAACCTTTTCTTGGGTCAATACTTGTTAGTAAATAAGTGCTTTCTCAAATTTGAAAATGTACCTAAAAATTCTTGTAGAAAGAACAATTTGATCTAGAGCAGAATTTGAACTTGAGACTTACTGTTTAAGCCTCTAGCCGCTCGAATAGCTCAGTTGGCAGTGCGACTTTTGACTTTAAATAGTGGGTTCAAATTCTGCTCGTGTCAGAATTTTATTAATACAATTTAAAACTAGATTTTACATCGAATTGAATGCGTTTTTTTAAATAATATATTTTCTCCGGTAACATGGGTGAGCACCGGAAAGCGACGTAGGAGTCGGCCGCGCAAGTTAAATTTATAAAATCAGTTTTTTCTAATCTTTAATAATTATTGATAATATTGAAGTAAGAATTTGTATTGTGATGGTTTTTTGTGAGTGTTCCTGTGAGGCTGGCATATCCACTTTGTGGACAAAAGCCTCAATAAATAAATAGATTTAAAAAAAAACGATGGCGAGACGAATTAACTAAGAAAGCACATATAACATTGAAAACGACACATTTTGATACTATCGTGGATAAAGCAGGTGCACCACTCTTAAGGTTAGAATCGCTTGCACCCGGCGTACGAACGTAGCGCTAGCCCCGCTCCTCCCTATCGTTCAAAGCATTTTGATCGCAAAGTGGTGCACCGTTCATGTCCGCGATAGTATGTCATGGCAATAATGCACTAAATAAAAAAAAAGTTGTAAAGAATTGTAACCCCCAAAAGGCTTCCTGCTAGCAAATTTTGCTGTGTACCTTCACAAGCTATAACGCTATTGTTTACCCTTCCTCTTTAATAACCTCAAAATTTGCAAAATGTAAGTACACAAAACTTTGTTTGTATTCTAACAAAATAATGAACGAAAGTTCTAACAAATGTACATTGGCTTCTGTTCTTTGTCTTTAGTTATTTTAGAGTTATTTTCTTTTAAATAAATTGTTTGAAGGAGATAATTACGTTTTAAAGATCAATAATATTTATTAGAAATAAATATTATTGATTTTGATAGTCGTGATAGCCTAGTGAGTCGTGATAGCCTAGTGGTGGTGACCGTTGACTGGCAAGTCAGTGGTCTCGGGTTCGAACCCAAGGCGCGCACCTCTGACTTTTCGTAAGTTATGTGCGTTTTATAAATTAATTATCACTCTCCGTGCCTCGGATAGCACGTTAAGCTGTTGGTCCCGGCTGTCAATTGTAGATCTTTGACAATCGTTACGGGTAGTCAGAAGCCCGAAAGTCTGACAACCAGTCTTACCAAGGGGCATCGTGTAACCCAGTATCTGGGTTGTGGAGGTCTGATAGGCAGTCGCTTCATATAAAACCCTGGTATTCAGTTGCATCCGGTAAGACTGGAAGCCGACCCCAACATACTTGGGTTTAAATTACTTTCAAAAGTAAAATAAATATTGTAGTCTATTTGCAGAAACAAAGGATTGAGCGAAGACCCACATCAGTGGAATATTTCCAAAATTTTAATTGCTTTTCCAGTTCCCATCACAAATGTCTTTGCAAAAGGTATTCCGCTTAATTACAAATTAGACCCGTATAGTTTTACATTGTTATCCTAATATGGCTCCAATTTGAAAGTAGTTAAAGTCCACTTTCCAAACAGCCCCGTATTACTCCGCTAAAACTACTCGAAGAACAAAATCCAAACAATCAAACATTCTGAATAAACTAAACAAAAGAGTGTGATTTACTTAAACAAATAGCGCTTTATTTAATTCTGCTGAACGTTTAACTTTAAAAAGGCGTGGTAGAACTGAAAACCGATGTCGCTGTAATCAGCGGCGTGTTTTGCTTGAAAGCGCTTAAAGGTAGGCCGTATTGAGAATAGTATCGGATTTTGTTAGGGCTGCCTCAATTTATATAAGTGGCTGATATTTGCATATTGGTTTGGAACAGAGCGGCGTTTAAGTAGATATTCATTTTGCTGGTATGTAACTTCGTCTGAAGTACTGTCTATTTTTTTTTAATTATTGTGAATTATCTAAATAATATTAATAAAATTATAAGTTGCGCAACGGGCAATAGAGACAGCTATGCTCGGAGTTGCCTTGCGCGAAAACTAAGGTCACCGACATAGCTCTTAGAGTATGCAAGTTGAAGTGGCAATGGGTAGGTCACATCGCTGGAAGAACCGATAACCGAAGAGAAAGAAAGATTCTCGAGTACCACGAACCTTAAGACGAAGCATTAGAGGCCTCCCACTAAGTGGACTGACGACATCGTTAGAGCCGCGAGTTACCGGTGGATGCAAGCGGCAAGTTACCGTTCGTTGTGGCGTTCAAGGGGGGAGGCCTTTGTTCAGCCTTCCGGCTGATGAAGATGATGATTATGATCCAAATAGCCTGATAGCACTGATAGCCTAGTGGTATGACCGTCGACTGACAAGACAGAGGTCTCGAGTTCGATCCCAAAGCGCGCAACTCTGACTTTAAGTAAGTTATGTGCGTATTATAAATTAATTATCAGTTGCTAAATCGGTGAAGGTAAACATCGTGATGAAACCAGCACACCTGAGAAATTTTTCAATGGTGTGTAAAGCCATGTCAGAGGCCTACGGGCGGTTTAAACTCTGACACCAAGTTTTTCATCAACCATACGATAAGAAGAAGATCCAAATAATAGAACAACAGCATTGATATCTAGTTCAAAACTCCATCTGGTCTTGCCAACTAATAGTTATTTTTAATTTATCGGATTCTCATCTAACTTTATTGCAGGAAAAGTTATTCAGGAATTGCTATCATTAAAAGTAAACACCAATAACAATTCGACTCACTTTTTCCTTACTATTTACGTCACTTTGAAGCTCCCTACTTCTTTAATCAGCTTAACATTTACAATTTTATGCTACTGTATTTGCCCCTCAAAACAAAAAGGGTCCTATTTACCTCACTTAGAATCACCAGTCTTAATTCCCCAAATAGAAAGCACAGTTCAATATCCTAATTTATTTTGCAGACAACTTGTAAATGTTAAAACAATACCTTTGAAGTTGGAGGTACCTAAATAATGGTCCTTGTCAAATGTTCAACGACTCTTCGAAACATTTCCTTGAAGTTGTGCCCAAATATAACTGTCTTTGAGCAAATTACAATTGCTTAACAATCTGAGAAGCAGCTGTGATGAAGAGAAGTGTTTCTATAATCTCTGGAGATATTCTGAGTTGATAGAAATGGCGGACTTTTGTTGGATTGGTGAGAATAATTTTGTCGAAAATATTTGGTTGTTTTATTGTTTTATTCTGTTGGCTTAAGAGTGGTGGTGAGTGGTGGTTTTAGTAAGAGAAGAATCCTTAAGTTTCTCTCTCTTCCCCGGAAGCTGTGTGCCACTTTCAGATTTTCCCCCTGAAATCAAAAAGGGTAGAACGACTTTATTTAAATTGAATATCATTTTCACTTCTCTATGGTCTCTAATCACAATCTAATCTTATTAAAATCTAACTAGATGCATCTGAATAACAATTTTTATCAAATTGCCACAACACAAAGTTATAGGATATTCTAAAGTTAGATCAGTTGTCATTAAATATGAGGGTACCGACTCCTTATATCGACTGTCAAAGATCTTCATGACAGCCGGGCCTAACGGCTTAAATTGCTTTCCGAGGCACAAAGCAGATAGGATACGTTTAAAATACGCGTATAACTTTTCAAAAGACATAGGTGCGTGCCTTGAGTTTCAACCTGAGATCTCGCAACCTCAAAGCACTAAGAGGCCTAAGAACAGTTTAAACTCTGATCTTAGCTTGTAACTATTTAAGAATAAAAATGAGAAGCAGATTTAGGCTTTACATATTTTAGCGTAGTGTTTCATAATACTGTAGATGGACGCAACCGCTATTGTATAAGGTTGTTAGCACAAAATTATAATAACCGTATCATAACTAAGCCAAGCTACCTTCAACCAGATTAGTTATAGCTTATGTTATACGTATACAGATAGATTATAAAGCTGACTGTCCTGTGTTAGATTTTGGGACATTCTCAGTTAATCTTTAGGGTTTACTGTTACTAGTAACTATAATATTATACTTATTTTCAAGGGACGATCATAAATGTACTGTTTACGCTTTACGTTTACAATTGCTCCAGTCAGTAGTCATAATTCGATCGTATATTTTGTTTTTTTGTTTTGTAAATTAACAAAAATTTACATAGTAAAAATTTATATAGAGAATTATCTCCTTATAAATTGTTACTATGTCAAGTTTCACACTCCTCCATGCGCGCAATATTCTTAAAAAGGGATTCACAGTTTTCACTGCATTGCTTCACGTATTAATAAATCTTGTATTTATAATAAAGTCTTGCTGCGTAATTGTTAGGGTACTTTAGTATTTATCACAATAAGTGAGTACTTACCTTTTATTTTGTTTTCTTATTAACTGTTCCATCAGTCCAATATACAAGCTTGTACGTATCGGTCGTGTGATTTGGCTTCCCCTTTAATTGATTTGCAGACGTCTAGCGACAGCAACTTATGTAAGAGACACGTTACTAGCTATTAGCTAAGTACATTTTTAGACCGAGACAGATTATTCGTTTTATTTTTTAACTTACTTTTTTCCGTGGCTTCCGTGGTTAAATTTTTTGACCACTCTCTGACTTTTTAAGTAGCAGTCTTGTGGTCAAAGTGCAACTGTTATTTTCATTTAATATTCTATATTTCATTCATGCAATGTAGTGACAATTCAAGCCAGTTGTAAGCTATCTGCAAGTTCGGTAATCAGCCTTCTGTGTTACGTAGTAAGGTATAATAACAATTGTCGTTTATAGACTGCCGTTCAAAACATCTGGTTGTTATGAAGACTCACTTTATTTTCCTTAAGAGAATAAAATGATAATGCTAAAACGATTGGTTCCATAGCCAACTGTTATGTTTTTCTGACCGAATTTCGGTCACAGCGGCCAATTTTAATGGAGATTAGCCAACTACTTAGAAGTTATTATAGTACATGAGTGCGCAAACATAGGTGCACTCTGTATTCCTTTCTCATAATCCAATAGGGCGGCATTCCGATACGACCAGAGAGAGATCAGGCGCAGGACCAACGGCTTTGCATGCTTTTTGAGGCACGGAGATTGTAAAAAATAGTATATACGGCACACCTACAACACACTGCACACCTTATGTTCGAACTTGGGAACTCTGACTTTCCAGTCAACGGTCATACTACTAGGCTATCGCGGCTCGAATAGTTAATTTAGAAGGAGTTTATATTAGAGATGCGTGGTTCAAATTTTGTATGTTTTATATAATATTTTCCTCCTAACTTGTTCTTGGCTCAATGACCTAAAAAGTTTGACTTGGCTTCTGATACAAGATTTCTCCATTGCCCCAGATATCGCTATGGCAAAAGTTGACCTTCGTAACTATAACTCAGTATCTAGCGAAAAAAAAAGGTAATTTGACGAGTCGATTTGGAATTAGATAGGACTTAAATGTCAAATTACTTAAAGTGCCTTGGGGTAATTACAATATACAGGAATATTCTGAAAATTTAGAATAACTTCTAAACCAGGCATTTTTTTTGTTGTCAACGTTAATTTCGACGACCTTGATAAAAACTCACTTTATTTTAAATTTTCAGAATAACCCCGTATATTTTTATTACCCCAGGGCATTATTTTCGAATTAAAAATTATAAGGTAAAAATATTTTAATTTTGTTTCATCCATTCTCTTTTGATACAAATAATGAACGTAAACATTCAATAAAACAATACACATAAACGATTCAATGCGTACTTAATTAAATATAACAATTTTAAACGGTTGAAATACGCAAGAGTTAAATAAAGAGAAGGGGTTGATTAATTAATTCACATTAATTATGTTATAATTGATTAATTCATGTTAATTATCATTCTTCTCTGCTGTTTGTTTTGAAATTAACTTTTCGGAGTAATTAAACGTCGTTCGTGTTTATAATATAGGTAGTATAAATAAAATATGCCTATACTGTCCCAAGAATAGGTAAAAGCTCTTTCAAGTATCAAGGTAAAATAGGCCTTGTGGTGGAGTATACTCGTCCATGCTGATTCAGTGAAATTTCATTAACGGGTCGTCTCAAACATGTCATAGTTTAAGACGTTTTTAACCAAGCTTTTATATGGGAATATCAAAACTAAACGTTTTTACAAAAAATTGTGTCAGTGCTGTTGACCGTTGAAGAGTTCCTTTATCTGGAGCTAATTCTAGATGTCGATTCAGGTTATGTTTACCATAAAAATGCATTGTCATTAGAACTGAACTAACAGGCGAAAAATCAACTCCATAGGATAAGGGGAAGTGGTTCTAATTTAGCTTGCAAGATACCATCCAAACAAACACGATACCTTGCAAGTTAATAAAAGCTTGTAAAAATACATTTTATCAAAATCTCGAATATCCAAAACAAACTACACCTGAAAACAACAAAATTGGAAAACCATGTTACTAGTAACATAATATATCAATGGTATAAAACAAACCTGCTATATTATATCAGCGTTTTTCACAACAAACTTTGTAAAACCCGTTGCAAATACAGTTTCGGTAACAAATGCAATTTGTCGCGAAACGGAAAGCAGTGGACATTGTAATAGAATTAAAAACTTCCCCTAGAGATCGCGTGTTGACTGGACTGTGTCTCATTTTACCCCCACGGGGTAATACTGAGTTATTGTTATTCCCGTGCGTTCGTGAGTACTTACTGGTTGAAAGCAATGATTTGAATGTTGGAATACCTTCTATTGGTATTATAATGTACACCAAGTCAATTATTATATATTATGTCCACTACACGCTAAGTTTGCTATATATATATAGGTATTGTCAGCCATTATTTAAAAGAGCAAATATGGAGTTTCTTGCCAGATTCTCCATGAGGGGTAGGCTGCCCTTGGAACTGGCAACTAGAGTCACTCTTATAATAATATTAGAATTATGACTATTCATAAGTGCCTAAAATGGTGAATGATGAATAAAAATATTTTGGTTTTATTTTTTTGATTGTATTGGCAAAGTTTTAATGTCCACTGCTGGCAAAGTTGCTTTGGCCACTTAGTTTATAAAAATAAAAACAATTCTACATATACGATTAGCACTAAGCTTTATAGGCATTTGAGCCCCGTACTGGTACACACATTTTTGTAATGATAATTTTTATTATTTTTCTGAGTATAACCGTTATATTCAATTACAAGAATTTGCCCGCAGCTTTGCTCGTGTTCATTTAGAATTTAAAATCTCGAAAAAAAGTACTGTTCCCGAGAAAAACAAGAATAACGTACTTATTATAATATATGGTGCCATAATAATAATATTCTCCAGACCGAATTTCGGTCACAGCGGCCAGTCTCAACGGAGACTAGCCAATTACGCAGGATATATTTATTATAGTGCACAAATGTGTGCACAGATGGTGCCATACGTGTCTTACAAATCATGATTGAAAATTAAATTGTGCGTAGATAAAGCGGGCGACAGCTAGTATTATAAATAAGTAGCAATTTAATCAATTCTTTGGACTTGAGTTCCTTGAGACTTTGAATTCATGAAATTTCTTGCCAGATTTTTCTCTATGAAAGGAAGGCTGCCATTGGAACTGACAACTAAAGTCACTCTTATAATAATAGAATTATGACTATTCATAAGTGCCTAAAAATGTGTCTACAATCTACATGAATAAAAACATTTTGATTTGACTTGACAAACAGTATGTAAAAACCTATGTATATAAATTTTCACAATTCAACTCTTAACTAAAATACCGATTGCCACCAAGTTTACAAACTCATGCATACAAAATAGCAACTGACACTACAACTTTACAAATCACTTGTATTTCTGTACATTTTATGTCATAGTACATGTACGATTTATTTTGAAACAGATAACGTTTGACATTGTAACAGAATTAAAAGTTGCCCGAGGGTGCCTCGCTGCAGACGCTTTTGAAAACCATTTTATTTATTTAACAAAATGTAAATAAACTATTATTTTGTATAGAGATATTAAAATTTTTACTGTCGAGTGTTTTAACACCTGTCCTTCGAATCTGACCCAACATTTTTCGTGGCATGAATCGTCTTTAAAAGTTCGGTCTTTGTCTATTCATGTAGGAAGAATAGAACTCGAAAGAATAGTTTTTGTAAGTTTAATATTATTTTTGGTGCTCAGCAATCAAACCGCATATGCGCATCAAATCACAGGCATCGTCCAGTAAAAGTTAAATATAAATAGCCAACGAGTTCGACCGAACGTAAAAGAGCTTTAAAAAAAGGGTCCATATACTGATTTCTATCTGACAGTAATCAGTATAGATGTTGTACACAAAAATGCACTTTAAAATAAATGGCATAAAAGCCTTAATAGATTAGAATCACGAGCAAGGATAGTGCATTAGCTTCCAAATAGACTTTTGACCTGTAAAGTTATTTTTTTACGTGGTCTCTCACAGTTATAGCTGTAGGGAGCTTAGATTGATTAACCGGACTTCTAGCGAGACCTAAAAGGCTTCCAGAAGGCACATGAAACAAACATAAATTTTAAAAATTATTCAACTACCGCACGACTGGGTACTATGAGACAAGGGGCCTTCGATTTTAATGCGTAATGTCAAACATGACAGCGCTTAAGCGGTTAAATAAATAACCTCTTAAAAAAACCGATAAAAAAGGTGGTTTTCGGGATTGGACGACTAGTTTCGAACTCAAACGGAGTCTATTTTCAAGAGCACGTGTAGGCACACGGCGGACCTTAGCAGCTACTATAATTCTTAACAAACTAAATCAAAATCTATTCATCTTTTTGGGAGTTACGATGCCACAGTCAAAAATGGATAAAGTAAAATACATTAACTACGCTTTTCTCTTTTCTCAATTCCTCATCACCTCCTTCCTACCTGATTCCTAACTTTCAATACCTCTGTTCCACTCACTCCAAAAATCTACGTTCTTCAAACAATCTTCTTCTTACTTGTCCGTCCCATAGTTCTGATTTTGTTCATTCTTCCTTCCATATTCAATCCATTCTTTTTTGGAATGAGCTTCCTCTCGAGCTCAGGATGGCTACCAGTAGAGAGTCATTTAAAAAGAAACTTCGAAAGTTTTTACTGGATAAAACTTTGGCAGAATCATCTCAATAAGATCTTACTATAATAGTATGTATAGATTTTGTATATATTTATAGGTATGTATATATATGTATATATGTTATAATATTTATATGTTTACATTTAAGTAAGTATATTTTATTAAGCTATGTATCATATAAATGTTTGCTTATAATTTTATTTATCTATATTTTCTTTTTATGTTTTAATCTTAAGCACCTGCTTCTTCATCTCTTCACCACCCTATGGTTGACTGGTAGAGAATGCCCAAGGCATTAAGTCCGCCAATGTACATGTTGCATAAAGATTAAATAAATAAATAAAAAACGAGTACATGAGAGGAAGTTTATAAATGACGGCTTTGTCTAAAAACTTAAAAAGAATTTGTTTGTCTTGGTGAGCATGTGATAAGGAGGGATAAAACGCATGTGCCAAAAGCTAGAAATAATCCCTCTCTCTCTCTCTCTAGTCTCTCTAGTCGTATCAGATTGCCGTCCCATTAGACTAAGAGAGTGAGGGAATAGAGAGTGCACCTGTGTTTGAGTACACACTGGTGCTAATTCTCTTACACACGCTGTAAACTAATTTAGACTCGCCATCTCTCTTTCTAACAGAGATCATTAGAAAAGGATAAAAGATTTTTAGAGCTGTCACACTAGTCCATTTGCGTGATATCAACGAGAATTTAGTCGGCATGGCATGTCTAATTTCACGTAAATTGCAAGGATGTAGACTAATTTGACAGCTCTAATTTAAAAATTCAATTTGCTGTCCTTTTTCGATGGTGTTTACTAGAAAGAGATATAGTAAGACTAAAATTAGTTTGGCAGGATGTACAAAAGAATCAGCACCACTGTGCACTATAATATTTCTTACGTAGTTGGCTAATCTCTGTTGAGATTGGTTGTCATTATTGAAGTTATTAATTTAAACTGAATACTTAAGCTAAATGTGTCAATATTAAAACATAAATATTAAATGTTGTGCTTACATTTAGTTAATAATACACACATGAGTAATTAACCTTAAACTTAGGTTAAGTGTTTACAATAAAATATTTAATAAGCAAAGTTAATAAAACGACTTATTTAATCTTCATTCCAAACTAAGACTTAATGAGATAAATCAGACTTGTGATGATATATTTATTAAAACTTTTATTTTATTTTGTTACTTTTTTACGAATTTAATTGCATATAATTATTTAATAAGAAAAAAAAATCAGATTGGTTCAATTCTTTAGCCGGAAACGATACGATACTATCACAAGGAAGCTATTATAAATAAATGTATTGTGTATTTTATAGAGCCTTGTATACTAAGCCTCCATCTAAAGGTTGCTTAGAAGAGATCAGTGGATAATGCTTAGGTATATAAATAAAGTCGCCCATTGTACAATGCTTACTTTGTCAATGTTTTTTTCCTTAAGTTTTTATTGGTGTACTATAATCTGTTTCTACACAATAAGTCACGGATAGGGCTGTTCTAAAACAGCCTCTAGTTGGAGCAGTAAACAGTTTAATCTTAATCTTATTCTAACTAATATTATAAAGGCGAAAGTAAGTTCGAAGATAATATATATACAGGGTTATTTGTAAAACACCAGCAACCTTAAAAAGGGTCATTAAACTCATCATTATGAACAACTTTTACTATGGGACCAACCCTGGAATCGCAAAAAAATCAGCTGTTCCATACATTTATGTTCACATGACTCAACAAAATGTATGGAACAGCTTATTTTTTAACCTGACTAAGTAAAACCGTTTAAAAATAAAACTATCAACAAAAAATCTGTAATATAGTCTCAAACTTTCGCGAACATTTAACATAATGAAACAACTTTTTAAACGGATAAAGCTCGCGTATTTATTTTTCTAAAACACGCCTGCCAAATCTGCAAAGATCTCGAAACGTCAGGCGTGTTTTAGAAAAACAAATACGCGAGTTTTATCCGTTTTAAAAGTTGTTTCATTAAAAAATCTGTATTTTGTAAACCATTACAAACGTGTAGTAAATGACGCCGTCAAAAATTGCCAGCCAATAGCTGTTTGATGGTAGTGTGGCTGACTGCATAAATACGCTGTTTGCCCCGCTTACCGCAGCGCTGCGGTTTTCGATCTAATTATCCGCGCAACGTGCGAAAATGCACGCGATACGTAATTATGATAATAACAATGAATTCTACAGCTATCAAGTAACAAATTGGAATTAATAATATTGATTGTCGATTAAATATCAGCTTAAAATAGTGTTGATTCCATTGCACATCATGCTAATCTAATTTAGTGTCATTGTGTATTTAAATGTCATTGAAATAGGACAGATAATTTAGCTGTCAAATTAGTCTATGATCTTATGACGTCTGTGACACGGTGACTTTGAAAGCAAGTGTACAGTTGTGTCTTTAAAATGTTCGTCACTTTTAAATTCTTTTTTTTTATCAAAGCTAAAACATTATACCATTTGAAGTTACGGCACTGACGGACTATTGCATAGAAAATTATATTTTATATATAAATATTTAATAAGAAATTTGAAAAAACAACTGATACGGATGGGATCAGTTGTTTTTTCAAATTTCTTATTAAATATTTATATTTAATAAGCTAACATGTGCTAAAACATGTAAAAAATTTCACAAAAATATTATATTTTATAATCTAGAAATTATATTTAATTATCATTCTCCGTGCCTCAGATAGCACGTTAAGCTGTTGGCCGCGGCTGTCAATTGTAGATCTTTGACAGTCGTTACGGGTAGTCAGAAGCCTGAAAATCTGACAACCAGTCTTACCAAGGCGTATCGTGTAACCCAGTCTGGGTTGTGGAGGTCTGATAGGCAGTCGCTCCATAAAAAAAAAACTGGTATTCAGCTGCATCCGGTAAGACTGGGAGCCGACCCCAACATAGTTGGGAAAAGGCTAGGCTGATAATATATATCTAGTTAACAAAGGTCTAAATTCTTTTTTCTGCCTTACAAACTTTTCCTCTTCGCTAAAGATTCTGCCCATATTACCCATCTACAACCCAGAACGAACCATAACAAAAATCTACAGCTCTACTTACCCTAAAATCAAGTAAAAGTGTGAATTCCCCAAAACCACGTGCCATGTTTGACGCCAATAACATTAACATTACAACTTTATGGGCGTGCATTAACGTTCGCGTCAAACTCTACGTGACGTCAGGACACGTGAATACAGAATAGGACTTTCAAAAGGTCCAAGCTAAAATGTTCTAGAATTAATTTAAATTCAACATGTATTTTAACGATTCTAAACTTCAATGCAAATATTTAATTAGTTTCCATGGTAATTAAGTTTAAACTTGGAACAGCAAACAATAAAATTGCATTTTGTGTTTGCTGTGGTCATAGTGATTAATGACATTTATATATCTTTATTTTATGATAAACTAGCTGTCGTGACAGCCTAGTGGTGGTGACCGTTGACTGGCAAGTCAGAGGTCTCGGGTTCGAATCCAAGGCGCACACCTCTGACTTTTCGTAAGTTATGTGCGTTTTATAAATTAATTATCACTCTCCGTGCCTCGGATAGCACGTTAAGCTGTTGGCCCCGGCTGTCAATTGTAGATCTTTGACAATCGTTACGGGTAGTCAGAAGCCCGAAAGTCTGACAACCAGTCTTACCAAGGGGTATCGTGTAACCCAGTATCTGGGTTGTGGAGGTCTGATAGGTAATCGCTCCATGTAAAACACTGGTATTCAGCTGCATCCGGTTAGACTGGAAGCTGACCCTGACATAGTTGGGAAAAAGGCTAGACAGATGATGATATGATAAACTAGCTGCGCGGCGCGACTTTTAATTATTCTACATCTACGTCTATGCTACCTTACCCTATGAGAGAGAGAGTCTTTTCAACGGTGTATTAATCCGTGTCAGAGGCTAAAATGTTTAAACTCTGATACCAGGTTTTTCAACAACTAAATGACAAAAGAATGAAATTCGACTATTTTTAAACATGAACCTTTTGCATTCTTCTATTACATGACTACTGGGAAAGCATGTAACCACACAAACAAAATGGGGCCCATATAAACGTCATAAAATATTTGTTACTACATTCGATACCTATCGGTTATATAATTAAACCATAAATATAATAAGCATGGAGTACAATGAACATATTCGTAGAAAAAACTTTTAGACTTATTCTTAATTTCGATCATAGATTATTTACCTTTTTTTACGTGTGAAAAACTCTTTATAGGTTTTCACAAACACAAGAACTTGCGTTTGTCTGTGGTTTGGCAGATTTCCTAAAAATAATATTTTAATGGAATTTTTATTTAAAAAAGCTATAAAAATAGATATTATGACCAACCTCACACGCAGATATTGGTAGTCTCTAAATCTTGTTAAACGGGTTTACATATTACGGTATAATACGGTAGGGTAGAGTAGGGTAGGGTAGGATAGAATAGGCGTAGAGGTAGGATAATCAATCACGCATACGAAGTTGCACCGGGCAGCTGGTACTAATTATATAATACGCACATAACTTATGAAAAGCCAGATCGCGCCTTGGGTGGACCTGTGACTTTTGACTCACTAGTCAATGATCTTTACCACTAGTTATCATGACTTTATATCACAACCACCAGTAGTAAACCTACTAGTTTATATTACCTATTAGTTTATTTAATAATTTTTTTATTCTTTCTGCACTTATTCTCCATATAAATTTTTATACTATGCCAAGTTTCACACTCCTCTTCTTAAATGTTCTTAAAAAGGGATCCACAGTTTTCGCTTTATATTAATACTAGCTTCCGCCTGCGGCTTCGCCCGCATGATATGTTGATAAATTGTAGCCTATGTGTTATTCTGATGTATAAGCTATATTGTGGTGAAGTTTCATTCAAATCCATTCAGTAGTTTTTACGTGAAAGAGTAACAAACATCCATACATCCATACATCCATACTTACAAACTTTCGCCTTTATAATAGTAGTAGGATAATATATTAATAAACAGTAAGGATATCTAGAAAGGTTCTAGAAAACAGCTCTTAAATGGGAATGTTAAACGCAAAATAGACATAACCAGCTTATAAAATATGTTTAAATAAAATTTAAATAAATCACCTTGTTAAAATAAATTAAATTTGACGCCATAAGTCATAAAGTTTAATGTTATTATTATTGCTCGGTGACATGAAACGTGGTTTTAAACATTAATGGAGACATGAATTATTTGTGTTTTTGGCAAATTATACACTTGTACTGTGTGATAGTTTAATATTATTTATTATACCTAAATAAAATAGAAAATAAGGTTGATAAAAATATAGCTAATATGAAAATTATATTTAAAATGACAAGTGCTGAAATCAGTAGTCGAAATTCAACCGTATTTTTATATAAATTTTAGTTTTGTGCACTATATTTTCCATAATTATAAACCTTGACTATGCCAAGTTTGACACTTCTCTGTGCGCGCAATATTCTTAAAAAGGGATCCACAGTTTTTGCTCACGTAATAATATATAGATAAAAATACTCAATATATTTTTGATTTGGATAAAAGAAAAACTGTTGTACAAGTAAGAGGAACTATAGCTACCCTTTAATTTTGATGTGATGACATTATCATAGCAGATGTCTATTAAAAAGCGTCATTCGCAAGATGACGTCACTAACGCAACCTGCAGCATGGCGAATAGGATAGCGTTTTAGATACTCTAAGGTTTTAGCCATATTCCGCGATGATTTAATTGCATTTTTAAATGTCATTATTTAACGATTTCAAAAATAATAAATTAAAACAGTAGAGGTTTATTGTCTCGATAAGACCAAATTGATGTTTATATTATTTCAAATCGATTTCAAGATAATTCAAAATAAATTATTGAACAATCTAAAACGTCGAAGTTACTTCAATGGTTAGTTATTTAGATTTTTTTGCGCGCGAATTGACCCGAAATAATATAAACACGATTCCATTTCGATAAAGTTTAAAAACTTCTAAAATTGAGACTTAATTAAAAAATCAAAATGGCTTTATTTTCATAATCTTCGCAATATTTTTTCAGACTGAATTTCGATTGAACAGATTTCGGTTGTAAAGTAAAATTTTAATATTAAAACAGTATTTCAGACTATTTTTATTAAGTGCGATATCTCTGGCTATAGCCAGATAACGTGCCAATTTAACTCAATGGCTCTGCCAGGTGTATAACAATTAATGAAGAGTTGAATGACCCACATATCGTGCAAAGTCAAAGTGTGTTTATCTATCTATATCTATACTAATTATAAAGAGGTAAAGTTTGTAGGTATGTATGTAATTATGTATGTATGTTAGGGGTAATCTCTGGAACTACCGATCCGATCCTAAAAATTATTTTACTAATAGGAAGCTACTTTATCCCTGAGTGCTATAGGCTATATTTAATTCTGAAAAAAAAAAAATTTACGCGGACAACGTCGCGGAGAACAGCTAGTTGGTACATAAACGTTGTAGCACATAAGTATTTATGTACACTATGCGAACTGTAATATTTGAAGTAAGAAAAAAAACCGTTTAACGCAAGTTTGCTAAGCTTATATAAAATAAGTGCTAATAAAAATGTTTGTATATTTATTAGGTCATCATCATCATCATCATCAACCTATAACAGTTCACTGCTAGACATCTGGCCTCTCCTTGCATTGCATTATTTTATAGATCAGTTGTCATGATTAAATGGAAGTACTGACTCCCCTATATCAAATGTCAAATTTCTTCATGAAATCCGGGTCTGAAGATTTTAAATGCTTACCAATATAAGAAAAAAGTGACAATTAATTTATAATACGCTTCTAACTTACGAAAAAACAGAGGCACGCGCCTTGGACCAGAGGCCGCTGACTTGTCAATCAATGGTCATACCACTAGGCTACTGCTGTGCTGTACCTAATCTTGCGCATAAACAGAAAATAATCCTAAACAATGCGCAACATATTCATTAACGCTTCGAAACGGAAGGCACACATTACCTGAACGTTAAGCTGTTTAAACTGGCAATTATAGCGAGTATAACCCAACAGTTCTATGCATTCTAAACGAGATACACATCCGAAGGGGTAGAAACCCTTACCCTTTGTATAAAGGTGATCCCTCACCGCGAACATTCGCGTGTAACGTTACAGATTCGAGCATTTGTAAGCAGTGATAGCCTGGTGGCAGTAGCGTGCCTAGCACCTAACAATAGTGCAAGCACAACAACCTTTTTAAACGGTTTTATTTAGCTTGACCTGTTAATTATTTGGTTCAAATTTAGTAATCCATATTTCATCCCCTTCCTGTTGACAGATTGATCTGATATTTGGTACACAGTTTTAGTTTTGACAACAAAACAGTTTTGAGTAAAAAAAAAATTACTTATTATAGGTAAAAACAAATTTTATTGAGATAAAGTTAAAAAAATATATAACAATGTTTTATTACTACATTTGAACCGGGAAAAATGTACGGCAGACTGCCTAATATACTACCCAAGAAGATATACCATTACTACGTTGGACGTACGTACAGTTGGACAGTCAAGTCAAAGGTTGTAGGTTCGAAACTCAGGCATGCACCTCTGAGTTATCAGGCATATGTTGTGTTTTAGAAATGAATCACAACTATCTAAAAACGGTGAAAAAAAACATCGTGAGGAATGTTACTACGGTACTACGGTTAGTACAGTCAACCGCATGACAGTAGTAACACTTGCACTACGAAAAGCACGTTTACTGCTACGTAATAAGGGTGCTGTCAATGTCAAATTGTTACCACTGATGTGCAGTCGACTGTACTAAGCCCGCCACTGAAACTGACTACGTGTACACTGCAATAATGGCAATAATTCATATCATTTTCGGCCTTAACAGAATGATCAGCACTGCGTTGTAATTAGGATAAGGGTCCATTTATGTATCTCACAATTATTTTTTAAGCCCTTTCATCAATACTGACATGTACTAATATGACATTTTCGTTTAAGACACCACTAAATAACAGTGAAAGACTTATTAAATCTAGGTTTCCTTACAATGTTTGTAAGGAAACCTAGATTTAATAATCTAAAATCACCAACACGCAGCGAGCTACCGTGGAGATTAATGCTCGATCCTTCTCTCGTAACATGCACAGAAGACAGTCTCGTACCAAAACCTACTTCAACAGATACATACATGCCTTACATAAGGATAAAAATGGCCGAAACATAGCAACAAGCTTATCCATAATACAAGAGGCTTCTAACAGTCTTTTACCTGTCCGGCCCTCACACGTGAGACGCACATAACAACTTTAAGTCAATAGGAAAACTCCCAAAAAGTTTCTATTACCCTCCTGCTGTGTAAAGGAAACGAGAACCTTTTTACATAGATGTATGGAGGGTTACGTAAAAAAAAAATGAGGTGACCATAAACGTGCAAAACCCTTGCTAAAAACCTCAAAAAAAAGTGTCAAAAATATCCCTTGAATTTAAAAACTTTTGACGAAAAAAGAGGGTGTCTTCTTTTAATTATCGTATGGTAGATGAACAACCTGGTGTCAGAGTTTAAACCGCCTGTAGGCCTCTGATATGGCTTTACACATTTGAAAAATCTCTCAGTTGTTACCTAACAATAATACAATCTTTTTGAAGCTTACATTGAAGGAAAAAGAATATAACGTACCTAATCTTGTTTTATTACTACATTTTGTATGACGTTGACGGGCCTTGGAAAATCGAAAAATGTATGGTAGACAGGCCTCTGGTTATTTTTCCTACGCCTACTCTATGTTCGAAATTACAGTAAAAGTAATATAATGTTGCCATTTATTTGAATGTTTATTTTTTCCCCTAAAAAGTCATTCAGCGAAATCCCATTTGATGGGGAGCGTCGCAAATATTCACCCTTACTCTTCACATAAGGGGTACCGTTCTTAAAAAGTTGGCAGGTAACTTTTTAAGAAGTTTCGTCTTCAAGCATTTCGAATTTGGAACAGTGTTTTTTTTTATTATACACCCGTGCCCTTTGAGGGGTTAGAAAGAAGTATGTGGTTTTTCTACTACGCTATTTAAATGACAATGACACTCAGGGGGTGTATGCACCTCTTATTGTGATTCAAATGTATACCTAAGCAGAATCGTTTTGTTTTTTCCTTAGCAAAAGGATGTCATTTTTTAAGCAAGAAAAAAATATATTTGGTTCGTTCTAAGAGGTACCGCGTACACCTCCTGATTGCCATTATGTAATATCTAATCAATAGGAACTGTCAGTTCAAACGTCGACAGTTTTTATTCGGTAAGATGTCAAGAATCAGGTCCACATTCTCTGTATTATTTGCCCAAATTTGATTACTGTATATTATTATGTATCAACGTATCGACGACTTGAATGAATTTTTATGATCGAGTATCAACTTCTCGACAGTTTTATCAGCTATCAATTTAATGTTTTGATGATCGGACAAAAACTAACTTGATATGGAACGAGATGTATCACGTATCATAACGCAACCGAGACTGACCATCACGATTTTGTACCACCATCCGTGTGTCCGATCATCATACGCGAATGTACGGTGATCGGATCGTGCAAATGAAACAATAAAACTTATTATGTGCATCAGCTAAAATGTTTTTTTCTAACATATTAAGTTTTTAATTAAAATAGTTTTCAATCTAGTTAAGTTAGCTCCTTTATCAATTATCCTCATCATCAAAATTTACCTAGACCCACACAAATCTTGAAACATGTACACGTACGCTGATTAAGCCGAAATACGTATACGTATCTCAACTACATACGTAAATGCTTATCCTAAGAAAACTTTCTACGGTACTTACATACATAAGGCAACATGTGCGTAGAAGAGCTACGCCGTAGATGACGCCGACCGCTACGCGTTACGATAAATTACCGTAGCAACGTGGCTACAATTGCTACGCTCTACGACTGACTTAGTGAAACTTGTTTTAACCCTTCCGTTGCCGTGTGATTTAGTATATTTTTGTTTTGTCTCATTTATATTCTTGTTAAATTGGGAACTCAAGATTAATGTTTGTGAGTTATAAGTTACTTTGCTACCATCAGAGTTGGTTGAAAGAGAAATTCGGTAACACGGGCAGGGTTACGAATAGCTTACTGAAAAACCGGTGGGGACTTTATCCAGTAGGTAGCGGGTTCAAATCCCGTTCGAAATAAATGTTTTCTTCATTCAGACTGGCCGACTCGTAGCTTTTCTTTATTTATATAGTTTTATCTAGTGTTCATTTGTCCAAGATTTCGAATAATAAATACATTTCTTTTTTTCTTGTTACTAGGCACCTGTGTTTAAAACATACTTAAGGACTTGTATTTGGGACACACTGTTGCCTTGTAATAATATCTTATGATTTAATAGTCTCCACTAAGCTTAGCCGGTGTTACCTAAATTCAAAAAGTATGATTTTATAAATGTAGCTTTAATTTTGAAATATACACTTATTTCAAATACTAGTTTAACTAAAATATAAAAAAAAAACAAAAATAACATCGATATAAATAAACCAACCGTCAAATTGTCGACAACTCAGTCATTTGCCGTTTCTATATTTAAATACAAATAACACTTCAGCAAACGCATAAAATACATGAACTACATAAATACTCTTTATTCCTTCCGTAAATCAAGTTACAATTGCACGCCCAAAATTCGTTGGCAGAGCCAAAAAAAAAAATAACACTTAAATTTAATGGTCCATTTCACTCCAGTTCCGTGCCTAGAATATTTCTACTGCCAATAACCCAGTCGAACAAAATTTAGCAAAACAACTTAGAAAGCAACAAGTTTCAATATTCTAAATTTTTCATTTCAACATGTCGCTTGTAAAAGAGTCGTGATAGCCTAATGGTATCACCGTTTGACTGGCAAGTCAGAGGTCTCGGGTTCGAAACCAAGGCGCGCACCTCTGACTTTTCGTAAGGTATGTGCGTTTTATAAATTAATTATCACTCTCCATGCCTCGGATAGCACGTTAAGCTGTTGGCCCCGGCTTTCAATTGTAGATCTTTGACAGTCGTTACGGGTAGTCAGAAACCCGAAAGTCTGACAACCAGTTTTACCAAGGGGTATTGTGTAACCCAGTATGTGGGTTGTGGAGGTCTGATAGGCAGTCGCTCCATGTAAAACACTGGTATTCAGCTGCATCCAGTAAGACTGGAAGCCGACCCCAACATAGTTGGGAAAAGGCTAGGCAGATGATGAACTTACAACGCAACAAGTATCAACTTTTCTGAATTTTTCATTTCAACATGTCGCTTGTAAAAATAAATCTACCCAGAGTCCATAAAAAAGACATCAAAATCAATGATTACTAAGAAAAACAGGTTTAGATAATAAAAGTTTGGTGATAAAAGTCCGCATGGGGCCCTATGGGAACACAAAGGGAAAGTAATAAAAGAGAATATTGCCGATATGAAGTTGCTATTGTTAGAGAAATATGATAATCTCGTGTTCATTTGAGGAGATCGGTGGAGATCTATCGCTGTCACGCTCTGATGGGTTGCTAACCGATTTTCGATGAACCATTAAGTGGCTTTATTCTGTAATCATAAAAGTTATTATCTTTACCGTATAAAGTATTAACTGTCTGATTACTTTGTTTATGTAGTGTTTATGACTGCGGCTTTATTTCTAATGTGCAACGTTTTATTTTTATTTGGTAATTCTCAGAAGCAGCACATAGTTTGGAACTATTTAATAAAATTATTTAATAAAATACTATTTAAATTATTAAAAATGACAAACACAGTTCCATGATATGCTTTTTAATGTTTTATTCTTACGATTAAATTGAGAAAACAATTTGATTTTGGTTGGTGTTAATAAATAAAATAAATACAAGGTGCAGTGACGGGTTAAACATACAATAATATACTTACCAATATAAACATCAATTTACTTCGCACGTATTATTAAATCATAATTTATACTACAAAAACTAGGTAACACATCGCTAAACCTTATCTTGCGAAAGTCTATGAATTTCATCACTGAGTAACACGATATCAGATTATTCCAACTACCACATAATGTACCTTGAATAGTAGATAAATCACCCCCCTCCCCCCGACATTAAGGGGGCACAAAGAGGTTGAAAATATTTGGGTTAAGGGTAGATGCGTGGATTACGTGAAATGTAATATTATAGCTGGAGTGACGATAATCTGATCTTTTTCGCTTTCGCACCCTTTCAAACATACCTAATAACGTGTAGGTACGATACCTACATTTCGATATGAAGTGCGGTTGATCTGTTCTTAAGGCTTAGACGGTTTTTACACGACGCCGTGTACCGCTGCGGGGCAGAGGCGGTGAGGCGGATTTTCTGGCTGTGCGCAGCGCGGAGAGTCCGCGCGAATGGTATTCGACCAGCCGAAATCCATTTTTTAAATAATGCAGCGTACTCATACATATCCTACAGTGATCCGTGTGGTAATGCGGTTACTCGTGTTCTCACGTGTGGCCCAATGCAACGTGAAGTCTACTTCCCAACCGCGTCGGTACACGGTGTCGTGTGTTAACCGCCTTATAGATTACAGGTATATGTTTTATATACCCCCTGTGTTGGAATTTGTCGGATTACTTCTCCCATATGAAAACCCAACCTACGACACCAAGCGGAGAAGACGAGTTACTTAACCACTGTTAAACTCTATCACTAAGGCCCAATTTGAGTTCAATCGAGTTTAATAAATCTAAGTTCAGCCCTACGAAAATTGCAGTTCTGAACTCAGTTAAACGCTTGAACCGAGTTTAACTCAATTGATCGCGTTTAGTGTCCGTGATGAAAACAGAACTAAGGCCCAATTTCACCATTCATTTTAAAAACCGAGTTTAATAAAACTCGTTAAACCTACCTAAGCAAATTGCAGTTCTGAACTCAGTTAAACACTTGTACCTAATTTAACTTGAATTTATCGCGTTTAGTATCAGTGGTGAAATCGGCTCTAAAACAACAGAAACTAGACAAGGAAAACATAATTTTAATGAAAAATTAAAACATGAATAAATAATTATATTTTAATTATCAGTAAACACAAAGTGGAGTAATTGACACCAATAAATTAATTCAAAAATAGCTTACTGTTTGTTATGGTATCATGTTTAATTTAACATTGACGGGTTAAATAAATGTGACATAACCCGCCCGTGACAGGTTAATGAGTATTTTTATTGGTTACATTAAGGTGTTCAAATATATTAATTATAGGTACCTATGTCTTTTTTTACTGTCTCGTTGGTCTAGTGGTAGCAAGCGCGACAACTGAGCACGAGGTCCTGGGTTCGATCCCCGGGTCGGGCAAAGTGTTGTTGAGTTTTTCCACTAGGAAATTCTCAGTAGCAGCACGGAGTCTCGAATTGTGCCCGGTTATTAGCAATAGGCTCGCCCCCTTATTACATTGGGCTTATAGCTGGCGAAACGTGGGTTTACTACATACACCTCTACCTACCCCCTCTGAGGAATACAGGCGTGAGTCTATAAAAAAATAAAAATTAAAACGTTCCAGAATTTTCGATTACACTCACAAATGTTTTCTAATTAATTGTATTTGTATAGGCTTGGTAATTATTGTACTCAAACTACTTTTTGTTTGTTTTACAATGTTTGAATTGGATAGAACTTTTGTTTGAGACTATAAAATGTTTTGTGTAATGTTACTTGTTTTCAATACATGATATACCTACATAAACATGTTTAACAACTAAAAAATACTCAATAAAAAAATAATACCCTGTAGTTATTACTACAGGGTTATTGAGTAAAAAAATACTCAATAACCCTGTAGTTATTACAGGGTTATTATTTTTTTTAAGCTTAATGATATGACCGTACTGGCAAGTGTCAAGTTCTAGGTGACCGTACGAGCAAGTGTCCTAGGTTCAAATAAGGCTTATGAGTTTTCATAAGTTATGTGCGTGTTATAAAATAACAAGCTTCTGCCCACAGCTTACGCATTAACACGTGGCGCCATCTATTATCATAAGAACGTTATTTCGGGATGAAACGTATCCTATATCCATTTCTATACACCTGACAACGTATATGCAAACTTTCAGAGTAATTGGTTCAGTGGTTTTGATATAAAAGTATTTTAAGCGGAAGAGAGTGGCATTCCTGATGCAAAGGATTTGGGGTGACTTCAACATTATTCAGAAAGTTATTGTGGACAAGCCACACTGTCTTTTCCTGGGGTACTCTGGACCCAAATGAATAATGTAAAGGGGTTAGAACAATTTTGTATGGAAGTTGGCATAGCTGCCTGTCGCCATTTTGATTTTTTTTCAAGGTGGTGGCGGAGAATGAATCTGGTTTATATGGATAGCGGACACTTAAACGAAAAAAAACTTAGTCACATTTTCAAGATATTTTATGTAGATCGCAATATGAAACAATGGCAATCATACAAAATAAACTAATTATGCGTTTATAAACATGATATACTATTAAAATAACAATTATTACATGGTTTATCTATTTATAAGATTGTCTGTCCTAGGACTACGAAAAACCAACATTAATTAATTTATCTAAAAACTCATTTCTCAAATTGATTTAAACTGGCACTCTCTATCAAAATGGCGGAGGGTAGCTTCGCTCCAAAGGGTCGAAAATAATTCTGTAAATAATTCTACTAACATAATAAATTATTATTGGATTGATTACCATTCTTCTTAGCGTGTCGATGACAATCTAAATTGTGTCAGCCCAGAACTGGGCTACGAGATTGACGCCTCCGGTAGCGTCCATCAGTTCTTGTAATAAACAAATAACAGGGCATGCAGGGCACGAGTGGCCATCGTTTGTGGGACAGCACCACATTTACACTCCAGGGCAGAGTCATCAATAAACCTGCACCTGAGCAGGTTTTCTTTGCTTCGACCAACCTTCTTGATTATGATTGATCTGTAAAAAAAAATAATTAATTAATAAGTTATATAACTCAACTATACAGCGTGTAACAGAAGTCCGAAATAATACTTCAGGGCATGTATGTATATCATGAAGAGGAACCTGTGAAAATATTGAATGTAAAAGAGGCATTTTTTTTACACAAAGTATTTTTTTTTATTTCATTTTTTCATTATTTCATTTCATTATCCTACGCGTGTATAGTGCTTACTTAAAGAATTTATTAAAGGTAATTAACCGGATTCGTGTTGATTTACCTTTCAGCTGATGGCTGTATTTGAAAGATTTTGGTGAAAACTTTGACCATGGTTTACTTGAGTATTATTTGGGGTTCGGTTCCAAAACCTATGCTCAAGGATTGTTTATACGCCTTTTATGTATTATTTCGGACTTCTGTTACACGCTGTACAACGTACTGTTATATATTCAAAGTTTACCTCATCCCTAAAGAAACATCACAATGTTATGTTACCCCCGATCAGTAGAACTTGCAAATGTTTCCCCAATATTAAAGCAATTTTTCTTTGTACATACTATCATTTATAAAAAAACCTGAGCCACTATGTTTTCTTAGTAAACAAACGAAAAATAGCGACGAATGCTTGAGGGTGAAGTATCCCTAACATGGATGAGTAAAAGGGGAACTTATGAGGGATGCTGTTGCTATTTTGATAAGAATGTTTTTATTTTGCTACTTCATACATAACTATAACTACCTACCTAAGTAATCCCATGCTACTAATATTATATGAAAGTTTGTGTATGTAGGACGTATGGTTGGAAGAATATTTGTTACTCTTTCATGTAAAAACTACTGATTGGATTTTGATAAAACTTCACAGTAATATAGCTAGTAGTGTATAGAATAATACATAGGCTGCAGTTTATTAACATACCACGCGGGCGAAGCCGCAGGTGGAAGCTAGTACAGTTAATAATTTTTGCTATACTGAAGCCGTCTGCAGTAGTAGGTATCATTATTTTGGGATGCTTATTTAAGTAAAGTAGTTGTGTGGGATCTAGCCTGTTTTGCAATCTTAATTCACCCTAACCAGTGATCATTTAGTGTACAACATAATTTGCGATCAGTTCTAACTTTATTTATCACCAATCCTCTGACCACCAATACTTATTTATGATAAGGTTCAACTAGCGACTTCAACTAACTAATGTTAGATTAGTTAATAAAATATTAAGAGGTTTCTTACTACAAATCTTCTGTCATAGGTCTTCATAATAAATGGGTTTAACGCTAATTGCTTTTACGATTATTTTTTAAATAAAAATTAAATACGTTCTTGATTGACATTAAATTTTAAGTTAATAGTAAAAAAAAAGTAAATACATCGTAATTATGATTAAATTCTTAAGTACTATTTGTCCTAAGTAGTAACTTACTAAGTAATATTGACGTGACATTGTCACGCATCAAACTTAATCGAAAGATATTCGACGTGACCGCCCTTTAATAATTACTAAGTTTATAAACTATTAAGATACTGAAAACATTAAATAGGTAATGATAACATATAAGTTATGGCGGTATTCATTAAATTTAGTGATACATGATACATAAAGCACTGATAGCCTAGTGATATGACCGTCGACTGACAAGTCAGTGGTCTAGAGTCAGTTGAGTTCGATCCCAAGGCGCGCACCTCCGACTTTTCGTAAGATATGTGTGTATTATAAATTAATTATCAGTTGCTAAAACGGTAAAGCTATGTCAGAGGCCAACGGGCGGTTTAAACTCTGACACCAGGTTGTTCATCACTCAACCATACTTTAAAGAAAAAAATAAAATTGTTTTAATCGTTAATAGCTAATCGAAACATTTCAATTTGGTATCTTATCGCAGTAGACATAGAACTACAATTGCACTGCGCAATAGTTAACACATCTTCACTCTACAAATAATATTATTGTTAGTTCAATACACTTGGGAGCTACAGATGGATAATTTATTGAATTTGATAGCTGCACTGCGATAGACTTAAGGTGAATTCACACTCAAGGAAGTTACCGCAATATGTATTGTACTATCCCTAATTTTCTCGCCGATAAAGACAAAGATTTTCTGCTTCAACAATTTCCTTCTCTAAACTATAACAAGTTAGCTTTTACCCTTAGTTTCCGACTTTTCCGGGATAAAAATAACCCTAGCCCATGTTTATGGGCTATTATATATATTATATAGAAATAGTTTTATTTCTATGCAAATATCACGTCAATCTATTATTCCGGTGCTGCGTACAAGAAGGATCATTATAATCGTCGTTGTCAAACCAAAATTTAATATGAATAATCTTAAAAAGAGGACATGTGCCACTTTATTTATTAATATCATTATTTTTCTTGTATAAAATGCCTTTCTTTTACCGCTTAGTAAGTTTAAGTAAACTTGTCTGACAGATAATTCCATTCACCAAAAACTTGTATCATTTTTTAATTTATGATGTAGATACCTATCCGATACACTGTAAAAGCCTTTAGTCTAAGGTTTTCAACTGTCTGCTACAGATAACTTACTTATTATAGTCTAGACTGAAATGCTAGGCGATGCGTTAAGAATACAGCTTTAAGTATATCAGAATCCTTTTAGACTGAAATTCTTAAATAAAACTCTTTTTAACAAAAAAATTAAACTAACTTCAACACATTAAAAACCTTTTTAAAACCTGACGAAAAAGGGATTTATAGGGAATATAGAGGGCC
Organism: Protodeltote pygarga; assembly: GCA_936450705.2. Taxonomy (NCBI): domain Eukaryota; kingdom Metazoa; phylum Arthropoda; class Insecta; order Lepidoptera; family Noctuidae; genus Protodeltote; species Protodeltote pygarga. The sequence goes on along the minus strand of OW388265.2, from coordinate 11,242,294 downwards.
AGCACTCCAGCAGATGTGATATGGACTGAATTAATGAATCCAGTAATCATATTATGATAGCTTATTTGTTGTGCAGTCATTTCTTTTGCAATTATTAAAATTGCAACAGATATAAGGTTCAATAAAAAAAAGTTTAGATGTCTTTGGTAAGACGTACTGAATGCCTTTGTAAAAATTTGAGAAACTATTTTTGAAGGACCTTAAATACAGCACAAGGCTATTGAAACTCAGTACAATTGACTTAAGGTACAAATCTAAATAACTGACAGGTCGTTACCATCTGTCACAGATCAGTCACGTCAACGTTAGGAACGTGACGTGGCGTACGTGAATAGAAGTCAGTGTTTTGTTCGCAACAATACAAGTTTGAACAAGCTAGAGATGTGACATTGACTACTACACGACCGGTCGTGATGTGACTGACATGTGGAGTCGATGGCCTACGACTTTTGTTCAATTCTTTTAACTTTATTTTTTGACAACACTGTATTTTGTCTGTTTGTGTATGTCAGTACAAAGACATAAGTCCATTAGCATGTTGTATTTTTTTGTGAAATTTTTACGTTTTTTTGTGAAATTTTTACATCCCATCCGTATCGGTTGTTTTTTCAAATTTCTTATTAAATATTTATATGTTGTATTTTATTCCCTACTAGCTTTTCCCGCGTGGCTTCGCTCACGTAAACTATAGAATATTTTGAATATAATTTATTTATTTAAATCGAATTAGTATTATAGATACCTAGAAAAATGATAAATCAACAAACTGTACTGCCCATAAGAACAAATTGTACTACTTTAAGCCGATGCCACTACTTTTAGCGTCATTGTATAAGCAGACTTAGGTACAGGGCGAATGACAGTCAATAATATCGTCGGTATAGCAATTGCAAATATTCGCTATTATGTATATAATCTAAGAGATTTCTAAGGAATTTTCAAGATAGGTACTTATAAGGCTGGTAAGTTTTTCTTTCCAGTATAAGAGAACAAATAAATTTGAAAGGACATTGACAGGGTTTGGACCAAGAGCTGCCCAGGAATGAAAGTAGCTCCAGTGGTATCGTGGCATTAATTTACATCCAAAACAAATATTTAAAAAAAATCGTCCCAGGAAAAAAAAGTTTTGTTGTTAATAATTAATTTTCATTAAATTATGAGTATGGGATGTTTTTCCCTCCAAAATACATAAATCTACATCTAATATATTTTATAACATTGTCCTGTAGCACCAAAAGCGGTACAGGAATGTAATGGAAAAATCGGGACGGAAATATGCCTAACCCTTTTATTCAAAATCACAGATTTAATTGGGATCAATCTCATTAATTAATTGGGGTTGGTTTTTTTTTCAGTAGGGCTGAATCCCGCCAAATCGGGACATCTGGCAATATTACGTAGCACGCAAAGCACAAAAAGCTGTTCTATTGTGTCTCGTTTGCACCATGCCATTATGTATATTGGTGCGTTGTTTATTTAAACTTGTATTGGGCACCAATTCCAGTATTCTAATATGGTAGTTGAGAGTAGTCAGTACAAATAGTGAGGTGGCGTTATGTTGCATTCCTATTCAAGTTAATTTTTGTGGAGCAACATTTCAGCCTAATGCTTGTTCTTGTAATGCTTTCATTTATTGGTTATATTTATGTCAAAAATAATGTATATTTTTTAATGTTCATTAATGTACACTTGCTGATAAATTACATTATTATTGTAACATAAAAAGTACAATTAATACACTCACAGTTACATTGAAAATAATTCTTAAGATTGTTTTTTTCATATAAAAAATGCATAACAAAACCCTGTTTTTCTCTTGACTCCTGGGATAGATTTTGATAACTATTGACCTAAGGAACAAATTGTACTATGTGTTCATTCTGGGTAGCACTTGGTCCAACTTCCATATAAAGATTGGCAATGTCCTTTCGAATTCTAATCCGATTTATATTTGACATTCCAATTTTAAAAGGTAATTACATTGCACCAAGCCAGTTTATATCAAAAGCACTAAGGAGTATTGATATCAACTTCGATGCAAATCACCCCCAAAATAACTTTCTACCCCTTTTTAACCCTGTTAGGCGATGAGTTTTAATAAAATACGAAACACGTGTTCCATCAATTCTGAAAAAGAATGTTTATGCAAAATATGAATTAGTTTGGACCAAGGAATCCCGTTGTCCCATACAAACTTTGCCCCTGTTTTTCACCTCCTTAGAGGTAGAATTTCGAAAAATCCTTTCTTATCGGATAATTACGTCATATAAAGAACACACCCTCCAAGTTTCAGGTCTCTACGATTAGCGGTTTAGGCTGTGCGTTGATCCGTCAGTCAGTCAATCAGTCAGTCAGTCATTCAGGACAAAGCATTTTATATGTACAGATAATTTTAAGGAGAACATTTCCGTCATACATGATTTCTATGTAGCTTTAGCCATTAAGGCTGAACACGCGACGGAAGCTTAAAAAATGGAGTAACTTCTCCCGTTTTCCCAATATTTCCCTTCACTGCTCTGCTCCTATTGATCGTAGCGTGATGAAAAGTATACTATAACCTGCCCAGGAGTATGAAGAATAATTGTGCCAAATTTCGTTAAAATCCGTCGAGTAGTTTTGGTTTCTATAACGAATATACATACCGACAGACAGACAGACAGACAGACAGACAAAAAGTTTACTGATTGCATTTTTGGCATCAGTATCGATCCCTAATCACCCCCTGATAGTTATTTTTTAAATATATTTCATGTACAGAATTGGCCTCTCTACAGATTTATTATAAGTATAGATAATCAGTATATGGTGCCGAATATAGTCCCGGCGGGTATCGTAAGAAGCGACAAAGGGAAAGATCCGGAGGATATGCAGCAGCTTCCTTCTGTGTAATTATCATCTGCTACTGCGATCGCCAACCCGCTTGCCCAGCGTGGTGATTATGGGCAAATGCCTCCAATGAGCGCACAATAGTGGCGCGCATTGGGAGAGGCCTATGTTCAGCAGTGGATTAATACTAATTGCTGCGTAGAAGAAGGACAAACTAACAATCACTCTTTCGCACTTATAACCAAACACCGAACAATATTAAACAAGCTTTCCTTGAGAAAAACAAGATAATATTTTAATATTTTAATAAAATTTTACGGCCAAACTATAAAGAAATGTATTCACCATACTTAATACACGTAAATTTAAAAACAATTTTACAAATGGTTACATTATGTAATAAAAGACGTTTGTTTTGAACAAAATCTTTTACTATTCATATTGACATTCACATATTTAACCCTTATTCACGGCTGACATTCAAATCTCTAAATGGAATATTCCTAAAACGTTCATATAAATTTTAAGTGGGTTCATACAAGATTTTATTGTTCATACCTAATTTATTTATTCACATTGCCACCTGTCCTTTACTGATGGCCGTTTTTATTACAGTATGAATATAACTTTCATGAATCATATTTGTATTTTTTTAATATTATTACGGTTTTACTAACGGATTAATTTCGGGAATGACTAGTTTTGAACTCAAAACGGAGCCCATTTTTGAGAGTTAGTATACACTACACTAGCTAGCGTCGTGGACCACACTAAACTCCGTTGCGATTGGCCGCTGTGACCAAAATGTCTGTCATAAGAACATTATTGTATTTATTTTATACGTCATATATATTATGTATTTTTTTTTATACGACATATTTATGTATGCCAAAAATAACACCATTTGAAGGTCAACAAGAAGATAATTATACTTGTCAAAATTTAGAAAATGACAGGTGGGATCTCGCCGCAAAGTACTTTTGTTTAAGTTTATATTTTAAAGGACTTTTTTGGCCTTTTTAATTAAGGACCTTTGTGCGACGACCTTTCAGAAGAACCTAAAGGTGAACCCTAATCCGTGGTTAAGTCTATATACTTGTAAAAGACATTTAGAACATATTTTAAATTAGACGTAAAGTATTTTAAGAATTAGAATGATCTCTGAATGCTAAAGGATTATTAAATTCAGAATATAGATATTTTTTTTTTCAGTATTGAGTATTAGTTTGATTTTAGTCACGGATTAATTTCGGAATATTCCGATTCACGCAAATAATATAATTATTTAAAAAAGTAAGATTCGTGAATTAATGTGTTATGTATGATTCGTGAGTGGTTGTGGTTGTGTGTTATGGTGTTATTTTTATGTTAGTTGGGGGTGTTTTAGGCCCATAATTTGCTAGAAAAATCATCCTTCCATTGTAATAGGCGAACCTGATGATTACAAATTAATTTAATACTCGTGTACAACCATTGTGATACTGTCGCATTTTATATGATTGAATGAATGATATTAAATGTTAGAATTATATTTTATATAAATAATATTGACTTAAAACATGTTATGTTATTGACACCAGACGCCAAATATGATACATCAATTTATTTGAATTTGTTATTTGTAATTTAATTTGTTTTAGACATAATGCCTGCGGTGCGGTTCAGTGAGGGTTTCAAGTTTCGGTGTTGAGTTCGTCGAAATTTACGCCCGCATTTTACGGAAAAGTAAATGAAGAACGCTCGCAATCGATTTTTTCTTTTTACTTTCGATCTTTAAGAAGAGTTTTCTAATTTACAGTTTGATAATATTTTTTAGTCCGATTGTTAACGATCGATCAATGACGACGACGATGTTTAGCTTTATGTTAATTGAGAAAAAAAACATTTGAAATGAAATGAAATATAAACTCGATTTTTTTACTAAAATTTTAATTTAATTTCAAAAGTTCGCGTCACATATTTGCATAGTTTCATTTTCATTTTCTTTAAATTTACTTTTCCTTTTTTTACTTTTTTTGACTGCGTATAATTACCTACCTACGTGATAAATCCTCTTTCTGTTATAAATTCAATCAAAAATAAATCGTTAATCGTAAATCGTTGGTAAAATTAATCGTTGGTCTAGTGGTAGCAAGCGCGACTGCTGAGCACGAGGTCCTGGGTTCGATCCCCGGGTCGGGCAAAGTGTTATTGGGTTTTTCCATTAGGAAATTCTCAGTAGCAGCACGGAGTCTGAAATTGTGCCCAGTTAATGGCAATAGGCTCGCCCCCTATTACATGGGACTTATTACATAACCGGCGAAACGTGGGTGTACTACACACCTCTGCCTACCCCCTCTGGGGAATACAGGCGTGAGTCTATAAATAAAAGTCTATAAAATAAAAATAGATTTTTATTTTTATTTCATTATTTTTACTTTCTTTAAATATATCTGTATCTTTACATTATTCGATGTAATACGAGAGTTTCGCAATAATTTATATCGTATCAAAATGTCAAATACGGTTTGTAGTTGTAGTTTTCTCCATAAGCAGTTTTTACAAGTATTTTGGAATAAATCGTAAAACTGTACAAAGTTAAAAAGTTACTGAACTTTCAAATACCTCATGAATAAGTACAGAAAGCACGTTACCAAAATTTCACAACAAAATTTCTTCGTGACAACCCTAACCGCTAAAGTGGCGGCGTATGATTGATCACTGTTTGCGTCGCAACAGATCGCTCCATCTGTACCAGGGATGTCACTGTCGCGCAAGCTTTTAAATTTCCATAAACGACCGAAATTATTTAGTGCGAGTTATAAATTGTTCTGATCTGCAGCAAAATGTAGAGTCAGCTTTTCAGTAGTTGGTATGGATTTAGACTGACAGGCGAGTTGGTATACAGGGTGGTTTTATTATGAGTCGGCAAACTTAAGAGAGAATTTTGATCGTGATTTTAAATTCTATATTCAAATAGAAATTCAAGATTCTTTTAAGATTTGATTTATAAGTGAGAGTTGAATTTCAACTTGAACGTGAGAATATTTTGATAGTTTTCTTCAAAGATTATTAGAATTAAAAATAACTATGAAAATGTTCTCAAATTGCCAATTTTATTTAGTTGTCAAAATGATTAAAAAATAATGTAAAATCAAAATATTTTTACTCATGTAAACCATTTTAGGCACTTATGAATAGTCATAATTCTAATATTATAATGAGAGTGACTCTAGTTACTAGTTCCAAGAGCGTTTCATAATTTGACGAATCATATCAAAATCACCCTGTATATGCTGTACTGTATAATACAGAGTGTTCAATATTATATATCTTCGGCATTTTTTTAACAAATTTCTTTTGTTCTTTTATGTTTTTTGTGCTCTCATATTTTGATATGATTTATGGAAAATTCAGCTCAGCTTTCTGGGTCAAACCGCAGTTCGGTCTGACGCTCGTTTCCGGATGAAAGGGCGCGTTACGCTGTAATACGAATATACCTACAGATAATCTAACGAACGAAATTTTTTTCAAATATTTTTTTAAAGATCAAATTAAATTATTTAAAAAAAAACTAAATTGGAGCAATGCAATCCAATCCTAACTAATATTATAAATGCGAAAGTATTTTTTTTTAACTTTTAAGATTAAATTAAATTAAGAAAATGACGTAACGTTCTTATGGTAATAGATGGCGCCACGTGTTGGTTACAATTTATCAACATACTAAGCGGGCAAAGCCGCGGACTGAAGGATTTTTTGGTTGGGGGAAATAGAAAATTCTCAAATTTAATCCGACTTCAAAAAGGAGGAGGTTCTATGTTCGGCTGTATGTATTTTTTTTTGCCTTTCAAATAAAAAAAACTTAATCTAAATCGGTTCATCCGTTTGGTAGCTACGATGCCGCAGACAGACACACAGACACCCAAACGACATCACGACTTATAACACCCCTCTTTTTTCGCCGGGTCTAAGAACAAAGAAACTTGAATTCTTATAAAAAAGACGAATATTTTTTTCTTTACCCACGTGTTAAAATGACACCCAAAGATTGACACCCATTTCCACTTGATGAATGAGGTTTAAAGAAAAATTATGGAGTATTAACGGGAAAGAAACCCATGTCCATTCTGAGATACAGCTGAACGATGGCGAAGTTAATGGGTTTTTGGCACATGAGGATAAAGTGACGACTATTATCCTCATATTTATTTTGTGGTGAAAGATTGCTATGGTTAGTATAGTGTTTATATGGTCCAATAAGTATTTAGATCGAATTTCCATCACAGCGGCCTATCTCAATAGATAGTTGTTAACCACGCAGGAGATATTTCATAATGATTTACTGCAAAACATAATTATCTAGATTAAATTTTAGTCACAGCGGCCTATCTCAGCAGAGCGTAGCCAACTGCGCAGGAGATGATATCATACATTATAGTTTATGCGTAAGCACAATTGCTTCTTATCATACCAAGTTTCAAAAACTATGGAATCAAAGAATATACAAGTCGGCTATAGATTTGTCTTCGAAGAAAAGTTTAGCTCTTTTTCTTAGAAGTATATAATTTGAAAATATCTAATAAGCAAATTCAAATTTAAAAAAAAAAACGTACATAAAAAATGAATATTTTTTTTACGTCTGTGGACCTAAAATTCTTTATTTAAATAAGGTTCCGATCTTAAATCTGAAAGATTTAACGTTTATCATCGTTAAAAAGGCCATTTTCAGCAGATGGTTACTCAATTTAAGTTAACTTCTAAGTTTGTACAAAACCCGACATAAATGTTATCTCTTTCCATTCCAAGGCTGTACATTCATAAAGTAGAAATTAAAATAAAAAGGAAAAACCCACCGAATTATTAACCACATTCCGACCTTAATAATCTCCAAGCAGACAAAACTAATCTACAATTCCCTTCGTTTGAACAATAAAATGGCAATTTTTCCAAAATTTAATAGAACCTCGACACCCGCAAAGTGGACCCTCGAAATGTTCCTAAAGAAAACGTAAGAAATCTCATCAAAATCTGAGGGTAGGGCTAACAACAAAAGAAGGAGGAAGCTGGCAAATGAATCTTTTTTTTTTCTTTCCAAAACTCCTAACAATTGAAACAAAAGTAAATTATGGGTACCCCCGCTCAGTCCGGGGAAATTATGAAAAATGGTCGGACGCCTTATTATTATATTATACATGGTGAGGGCTACCTAACTCGATTTCGTTAGATTTTTTAACTTTCCTCTTTATTTTTTTATTCAACAAATTCCAATTCTCGTTAGATTTATTTTCTGCAGTTGATGAATCGCCATGGAGTTGGACTATGTCGGGGTTTTTTTTTTCAATTTTGATATATGGCACGCCAGTACGTGCTGGTTTGAAAATGGAATATGAATAAAATGATTTTTTTGTTTGTATAAAGGTGTTATCCCATCGGATCGATGACATCTATCAACATCGATTGTAGATCGTTTATTCACCAAGCCAATCGATCATTAAGTATTTTTCAAGCTTATAACGTTGTCTTTAATTAATTATTATCGGTGTACTGATCAACATCGATTATAAAAAGTTTTCCGTCAATCGTTACTGTGGTATAAGCTAAAATTCCTTGTCTATGATTAAATGTTAACCCAAAAAAAAAACCATAACCCATAATAAGATTTTATCCTATATTGTGGGTACGACTTATGGAAATATACTTTCACATGCACAAACATCGAAGACTGAAACAAACATCGAAGCCGTGCCTCTCTCAATCTAGCACGTCAATCACTTGGTCAATATGCCAATCGTATCATTCAAATATTATATCGACTTGTTCGACGTTTTTTACAAGCTACTATCATTGATCATTCTTAGCTATTACGATTAAGACGTTGATCAACATCTTCGTTGTAAAAACGTCGATACGCCTCGTCGATCATGTAGGTGTATTAACACCCTAACTTTTTTCTGATGCTACTAGTATTTTAGTTCATGTCCTGCGCCAGTTAGTAGATCCAAATCCTGCTTCTAAAATAATTTTTCAAGAAACTATAACTTTATTTTATAGTACAAAAAAAAATTAAAATTACAAAAAAATATTGCTTCGAGCACGAGGTCCTGGGTTCAATCCCCGGGTCGGGCAAAGTGTTATTGGGTTTTTCCATTAGGAAATTCTCAGTAGCAGCACGGAGTCTGGAATTGGCAATAGGCTCGCCCCTTATTACATGGGACTTATAACATAGCCGGCGAAACGTGAGTGTACTGCGTACACCTATGCCTACCCCCACTGGGGAATACAGGAGTGAGTCTATAAAAAAAAATATAATTATAATATTTATTTCATAAATTAAATACATTTGGCTTTTTCCAAACACGCGCTAACCCTTAAACAGGCACATTCGGAAATAAACCACAGAACGCATAATAATAAATATCGCCAATATTTACGACGTTTCGTATGAGAAATACGACAGGCAGGATCATGTGTTTATTGGGTAAAGGGTACAAGGTCGGGCTTCGTAGGGACTGGACTGACACGCAAATAAGAAAATGACACACATTCATTGAATTCGTGTCATTTCGTTCTGTGGAGGGTTAAGAATGTAGGAAAGGTAGCGTGTTGATTTTAGTTTAGAAGAATGAGGTAGGTCTGAATAATGTGATTTAAATAAGAATGTGGAACAAAAATCGCCATTTAGCTGTCAATATGAACAGTATGTTCAATTAATTACAATTTTTCTATCATATTGATAGGTACTGACGTCACAAAATGGCGATCAGAGTTGCACATTCTTATTATTATTTGTGTCATGTCTAAAGAATGTCTTTTTTTAAATATACGAACTCATATAAACACATTTTTTATTTACTTTCTGCATTTTTTCTCGAGACAACGTTTTTTTTCATGCTCTTATTGAATTATATAAATTGTATTTTTTTTAAAGGTATCTCGAGAACAGTACATAATATTGCAATAAAATAACTAAGTACTAGGTAATTTAAAAACACTCCACACAAATACCTCAATTATTTTTTAGCTAAAAAAAACTTAATGAAAACCGGTTTATAAGTTTAGAAGCTACGATGCTGCAGACGGACACACAGATACACATACACATCAAACTCATAACACACCTCTTTTTGCATCAGGGATTAAAAATAATAATTTACGAACGCACCTCAACGTAATCCAACCAATTAATAAACAATTCGTGTTTGAATAAAGAATTACGTCGAAAAGCGTTTCAATCGCCTTCGGTTAGCAAAAACTGTTTCTTCATTAGCCGTGCAATTTTAATCAAGAGACCACCTGGCAATCTCAACTGAACAAAACCACGCCATTTTAATAACGTTTAATAATCACAGATTTAAGGAAAGCTTAGAGATTTGGAATCCATTTTGGGAGTTTGTGTTCGGTGTTAATTAATTTTGGGGAAGTTTGTAAAGGTTGTTTTGAAGTGGGGTGAAACGACAGGTGCAGTTGCATTGTTTGAATGTAGAGGGGGTAAGAGGTGAATTTGGCTGAAACTGGTGTTAACTTTTAAAGCGTGATTGTCGTGTTGAGCAGAAAATCTGGTAAAGGATAATTTTGAAATTAGGGGAGGAAAAGAATATTTTTTAAGAAAGGCAAACTTTGCATAAAAGTTTTTTTTTAAAGTACACTTTGAGAAAGGAACATTTTGAAAAAGGATATTTTGAGAAAGAAACATTTTGAAAAAAGGACATTTAAGAAAGAAATGGTTTTGGGAAAGGCAAAATTTGTTTTTTTTTTACATTTTGAGCCTTAACGGGTCTCTAATTGTACTGCTACTGAACATTATGTAATTAATTTACACTTAGATATACCTAATTGATTTGTGTTGCCCTCACAAAAAAAAAATAGGTATAATTCTAGACTTGGAAGGATAAAGAAGAAAGTCATATTGACTTTCGAATGACTTAAGTTCTTTTGGCCGCCGCGCGCCGTGTCTAGAATTATTCCCAGCATATACAATAGTGACACAAACATTAATCCCAGGATACAGCATCATTACCCTAATCCATCTCCCTCAATTAATCAATGTTTTTCAAACCTTCTACTGTTTTTAAACACTCTTAATAACGTCAACGTCAAAATGAGAATACAAAGCGCCAAATCAAAGATGGCCGTCTTCAACGAAAAGAAACAAAGAAACGTAATCCCACTAAAGTAGAAACCGTTTTTAATATTAATACATCACTGATAAAACGAAAGATAAATACAAGAGTAAGAAGTAAAGATACGGAAAAGTAGGTTGATGTATAGATTTGGCCGATCAAGTCCTGCGAATAACAGCCTCCGCCTTTTATCCCTAGAAAGTTTTACGAAATGCTGGCCTGAAAATAATTCCCTTTCAATTACCTTACTCTGTTACGTAACTGTATCTGCCAATTGTAGCTCAAGATTTTCTTGTTTGGCCCTTTTTCTGTGATGTTCTGAGAGATATTTATCTGTAGCTTTTTACCTGACAGGTACAGCGAAATGTTGAGCTGTATCTGTGTAAGTACTTCTCGGATCACTGTCAATTTAAAAGTAAAGTATTTGAGGAAGAAAATCGTGTTATTCATTTAGATTTTTTTGGTGTAAGGAATAAGGGTAAACGCGATGCGTTTCTGTTAATGTAATTAACAAATTCTGTCGATTAGGCTGATTAGTTTTAGTTACTAGGGCTGCCAAGCATAAGTTTTGTTATTTCTTGATGTCTTGATTTTATACATGCACAGCTTGAATCAGCCCACTGCTGGATATAGGCTTCTTCTCATACGCATCACTTATACTTGCGTTCATTACCAATCTGATATTTTTTTTTTAAATGGTCAATAAACGTTTCTAAAACGTAAATATAAACGTTTATAAAACGCGAATTTGAAACAATTATTATGTGATAATATTATCGTTTAATAGTCATGTAGATGTCAATCCTCAACCACTCGACTGAAATATCGTCTTCAACCACTCGAAAGATAAACATCTAAATAACGTCATAGTAAGCTAAATGCCGTTATATAACTGTTATAAAACATGAGGTCGTATATTTTTGCTTATTGGGTAGAAGGTGTTTGCTCTTAATTGCTTCGCTGGGCAAGCGGGGTAGCGATCGCAGTAGCAGATGGTAGCTATAACACAGTAGGAAGCTGCTGCCTATCCTCCAGATTTTTCCTTTTGTCGTTTCTTACAATACCCGCGGGATAAATTCTTATATCGGGATTATAAAATCAATACCAAAAAATGCCGTATGGTTTCCAGCCTAAGAAAAGAGGGGTGATTTTATTCTTAGGCCGGAAACCACCGGCTTAAGAAAAGGCCGATGAGTCGAGGTCTTTTCCTTGTAGGCTGCTAACACATTTAAGTACATTCGAGAATAGTAGCTGACTGTCTAAACGACGTGATGTCGTCACTGCCTTCTGGTAAAATATAATTTATTAAATTTATTAAAATTTATTTTAAAATTCTTAACACAATTCCAGTTTCAAACGAAAAACATAAAATAAACCCCATAAAGCTGCGCTGAAACACTAAAACAAATCGTTAGCTATGACTTTCAGAAAAAAATTGAATAGATTCAATCAAAAAACATGCATAATAATGAGAGATTCAAATTCAATACTGGCAGGGTGACCGGCCGCCATATTGTAAGCCTTACGTTTTTAGGGTCGGCAATCAGAATATTACAGAGAGCAAAATGCAAAAATTTCAAACAAAATTATTTTTATTAAAATGAGTGATTGTAAAAACTTTGAAAGTCTACGCAGTATTTTTTTCTTGCTAGAAATAAAAAAGAATTCTATATTCTTCTAACTTTTTTTGTGAAATATTAGTCATCCAAGTAATATAATACTCATTTGATTAAATAACCGTTTTGATGTAAAATGTTGAACATTTTTATATTACACAAAAGACCTGCCGTTTCATTTAAAATGCTGGGATCTCATAAATGATGTCCATACATTTTAAATTTTCGTAAAGTTCGCACACAATAGTTTATAGTGGTTTATAGACGCACTTTTGTCATTACAAAATACTATGTTTTTTATTTTGATTTTATTTTAGAAAGACCAATAACATCTTTCAACCGCGACCGGCCTGTTTTTGAAATAACTCTGGACAAACTCCAAAGGTTTTTAGTGTAGATCAAAAAATAAAATATTTTTTCTTTTGCAATTTTATTTTTTAATAATTACAAAACATTTTAACAAGAAAAAACCGACTTCAAAACATTAAAAGAAATACAAGGCAAGTGAGTTCTAGATTTAATTAAACTATCTAATCTTTAGTCTTGGCACTGACTGCAAAACGAACGTATTTTTGCATTATTTCTAGCTTTTTTGTATTCTGAAGTCGAATTTTTTTTGTTGTAAAAGTCGGTCACCACTAGGCTATCACTAACTATTAAAGAGGCTAAAATTCTAAATTTACACACACAAGTTGCGGGCAATCGTTAATTAAAAATACATTAACAAAACCCAATTAATTATTTCGTACACGACTTTCAAATAGCCATAAATATTGCGTAAACGACTCTACTTACTAAACGTAAATAAGTTCTTACTCAAATAACGTAACGAGTTGCGTACAAAAACGTTTATGGTACGTAAATTTGTACAATACACATAAATCATTGGCAGACATGTTGGTCCGGTTTGAATGTGTTATTAGACTGCGATGTGAATTATTTAAAACAATGATTAAGGGCCTAATGATTTCTACCAAGACCAAAACTTAGTTAACACCACTGAAGATTGGTGAAAAAAATAATTTCCAAAAATATGAAAATATTATTTAATATTACTTGTAATTAGGTACTGTTTTTTAGAGTGTCTTCCTATCCAGCACGACCACGGATGATTACCTTAATTTCAATGGGGTACATATTCATAAAAAAAGTGTACTTAATTGTAGGTACTAAAGAGTTTAAAAAATGTACTCACGTATTTTGGCTATTATAACATATAGGCAATGGTCGTGCTACGTAAGACCTTTCTGGCACGACCACTATATTTTAGGTATTTTTGACAACTTTAAGATGAAAAATTAAATAAATACGCATTTTTATAACAACAGGCATATTATATTGATCATTGTATAAAAAATATATATAGATTCAATCATTATATCTTTAAAATATTAGAGATTTTGTAATCTAAGTAAAAGTAAATAAACTGTTTTCGTTGGAACATATTATATTCAAAATCTACTCACTTCAATTAATTATTTATTTAATTAGTGAATAATAGTTACTAAAACCCTACTAACGCCCCGGAAGACTGACATTAAGTACGTGCGTACTTACCTCCTAATCCAGTAAGCCCCTCTCTAATTGACTAACTCACTAATTCTCGTCTTCATTAACAAGTAAATATTTTTAGGTAATTAACATGAATGGTAACCTTATTATAATGTGTCTAAGCCTCGCCCAATTCATGGTTAATTAGAGAGTTTAAACCGCCCATAGGCCTCTGACATGGCTTTACGCTTTTACACGCCGCGGAATAATGTTTTAAGAGTGGTTAATTTTCTCACGATGTTTTCCTTCACATTTTACCCAAGTGATATTAATGAGGTGATTCTAGAAGGTGATATCAAAATAATAAAAATATACATTTATAAATATAAAATATACCGCCTACCGTAGGCCTGATTTGGCACAGCACCGAGAGGAGTGGCGAAATGGAGGGAGGCCTTTGCTCATAGTTGGGACACCGAGGGCTAATAATAAATAAGGAGATGGGTGTTAAATGGGCTTGTTAACTTCTATTATTTTCTGGAAAAAAAAACAGCAGCTGCCTTTTAACACTAAATTGAAATAAGTTGACAGATTAAGTTATTAATATTATTACTTACATAAGATAATAAAGCTACAGGAATCGCTAATATGAAAAAAAAAAATTGGTAAAAAATTTCGAGGCGTGCCACCCCTAATCCGCCATATTGCGGGCGCCATTTTAATTGAGAGAATCGTCGCATTCATCGCAAACGTGTTAGTCATGTTACCATTCGATTTCCATCAGCTCGACCCTCGGGATCGTGAATGTTTATTCACGCATACGGTTTGCTTTTTTTTCTATTGTGTTTTTGTCAATTTCGTGTAAATTCGATAATCCATTTCGATACAGTAAATTGGAAAAGGCTTGGTGCTTGTTTTTATGCAGTTTTTTTATTCGCAAAGTAGGTCCCTAGTTTGTTTTGCAAATAAAATATTATGTTACGTCTGAATTTTCAACTTTTCGATTAGGTTTTAGTAACGAAATTGTAAATTAAATTTTGTTGAAAGAAAATCGAGAAATGAGTATCAGAGATGATTTAGTAAGATAAATTTAGTATGTAGTATATCCTTTGGTTTTTTTTAAATATATTTTTCTTCCATGACATCATCTTTTAACATTTTTCTTTTATACATTTTTTTTAATCTATTCCCCAAAAAATGCCAAATAATGGAATGAAACCTTTATTCCCGGCGTCCTTACCGGAGATCTAAACTATTATAATATATATATATATTATTATTAAATATTTCGCAAAAAAAAAACCTTAGGTACATAAATAAAAATAATACTATCCTACAATTATTTTCTTTAAAAAATCGTTAATATTTTCTATAGGTACATCAAATATTTCCTTGAATAACAAGTAATCAACAACTTTGGTATCAAAGCGTGAAAAACTTATTCAAATAAAACTTTTCTTAATTTCACCTTGAATTGGAAGTAAAAATTAGTTTCCTAAAGGTAATTAATCATTGTCGAAAGTAAAGCACATTTGGTTTTCTGACCTTTCACGGCCATATTTGAATTTTTTAAACTTCGATTATGAAAAAAAATGTGTCGACGGCCTACACATTTTTTTTTCTTAAATGTTTTATGTACTTTTGCAGCAATTATTTATCGTTTATAACCCTCAAAATTTCGAGGTTTGTTGTAACACGAGTACTTTTTGGTCGATTCGACATTAATAATTTACTTTTTAGATGTTTTACAACTTTTTACGTCAGTAAATAAGGTGCCGCATGCTATTATCACATTGTGGTACAATCGGCAAAAAAAACTATTTATTAAAAAATATTATAAGTTAAGGTAGTAAGGGGACTGCATGTATTAATGATCAAGTTACATGCGGGACTGTTGAGGCCATTATTATAGATTTAAGTCCCAAGTCAAGCGATGACAGATATAAGAAGTGAATAACGCACTAAGTGAGGAGACACTTTAAACGCCAGACAAAAGGGGCCTGCAGTTCTTATAGGCAAAAAGGGACTGCCTACCCTGACAGACACGACACAAACGACGAATGAATGAAACTGAGTAGGATTTTGTATGTATAGCCTACCCTGTCGAAAATGTCTGTGCCAGACAGTAGACAAATTCATTTGTTTGTTGGACATCATGTACCTATCCCACGGCATTTAAACTCTAATGCCGTATTTTATAAAAGTTAGTTTAAATAATGATTAAGATTTTATCCTAATTTCAACAATTCATTGACGAAATTTTTAAATTTGACAGAATATTCTTTAAATTTTCAAGAACAGAAACTACTCTGAAGTAACAATATTGCTTTTATCACAGGACAATTGTTAAGCATACGTTTAGCTATAAAATACAATAGAGAAAAAAAAACTTTATTTGCCGATACTACAGTTCACCTCTTAATTAAAAAATAATTTCACAAACAAAAATTAATTTCCCCTTTACAATTGTTACTCGCAGTAAATTTATGAAGGCATTCGAAAAGCAGGAATTTATCGATACGTGTCTGTCAATAAATATGCTTTATAATAAATTATTCAATATCGATATTCCGATAATTTGTAAAGGTAAAATATTAATTGAACCTTTTCCCTTGTTTAATTAATTAAGGTACAGTCGACTGCACATCAGTGGAAACAATTTGACATTGACAGCACTCGCAGTGCTTTTTGTAGTACAAGTGTTACCACTATCATGCGGTTGACGGTGCTACGAGAAGATAATATTGATTATCTTAGTTAATTAAATCAATTAATGCACTAATTGGTTTTCTTAGATTTAGACCGTTGCGAAAATGCTCCAGATTATGACCAGACGTTTACTAAAACTATATTTCGGAACTAGACCTAGATTTTCGTGTTTTTAGCGCTTAATTTCGAAAAAATTTGACGTTGAATATAATTATGATAAAAAAGTCTCAGTAAAATAAATAAATAAATCAGCCTGTAACTGTTCCAATGTAGGGCAAAGGCCTCTACTTATAGAGAGAAGGATTGACCATTAATCAGTAAATGATAAAAAAAATAAGCATTTCGAAGTTATTACATCATTTTTCAGATTGCATGAATGCTTTTGTCGTTTGCTGTCGTACGACGTTTTTCGCTGTATAGTTTGCTTTTCATAGATAATGTAATGTCATGGATTCATACTACATAATCAAACATACGTACGAGGCGGGGAGTGGGTTGATGTCAACCATGACGGTCAACCCACGATCATGGCGCTTGCAATAGTGTCAAAATATCGGGAGCAATTCTATATCCAAAGAATTTGACAGTTCTTTACTGGTGGTAGTGCTTTTATAAGAGTGTTACACTCAAAAAATCTTCTAGATCTACATTTTGTATTTACTTTCCAATCGGCAAACGGCATTACGGTGTTCATCTATCAAACATATCCGGGATTTAAAGCCTCGTTTAGACGTCACTTGTGTTTTCCGATTTCATTTGTCGTAAGGATTTTCATTGTTCGTCTGTCTTTACTTTTACAAGCACTTTGGCAAATTTCCAAGTAGTGAGGTGTTAATTTTTGTATTACAATAGAATTTAACGATGTGTGAGAAGGAATCGGTGTAAAATATGTTCTGAATTTTGTCGTTTTCGAGTTGTTGAGCATTATGTCTAAAGGGTTTGGCTGACAAGGGCTTTGTTTACTCTTATTTATTTATTATATTCTGTACAGGAGTTTGCCATTAACACCAAAAAGCAAGATAACACTCAAGACTTAGCACTCCATCATCTCACAGAACCTCAGAAAATTCAAAAATATTATTAATTATGACTATTTTTTAAATTATTTTTTTGGATCACTCCCCCGGCGAAGTGTGTATGTACTGCTTACACCTCTGCTTACTCCCTGTGGGGAATACCGGCGTGAATAAATAATTATGTTTTTTAATATAAAAACTTTAATGACAGTTGATAAAATTTGCTATAAAACATTCTTTACTTCAAAACTCTAGGAGAAATTGCAATTTTAAAAGTGTGGTACTAACTTTTAAAGGCCAGTGTAGTTTAATTAATATAGGTAAGACTGTCTTATTTATTATTATTCTTTAAAACTAAATAAATAAATTTTTCGGACAACTACAATCCAAAAAGTTTAGCAACAAGTGAATAAGTAAAAAAAAACAAAAGCAGAATCGAAGTTCTTTTTTCGATTTCTGTCGATTTACTTACCCGCATGTCTTACATGCAGATTAATGAAGCGACTGAAGATGGTAAAGTCGAGCCTGCCTGCTCTATTTTCAAGTATTTTTTTATTTTCTTAACACATAGGCCATCTTTGAGACACAATTAAAATCTTTTGTCAATTTCACGACACAATTGGCGTAATATTAGGTAATTCGCTCGATTCTCTCATCATTTCATCATCTTTCACCATTATCAGCTTGTATTAGTCCACTGCTGAACATGGCTTATGTTCAGCAGTGGACTAATACAGGCATTCTCACAATGTGCCACTGTTGTATGCTCATTGGAGATTTATGCCATTAATCCCCACACTGTGCAAGCGGGTTAGCGATCGCAGTAGCAGCTGCTGCACATCCTCCAAATCTTTCCCTTAATCGCTTTTTACGATACCCGCGAGACGAGTAGGGGTGGTTCTATTCTCAGGCCGGAAACCACACGGCATTCGTTCGAATCTCTTAAAACAGGACAAATATGTATTTGTGAATTAGCAGTGACTTATGTTTTTTTCTTAAATCTTTATCGCTGTTGGATTATTAAATAATTTTTCTTGACACAAAATAGTAAAGGTAGGTACTACCGTACCTTAAGCCGTACCGCACCTTCGTTTGAAGTATTTAAGTTATTATTAGCTCAAAAAAGGTTGCTTACTTACCTTTGCACCAAAACCAGAAAGCCCTTTGACTCCCACGCAAAATGTACCTTTTTGTACCTCTCACGGCAGTTTTTTAGAGAATTTTATTTTAATATTACCTAGTATCCTTAGTGGAATCCTTTTTTAACCTGTGGTTATCATAAAAACCTACTTAGAGATTATAAAAAAGATTGATAGGCAGTTGGATTAGTTAAAATACTTTTTTTACGAGTTCTTATTTAATAATTAAGCGGATGAGATTGTAAATATTTTAGAATAATAACTTTCGTGAGTACCTAATACTATTTATTAAATTATATTACGGCTTTACTTACGGATTGATTTCGGGATCGCCCGACTAGTTTCGAACTCAAACGGAGTCCATTTTCAAGAGCGAGTTTAATCACGTGGTAGCGTCGCGTACCTATATAAATTAATTATCACTCTCCGTGCCTCGGATAGCACGTTAAACTGTTGGCCCCGGCTGTAAATTGTAGATCTTTGACAGTCGTTACGGGTAGTCAGAAGCCCGAAAGTCTGACAACCAGTCTTACCAAGGGGTATCGTGTAACCCAGTATCTGGGTTGTGGGGGTCTGATAGGCAGTCGCTCCATGTAAAACACTGGTATTCAGCTGCATCCGGCAAGACTGGAAGCCGACCCCAACATAGTTGGGAAAAGGCTAGGCAGAGTGGTAGCGTCGCGTACCTCGCTCAGAGATAAAGAGCCTGTAGTTTATATACGCAAAAAGGTTCTGTCTACGCTGACAACTATATGTATAGATACTATGCAGACGACGAATTAGTGAAACTAAGTAGGATTTGTATGTATATCTACTGTCGAAAATGTCTGTGGACGCCCCTGTTCGGAGATTGCAATCATTAAACTTGAGATTCGCACATTACTGATTTAAAGTAGCTAATTATTCGTCTATAGTTTCTTGTTTCTTCTTAAAACTTACGTAAGCTTTTATGATAACCACAGGTTAAAAAGGATACGAATAAGGACTATACTGGCTAACATACATATTTACGTATTTTAACCCCCGACGAAAAAAGAAGGGTGTTATAAGTTTAATCTGTGTGTTTGTGGCATCGTTGTTCTGAAACGGATATTTCCATTTTGATTTAGTGTTCTTTATTTGAAAAGTGACTTGATCGAGTGTTCTAAGCAAAAAAAAATTGTGACAAGGATTTTATTTTTATTTTTAATAAATAATTGTTTAACTTTAAACTTTATTATCAAACTAGAAGAGACTTGTAATAGTTCACTAAAAAAAAAAAAATAGTATCAATATTTTCTTTTAAAATTCAAATTCGACTGCAAGCAGGATTTGACCCTGAAACCTACTAGTTAAAATCATCAGACGGATTACCAACTGAGCTTTTTTAATTATTCTAGTCCTACAATCAAGATTCTCTTTTATATTCAACCATTAAATTTCTGACATATATGCATTCAAAAATGTTATAAAAATGTTCATCGTGTCAATCTTTTCACAGATTTGGAAATCTGTTCGCAAAATATTCAAATTCTGTTTTGCGATTCATTACCCCTTACATATAACTTCGTCAAGCGTTATTCCATTATACAAAAGCAATCGAATGTAAAAATAGGAATCCAAACTTTGTATTTTCGTAAAATTTTTGTCTAGAAAACTTTTGCTTGTTGAATTGTTACTTTGTTAAGTATTTTGTTTTTGTCAATTCTCTTTTCAAAGATTCCACATGTTGTTTCTCACAATTTAATGTTTCTGTCTTTTTCCTAATCTTTGATTTTTAAGTTTATTCGTGAATTGCTCGTTTTAAGGCGGATTTCATATAACGCCGCTCACCGCCGTCGCGGGGCTCGGGCGGTTTTGTGGCTCTACGCCGTGCGGAGAGGTGGTGAGCTAGCCTATCCACGCGGATAGGTTTCGATCAGTCAATATCTATTTAATAATCTGAAATTGCGAACACGCAGTGAGCTAGAAGTGTGAAGGTTTCGAATCTACGACTTTTGACTTGGCAGTCTAACGGTCATACCACTAGGCTATCACTGCTATGAATAGATAACGTTATAAAGAACCTACGTCGAACGAAAACCTAATGGCGTAGGTACTCATTAAACTTGTATACAAGTAACATTATTTCCTATATAGCAACATATTATTAAGAGTAAATATTCAATAAGAAATTCGCAAAAACAATTGACTCAGGCGGGACTTGAACCCGCAGTCCTCGGGGTACCGTGTCATCGCTTTTACCAACTAAGCTACCGAGCTCTACCCGCTTCAGTTGAAATTACAAATCTCTTTCTTAACACCATATATTTCAAATATCCTTGGATGACGTTGAAAATTTCGGTGGCATTTGATAGAAATTTCACGACAAAATGTCCCTTCTTCTTCTTATCGTATGGTTGATTAACAACCTGGTGTCAAAGTTTAAACCGCTCGTAGGCCTCTGACATGCCTTTACGCACCATTGAAAAATCTCTCAGGTGTGCTGGTTTCATCACGATGTTTCCCCTCACCGTTTTGGTAACTGCGATAATTAATTTCTATACACATAACTTACGAAAAGTCAGAGGTGCGCCGCCTTGGGATCGAACTCGAGACCACTGACTTATCAATCGACGGTCATACCACAGGCTTTCAGTGCTTAAAATATCCCTAACAACAATTGAAATTTCCACTGTCGATATAATCGAGTCAGTTGTTTTTGCGAGTTTCTTATTAAATATTTTTATTTAATAAGCAAAACAAGTAGAAAAACATACATAAAAACATTAGGTTTTATGTTTATCTAATAAACAACTTTTCAAAGACAACTTATCTACATTCTCAATAGACTTAACTTGAATAACATACAAGTGTAGGTACTCTATCTTTGACTCCACGACTTAAACGCAGATATTCAATATTCACGGTAACCTTGTGCCTTTGTATCGATAAATAAGGTTGTCAGACATCGAATCGCTTAGTATTTCATCGAGGTAGAATCTATTCTTACGAAGGTCGTAAAGACTTTTCATGTAAAAGCGATATTAGAGTTCTAGACCTATGGTTATGATATGATATGATGATCTTTATGATAGATAGATCTATGTATGTACTATCGCGGACACGAACGGTGTACCACTTTGCGATTAAAATGCTTTGAACGATGCTACGTGTGTAGGGGCGGGGCTAGCGCTACGTTCGGACGCAGAGTGCAAGCGATTCTAACCTTTAGAGTTGTCCACCGGCTTTGTCCAACAGTCTAATATTACTCATATAATATATTGATTTTCAATACATGTTACAACATGCCTTACCGCCGTCGCCATCGTCGCAACATACCGTAATGTAATTACAATCTACTCATATTCTAGTCTAATCTATTCATTTCTAACTTAAATATTTTTATCTTGTACTAAAAATCGTCTCGTGGTGGCTCCTTGGTTACAAACCCGTTTTGCATGCACTTGGATGTGTGGGTTCGAACCTGTTATGTATCAATGTGACTTTTTCAATGTCATAATTTTGTACTTGGTTAGTTAATCTAAGACACCACAGACTAACGGTGCAGGAAAACATTGTAAGGAAACCTGTACTTAATAGTCTGAAATCGCCAACCCGCAATGAGCTAGCGTGATGATTAAAGGTCAATTCTTCTCTGTATGAGAAGAGGTCTTTGCCCTACAGTGGGACAGTTACAGGCTGGTTTATTTTTAATAATGTAACCATTACCTATCACTTTTCTTATTACCTCCTTGCAGATGCGTTGATAAACAACCTAATGTCAAAGTTTAAACCGCCCGTAGACCTTTGAAATGACTTTACATACCGTTGAAATATCTCAGGTGTGCTGGTTTCCTTTACCATTTTAGCAAGCGATAATTAATTTCTAATACGCATCCGAAAAGTCTGAGGTGCATGCCTGAGTTTTGAACCTAGGACCTTTCACTTGGCTGTACAACGGTCATTCCCAAAAAGATATCAACATATTTTTGTAAAATTTTTACATGTTTTAGCACATGTTAGCTTATTAAATATAAATATTTAATAAGAAATTTGAAAAAACAATCCCATCCGTATCAGTTGTTTTTTCAAATTTCTTATTAAATATTTATAAGATATCAACATAAGCGTTTTAATTATTGTCATTACAATTCTACTTAACCCTTGAATACTAATGTGGGACAATGAACACTACAACTTATTAACATTAATCAACCCTTACAACCTTCCGCTCTTGATAAACACGAAGACAATTCGGTGACAGCCACAACTGGTCGCTTTTCACCCAATAAAACCTATTCCATTTAAATAAAACATTTATCTAGTCCTACAACCAATATAACTCACAGTTAAAGTGACAAATGGATACAACAATTCATGTATTATTTATTTATTTGTCGTTATTTTTCTTATTCAACTCGTGAAGTACAGTCAAGTTGACGTTTTTTCGCCAAAACCTTCAGAGATTTCCAAGATAATATATGTCTTCCACGTCAGTAGGACATTTTTCAAGATTATTATGACGTGACCTTACTAGGGGTATTATAGACCGACCGAGTATTTGGAATGTGGCAAAAAATCTAAACTCACGTGTTGTCATGGCAACGCCTAGGAAATAACAAATGAACTGTCAGTTTAATGTCATTCTGAGTATCAGCTAGTGTTGCTAGCGATATTAAAATGTTATAAGTACCTAGTATCTATATCTACTATTGTTATTCTTTTACGTTTTGATACTAGGTATCTATACTATCGTTATTTTATAATTTATGAGAAGTAATACTATCACTAGTATAGCTTTGAGTCATGATAGCTCAGTGGTATGACCGTTGACTAACAAGTCACACGTCTGGTTTGAACCTAAGGTGCTCCCTTAAGGTGGTCCTGGGTTCGATCTCCAGAGTATGATGGGGCAAAGTGTTCACGGAGTCCCCCATGACCTCGTGCTCAGCAGTCGCGCTTGCTACCACTACACCAACAAGGCGAGGCAGTCAGAGACAGTGAATCACTACATAGTATAAAACAAAGTCGCTATCCGCCGTCTGTCTGTCCCTATGTATGCTTAGATCTTTAAAACTACGCAACGGATTTTGATGCGGTTTTTTTTTTGATAGGTAGAGTGATTAAAGAGGAAGGTTTATATGTATATTGCACCCATAGAGTATTCAAGAAAATATAGAGTGATAACGTCAACCACATTGCCTTGTGCGGAGCGAAAGCAGGTCTCGCCATAGAAATGTTAAAATGTCATTTTTTCAAATTAAGTTTTCTAGACGTTTTTCAAAATTTTACTCAGCAGTTAACCATGATATAAGCTAAAATGTAACTTTTTCGCTCGTGGAGCCTAGTTGAACCGCAGTCGATCGAGGTATGATCGCAAACGGAGCTCGTGTCGCGGCCGCGTTGTTCATACCCGTGCTCACGGTTCATACTTCTATAGGGTTGCTCTATTTTTTTCTTATATACTCTAAGATTGCACCCATGCGAAACCGGGGCGGGCCGCTAGTTAAAAATAAATATCAAATATGGAAAAGAAAATACACACTACGAATCAGAAATATTCTATTATCCTTTTGAGAGTGACTTTGTCAGGATTTTGTCAATGTTATAAGAGTACGACGAATGCTTTTTCGTATTTTTTATTATATCTTCAAGTTGCGCCCCTTGGGAGCCGCGTAGAGGACAACATTTATCGTTGTATAGACGAAAATATTTCTTATTTACCTTCAGGAACTTGCCTTGGAAAGGCTTTTTTATATTTTATTTAAAAGCAATGCTTCTTATAGAGATTTTTTTTGTATTTTTTTTAAGAGAACATTTTGTTATGAATCTTTGAAATGTACAGTCAGAGTTGAGATGAATATTTGTTTGACTATCTTATGGCTGTTGGTAGTATGGTTTTAAATAAAGTAAAGTGCTGTGTGAAATTTTTGTTAGATAATAGATAAAATGGACCGCGCTGTACTTGTTAAAGCCAGTCGCTTTGTCACTAAGCTATTCGTAACCCCGCCCGTGTTATCAAAATTC
Organism: Protodeltote pygarga; assembly: GCA_936450705.2. Lineage (NCBI taxonomy): Eukaryota > Metazoa > Arthropoda > Insecta > Lepidoptera > Noctuidae > Protodeltote > Protodeltote pygarga. The sequence continues at coordinate 11,217,407 of OW388265.2, read as the reverse complement.
TCTCAAAACTAGTGTTCGCATAGTACGCACAAATACTTTTAAAAATGTTTAAATTTCGCATAGTATGCATAAAAAATACTTTTGAAAATGTTTAAATTTCGCATAGTATCCATAAATACTTTTAAAAATGTTTAAATTTCGCATAGTATGCATAAATACTTTTTAGAATGTTTAAATTTCGCATAGTATGCATAAATACTTTTAAAAATATAAAATTAAAATGTTATGACTTTGAATTTTAAAGTTTACACGTTATAATTCTGTCACACACAGTTAATTGCAATAAGTCTAACATCGTAGCAGACACTGACCTTTTATTTTACAAAAATAAAAATAAATATTTTATTTCTAGGCATATTTCTAACAGTCTTGACTCTCGTCTGTAAATATTTATTACAAAAACTTGATATAGATCTCATTTCAAAAATGCTTGACATTCATCTATCACTTATCTTAGTCTTAAAGAGAAATGATAAATACATTTTCAAGGCATTGATGGATAGATTTATACCTAAAATACAAGGATTTATTGGTAAATTCAAAAATTCTGATTGAGATCACGCGATTGTATTGAAATAGCTAATGAAAAATAAAAAGATGATCTTGTGGCGAACTAGCCAGCCAGCTTACATATAAACCTCCATGGCAATGCTCTAACCAACTGAGATATCGTATCGCTGCCCGCATCTATCCAATTTATAATTCCCTTTCTTTACCGTCTTGAGGAGATCTGTTAGCAATTTTTGCAAATTACTCAATACAGTGCTACAACTATAGCAACTGTCCTTATAGTTGTCGAAACGACATCACTATAATCCCTATTTAAAGAAAAAAACGTTTCTTTTTTTCTGATTTTTTAGAGACCACCCATATTTTAAGAGTTAATAAAGTCTATAAAACTGAACAACTTTCGCTGAGGAACATAATTCGAAATCTAAAAACGAAAATTCTACTTCTCAAACAAACGTGAGTCACGTGACCAGTCACTTGGTCCGGCACTGCTCTTTATAAAGGCAAGGTCGCTTTGAAAAATACAATCACGACGTTAAATCATAAAATATAACACCATATCTATATTCGGAACTGACAAAAATCCTAAATCAAATTCTTATCAAACACCTGAGCCCAAATCTTCAATCACGAAGTTGAGAACATCCCTAAAAATGCAATCTGTAAAAGATGTGCCCAAAGTTCATAGATCAAGTTGGATGTCGTACACTGTATGTTCGACCCTAATATATCTTACATAAGAGTGCTTTTGGGTCCTCATATCTTTAACCCTTCATATCGAACAAGGTCTGCTCGATAACCCTGGGTACAAGTACCTACGTAGCAGGCCCTACTGGGTTTTTAATGGTAGATTACATTTTAAATTATGAATGTAATTATTACAAAGTGTGATCAATCCCACGGCGGTTAAGCCTTAGGTTTGTAATCCAAGTTTGTCTGAAGGGTTCACTAGGTGTGGCTAGGGCGACAAATTGTATATAATTCTAAGTCTAATTTAGAATTTATTGAAGGGCTCCGTTTTAATTGAAAACTGTAGATAATAGTAAAACTTAAACGTAACAAAATAGGGTCTAAAATGGCTTTGCTTTACAAGTTTTTACTATTAAACTTACCCTCATGAATGGACTCTTAGAAGATGTTAAATAATAAAACAACTCCATACTATTATATTCTTTAAAATTGTTTATGCATGCTATTATCTATAGAAATAATGTGTGTGGTGTGAAAGAGGATGTAGTCAGTAAGATAGAGAAAGGAATGCTGAGGTGGTTTGGACATGTAGAAAGGATGAATGAAAGAAGACTAACAAAACAAGTGTACATGGGAAGGGTGAATGGTACAGTTGGAAGGGGAAGACCTAGACGAACATTCTATGACCAAGTCGGGGATGTCCTTGAGAAAGGTCAGGTCAGGAGTACCCTAAACCGACGAGCATGTATGAAGAACGTGATGAGAGTGAATGAGGCAAAAGAGGTATGCAAGGATCGTAGCAAGTGGAAATCCGTTGTCTCTGCCTACCCCTCTGGGAAACAGGCGTGAGTCTATGTATGTATGTATGTATTATCTATAGAAACCTATTGCGCTGACCTTAAATTAAATTAAGACAAGGTCAGGCAGATGATGATGATTATTATGATCATTAAAATTCGAAGCTTTTAAAGAAAGAAAAAAATCTGTTTCGAGCGGGAATTTAACAAGGTAAAATACCCGCGACCTACAAGGTAAAATACCATCTTTGATGGTAGTTACAACCACCCCTTGTGTAGAGTATACTGCACGTCTAAAATTTCCAGTTAGAACACAATGCTTACAGATGTAACATTTTTATAAAGTTTTTACACATAAGCAAACACTATATATTTTAAAGTTTGAAATTTTGACAAAGAAATTATTGGATTTTTAAAATGAAACCTCTGACCAACGGGATCATTTCAACTATTCAACTAGGCTTTTAAGTTGTTGAGATAGAGTTGTTGAGAGACTCTATTTCTGCTATCTAATATACTATCTACTTTTAAATCTTCTATAAACTGACAAATGTATCCTAATTCCTAAGTCAAAGGACTAAAGTGATATAAATAATGTATGACCTCAAAGCAACTGGAATTTTGGTCTGAGCTCTAGATTTAAGTTTCGAAACTTAATTACATAGGTTTCAGTATTTATCAAAGCTGAAATACAGTTTCTACTATTTCCAACTTGGCTTTAAACGTTGAATGACAAACTAAGTTAGCGTTTAACAACTTGTTTTTGCTTATAAATATTATTACTTAATAATATTTGATGTAACTTATGGGGTGTGTTGTACTGTTTAATTGTTGACGGTTTTTTAACCCCCCTGTCGCATACATCTATTTTGCTAAACCACTATATCTTTAATGTACCTACGAGATATTGAAAATATAATATCAATGACGACATAATATAGTCTCAAACTTTCGCGAACACTCAACATAATGAAACAACTCTTTAATGGATATAATTCGCGTTTTTATTTTGATAATACAATCCTGACGTTTCGAATACTTTGCAGCACTCGTGGTCGCAGGCTGGTGTTTCATTTCAATGACGACAGTTATAAAAAATGGCAAAAAAAACCATGTTAATAAATAAGTTTTCTAAATGATAAAGAAAACCGTATCAAAATCCGTTTCGTAGTTTAAAAAAGTAATCAGAGGAACAAAGAGACAAAAACAGCGATTTTGTTTTTTAATACTAATTAGAGAAGAAAAGTGATCTGCAAGTATTTATTGAGAAAATAAATAGAGTAAATATACTCTCGTATACAAGCTTTTATCCTACCAGTTTGTAACTATATTAAATTAAACTTCTGTTGTTACAATAGTGAGTTGGAACTCAGTTTCTATTGAAATGTAATGAGTTTCACTCACTTCATCATAGCTACAGAAGTTTCAAAGCGCTGAATGTCTTGAATTGTATCCAGACAAATGTTGAGCGAACTATGTTTTACTCAACTATTTGTTTCTTAGCAAATGTCGCAATATTTGCCTATATTAATATCATTTATTCTATTAAATTACATATAAAATACATTTTGATATATATATAAAAAATAAAATAAACATTAACTATTAAGTAGACCACCGGTAGCTTGGACCCTGTTCCAGATACCACCGCTATCTGGAACAAGGTCCAAGCTACCGGTGGTCAGGGCTCCAAAAAAAGGAACCTCCTGACTATGTGAGCCAATTATTACTGATTAATAAATGCGAAAGTAAGTTTGTTTGTTACCTTTTCACCCCTAAACCACTGAACCGATCATCCTAAAATATTTCGTAGTCGGGTGTACAGAAACGGACATACAATAACAGTAACTTGTTTGAATTCCATTTACTTAGGATTTTCACTATCTTTTGGTAAATTTTAGTACCTAAAATTTGTTATTAATCATCCTACTGCTCCTTTTACATCTAAATAGCGCAAAATTACAAAAATTAAATTAAATAAAATTGTTCAAGCGAGCCGCGTCCGGCGTCCGTCACTGCTCAACAAGCAACATGTAGAATGCTCTATCATAAGTCCGAACACCGCTTACCATAATGTGGGCTTTTTAATTTTAAAAAAATGTCATACACTTACAACAACAAAATAAACAAGAAATCAGCCTGTAACTGTCCCTCTGCATGGCTAAGGCCTCTTTTCATACAGAGAAGGATCGAGCATTAATCACCACGCTAGCTCAATGCAGGTTGGCGATTGAAGAATTAATAGTCCAGGTTTCCTTATGATTTTTTCCTTCACCGTTAGTCAGTGGTGTCTTAGATTAACTAAGAAAGTACATATATGAAATTGAAAAAGTCACATTGGTACAGTCGGCAACGGAGCTAGGTTGGCAGGGGCGCTAGTTAAAGCTGTAAATTTTTCAAGATGTCATCAATATAATTTCTTTTTACCATATTTTCTGAAAAGGTAAGACTGAAACTTGAACAAAACTAAACGATTTTTATAATCACATGCAAACTTATACAAAAAACTTCTTTCTTATATAGCGGCCCTTTTTTTGTGGCCGGGGGGAGTAAAAAATGCCTTCCGCATACCGCGTAACCGTACGTCCTCAGACGTACAGTTATGTGGGGCTCGCACCCACTAAAAACGTCTCCCCCTGCGTGTTCCTCGCACTGTATTGGACGGGTCCGGGTATCGCAAACGCGCCTCGCAGCCCCGTCTAGTGCCTGCCTGTAGGCTGCCCGCTCTTATCTCGTTGCCCTGCCAACCTAACTCTTTTGCGCATTGTACATAGTGTACATGCCAAAACCACACGATCGAACCCACAACCTGCTTGCAAAGCGAATCTGTTATCAATGCGCCACTACGACACTAAAATACACAAACGTAACAATACCAATTACCAACTGCATTGCTACAGAACGAAACATTTTCTGTGACAAATGTTGCAAGTCTCAAATTGCAGCCTTTTGCGCGGCACAAGCTATTAACCATTGCAGCCGTGACAGACGATTGTGTCGTTTATCTTTACGCCATCAAACCGTTTTGGAAGGAACAGAGTTGTACAGAATTAGGTGACGAGTTTTATTCGAAGTAGCATTTTTTTATCAACCAATTCATTTATGAAAGTTAGTTATTTTCTTAGTCAATTACGCGTTAATATTCGAACGGATTTGAATGAAATTTGCCACATAATTATATAGATAATATCTTGGATAAATATATAGGACATTTTAAAACAACGGGCAAAATGGAGTCTTATATAAGTAAAGCATTTAAAATATTTATTTCTAATTGAGAAATTTACTTTTCCTATCCAAAGTTTGATAAACAATTTGTTTGCCAAAATCAGTTCTTATCCTTGGTAAAATTAATTTGTAATACGCTGGAAAATTACGGAAAGTCAGAGATGTATCTTGGGCTCAAACCTCATCAAACAACATCTGACAACGTTCGTGCAGTCAACCGCACATCAGTGGTAACAATTTGACATTGACAGCACCCTTATTACGTAGCAGTAAAGGCTATTTTTGTAGTTCAGTGTCACTACTGTCATGCGGCTGACTGTACCACTAGGCTATCACAACTACCTAGATAGCCTAGTGGTAAGAATGCAAGTAACTATTCATACATCAAAGTCATGAAAAATAGTTAAAATGTGGGAACGGACAGATGTTTTTGATTGCTTGACTAATAGTTTCACCGTTTTACTCCATTCAAAACTCTTTACAATGCTATTATAGACATTACTGCAGTTCTGGAAGGGCATTCACATTGAGCGCACAATTTATAATATTTAGCACAATTTCTAAGCTTAATATATATTTTTTTTATTTATAGACTCACGCCTGTATTTCCCAGAGGGGGTAGGCAGAGGTGTGCAGTACACCCAAGTTTCGCCGGCTGTGTTACAAGTCCCATGTAATAGGGGACGAGTCTATTGCCATTAACCGGGCACAATTCTAGACTCCATGCTGCTTCTGAGAATTTCCTAATGGAATAACCCAATAACACTTGGCCCAACCCGGGGATCGAACCTAGGACCTTGTGCTCAGCAGTCGCGCTTGCTACCACTAGACCAACGAGGCAGTCTCTATATCTATATTCTTACTAAATATTATAAATGCGAAAGTAGGGTTCATCAGCAACATTTTTCTGTGTAACAGCAATCTTCTGCTACTGCGATCTCGGACCCGCTTGCCCAGCATGGCGATTATGGGCAAATACCTCTAATGAGCGCACAACAGCGCATTGCCTATGTTTAGCACATGTTATCAGCAGACTTTGTTATGACCTTTGTGTTATTTTGACGTTTAAGCTATATTACTGTAAAGTTTCATCAAAATCCGTTTAGTAGTTTCAGCCTTTTGAGCATTTTGTACAAAAGTTTACCCTATTATATTGATTGGGAATCTAACTTTTTTTTTGTCGCGTGGAAACTCTTTACCCCACCACTAAGGGCTGGCGATGGGGTTATGTTCGACTCGCACGGACTAAAAACCACACGGTGTTCCTCCGCGAACTTCTGGGTGGAAATACGGTTTTCGCTTGCGCATTCACGGAATCAAACCCTGTGACATTAAACGCAGAAAGCGATTCGCTAAACTGCTACTCCATTCCTGTCGTCACTGGTGCTAATTCTCTTGCACACGCTCTAGACTAATTTAGACTCGCCATCTCTCTTTCTAACAGAGATCATTAGAAAAAGATAGAAGATTTTTAGAACTGTCAAACTAGTCAACGAGAATTTAGTCGGCACGTCATAGTAGTCTCGTTTAATTTCACGTAAATTGCAAGGACGTAGACTATTTTGACAGCTCTAATTTAAAAGTTCAATTTGCTGTCCTTTTTCGATGATGTTTATTAGAAAGAGATATAGTTGGACTAAAATTAGTTTAGCGGGATGTACAAGAGAATCAGCACCACTGTGTTGTGTCGCCAAAACAATTTAACACTAAATAGTTTGAACAATTTCACGTCAACTTAGAAAGTTTGTAGTTGATTATGATATCGACAATAATGTGATTTGAGTTGGACTTAGAAAAGCTTAATTGCAATAGTTTGGCAAATTAATAAGGCTTATATTAATAAACCCCTCTCTTTGGGGCTTAAGCTTTGCTGTAGTTTTGATTAGAGAGGCTAGACAGTGACAGTTTGTAACGGTGATTGTTTCAAAACGATTATCATCTCTGTACTAGCTTTTGCCTCGCGTTAATTAGGATTTTCGATCATGATTCGAAAGACTAACACGCCTTCTATTTTCAAAAAAACGTTATTGTGGTTTTAATTGAAAAAAGTACTTTTTTGTAAGATTTTTAAATGTTACATTAGCTTATTAAATATAAATATTTGATAAGAAATAATATTTAATACTACTTTTTTGGAATAAAATGTACCGTATGTTCATTTCAACGTGTAGGTATACAAAATTTTAGGATGATCGGTTCAGTAGTTTAGGCGTGAAAAAGTAACAAAAAACTTACTTTCGCATTTATAATATAAGTTAGGATTATTATTTTTTTATTTTATTTTTGTTTTTTTTTTTATAGGCAAATGTAAATAGTAGTTATATTTAGTTTGTAAATACTTGTATAATAATGAAATTGTATGGTTAATTAAAAAAATAAAAGTTAGGATTAGAATTAATTAGGATTAGGATACAACCTAATTTTTAGAGGCCAGCCAAATGTTAGGAGTTCATCAAGGTCATTAAACTAAACAATCGTATCGTATCGTACTGCAAGTTGGTGTATCAAGAGTCTATGAGAAAGATTATGTGTGAAAAATTTACTGTCAGTAATGATTTTCTCAGGACTGTCAGTCTAGTGGTAGCAAGCGCGACTGTTGAGCAAGTTATGAGTTCGATTCTCGAGTCGGGCAAAGTGTTATTGGGTTTTTCCATTAGGAAATTATTAGTAGCAGCACGGAGTCTGGAATTGTGCCCGATTAATGGCTCGCCTCGCCCCCTATTACTCGGGACTTATAACATAGCCTGCGAAACGTGGGTGTACTGCATACCTACACCTCTGCCTACCTCCTTTAGGGAATACAAGCGTTAGTCTATGTTATGTAATTATGTTTTATCAGGTACTAAAAAAGTACTCAAATAAAATAACCTTAAAAAAACCTGCACAACGTATCATAGTCTAACACGAACACCTAGTTAAGCTAACACAAGTTAAAAATAACTTCGCCACCAACTGAGGTGTCGTCACAAACCGGGTAGGAGTTAACTTAGTTACTTTAACTAAGTTTTAATTCTAGTTTGGTTCAATTCACGGCGGTCGGTAATGGCTTTACATTGTTTGTGAGTTAGTCTATTAACGGTTTGTAAGTTTATTAGGTATGAGTTTTTGTACTGAGTTGAATTGAAATGATAAATATTATGTTAAACTTTTGTAATGAAATTAAATTCGTTATGTCGGTATGGTTTGAAGAGGGACATATTAATTTAATGTTAGGTCATTTAATATTATTTTTACACTTTTTTTATCGTATGATTGATTAACAACCTGGTGTCAGAGTTTAAACCGCCTTAAGCCTCTGATATGGCTTTACTGACCTTTAACAAATCTCTCAGAAGTGATGGTTTCGCGATGTTTTCCTTTACCGTTTTACATGAATAAAAATCAGGTTTCGATCCTATGACCTTTGACTTGGTAGTCCAAGGGTTATACCACTAGGCTAGCGCTCCTTTTTTGACGTTGTTTTTAGCGTTGCTTTTTTGTCAAGTTGACCGTGCCAGATAATAATCCTTACTAATAAATGCAGAAGTATGTCCTTCTCAAGCGTGGTGGAAACTACCTAGTTCCTGTGTGTAAGCACCTGCTTACACTTGAATCTCGAGTCCATAAACCTATTAATATTCGTTACAAAAATTTCCTAATCAAAAAACCACGGGTCACGGCACCTGGCATGCGCAGCTCGAATTGGCGCGCCGAAGAAAACCATGAACGCAAACTGGAGCATATTTCAGTCACTGCATATTGCATAGTAAAGCTGTAGCTACGTGCTGTGGCGTGGTAGGAGCGGGCGCGCCAATTCAAGCGCGGAATGCCAAGGCGCGTGATTTTTTGGTCGATTATGAATCTTTTGTTTAAGAAAAATATCAAGATTGGAGTTTTGTTCGAAAATTGGGTTGGTGATTAAAAATAAAGCACCCTGTTTTTACTGGTCACCCGTTCCAATGCCAGACGTTGTTTACAATTGATTGTGATAATCACCGCGGAACCACAGAACCACAAATGCCTCGCATAAGTAAAGAAATAGAGTACCAGATTCTATCCCGGAAACTACTATATAAGCTACTTACACCACTCAACTCATTTGCAATTCCGTTTCGCCTGTAGGAATTCGTTATGCAGCCATTAGCAGGCAAACGACGAGTTTGTTTTAAGTTTGTCTTAATACCAGGAAATACGTTCACTATTATTCGTCTATCATGATAGATAACATAATATTTATTTTGCAAATACACGGTATTTAACCATGGATTCAGTATAAATATTCTCTGAAATCTATTCTCCCCAGGGAGTTGAATTTTTTTAATTATTGAAATGCATTATTAGTTGATAAGACGAATTTATTGTACTTTTTACGGGATTCATCACTAAGGCCCAATTTCACCATTCACTTTAATTTAGTTTAATAAAACTAAGTTCAGCCATACACAAATTGCAGTTCTGAACTCAGTTAAACGCTTGAACCGAGTTTAATTTGATTGATCGCGTTTAGTGTCAGTGGTGAAATCGGCTCTAAGTGTAAGTGTATAATTATAAAGAAAAATATTCTGAGAATAGAATATGTTTATTCATATATTTATTTTATTTATAGACTCACGCCTGTATTCCCCAGAGGGGGTAGGCAGAGGTGTGCAGTACACCCACGTTTCGCCGGCTATTTTATAAGTCCCATGTAATAGGGGGCGAGCCTATTGCCATTAACCGGGCACAATTCCAGACTCCGTGCTGCTACTGAGAATTTCCTAATGGAAAAACCCAATAACACTTTTGCCCGACCCAGGGATCGAACCCAGGACCTCGTGCTCAGCAGTCGCGCTTGCTACCACTAGACCAACGAGGCAGTTACCTACTTCCTAGTAACATAAAAAATATGAAAATTTTTGAGGATGGTTGGATATTACTCTTTTACTCAAAAACTACTGAACGGATTTTGATAAAACTTTATAGTAGGTAAGTGCAACCCGGAGTGAGCTAGCGTGGTGATTAATGCTCAATTCTTCTCTTTATGAGACAGCCTTTGCCCTGCAGTGGGTCAGTTACAGGCTGATTTATTATTATTTGTATCTTTAAATACATGGGCTCTCTTTCAAAAGAATGAGACCCAGTCCTTTGGAGGGCTTGCCTGGGGACACAGGTGGACACGCAGAGGCCTCTTTGAAAACTTGAATTTAAATTGGGATGACTTTAATCTTTAATTTATAGTAATGTGGGTAAAACATAGGCAATTTATCAACACGTGGCAATTTGTCAACACAGGCGGAAGCTAGTACATACATAATATAAACAGAACTATGTAAATAAACTTCAATCGTAGTAATAATATTGTTAATTACAAGCTGAACTCAATCCTACCGATCAGCAATTTAAATCTGTTGTCAGAAGTCGTTTAAGCGCTTAATCAACACATTGAGTATTGAGGGGTATCAGAGAGACCATTAGTCACTGTCTATGCTGACGGCAGCCGAAATTCAGTGAAAACTTCACTGGGTTTCTTTGTCTATCAATGTTAGATTTGTTAAGGTGAATTTGCTAAATGGAAAATAGAACGGGGTACTTTAAACTTATCTACAATAGTTTAAAAAAAAATCTGTGAATGGAAAGAATTTAGAACTTAACGCAATGCAACAGTGACCGTTATAACACCAATTTATTTTTTACTAGCATATAAATGTATATTAATTTATTATCACTTACTCCGTGCCTCGGAAAAGCACGTAAAGCCGTTGACCCTGCGCCTGATCTCACTCCGGTCGTGTCGAAGTGCCGTCCCATTGGACTATGAATGCGAGGGAAAGAGAGTACCTATACCTGTGTTTGCACACACACTTACATTGTACACTATTATATCTCATGCGTAGTTGGCTAATCTCCGTCGATATCGGTTGCTGTGACCGAATTTTGATCAGGAAGATATTATCATTCATGGGTGCTCTGTAGGCGAATTCTACCTCCTTCACAAAATTCGTCCGTGACGTAATAACCCAATTAAATTCCTTGTCTAATCCCTCCGAAGCTTTCATTGTAAGTTATTTATAAATAGTGCTTGGAAATGCTTTGTTAACTTAGTTCAACATTTCCGGGCTTCAGTTCAGTTTCTCACTGAATTATGAAACTCAGTTTCATGTTCACAGCAACAATACTTCAGTCTTGATTCCTGAATTTTGTATTTTTCAGTATGGATAGGTATTGGAGTTGTAAGGGAAAATGTATTTGGAGTGCAGTGTATATTCCATATTCGGGCAGGACTTTAAAATGTTATAGAGGCTTCATAATAACTATTTTTCGCGAGATTATGGGCTCCTGAAGTCGTCAAAAATGAATCCTCCAAACACGAACTTGGCCGGTTTTAGTTACTTACGAAACAACACTACATTTCTATTTCTTTCTTTATCATTTTTTTTTCTTTTTTTTTCTTTTTTTTCTTTTTTTTTTGGCTCTTGATAGGGAGAGCTGGAAGAAGCTGCATCGACAAGAGCGTAGCTTTTAAATAAATGATGATCAATTTATCAAATGTCAATATAGTTTTACTTCAAATAAATTTTTATCATAAAATGTTTTCATTTAGGTCCAAAAATAAATGGCTCTATTCTCTGAAGGGTAAGTAATAGCTATTATTCAATGGTTAGAATCTAGGTCACATTTAAAAACCGAGCTACTTTCGACGACCTATAGGTCGTCGGATCGTCTGGCAAATTTTCTTACGGAACGTTGGCTGAATAGCTTTGATATGAATATGACTATCGCTTGGCCAACGATTATGTCTCTGAGGATTTTGGATTTTTTACCCCCATAATACTGTGTCATCCTCCTGGCCTTATTATTCCCAAGCTTTGTTGGGATCGGCTTTTAATCTAACCAGATGCAGATGAATATCAGTTTTCTACGGAGCGACTACCTACCTGACCTCCGCAACCCAAAGGGATACGATTTTCTAAGGTTAGATCAGTTGTCAGGATTTTATGAGGGTACTGGCTCCCTATATCGACTGTCAAAGATCTTCATGACAACAGCCAACGGCTTAATGTGCTTTCCGTGGTACGGAGTAGGTGATAATTAATACCCGTAATATTGTGTATTGAAATTAAACCACTGGTTCACGCTGTGCGTATGCTGTGCTGTCTGCCAGTCAATCAGTCAGTCTGACAGACGGTCATGGTGATTTATAGATATGGATAGGAAGCATAAGTAATGATAGCCTAGTGGTATGACCGTTAGACTTTTGGAATTATGTGCGTTTTAGAAAATAATATCACTAGCTAAAATGGTGAAGGAAAACATCGTGGGAAAACCAACACCTTACAGAGATTATTTAACGGTGTGTAAAGCCATGTTAGTACCCTACGGGCGGTTTAAACTCTGACACCAGGTTGTCCATAAGGGGTTTTCCACACGATAAAAAAATAAAACGAAAAAAAGGAATACATAGTACAGACAGTTATGCAGGTAGATAGTGTTTTGTTAAAATACGTTAAGGTGAGTATACACTAAAGTATTTTCTCGAGCATGCCATATAATGTGACGTTCCTGCGAAGGTCCGACGCTGTGTTTGACGTAATGCTCACGATGAGAGAATTTACCTGAAACATTCCTTCATCGAATTTGGCTAGCTTTTGCTTGGAAACCAATATTATGTTTAGTTTTTTTTTTAAGTACAATATAATTGTGTTTGTGCTTCTTCTTCTTAGCGTGTCGATGGTAATCTAAATTGTGTCAGCCCAGAACTGGGCTACGAGAATATTGTTTGTGCTTTGTTTACTGTAATAATAAATATTTTGGATTCCTTTCCTAAAATTCACTTTTCCTTGAAATGTCAGATGACCGCGTTCATATTTGCTTGTTAAAATGTTACATAAATTCGCTCTTTGTTTTGTAAAATAAAGCTGCAGTAAGGCTTCAACGTCATGCTCAATGTTTGATCGGTCAACATTTTTCAACAAGTAAATGCTCCAGTGTAGACTCACCCTTATGGATTTCAATCATTATTATGACATAAATATTTCATACTTAGATTTCGGGAATTCAATTAATCAACTACCCTCCTTTGTGCCTAAACTAAGTAATTCCAGCCTCAAATGAGATTTCCAACCGCTACATTATCGTGTAAATATTCTAGAATACGAAATTGAAGGCGGTATTATTCTAAGAACCGTTCGATTCGTAAATCGTTCGAGCAATAAACCCCAAACGTACCGCGTCGTACATTTACAAAACCAATATACGGAATATTCAGTAGTCGGGCGGTTTGAAAATAGGGGTGCTATCTAAACAGACTGTTTTAGAAAAGTTTTAATGTTAGGTAATTGTATTCACAGAGGAATTTCAAGTCAGGCATTCTGGTTTACGATCATGGTCTTTTAGGCTCTTTTTAGGTTAGAGGGCTAAAAGCCACATTCTAAGTGTTTTTACAGTTGGCCATTGAAGCCGTCTAGACAGAGCAATCGTGTGGTGCGTTGCTGGGTGCGGTGCGGGGTGGGTTGCGCTTGACTAGTTATAATATGATACCTATGGCACGCATCGCGCCCCGCGCCGCACGAATGTTCTGTCAATGGCCGACTGTAAGGCATGAAATTAAGATTTATTGATTTAAATAAAAAACTAACTGACCTGAAAATCTATATCTTCTCTAAATTTGTTTTTTAAAACTTTAAAAAAGTGATTTTTCACTTTTTTACACTTTACACTATTACCGCGCAACTTTTCAAATTTTTCTGTCCTTAAAAAAATATTTGTCAAAAAATTAATTAAATTGAATTAATGAACGAGTTGCGTTTATTTTTTATGAATTTATTAATACTTTATGACTGGTAGGAAAATGCCATGAAAAGAAATAAGTAGAAGGATTTGGGGAAAACCCTGAGCCAACACAGTGAAACAAATACAGGTTAATAAAAAAACTAAACGAGGTCAAAATTTCAAAGTAAGGTAGCAACCCTAGCTTGCTCATTAGGTTATCAATAAAACTGTTGTATTTTACCACTGCACGTGTTTTGTACGCGCGCGTTCCCCACGTGATAAATAATCGTGCACTAGGGCTGGTACGTGAGAGATTTTGTATTCGAAGACCACTAAGTTAAGGTTTCATTGTATCGTTATGGATGACACTATTTATTTTAAAGTTTGTATTATTTGCTGTTATATTATTAAATTAGAAGATATGAAAAAAAAATGAAAAAAAACCTAATTTAATAAGCTTACATGTAAAAAATTTACAAAAATATTATTTGTTGTTTTTATTATTTCAAAGTATAGGAATTTTAAATATATTTTAATGTAGTTTATTTATATCCTTACAACATGTTTGATATTAAAAAAAAATATGTAGGTATTTACTGTAGGTATGCGTATTATCTAGTACCTTAATGTTATCGATGATTAATTTAAAACAATATTCAAAACATTTTCATAGTAGTTTTTTTTTATTGTACCTCATGTTATCAATCAATCTATGTCTTAGATTTACATAAAATAAAAGAAAATTCATTTGCATGTGTTGTGTGTCATTCATTTCATTAGTCAACTATCTTAGTTCTTTTTTTTATTAAATTAATAGGTAAGTAGTTATACGTAGGGCAAGCCTAAAGTCATCTAAAAATAATTTCTCTTTCGACTTTGAGAAAGTTTTTATTGTGTTATTTAATAACTGTAAGAGGGTACGGAGATTGCCTAGCACCACAGATAATATAATACTTACGTTCTACCACTAAGATGTCTTCTTGCTTTTTAGCACATTATGTTCAGCTTCAAGTTATGTTAAGCCCTCTTGACCAGTTCCATTAATAAACATACACCTTTTTTCTACGTTAGCTTTCTTTATTATTCGACTACTTATTCATTATATTAATAAATAATAATTTGTTTGTTTCAGGTAAATAATGGAATTCATAAAATCGACTAGGCCAAATTGGGTAAGAATTATAGACAAAATATTTAGGACCTTATTTTCATAACAAATAAAATTTTTATGAAAGTATTTGCAAGCAAGGATGCAAGCAATAGGTGCAAGCCCTTAGCATACTTAATTTAAGGGGAAAAAAGTATGGATATTTAGCTTTTCTGATATTTAATGAGAAATTGTTATAAATCACAGCTAAGATTTAGCTTCAAATTATTAGCGGCATAATCGCATTGATTTTCTACGAACTGTAAGATTATTGATTTGCTAGTGATGGCTCTTTGTCTCATACTAAAAGAATTTACTTCATATTTAATATTTGACTGCCTCGTTGGTCTAGCGGTAGCAAGCACGACTGCTGAGCTCGAGGTCCTGCGTTCTATTCCCGGGTATGGCAAAGTGTTATTGGATTTTTCCATCAGGAAATTCTCAGTAGCAGCATGGAGCCTGGATTTGTGCCCGGTTAATGGCAAAAGACTCACCCTCTATTGCCCTCTATTACATGGGACTGATAACCTACCCGGCGAAATGTGGGTGCACTGCATACACCTCTGCCTACCCCCTTTAGAGAATACAGGCGTGAGTCTATGTTATGTTTAACATGCGCGTCAGAGACAATATTCATTACGTCATTAACTAAATTCTACCACATGCGAGTAAAAGGGACGAAGTTATTATCACATTGTGCTATCTCACTTTAACAACGGGAAAACAATCACTCTTACCATAACTGTCCCAGTTTCTTATTACCATAGATAAAAAAGTGCCACACATTTTTTACAGGTAAAGAGGGGTGTTTATGCTTCAGTGAACTTATGGGGAGTTCCGGGTGATATTAATTAGCTTATTCTAATTTATCATTATGTCTACTGATAGAGCCTAATTATTTCTTAAGAATCAGTTCTAATAAGCAGCTTTATTCTTTCTTAATCGTTTAGTTGACGGACAACGTGGTGTCAGAGTTTAAACCGCCTGTAGGCCTCTGACATTTTACACACAATTGAGAAAGCTCTTAGATGTGCTGGTTTGTTCACGAATGTTTTCTTTTACCGTTTTAGCAAGGAAGATGATTATATCTCTTTGTTGAACCCTGTAGCTCCTGTATTAGTAACGTGATATATTAGTATTAAGACCATTGGACTGCCAAGTCAAAGGTCGTAGGTTCGAAACCCAGGCACAGCCCTCTAACTTTTCGGATTCATGTACCTACGTATTAGAAATTAATTATCACTTGCTAAAACGGTGAAGGAAAAACATCATGAGGAAACCAACACACCTGAGAGATTTTTCAACGGTGTGTAAAGCCCTGTCAGAGGCGTACGGGCGGATTAAACTCTGACACCAGGTTGTTCATCAACCATACGACAAAGAAGAAAACTGGTTTTTTATATCGAATAAATTACTTTGGATAATAATTTAACTACCTAGGTGTTTAAATAAATAATTTTATCATTTTTTTATTTATCATACATGTGTATATATAAATTTATTAAATATTTATATATTCAACTTCCTATATTAAATAAGCGTAATAAAATATACTGTAAATTGTATTTAGTAGAAATTTTAAATACATGACAGCCCTAATGGTGACCTAATTAGCATGTCAGGTTCAAACGCCCTTAAATGAATTAATTTATTCTATTTATTAATTATAATTATTTTGTCTTCAGTGCAATTGTTTCAGCTGTAAAATGGAAAATTGTATTACCTATTAATATATTCTGCTTGTCAGTCGGAAGGCTTTGTTTCGGTTCCCTGTTATGAAGCTGTTATGCAGGTTGCGTCCTAGTTTGTGATACTATCCTCGTTTGTAGTTTCGCTTGTCATAGAACCTTAAATATTAGAATCATATTCTAAGAATAGACTTCTATTCTATTCTTGGATAGTTCTAACATAAACGAAATATTAATATTCTAACTGAATAGAATATAAAAGGACAAGTTTTTGACCATGAACCGACCTGTGTTGTGGAGCACACATGCCTCCAAGTCAGGAAGACGGAAGTTGGACAGTATGGTCCAAACCAATACCCAAGATAGGTTTCACCGCAACGGCGAAGGTATCGTACGAAACAGATCATAAGAATTTTATAGACTTTGTTATTCCTTTCAAAGAATTTTTGAAATGCACAATAGCAATAAATTAAATAAAACCTGCTGCACATTGCCCTACATAGCTTTAAACATAATTCAGTACAATCAAAAGCTGAAGATGATATAAATATCACAAGATTAATATTGATGACACTCTCTTTTGTGTTTCAAACAATTGTTTCAGTTTCATAAAGGAATGAGCGAGGCAATAAAGACGTTTCTAGAAAATATATTTTCCAATTAAATTGTGTCTGTGGAAGATGTTGAGTTCAACATTTAGGATAAGGCGCTTAAATAAGTGCTTTTTCATGTTAAAAGTAAGTGAGGTGTATGTGTACTCTTTTACTTCAATTTGTAGCTTTTGCCCAGCTGCACTATCCCATCTCTAGGCAAATTCTAATTTAATCCTTTTTAAATAGAATATTAAATCTTTTAATCATCATTAAAACTCCTAATCTTTTTTTTATAGACTCGCGCCTGTATTCCCTATAGGGGGTAAAAAGAGGTGGTTATACATTACACCCACATTTTGCCGGCTATAAGTCCCATGTTTTGGGGGCGAGCCTATTGCCATTAACCGGGCACAATACCAGACTCCGTGCTGCTAGTGAGAATTTCCTAATGGAAAAACCCAATAACATTTTGCCGACCCAGGGATCGAACCCAGGACCTCGTGCTCAGCAATCGCTTGCTACCACTAGACCAACGAGGCAGTCAGTTTTTTTTTGTCGTGTAGAAAGCTCTTTATGAGTACCTACCCTGTCACCAAGGGCTGGCGATGGGGTTATGTCCGACTCGCACGGACTAAAAACCACACGGTGTTCTTCCATGAACCTCTGGGGGAAATACGGCTGTCGCTAGCGCATTCACCGTACCCTCCTAACTTAATCCTACCATCCAACTAATGTTATAAATGTGACAGTTTGGATGGATGTTTGTTACTTTTTTACGCAAGAACTACTGAATGGATTTTGATGAAAATTTACAGTAATATAGCTTATATCTCAGAACAACACATAGGCCACAATTTATCATCTTAACTTGAGAGTAAAGCCGCGGTCGAAAGCTAAGAAGAATTTTTATTTACATAAAAACTTCAAATAAAGTTGATGTTATTTGCTTTAAAATAGTTTTTACTTCAAATATTTAATTTCCATATCAAATTTTAAAAGTGTACCTACTAAGTTTTGAAGGCCAGAGTAATTTTCTTATTATAATCTAAGTTTCGCTACAAAATGCCAAAAGATTGCATATTGACTTACTTTGTACATAAAGTATTGCGGGAAATAAATAAAACTATTTTTTTATTTATGTAAATCTTCTTTTATTAGTGAAAAAACGTAGGTACACATATTTCTTTCTTTCTCTTGAATTTAATGTTTACACATTTCTTTCGTTTGTATGTTTACTTTACCTTATAAAATATTTGTAAAGTTGTACTACTTTTTCTTCGGTAGAAATAGGCAGATGGCAGTGACAACTAAAAATAATAGTAGCATTTTATAACTCATTTACATATTTTCTGGATTGGTCCAGAACCAAACAATGATCCATCGTGGACCAACATTGGGAAAGGATGAAGACGATATGAAGATGCAATCATCAATGCAAGCTTGTTGAGATGAATGTGTAGTGAAGGTAACAAGGATCAACCAAATAAGAATTAAAGAAAAGATGGATAGATTGTTATCGAGATGACACAATACGAAAAAGGAGGGAAAAGATGACTGCTAATATGGAAACATTTGTTACTACTGTTACTGTAAATAATCCTACTGCTGGACGAAAACCCTTCCTCCCAAAAGAAGAAAAATTGAAGAATAAAATTTATTATGAAAAATAAAATAGGAAAGAACAGGAAACGAAAGGAAGGAAGTAGATATAGTCGTAGGAGTATTAGGAGGAGTTGTAGCAACTGGCTCTAACCCTTCAAATCTGATCTTAAAGCACAGACACTACATGACTATTAGAAGAATTACTCATGAACATGTTAAAAAATGATACTTACAAACCATACATCCAGATATAGTGAAGAATGGTATGCTACACCCCATATTCAACATTATTGGGAAGGCTATATTTCCAGACAGGGTGCCGAGTCGGCCAATCACCATCACTAGCGAAATTGCCATAGTTCTAGAATAAAAAGAGATTTAAAAAATACACACGATAATAATTTTTAGCATTTGCGTTTTTGCAGCTGTCTACCGCCTTCCTGACTGTCGTGGTATCCAAAAAAATGGGCTTACTATAAAACAATTTCAAACTACTACAAAAAAAGTTTCTTATCTGAAATAGCAGCTTGGATAAATAATTTTGTTCTTGACAGTTTGTCTAAGATTTTGTTTCACTACTTAAGTTTTTCTAAACTTAATATGGGATATTTACTATTTATTTTAGGGAAATTAATAGCTAAATTGTTACATAATATAGTAAAAGCAAAGTAACAATTCGAAACCCTACTTAACATTCCACAACAACAACATTCAATTTAACACTTAACATTACTCACATATTATCTAAATTTAAGGAGTTATTCATCAACTGGGCCGAAGGAATCTTGTCCGAACGGCCGAGTTGGCACCATTTATTTTTAATAATTTTTTCGTTCATCAACTCGGCCGACGTAAAATTTTTAAGTATTTTTGTACAGTCAAGTACAAAACTGTTGATAAAAATAATAATATGTCTTAATAAAACTAAATGTATTAAGTATATAAAATAGATTTAATTTAAAAGATATATTTACAGGCTGACTGGTGAGACACGTTCAATACTGAAGGAGGGTACTCGGTACTCTATTCTCGTTATATTTACACTTTACAAAGATTTTTTTTGGATATTTTTTACATATTTATACACATGTTTTGCTTATTAAATAATTTCAATTTACAATTTATTTACAGTTACCGTTACCGTTACCTTCGGTAACTAGGGGGCGGCTGGCCCCTCAGCACGTGCTTGGCCACTTCATCGGGTTGGAGTGTACGAAACGGGGCACTGAGGAAAAAACACTTAGAAAAATTTAGACGAAAAAATGTTCTTTTTTTTAATATCGCTTTTTTTCGATTCTATCGTATAGAACACCTAAATTTAAGACTAAAAGCATCTGGGTAATTTTTGTCTCCAACCATCGGTTCGTCGTAAAACTGATGAAAGAGTTGCGGAGGCGAGCGTCATAATATGGTTAACACCCCGACTCAGAGTACCCCGACTCGGATAGGTTAGGTTAGAAGGGGATGGCGGGGTCGAATAGACCCCGCCATCCCCTTCGTGGTTATTTTTTTATAAACCACCCAGAAGTAGGAGCCCCGCGAAGCGGGGCTCCGTCGACCAAGCCCACCCTCGACCATGCATAGAATATTTTAAGGTTTGGTTAGATGCCATTTGAGTGGAGGTTCGTCAAGGTCATTGGCATCAAGGTCAGATTAATTGACACCAAGGTCAAGGTCATTGACCTTCAAGTGTCGTGTCGTGTTCCCCCACCCTACTACTCCCACATCCCACCGGGTCCCGAAGGCTTGATAAGACAATAGTTTTTGGTAAAAAAAATTCTAAGTCTTTTTTTCATAGTGCCCCGTTTCGTATCCTCTGACCGTATTTCAAAAATTAAGTACCTTTTTTATGATGTGAATATAACGAGAATCGGGTACTGAGTACCCTCCTTCAGTATTGTTAGTGTCTCACCAGTCAGCCTGTATATACAAAATGTGGTCTATAAAACTTAACCTAATGTTAATCAATAGTATCACAATTTGTTGAGCATTATGCTTAATGTGAATAAATTATTTAAAGATTGATGAATATTAAACAATAATTGTAAAAGCAAAACTCGAAAAAAGCCTTAAAATACATGTAGAGCATGTCAGTTTGGTTTCAAAAATTAACATAATTATTCTTAATTAGTAATTAACGTAATTAGTATTTTTAAAGCTCTATTAATAATCAAAAAATATCACATTTTTAAGCATTCTGCTAGTTTAATAACTAAATTTTCTATTGCTTGATAAATAGTAGACAAAATAATTATAAAAACAAAAAATATAAATAGGATTGAAAACCTTCTGCGTTTTTCGTCGGTAAATAAATTAAATCAAATTTAACATAATATCACCTTTGTTTAAAAAATCAACATAATATAAAATATGGTCTATTTTAAAGCTTAATCTAAAAATAATCAAAAAATATCACAACTTGTAAAGCATTTGGCTAGTTATTAACTAAATTACCTATCTATTTCCTGATAAACAGTACACAAACTAATTATAAAAACAATAAATACGTAAGTACTTATATGATTGAAAACCCTGCGTTTTTCGTCGCATAAAAAAAATGAAATCAAATGCAACTTATTTTCTTTGTTTAAAAAATCAACATAATATAAAATAAGGTCTTATTTCAAACTTAATCTAATAACAATAAAAAATATCACAATTTTTAAAACAATTGGGTCATTATTAAGTAAATTATAAAAATCATACGGTAATAATTGTTCTGACTTAATTCTTTTGACTTTCTATATGAGAGTAATTAGTGTTTCTGTGTAAACGAAAAATTCATATAAGTATTTATGGAACGTGATTGTAAAAATTTCATTTCAAAATATTATTGACCATAAATACTTTAAGCACTTTTGAACAGACTGTACTACAGATACTCGGACGAGTTGATGAACAGAAAAATAATAAAAAATAAATGGTGCCAACTCGGCCGTTCGGACAAGATTCTTTCGGCCCAGTTGATGAATAACTCAATTTAAGTTCAATTAATCCCTAATCTGCGATAACCAGCCTATTATTTTTAAAAAATATTTAAATTACCTGCTTTGCAATATCAAATTAACATAGGTTTGGTATAAAATATTGATAAATATACTCAGGAATATTAAATTTGACTCGGATAAATTATGAGCTATATATTATCTAAATTTCAGATAGAACCAAATGTTAGTACTCTGTCAACTGTAAAATACTTCTTACTCACTTAATTCACGTACGTAGAAAATAATCATGATATTGGTTTGAGAGCATTTTAAAAAGCATTGAAATACAAATAACATTCGATTCACATGAAAC
The DNA here is from genome assembly GCA_936450705.2 of Protodeltote pygarga. Lineage (NCBI taxonomy): Eukaryota > Metazoa > Arthropoda > Insecta > Lepidoptera > Noctuidae > Protodeltote > Protodeltote pygarga. The sequence continues at coordinate 11,195,125 of OW388265.2, read as the reverse complement.
TCATTTATATGAAAACATTTCGACAAAAAATTTGATACAGTGGATAAAATATAACCGATAGTCGGTGCTTTTTTATGAAATTTAATATTGTAGGTTGTTTTTTTTATTACCTGTGCACGACAGTGATATTATGAAAGGTTTTGGGCCTTTTTGTCTTTATTTATACAAAGTTTTAAATAATATACCACTCTCATCGCGGCTTTGTTTTGCAACAACTGTATTTAAAATATGACATATAATAAAAATAATTAAATGATTTTTTCTTAAAACGTTTATATTTCATATTCCTATAACCTATAGGATATAGTAAATGTATATGCAAAAAATTGTATCTGTGCTGTTGACCGATGAGGAGTTCCTTTATCTGGAGCTAATTCTGGATGTCGATTCAGGTCATTCTTACCATAAAAATGCATTGTCATCAAAACTGAACTAACATGCAAAAAATCAACTCCGTAGGATAAGAGGTAGTGGTTTTAATTCATCTTGCAAGATTACACCGGAACAAACATACATTGCAAGTTAAATAAAAGCTTGTAAAAATCGTATTTACTTTGGCATCAAAAAAGACAGCATTTTGTGTCAAACAAAATGATTGAAAAAAACTATGTAATATGTTGACATTATAATCATAAATCAAACTAAGAAAATAATTTCTCCATCAAAAACATTAATTAATTTATCAAAATTTCAGCAGTCTACCAAACATTAATCCTAACGACATGAAGGCCGAAAGCTAACAACTTTATAAGCAACATCTGCAATTCTAATTCAAACATTTAAACTCAGATTAACCTAAAATTATCTTCATCATCAAAATATAATAATCAATTGTGAATAAGCACAATAAATTTATTTAATTAAAATGAATTTACAAAGCTATTTATAAACTCGAAATTAATATCGAGCGAAAGATTGTATCTTAATTTGCTGTACAGTTGTGAGAACGTTTGACTAAACACGAAGAGAGATCATATCTGGCCTATATTGTGTCTATTCTGAGGCTGTTGGCGCCTATTGAATTCAGTCGACCCTCCGTGTGAAAACAATAGACCTGTATCTTACATTGTCGTTTCTTATTTTACACTTGCAAGATGAGCAATGGGCCTAAAATAGACATCATAATATCTAGTGTAGGAATATTATATTTTAGAAAATGTTCACCTCATATTCAAGAGCTCATAATCAAAATATTTTTATTCATGTTGACCATTTTAGGCACTTATGAAGAGTCATATTATTAATCCCAATGTACAATATGTAAGAGTGACTAGTTACCAGTTCCAAGGTCAGACTACCTCTCATAGAGAAAATTCTTATTCTTCTCTTTAAGAAGAAGAAGATCTCATTTTTATTGAAGTTCATAATTTCATGTGCCAATTCGTGTTCTCTTTTTAACATGAATATTCTTCTTTTCAATTTACTCAGATGTTTCTATGGCCATAAAGTCAATACTGATGCTCTTTTTACATAAAAATGTTATTCTTTAGTTTTTTTTTAATATTTATTTCATGCAATTAACGTATATAATAAATTTCATATTTGCAAAGCCGTTACGATTAAACTTAACAAGTTTACTTATCCAACTACCTTCAAATATGCTAAATGACCTGCTTCTTCAGGTTTTCATCTTATTTGGTAATCCGCATTATTGATTTATCTAATAATATTTATAGGAACGATTCAAAACGACGCTAGTAATAAGAATTTCCATTTAAAAGGCAAACATCTTTTTGAATTTAGAACTGAATCTTTCCTTTGGGCCGTTACAAATTTCAACGAAAACTAATTTTATACCTACTCTTGACTTGAGAGTTGTACTAGAATACGGGTGAGGGGGATTCCAAGCAATCGATTTTTTTTCTTCCAAATTAATCTTTTTAAAATAATGCTTATTGCTTACCTAGATGTGGTAGGAAAATATTCAACAATCATTGCTTGATTCAGACTCAGCATTGTTTGAGCGACTGCTACACTCATTGAAAACAGTGCCACTATAGCAACTTTGTTCGCAGCCCAGGGTAGACTTATGGAACCTGCTATGGATAATATTCCGGCACAAGAAGAGAGTATCTTCTTGCCTACTTTGTTGACAAGAAGCGCTGAGATAAGGTATGGTAGAAGACAGACGCAGCCGATGATGATGCTGTTGATGTATGTTTCTTGACCACTTTTTGCCTGAAAAAAATTTAAAAGAGTTTTATCCATTTGAGAGTAAGATCCAATTAGCAAAAACATTGTATAAAGCCAGTCTTATACGACTTCATGTCTTTATAATAGTTATATAGCGGCATTTAGTTAGCTATGGCGTTATTTAGATGTTTATTTTACGATAGTTCAGTCACGTGGTTGAAAAGTGACCTCAACATGATTATAAATTGTCATGCATTTGATTCAAATTCACGTTTTATAAACGTTTACTTGGTCATTATGAAAAACAATTTGTTAATTGGGGAACTAACCGTATCCAATTATTTATTAAAATATAAGTTTTGCTATTTAACAAAAGTTAAATTTGAAATTAAGGCAAAGCTTGTAGCACCTTGGAGGTAAGTCGATAACGTGACGTAAGCGCTGTTATAATCGAAATAATTATTTAGAAATATTGTTAAATGTAATTAGTAATAATATTACATAAGCGAAAACCGTATTGATACCGGTTTGATTTACAAAATTCTTTTCTTAATAAACAATTTATCGGAAATCAATTTTGTAAAACAAGTTTGTTTTATGTAATCCCCTGTTACTCCTGCTGAAGTCACTTTGGAAAATAGAGTAATGGATTTTTTTACATTATGATTATTTCTTTTAAAAAGTTAATGACGCAATTGCTTCATCGTAGGCTTTATTTCGAGAATAACAGACGGGACCTCGTTCAATTATTCTTTGATTATTTGAGAGGTACTAAAATAACCCCTTTTTGCTACAAACCATTATTTTATCCAACTTAAGGAATTTTGTCCTAAATTTTGGGGTTAAAAATAGAAGATCCTCTGAGTTTTTGACAGCGTTAACGATTATTATCTATCCTTACGTATTGTTAGAATCTTTATCTTCGTTAAAAAATATTGGATGGTGAGTAGATAACCAGTATATTATTTTTTAATACCCAAAAAGTGTGACATTTCAAATTACGTGATGTTGCAAAAAATGGTAATGATAAAAGCCAAAATATGACTCATTTTTTGGATTGTTTGAATTATTTTAATTTCATTACCTAATACCAACACCCCTTCCCTTATTATTAATACTTTTTTTTGTAAGATGGGGGAATACAACAAGAAAATACTTTGGACTTTTGAAAAAAATAATTGCTTCGCAAATGTTAACAATTTCCAATAATATGAAAATACCCATTACAATAGCGTTTCTCCCCACAATAAAACTAATCCTCCCATAGAATATCACCCCATCAACACTCAATTCAATATTGGTGAACATAAATTTATTATTATCTCTTTCAATACCTTGTACCATTACTTATTGGTAGGCACGCTTACCCCTAAACACCCCTAAATCATAAGACCTTGAAATGTTTATTCTGCAAACCAATTCAAGACCAAACTAAATATGATAATATCGCAGTCAATATTCTCTGTTCCTTCAGTATTTATTACCCTTGTAAGTAATGGTTATTGAAATCATGAACGATTTTGTTCAGTAACATAGTTGCTTTGTAATACATTCGCGTGCGAAGGGAGAGTTGGATAGATAGGAACTTATAAATAGTAAATGTTATTACCCAATCGTGAGTTGGAATAATCTAAATAAGGTCAAGGATCTTCCTTGTTCTGATTGTTCTTTGGTAAAAGCTTCCTAGTTAAGAAGATAGTGGAAGTAGTGACGAAGTGGAGTGTCATTGAGATCGCTTTATGAGATAAGACTGCCCGATGTCCAATCATCTTGATTTAATTGGCTTATACAATTTTTGGTGTACTCATAAATAAATCATACAATCTATTCATCAGACTAGCACCTTGTTATATAGAAATTTTGACGCCAATCTTCCAAAATTTAATATTAAATTAATTTGTAGTATTAAATTGGTCTCAGTAATTGGCTCGTTAAAAGCAGTGGTTCAATTAAATATGATAAAATCAATGGATTATTAAATATTATTCTTGATACGGCTTTAATAACGGATTAATTCCGGAAATGCTCAACTAGTTTCGAACTCAAACTGAGTCAATTTTCAAGAGCGATTGCAGTTACGGCGTCGCGTAACTTACACTCCCGTTAATCTGTGAGTCGTATATATTTTAATAATTTATAAGTATGATTCACGAAAGTTATTATTATAAAATTTAATGGATTCACTTTTACACTTTAAAAAAAAAATTAACACCCACTTCTTTCAATGCAACATTCTGTAGAACGCCCTTCACTTTTTAATTTGAATTTAAAAATGAATCGTAGTGAACTTAAAAAGCCAAAACAAGGAAATTAGGTCAAAAGCTCTGTAATGGATATTAATTTACCGCAGTTTACTGCTAGTTTGGTCGTGTCGATTGTCACTGGACATCAATTATTGACCCAGTTGCGACCGTTGAGTGAGGCAGTTGAGGACGGAGAACAATATAGTGTTTCTGTTTTTATAACTTGACTGGCTTTTACCCGCGATTTTGCTCGCTTTAATTTAGAATTTAAAATAATTTCAAATTCAATCATGATTTGAAATACACGTCGTGGTCGGCGCCTTCTATCATCATCGGAACGTTAATGTTGTTTTTTAAACGGTTTTATTTAGCTTGACCTGTTTATTATTTGGTTCAAATTTAGTACTCGATATTTCACCCCCTTCCTGTTGACAAATTAATCTGATATTCGGTACACAGACAGCTCTAGTGACAAAACCGTTTTACGTAAAAAAAAATACTTATAATTTTCGAGATAGAAGCTACCTTATTTAGTTTCTGTACACCTGACCAACGTAATTATGCCAAATTTTAGGATGATCGGTTCAGTGGTTTCAATGTGAAAAGTCACAAACAAACAAACTTACTTTCGCATTTACATGTATTAGTTAGGATTAAGTTACTAATTTCTATCATTAGTAATAAGGAAATACTAACCGACACACAAACATCTCCAATTGTAGAATTAAGGCTGGCTGATTTTAAAATACTAGTGTATTTGTCCAAAACATAACATAAGTTTTGACCTTCCTGGGGTGGATTATGTTCCACTATAGCTGATACTTGCGGAAACCAGAGTCGTAGCACGTTGTACCTGAGAAAAAATGAAAAGAAAAGTAATTTATTTTAGAAAGGTGTGGTAAAGTGTTACGAAAAAAGCACCACGCATGCCCGCCCTGGTGTCCCAACGACGGATCCCCCTCGCATAAAACGCATCAGGCGCCGGATGACCAATGACCTCCGGCCTCCATGAGTTGCGCGCCTATAGGCGTCAGACTTAGAGGCACCCGATCAAAAACAGGCCCAGGTAGTGGCGCGTCGAGTTCCGCGCGCGCCTTTTATGAAGGATTTGGCGGTGACCCGTACTTCTACCCAGAGGATTGTGGAGGAACACCGTGTGGTATTTAGTCTGTGCGAGTTGGACATAGCATGACATGGTGATGGGACACCCATAAAGGGTTATCTACACGATAAAAAAAGGCCCCAAATGACCACTAAACGAGTTAGTATAGTATAGACATTAGGCTGTCAGAGGTTTAAGATGTGACTTGGTACATTTCTATTTTAAATGGCCACAAAACCGTCTGAATACCACCACAGCGAAGAACGTCCTTTTTATAGCCAGTTTATGCAGATTTATAAACAAAATCAAAACACTTACATGGCCATAATGAGGAAATTTGTAGCGGAAGTCATAGCTAAGAACACAACGAGAGGTTTCTGGAACATTGGCTTAACATTATGGAGTCCAGCTACAATCTGATGCTTTATACCGTTCTCCGCTTCGTTCTCCGGGACCTCATCGATTGTGTGTATCTTTTTGTCTTTCCATATATCGTAGTACTGGAATGAAGAAAAAAAAATTGGGTCCTGATGTTGAAGTTAGTGTTAAGGTGACCTGGCTACTTTTACCAAGCAAACCTGCTCATATTTTGGTTATATTCGTGGGGTCTGGAAGATCCAAAACCCGATAACCTGAGCCCGACTCGCCCTTGACAGGGTTGCTCTTAAATTGATGACGATAAACCCGATAAACTCTTTAATTTAGCCAAAATTACGATTGAACAAGAATTGATAGCACTTAACAAATCTATATCTATTAATATGTGCAGCAAAAACTGTGGATCCTTTTTTAAGAAGCAGTATTGTGCGCACTGAAAAGTGTGAAACTTGGCATAGCAAAAGTTTATAAATTATGTTGAAGAAGTGCAAAAAAAAACAGTCAAACTTCGAGCACTGACTGGAGCACTATTCCACAATAAATATCTATCTTTTTTCGTTCTAAAATAAACCAGTTCAGCTAATAACATATCATTATCGCACAGCTATTACCAGGTATATCATACTATCTACGATCTCTAAAAAATCACAGAAACATTTCACGATATAGAACGCAATCAGGAAACGTCAGTATAATAACTAGTGCTGCCACATATTTATTGACGCCATAACTCAAGTTGATGTTGCGAAAGGTTGCTGGAATAATTTTTACAAATGGACACAATATTCCACGCGACATGATTTAGACATAGCGTAACGATATTTTGGTTTAACACATTAATATTAAAAGTATTGATCAAGTTAATGAGACTGTATTAAATGTAAAATAAAGAATTTGTTTTTGTTTGTTTGTAAGTAAAAGAAAGGTAGGTATTTTTTGTGAAATTTTTACATGTTTTAGCACATGTTAGGTAGAAAAAACAACTGATACGGATGGGATTCGAACCCACGATCTTTGGCGTACCGTGCCGACGCTCTAACCGCTGAGCCACTGTATCCCATCAGAATCAGTCGAAATTTCAAATTTCTTTAAGGTAGGTAATTAATTTTTTAAATGGATGATGTTGTTTTTAGTACTTACGTACGTACGTAATTCGTATTATTGTACCTAATTATATACATAGTTTTTAGTACATAAACTACATAATCGATTTTAAAAATTATTTTACTTATAAATAAAAATACAGCAATAATATGTTAGTCGCTGATTATGTTAATGTTTTATGTTTTTGTTTTTTTGGCTTATTATTACTATTATTTCAAAATTCGGTTAAAAAAGAAACAATTTAAAGCAATAGGTATTTGATATCAACGACTTTATTGCATGATTGTTGAACAATCTAGTGTCAGAGTGTAAACTGCCCGAGAGACCTTTGAAATGGCTTTACTAACCGTTGAAAAACGTCTCAGGTATGCTGGCTTCCACTCGCAGTTTTTTAGTTAGTGATTATTAATTTCTAATACGCACGTAAATACGAAAAGTCAGAGATGCGTGCCTGGGTTTTGAACCTTTAAATTGGTAGTCTAACTGTCATACCACTTTGATATCACTACTGACAGTTCATAACATTGAATTGTGACGTCAGCAAAAGAAAATGTCGTGCCATTGTGTCACAGATTGTTACACAATGATGAAAGCTTTCCCCTTATAAATAACTTTTAGCAACCCATGGACGGCAGACGCCATGGAAATGCCACTCGACCCTTCTTCATTTTTATTCGCATTTAATTTAATTTTATGAATTATTCATTTTACTCTAAAAACCATTTCTTTACTCGGAAAAAAGAAATCTATTTAGCGGCCTTCTATGAGTGCTATTTAGAATACTAAGATAAAAATAAGTAAGTCTTTTCAAGCTGAGCTGAGCTGAGTTAAAATAAATTTAATTTTCTAATTTATTATCATGGCACGTACGTCGCAGTTTTTTGTACTAATAGTTTTTTTTATCTAATTTAAATAAGTAAAAAAATATACATTTTTACTTTTCATGATAAAACATTATCAGATGGACCGGGACCGCGATGAATTCGTGATGTACGAATAAAAAGTTAGTAATTTCTGTTAAAACGACTACAAGCAGGATTTGAACCCGCTACGCACGTCCACTACCAAGACTTAATAGTCTGAGATCGCCAACACGCAGTGAGCTATCATGGTGATTAATGCTCGATCCTTCTATGTATGAGAAGCGACCTTGGCCCTGCAGCGAAACAGCGACAGGCTGGTTTATTACTATTATTCAATTAAAATACTTATAAAATACATTTTTAAATATACATTATTATTTAGGTATTATTAATACGACTTAATTGTTTACCGACTTCCAAAAAGGCGGAGATGCTTGCTCAATATGATGAGTATTTTTTTAAATGTTATATTGTTGAGTTTAAGTACTTTTGCAAAACTGACAAGATAAGTACGAAGGAAGTTATAATAATCACTTTTGCTCAATAGGCTTATGTGTTATTCTATTCTACAAAAGCGAATAAATCCTTTTTATATATTCTCTCGTATTTAAAAGCAAAAGGCTCACAGTACATACTCAAGAACTTTTCAATTTCAATAATATCAAAAAGCATTTGAAACCTGTTTATATTGAAATTCATAGAATTTTTGAGTGAAAAAGGTACCTACATTAATTTATTTGAGTCGTAGAGTTTACAATAGGTTTGTTTTTTTGATCATTCGAGAATTAAAGTTGGATTTTTTATTGACTCGTTCAAAAGAATAGATTTGTTTTTTTTTTCACTAAGGTGGCAAAGTTAAGTATACGGCCCGCCTGATAGTAAATGGTTACCGTCCTCTAGCCATAGAAGCTAGCCGTTTTTTTACGACCTGTGACATAAATAAAGTCTAATTTTGTTAATATTTAAAAAAAAACAATCCTAATAAATACATAATTATTTTTATAAAGTTTTTACGCATAAAACTCTAAAAGCGGGATATCCTGGCAAAAGCGGGAAAGAGAATGATTGTAAGCAGTGTTGCGGTTTAGGATGGACCAAAGCAATGGAATCGCTGGTTCTATGGTTATTACTTAAGCTTATTTATATCCCGCACTCAGTGAATAACTTAACTTAAGAAAGGCAAAGTTGTACCGGACAAACTGTAAGATTTCGTCCATTAGATTTTAACTTTCGTTAAACTTAGAGCTTTCAAATACGATCACTAGTAACGCAAGTCAATTAAAAAAATATAATATAAAATATAATTCGAATTAGAAAATAGGATTTCATGTAAGAAAATTAATTTAATTTAAAATATACACTTTTCGTCAAAATTATTCGTCTAATAAATTTATTCAATTAATTTTGATTTTGATACTGTTTTATTAGAAACGTCATTCAGGCTTCGCTGAAATTTTTTAAAAAGAAATTTAAATTTTATTTATCCTAAATGTAGAAACGATAATTAAAATTAATAAGAGCGCAATTTATATTTTTAATATTAAGTGTATTCAATAAGATCTAAAGTTTTAAGGTACCTAATTGAATGTTTAAAAGGCATTTTTTCTTTGGAAAATTGTGTAGATACCTACTTAACTGACATGATGACAAAAATTCTTATTTATATATTATGATACATAGCTTTTAGGTGAAACGTAGTTCTCCAAACAAGAAGCAATCTGAAAATTGGGCGAAATACTAAGAAAGATGGAACTGTTTTGAAACTGCAATAAATTCAATTTCCCTTTCGAAAAAAGTTTCAAATAACTCATTCTTGTAACATGACTGTAAAATAACAAACACACAAACTTAAAAAATATCTGTTATTCACAAAAAATATTTGTGTCTTGCGGGGATCGAACCGCAACGAAAAAAAATTTATATCTTAGAACGCAAATACGAATAAACATTTAAAATTAAAATAAAATCGTGATGTCGGTTTTAAGGGTTAATAAAAATTCTTACCGGATAAGTGTCAGCTGGCTTCCCAGTATTTTCTATGTATATTTTAATCAGGATTTCTCTTGCTTCATCATACTTTTGCTGAGTCAAAAGGTACTTAGGGCTCTCAGGAAGAAAAACTACATACATAATCGCAGCTACCAAAGACCACAAGGACATAATGTAGAGATAAAAATTCCACGTGTTGAGCACTGAGGGTTAAATAAAACGACTTTATTACAAGAAAACGTGTGCACGATTGCGAATTTCATGGATGAAGACACTTTTTCGAGTTGTGACAGTCTTGCTTGAATTTAGCGATGGGGGTAAACATGAACAAGTGAACTTTGAGTGCGTTGTGTTGATGTTTTGATTTAAGACGGTTTTGTAGTGTCATGTTTGCAAATTGATTGGTTGTTTACTTGTTTGTGATGTAACGAAAAAGGAAGTGACATTGTTTGTGACAAAATGTACAGTTTGGCAAAAAGAGTCTGCAAAAATTGAGGACGCCACTGGCGCTCGTTTCACACTACCTATAGTTCAAAATTACAAGTTATAATTTGGTGCTTTAATATTTCTATTACGAATTTTTTGTCATGGCTCGCAAATGAATCACTTTTAAGTTATTTTAGTTCTCACGAACTTAGTTTTTAAGATTTTTATTTTTAGTTCCAGCTGTTACCGTCTAACTTTTTTTTTTGCCAAGCTTAAAGCAAAATTTTGAAAATACTAAAATTTTCTTTACCCTGCTATGAAAATAATGTTTTTAAACTGCTCACTTACCAAATTTTCCATCAAAAAGAGTGTACTTCCAATCATTCATCAAGATTGCCCAGGAGAGGCCAGCTATCAGTATGTGCGCGATGGCTACAAAGGAAGACTGACATAACATCAACCGGTCCCTAATATCGTGGTAACAAAACTCCGCGGTCAAACATACACTGGCACTAAACGACGTCGCGAATCTGAAAAACAACAAGTTTTTAGAGGAAAATGGGAAGAAAAGTGTACTTGCGATACTAAGAAAGATGGTACGGCAACGTACCATCTTTCTTTCTTCTTTCTTTAGCATTATGGTGATGAACAACCTAGTATCATACTTAGTTTAAACCACCCGCCCGTAGGCCTTTTTAGGAGCGTAGGATGTTTACTTTTACGTCGTTTTGGCAAGTGATAATTAATTTTTAATACGCAGACCGTTGACTGACAAGTCGTGGTCTCAGGTTCGAACCCAAGGCAGCACCTCAATTTTTATATGATAAGTGATTATTATAAATTAATTATAACTTGGTCCGTGCTTCGGAAAGCACGTGTCGGATTCTCGTCCTATGGGATATATGAGAGTGAGGGAATAGAGATTGAGGGAATAGAGAGTGCGCCTGTGTTTAAGCACACAATACTCTGCACTATAATAATCTCCTGCGTAGGTAGGTAATGTCTGTTAAGATTGGCCGCTGGAGGGCATAATTACTTTAGTCACTACCTACTCACGTAAAATAGCAACTTTACTTAGAGCAAAGTTGTAAGATCTACCCAGAACGTTCTATTGTGAAATAATTACACCGAGCTTAACATTATTCTTTTGTATCGAAACAATAGTAAGAATTCCAAGTCTGGAATCCCAAAAGAAAAAGGCTAAGAAAAATGACTGAATAAAGGTCCTTCTTGGACCTGAAAATAAATCTGAAAACTTAGCCCAGACATTAATTTCGTTTTAACAAAGGAATTTTTATCAGACGGTAAATTCGGTTCGTCTGGGTCCAAGATGATTGTAATTCCTATGATTATAAAAAAAGAGTGCAATAGTACTTAATCAAACCTTCTTTTACCTACAGTTGGTTATTTACCAAAACCATGAAATTAGGCTTGTGACACATTGACGAGACATAAAGATTTATATGCGTATAAACACATAAATATTTTTATTAAGAGTATTTTAAGCGTATCATGTGACCACTTAAGTTACGTATATGAAAGACGGGCGGGATTACGAATAGCTTATTGGCAAAGCAACTGGGGGTTTAGTGGTTTACCCAGTAGATTGTGGGTTCAAATCCCGCTCGTAATGGATTTTCTTTATGTCTTAAATTTCGAGATTTTAATAAAATATTACGCATGCAATATACGCATAGGTTTGACTACTGCCCCACTTGATGGTAAGCGGCGTTGTGGTCTAGGATGAAGCACACCTGCCTTTGAGATGCCTATTCACTGTTAATTTGAAGATCCCCATATTATAATGTTCCGGGAATACAGACGCCGGGAGGTTATTCCACTCTATCATCATCATTAACATCATTTCAGCCATAACACGTCCACTGCTGAACATAGGCCTCCCCCAATGACTTCCAGATCGGCCGAATCCACTCTTTATAATAATATAACTATAATAATACTTACAATACTCCTTCAAAAAACATTGCAACCACTAATACTTCGTATGTTTGACTGGACCCAGCAATCACCGTAAATAGGAACAGACCGCCAAAACCTAATCCTAAGAATATCTTCCTTCCAAATGCGTCTGTTAGGAAACCGGCAACCAATGATGATAATAACATCCCTGAAAATATAAGATTTTAAACTCAGATGGTCCTTAACACTAACTTCAATACAATTATCGGGATATTTGCCAGGAATATTACATGATTAAGGCGCTTGTTACAGTGCTGAAATATCGGAAACTGAAACAACATAAAAAACATGGTAAATATCCCGATTAATTACTGAAATATTTAAATTAAAAAAATATTAGATTGCATACATAAGGTTAAATAGAAAGTGAGTAAAACACAGGCACAGAAAAATAAAAAAAAAGGATGCTAGGTATCAATAATTAGGAATTACATAAATAATAGTAAAAAAAATGAAAAAAATATTATTACATAATTTTATTTTGTTGGGCACTTAGCACATGGCATAGAGTATAGTAAAAATATTTTTGTGTAAATAATCATTTTTTTAATTATTATTTAGAGTCACAAACAAAACTACCTACTGTACTAATGGTAAACTAACGGTAGGTACTGAACTATTTTGTCTTTACCTATAGACTACATTTTGCAAACTATGTTTCATTTTATTATTGTCTTTTATCTAGCGTCAGTAATTCTTCATAATCTATATTATTTACTCTTCATACTTTAAACTTACCCATATACGGCATGCCGTTTAGCAATCCCTTCTGCAGCAACGTCATTTTTAGATCACACTCAGCTGACGGCAACAAATAAGCCGTAGTAGAACCGGTGAGTACTCCAGCTACAACCCCCACGAAGGAAATAGCCATCAGCTTGACATGAAACCTCCCAAAAGTACATGCTTTTAAAGCAAAATTTATTTCTTTTAGAGGGGCATTAAATTCTTCTCGGGCTTTGGCTAAAAAAAAAAACATTACAAATTTTCCCCCTTCACCATAAAAACCATCATACAAACTATCAGGCCTCCTTCGCCATTGAAGGGGGCCTGATGGTAAGTGAACACCTCCGCCCATAGGCATCCGCAACACCAAAAGTATTGCAATGTGTTGCCGGCCTTTGAGGGCCTCACTGGACGGGGCTGCAAAGCGCTTGCAGTACCCGGCCCCGTCCGATACAGTGCGAGGAACACGCAGGGGGGAGAAGTTCTTAGTGGGTGCGAGCCCCACATAACCGTATTTCCTTGATATAAATGTATTTATATCATGTGCACCTCAGACTACCCTAAATTTTTCACATCTCTCTTCTCCATCCAAAGGTTGTCTAGAAAATATCGGTTTTAGCGATAAGAGCGCCGATTGTACCTCTAATAAATTTTAGTGATAAGACTTCATAATTATGTAATTTCAATGGTGTATAATAAAGAATATTCTATTCTATTCTATTAGTGAAACATTAATTGAGCACCTAAATAGCGAAACTATGTTTTACTATAAAGGCAAAGGCAGTATTAAAATATCAACAATATAATTTAAGATAACTTCTATCTTTATAAAATGAAACATAATATTTCTAAGTTAATATTACGAAATATTTCATAATTAAGGTGTCCTTTTGTTATGAGAAATTTAAATATAAATTTGTATCTAATTTCTATCTTGTTTTATAATTTAATAAGATACGGCCTTGGTTAGTTTAGTTTAGGACGTCTGTATTATGTAAGGAAAGTTTGCCTGGGGTTATATCGGATGCTTACCGAATTTTTTTTTGTCTTCTGATTTTTTTTTTAAATTTTCGCATTATTTGCTACGGTCTCCTATTTTTACCCGACTACAAAAAAAGGATGGTTATCTAAATTTATATTCAATACATTATCTTGCACGCAATAGCCACACGGACCGATAGTCCGCTGGTATGGATTCTGGTCAATCGGACTAAATCACTGCTAGATATTAAGTACCTACTAACATAGGATAAGTAATATGTTACTAACACACTAGACCCTGTTGTCTATTAAATAAATACAAATAAATAAATAAATTAGTTAATTTCATAAATTTAGACTAACGTTAGGGCTGTTAAATATGTAATCAATGTTAGATTGTATGAAAAACTAAAGATTTTTTATTTTCATTTTTTAATAATCAAAAAATTCCACATGACTCCTAGATTTGACTTCTAGATTACCAACTCTAAAAAACTTCGAGAAATTTGTAAAAGGCAATAAAAGGCCTGAAAATTTGAAATACGGAAGACAATGGCGCCTTGGTGTACTTCAAACAAATAGGGGATCTTGCTCCAGTTCCAACAAACACTGAACGAATTGATAGAGACGTTAATCAAGCCCAAAACTTTGAAACAAGACTTGTTCTTGCCTTACTTCTCATTGTGATCAAAGAAAATGGTTTCCTACTGAAAGGGAACACAAAAATCGACGTTGCTGATAACACATTAGCTAAAAGAACAGAAAGCAGAACAATTTATGAAGTTGCTTTTGTTTTGAATCACTTCCAAGATTCACTAGCTAAGATAATCGTAAGCTGTTTAGACGATAAGCTGTTAAGCAAGCAAGGAAACATATTTATTATGTATGCCGTTAATATTATCGAATTTATGAATTGTACGTTTCGTTGAAAGAGCAGATTATAAATCCTATTATCAATTGTATTCTTAATTTTCCTGGTCATCTGAATAACAGTTTGTGTGATCTAGCAATGTGTTGTATTAAATCTTAATAATAATAATATGTCACTCCGTTATTGATGCTTTGAGTATAATGTAAATGTTGTAAAAAAATTGTGGATTTGTGGATCTAACTTATTAGTCGAGATTTTTTCAGAACGAGAACATAATATTAAGGAGCCCAAATAAATAAAACGTGCAAAACGAATGCAGACTTCTTGTGATATTTAGAAGAGAAAATATTATCGATGAAAATGCGGTTTTCGTAGTAAGGGACTCTAGATGGCCAGTTATTTTGTAAAAAAATTAATAAAAGTTTTGAATACTTCACTTTTCTTATTACGCAACTGGAGTGCCTATTTCGGATAAACGTTAGGAAAGTAGCGTTTCGAATTATGATTGTTGAATTTCGCAAGCATCGATAGGGTTGTAGATTATTTCGAAATAATATTTTGTAACCCTTATATACACGTACTTATAACTACAGTGCCAATTTAAAGTCAACACGGGCGTTGCGAGTTGGGTTTCATATTTGCTCACGTGCGAGAGATAGATAAACCAATTTAATGTTTTATGTCTATTTTCGGAATGCCACTGTTTCGACAAATGTAGTAAATTAAATGTTATAGTTATTGTGTAGGTGATGTAAAATTTAAATTGTTAGAATAAATTTATTCCAACAATTTTAATTTTTGTAGCTAATTATTATTGTTGTTCATATTTTTTATTTCAATAACTACATTACATCATAATTTTGTTTAGATTTTGTTTATTATTCTTTTAGAATGTTAAGGTATTGATTCAGGTATTCTAGTCTTCACGGTCACACGAATCAGCATAAAGACAGATTCTGTTCAGATACATATTTGAAGATCTTTGAAACCATTTGCACAAAGGAAAAAATCCTCGAGTCTTGGTGATATAATGTCGATTGTGTTAAAAATCAACGCACGCAACTCATATTTTGCTTTTGCAAACAAAATCTCATAAATTTTGTAATCTAATAAAATTCGTGTGTGAATAAAAAATGGCTCAATCTCAATAGCAATCAAGCTAGACGCGTAAAAATGGTTGACGTTAAAGCTTACTAAGAAAAATAATGTTACAAAATCGTCACTTTACATTTTCAGTACCTAATATCCTCCTGACCGAATTTCGATCACAGCGGCCAATCTCAACGGAGATTAGCCAAATACGCAGGATATATTATAGTGCACAAGTGTGTGCGCAAACACAGGTGCACTCTCTATTCCCTCACTCTCATAGTCCGATGGGACGGCCTTCCGACACGATCGGAGAGAGATCAGGCGCAGGGCCAACGGCTTTACGTGCTTTCCGAGGCACGGAGTAAGTGATAATTAATTTATAAAACGCATGTGCGTTTTATAAATTAATTATCACTTAACTAACTAACTAACTTACGAAAAGTCAGAGGTCGCCTTGGGTTCGAACCCGACACCTCTGACTTACCAGTCAACGGTCACAACCACTAGGCTATCACGACTCAATTCATTCGATTTCAGTACCTATGTAATTTTAAAACAGACGTGCCTTAGTTTTAGTCTTATTGAGTCAATCCTTTGCCTTCAATGCAGTGATAGTCTAGAGTGATATGACTCAGTCAGTCAAGTTTGAAACCCAGATATTTCGGATTCATGTGCGTTTTAGAAATTAATAATCACTTACTAAAACGGCGAAGGAAACCATCGTGACGAAACCAGCACACCTGAGAGAATTTTCAACAGTGTGTAAAGTCTCGTCATGTCAGAGGGTGGTTAAAACTCTGACACTAGGTTGCTCATCAGCCATACGATGAAGAAAGAAGAAGACTTCTTTGTTTTCTAACTGATCGGCGAGTTTACTATCTGTTAGGCCTGCGGTCTGCGGCCTTAGTATTACCGTTGACTAGCTAGTCAGAGGGCTCAAGTTCGAAACAATTCTGACTTATTTATGTAACTCACACGTGCGGACTGGTATGACCATACGCAAGTCAGAGTGCAAGATAAGTGCTTATTACAAATTAAATATTGAGGTACAGCCTCGGAGAAAAGCACGAACAGCACGTAAAGCTGTCTTGCGCCAGATATTAATTTTTTCCAGTCATGTCAGACTGGCATTCTATCAGACAGCGAGATTGCACTGTATTTGTACACTATATTAACTTCTGAGAGCGTAATCTCCGTTAGATTCACAGCTGTAATAATCGGTCAGAAGGACATTTTTATTATTTTTATGGACTTACCTTTTTCTCGTTCAGCCAGCGCCGGCAAATCCAAATCACTCATGTTTAAATCTTATCTAACTAAAATCAAAAATAACTTTCTTATATTACACGCAACTATCATGACAGGTCTAACTTCTATAACAGAGCTGTTTTCGCTGTTTTAATATGATATAATTAATTTTCCCAACGATGAAGACCTTGCTACTAGACCAATTAATCTTGATCTCTCGTGGCTCAGACATTTATAAACATTGTTCCCATTTTTCTTTGAGATACTGAGAGCAAGAAGTTTTGGACTGACGGAAGTTATAGTGTAAATATGTTTTAATAGTGTTATCTTTTAAATTATGTATCATTTGATTGCTACAGATTTATGTTGTTTGCGTTAGGATGACTGCAGACATCGTAACATTGGATGTCATCAAAATAATATCCGGGTTTTGTTGTCACATAACACCTCAGAACAATGTATCCAAAAATATTGTAAGCCATTATTTAAAAGAGCAACCATGGAGTTCCTTGCCAGATTATTCTCCATGAGGGGTAGGCTGCCCTTGGAACTGGCAACTAGAGTCACTCTTATAATAATATTAGAATTATGACTGTACATAAGTGCCTAAAATGGTCTACATGAATAAAAATATTTTAATTTTGATTTTGGGTTTCGATCATAGCGGCCAACCCCAACGGAGATTAACAATCACCATACCACAACGTCAAGAGTGTTTCTAGCTAGATATAGTCGAAAAATAATATTGATATAGTCTAGAGCCTAAATAACCCGTCTTTTGCAAAGAAAAAGATTCTTACCCTACACTGGGTAAAATTAATGATGTTTCCGAAGTACAGTAGACACGGCTGTGATTTCTCTGCGGGATTGTACCTAGAAATAGCAGAAATATTGCCCTTATTTGGGACTTCTATTCACCTAACCTAAATTTCATGTGGCTTTTCAATGTATATTGTAGGTACAGGTACCAGTCTTTTTTATCGTATGGTTGATGAACAACCTGTCGTCAGAGTTTAAACAGCCCGTAGGTCTCTAACATGGCTTTACACTTTTACTATTTTCTGCTCAGCTGCGTGATAAATCAATATAAAGTTTCCAAAAGATTCCTTCTCTTACAAATTCTGGCTCTACCTCGCCTAAATCGTGTTGGAAGCGGAATTCTGAACATCAGATTTTTTAAATATTAGTAATAATAGGTATATCTCTAAATGGACACAGATATCGCGATTCGCAGCAGAACTAGACGAAGACGACGGAATGTGTTAGAATTATTCTATAAAACTGTTCACTAGACAGACAGAAGTGAAAAAGTAATGTGGTATTTGCCTAGTCGTGGGACACTAGGCTGCATAATAAGGTCGCTTGTTGTTCCCACTTGCAACGTTACCACTGGGTCCAATCAGGAACAATATTCCCGATTGTTCCAACCGCTACAGTAAAAGTAAACTACACGTTTATTGCCCATGATGATAAAACAAATGAATGTCGGAAAAACATAATTATGAATGTCGAAAAAACAATTGAATAATTTAAAACACGAATATTATGAAAAAACATTACACGTTTATTATGAAAAAAACCCAACTATTGTTCATAGTTTTAAACACTATGTTATAATTGGGTTTTTTTTATATATTGTTTTAAATTATTTAATTGTTTTTTCGACATTCGTATATTATTCACCCGACAAAGTTAGTACTATTTTTTTTGTAAGAAAAGAAAAACATCGTGCGTATTCAGCTTTATATATTGTTTACAATTATAATTATCTAATTATTGCCGAGATAATTATATAAACAAGACTGACTTGTCATGCTATTAAGATAACACAGTAGCACAATATTTTTTTCCTGTGACCAGTTTCAGCTGCTCTTAACATTTGATTATGTCACGTCATAAACACGATGTGATTTTTTAAATAAAGCGCCTAGGGCGTGTGGTAATATCTATCGGAACACGGAATATCTATAGGAATATTCATAGGATACGGTGGCTCGGTCACGGTCAGATTCGTGATAGCCTAATGGTATGACCGTTGTACTGGCAAGTCAGAGGTCTCGGGTTCGAAACCTCTAACTTTTCCTAAGTTATAAATTAATAATTATCACTCTCCGTGCCGCGGATAGAACGTTAAGCTGTTGGTCCCAACTGTCAATTATAGATCTTTGACAGTCGTTACGGGTAGTCTGAAGCCCGAAAGTCTCACATCCAGTCTTACCAAGGGGTATCGTGTAACCCAGTATCTGGGTTGTGGAGGTATGATAGGCAGTCGCTCCATGTAAAACACTGGTATTCAGCTGTATACGGTAAGACTGGAAGCCGACCTCAACAAAGTTGGGAAAAGGCTAGGCAGATGATGGTAGCTCTGTCAGAGCGTCGACACGGTACGTCGAAGATCATGGGTTCGATTCCCATCATAAAATTGTTTTTTTCATTTATAAAATTAAATAATTATATTAATTAACTCTAATAATATGTAATAAATATATCTATCAGAGGGCTGGTTTAAGTAGCGATAGCCTAGTGTAGGTTGTTGGACTGCCAAGTTAAAGGTCTGGAGTTTCGAAACCCAAGCACGCACCTCTGACTTTTCGAATTTATGTGCGTATTAGAAATTCATTACATTTGCTCGATGAAGGAAAACAGCGTGAAGAACCCAGCACATTAGAGAGATTTTTCAACGGTGTGTTAAGCCATGTCAAAGGCCTACGGGCGGTTTAAACTCTAACGCCAGGTTGTTCATCAACCACACGACGAAGAAAAAGAAGAAGAAGAGAAGGTATTTTATTTCACACCAAAACTAGATATTTCTTTAAACAATGCTTTGTTAAAACCGCTAATATATTCCAGTGGTTTCATTAGCGTTGACTTTATATCAGAACAAAATGTGAATTCCCGCGAATTTTTCTCTCAGATTATGAAGCGAGATATTTCCGAAATGGAAGCTTCCTGTGTCATATTTAGAGATATTATATTTCACGACATACGTAGGTACTCTTCACTTGTGTTTATTTTATGTCCTTCTGACCGAATTTCAGTCACAGCGGCCATTTTCGACCAACTAGAGATATTATAGTGCACAAATATGTGCGCAAACACAGGTGGAATCTCTATTCCCTCACTCTTATAGTCTCAGGTTTGAACCCGAGGCGCGTATCTCTGACTTTTCGTAAGTTACGTGCGTATTATAAATTAGTTATCACTTACTCCGTGGCTCGGAAAGCACGCAAAGCCGTTGCCCCTACGCCTTATCTCTCTCCGGTCGTGTCGGATTGCTGTCCCAACGGACTATGAGAGTGAGGGAATGGAGAGTGCACCTGTGTTTGCGCACACATTTGTACACTATAATATGTTCTGCGTAGTTGTCTAATCTCCGTTGAGATTAGCCGCTGTGACTGAAATCCGGGACATTATAACAAAATAATCAAATAAAACCACAAATCAGACAGCAACAACAATTTTATTTATAATATTTTCTAATCACTATTGTTTTTTCTTTGGTAAATAAAACGATAGGGCGACCATACCTGAGAACAAATAAAAATCTTATTAATAAAATGTATGGGAATGAAATCAGAATTACTTTAATATTGGCTAGAAAGCCTCTAAATTAAAGTAAAATCGGGCTGCCCACGGTTGCCGTGATGATTCAAGTCGTAATAGCTCAGTGTTATGACCGCTGATTGGCTAGTCGGAGACCTCATGTTCAAACCCAAGGCGCGCACTTTTGACTTTCCGTAAGTTATGTCATCATCATCATCATCAGCCTGTGTTGGTCCACTGCTGAACATATGCCTTGTATTTACCCATATATGACCGTAATCGCCACGCTGGGCAAGCGGGTTAGCGATCGCATTAGCAGATGTTTGCTGTTACACAGAAAGATGCTGCTGCCCATCCTCCGGATCTTTCCCTTAGTCGCTTCTTACGATACCAGTGGGATGAGTAGGGGTGGTTCTATTCTTAGGCCGGAACCACACGGCGCGTATGTTATGTGTGTATTATAAATTAATTATCATTTTCTCCGTGCCTCGGTAAGCTGTAAACATGATAGCCCTACGTCGTCTCTCTTTTCGGTTATGTAGGATTGCCGACCCATCGGAATATGAAAATGAGGTAAAATAGAGTGCACCTGTATTTGCGCAGTTTGCGCACTTACTTGTGCACTCGATTTCCTACGTGGATAGCTAATCTCTATTAAAATTGACCGCCGCTGCGACCATTTGGTCTCGTATTAAAGCATTATTAAAAGCATTTAAATATCCCTTTCAACACTATAAACTTATTCTATAACCAGTTCGAACCCTTAAATGGAAACAAGTCGAAATACAAACACGAAACAAATTCTTGCCATTTCCAACCCCAAATTAGGAGTTTGGCTGAGAGCGGTGATCCAATCGAGATTTATTCGTAATTGGAGACCCGCCGTCGCATCCCACTAACCGAAATACTGTGCTATGAATTCAGGAAAATGTGCTATAATAACATGATACAAAGGGCAAAGGGCTTTATACAGCTTTTAGTCACAAAATATTTTACTGAGCTAACTTTAAACGTCGTGGCGTATTGGTTACGAACCCGTTTTGCAAGGACGTGGGTGTGGGTTCGAACTTGGCATCCAATGTGACAACTTTTTCATTGTCATAATGTACTTACTTAGTCTAATCTAAGACAGAATTACCTAACGGTAAAGGAAAACATCGCGAGGAAACCTGGACCTGTTAGTCTAAAATAGCCAACACGCAGTGAACTAGCGTGGCGGTTAACGCTCAAAGCGCGCATCTCTGACTTTTCGTAAGTTTTGTGCGAATTACAAATTAATTGTCACTTACTCCGTGCCTCGGAAAGCATGTAAAGCCATTGGCCCTGCGTCTGATCTCTCTCTAGTCATGTCGGATTGTCGTCCCATTGGACTGTGACAGTGAAGGAATAGAAAGTGCACCTGTGTTTGCACACACACTTGTGCACTATAATATCTTTTCCGTTGAGATTGGCTGCTATGACCGAAATTCGATCAGCAGGAAATTATCATTCTCTTAAAGTTTTTCTTTTTTTAAATGACTGTCTCATCTTTGGCCACATCCATTGCCAGCCACTAGATGGTTTGCGATGATGTGGTTGATGATTGTGATCTTTAATGCTGATAAATAGAGAAGTATACTCACCGCCCATCAAGCCAGCCATCGTGTAGAATGGAACGCGACATTCGAGGGCAAGCATCAAGGGGAAGGTAACATTGCCAACCAGCGTACCCAAACGAGCGATCAGCATTACCACGGATAAAGCGAAAGTCCTGGTAAAAATATTCAATATTAATGGAAGGGCAAATAGATTTTTATCGAGACTTCAACAATATTATATTTAAAATAATCATTTATAAAAAAACCCGTGTGGCACTCGGGGACTGTCGCGGTAAAGCTATTGCATAGCATTTTTTATTAACTTATGCAATTATAATTATTTATTTATTTTTTATTTATGCAGATTGACTACGGAGGAGCTGCAGGAGCTTAAAAACTTAATACAAAATCACGTCTTGAAAAATCTAAGTAAATAATTCGTTTTCGAAATTAGAATGTTTATATTTCTAAATGTTTTGTTTTTTAATGTGTCATCATAAAATACACCTTATTTGTTAGAGATTTCAAACACTCAATAAGATTATTCTGCAATAAAGGGTGTTAGGTTTTATTTTCGTTACAGAATAGCGCGGGATTAAAGCTATGCAATAGCTTAAAAATATCAACCGTATACATAATAATGCCCAAAAACTGCTTAGTCTAGTAGATAAGTAGCAAATTTACTTGATTTTATTCCTTGGATCCCTTACATCTAGACTACTTGACCTATACTTAGGTAATATACGCGCCACTCACCTCATAGCCGTAGGAATGACTTCAATCAATACCACCGTGCTCAAACTCTTCATAGCTTGTGTCATCGCGACATTCAACGCAAAGAATGATACCATCATTATCTTCGAATTCGACCATCTTAGTCCCAACAGTGATCCCACACAAATAGCACCTCCAACAAACAGCAAGACTTTCTTCCCAACTTTGTTTACAAATACCCCACTGATGAAGAACGGTAGTATGCATACCAAGCCTATGATGATACTGTTGATATACGTCTCGGAACCACTTACATGCTGCAATTAAAAAAACAATAGGTTAGAATACTTTTTTTATAGTGACAGTTGAGTAATAACTTTATAATATCATCTATTAGTCCACTGCTGAACATAGGCCTCTCCCCCATTGGAGGTAAAAAGCGCCACGACACTTTTTTTCATTTAATTGTTATGATAAAATTTAAAAAAATAAGTTTAAAAAAGGTTATTCGACATCCCTTAATAAAATAAATTGAATTAATATCTATGATTCAACAACACAAATTGACACTCATTAATGTAATAGCTACAGGAACACAAATTTTTAACATATGTGGTTTAACTTTACCCACAAAACTAAAGGATGTGCGCTTGGATTCAGAACTAAACCACATCTAATCATTGTGGGGAGGCCATTAGTAGAAGCACATTTGGTTAAATTGGAAGGGTTACTTCTAAACTTAAGCATCGCATTGTTAATTAGAACGAGGCAAACACACAATGAAAACAAATGTTTTTCGAAACTAAAAAATATAATTATTTAAAGAGACAGTAACAACGAAATTAGGTTCCGTTAGAAAACTAAAAATATATACAGGGTTATTTGTAAAACACCAGCATCCTTAAAAGGGGTCATTAAACTCATCATTATGAACAACTTTTACTATGGGACCAACCCTGAAATCGCAAAAAAAAACTGTTTCATACATTTTGTTGAGTCATGTGAACATAAATGTATGGAACAGCTGATATTTTTTTTGCGATTTCAATGTTGGTCCCATAGTAAAAGTTGTTCATAGTACTTTCTTAATTATCTAAGACACCACTAACTAATGGTGAAGGAAAATATCGTGAAGAAACCTGGACAATAATAGTCTTAAATCACCCACACGCGACTCTTAAGCCCTCAATTGTTAACCATGCAGTTTATCAGTTTCTAAATATAATATTACTAGCTGTCCCGCGCGACGTTGTACGCGTGATTATTCTACCTCTACGCTTTTTCTACCCTACCCTACACTACCCTACGCTACTCTACCCTACCCTATTCTACACTACCCTACCCTCCTCTACCCCTACCTTACCCCTACCCTACCCTACTTTACCTCTACCCTACTTTACCTCTTCCCTACCCTACCCTACCTTAGGGGTATAATTCGATGTATAACACTACTGCATAAATAACACTTTAATGTCTCTTTCTAATATCGAATTTCCTACATAAACTTTCACCCTCCCCCCCCCCCTTTTCCCCCATGAGTATTTTTCAAAAATCTGAAACACACCTTATTTATTAACCGAAAAGCTAAACACCAAGTTTGATTGATTTAACTTAGAAAGTGACGGATTTCCATACAAACTATCATCGCCCTTTTATATTTCCTAAGGGGAAAACATCCAAACTTTTTGATACACGTCTTACTTATTTTCAGAGCATAAGCTTAATACTCATTTTTACACCTGTAACTTAAAAAATAACGAATTTTCCATACAAACTTTCACCCCCTTTTTTATCCACTCAATGGCAGATTTGAAAAAAAAAATCTATGCTCGTCTTTTATCTTACCATCGAAAAGCTAATTACCAAGTTTCGTACATTTAACTTCAAAAACGACGAACTTTCATACAATCTCTTATCCCCTTTTTTACCTACTTAGGGGTGGAATTTCCAAAAATCCTTCCTTAGTGCACCCCTAGGGCACTTAAAGAATATTGTCTCAAAATTTCAAGTCTCTAGGTCCACTGGTTTAGGCTGTGCGTTGTCTGTCAGTCAGTCAGTCACGGTACTGTTTTATAAGTATAGATGACTTTATTCTTCTTCATCGTATAGACTATAGTTGATGAACAACCAGATGTCAGATTAAACCACCCGTGGGCCTCTGACATGAAACACACCGCTAAAAAATCTCTGTTATGCTGGTTTCCTCACAATATTTTCCTTCACCGTTTTAGCAAATGATAATGAATTTCTAATATCCTGCCTAGCCTGGGTTTCAAACCTATGTCCTTTGACTTGTCAGTCCAACGATCATACCATAGGCTATCATCACTGCTTACAATATAATATAATATACAATAATATACCACTGTTTGTAACTCAATATCCAACAAGCTGGACGCTTTCAGTGAAACATTATACGCAGATAAATCATGGGGAGGTTTAAGTGGTATATTTTTACCGGAACTCAATTTGAGTCCCGAGGGGCTCCCATCATCGATTTCAAAGTGGGTAAAACTGGAGGCCAAAGTTTGAACTATCGTATATCACTGTCTCCATATCGACTAAGATAAGTTACTTTTCAAGCTGTTTCCTGAGTTATGAAAAGGTGATGTTAGTTTTATTGGTCACTAGCTTTGGGCCACGGTTCCGCCTGTGTGGAGGTCGGACCGAGATTAAAGTATGTTATGTAAAAACCTTGGACAATGTCTATCTGTATGCTAAGTTTTATCTAAATCCAATTAACCGTTCACGCGGGATTGAGTAGCAATAAACTTTAGCATTTATAATATAAGTTTTTGCCAGCTAATTTTCGCGTGGAGGCTGGATAAGAATAGAAAGTCCTATGCGATTATTCAGAACTTGGTCTATCTGTGTAGAAAGTTTCGTTCAAATAGGTACGTTTAATACGCTGGCCTTCAAAACTTAGTATATACGCTAGCTCATTGGCGGTTGGCGATTTCAGACTATTAAGTCCAGGTTTCCTCACGATATTTTTTTTCACCGTTAGTCAGTGATGTCTTAGATTATACATATAACATCCTCGAACAATCGAAACATCCTCAACACGTCCTTGAAAAGCGGGTCCGTAACCAATACGCCACCATGCCACAAAAAAAAGAGTAGGTACTTAATGAAAGTTAGGTATTTGTACAACTTACCGGTACACAGACTTCTGTTGTTGTATTCAAGGCATCTTTTATATTCAAATCACTAGTATAAGAGTCTAGTAGCGCACATAAATCCTGGTGTCCCTCTAATTTATAATGTTCGACAATTGTAGATAATTGTGGGAACCACAGTCTGACAACATTGTGTCTGGAAAATAAATACCGTCCTTTTTTATTATGATTGTCGTTTTATAAAACCATTTTGTATTTAAATTGTCTGCCACGCGACATTCTCTTTAATTCTAAACAGTATTGATTAGCATTTCGCCCGCGACTTTGGCTGTATGAGTTTATTTTATTTTGTTTATTTGGAAACAAAATATTTATGTACAAAATAAGGCATTAGGTAAGGCGATGTAGAGAGTGATACTTATTCCTAATGGAATTTTTTCTAGCCTACCCGCGATAGGAGAATGTGATTTGAAAATGTAGACCCAGTGTGTAATAGTAATGAAAGATATTATAATTACAAAAACCTACAACTAATATACCTACTACATTGTATAACTACATTATTTAAAAATAAGTAAGTGATACATATAAATTTTTCAGGTGAAATTTCCAAAAATTTCAAATAATAGGATTTTGAAACTACCTTTTAACTTAATAAACTGTTGTGTATTCGTATCAAATTTTATTTTGACGTGTCAATAAAAAAAATCTTTAAAATATCAAGTTTTTAAGTCCACATTTTAAGTTCGTTGTCAGTCAGTAACGGTATTATTTTATAGAAATAGATAATAATTTCTGAGGTTTTCGCAAACACTACACAATAAAACCACTTCTAATCTGATTAATCCAATTTAATCCGATTAATAGTGGTTTGGATTAATTAATGCCTTGAAATTTTAATGTGAAACGTTTTGTACAAATTCTATTTGGATTTTTTATATTTTTATATTTTTTAATTTATAAGTATCAGTTAATCTGTCTGACCTCGACGTTTGCGGTTTGGTAGTTCAAAGCCTTTAGTAGACAGGTACGGGATTAGATTTTTAGAGCTCTAAGCTCTTTGAGGGAGGCATAGACGAAAAAATCGTAAACGAGGGCAAATGGGTTGAGTCAGGCGAAATAGCCCTTTGAGTCTGGCTACCTTTGGTTAGAATAAAAAAATAAGTGTTGTACGGTTCAAACTTTATTGTTTATGGTTCGCTAGGATAGTATACAAGTTGTTTTTTTAATTAAAATTAAAAAACTTTTAACGTTTTTCTTTACATCAATTTAAATAGAAAGAAAAATTAGATAAAAGCTTTGATAGTTTTATTCCTTTAATATTGTAGAACTTCGTAAAAAGGAGTTCTTAGTGCAGAAAAAAATTTGAAAGAAAAATGTAGTCTTAGTTTTGTTCTCGACAGAAGTTTTTTTTATCTTCAGAACTTATAAGAAGTTTATATCAGTTCATAAGATTTTTACTGCGTAAGAATTTTTTTTTTAACTTGCCTATCGATTTTTATAATATAAAACCAAGAAAAAAATATAATTTCATTTGACGCAACTATTATTGTGCAAATTAATTAATATAATGTCTGCTATTAGGTCAGAGATCTAAATTATTATTGAAAATAATAATTATTATGATAGAAAAACATACTCACATTCCGACGGTAACGAATTGAAAGCTCGAAACCAAAAATAAATATCCGAACAGCGGTCTTCCGAACAATGGCTTCATATTTCTAAAACCAGTCATAATTTTATCTCTAAATGTTTTAGTATCCTCCGCAGACATTTTTGGAGATTCCTCATTTATTTCTCTCTCAAATAATTTTGGGAACTAAAGTAAAAAAAAATGTTTTTCATCAGGACCAGTAAATAAAGTTGAAGTAAGTAATTAACGTAAAAATCGAATTTAATGACTTTGGAGTCATACGAAATATAATGCTAAACTTTTGAAGTCTTTTTGTGATTTTAGTATTAATTTTGTTATCGTGATTGAATCTAAAAGCATTTTGTAGTAAACAGTCAATCTATCAAAAGATGAAATCCTATAAAATTGTAATTTTTAACCTATTTTTTTAAAGAATCTTTTAAAGAAGAAGAAGAAGAAGAAGAAATTTTTAAAAAAGAAGTAATTAATTCGATCTTTATTACTCCCATTTTTCCGTGATAAGTGTGCCGATTTGAGATTTTCTTTTTTAAGTGTATATACTGAATATATACTGGAGTGAAGTTAACGTGCCAATGAAAATTGTCAATAAAATATATTTTTTAAATCACAACTACTTCAAAACAGAAATAACGAAATTTTTCATTTTGAAGTCGATGCCAATCTTGAATCCAATGATTTCTTTTGTTAAATAGTTTTTATTTTATTTTTGAGTGGACCATTAACTTCACCCCCCACTTTATCGGAAATCATTTACCAACAATGCATAAAAACAATTCATCATTCAACACCAGCGTGCTCACAATAAAATAAAACAGCACTCACCGTTTGTCTACTTGACATGTCTGTGGTATATTGGGAGCGGTTGGATACACAACGTACCACGGAATAATAAAAGGTAATACTATTGCCACAGTCGTTTATTTAAAACCAATGATATTATCCGTATACAATAACATTGTATTAGAAGCATAAAGGTCATAACTTACTTACACGACACCGCTCTGGCACAGCAAAAGAATGAACAATCAAATATGAGTTTAAAGTCGCCCTCTGTAGGCAACAGTAACAAAATAAAATAGCCGAGCAAGGCCCGGCAAA
Source organism: Protodeltote pygarga (assembly GCA_936450705.2). Classification (NCBI taxonomy): domain Eukaryota; kingdom Metazoa; phylum Arthropoda; class Insecta; order Lepidoptera; family Noctuidae; genus Protodeltote; species Protodeltote pygarga. The sequence continues at coordinate 11,166,281 of OW388265.2, read as the reverse complement.
TTGCCGGCAAATAGATTGCCGTGTGTTATTTTATTGCAATACATTGCCATACATACCTACAGAGAAAGACTTTAAACTCATATTAAAATGTTCATTCTTTTGCTGTGCAGAAGCATTGTCGTGTTTTAAGCAATGACCTTTATATTCAAACTCAAGTAGGCACTTGCAAGGAAACCTTCTATAGTTTTGATTTAAAAAATACAAAAAAGCAATATTCTTACCGGAAACGTGTCAGCTGGCTTCCGAGTATTTTCTACGTATATATTAATCAAAATATTTCTTGCTTCAACGTATCTCTTTTGATTTACCAAGAATTTTGGGCTTTCAGGCAAGAATGAATATAAAATACAGGCAGTCAGTGGCCATAGAGCCATAATAAGAAGGTAATAATTCCAAGTGTTCAGTACTGTAACAAAAAAATAATTAAAAACAAATATAATGAAGAAAAGGTGAACAAAAAACATCAAAGGAAAAGATACCTAATGCTTTCTTGTTTAAAGCTGATTTCTGCTTATCTGATCTTGAATAAACCTACAAGCAAACTTTTTATTACAATCTTATAGATTGATCTAGAAAACAGCTGATTTAAAAGAACTGTCCAATGTTAATAAAAAAAATACATTGCATGCTTACCAACACGCCCATCAAAAAAGCTAGACTTCCAATCTTGAATAAGCAAGCCCCACGCCATCGCTGGCAAAATTACTTGCGCGACGGCAGCATTGGATGAGTGGCATAACATAATGCGGTCCCTGACTGAAGTGTGGCAGAACTCTGATGTTAATGATGAAATTGAAGATACTGCTGCAGTAAATCTGAAAATAATCATAAATCACTCTCGTTATTCGTCGTTCTGTTAGCGACGTGCAATAAATAGTCCATCCACACGGACTGATTACAACAAGCGCAGTTTTAAATTAGTTATAGCAAAGGGTAATGATCTAAAGATTTGTTTAAAACGACTTAAGACAGGAATAGATAAGTCAAATTAAAAAAATATTTGTTTCAATTAAGCTTAATTAATGGTTTTGCCGTGTGGTTTCCGGCCTAAGAATAGAACCACCCCTGCTCGTCTCACGGGTGTCATAAGAATCGACAAAGGGAAAGATCCGGAAGATGGGCAGCAGCATCCTTCTGTGTAACAGCAATCATATGCTACTGCGATCGCCAACCCGCTTGCCAAGCGTGGCGATTATGGACAAATACCTCCAAAAGCGCACTGAAGTGGCGCGCATTGGGAGAGGCCTATATTCAGGCTGATGATGAAGCTTAATTAATAAGTTATTTTAAATCGTCAATTCTGGTTTTTTTGGGATAATAAAAAAACAAAATATGTGTTATTATGCTTATTTTTAATAAATTGTCTAGTTATCACGTAACCAGCACCTTTATCCACTTATTCACACTAATTCTAATTATAAGAAACCAAAGTTTCCAATGATTAGAAAGCCTAATTAGAATAATTGGCTGCAAACTTTACTGCCTAATGAAAAACTTAGTTAGAATAAAGCAGCTAGTTTTAATATCGATCAAATATCAGAATCAGAGGAAACCAATATATCATAACTATTACAATAGATGACTTCAGCATGAGCCAAGGTAATAATGCTGTCAGAGTTTTGGGCACGCTACCAAATGCAGCATGGAATGCAAATACTGCATTATTTACAGTTTTGGATGCGAGACTACACTAGACTGCTACCAATACAGTGTGTACTGTATATGAAGTTTAGTTATGTTCAGAGACATTATAGGTTGTTTGTAATTAAGGTTATGCCGGTTATGTTTCCATACAAACCAAAATAAGTTAACATCGCTATTAGATAAGTACAATTAAAACTAAGCATTATATCGATTTGTCTCGTCATAATGTAGACTTTTACAGACTATACTTATACCATACATTTTGTTGAGTTATGTGAACATAAATGTATGGAACAGCTGATTTTTTTTGAGATTTCTGGGTTGGTCCCATAATAAAATTTGTTCGTAATGATGAGTTTAATGACCCCTTTTAAGTATACTACATTACTACATACATTACTACATACATTAAACAAAATAATACTTTAGAAATTACGAGCCTCTAAATTTCCGTATTTTACCCCTAATTTTGACGAATTTTGGGCGTAAATAAATGACATTAGAAGTATTAAAAAGTACAATGAAACCTAGCAATAAGCATAGTTCATTTATTCTCATGCTTAAATAACTATTTCGCATTGATACTTTCAGTAGTTTTCTTTTTGTTTATTTCTTTCTTTTCTTTTTTCTGAAGAACTGCTAAACAAATTTGGGTATGAATCAAGGAATTGTTATGTTACCGTGTTTTGAAGACTGCGATAAGTCACCTACCTGTACCTAAATATGCAAGCAAGGTATGTAATTAGCTCAGCAATTAGCTGCAATATCGAAGGTATGCGGAGAACAATCTGACTAATGTGCAATCTAAATGTTGAGATGAGATATCGGATGATTCTATTATTGTCATTGATAGCATGCAAATAGAAATATCATTTGGTTATGCCAAGATAAGACATAATTATACAGCGTGTAACAGAAGTCCGAAATAATACATTAAGGGCGTATAAGGTACCCTATAAACAATCCTTGAGCATATGTTTTGGAATCGAACCCCAAACAATACTCAAGTAAATCACGGTCAAAGTTTTCACCAAAATCTTTAAAATACAGCCCTAGAAATCAGCTGAAAGGTGAATCAACACGAATCCGGTTATTAACCTTTAATAAATTCTTTAAGTAAGCACTAGGCACGCGTAGTTTAATGAAATCTGTCATTATTGAAGAAAATGAAATCAAAAGAATTATTTTGTATGAAAAAAAAAATGCCTCTTTTGCATTCAATATTTTCACAGGTGATTCTCTTCATGATATACATATATGCCCTTAAGTATTATTTCGGACTTATGTTACACGCTGTATAATGTAAATCTCATCCCGGAGTCTTGTGGAGAAGCATTATATTATACACTAGCTTCCGCCCGCGGCTTCGCCCGCATGATATGTTGATAAATTGTAGCCTATGTGTTATTCTGATGTATAAGCTATATTGTGGTGAAGTTTCATTCAAATCCATTCAGTAGTTTTTACGTGAAAGAGTAACAAACATCCATACATCCATACATCCATACATCCATACTTACAAACTTTCGCCTTTATAATAGTATTAGGATTTTTCTTAACTTATTATTTTTATTTTTACTTTCAAATTTTTAAAAATTGCTAGGATTTTTTCCATTTTTTTTTGTTCTTACATTACTTCAAAGCCGTTGGACCGATTTTGATGAAATTTTTTGTGTGTATTTGAATGGGTTCTTGTATGGTTTATATTTATAATTAGACCCGGTAGATGGCGCTGCCATCGGGTAAAATTTGAATAATCGAAGCTGTTTGAGGGTCCTAGCTTACAATATTTTGGTAGGTATACATGGTTAATTATATTGAAAACTTAACTTATAAATAAGTCTAAAAGACTAGCTATATAAATATAAAAATCGAAAAAAAACAGTTACTTCTAAGTGAAACTAAGATAAACCAAAGAGGCAAACGTAATTAATTTGTCAAAAAATTAAAGAAAAAAACTAGCCATCACAATTTTTATTTCAAACACCAAAGAGACTCCTACTGAGTAGTACTACTACAATCACGATAAACACTTCTTTAAAATGCTAATTTCTTACAAAAGTTTTCATTTTAAATTTACTCAGAACTCCCAGTGGTTTGCTGATTAAACTTTCTATTCAAAAAATGTAGTTTTAAAAAACAGTGAAAATTAAATAAAAATACTGACTCCGTCTCTTATCTCACCGGTCTAGTGAATCCGTCAGAGCTGAGAATTATTATGGTGCAAGGTTGATAAGTACGTAACCTTATTTTATCTTCACGGCCGCTTAAACTTGAGGGTTTAACAGAGGCTTTATTAGTATGGACAAGATAATCATGTCGCTTGGGGTTTTTTGTTTTCTCTTTCCGTTTTTAGGTTTTTATTTTTATTAGACGTAGTATTTTCAGGAGCATGCCTTATTTTAAACACTATTCCGAAGCCCAGCCGAAGCCATAAATTGAATAGAATAGAATAGAATAAATATTCTTTATTGTACACCATTGAAATTACATAAGGAGTCTTGACATAAGTGTACAACATTAACAATCTTGATATTATTATATTAATCTTTTTTTTTAAATAATTATGTATATTTAAAACTGAATTGTATATAATATTGTAATTTAATTGAATAAATGAGATTCTTAATTAACAAAGGGTTTCTTCGAACACTTATAACTCGAGAAATTAAAATATTTTCTATTCTGTTCTACGCCAGGTACCAAAATGCTGAACAAAATAAGAAATATTATTATTTTATTCCATTTTTTAAATTGTTTATGTAATCTTTTATCGATTTCTTACATTCCTGTGAAGTTTCTCCAACTAATTTGATTTAACCCTAAGGATAAACATCATCGTATATTTTAAGAAACAATAACAAAGTTTGTTTTAAATACTGACTGAAAATGTTCCTGCTTTTTAAAAAACTTTAAAATTTCGTTTTTTTTTTTAAGAATTATAAAGAGTCTTTCTTTTTCAGGTACGTTGGTGCTTTTAAGCGGCTCAAAGTCTAAAGTAGAACAAGGAAAGTACAAGTAATATTATATTGCAAGGGTTTTTTTTCTTTTATTCAAAAGTATGATAAAATCACGAGACTTTTCTCAAATGATAAGGAATTGTTTTAAAGAACTGTGACAAGTTTTTTACCGTCTTGAAAAAGTATATTTAAGTTTTAAATTTTAACCTTTGGTGTGATAACTCACCAAAGGTCTTATTAAAAATTTAATATACTTAAATATTTCTTTATAATTTAAAAAACATAATTGAAAATAATAGGTATTTATATTATTAGGTGCAATGTCTTTTTTGAAGAAGATAATATAATATTTTAAATTTTATTTTTTAATTAACATTAGATACTTCTAAAAATAGTCACCAATATTATAGAAAATTTATTTCGACTAGAAAGACAGAGAGAGAAACTATAGGCAGAGGTAAAAAACACTAATTATTCACAATATTCGTAATAATTTTTTTTCTCTTCTTTTCCAAAATGACTTATTAGTTTACCTACGTTTGAATATCTATTCTGATAACTTAGATAACGAGAACTGGTAAATAAATTAAATTAATGTTAAAATACATAAGTATTTCTTTTATAGAAATTTAGCTTTGTATAATACTATATGGCACAGCACTATGCATTGCATAGCTGATCGTTCAGCAAGTTATTTAAATAGCTTACTCACTTAAAGAAATAAAATAAAATTTTACTTACAAAATGCCTTCAAAAAATTTGGCAGTCGCTAACATCACATAAGTTTGGCTGGTAGCAGCTAATACAGTGAAAATGAATATTCCTCCAAACCCAATCTTCAAGAATAAAATTCTTCCAAAAGTGTCAATCAGAAACCCTGTGATTAGTGTCGACAGAAACATACCTAAAAAGAAAAAAGTATTAGTGAAAAAAATACAATAATTTAAATATGTCCAATATTTTGTTCAAAATTTTCGAAAAATCGATTTCAAGCGGGATATACAACGTGTAACACAAGTAGGTACCTAGTCATAATTATTTAAGGATCAGACCATCAAACTGACCAATTTTCTCCATGGGACCATCTCCATATAAAAATCACGAAAAAAAAATCTGCTGTTTGGATCGGTCACATTAGGATCCGGTGGGTATTAAAGTTTTGTATGGTATAGCTGTTTTTATTTTTGCGATTTCGATATTGGTGCCATGAAGAAAATTATTCAGTTTGATGGTCTGATCCACATCCTTAAATATGACTACCTAGTTTTGTTACACGTTGTATACTTTCTAAAGTACTTACCTAAATAAGGCATGGCATTCAAGAGCCCCTTTTGACTGAGATTCATATTGAGATCGCACTCGGCGACCGGTAGAAGGAATGCAGTGGAGTTTGTTACTAGAGTAATGGCAATACAGCCGAAGAAACTACAACATAACACTTTCACGTGAAACATTCCAAATTTGCAGACTTCATACACTTTGTTAATCTCTTGCATCGGAGTTATAGGCTCTGTGAACAATGGAACAATCATAATAAAAGACATGTGGCGCCATCTATAATCAAAAAGACGTTATTGTTGTTTTAACAGTTTTTGTGTGGGAACCGTGTGGTTTCCGGCCCAAGAATAGAACCACCCCTACTCGTCCCGCGGGTGTTGTAGGAAGCGACAAAGGGAAATATCCGAAGGATGGGCAGTAGCATCCTTCTGTGTAACAGCAATCATCTGCTACTGGAATCGCCCACCCGCTTGCCCAGCGTAGCAATTATGGGCAAATACCTCCAATGAGCGCACAAATCAGCAGTTCAGCAGTGGACTAATATAGGCTGATGATGATGAAGTGAGGAACAGCTAGGTTCACTCGTTATTATATCATTTGTTACATGGAAGCTTGACATATCTGACGAAATGTGGGTGTTTAACATCTATTTTACAAATAGGTACAACATCATTTATAAAAAAATACTATTTCGGCTTTACTCACAGGCTAATTTCGGGATCTCTCGACTTCTTTTGGACTCAAACTGAGTTTATTATCAAGAGCTCTCGTGGCAGTGTCATAAGCGACACTTACTTATAATTATTATTACAATAAAGAAAAGATAATAATTAGTAGTAAAGACAATACAAAAAAAAATTATTACCTACCTCATTAAAAAGTCGTTGATGTTATGATAGATGCTAATGATAATTTTAAAAAGAAATGTTTTGTTGATACGCATAGGTATTACGCACACATATTATTATAATATATTTTAAAAACTGATAAATACCTTGGGGCTTAGCCAATTTCTTTCGTTTTTCAACTTAGCTAAGCCCCTGTCAATGACTGTTCCGGGGGGTTACTATTAAACTATTTAATCTCGAATATACAAACTCATTGCAAAATTATGCTTACCAATGCACGCAATCCTTCTTGCCTGATTAAGGAATTTAAAATTTAACATAGACAATTGAATACGGATTGGGTTCGTAGTTCAAGAGTAAGCTCCCGAATGTTCATTCGGTAAGTAAGCGAAGGGCCTCGTAACTACATTTTATAAAAGGGCTTATTGTGGCCTACTGCTAAGGGATTACGATGACCGATGGCCAGCCCGGTTGATCCCTTAAATACCTTTTCTATATAACTACCTACTTTCTCTACTTAAATTGTTTAGGTACGAAACGAAATAAAAAAAAATGTAAGTTTTTTTTTACGTAAAACGGTTTTGTCATCAAAACTAAAGATGTGTACCAAATATCAGACCAATCTGTCAACAGGAAGGGGATGAAATATAAATTACTAAATTTGAACCAAATAATAAACAGGGCAAACTAAATAAAACCGTTTAATAAAATAAAACAATATTAGATTTTTTTTTTACGAAAAACGGTTTTGTCATCAGAACTAAACCAAATAACAGATCAGTCTGTCAACAGGATGGGGGTGAAATATAAATTACTAAATAGCTAAGTAAAACCGTTTAATAAAATGTATATACTAGAATATAAAGCAAAATTTTATTTTGATTCATTGTAAAACTAGCATAAGTCCGCAGCTACGATCGTTAATTTAGAATTTCAAATGATTTAAAATTCAATCATGATTTAAAAGACACGTGGCGCCATCTATTATTATATTAATACTATTATTATTTTGCTCGGAAACAGTACTTTCTTTGGGATGAAAAGTTCCTTAAGTCAGTTTCTGTACCTACAGAAAACGTAAAATGCAAAATTTTAGGATGATCGCTTCAGTGGTTTAGGCGTGAAAAGGTACTAAACAAACAAACTTACTTTCGCATTCATTCATTTCTATCGCATACCATTGATTTTATATGTATTTAATGAAGGTATAAATTGAAAATTTAAAAAAAAAACAAATTTAAAATTCAAAAAGGTATAAATTAAAGATTAAAAATGGTATAAATTGAAAATTTAAAAAGGTATAAATTAAAAATTAAAAAAGGTATAAATTTAAAATTTAAAAAGGTGTAAATCGAAAATTTAAAAATCCGCGTTAAGGGAACACTCTTGATTAAGTCACTTTTCAAATAAAATAAAAAGTCGGTTTATCCGTTTAGGAGCTAGTTAAAATTATAACACCCCCTGTTTTCTAGGTGGTTAAAAAGTAAATAGATACATACCTACGAGATCCGGTGGATTTACCACTATTTCCCCCATATTGTATTTTTTCTATGATATTTCAATTGATTTATTAATCTATTTATGAGCTCCAAATATAATTACGTAATCAATTACAAAATTAGTGCTACTACTGTAGCAGTAATGAGTACTGAAGGAATAATATTACACAATTTATTTTTGTTCCATATTATGATGTTTACACCCACCCTAATTTGAACTCTAAATCTTATCCAAGGAATGTACATTACAGCTCAAATTAAATTGGCCATGTTATCTCTGTGTAAATTTTAGATAAAACTGAGAGGAGAGAGTTGCGTATTTTCGGAAATACACACTATTTAGGTGTAATAAAACTGATTTTGCTTTGTCATAATTTTTACTAGCATTATTTTTACTGTTACGGAAGCTCTGTAGGTAAATAAATTAACTCTATAATGTTTAAATAATGATAGACTTGCAAGGTTTGAGTCTTTCTATACTGTTTGTTTAATACTGTCAAATTACTTATGCTTCAGGGCTGACATGCGCAATGCGTCAAAATTTTTGTCGACGGATTTTGTCGTGTTGGGACTCGAGATGAGACGGATGATTATTCTACCGGTAACACCGTGCCAAACTCTAATACGTATCTTAAAAATACTCGAGGTAAAATACTAGTGGTATATAAAAGGTCGATCCATCGTGTCGATTCTAAGCATGCGAACAAAGGTAAATTGGTTTAACATAAATTCGGCCAAACGTACGTACGTAAGTATGTATTTTTATCGACATGGATTGCTCACTTTTTTCCAAATGATACAAAAAAATACTAAGTATGTATATAGTATTTATAAGAATAAGTTTTGATTAACTTAACTTACCTTCTTCTTACCTATTATACCTACTTAAAAAAATATTATTTTATTAAACGAGTAAAGAAAAATGATATTTTTTACTTCTTTACTACTTAAGGAGATCAAGAAATTGGCAAGGAATTATTTAAGAGCATATATAGCTCTTAAATAAATGATAATGATGAGCTACTCATATGAAAACAATTTTTTTTTCACTTTTAAAGTTGAGCGATTTATTTGTTGTTTCAGTGTTGAAATAAAAAAATTGACGAATGTATCTGAAATGTTGTAATTTGATTGAATTTCTAATTTTTTGTAGGAAAAACAATTAGATTATGAGCAAGATGTGAACCTGCGACCCGTTTGTATATTTATTTCTGTACACTTTCTCTATCTCTCTTTATGTAAGTACTGTCATGATTTAATTAATATTTCATAAAAACTGTTGTTGTATTGACTATTTGGATACTTCCAGTGTGCTTGCCGCTGATTGGTTTGTTCTTGAATTTGAATGCACCAATCGGAGGTCGGTGTGACGTATTAGACATTATGGTAGGGGGAAGACAGAAAGACATTCAACTGGCAGTCAGTCGATCATTATTGTTTTGGCAGCGTTAGCGAATAGTCTGGTGTTTGTGATAAGTGAGTGTTAAATAAAAAGTATAAATTATCATCGAGTTTTATTGTTCTTGAAAACTCAGAAGCGGGAACAGCCCACATTATTTCAAGGTTAGTACGAAGTTTAATTTTTTTTTTCTTCTTCTTTCTAAATAACTTAATTATAAACATTATCGACATGCTTGGTATAAATCGCTGAACATTTTGAGCAACTTTATCGAAATTGTAATTTGGTATAATATCTAAATGCCTAGGACATCTGCGGTAAGCACGTGGTCGAGGCTACTCCTTGATAGTGTTTGCTGTGATGATACTGGCGGTAGATATTTATTTTGTGCGTTTCCAAAGTAGAATTTGGTCGAGGCTACCCCTCGATAGTTCGATTTTGGAAAAAACAAATAAAATAATAATAACGATTTTGCGGAATGCATTGCGCGTGGATTGCGTGTGATTGGAATTTGGCGTAATATCTAAATGCCTAGGACATCTGCGGTAAGCACGTGGTCGAGGCTACTCCTTGATAGTGTTTGCTGTGATGATACTGGCGGTAGATATTTATTTTGTGCATTTTAACAGTATTTTAAGTTACTAAATATGGTGAAATTTTGATACTTACGCGATTACCAAGCATGTCAAGAGGTTATAAGTACGTGGCCATGTGTGTCACTTGTACGGACCATGTGAGTCCAAGTGTGTGACCATGTGTGTCACTTGTACGGACCATGTGAGTCCAAGTGTGTGACCATGTGTGTCACTTGTACGGACCATGTGAGTCCAAGTGTGTGACCATGTGTGTCACTTGTACGGACCATGTGAGTCCAAGTGTGTGACCATGTGTGTCACTTGTACGGACCATGTGAGTCCAAGTGTGTGACCATGTGTGTCATTTTTACGGACCATGTGAGTCCAACTGCGTGACCATGTGTGTCACTTGTAAGGACCATGTGAGTCAAAGTATGTGGTTATGTGTATCACTAGTAGGGACTATGCGCATGCAAGTGTGTGGCCATGTGTGTCACATGTAAGGGCCATGTGTACCCAAGAGTACAGTCATGTGTGCTACTGGTAAGATTAAAATGAATTCATATATGTATGATTTTGCGAATCATTCGCTAAGATTATTTTTAAAACTTTATTTTGATATTTTAATTTCTTAAATATTTTACCTCTAAGAACAATAACTTATTACGCACATATGAATATTGTTGATGAATATATCGTGAGTTAAGCTACTGGACCTAAAAATTAACAAAACTTAGTAAAGATTGTATAAATATTCAATTTTGAATAACTGATACAGAATACGTTCCATCATAATTATTAATACAATACTAGATAGAGTAATACAATTTAAAATCTTGTTTGATAATTCGAGGATGGATCCAAACCGGCCTCGAGACCGAAGCCGAAAGAGGAGAAGTACCGCTACTACGAAGTCGGTATCGCGAAAACGCCGAGTTCCTGACGCAGTAGCGATGCCGTCTTGGATCGTCGAGGAGGTGGAGGCTGAAAAGGAGGTACATCCAGTAAACCATGCACCAACATCTCACACGGCATCATCTTCTTCGGATACAGCATTCTCCGCTGACGAGGTGAATAAGCTTATCTCCTTTCTTAGCAAGAGTAAGGGATCTCAGAGGTTGAATAGCAACCAGCTGAATAATATTGTACCGGAATTTGATCCATCCAGTAAAAGTCAAAGTATTGATAGTTGGTTAAATAAGGTTAACGAATGTAGTAGTATTTATGACTGGGACGAGAAGCAAACCATCCATTTTGCTCTGCAGAAATTAACAGGACTTGCAAAAAAATGGCTGGAAGCTTTGCCAACCGTAGTTTATAGCTGGAGTGATTGGCAGGTAAAACTTCGCAAAGCTTTTCCTAATGAGCAAAACTATGGTCGGCTTCTCGAGGAAATGCTTTGTCGTACTACTCGTATTAATGAAAGTTTACGAGAATATTTTTATGAAAAATTAACATTGGTAAACCGATGCGAAATTGTAGGAAAGAAAGCAGTGGATTGTATAGTTCACGGTATTATAGATAAATCGATTAGAACTGGTGCTCAGGCGTTAAATTGTGGGGAACCGGAGGACTTGTTGAATTATCTCAGTTCGCAACGCGTGGTAGATTCCAACACACTTTTAAAAAGACGATTAGATAGTTCTTCTAGTAGTCGATCAGTAAATAACTCTGCTCAATCTTCATCAGATAATATCACTTGTTTTAATTGCAAGGAAAAGGGACATTCGTTTACCAAATGTCCCAAACCCATAACTAAGTGTCAAAAGTGTTTCAGGGTCGGTCATGACTTTCCGAATTGCAGGCTTGAGCCATTGACTGTACGCAATTCGTTTGACAAAAAACCAAATTCTGTAACTGAACGCCAAACGTTGGCAATCTCTACGTCTGACACCAGCAACGACAAGTTTTATAAAAAAGTTTTTGTTGATGGACAAGTGCTTGTAGCATACGTAGACTTCGGAAGCGAGTGCAGTTTAATGCGCAATTCTGATGCATGTAAACTGAACTTACCAAAGATATTAACGGAGTTGCCAACAATAAAAGGTTTTGGGAATTCGTTAGTCACACCAATATATAAGAGTTACATAACACTACGATTAGATGAAATAGAAACTAAGGTAGAGGTGCTAGTTGTCAATGACGAATTCATGCAATTTCCATTACTTGTCGGTCAAGACGTCACAGAACTCCCGTTCGTGACCGTGATGAAAAATAATTCCCATTTATTCTTTTATAAATGTCCTAGTAAAGAATTATCAACGCTTACGTGCAATCTACATCTTAAGGTTGCTAGTCCCTCGTCCATAGTGAAGGTATGTTTGATCGAAGTATATACAGATGACCTAACTTTCACTGGCGACGTTTATATTGACGGTTACACTTGTGGCGAACCTGGTAAAGAGTACCACTTACATCAAGGTGTTTACTTCATTAGGTCGGGGAAGGGTCATTTGATAGTAACAAGTTTTGCTTTGGAACCTTTTACGATAGAGCCAAATACGATTTTAGCTAGGGCCAAATCTTGTGTAGAAAGAGATTTTCGTAATATAAATAAAATTACAAAGGATACGACGTGTTTGGCGCCGCTTGAAAAGTCTGATATTAAGGTAGGAAAGGATATAGACGATTCTGTAATTAACAGGCTACATGAACTTTTACAATCTTTCCGTGACTGCTTCGCTATGAATCTCGCGGAGATAGGGTGCATTAAGAATTTAGAAATGTCCATTGAATTAACAGACGAGCGACCGATAGTTTATCGACCTTATAGGCTGTCATTTTCAGAGAGGGAACAAGTACGTAACGTTATAAATGAGCTTTTGGAAAATGACGTGATTCAAGAATCTAGTTCTGATTTCGCTAGTCCTATTTTGATGGTGCGCAAAAAAACGGGCGAACAACGTTTATGCGTGGACTTCAGGGCTCTAAATAATAAAACAAAAAAAGATTGTTTCCCTTTACCGCTAATTGACGACCAACTTGACAACCTCAGTGGAAATTCATTTTTCAGTAGTTTAGATCTTGCCTCTGGCTATTACCAGATACCGATGGCGGAAGATAGTCGTCGTTATACAGGTTTCGTTACACCCGATGGTCACTTCGAATTTAAAAGGATGCCGTTTGGTTTGGCTAATGCTCCAGCGGTCTTCCAAAGAGCCATTAATAAAATGCTAGGTACAAAACGTTTCGAGTCGGCTCTTGCATACCTTGATGACATTCTTGTCCCATCAGTAGACTTAGAACAAGGGTTTCATAGACTAGAAGAAGTATTGAAACTTTTACGACAGAGTGGTCTGACACTTAAACTCTCTAAATGTAGATTCTTTGATGATACCATAACCTATCTTGGGTACGAGATATCTGCTAGTGGTATAAGGCCAAACGAACAAAAAATACTGGCAGTCAAAGAATTTCCCATACCTAAGACCGTCCACGAGGTCCGTCAGTTTCTCGGCTTAACAAATTACTTTCGGAAGTTTGTTAGAGGTTATGGTGAAATAGCTAGGCCTCTTACAAACCTATTACGAAAGGATGTTAATTTCCAATGGACCAGTTTGGAAGCCAAGTCTTTTGATGAGTTAAAAGATAAGTTGGTGGAGCGACCTATATTATCTCTTTATAATCCCAAGCTAGATACTGAACTACATACCGATGCTAGTGCCCTTGGTATAGGCGGCATATTGTTGCAATGGCAAGAAAGTCCACGCGTTCTTAAGCCCGTCGCCTATTTCAGTCGACAAACTACGCCTGAAGAACGTCATTTACACTCGTACGAGCTCGAGACGCTAGCCATAGTCTGTTCTCTAAAGAAATTCAGAGTATATCTTCTGGGTATAGCCTTCAAAGTAGTCACCGATTGTAATGCCCTTAGGACAACTCTCACTAAGCGTGACCTCATACCTCGGGTAGCTAGGTGGTGGTTACAAATGAGTGAATTTTCATTTGAAATCGAATATCGACCAGGCACTCAAATGAGTCATGTGGACGCTTTGAGTCGAAATACAAAGTTAATCGATGACTGTGAGAATTCACCTTTCACAGTTTACCATATTGAGACAGACAATTGGTTGTTGACCTTGCAAATGACTGACCCCGAGATTTCTAGAATATCGAAAATTCTTAATCCTTGTAACGATGAAGAATCAAAAGATATAAAGAAAAATTTTGTTATCAAAGATCATAAAATATACAGAAGGATTGACGATGAGTTACGTCTTGTAGTTCCCCGAAGTGCAAGATTTCAAATCTGCCGTTTCAATCATGACGATATAGGCCATTTAGGTATAGCGAAAACGACTGAGCGAATTCAATCACAGTTCTGGTTCCCTAAAATGCGCAGGTTTATAAAAAAATACGTGGGATCTTGTTTAGAGTGTGCTTACAATAAAGATAATGCTGCTAAGCAAAAAAGGGGTCATTTGTTTCCTATTACGAAGGTAGATATCCCTTTACACACAATCCATATTGATCATTTGGGCCCCTTTGTTAAGAGCAGAAGGGGTAATATGTACATACTTACTGTAGTAGACGCTTTCACAAAATATGTGTTCGTTAAACCCGTGAAAACCACAAAAACTAAGAATACGCTTAAGGTCCTTGAAAATATTTTTTACGATTTTGGACTACCGTCCAGAATCATATCTGATAGAGGAACGTCTTTTACTTCAGCAGCATTTAAAAGATTTTGTGATTCTCACGGAATAAAGCATATCCTAAATGCTGTTGCGTGTCCCAGAGCGAACGGTCAAGCCGAAAGATTTAACCAAACAATACTAGATTCATTGACTAAATATAACATAGGCAAGGACGAACGTGACTGGGATACGTATACAGGAAGGATACAATGGGGTTTAAATGCCACTGTGAATGCCTCAACTCAAAAGACTCCGTCGGAAGCCCTGTTCGGTATTAAACTCAAAGACAGTATTTCTATTAAGCTCAATATTGGTGCTGATGAAACCAATGTTGACAATTTTAAAGAACTAAGAAATGAAATTAGCACCAATATCAAAAAAAATCAAGATAAAGAAAAAAACCGATATAATGAAGGACGGGCTCCCGCCGTGGTTTATGCAGAAGGTGACTTAGTTAAAATAACCAGAACTAATTTCTACAATAAAGGCAAAAGTACAAAGCTGTTGCCAAAATTTATCGGACCTTATATCATAGTTAAAGCACTAGGAAACGATAGGTATAAAATTGCAAATGTTCCAGGTTTTGGTAAAAAAAGATCATTTGAGAGTGTTGTTGCAGCTGACAGAATGAGGCCATGGTTAAGCATTTCTAATGAGCTAGACTCGGTGAAGTCTTCTGCTACTGAATCTTCCGATAGCGATCCAGAATATGAAATGCCTCTTTCTGAGCTGCAGCGATGCAAACAAATGACAAGCAAAGATAGTTAAGGATTACTATACCGAATGTCATGATTTAGGATTGAATTAAATAAATAATTTGTAATTTTGATGTATTTTGAAGACGTTTTTAATAGCTAAAAAAAAAACGTGTGGTTGATTTATTGTTATCTAATTTGTTTGGTATATTAGTGAAGTAATAGTAAAATTGTTTTCTTTTTACAAACAAATTTTGCATCATAATGGCTAAATTCAGGAAATAAATAAGTTAGAAACATTGAAGAATTATCTTTTGCTGTCTTAGTTATCCTTTGTTGATTTAGTTAATAGCTATCTGTTGTAGATCAAGTTGTCTTTTGTAGATTAAGTTATATTATTATGTTGTATGTAACTTTAGAGGTAGACTTTGTCTTGTTTATAATCTGTGTAGAGCCTGACTTGTTGGTTGAGTGTGCACCGGGAGATGCACCAAGGCGGATGGCCGAATGTCATGATTTAATTAATATTTCATAAAAACTGTTGTTGTATTGACTATTTGGATACTTCCAGTGTGCTTGCCGCTGATTGGTTTGTTCTTGAATTTGAATGCACCAATCGGAGGTCGGTGTGACGTATTAGACATTATGGTAGGGGGAAGACAGAAAGACATTCAACTGGCAGTCAGTCGATCATTATTGTTTTGGCAGCGTTAGCGAATAGTCTGGTGTTTGTGATAAGTGAGTGTTAAATAAAAAGTATAAATTATCATCGAGTTTTATTGTTCTTGAAAGTACCTAATAAAAGATAATTATGTAACATATTTAATTGACAACTACTATTTATTGTAATGAGGTTGGTAACCCTACGACATACGTACAGCGGAATATCAAACTGGACTTAACCCAGTCGAAATATTTAGTAAAATCAACAAAAGATATTTCCTGTAGATTTGCTTACATAACAAAAAATAAAATAAGCCAGCCTGTAACTGTCCCAAAAGCCTCTTCTCATACAGAGAAGGATCGAGCATTAATCACCACGCTAGCTCACTGCAGGTTGGCGATGTCAGGCTATTGAACCCGTTTCCTCACCATGTTTTCCTTCACCGTTAGCCAGTGGTATTTTAGACTAACTTGGTATCTTAGATTACTAGATTAAGTTGGTACATGCCAGATTCGAACCCACACCCACGTGCTTGCAAGGTCCATAACCAATGTGCGACCATGACATTTAAATAACATAGTTATCATCATCTTGTTTTGTATAGCGTGTTAGTAGCCATAAAAAAGACATGATAATTAATACCTAACTTAAATTTTATTCATCGACTTTTAATCATTATGATTAAAAGTCGATGAATAAAATTTATCAGGTATGACGTTAGGAAATTACCTGTAAATGGTTGTTATTTAATTACAAATAACCTTGTAAAGGAAACAACCCTAGACTGTCCTTTTTCTGAAAAGTCTTAGACTCTATATAAAACCTATTAGAATTCACCACAAACTCGCCTCTAGCGGGTTTTGCATCGCCATTTTGCTTTTGAAAGATTGTCCAAAGATACAAAAAGAGGTAAAAAATCCTGTCCTATCCTACGAATATTATAAATGTGAAAGTTTGTGAATGTATGGATGGATGGTTGTTAGTAAGTATTTCACGCAAAAATCATTTAGTATTTTGATGAAAACTGACAGTACCTAATATAGTTGCCGTGTGGTTTCCGGTGCTGTGTGGTTTCCGGCCTAAGAATAGAACCACCCCCACTCGTCCCGCAAGAAGCGACTAAGGGAAAGATCCGTAGGATGGGCAGCAGCATCCTTCTGAATAACAGTAATCATCTGCTACTGCGATCGCCAATCCGCTTGCCCAGCGAGGCGATTATAGGCAAATACCTCCAATGAGCGCGGAAAGACCTATGTCCATCAATGGACTAATTCAGGCTGATATTGAATGATGATAGTTTAGACATCAGCTATTTAAACACAAAGCTGCGGGTTGCAGCTAGTAATAACTATAATAGGGTGGAAATCGTAACCTCCGTTAAAATTTACATAATCTTGTGCAATACATGACTCATGACTAATTTTTAATTATCAAATAAACATCTTGTTTGCTCAAATTATAAATTTTATCTTTTAACGTGGAAAAGTTATGAAATAGATCCGCATTCCGAATCTGTTACTGCGACTTTGTCATTTTACGACCATATCACTTTGCGACCTTGTCACTTTACGACCTTGTCATTTTGCGAACTTGTAATCTTACAACTTTGTCATTTTGTCACCTCAATGTTGGCATTATTTCTACCTCTTTGATCGCAGCTATTTTCTATAGGACAATGGTCAATGCTGGGTCAGCCTCATCAAGTCTACCACATTTAGGTATATCTTTAAGAACCGATTTCACCACTTGACACTAAACGCGATCAATCAAGTAAAACTTGGTTCAAGCGTTTAACTGAGTTCAAAATTGCAATTTGTGTATGGCTAAACTTAGTTTAATTAATTAATCTCGGTTATTTAAGTGAATGGTGAAATTGGTTTTATGTATGTTTTTAACATGTTTATGCACATGATTTGCTTATTAAATGAGGAGGATGCCCTCCGGAGGATAAAAATGAACAAAAACATTATAGTATGTGGTGATTTTAATATTGATCTTTTAGTAGATACCACCGCAAAACTAGACTTTATATCTTTATGTAAATCATTTAATTTAAATTTTAATTTCTTTGAGCCAACTAGGGTGACAAAAGATTCTGCTACATGTATAGACAATGTCTTAACCAACTTTAAAATAAAAGGTAAAAACCTTATATCAGGGGTTCGCTCTGATCATAAGTGCCAGATTATTAAATTAAGTCATAAAATAGTCAATAAGCACAAGGCGATACAATGTAGGTCACTAACAAATAAATGTCTAGAAAAATTTAAGAAAAATTTTGAGGTACAGCTACATACATTAGAACCACACTATGACGATCCTAATATGATGTACAGTTCTTTATTTGATGCTATAAATAAAGAATTCCAGAAAGCATGTAAAGTCAAAATAATAAATATTAAAAATAAGGTCCCTTTTAGTGCCTGGGCAACCCCAGGTATCAGGCGCAGTAGAGACATTATGTACGACCTATACGATAAAAAATCCTATACCCCTAACAATGACTTTCATATTTACTTACGGAACTATTCTAGAATTTTCAAAAAAGTATGTCAACAAGCTAAAGCTACTTTCATAAGTCAACAAATTAAAAAATCAAAAAATAAGGTAAAAGCAACGTGGAAAGTAATAAACACCGAAACTGGTAATCGTAGGGCCACTGATAGTATACCTGTATTAAAAATTAACGATAAACTAGTTTCTAATAAATCGGTGGTTGCTGACTATTTTGAGCAATTTTTTACAAACATACCCACTGAGACTACTAAATGTCTTCAGTCGTGTCCAGTAGCTGCTGAACTACTTTTAAAGAAAAACTTTAAGTTTAATAGCACAACTAGTTTCGAATTTAGTTCTGTTACATATATTGACATTATAAAGGCATTTAAAACTATAGCTGTTAAAAGTACAGAGGACTTGTGGGGATTATCAATTAAAGCCATTACGCCCATAATAGAAAATATTGCGCCAATACTGGCATTTATTTTTAACAAGTGCATCACAGACGGTATCTTTCCCGACCTTATGAAGCACAGTAAACTCGTACCCATTTTTAAAGCAGGGTGTCAAAATGACGCCTCTAATTATAGGCCAATATCTGTGCTACCTGCCTTAAGCAAAATATTTGAAAAATTAATACTTAGCCAAATGCTAACGCACTTTAATAAAAATGAAATCTTGCACAGTAAACAGTTTGGATTTACTAGAGGTCGATCTACTGAAGATGCCGGTTCAACTCTAATCAAAACTATCTTAGAAGCCTGGGAAGAAGAGCGGGATGCTTTAGGAGTATTCTGCGATCTTTCAAAGGCCTTTGATTGCGTGGATCACCGCACTCTTATTTTGAAACTAAAATATTACGGTATCCAGGGTAAATCTATTGATCTCGTAAATTCTTACCTGTCGAATCGGGAACAAAGGGTGACAATCGACAACGTTACCTCTACTGGCTCATTTGTTAAAATGGGAGTGCCCCAGGGATCAATTTTAGGTCCATTTCTATTTCTCGTATATATAAATGATCTCCCTCACATGATTAATGATACCATGACAAATATAGTCCTGTTTGCTGATGATACATCACTCATATTTAAAATTAATAGGAAAGATAGGAATATTGTTGAACCAAATATTACACTTAATGCATTATCAGATTGGTTCTCTGCTAATAATCTTTTACTTAATGCCGGAAAAACTAAATGTATCAGATTCTCGGCACCTAACGTAACCCAAATAGGTACAAATATAAAACTAGATGGGAAAATGTTAAGCCTAGTTCCCTCTACCGTATTTCTCGGTGTCACTGTAGACTGTAAGCTGCAATGGGGACCTCATATAGAGGCACTTGCAGGTAAACTGAGTTCGGCTGCGTTTGCTGTACGGAAAATACGACAGGTGACAGATGAGGCAACGGCTAGGCTAGTATATTTTGCATACTTTCATAGTATTATGTCGTATGGTATTTTACTATGGGGATCGGCAGCGGATGTCGACACCATTTTTATATTACAAAAAAGAGCTATCCGAGCAATTTACAACTTAGGCCCAAGGGATTCACTTCGTGATTTTTTTAAGAAGATAAATATACTTACATTCCCATCCTTGTATATATTTCAAAACATCTTATACACTCGCAAAAATATAACTTCCTTCCAAAAAAAGAGTGATATTCACAAACATAACACTCGTCATAAGGACAATCTTGTGGTACCTGGTTATAGACTTTCTAAAACTAAAAACTCATTCATGGGTAACTGCATTAAGTTTTACAACAAAATACCCTCTATAATTAAGGATCTACCGGATGCTAGGTTTAAAACAGTTATTAAAGGTATCCTAATATCAAAGGCTTACTATAAGTTGAAGGATTACATTGAAGATAAAGATGTGTGGCATACTACTCCCTCCTGCACACTGCGACCCACTAGCGCTGATTGAACTTTACTAATATTCAAAATCAATTTTATTGTGCTTTGACATCATATTGAATACTTATTATAGAATAGGTACTTAATATTTTTGAATACTCCGACATGTATTTGTATTGCTTACTATGTAAGTATGTTTGTAATTATGTGAGCACCATGTAGTCCTTCCAACTTAGTTTTTATTAACGTGATGATTGCTGTACGGCTTAGGTATGTCATGCTCACAGAAATGTTCTGATAGCGGTGGCGTTGTGTGTCGGGTCGTTTGATTCCCTACAATATGGTTGAGTTAGGCGATGGCTGATGCATGCGTCATACTCGTGAACGGGTGCCGTCTGTTGGGACTGGTCAGCTCATAGCTGTTACGGTAATTCTATCAAAAGCATAAATATATTTAAGATGTACTTGTGTTTAGTCGACTGACATTGTTCTCACATAAGACCTCAGAACAATGTAACCTAAAATATTATAAGCCATTTATTTAAAAGAGCAACCATGGAGTTTCTTGCCAGGTTCTTCTCCATGAAGGGTAGGCTGCCCTAGGAACTGGCAACTAGAGTCACTCTTATAACAAACAATATTAGAATTATGACTATTCATAAGTGCCTAATGGTCTACATGAATAAAAATATTTTGATTTTGATTTTGATTTTGAAATGAAATTATTTAATAAGAAATTCGCAAAAACATTTTGAAAAAAAAACAAATTGGGCCTAAGACCGCAGCTGTCTTCTGTAGGACATTAGTAAAGGGCTGGAGTGACTGAATGACACACACGCTATTATGAAAAATGTTGCGCCGAACCTGCTTAGCTACGAGTAACCGCTCATTAAAGCCGCGACTGACCATGCGGGTCGGTCTCAAGCCACTTTATCCTGTATTCTTAGTGAGATAGAGACTAGAGTTGTACGAACAAGTTTTTGTCCACATGTAGCTCAAGAATATTTGTGGTCCAATACATCGATTGGTTTTTTTTATCTTCATACAATTTGACTTGAAAATTCAAACGACTTATGGCGGGAATATTCTGTCAAAGTGACGTTGTTTTGTCATTAAATGTCATTCGTAGTTTTCACACAACGACAAAAAATCCAGGTAAGAGAGTGATACGGGTATCAAAACATTATGTTGCTCATAAATCATAGCTTAGCAACATTATTCGTGAGCAACGCACAGTAAATATTAACTAAATTATTCAAGCTTCCCATAAAACCGGCAATGGATTAGTGTTCGCGCGATAATCACGCTGCTACACGGTACTCTGTACCAAAGCATTCATGAAATAGTTATAAGATGGCGTTACTCGTTGTTGAATTAAGTGTTATACCCATTTGCTGATTCAGGTTGGGTGCTAATGAAGGCGGAGTTTATTAACTAACTTGTTTTTCCTCGTTGGTCTTGGGTTCGATCCCCGGGTCAGGCAAAGTGTTATTAGGTTTTTCCATTGGAAAATTCTCAGGAGCAGCACGGAGTCTGGAATTGTGCCCGGTTAATAGGCTCGCCCCCTATTACATGGGACTTATAACATAGCCGGCGAAACGTGGGTGTACTGCACACCTCTGCTACCCCCTCTAGGGAATACAGGCGTGAGTCTATAAAAAAAAATTGTTTTGCTCTGAATGGTGTCGGAAGAATCGAACACGACTTTCTCTTTTCCTATCCTTCTAACCGAATTCCGGTCACAGGTCATCTACCAGAGCTAAGCCAGAGACTAGCCACTACGCAGGAGATATTATAGTGCACAAATGTGTGTGAAAACACAGGTGCACTCTCTTTTCCCTTACTCTCATAGTCCGATAGGATGGCAATCCGACACGACCGGACAAAGATCAGGCGTAGGACCGACTGTTTTACGTGACCTACAAGATACGGTGATAATAATACATTTTTTAAAGGCACTCTTACAAAAAGTTAGAGGTACGTGTCTTAGATTGAACCTAGACTTCGGACTGGCCTATCAACCATCATATGATGTTGAGGAGACCAAGATCACACTGTCAGTGATCTATACCCAAGCTGTTTTATATGGGAGGTTTCAACCGAGGCTGGTTATCACCGTGTCGAGTGAGCCGTGATAGCCTAGTGGTGTAACCGATGCCTGGCAAGTCAGAGGTCTCAGGTTCGAACCCAAGGCTGACCTCTGATTTTTCATAAATTATTTGCATATTATAAATTAATTATCACTTTTCTGTGAATTTTTAACATGCTATGCTATGCTATGCATGCAAAAACTGATACGGACACGTTACTTCGAAAATTGTGGGTTTGAACCTACCCTTATCGGTTAATTTTTCAAATTTTCTTATTATAATTATATTTTATAAGCTCACATGTGAAAATACGTAAAAAAGTCACAAAAAAAAATAAAGACGACATCTTCTTGCAAATTTTAATTTAATTAAAAAATGTTAGTTACACACAGTTACACAGCTCAAAGGTAATCCTACTATCATCCCAACTGTCACTGTAACCCTACTGATCCACTCGCAGCTTCAGAATTAATCATTGGGTAACGGTGTCCGTGTTACCCAGAACATCTGCGCTCTAATAGCTTCCTGCAACTGTCTGCGGTAATGTTTATGTACACAGAAACAATAATAAACCATTCTATAATGTCCGTTGCTAAAACCCTTCTTGGAAAAACAAAATATAGGTACATAAAAAACTCGATAAAATTTTAACTAAAAAAATAATCAGATGCCAAGATTGATTTATTATTACAAGCTCGATGGAGGTCAGATAGGCATTCGCTCCGTAGAAACCTAATGTTCAGCTGCATTTAGTTAGATTAGAAGCTGATTCCAACAAGGTTTGGGTATAATAAGGCTAGGAGAATGATTTTGGAGGACATGCCTACATAATGATAACAGCTAAATATTTTAGCATTATTTTTATCACAACGGCCTCATCTATTTAGAATAAGTACACAAACTGATTATTTTGTTGACAGTATAATTATCTACAACTACACGTCACATTACATTGCGTCAGATTTCATCGCAGTAAGTTTTACGTCACTTATGAAACTACATGATATTAATTTTAATTGACTTTTGACTCATATCACTTACATATTCCCAACATTGTACGAGGTTATAGAAGGGGCAGGAGTCTCCTCTCCTTTTACGGAAGAAAGGGAATTATGTTTAGTTGGACCTCTCACTGATCTATCCAAACACAGTGGTACAACTAATTTAAATTTGTGATACCCCTGACTTTTCGTTAGATATGTGCGTATTGTAAATTATTTTATCACTTACTCTGTGCCTCGAAAAACACGTTAAGTAGCCGCTCGCATTGATTTTTTCTTTCTACAAACGAAAATTAGTGTTCGCTTAGACTTATGCATAAATACTTTATAAATAGGTATGTATAATATATAGGTAATAATCACAGTATATTTTGTAATAATGAGAAAATCAAATAAAACTACAAATTAGATTGTAAGTACAAATTTATTGATAATAATTTCTAAGTACTATTGTTTCTTCTTTGGTAAGTAAAATGTTAAAGCGACCACACCTGAGGACAAAAAAAATCTTATTAATAAATAAACGAGAAGAGGTGTAACAGTAAAAAAAAGAGGTGTAACAGTAAAAAAAGAGGTGTTAAAGTGTTGTGTGTTTGTACGTAGTTTCCATACTGTATGTCTATTATACTGTGGTATAAGTATAACAATGTTTCCTATCGATAGTTGATCTTGAGCACTAACTAGTAACAGTATTGATGAGGCTATCAATAGTATTAAGTTTAACAATGCAATTAATTGTAATAATTGAAACACAAGTAATGCTGTTGAAGAGCGATAGATAATATTGAGAACTGGGGCTCTACTCTGAAAATCAAACGTCGATGTTTCGGATCGGAACGTAATATCGATCCACCATCAAACAAAATCCTTACCACCAAATTACCACTGTTTAATTGTACTAGGAGCTTTCAATTCAAATTTGTCATTTCGTTACAAATTCATAAAAAAAGAACAATCTATTAGAAGGCAATTTCACAAACAAACAAGGGATCCGACAATCGAAGCTTCGTTGTTAAAATTTCGGAGTAGGCCCCCTGATGTTTTAGATAGTGTCGATGTCGTAGTAGAATCGCGTAAATCATATTTTCAAGAAAATACTAACGGTTTCGCGAAAAATAGCATTAACGGGTAAATGCAACCAATTCACCAAGCTAATTTCACCATTCACTTTAAAAACCGAGTTTAATAAAACTGGGTTCAGCTCTACACAAATTGCAGTTCTGATCTCAGTTGAACGCTTGAACCGAGTGTAACTTGAATTGATTGCGGTATAGTGTCAGTGGTGAAATGGGCTCATTTCATGAAAACTGATGATTCGGTCGACGATGGTGATAATTTTATGCTGATTAATAAAGAACTCACCGCCCATCAAGCCAGCCATCGTGTAGAATGGTATGCGACATTCGAGGGTAAGCAACAACGGGAAGGTGACATTGCCAACCACTGAACCCAAACGGGCGATCAGCATTACCACGGATATAGCGAATGACCTGTAAGATTAATGAAAAGCCTTTACAGGGTTATTTGTAAAACACCAGCATCCTTAAAAGGGGTCATTATGAACAACTTTTACTATGAGACCAACCCTGAAATCGCAAAAAAACATCAGCTGTTTCATACATTTAGGTTTTTTTTTGCAATTTCAGGGTTGGTTCCATAGTAAAAGGATACGATATTCTAAGGTAGATCAGGTTTCAAGATTTTATAAGGGTACTGACTTCCTATATCGACTGTTAAAGATCTTCATGACAACCGGGGCCAACGGCTTAAAACGTGCTTTCCGAGGCACGGAACAGGTGGTTATTAATTTATAATACACACATAACAAGAAAAGTCAGAGGTGCGTGCCATGGGTTCGAACTTGAGACCTTTGACTTGGCAGTCCAACGGACCGCTAGGCTATCACTGCTGCTATATTATGATATAGCCATATCATTGACCAATAAAAATGCATTTCAATCAAAGAGGAGAAAGGTAAAGTATAATTCTAAAATCAACAATCTAAATAATTAACTTTAAAATTCACATAATTTCGTTCCTTAAATGTTTATAAACTGCTTAACCTACAGTAAATACATCACTTACCTCATAGATGTAGGCATAACTTCAATTAATACCACATTGCTAATACTTTTCATAGCTTGTGTCATCGCGACATTCAACGCAAAGAATGATACCATCATTATCTTCGAACTTGACCATCTTAGTCCCAACAGTGATACCACACAGACGGAACCTCCAACAAACAGCAAGACTTTCTTCCCAACTTTGTTTACAAATACCCCACTGATGAAGAACGGTAGTATGCATACCAAGCCTATAATGATACTGTTGATGTATGTCTCGGAACCGCTTACACGCTGCAATTAAAAGAAGCCCTCATTGGAAGACTTACGTTTCGTTTGGTTGAAGCTAATCGGGATCAAAATGCTGTCTCAAATGCTTAGCATTACCATCTCAAGTGGCAATTCAGCTAGGCGCTTTGGGAACGTCCACTGCTAGCAGTCTTTTAGATAAAGTATTTTCTTTTTAATTTAATTTTAGTTTTTAATATTGAATAGTTAGTTAATTTTAAATTTAAAGACTAATTATTAAAGTATATAAATAAGCAATGCAGCGAGGCAATGCAGCCAGCATTTTGGGAACGTTGCCTACTGGTAGCGGTCTTTTAGATTAGGGGTTTAATTTTTCTTTATTTATTTTTAAGCTAACTAGTTAACTACCATTTGTATAATATAAATAGTTTTATGTAGTATTGTTTATTTATATTTTAAGTTACTGTCAATAAAGTTTAATTTTGGCAAATAATTATAAATAAGCATAACTTACCGGTACACAGACTCCTGTTGTAGTATTTACAACTTTCGTCGTTTTCAAATCACCAGTATAGGAGTCTAGTAGCGCACATAAATCCTGGTGTCCCTCTAATTTATAATGTTCAACAATTGTAGATAATTGTGGGACCCACAGTCTGACCACATTGTGTCTGAAAAAAAAACAAAGGACTCAGGTTCGAACCCAAGGCGCGCACCTCTGACTTTTCGTAAGTTATGTGCGTTTTATGAATTAATTATCACTCTCCGTGCCTCGGATAGCACGTTAAGCTGTTGGCCCCGGCTGTCAATTATAGATCTTTGACAATCGTTACGGGTAGTCAGAAGCCCGAAAGTCTGACAACCAGTCTTACCAAGGGTTATCGTGTAACCCAGTATCTGGGTTGTGGAGGTCTGATAGGCAGTCGCTTCATGTAAAACACTGGTATTCAGCTGCATCCGGTTAGTCTGGAAGCCGTCCCCGACATAGTTGGGAAAAAGTCTAGGCAGATGATGTTAAATAATTAATCTTAGACCGAAAAACATACTTACATTCCGACAGCAACGAATTCAAAGCTTGAAACCAATAATAAATATCCGAATAACGGTCTTCCGAACAAGGGCTTTAAATTTCTAAGACCAGTTAAAATTTTGTCTCCAAATGTTTTAAAAACTTCTGCCGATGTTTCTGGAGACTCCTCTTGAATTTCTTTCTCAAATAACTTGGGGAACTAAAGTAAAAAATAAAATAAAAAATTAACATTTTTCTTCTGGGATTGATCCTTAAGTACTCTAAGAAAATATCGTATCGTATCGTATTGTATCGTGAAAAATATTAAAAACTTATTTTTATACAACGTTAGATTTTGTCCAGGTCCAGTTGAAAACCAGCGTCAGACACTAGTTGTCTGACATATTGCTGAACTGTACCTATTCGGCGCAGCCGTGAGGCACACACGCACAGTTCTTTTTTAATTTAAAATACCTACATTATATTTGTAAAGCAATCGAACTAATTTTTAAATTCTTTATTTTTATTCCTTTTTTTATTTTTTATTATTCTTTATTTTAAATGTTTTTGTGTAATGTGTGCTAAACCTGTGCTGAATAAACCCCTTCTTACTTTCTTTCTTTCTTTCTTTATGA